>OY754984.1:19668887-21084560 GCA_963576475.1 Molanna angustata | reverse complement strand
TTTTCGAACGTGTTAATTACTTTATCAAATTTGGTGGTTGGTACAAAGTTTACTATTTTTATTAGCATATTATATTTAAAATATGTATATATAAAAAAAAATGTTTTAAAGTTTGTTTTATTTTGATTAATTTCATTTACAGTATAATGTACTTGTTATGCATGGATTTATTAAAATCAAGGTAAAACTTTTTAAATATATTTTTTTGCGCTGGTCAGTGTATTTTATAATGTATTAATAGTTTTTTAAACGAAAATCGATAAATTATTGATAAAATTTATGTTTACGTAAAAAAATATTTTCACAATAAAAAAATATTATTCGTTTTTATTAGAAAATAATTCAATAGTTAGAATTACATAAGGTAATTTTTTTACAACCTATTACGTAATTTTAAAAGTTTTTTGATCGATTTTATGGTAACTATTTTCATGAATAGATACATATTGATACAGCCAACCGCTTTGGCAAAGTGCTATGGCGTTTGACGCTGTGCTAGGGTCCTGGGTTCGATTCAGAGGAGAGGAAAAATATATTGCCGACCACCGTGGCACAGTTGGTAAGACGTTCAGTTTCTGTGTGGGCGTCCTGGGTTCGATTCCCAGCAGAGGAAAAATTTATTGAAATTTATTTCTCACGTAAATATTACTTCTCTGGGCTGGAAACACTGGTTAGTTGGAAGAAATTGCCATACGGCAATAAACTCGCCACTTGCGCAGGGTGCAAGGAAGTGTTCATTAAGTTTTATATTCAAATTAATTAATTTATTTATTTTATATTACTATGTCAAATATTAATTTAACACACACCAAATCACAAGTTGTCACATTCTGGGGATTTACGATATTTAGCGTCTCACAGATCCAGACTGAAGACACAATTAAAAACTGTGCCTACATCGGGAATCGAACCCGGGACCTTTGGATCAGCAGCCAGATACATAAGATTATCACGCAATTATTGCTTCTCTGGGCTGAAAACACTAGTTTTTTTAGAAAAAAAAAATACAATTCGGCTCGTCACTTCACAGGATGTAAGGAAATATTCGTAAAAGAAGCATAAATTTTTAAGGACATTAATAATTTCAATTAGACCATATTTTATGTTTTTAATTGTATACAATTTTTTTATCAAAGTTTAAAAATATAATATATTCGAAAAATATAATATATTCTAATATGTTTTGTCATTGTGTGTCTATTATTTATATAATTTATGTAGTGGTTCCTTAAAAATATAATACATTGGATTCAAGTTCATATCCTATCTTTGTCGATTTTTCTATATATTTTTTTTTAATCTATCGGTACAAATTTTTAGTACACTACCTATACATATAAATTTATGACAGAACGAAGTCATCTGTATAATACTCAACTGAATCTCAACAGAGAAAAAATGATAAGGAATAATTTTAATACGAAGTAGGAAAATCGGGGATATTTCGTTATAATGTAACATAAAAGTTATCTTATGGAGTAAAAAATATTATCTATTTTTTAGAAACATGATTTACTATTATGACCTGATTGTTTTTTCCTATGACTCTATCATTTTTGATTATTTAAGATAATATGTGAAGATGTGTTAAATGCATACTCATTTAACTCAATGTAATTCACGGATATGAGATTTAAAAATAATGTTTTTAACTAAGTAACATAGACTAAAACATTATGTAAATATATTTAAATTATGAGATTCCAATGTGTCAAAGAAAAACTTTTAATTTGTTAAAATATTGGTATGCATGAACGTATATAAATGATGCAACAACTTATTTTGAGATTGAACAGTTTGGCGTTCGGTTCTCTAGGACGTTATGTACATATTAGAGAAAGTAGAATTATCAATTTATTTAATAATGTGTTGACAAATGTGAAGATGTCATTTCAATTAAGACTAAAGAATTTCAGTAAATTTAATGAGAAAAGTGTGGTACGTTCACCAGAGCTCAGAGTTCTGCTACGATGTGAAGGGAAAAAAACATACTTTATAGGAATTCTGGTGATTTAGTTTTATAAATTATGTTATAGAGTAAAATAGACGCTTTCTCTATAGTGGTCTTCAACGTCGGGAAGACCTGATATGACATCTAAAAGAAGATATAAACAGTCGTTTTGAAAAATACCTATGTATGTAAATGAGCGGATTTTGATAAAATATTTATTTTTTATATCATCGTAATAACAAGATTAAAAAATTGATTGAGAAAGATTGAAATATAAAGAAAATTTTAATTTGATCCTGTAATTAAAATCTGTATTTTATTTGGAGAGACTTAAAGGTTTGAATTTGATATGACACTGCCCGATTTCCCCAAGGCTCCTTAACTTAAAAAATCACATTTATGAACCACTTAGCGCAAAATTGCATTTCACCAAACAATCTCAGCCTCGCTTAGCGACGTCGGCGCATAAAATTTTAAGTGGCGGTCTCTAGTGGATTAACCGTCATAAGCGTCACTTAACGCGTTTGACAGATAGATATTTGGGTTACGATTTCGTCGCAGAGTTGTTTTATTATTGAATTTATCTTTTTTTTTGTAAAATTTAAGTTATATTTTGTTTATTATCATCTTGGAAGATGGCTGGATTCGTGAAATCGTTGAATAGACATGCTCCATCCGTTTGTTTTGAAGTAATTGCCGTGTTTTTTGAAACTAATTCAATTAATTTAGTTTTTTCACTGGGGGTAAAATTTGTAGAACGTTTCCTTGGTTTATCCAGGATAAAATTGATTGCCCTTAATTTTTGATGGGGTAGAAAAAGGAAGAATAATTAAAATTATCATATTAACTCCTCCAAGGTTTATCCATAATTATACTCTGCTAAATATTATACTCTGATAAATATGCGCGTCCCGTGTCGAACAATCTCAACAATCAACAAGTGCGAAGCGAATAAACAGCCATGACAGCGAGTATATCCTAGGATGTACACCGATTTTTTAAACCAAACCTACAAAAGTTTGGTAAAAATAGATTGGTTAGGTTTGTCTGTAGTTATAATTGCGGCTGGCATGAGCCAGTTGCATTGTTTATTAAAAAAAGTAACAAATATTAAAATAAAATAACTAAATTGGTGTGAATACTAAATAAACTGTGTGTACATTATGTGTCAAAAACAAAAACTGGTGTACAAACAAGGCTACCCTGACAGCGAGCGCCGCTAGCGCCATCTGTTGGCGCCAGCGGCAATTACCTGTACTCATGAGATCAAAGTAGTACTTTTTTATAATTAATTTATATATAGAGTAAAAATCGTGAAATTCACACGTCAGATAATTCATATTCAAATTCATATTTTAATGATATTTTTATAGTTTATTATGTATTTCTTATTTGCATATTTTTTAAAGTAACGTTATCTTGAGTCCATATTCATGTTCACCGGAAACATAACAAAAACTAATCCTGACCTTAGCTTAGTGTGGCTGTTATTTGTTGGTGAAATGCAAATTTATTAAGTAAGCCACTTAAGGATTTAAGTTTCGAATGGGTACTTAGCTGATGTTCGATTTTGAGGGACCTTGGAGAAAGCGGCCGTTAAAGATATAAACAGTCGTTTTGAAAAATACCTATGTATGTAAATGAGCGGATTTTGATAACATATTTATTTTTTATTTCGACGAAATAACACGATTAAAAAATTGATTGAGAAAGACAAAAATATTAAGAAAATTTTAATTTGATCCTATAATTAAATCTGTAATTTATTCGGATAGATTTAAAGGTTTAAATTTGATCATATAATCTATAACTTATTCAGATAGATTAAAAGATTTTTTATTTGATTAATTTGTAAACACATTATTTAATATAGACAATACAAAGATGGGTCGGTGGCAGAGCGGTTAGCGCGCTGGACTAGTAATCCAGTGGTCGCGAGTTCGAATCCTGCCTCGACCGATTTCGTTCACCTAAGCACAAGCATTTATTTGCTTATTTTAGGGAACGTAGGAAAATATATATATACTTGTTTAACAAGGACATATTAATTTTTTTATATTTAAAAAAAAATATGTTTAATTTGATAGTAATATCTTTAATACATATAGATTGAAAGGTTTTTTTTTATCGTATTATCTATAATACATATTTACTTTAACACATATGTAGTATCTATTATAGTTTATAATAGATAAATTAAAAGGTCTTTAATTTGATCGTATAATCCAGGGGTCTCCAAACTACGTCCCGAGGGCCACAACCGGCCCGCGGACAGATTTTGTCCGGCCCGCGGAGAGCTAGCATACTTGAAAACTCCTTTTAGAGAACATATTTTTTTAATAGCAAATTAAATTTAGTTTACTGAAGTATTCTAATTTTATGTTGAATAATTATTAATATGACATCTACATTGATATGGTCATGGGCTAACTACTCATAACATTGTTGTAGGCTTATTGTTATTGTTTTTGTGATAAGTTGGATAAAGAAACACAGAATTGTAATGAGTAAAGACATGTATAATATGCAGAAAATTTAACTTCCAACTAACATTTTATACATTTGAATTGAATCCAACTAACATTTTATACATTTTAAATAAAAACATAACTTATAACAAGCATAATGACATATGAAATACTAATGAGATTTATGTAATTGAGATTTTCCACTGACAATAGTTTGTAGTTGTGGACTAATTTTACTTGTACCAATTATTAAAAGAGATTTAAGATGCTCATCAGTTAATTTAGATCTGTAAACATTTTTTGTGTAGGTACTTCATTTTGGAGAAGGTCTTCTCACAAAAATAAGTAGTACCAAAAACAGAAAACAGCCCACGAGCAAATTTATGCAAATTATCAAATTGTGTCAGTGGAAGACTCTTATAAAATTCCAACAAAGATGAGTTTTGATATTTGTTCTTAATTATATCACTGCACTGTAGATCAATCATTTCCATTTGAAGTTCCGGGGCTAGGGTTTCAATGTCAGTATCAAAAGGATTCTGAAAAATCTTAATTTGATTCGCAATGGCATCAAAGTCCGAGAAACGAGTATCAAAATTTATTTTCAAAGCACTCAAAGTTTCGATTGCAAAATCGATAGGAAACTCAGTCTCAGTGGTGTGGCTGAATATTTCACATGTTTTAAAATGTGAAAAACATTTACTTCGTAGTTGTGATTGAAACAGTATCAATTTCTTCCAGAATGATTTGATATTAGTGTATAAATCAGGAAGATGCTGGTTTTCTCCTTGCAATCTCAAATTCAGTTCGTTCACATGTTTTGTCAAATCAACATAGAATGCTAACTTCCACAGACATGCGTTGTTTTGTAATTTAGTAAGAGGGCGATGCTTTTCATTCAAAAAAATTTCGATCACTGCTCGAAGTTCAAAAAAGCGCTGAAGGACTTTCCCACAACTAAGCCAACGTACGGCAGTATGATAAGGTAAGTCATTTTCTCCAATCTCTTCAATATATTGTCGGAATTGTCGGTGATTCAGCCCAAAAGATCTGATAAAATTAACAGTTTATATGACTGGTTTCAGAACTTCAGACATATCCAAACATTTTCCGCACAAAGACTGTTGATGAATGATACAATGTAAGACTAATGGTTTTGAACCACCGTCATTTTCTACAGCCTTTGACACAAGAGCGACCACTCCTTTATCTTTCCCACTAATATAGATAGATTTAAAGTTTTTTTAATTTGATTGTTAAATCTATAATACAGATAGATCTAATGTTTTTTTTTTAAATTTGATCGTTTAATCTACAATATTTGTTTTTTAGTTTTCAAATGAATGTCAAATTTTATTTCACATAAATGGGTCATTTAATAAATTATCATTGAAATTAATATAATTGGAGTGTATGTATTGATCGTTTCTCGCTAATAAGAAGATATAGGAAACCATCAAGAAATATGTCTCTCTCTTTCTCTCTTATTAGCTATACCACCCTAATTCTAGTTTTCTTTATATACATATATGTGCATACTAGCAAACCCGCACGGCGTTGCTTGTGCATTTTATT
Source organism: Molanna angustata (assembly GCA_963576475.1). Taxonomy (NCBI): domain Eukaryota; kingdom Metazoa; phylum Arthropoda; class Insecta; order Trichoptera; family Molannidae; genus Molanna; species Molanna angustata. The sequence goes on along the minus strand of OY754984.1, from coordinate 21,078,566 downwards.
TTGCATTACTCCTGTGCTCTCTCTATTATCGACTTAAAAAAAAGAATTATAGATTTTACTTTTTTTTTATTGAATTTTTTAGTTTTCTTTTCGCTGTCCACATTTAAAGGCAAAGTTTAATATGCTATTATATTGATTTATTTTAAAGAAAGTAACGTTTTTATTTTTTTATTTTGTCAATACTGACGGTGTTGAATATGTAGAATTCCAAAATAATGGGTATTTTAAATCAAACAAATGATTTGGTCTACATATATATTTTTTCCTGAATCCAGGACGACCGTTTCAGCTTATTAGGCCCTTATCAACTGGTGGTGATAAGGGCCTAATAAGCTGAAACGGTCGTCCTGGATTCAGGAAAAAATATATATGTAGACCAAATCATTTGTTTGATTTAAAATACCCATTATTAACTTTTTTATTAGAGTGTTAACTTGTTCATTAGTTAAAAAGGTAAAAGGTAATATCAATTAAATAAATAAACAGGACACCCTTTGCAATGTTTTCTTCGCATTGTAATGTTACTGTCAAAAGAAATTTATTAATACTACTCCTGGTTTTATGCAATAAATTAGTATAGTTTTTCTTCTTCTTCTTCTGCTTGTTCTAGTACTGGGTACTGTTTATTCTCGAATTCACTCCTGGGACGCGGATGTCCAGCTGTCCTTCCATCTCTTTGGCGGTCGTCCAGGGGGTCTGCTGGTTGAGGGTATCTCATCTGCCGCTATTTTCACCACTCTCACTGAATCCGCTCTTTCGGCGTGATCTCTCCAGTAGCGTTTTCTGTTTCTACCCCATCGCACGACATCCTCAGCATCGCAGATCCTCCGAATTTTGGAGCTTCGTACTCTGTCTCGGACGGTTAAACCTGCGATGGGGCGGAGAGTTTTCATCTCGGTGGTTCGCAAGAGACTCTTTGTTCTCGTGGTGTCGGCTCTGGTTTCAATGCCGTATGTCATTATTGGCCTTACGCAAGTCTTGTATATCTTCATTATGCTTTCTTTCAACATGTGTTGGTTTCTCCATTCAATAGTTCACAAGCACCCCGCTACAACGGCAGCCTTATTCGTTTGTTCCCTGACTTCTTCGTAAAGGTCACTGCTGCTTGATATTTCAGCGCCCAGGTACTTGAATCGCATAACTTGTTCTATTGTATTATTGTCGACTACAAGTTTGCAACGTAGAGGATGTTTTGAAGTTACCATGCTCTTTGCTTATTCTATGGAGATTTTCATGTTGTATTGTTGCGCCGATATGTGGAATTTGAATATGTGGAGTATATTTTTTAACAGATTTTTAATTATCTCAATAGAGACGAAGTTGGAATATTTATTGTAGGAGAACCGGGAAATCAAGGCACCTACAGGGCTTACGACCTGTCATCGGCTGGTTTACGTGATCACTTTATGCGCTTGCGCAACGTTCACCAATAATAAGATTGTTGTTCATAATTTCACACATAGATGGCTGTAGTAAAAATTCCTTATTTTCAAACGAAAAAAACTTCAGTATTACAATATATAGAACTTTCAAAATTGAATTGATAGGGATCTCATTAGAAAGGCATAATTGGTGAACGTTGCGCAAGCGCATAAAGTGATCACGTAAACCAGCCGATGACAGGTCGTAAGCCCTGAAGGTGCCTTGATTTCCCGGTTCTCCTACAATAAATATTCCAACTTCGTCTCTATTGAGATAATTAAAAATCTGTTAAAAAATATCTTTGACTCCCGACAGGTAAAAAAATCCAATGTTTGCGCATATGCAATAATAAAAATATTCGATGTGGAATATATTTTTTCAACGAATGAAATGTCTATATATAGGGTCGTATTACAGAAGTTATTTAAGAATAATATAAGAAAAGTTGAAGTCTCCTAAACAGTATTCTCGCAGTACGGGACCTAACCCTTTTCTTACATTTTTCTCAAATAACTCTTGTAATACGACGCATAATGTCTTTTTCTTAAGCAAATATTTGTTTATAAATTGTCAGCAAGTACGTATTAAGACGAATAAAATATATCTTATTTTTATTTTATTTTATTTATAGCACACAAACAGTGACTGGACAAGTAAACTGGTGATATACAATATAAAAAAAAAGTCACGCCCAGCATCAATTAAATGTATACATTATTTACCTTATTGATTAATTTAGTAGTATAAGAAAAAAAATACAATGAATATTAAATTAGACAAAAGTTGAACTACAATATATGCTACCATGTGTGTGTGTATATTTTTAAGCATAAGTGTGAATTTGAGTTAAATACATTCATACTTATTATTTTGTTAATTATTTTTTTTTTTTATTTATTATATAAAATACAATTTTTCCTTAAATCTAGTAACAATTTTTTTTAATGCATTATAATATATTTAACTTAGGTTACATAATAGTTACCAGATATTTTACTATTGTCATAAACTGCCTCACTAGGTAAAACCTGTTCTGAGACAGTGTATAGATGTCTTATTAGTTTTCAGTTTTGGATAGTAACTATGGGAGTATTTTCAGAGTTCGGGTGATTAATTTATTTTTAATATAGTCTCTGCCCTTTTTTTTAATCCAAATTTTAATGTCTCGCTTAAATATTTTCAAGTTACTGTTTTGTCTATGTAAGTGTTAAAGGTAGTTCGTTGTATAATTTGACTCCAAAATACAGGAAATTTCTTTGTCCAAAAGTTGTCTTGAGTCTAGGTATTAGGAGTTTAGCCTGTTCGGTCTGTCTAGTTGGTCTAGATGTTTGCGTAGAGTCAAGTTTGTCTATGTTTTTATATATGTATGTACAAGCGTTCTTTGCATATAATTGTGATATGTTTAGTATATTAAAGTCATTAAATAATGCGTCGGATGGAGTGCGGATTGGTACCTTGTAGATTATCTTTAAAACGGATTTTTGTAGTTTTATCAAAGGGTCTATTGTAACATGGTAAGCGCCTCCCCATGATATAATTGCATATTCTAATATAGACTGATACAAAGAGAAATACATTATTTTATTATTGTTTAAATTGTAAAAGCCACGAAAGGCGAATAATCTTCTCATTTTTAGGTTATTTTAGTGGCATTACACGAACAATCAAACAGACATAGATATTATATTATTGAATATCCCACCCTCCCACCCCATATTAGTTATAACTCATATATTTTATGGCAGAAACCGCAAGGTTGGATATAAATTGGGTGATTATTCGGGGAAAACTAATAATCAATCAGAAGCAGGTAGGTAATAATATTAGATGGTACATTGAAAGGAATAAAGAAAAAATAATTTGTTGTGTCGGCGAAAATGTCGGCCAAAATATAACGAAATATATAATATAACAAATCGATAAAAAAAATGTAGACACGTTTTTCAAATTTTTCTTCGCGTTGAAATCAAGAATAAACGAGTGGGTTGTGGCCAACGCTAAACTCTTCACTAACTAGTCACTCTATAAATTATTCAAAGTTTGTATAGAAAATTTTCAGCAATCTAATAAAATGAGTAGGTTTAATTATTTTTTTTGTTTAAATATTTTATTATGAAAACTTGATTACCCTTCAATGCCATTTTATGAAAGTGATGAGCCTTTTTTCATAACATTTTCAAATTATTAGTTTCTTGAGCTTGGAGTCAATCAATATTTCATAATAAAATATTTAAATCAAAAATAATTTAATTAACTCATTTCATGAAAATGCTGAATACTTTCCATAAAAATTGAATACTATGTAGATTGACTTGTTAGCGAGTAGTTTAGCGTTGGCCACAGCCTTCTCGTTTTCTTATATGTATACTGAATTTCGGTACAAATTACAATTGTGAAAAACAAAAACAGTTGTATGTAGAAACAATATTACGTAGAAACACAATCAGTAATGACAATTTAAAAACATTACGCTAAACAAATTGTTGACGCGGTAATGATAAGGTATAAATTATTAGTATTTTTATGGACTACATTTTTACGTAGACATGATTTTATGAAAAAAAAAAAACAGTGGGTTGTGGCCATCGATATACTCTCCTCTAAACCAAGTCACTCCACAAAGAATTGAAATTTTGAATGGAAAAATTACAGCAAAGTGCCTTTTTAACAATTTGAAAATAAAAATATCATATTTTAATTTTCCTATGCTTGGGGTCACTTTGAAATATTTGACAGTAATAAATATTGAGAAGCACTGATCAGATATCCTTCAAACCCTAATGGGGTCTAAGCGAGTATTAGTTAAACAAATTTACAAAATATGAAAAAGTCGAATGAGTACTTTAAACGATAAAGTAGAATAAACACGCCGTACATTGCAAATAGTTCTTATACAATACACACACAGATTCATTGTGATGAAATTTTCAGAATATAATCTCAACATAATACTAGTTGATAATCAGCAATAAAAAAATAACTTTAAAATTACTCCCCACTTATCCCCTTGGGTAGTGAGGTATAAATATGGTGCAATCACTGTCTATGTTAGGAAGAGGAAAATATAGGATGCTTAAATTTAGTATATGTACCTTCTGCCGAAGCGAGTACTAAAAATCCAGGATGTTCTTACTGGTGATTTTGTTCCTTTCAATTCTCTCTTCTCTCCATTCTTCTTACAGGTTGCAACATTTTCACAATTAATTATATGTATAGGTATATCGATATATTAATGGCGTGGAAGCGAACGGTGCTTATTATACATTAATTTTTTTATTTTTAAAATGGTTCATCGACAGACATCCAGCTTACAATTTTCATAAAAAGAAAATAATATTGGTTATTATTATGAGTGCTGGACGTCCAATTATGGATGCACACAAAATAACATGAGCTCATGTTCAATCACACACGTAATGTTGGCGCAGATGACGGATAATTCTTTTTTGAACCTATCCTCATTTTCCTGACATACCTACATCCATACCTGAACGTGGTAACAACAATCTCGCCTCTGTCCGCGCGCGAGCCAGCCACGTTCTTCAGTCTCGCAAATACGCGTCCCCATACACCACTCGTGTCGTACAAGCTCCGTGCGCACTTTTATAAAACCTTCGCGGCAAATATGTTCGCGGCATTCGCACGTCTATTCATTATATTCTTACAGACAATTTGTGATCATATTGTTGAACTAGTGCCGAGAAGGAAGAACTAACGCGACAGAGAAAAGGTAGAAAACAGCTGGCACAGTAAATCCACTCCTTTCATTTTCCATCTTGTCCTATCTGTTCTGTTGCCGATATCGCATAGGTACACGTAAGTTACAAAAGTAAATAAATAAGAGAAAATTAGGTAATTTTTATTTATTTATTTATTTATTTATTTGGGACAGACAACAGCGACAAATTAATAAGAAATAATTTATAAGAAATAAGTAATGATATCGGATATACCTAATATTATGTGTTTGGGTCGCGGGTTCAACGATCACTGTCGTAAAGGCGGGAGCGGACATTTGATTGCAAAAAATATTTTGACCTTTTTTTTATACATTCAATTGTTTAATAATTTACATACTTAGTTTAAACTATTAGGTCCTTACATATGAAATTGGCGTTTTGCCGTACTGGCAACTTTGATCTCAAATATCTTCTTCTTTGGTTAGGAATTCGAAATTCAAATTTATACAGCTATTTACTCATATATTTGTGTTTCGAAAATTATAATTCATTTGTTTTTTCCTCAATTGTTTTTTACCTTTACGTCACTCAGTTTACAAAATGGAAAACTTAAAATATCGCGTTATTTACGAATTAGAGTTCCACCGTGGCACCAGTGCTGCAGAACCGACTCGAAGGATTAATTATGTGTATGGCGATGGTGCCGCAAAAGAAAACACAGTGCGTTTTCGTTCTGGAAATTTCGACCTGCAGAACAAGCCCCGTGGATGGCCGGAGACCAAAGTTGATAATGAAGAATTGAAGGCTATTGTGGAAGCGGATCCATCGCAAACCACGTCCGAGTTAGCTGCAGGCTGCGGTGTTAGTGATAAAACTGTTTTAATCCACTTGAAGCAAATTGGGAAGGTGAAAAAGCTTGAAATGTGGGTACCTCACGAATTGAGTGAAGCAAATCAACAAAACGCGCGTTGACTGCTGCGTTGCATTACTCAACCGGCACAATAATGAAGGGATAATTCCCTGTGATGAAAATTGGATCCTGTACAATAAACGGAAGCGCTCATCGCAATGGCTGAACCTTGCCGAACCAGCCAAATCATGCCCCAAGCGAAAATTGACTCCAAAAAAGTTACTTGTGAGCGTTTGGTGGACTAGTGCTGGTGTTGTTCACTACAGCTTTCTTAAATCTGGCCAGACGATAACGGCAGATGTCTATTGTCAGCAACTGCAAACCATGATGGAAAAGCTTGCTGCTAAACAACCGAGGCTGGTTAATCGCTCTAGGCCACTGCTGCTTCATGATACCGCTAGACCACACACTGCACAACAGACGGCTTCCAAATTAGAGGAGCTTCAATTGGAATGTCTAAGACATCCACCGTACTCTCCGGACCTTGCCCCATTTCGAAATTTGGATAACTTCTTGCAAGGGAAAAAATTCAACTCCGATGGGGCAGTCCAAACCGCCTTCAAAGATTTTATTGATTCCCGTCCGAATGGTTTTTTTAGTAAAGAGATCGATGAAATACCTATGAGATGGCAAAAGTGCATAGATAGCAATGGTACATAGTTTGATTAAATAAATATATTATATAAAAAAAAATCGACTTTATGTTCCTCCCATACAAAACGCCAATTTCATATGTAAGGACCTAATATTTAAAAGAACCTTTAAAAGGTTTATAACCTGTTACATATAATTATACCTAATTGTAATTTCATATTGTAAACTGTTGGTTCTATAAAATCAATAAAATAAAATAAAATAAAAATAATATAAATATTGGTGTTAAAGTTGACGCCAAATAACTTGAACATTCAACCGAGAAGGGGGCGATTTACAGGTAAACGAACGAAGCAAAAATACACGAGTTTGCGCTCTGCGCAACCGGAGGCTCTTTCAAGATCTTTGGGGAAAATTTTAACAATAATTGTAAAATTAAAGATTTCCACTTAGCGGAGACTGCAAGAGGTTAAAATGACATTCAGAGATTATGCATTTTTTGGCGAATCGCGTCATTTTTGCGGTTAGATGAAAACACATTTTTTTCTTAAGCAAAACCGCAATCAAGTTTAAAAAAAATGCTAAAAATAATCATGATTCGTTTCCGCCGCAACAAATAAAAGTTCTTGGAAAAAATCGACCGCCGTGGTTTAGTGGTAAACCGTTTGACTCCTAGGAAAGTACTCCTTGAAAAGATCATTAAAAACGGACAACGTGCCAGCCATCGTGGCTCAGTTGAATGGGTATTAGACTGCTGATCCAAGGGTCCCGGGTTCGATTCCCAGTGGAGACACAGTTTTTAATTGTGTTTTCAGTCTGGATCTCTAGGACGATTAATATCGTAACCAATTGAATAGTTTGATGATTTTCTCATGGGTTCCATCATCTGATCTTAAAAAACCCACGAGGTACTCTCATTAGACCTAGACTAACCTTACTTTACTATCTTTGAATATATTAAGAAATTTCAAAGTGATATCTGCTTTTAGAATCATAAAAAATATCGATGCACAAACTGTGTAGGATTTGTTTTCACAAATTTAACGCCTCAATAGAGACGAAGCAGGAATATACATTTGGAAGAGAACTAATCAAATCAGCCACCTATGTACAGGGCAAATAAAATATATTAGGTATATATTAAACATAACAAGGCAAATGTGCATACAAAAAAATATATTTTTCAAACACTAATAACCTCACTTTACAGTACGGTGACACATTATTATGACATAACGAATGCAATGTTACCAGAATTGACGCAAAAATGCATATTCCGCAGATTTATTAATAACGATTGATGTAATTGAGGTTGAAAATATATTTTAAACGATAATTTTGTATTTTTATTGACAAACTTTTTAAGAACCAGGAACTCAAGGCACTTACAGGGCTTACGACCTGACGACGATTGGTTTACGTGATCACTTTATGCGTTTGAGCAACGTTCACCAATTATGCCTTCTTATTGAGTTCCCTTATGAATGTAATTTTTGAAAGTTCTATATATGTATGTGAATAATGTGTAACAGTTCACCTAAAAATAAGGAACTATACTATTGCCATCTATGAAGTAAGTAAGAAACCTTCTTTGTAATGTCATCTATTGAGAAATTAGTTTATTTGTAAACAATGAAGGCAACAGTCCTTGTAAATGAGGTGACGGTGTCTCGCGTATATGCAATAAAAAAAATATTCGATAATTTTGTACTATATCATATCAACTTATTTTTTATATTCAAGAAATATTTTGATACTCGTTCTTATACTTCTCGGAAATTCGTTTCTTATACTCGTTCCATCATTGTCATTAAATTTTCTCGGAAACAACCATTCCTGGTGTTTGCCAAGAATCAGGTGTCAATGTGATCTATTTGTAAAAAATCGCTTACGAGCAATGGGATTATCTCCGCATACCTGCCACAAGAAGAAGAAGAAGAAGGTACGCCTGGTACATATAATATTATCCGCCGTGCAAATTTGATTTTCCATTAGAAGTAGCGCTACGCCATACACAGCAAAGGCTCATTTAGGAGCCCATTCCCATATTCCTCCGCCCCCCCTCGCTGTTTATTGAATCACATTTGGTGTAAACGATCTTCCGGAATGATGGCACGCTGACAATGAGAAAACACATCCTCCTCGGTGGGAATAAAACATGAAGGAATCAATCAGGGATGGTAAGTCACTTTTTTTAGCTTAGTTACGGTATTTTTTACAGCACAACACAATTACGTAACGACACACAGATGACTCTAAAGGCAAACACGACATTCGGACAAAGACATTATTAGGTAGGTACCTACTATTTATTTAGCACAAAAAAAAACAACTGTACATGGCAGAAGGCGCATGAAAGCAAAGTAAATGATATTGCTAAGAAGACTTTGTAATAGAACGATATATGACTGCGTACGAAATGAGGACACAAGGAAAGGTTGTAAGATGAAGATAGATGTTCAAGTTGAAGGAGATTGTTGATCTATATATGAAAAAGTGTTTTTTCGAATTTGATTTTCTACATTCACTAAAACATTATACATCTATTAAATAATTGGTGACAGGAAAATTATTCGATAAACAATTATTCGAATGCTCAATTTTACGAAAATCAATTTTACGAATGGCAATTATTCGAATCACATTTTTTCGAAAAACAATTTTCCGAACACACAATTATCAGATATAACAATTGTTCGAATTTTTTGATGTCATGTTGGTAGTATTGTGAGAGGAATAAACCATAGATTTTTATTATAATATACTAGATGTCGTAGTTAGCAAATTTTGTATGAAACGAAGTGAGGCATTTTTCCGGGGGATTTTTGACGTTTTAGTACATCGTTATTCCATAGAGAATAACGACTAATGTGAATTGTTTTCGGATTTATTTATCGTAAAAAACACTTTTTTCCTATTTAGATTTAGAGAAAATTTAATTAGGATGTGTTGAAATGTAAGGAAAACTGAAATATGTTGCCAACGAACGACAAACGCGCGATATTCCATGACTCACTTTTTGCACGGAGTACTACATCTACATAGTATATTATGTATAATAAAAATCTATGGAATAAACAACATGGCGACGCACCGCGCTGTCAAACATCAGTTATTTAAAATGTGCAAACATACGTACCCAACAATAATACAACAAGTAATAATAGTCTTCATCGAATATATTTTACTGGCAACAAATATGTCAAAGGAGGCAACATAATTACCCCCTATTCAGTAACTATTGTAACTAAAATAGGAACGTTGTAAAATTGTAGATTTTAGATTTACGGTCTTATTTCAGCGTTATAAAATATCAACTTGCCGGAACGTTCTTAAAAAGTTACTGAATCAGACGTATTATGAATAATTATGAAAATGATGAAATTTTCATCATTTTCATAATTATTCAAAATACGTCAAATTCAGGAAATTTTTAAGAACGTTCCGGCCAGTATAGGTACGTTCCTATTCCATTGAATCCAAATTTATATTTTATAACGCTGAAATAAGGCCGTAAATCTAAAATCTACAATTTTAGAACGTTCCTATTTTAGTTACGATAGTTACTGAATAGGGGGTAATGACACAAAAAATATATTAAATTCAATTGGTCAATTGGTTTTCCAACAAATGTTAGTTCGAATAATTTGCTTTCGGACAATTGTCATTTTGATAACTGATTTTCGAAAAATTGTTATTCGTACAATTGCGCATTCGAACAATTGTGTTTCGAAGAATTTTTCATGTAATCCCAGGTGCCCTATTAGAGATCGATACAATTTAAACCGATGTTTTTGCGGAAAGATTAACGAAGTGCTGTTTATTCGACCTTAAAAAAATATATATTCTTCGTATAAATTTAAAAATTTATTAAAACCCATACAAGAATGGCACATCCCTGTAATATAGCATAATGGAGTAGGGAATTCTCCGAAATCTCTCATTCAAGAAAGAGAAAATGTACCTACTATAGAAAAGAAGGCGGGTTTTTTTTAACCAGACCTCTGTTGGTTTGGTGATGAGTTTGATATATGTATGGCCTTGTAATATTTATCAGAATTAATAGTGAAATTTATCAGAATTCCGTTTAGTTCTATTTTACAGAGCACTTTTAAATTTACTGAAACATTTTATTAAAATTGACAGGAATTAAACACTTAAGAAGTATAATTCCACTCGCGTCGTATCCAGAAATCACTGTAAAACCAATAAAAAGAAATTACATAGATAATAAAAAAGGAAAAAAAAAATCGTACACTACAGCCCCCATAACACGCCTCGGGGCTAGAGAAGTGGAAACATCCATATTTGATCGATAATTTGTATTTTGTCTTTTCTTATATTTAGTAATTTTTTTTTTTATTTTTTAACATTCAGTGTCTATTTCAAATACATCATTTTTCAATTGTCTTATTTGTGCAATCAATAAATATAATTTGTAAGATATCTACATACACTACATGTACATATGTATTATATTATACACTGAAAAAAATATTATGACATCCGAACTGGCTACCTTTGTTATCAGTAATAAAGCTTAATCTATTTATGACTGTACGGCTTGGCTGTGTGCACAAAGCATTTAGTTGCACAAAACCAAATGTTTTGTAGTCACTATAGTTCGGTTAATTTTAACTTGAAATTTTGTTACTATTAACAAAAAAAATCAGTGCATGCATAATATCATGATGACTCTAATTACCTTTCTAATCTGTGTGAAATGGTAAAATGTAAATACAATCTTTATTTCTCTCAATAATATGTACACTAATAGCGTGGCCTACGACATACAGGCCTGAGCGCGCTGGTCAATCTCCGTTGACAAAATACGAACTTAGTGCCGTCCATCCTCACATTACCAAGTTAGTATTGAAGTTATTTCAACCGGGTGACGTTTCTCCGCGAAGATAACTTTATTTTGAACTGTGTTTATAAGTATTATTTGTGTTAAAACTTTAGTATAATAGATGAAAGTGTAAAATATAAGCAGTGATATACGTTGGTAAGTTATTTATTCAACAATTAACTACATAGTTAATATACACAAATCGATCAAAGAGCACAAGTTACATTTTAAGCACAAGTTACATTTTAAGCACGTGCACGTGCATAATAACAGAAATAAGCATTATGGATATTAATATTTTTAAAGTAGCAGAATGAAATATAAAACACTATTAAATTTATCAACATGCTTCATTTTACCACTTACTAAATACCTGCTTAAATGTTTCAAAATATAATAAAAAAATACTTTATACCTATTTAGTAAATTAAACATTTAATCTACCTAGGTGAAACGACAGCACTAAGTTCGATGTCGGTAAAAAGCGCGCGCAGGCCTGTATGTCGTAGGCCACGACTAATAGCCCAAGAACAGGTATACCTAGTTGGGCAGCAGTTATCAATTTTTAACGACGCATATGTAAATGGTGTAATAAAGAATAATTACCACAAATAAACAGTTTATATAACTCGACCATAATCTAATCATAATCATAATAAACATTCAATCATTAAAGTTCGTTAAGATTATAGTCTTTATATATATAATTCTTCCGTACGTGTGTATGTCACTGAACTCCTCCTAAACGGCTGAACCAATTTTGATGAAACTTTTTATGTGTGTTTATGGGAGTCCCTGAATGGTTTAGATTCAAAATAAGGAATTTTATACATTAATATAATAAAAGAATAATAAAAATATCAACTTTTATAAATATTTTCGGAATATACATTTTGAATACTGGCACCATTGCTTTCGATATGTCATAATATTATGCAATGATGGTTATGCCATTAAAACTTGATGTTTTTTTATATTATAATATTTAATGAATTTATTAAGTTAACAAGACTGATATTTGGGTATACACGAATGTGTCGTGCTTCCTTTTATAAGGTAATCCACACCCGCACACCTGTCGCTGTGGGATATACCGTGATAGCGTGTGGTATTTTTATGTTTGTTAAACTAGCTAATAACAGACATGCTAACGTTCGTGCAGGACAATGTCTGTCGGGTCCGCTAGTTATATATAAATATTCAACCGTCATTAAATTTACAATTATAAAAAATAATTAATTTATTTTCATCTAAAAGATTTCTAAATCTTATGTTAATCATAACTTTATTAGTAATCCTGCTGATCTGTAATAAAAGATTTCCAAATCTTATGTTAATCATAACTTTATTAGTAATCCTGCTGATCTGTAATAAAAGATTTCTAAATCTTATGTTAATCAACTTTATAAGTAATCCTGCTGATCAGTAATAAAATATTTCTAAATCTTATGTTAATCGACTTTATTAGTAATCCTGTTGATCTGTAATAAAAGATTTCTAAATCTTATGTTAATCAACTTTATTAGTAATCCTGCTGATCTGTAATAAAAGATTTCTAAATCTTATGTTAATCAACTTTATTAGTAATCCTGCTGATTTGTAATAAAAGATTTCCAAATCTTATGTTAACCAACTTTATTAGTAATCCTGCTGATCTGTAATAAAAGTTTTTTAAATCTTATTATTAGTAATCCTGCTGATTTGTAATAAAAGATTTCCAAATATTATGTTAATCAACTTTATTAGTAATCCTGCTGATCTGTAATAAAAACATCATGACATGTAATCATCAAGGGGTACCAAGTTATCTTTTCACATTATTACAAATTGTAACTGTTTAAACCAAAATACTATCAAACGATAAATATTATAATTCCGTCAAAAGAACGGGTGTTGAGGCTGCATAACTTTATTGAGATTCATTCATTTCGAATATTTTATGTATACAATATTTCCTTATCGTTCGTAACGTCAATATAATATATTTGTACATAACACAAGAACACGCTGATACCAACTGAAGAGGGTGGGGGTCTAGTTGACTACGGGGTTTTATTCAAAATATCTTAAATTTAAAATATAGGTAAGTACATACACATCGATTGGTAGGGTTTCCATAACTTTCACGAACCAATACGTAACGTTTATATTGGTAGGGTTGACACAACTTCCAGGAACCAATACTTATTCATATCGTTTGGTAGGGTTAGGTCTTCCTGAAACCAATACGAGACGTTTATGTCGATTGGTAGGGTTGTCATATCTTCCAGAAAACAAAACGAGACGTTTATATCGAGTGGTATGGTCGTCATAACTTCCGGAAACCATTACGGGACTTTTATATCGATTGGTAGGGTTGTCATAACTTCCAGAAACCAATACGAAACGTTTATATTTATAAAGTTATGCACACCCGCAAACCTGTCGCTGGGTACCCCACATTGTGGAGATATGCCGTGATTGTATGAATAAATTAAAGGAAATTGATTATATACGCCATGTTTCGTGCAATGCACAGTATCGATGTGATTTGAAAATTGTAATGACAAATTAGACGGTCTCCTGTCGACAATTTGTTCTGTTCGTCAAAAAACGGGACAAATACGGGACATGCAGCAATCGGATGAAAAACTGTATTCTACCTTCGTAAGCGTATTTGAAACGATACGTACGAGACAAATGACAACCCTATCGTTTGGGCATAGGTACTTTTATATAGCCTCGGCTGTGTTGCGTGGTCTCGCTACGGTCGCGTTGAAACAGACTTAACATAATTTATTGTTGTAATACTTAATAATACTTCTAATAATAATGGCTAATTAAATTATCTGGAACCCATATTTTAATATGTCCGATATAATATTTCAGTTTATTCCCTTTATCTTGAGACTACAATACATATCTATTATGTATAATAATAATAAAAGATAGGTAGGTATGTGTATTATTTGAACGGTAGATAGCTACCTACGTGGGCTACAAGCTACCCCCGAATGTTTTTTTTATTTATTTGTCGCTTTTGTAATCATGAAAATAAGATCATAGTCAAATTGCATTATATTCGATGATAAACGCTTCGTGTCAGATGTAGGCAAAATGTTTTTATATAGTTAATTTTTTTGACAACTTTAATTCATGTTTTTTCCTCCCCTTACATATCTCCAGGTAGCCTTCCTTGTACTTCTTTGTTTTCCTATTTACGCTGCATCATTATTTATTTCAAGGAGGCGTCGCTTTTTCTTCACAACAGATAAAAACTTTTCTCTCAACTTTGGGTTCACTTTAATGACTTCTCGTGAGACAGGAGTAATTTACTCCAGAATAGATTTGCTCCTTAGTAGAAATTTACTTCGCTCATGATACCACTTTATCTGTGGGTAGATTCTATAAAGGTACTTTAATTTTAGCTTTGAATTTGAACTTCAACGTAATACGTGATAGTTTACGTGTTTGAAATGCGTGATCCAACTGTCGATTTGTTCAAGTATATTTCCAAAGATTTTAATAATATCGAAAAAAGCCGAAACATCGCAACTAGATAATTTAATTTGCTATAAAAAATATAAACCATGTAGTTGTACATCTCAATTTTTAAACAATTTTTATAAAAATTGAATTTAGTGACGACATCGCTTCATACAATTTGTATGGCAGTGCCTATACACAATATCTAAGAAGACTTAATACTTTGATACTAATCTCCAAACATACATACATACCATCATGCTGTTTTCATATTCCTGGTAAGATCAAAGGACTGACCTCCATACTATCCTATCTTGACATCAGTGGCGGCTGGTGACCTTAAATCTCAGAAGGGCTCAAAATTATAATTATAGGTACCTAGAAGAGAAAATACAGGAATCAGAAAGCTGATTTGTGACACAATAGTATTTTCGTATATTAAAATTATCAGTGTTTTCCATAGTTCTTCTGTTTATATTACGGTATCAATTAATTAAATAATAATACATATATATTTCAGATGATTTATAGCTTTAACTATGTTATATCAATTAATGTTAGCCTCAAGAAATTACAACTGCTTACCTAACGTTCAACCATCGCAATGTACAACAAAATATGAATGAATGAAAATATACTATAACCCTTCGCGGGCATTGCCCCGTTTTGTTCGAAATCGGCATATATTCAGCGTGTACGGCGAGCTGCGGCGGCAGCGGGCGCGTGAATTGTATGGGTTCTCTGGGCACAAGTCGACTGTACCCGAAGAATGAAATATTTCATAGAATCTTGCTTGCTTTACAAAGCAGGTAGGTTTAAATACTTTCGCTAAATATACTACAGATGTAAGGCGGCAAATATTAATTAAAAAAATAATGTGTTCTCAAGATTTAATGACATACATTTTTTGGAATCTTTTGAACAAAGTGTTTGGGAGGGCTGAGCCCGAGAGCCCTTTAGGAAGAGCCGCCACTGCTTGACATACATACCTACATGTGTTGTATAGAAAACTAAATATCTTAATTTGGATGTATGGGTTTAGAGTTTGGTACTTATTCTTCAACTATACATACTATCGTTATCGACAGTTGGATCTCATGTGTTACATGCACCTAGTAGTTATTCGAACTATTTTTCTTTGTTGTGATCTTAGTTTCTATTGTATCTTTTCATTTTTATAAAGCTTCTTTTTTAGACATTTTCAGTCTCTTATAAGTTTGTACTCCAACTTTTAATGCCACTTGTAATTGGCTGACGAGTTTTGTAATAGGTTGCCCTTATTTTATGGGACTATGATGACTAATAACTCGTTAGCCGTAAGTGGTTCTTTATAATAAATAAATAGTTTACAGCTGCATTATAAACGGAAGCACGCCACGTGCGTGTATCTTCACAAGCCAGCATCATCACACTCAAAAAAGCAACATTTTAAGAAAGGGTGGTGATCCTCATTGCTGAACTACATTACATGTGACAGGTTATTATGCCTGTTGTATATTCGATTTCACAGATTTCGGAGACCCGAAAACAAAAGACATCAGCTAAAGATATCGCTATTGTTTTTGAGTGTCCCGTAAAAGCTGGGTAATCATAACATCTTACATAGTTCAGAAATGAGATGAATTCACCACACATTCTGAATGCAGTGCCTTTTTAAGTGGGGCGAGACTGGTGTGTGAGGATTCACGCTTGTGTCGTTTTTCCTGTTATAAGGTAATGCACACCCACATACCCGTCAAGATAAATACATTTAAAAATGTCTAAAAAATAACTATTACAAAAAAAGACAAAATTGAAAAATATAATAATAATAAAAGTATTATAAAAGGAAATCCTGGTTGTTCTCATAATCAATAAGCCGTGACTTGAGACGTTTAACAAATGTTGAGTGATTATTCAGAGACTCCAGAAGCATTGGTAACATATTTTATGATCTAGGACAGTGATTCCCAAAGTGGTCCAGGTGGACCCCCAGGGGTCCACGGGTGACTCGACGGGGGTCTACGTTGGCGTGAAATAAAAATGGGGGTTCACAAGTTGTAAGTGGGGGTCCACGAAAATTTATCTGGTTTCGAAAAATCAAAGGAAAAAAAATCCAAATTTTTCGGTAATTTTTAACAGGCTGTATTTCGGTGAAAAGGGACCGTATTGAATTTTTTTACTATTTTTTAGGAGGATGCAATCCTAGCATTAATATAGCGCGAAAAAATAATATTGCAATTCTTTGGCGTTAATTTTTGGTCTACGGCCATGAATTATTTTTTTCAGCTAGGCCGGCATATGTATCAGATAGCCTGTTTATTTAGCATTCATTTCCTTTTTCTAAAACCTGCCTTAATTTTCTTTTTATTTTTACCACTCTGGATGGTTGGAACTCAGTCGCGACGCAAATATTCATCATTCGATCTAATCTTCACATTTTTTGAGGAGTTTTGGGAATATGGTAGAAATCTAACAGTAGGGGATCCAGCGAAACCAGTAAAAATTTTGAAAGTGGTCTACGAGAAAAAAAAATTTGGGAACCTCTGATCTAGGAGCTACATACATAATGCAGAATGTCTTTGCGTTGATCTCTTATTGCAGTAAACACCTACAATGTTTTATTTTATTTTATTAACCTTTTATCACACCATATTTATAATGACAACAATAAGTAGATTAAGTTTAATTTGTCGATAGACAATTCTTGATAGAACTCCATTGTACGTTGATATGTTATAAAAATATAAAAATACTTGGTTAATGTTCTATTATATTTATTGGATTATTGACGCGTTTCGTGCAAAGCACATCGTCCGAATAATGCTCTACAAGACTGAGACTAGTGGTTATATACAAAATTTACATGACAGGTGTATAAAAATGTTGGTTTTTGAACGGTTGAAAAGAAGTTATATAATGCAAATGAATCTATACAAATAAGTAGATTACTGCTGCCCAACTAGGAAATCCTGTTCTAGGACTAAGCAATATACACTGACCTATTAAGTGGAGAGTTAAGTGTTGGCCACAGCGTACTTGTTTTTATCATTTTTCTATTACTCACTAGAATCTCCTGCTAGACACGAAATGCTTCTACTTTGGGCGAAATTTGAGGTTTTTTTTTCTAGTCTCTATGAGTCTTACTCGCGTGGTTTTTTTGCTACTTTCATACTGAACGTCTCGGGGGAAATATGTGCAAAATCACACCTCGCACACAATTCCCCTTTGAACGTGCGTCGTCGCCTCCACGCGCCATACCACGACTGTCAAATCGACTACACAAGAAATATATTATTTTAGTGCGTAATGTAATATAAATCAAATCACGAAAATTAAAGTATTTCTCTCACCTTTGATAAAAACTGTACGAAATTAGCTCGTGAAAATATCAGAGAGAGAAAAATATTCAACGAATTTGGAGAGCCGATAAAAAATTACACACTTTGCTTCTTCCAGTGAAACCGAATGGAATGTTATACATCTTTACTTAAGTTATGTATTCGTTATTTTTAATATTTTTTTTTCAGATTATCAACTAGTATAATACTGAGATTGTATTCTGAAAGTTTCATCTCAAATCGCGTCAGAGATTGGATTTATGACAGGTATTATGGTTGACATTGGGATCTGGTTGATCTGTTTTGTATGAGCCCATATGTTTGTTGAGGTAATGATTGTGATTGCAAAATATTGAGATTGTGTACATATTTAGTGTGGAACGGGAACAATCACCTGGTTCATAATTGCATATAATTGTCAATATAAATTGTAAACTGCTAGCGCTAGAACAGGATTTCCTAGTTGGGCAGCAGTAATCTACTTATTTTTGTCATTATAAATATTGTGTGATAAATAAAAATAAATGAATAAATAAATATATCTGTGTGTATGTGTGCTGTGTACTATGTAATATGTATATAACTAGATTAATTTGTGATTTATACGTATTTTTTTAAGTTTTATGTTTCACTATTTTCAATGTGTTAGCTATAGGACTAATTTTAACTTATTTTTTGCAAACTGAAAGCGCTCTTGAGGTGACCACGGTTGTCACTAAACGGCGCTTTATAAATTGTCCTTATTATTATTATTATTATGTGCTATGTACTGTGTACGCCGTGTTTATTCTACTTTATCGATTAGGCATACAAGACTAACTCACCCGACCGCCGCGCGCCGTGGCACAGTTGGTAAGCCGTTCGGTTTCTGTCCTGGCGTCCTGGGTTCGATTCCCAGCAGTGAAGAAATTTATTTTAAATTAAAATTACAAATTACTTTGTTTACACCACTAATGAGTATTTAGATATAGTTAACTAGTTGCGGAGCTGACCCGCTCCCTCATCAGAACAAACTAATACTAAAACTTAAAACTATGTAACGAACGTGTGTAGTGTTATTGCAGTTAGGGGGAGGAGTTATAAGGGCGTGTGGGTAGATTCTTGGGTAACAACAAAGATAAAAATAAAATATTGAGTAATTCTGGTGTGTACAAATTGAATTGTAGTGATTGTCCGGCCTTTTACATTGGTAAAACTGGTCGAAACTTTGAAATAAGAATTAAAGAACACATGAGGTGTCTAAAAAGTGATAATTTTTCCGAGTTCGCCAATCATTTAATAAACAGTAGCCATTCATTTGATAAAGAAACGGGTGTTAAAATCTTGCATATAAATAAGGAGGGTCCAAGACTTGACAACTTGGAGGCTTTGGAGATACAAAAATCGATAAATAAAAAAGAAGCAATAATTAATAATCAAATAAATTTAAACCGGACGCCCCTGTTCAATATCTTTCCACTACCACCCACACGCACTTATAACTCCTCCCCCTAACTGCAATAACACTACACACGTTCGTTACATAGTTTTAAGTTTTAGTATTAGTTTGTTCTGATGAGGGAGCGGGTCAACTCCGCAACTAGTTAACTATATCTAAATACTCATTAGTGGTGTAAACAAAGTAATTTGTAATTTTAATTTATTAGTTAAAATGTGCCACAAAAATAAAGCTACGACGTATAAAGAAATTTTATTTTAATTCATTTCTTACGCAAATATTGCTTCTCTGGGCTAGAAACACTGGTTAGTTGGAAGAAATTACCATACGGCAATAAACTCGCCACTTGCGCAGGGTGCAAGGAAGTGTTCATTATTATTATTATAAAATCAAATTTTAAACTACATAACAAGTTCAATTTTTAATTAATGTTCTATATCCCTAACAATTAAAAAATAACTTTGAACATCTGTGAGTTAAAGTTAATTTTCAATTTATTATATAATATTCTCGTGTATGTACGTATATAATGTGTGTATATAAATATAAGTATCTATTTATATAAAAATGAATGTACGTATATTTGTTGAATTGTTTGTTTTTTTTTATTTGTTTGTATGTGGCATATGGACTAACAAAACAACCATCCGATTGCGATGAAACTTTGGGAATTTGTTCAGCTCGCTCAGATAGCTTTGTAAAAATTACAAGCCTATAAAAAATGACACTGGGTCTGAAAGGGTCATTTGAAACGTTGTAAATAATATTTTGTGCATTGATTTATTCAATATATAATCATAAATTTAAATTGACATGAAAAAAAACAATAAAAACTTACATTATAAAATTCCTTTGTAACAACCAAATATAATATAACAACACCCGTCAAAATAGCCGTAAGTGCAATATTTATTGTTATAAGACAGTGAAATTTTTAAACTGAAGCTATATAACTACAGCCATCAGTAAGTTGTGATTTTATTATGATAATCCTTTTTATTGTAGGTTCGATTATTTCGGCTTCATATTCATCGCGAATATTCGAGCTGGCTCCAATCTGCCCATTACCTTCGTTTCAATCCTCCTCTCCGTCCTTCCACACCCTTCACTGTTCCATCGTTTATTCTTCTGCTTCTGCTTTTTCCTCCCCAATCCGTGTGGAGACGAAGGTGTGTGTGTGTGTGTGCGGACGATTTGCTCCCGAAGAAATAAAATTGAGTCATTTTAAACGATTTCCACCACTCCTCGGCGCTGTAATAAAGAGAGAATTTTTATGAACGAGATTAAAAAAATAAAAACGAAAGAAATATAAAATGAATAACGGTTATATTTTTGATACGTGCCGTGAAAAGTAATCTTTGCGCCCGTTTAATATCGTCGTTTATATCTCAACAGAGATTTACCATTTTCAATCTCTTCTATTACCTACTTATTAAATAGTTGTAGAATATCACAAAAATATTTCAAGAATATCTCAGATATAGCCTCTTAGAACCGATTACATGAAAATTCTTCGAAACACAATGGGCGTGATGACAGTATGAAAAAATCATTGAAATTTTAATTTTATAAAATAAAATAGGTTATAAAGATTTGAAAAAATACATTTCTTTTCATTTTAAAAGAGCGAATAATATTAATATTATTAAAATAAAAATACAAAATATGTTAGTCGCCATTTTATGAGAAACACCAATCAGAGTGAATCAAAATATTATGACGTCACAGTTTCAATACAATATATATGAAATTACTTTGCATCGAAAAAAGACTTTTGCTCATCAGAATTTAGAAAGGTAAAAACTTACATATAAGCGTATTTTTATTATTCTATGCATATAAGTACTTCATTTATCTATAATTTAAATACAACTTACATCTCGAAAATCGATAAAATATGTTCCTTCTTCTCTCTACATTATGTTCATAAACTAAAAGCATACCTACGCGGTACTGCGGTAGACATGACATGTGTAAAGCTGCGTTGCACCGCTCAATTGCGTCGATTCTGTTCACTGCGACGGGTGTGTTAACTCACTCCTTCAAAAAGTATTGGCTCACGGCGCAGTGAGTCGTGAGTGCTAGACAGGGAGAATGCGAACCTTGATGCGAACAGTGTTAGGGTATTGAGTTATTGAGTTGCCTGCTTTTTAACCGACATACTATTACTTTCCCGATTCTACTTTTAAAAGTAGAATCGGGAAGGTTGTGATATTTTTAAACATGTAGGTACATGAAATATAATGAATACAATAATAATCTTTGCTTATATAAAATACAATACCTGCATATTATACTTTTATTATTATTTTTTAACTAGCTTAATGACCCGGCGCAGTGAATAGGCGTGATGAGAGTAAGAAAAAATCATTAACATTATGATTTTAAAAAATAAAATAGGTTATAAAGATTTAAAAATAATGATTTATTTTCATTTTAAAGAGTGAATAATATTAATAAAAATACAAAATATTATAGTCCGCCATTTTATGAGAAACGCCAATCAGAACGAATCAGAGCGCATGACGTCACGATATTCTAGGTCCACGTCCAGTGTTGCCGATTTCGGGAAATTCAGACTTGCGTCGGCACTTAATCGGGAAACGCTTTAATTCGGCACTTTTCGGGATTAGAATGTATCAAAAAAATTATATATTTTTGTTTATACTAGATGTATTAATTTTGTATTTTTTACGTCTAAATAAAAGTAACTATTATTATTATTAGTAGTAAACATACAAAGTAAATATAAGTTATTTCATATCAATAAATATTTTTTTTTTGAATATGTCCTTGTTAAACAAGTACATATACATCTTCCTACGTTCCCTAAAATAAGCAAATAAATGCTTGTGCTATAGGTGAACGAAATCGGTCGAGGCAGGATTCGAACTCACGACCACTGGATTACTATCCCAGCGCGCTAACCGCTCTGCCACCGACCCATCTAATATCATTTTATTATTTCACTGGTGCTTACATAGTTTAAGCAATTTCTTTTTGTTTGTATCTTTGTTACTAGCCCCTTCACTAGGCATGGCCTGTGCTAAGGTAAGCTAGTTTTATGTTATGGTCTATTACGTTGTTTATTTAGTAAGTATGTAGGTATGTCGGTTAAAAAGCAAGCAACTCAATAACTCAATACTCTAGCACTGTTCGCATTCTCCCGGTCTAGCACTCACGACTCACTGCGCCGTGAGTCAATACATTTCGAAGGAGTGACTTAACACATCCGGCGCAGTGAACTGGGTCGATGCAATTGAGCGGCGTAACGCAGTGGTGTTACACAGGCCTAATGCCTAATACGCGGGAAACTTAAGATGGCGTATTTTGACTTTTGGACATTCATGAAGTTCTTTGTATGCTTATTGCCTTATTAATGGTAAATATTTTGTAAATGAATTTGAGAGCTAAACGTGAGGGAACAAATACTGTATTTCATTGTAAACGCATACTTCATAAAATACACTTTCTGGGTCTCGCCGTGCCAAATTTAACCACTTATTTCTCGTTTATATTCGCGTGAGACGAAAACAACTACCTCAGTAAGTGTTTTGTTCGACGTGTTTGTACATTTTAGGACCGCACAACACTTATGCACTTTTGAATTTATTTTAAATACACAAATCGTCTTAGAATACATATAGTACATATAGTAGTGAAATGCGGTTTACGAAACCGTGACGTCACCGTCAGCTCCGACGGACGCCATTACACTGCAAGCGTTTTTTGACGTTAATGTCAAATTGGATTTTGAAATGGCAATTTTTGCTACTAAACCTTTATTTTATGTAGAAATGTACCTATATATATTTGAAAACAGTGGATGCGTAAAAACATAGTGAGATAGTTTCTCAAAATTAGTCATCATGCCTATTGTTCGAATGCGCAATTGTACGAATAACAATTTTTCGAAAATCAGTTATCAGAATGACAATAATGTCCGAAAGCAAATTATTCGAACTAACATTTGTTGGAAAACCAATTAACCGAATTTAATATATTTTTGTGTCATTATGTTGCCTCCTTTGACATATTTGTTGCCAGTAAAATATATTCGATGAAGACTATTAATACTTGTATTATTGTTGGGTACGTATGCTTGCACATTTTTAATAACTGATGTAGTTTGTACACCAGTTTATGTTTATCTAGTATTCACACCAGTTTAGTTATTTTATTTTAATATTATAGTTACTTTTTTAAACATATAATGCAACTGGCTCACGCCAGTCGCAATTATAACTACAAACAAACCTAACCAACCTATTTTTACCAAAGTTTTGTAGGTTTAGGTTTCAAAAAATAGGTGTACATCCTAGGATATCTGACAGCGCGGTGCGTCGCCATGTTGTTTATTCCATAGATTTATATTTAACATAATATACTATGTGGTTGTAGTACTCCGTGCAAAAAGTGAGTCATTTGTTTTCGATTCATACAAAATTTGCTAACTACGACATCTAGTATATTATAATAAAAATCTATGGTTTATTCCTCTCACAATACTACCAACATGACGTCATAAAAATTCGAACAATTGTAAATTCTGATAATTGTGTGTTCGGAAAATTGTTTTTCGAAAAAATGTGATTCGAATAATTGCCATTCGTAAAATTGATTTTCGTAAAATTGAGCATTCGAATAATTGTTTTTCGAATAATTTTCCTGTCACCCTTAGAACCTGGGCATGGCTGGAATACGCGAATGGAAGTGATGTTATATGAATGTTTTTAAAACGGCATTCTTGTGAATACAAGATTATACTTTATAACAGTGGTCGGGGAACTTTTTTAACCATTACCCCATTTTTGCGTAAGTCGTTAATTCCCCTTTCCCCCATTTTGAAAAGAAGACAATCAATGTATATTTAAAAAAACATTCTTTATTGAATTAATTTACACGGAAAATAAAAAAAAGTTACATGAAAATATTATGTATGTAATAGATAAACAAAATAAAATTCTCAAATTGAATCAAACAAAAATTCAGATTTTCAGGTTTCCCTTTCAGTTTTTGGAGAAATGATGTTGCTTCATGTTTGATGCAATTACTTCAAAATTGGGATTTTTTTTATGTAAGTAGCACCTGAATTTATTAAGTTTATAAAAATACTTACACGTTTATGAAATAGCCAACTAGAAAAATTTCCTTTTCACCCAAAAAAAAAAACATTTTTACCCCATTTTGGGTAATTTCCCCCGGTTCCCCGACCGCTGCTTTATAATATTTGTTTTCAACATCATTTAATGTTATTTTGTGGTAATTAATATCTATTTTTTATTTATTTATTTAAATCCACATAAACAATACATTTGCTATATCGGCAAAAGAAACAGATTGGACAAGATGGAAAGTTTGAAGGGAGTGCAATGGACTTACTGTGCCAGCTGTCTTCTTCCTTTTCTCTGTCGCGTTTTTCTTCCCTCTGTTCGTCACTAGTTCAACATATGATTCACCAATTGTCTGTAGTGTAAGTAATACTTGCGAATGCTGCGAAGGTAATTGAGAGTTTTATATTAATTTGCGCACGACGTTTGTACAACACGAGTGGTGTATGGAGATGCGTTTTTGCGAGACTCACGAAGGTGGAAAATCGCGCGCGGACAGAGGCGAGATTGTTGTTACCACGTTCAGGTATGGATGTAGGTATGAAGAGGTTTTGGTATGTCAGGAAGATGAGGATAGGTACCTACAAATGGGAAGTATCTGTCATCTGCGCCAACAATACAGAAATTATAATAATACAATAGTGCAACAACAGTACAATTAATTATGCAACATAGACAATTTAGAATATGTTGGCACAGACAAAATGCTCCGAGAGGATACTTAATTATAACACAAACAGAATCAGTTCTTACAACATGAAAACAATTTACCAGTACCAACATACAGTGGATAAGAACTATTCTACTAAGCAGTGTTTGTGTCGGAATAGCTTAATATTAATTTTAAATGACATAGGTTCGAATGCGGAGTCCGACCTAAATACTAAATTCTAAATACTTACCATGTTTTCATTGCACAGTCGCTCACTTAAGTTAGGAGATCACGTGGATTCCTAACTGGAGGATGCTACCAAGTTTTTGTACGAGAATTGCATTGCAGAGACATATCTAAATACGCGTCGGCGTAAACTAAATATTTGCGAACTGTCAAAAATTAAGGTTGATCGCAAAGAACCTTACGTTTGATTTAATACATAAATACGAGATGTTTTCGATGGATGACGTTTTTAGCGACTTCGTCAAATATTTATTTGGTAATTTTGTCAAAATAAATACGAAACAGAGTATTCAGCGATCTATACGAGATGCCGAAAATTCGCTGGAATTTCAGAAAAATCGTGACATCGAGCTGTCAGTGTGAGTTTGGTTACATATTAAACGTCAGTCTAAACCCTTAGAAAACTATAATATCTTTTTCTTCGCACGTAACAATGTAAAATGCTACACCATCGACCTTAAAAGTTTGCCGTAGTATTTAGTTAGTGATGTCTCTGCAACGAAATTGCTAACTTATGAATACTAAATACTTCAATGTGGTTAGGAGTTATGTAGTATTGAGTTACTTAGAACTGTGAATTCGGGTCATAGTTCGTAATTAAGTTTAATATTGGCTTACGGGCAATAAGTCCGCCACGTTGTTTTATCACAATAACAGTTTTTAATCATTTTTACTATTATTATTAATCATGAGTGTTTTGGTATCACTGATTGACCGGACTTGCCCCCCAGACAGTAGCGGAATTGCTTTTAGAAGCCGAAAATCTTGGCTTGCCTATAAATATTAAGAAATTCAAGATCTAATATTTTTGATTTTTTTTGCAACCATACTACGAGATAAAATTGAACCGTATGTAGATACGATGCTTTACAGGGCCACAAATGTAAATATTATTTTGGAATGTGATTTTAAAAATATATTTATGGCCACTGTAATGAACAGCAATGCAAAAAAACAACCAATATTTTTTCAGGGTTTGCTTATTCTGAAGGTTTTAGACACGCCCCTGCCCCCAGGTAACAAAGTGGTGATTTCTGATTTTACGGATGACTTAGAGTATTTAGTGAATAAAGTGTTTGAAGGATGCCTGCAGAATGGACTTAAAATGAATATTTGTAAATCTGAGATATTTGTATTTGAAAATACTGAAAGTATAGCTGCATATTTGTTAAAAGTAGAGAACGAGTGCCTAGAACAAGTAGAGGAATATTTATACTTGGGGAGTATGTTTGAACGGAATGAAAAACCCGATAAAAATATTAAAATAAGAGTTATGGCGGGTAATAGAATAAACGGAGCACTCAGACCAGTAATGTCCGATCCAAGCATCTCAAAGAAAGCCAAAATTGCTGTACATAATGCAGTTCTAGTGCCTACTTTGATGTATGCCAGTGAAACATGGACGTGGCAAAAGACGGATGAAAGTAGAATAAATGCTGTAGAAATAGATCACTAAGAAGAGTATGTAATAGAATAACATTATGATAAAAAATGAGGACATAAGGAGAGAAACAAAAGAAGCTTGAACAATCGACGAGCATGTATGAGACGATGCATGGATGTAAAGGAAGCCAGGAATGTGTGCGAAAATAGAGGAGTATGGCGCTCGGTTCTCACTGCTTATCTCGTAAGGGACATGGCGTGATGGCATGTTTGTATATATAATATTTCCTAAATTAATCAAATTCGAACTCACAGCCACTAGATTAGTCTTCAGGAGACACATAGCCCATAGACTCTTTGTTTCATACATTGATTATAAATGGAAAATAATATTTTAGTAGGTACCTTCTCTTCCCCATAACATGGTTGTTGATACCAAAAAATACTATCATCCAGAATGATAAATTATTCTTTATTTTCTTTGGTTTTTTAGTGACGTTATTATATTTGTTTCACGTCAAATAACATTATCAAATTATCCATTCTAAGGAAAAGCAGTTGATTAAGCGGCGAGCGGCGGGAAGAAGCGACGTCATAATAAAGAGACATCTATGGTATACTCCGCCAAGTTTTTTTAATTATATTACCCGAGACATTTATCAGAGATGTCGTAGATAAATAATTGATTTTGCAACGAAACGGCAGGCGCGGAGGGCGGTCGCAGTCCAATCGCATTACACCTACAATACATCAGACGGATGACGCTCGGAGTGTGCCCAGAGGCGAACGAGTGACATCTATGTAATCATAACTCAAATAGACGGTTGTGTTTTGTGATTTTTGATAATGTGTCAAAACATATCCGTATATTTATTTGTATTTGTGACATTTTCGCACATAAATCATTTTTTTAAACCCCCTCACATTACTTTTGGACGAAAAAAATACTCAGTTTACGTATGTATAGGCACGGACAAAACTCGACAGTTTTTTTTTATATAAATATTTATGCTGAATCTATTCATAAATAAATGTTTGTATTTTTACTGTAAGACGCCGACTTAATAGTGCTTCAGTTATTTTCGATTATTGTTTTTTTGTGTCCCGTAAGAGCCGGGTAATAGAAAATACAACAGGCAACAATAACATCTCACATAGTTCAGCAATGAGGTTCACCACCCATTCTGAATGTAGTGTTTCGGGTGTCTCGTAAGAGCCGAGTAATAGAAAATACAACAGGCAACAATAACATCTCACATAGTTCAGCAATGAGGTTCAACGTCTATTCTAAGACCCGAATGCACAGTCCTAGGTACCTAAATACTAACTCCTAACCTCACTGGAGTATTTAGTATTCTTAAGTTAGCAATTACGTTGCAGAGACATCACCAACTAAATACTACGCCAAACTTAAGGTCGATGGCGTAGCATTTCACATTATTGTGTATGAAGAAAAGAGATAGATAGATAGAGATAGATAGATTCTATGTGCTTAGAAAGCTATCTATCTCTTTTCTGACGTTTGACGTTTAATTTTTTTTTGCTATAACAACACAAACATAATGATACCAACTTCACACTTCACACTGACAGCTCGATATTACGATTTTTCTGAAATTCTAGCGAATTTTCGGCATCTCATATACATTGCTAAATACTGTGGTGTTTGATTTGACAAATTACCAAATAAATATTTGCCGAAGTCGCTAAAATCATCATCCACCGAAAACATCTCGTATTTTAGTATTAAACCACTCGTAAGGTTCCTCGCTATCAACCTTACTTTTTGACAATTCGCAAATGTTGGTTTACGCCTATGCGCATGCACTATGTATTTAGATATGTCTCTGCAATGCAATTCTCATAGAAAAGCGTCGTAGCATCCACCAGTTAGGAACCCACTTGATCTCTTAACTTAAGTGAGCGACTGTGCAATGAAAACATGGTTAGTATTTAGAATTTAGTAGGTATTTAGGTAGGACTGAGCATTCAGACCTAAATGTAGTACCTGTTTAGGAGAGGCGCGACTAGTGTGTGGGTATACACGCATGCGTGTGCTTCCTTTTATAAGATAATGTCCACCCGCACACCTGGCGTTGGTTACCCCACATTAGACTGACTGACTTTAGACTGCCTCAGACTAACATGACAGGTACACAAAATATAGTGTATTACAAAGGTTTTCAACTGTTAAAAGATTTGCTAGAATGTGTGAAGGAAGCATCTGGTCTTACCGCTCTTCGTCGCCTAAGTGTTGAATACATAAATGAAAAGTTATTTTAAGATATTGTGTGCTTCATTTGTATTTTTGTGTAAATTTGAATATTTTCTTGTTTTTTGTTGTTTTTTTTATATATTTCACACCGTGATAACTTTTTATTTTTTCAACTTATCAATATACATCTTCAAGAAAAGGCTAAAGCAAAAATATTTATCTGACAACACCTGATTACATCTTCCTCACCTCTTCCTTTCCTTATCCTTTAGTTTTCCTATCATTGCTATGAATTGTTCTTTTATGCTATCTTATTTGTTTTTTTACTTTTCTTCTGCTGTATTTATTTATTTTGTAATGTGATTTACTGATTGCCATAGTACAAATTGTTTTGTATATTACACATTTACTCTGATTGGTTGGAAGAAATTGCCATTAGGCAATAAGCCCGCCAGTATACAAATTATATGTACAAGAAGATTCAAATAAATAAATAAATATTGTTGGGTCATTTGATAATACCTACCTACTATTGTGGGTGTAGGTGGTTTTTTGTTGTTACATAATTCATTCGATTTCAAACATCAGTGGGAGCAACATCAGTTGCCATTTTTTTTCGCATCGTTACATCAGTAACCATTATAATTTGTTTAAAAAAAGTTCTCATTCATTTAGTACCATATTGGTATCACAATAGAAATCTGTGATAGTGAATTTGGGTGTAAGTTCGCAAAAATAAGCCTATCCTAATTTCTCTTCCAATTCCTTTCTCCAAGGCTTCGGTGGATTGGGATCTGCAAGAAGGGTAAGTGCTACCAAACTGTAGTTCTGATTTGTCCGTAGTATCGGTTCATTTATTTGCAATACAGTCCACCATTTAACATACAAATATGCTTATTGGTTATACTAGATGTAAGAAAATGCATTTATTTTTTATATATATAAAATATACATACAAACAAACATACATTTTAGGATATTCCGTGATGATATGAATGAAAATTATTTATTTATTCATATTCTTGTGCATCACAAGTGTACAAAGGCGGGTTTATAGCCATTTGCCAATTTCTTCCAACCAACCCAAACAAATTGAAGTTTCTAAAGATAAATAGTAGGTATTTAGTAAGAAATTAAGAAAAAATACAAAGACAGATAAAAGTAATAATAACAATGATCAAAACAATATGGAAAAGGAAGAGGGTACGGAAGGATAATAATAATAAACACTTCCTTACACACTGCGCAAGTGGCGTGTTTATTTCCTTGTGGCAATTTCTTACAACTATCCAGTAAGGATATTCAACAGAAGGAATATTCAAGAACTGATACAACTTTTACAAATACCTTGGCCTATTTTTAAATGAAACTACCTCGAAAATCAACAATGTATAGTTATAAAATGTATATATATTTTTTTATTTATTGATTATTCGTAAAATCTTCTTCTTCTTCTTCTTGTGGCGCTCTCAAGGGAGGTAAGCGAGAAATTGCTTAAACCTAATTACATAATTACACTGCATCCACAATCCCGAACCACTGCCTGACATTTTAAAGCTACGATATTAAATAATATATTTTTCTAAATACTTCCTCGCACCATGTGCAAGTGCGAATTTATAGCCGAACTGCAATATCTTATAACTAGTCTTCTACTTCTTATATTAGATTGTAGATCTGTTTTTCGAGAAAGCTAACCAGGAAAAAGTCAGTATTACCAATCTAGAAATTTATTTTAAATTTACCGCAGAACATTAAATATAGATTGATTTGATTGAATTAACTGCCCTAAAAGGATAACATTTACATAAATTATGTTTCCTATATGTGTAAATAATTTGTATACCCTATCGTATAAAAGTTATACCTATCCCCACAACAGGTTTAGCCTAGTGGGGCGTTACTTACTTAACCTAAATATGTACAAATTTTTGTGTATTAACAATAAATAAATAAATATTATGTAACAAACGATACATGGCAGGGTAAGAAACGAGGACATAAGTATTATTGACACCGTTGCACTTCTTGCGGAAATTCCCTTCAGCATACCGACGAGACAAACTAGAAAAATATATACATTCAGACTTCCCATCTGTGGCACAAATTATGCACAGCACTCTTTCATATACAGACCATGCAGAAATTATGATTCTTTCTTCCATGACATTGATCTCTTCAACTCATCACATAGAAGATTTAAACTATCCATTTTGGACACGTTCCCTCATCGCTCTTGATCTTACGCACGTTTCCTACATATAACGCCCCATTTCCTTTCAATTTCCTTTTCCTACAGCTTAAAATATTATGTTACTGTTTCTTTTTCAATTCATATTTTTAACCAGTAATATTCATCAAACATTTTCGGCCTATTTGTTGCTTGTCCTATGTACTGAATTGGATATACATAAGTATGTTTGTTTTCAATAATTAAAAAATAAAAAAAAGAATGTAAAATAGAGAAATATGTTATCAATAGAATGTGTAACATAATACAAATTAAAATAATATATTTCTGGCATTATTCCAAAATCGTTAATTCGTAATTTAGAAATTATAGATTTATCGAAAAACTTAATAATAAAAAAGCAAAAACCGGTAATAATGAATACATGTAGAATCGTTAAAGATTTTTTAAACGTTAATATTCGGGAATCAGTAGGGTTGTTAGGTAGTATAGAGACCTCCTCAGAGACTAATCCTTTGATATGTTAAGTATCTGGATGGGTGAACTATTCCCAATTGAAAGCTTGATGATGCGTTTGTTGCATTTTATTTTGCTCTTTTAAATAATTTACAATTTACGCATTGATCTGCTAATTCTTTTGAGGAAGTGTATAATGGTAATAATAATAATTGAGTGTGATTATTTGTAGTGATTATTATTAATATCATTAGTAAATCGGCCAGCGCCGTAAAAAAAATCAACAAATTATTTTATCTCTCTATATATAAATTAATCTCTTAGCACGTCTATTATTTCATTTTTACTTCTCTATGGGAAATAATGTGATTACACATAATATATAACAACTTTATATATAAAACAAAAATGTATACGTGTGACCTACTACCTTGTAGGTATGCTTTAATTTATTTTAATTGTTGTACCCACTACCTTGTATGCTTTTGGTTTATTTTAATTTTGTACTTTAAAATTTGAAATGTTATACACAGTGATGTAATTATTTTTTAAGATTAATCGTGTAAAATAATTGTAGGTTTAATCCTATTTATTTTACCTAAATAAATAAAATAAAATAAAATAAAATATGTGCCAACTTGTATTGTAGGTATATAAACAATACAAGTTGGCACACCGAAACCTACCGAAATTTATAAAATTTGTTTAAATTTATTTCTCATGCGATTCTTGCTTCTCTTGGCAGGAAACACTGGTTGGTTGGAAGAAATTGCCAAATGGCAATAAACTCACCACTTGCGCAGGGTGTAAGGAAGTGTTTTTCTCTTAATAAATAAATAAATCATTATTTTGATCTAAACACTGTGACAATTGCTTAAATCAAAAATTAAAATAAAAACTTTGATATTGACAAAATCCATTGGAATTATCCATCGTAGATATAATTCCGAATGATTTATGAGATCACAATAATTTGCATACCGAGATCGTGTGGATTTAAAGGTGTGGACAAAGTGTACTTATTACTTATACAACTTTATATATTCCCCCGAAATATTATTATTATTATTGTGGGGAATCCTGGGAAATAATTTATGAAATCCTCGTAGGCTCGCTGATATAGGTACCTACCTTCCCTTCCCGTACTGGGTCCTGTCTATAACGTCATACATCACGGAACGACGTTGCTATGGATCCTCATCTGACTAATGAAATTAGATTAATTAACAGAAATCGAAACTCATGTCAAAACTCACAAAATATAAGGTTGCACAACACTAGCGGAATTAATTCTGGACCCATTCGTTTTTATTTGTTTTAATCATTTTGTAGCACACATTACGTAATAATTGCACAATGCGGGCTTTATGCCAAATGGCTATATCTTCCAAACAACCATTAATATTTCGTGAGGTAAATTGTGTTTATGAGATGTATCAATTAATGTGAATGAAGTAATAGACATAAAAAACTAGTGGTTTGTGGCCAACGCTATACTCTTCACTACAATTCGATCCACAAAGTATTCAAATTTTGTATGGAAAAAATTTCCGACATTTTTGTGAAATGATTTTGTTCCTGATAACCTGAACTTGATATTTCTACAATGTCATTTTATGAAAGTGATGTGTCTCTTTACCAATTTGAAAATAAAAATTTATTAATTTAAGTTTCCTGAGCTTGAGGTCACTTTAACATATTTGACGTTTAAAAAAATTAAGAAGCACTCTACAGATATCCCTCAAAATCTTATTGGGTCTAAGCGAATATTAGATATACATATTTGCAAAATTTGAAAAGAATTGAATTAGTACTTTAGTCTATAATTGATAAAGTAAAATAAATACGCAGTACATAGCACCCAGCACATAGCACACACACAGATACATTGTGATGAGACTTTCAGAATACAATCTCAGGATGATACAAGTGGATAATCTGCAATAAAAAAATAGCCTTAAAAATTGCGAAACCTTACTCCCCACTATATCTCCTTGGGTTAGTGAGGAGTAATAATAAAAAGAAGGAAGGGAGAGTAGAGGATGTGACAAGGAATTGATAAGGAGACAAATTTAAGTGTTATGTGTAAGGAAACGTTGCTTCAGATATATTTTGAAAGCGGGAAGTGTTAATGAAACTGGAAGTTGCGATGGGATATTATTTCAAAGACGAGCTGCTTGTACGGAGAAATATGTGGTGAAAAAGGAAGTATTGTGTAGGTACTGGGATTCTAGGTATTTGAACGAAGAGGCAACCCGTGTTCTGAGAGGAAGTGAATTTGATTTCGTAGATAAACTGGAGCGTTGGGGTTGTTTATTTGATATTAATAATGATTCAGGATATCTAAAATATGTATTTTACGTATCTTTTTTTATATTTTTCCACCACCAACCGCTCTGCTTATGGAAATGTACACGGCGACGAGTTGTAGACGATTATAAAGACAACTGTAGGCTGTAATACTTTTGGGAGAAGAAAAGGTTGGAAGTGTCGCCACATTTGCTGAACACATGGAATTTCCAATTCGCACGTCTTTTTAGTATGGTGTTTTGATAAGAACTTCATTTGTTATATGGCTCCTCAAAAATATAGATTATCTAATTACAATTTCTTCTTCGTGTTCTCATTTTAACTGCATTTATTCTGATTTCATGCGGATTTTGTCTTCTCCGAGTCATTGTTATTTAAAAAAAAAAAAAACACTTTTTTGAGAATCTATCCTAGTTGATGCCATCAGTGTACACACTTCCTTCCGGCTATAATATATTTCAAATAAAATATGTAAAATTATCCATCGAGAATAATGTAGTCGAAAACATGTTTTTTGTTGCAAAAATCCCATGTTTCTGGAAAGGAAAAATATGTTGAATAAAGAATTAGAGTTTATTTATGAAATCGCTACATTCTCTAAATTCGTAAATATTTCCTTATAATTATAATTACATTGTATGGAAAATCAACCTTTTTTGTATAGTATACATACCTCCGGGCTTTGACGTGCAGTGCTCCATGTAAAAGAAAAACATAACAGGATTAAAAATTAATGATTCTCATTAAAATTCTATCCAATTTTTATACAGATACGAATTCTTTTAAGTATTTTTGTGTAGGATTGATTGTTATATAATTTATATCCATGAAGAGCCAATAGTCCCTGTAGAGACATATTTTTTACTCTCCAATATTAAAGAATAGTCGAAGGTTTTGATGTGACCTTTAATAAACATATTTTTATATCGATTTCTCAGACAGATGTCATGAATACAGTGCAATGTCAATGTGAAAATAAACATATATAATAAACTGGGGGGGCAATTCTGGTCCAATCGGCGAAATCAAAACCCTCACGATTACCCATATCATGGATGTAATTACGAGTATTATATGGAGTTATATAATATCTTTAGATGTCATAGAACTCGATATGATAATTATACTTGACCCCCTGATCCCTCTGCTTGTTACTGTTTTGGCTATTATTTCTTTTTGTTTTTAATATTTATCTTAGTGAAATATATACTTTCTTTGTTTTTTTTTCGCTTACATTATTTTGTTGATGTATTTACATAATTTTGTCTTACTTTGTAATCTGGTTGGTAAGAAGAAATTCCCTAATGGCAATAAGCCCGCCAGTATGCATTATATTTGTTTATATAATGTACGAAAAGATACATAAATAAAAAAATAAACAAAAATTGAGTTTATATATGATTTTTTGTTTAAATAATGTATTAAGGTTACATTTTTCTGCTGTCTAAACTTACCTAAATATAACCGGACGATATACACATTTTTTTATGAGACAAACAACTTATGACATTTTTAGTGCGGATTTGTATATTTTCAATTGACAAATGTTTATTTTTTGTATATCTTTTTTGTTTAATTTTAATTTATATGACACTGCTTTTACTGCTATTTTTTGTATTGATAATACTTTTTATTCAATGTTTTGGTTTATTTTGAGTCCACATGTATATCTTTTTTTATTAATTAAATGAAATAAAACACAACTTTTTGTACACCACTACTATTATAATTTTTTTTCAAATGAATGATGTTCATGTTTCGAGAACAAAGTTCCCTTCCTCAGGAGGATACAAAGTATACTAAAACAAAATACAATATATAGACAGTAACATGTAGAGGAATTTTTATTCATTTGAATAAAAGTTATGTATGTAGTGGTGTACACAAAGTTGTGTTTTATTTCATTTAATTAATTTCAAAATGATACCACAAAGTAAAAAACAATCATTTGTCGTTGATGTGATCTTTTTTATGTTTGCTTACATCTATTTTTCTTTTTATTTTTTATTTGATTGTTTTGTCTTTTAGTTTTATCTTTTTTTTTGCTAAGTGAATACCTATTTTTTTATTATTATTCTATATATATTTTTTTCATCAATATGTGTTTTTATGTATGTATGTAAAATGCAATTCATGCCATTTATTAGTAAATAAATTAATAAATAAACTCTTTGACACTATAAAGTAAGCCCTGAAATATAAGTTGCAGTACCACAAACTTAAGAACTCCTATCGTTATATAAATAACGGCTTGGGTCACACTGACCCCATATTTACATTACATTTACCACTACGGGGTCATATATACCCATTTCGGGTCTCTGTGACCCATTGACAGTCGCAGAAAAAAACAATGGTTTTATTTCTGTTTGTCCTCCGTAGAAATAATTCCTCTAAGAAAAAATCGGATTGCCTATGAAACGTTAAACTAATATTACCTTTGATAACGGCCAAAGTTCGTTTTGACTTGTGGTATATTTTACAAGGGGAATAGTTCCAAAGCTATAGATATATAATAACTAATCATATCTACAGCAGAGTATCGTCAAGACTTTGGTCCAAAGGAATGTTGTAACCATCAGCTCGATACTACCTTACCTACGGTCACGTAAAGACTTCAATTCAAACTTCCAAACTGGTGACAACAGAACTGCCTCAAGTAGCCAACTTTGTATATTATATTCTGACTTCTTATATCAAACTCCGCACAAAGTTATCTATAAATGCCGAACTACTGATTCAGGGAAGCCAAAACTTTCCACTTTTGTTGGAAACTAATAATAAAGCCGTTTAAGTTAAATTATCTTGAGGTTTATTAATACTTTTCTTATATCCGTCAGATATTTTGGCAAAACTTTAGCACGAAAAACTACAATTAAAGATCGAATGAATAATTCCAGAGTGGTTAAGTTTAAAAAAATTGGCTTAATTATGTAGCGCCGTTTTTTGTAAAATCAAATCAATGGCACTCGATATGAATCAATTACTTTTTGCAAATATTCATCATTTTTTTTTTAATTTTGTGTAATTAATAGAAACAAGATGAAGATAATTTGTATACGGTTTGTGCCTATTTTTTGACATCATAGAATTATCATGGTCTGTAAGATTCTAAGCAAGGAAGTCAACGATCAACTATGACATAGTACAGCTGTCTAAGACAAAGGCCCAAAATCTTTTAGTTTTATTTTATTTTATTTGGAAATAGTTTTCTTTTACAAAATATATCATTACATAGTTATAATATCACTAAAAATATATAAAGATTTGTACATTATTTTATTCAAGAAGACAACATCAATCATGTGAACGTGTTCAAGAAATAACATTTAAGATATGGTTAGAAAACTGAGAGTAGGAAAATAAACTGGAAGAAAGAAATAGGATAATTATTACTGTATGTAAATGCAAATTTTTATTCAACCGATCTCTGTACATCGATTGGATACAATCAAACATATCTCGGTCTGTATAGTTATGGTCATCCCTGCTTTCCAGAGTTTCCTTCCTAAACGCATAAGCGTCGTTACATTAAACTCTACCAAAGAAATAACACAGACTTCTTTGAGAAACTTTATAAAACTTCATTTTTATAGAGCAAATACTTTTGTGCTTCGAATGAATATTCTCAAATACAGGTACCTACTTCTGCTTTACCATGAGTAAATATTGAAGTATATAAGTACCTTCATAGTACATACCGTCTTTCGAATGGTTAATAATAATTATTTTATACTAGATCCTGCTATCGATGGCGATAGTATGTATAGTTGAAGAATACGTAAGAGACTTAACCCAAATTATTGACTATTTAACCGTTTCAGTGCTAATCTCGAGACGTTATCGTGATGAATCATACGCTACACCAGTGCGGATCTCGATAGGTAATCGTGATGGACAATGCTCCACTTTAACTCGCTGTAGAAATCTTATTTATCGACATATCCAAAAAATAATAATTACATCGTGTAACCGAATCATTTATCTAAGTAAATACGTTTTTAAAAAAATTAAAAAAAAATTCGGTAGATGGCAGTAGAGTGTTTACTTTTTATCTATTTCATCTCGATACGTAATCGAGACCCGCACTGAGATACCGCTTTGTATGGATATTAATGTTGCTTATAACCCATATCCGAGTTCGTAGAGATTGTGCGCCGGTTTAGAAAAATAATTATGTTCGGTTTTTATTTAGTGTATAAAAGCAAAGTATTTTGTTGTAAATTTATATGTTTTTATTTGTGTCTTAAACGTTGATTCATATTTCAAAATAACTTTTAAGTTCATGAGTTTTTTAGAGTAACTTCGATTTTTTGTGTTACCGACTTTGAAAATTTTACTAGGTGATAGACAAAATACATTTAACATTTTTTGCTATTATGAATGAATTTTGCTTTTATAAATGTTCCGAAAAAGTAAGTACTCAGAGCCTGTTGAGTTATTTCAGTATTATATATAACAACCAATGATTTTATGACTATTTTCTACTATATAAGTTGATAAAGTCGCGGTGCAGCGGCGCATAGGTCATAGCGCTTACAGATAAACTTCATACAAACGTATAAGGTACTAAGCAATTGTTGAAAACTGTGTTTGTTTTCGAAGAAATACTTAAAAGTTCATAAATTTTAAGCTGATTTTTATTCACTATATACATTCCTATATCTTTTTTTACCTATGTGATATTTTTTTGCTAATAAGTCATGCTTTTGTGAGCTCGAATGTTGAAAAAATCAGTTAAATAGTATGCAGAAAAACAAAATAAACAAAAAATGTACTCAACATTTAAAACAGCTAAAAACGAATATTCTCGTCGAAGATTTCAAGTATCTCAGGTGAGTAGTTATTGAGATATGACGATTTTAATTTTGTCCGAAAATTGCGCCGCACTGAGGTGTTACATTGTTTCGCATACGCTTAGCACGGAAAAGGTTAAAGATATTTTGTTCTCCTATACAAAAGGTGAATATCAGGATAAGATAGTGCGGAGTTCTGTCTATTTTTACTACCCCGAATAGATAAACGGCTTGACGGTATGTATGATGATTAAGTATCTAACTATAAAAGTCCCCGTAGATATTTTGTATTTTGCCATACAAATGGTATAAAACGATGTCGTTACTGAATTCATTATTTACAAAAAATGTTGAAAAAGTTTGTATAAGTAGGTACTACTATGATGTATATATTTTTTATAGAAAATTTTATTATATACCTAGTTGAGATGTTTGGCGTTTTTCTTGGATAGGTATAGGTATTTTTTCATAAAAATTTTCATAAAAAATGTTTACCTTAATATAAAAAGATTGAGAAACCCTGGAAATTTTTAATAAAACAATTTTGGGGTATTGTATTTTTCTATATATTGACCAATTATCTACGTTCTTTTTTTAATGGTTTTTGAGATATATGAAAAAATAAATAAAAATTCATAACTTGATAACTACTGACTGAAACAAATATCAAAATTTGTAGACATAAACTTTCTATATTTTCTGAAATTATGGGCTCTGCATTAAGCGTATCAAAAGTTATAAGGGGGGACGGACACACACACACACACACACACACACACACACAGACACATTTAATACATACTATTCTTCTAATTCAGAGTTCTTCCACATTAATATAACATAATAAATAAATAAATAAATAAATAATGTTTGCGGTGGGAAGCCTCAATTATTTTTACTCTAAAGTTAGAAAAACCATGCGTAAATTGCATTACAATTCGCTCACACGGGACTAAAATTAACACTGTCGTTTCGAATATTTTTATTATTGCATATGCGCAAACATTGGATTTTTTTCCCTGTCGGGAGTCAAAGGTATTTATTTAACAGATTTTTAATTATCTCAATAGAGACGAAGTTGGAATATTTACTGTAGGAGAACCGGGAAATCAAGGCACCTACAGGGCTTACGACCTGTCATCGGCTGGTTTACGTGGTCACTTTATGCGCTTGCGCAACGTTCTTGCAACGTTGAACGTTGCGCAAGCGCATAAAGTGATCACGTAAACCAGCCGATGATAGGTCGTAAGCCCTGTAGGTGCCTTGATTTCCCGGTTCTCCTACAGTAAATATTCCAACTTCGTCTCTATTGAGATAATTAAAAATCTGTTAAAAAAAACTGTCGATTCATTAAGAAATATGATTTCTCTTCGACAGTTGGAAAACAGCTTAAGCTATCCACTATTTGAATAACGTTCGAATACTCATCCGAATCATTCAAGACGCGAAATGTTCGTAAACCGAATTACTCAAGACGCGAAATGTTCGAAAACCGATTTATTCAAGACGCGAAGTGTTCGTCAACCGAATAATAAAAGAAGCGAAGTATTCGAAAACCGAATTATTCAAGACGTGAAGTGTTCCTAAACCGAATTATTCAAGACGTGAAGTGTT
Source organism: Molanna angustata (assembly GCA_963576475.1). Lineage (NCBI taxonomy): Eukaryota > Metazoa > Arthropoda > Insecta > Trichoptera > Molannidae > Molanna > Molanna angustata. Next base: position 21,037,914 of record OY754984.1, on the reverse strand, counting down.
CCTAAACCGAATTATTCAAGACGTGAAGTGTTCCTAAACCGAATTATTCAAGACGTGAAGTGTTCCTAAACCGAATTATTCAAGATGCTAAATGTTACATAGTTGATATTCGACGCACTGATTTCGGATTTTTTCATTTAATAATACTGACAAAAATGTCGGATGCGGCTTATACCGAATGTTACTGCTAATATTATAAATATACACAGGTCGTAATACAAATATAGACAGGTCGTAAGCCCTGTAGGTGCCTTGATTTTCCGGTTCTCCTACAATAAATATTCCAACTTCGTCTCTATTGAGATAATTAAAAATCTGTTAAAAAATATAAATATACAGTAGATAAAGCATTTGAAAAACCGAATTATTCAAAACGCGAGACTCGCGGATATCGAATTATTCAGAACGCGAGACTCGCGGATATCGAATTATTCAAAACGCGAGACTCGCGGATATCGAATTATTCAGAACGCGAAGTGTTCTTTTATCTGAATTCCAATGTTGTTCGACGAACGGATTTTAGGAGAATTTTAAGGGGATTTTAAGCCCCTTTTAAGTGATAATCTTTACTCACGAAACACGTCGGATGCGGTTCGTACGGAATGTTACTGCGAATACATTATATAAATAATATTATTTCGCCAAAAAAAAGAAGATTTTAATTCTCAAAACCGAGTGACGACCTATTGCCATGTCGGCGTTGAATATTAAAACATTTTTTGCATTGATATTCATAATGCGAATAAAGAGGGCGTCTCGTGGTGTCGCTGTCACGGAATTAAAAAAATTCATTGTTTTTTTTGTTACGTCACTGTAAAAAAATATTACGAAAAATTGCGGTGGCAAAATATAGTAATGGAGAGTTTAAATGACATTACCAAATTCTAGTGACATTTTTTTAAACTATTAACTATTCGCTGAAAAAAATTGAAAACGAATGTAAAACGAGTGGGTTGTGGCCAACGCTTTACTCCTCACTACCGACTCACTCCTTAATGTATTCAAATTTTGTAAGTAAAATTTTCAAAATTTTCATGAAATGAGTTTTTAAATTACTTTTTTTTAAATATTTTATTTTGAAATCTTCATAATTCTTCTGAGTGTGCCTTTTTCCCAATTTGAAAATAAAAAATTCAAATTTTAAGTTTCCTGAGCTTGGGGTTACTTTAAAATATTTGATAGTTAAAAAAATTGAGAAGCACTATTCATACTTTATAGAATGACTTGTTAGTGAAGAGTTTAGCGTTGGCCACAACCCTCTCGTTTAATTTTATTTTTTTAATTACTATTCTTGCTATTTAAAATAATTCTTATTTTTACTTTTTCTTCAAGAAAAAATATTGTATATCACAGATTTAGTGATACCTATACAATATTTGTTGGTGTTTCATAAATGATAATAAAAGTGCATATTTGTGTTTATTCCGTATGTCCAAGTCAAAGGCGTTGACAAGGGCCTTAATGTCCTCCTTAGATAGTAGTGGAGATTATAAATGCATCGGAAATTGTTTTGCAAACTACAATGACCAAAAAAAAAAATGGTACCAATCTTCCTGTAATAACTAACGCTTAGTATTTCAAAAAGTTTTGGCAATACGGCCGCATTATGAATTCAAATTGGTTATAATTTGTCAGGGACATTACCATAAATGCATACTTGACTCCTTCAAGATTCTCCATCAGACTACGTGCAAGGATGTACTAAAAATGTATTCATTAAGGACACTTCACACACTGTAACAAATATTTCATTTATTTATTAAATTTATATACCTACATGAAGTATACGCGCGAATTGGAAGACACGCACATAAAAGATTATATTTTTTTTTTGTATTAGGCAATTCACCCTGAAAAGAGTGCTTTGTGCCAATTTAATGTTTACTGTTTATAAGGAAAGTTATATTTGATCATAAATTAATTAATGTAAATAATTCCATATATAACATGTAATATTGTAGTTTGGTTACATTGCTCAAAGCAGTTGATTGGGACTACAGGAAGAATGCTAACCAAGGCACTTAAAACTATATACGGACTACACTGGCAACACCTACACAAACTGTATATGAAATAGTATCAGAACCCACAATACAACAGATTATAAACTATGAAAAAATAATGTACATTTATAAAATCAAACATTTCTTACTTAAACACAACACACTCCTGGAAACTGTTAGTGACATACATAACTACGACACTAGACAAAGAAACAACCTAAGAAACATTAGCAATAGAACAGACAGACTTAACAAAGGACTATTATCCACCAGCATTAATTTGTACAATCAACTACCAGATGACATTTAGCACTGCCAAAAACTCCATTTTTTTTAAAAAAAGTTAAAACAACACATACTGCATGATAGTGCTTACAAATAGATTTTCCTGTATTCCCGGCTAACTGTTTTGGGCTCCACTATGGTTGAATTTTCAATTTAATGCTATTGTTCACCACATTGTATAACATGTAATAATCTAGTAACAAAATGTCAATATAAACGAAAATGTATGTCAACACTCATACCAGCAAACGCTGTCTGTGTTGAATTTTTAAATAAATAAATAAAATTTTGAAATGACAGACAATACACGAGAATTTTGGAGAGACAAAAGATGTTGGATATTGATGAGTAATTTTGATGAGTAATCTGTGTATACTTATGAAATTGTAATTGTTTTTACAGTTCCTTCTATAGATTTTTTAGGCCACTAGTATAAATATCCCTTCTTTTGTTTTTTTCTTGAAAATACAATGTGAGCTAGATAGTTTTTTAGGTGTTATTTTTTTGTTTATTTAAAGTTTTTATTTATTTACATTTTTTAACAATAGGTATTCTTGCACTAAACTGCAAAAGCAGTTTATCAGTGCTAGCTCTCTCGTACATTTAGATAAATTTGATAATGTAACAAAGAATAATTATAACAAAAAAAAACTAAAACTAAAGCCTTCAACACAATATAACAACAAAGAAAAAAATACAATCTTATATATAAAATTCTTTCAACATTTTTTTTATTTTTTTTGGTTTGATCATTTGAATATTTTGGCAGTTTGTTGAATAGTTTCGGAATTATCGTTGCCTTTGTACTGTCGCCGTTAAAGTAATTATTATTATTATTTTTTTTTTTTTTTTTTAATAATAATAAAATGAATATGTCCTTGTTAAACAAGTACATATACATCTTCCTACGTTCCCTAAAATAAGCAAATAAATGCTTGTGCTATAGGTGAACGAAATCGGTCGAGGCAGGATTCGAACTCGCGACCACTGGATTACTAACCCAGCGCGCTAACCACTCTGCCACCGACCCATCTAAATTTGTTTTAGGTATTGTCAGTAAGTCTTTCGTTATTTGTCTAGTTGTATATTTGTGAGTGATCTTCAATTTAAATCGTTCGTTATAAAGTTCTTCTATGGTTAGTAAAAGATACCTTTTTTTCTATAGGTAAAATATTGCATCTTTTGAATATTTCGTTAATGTTATTTTTACTTGCCTCCACTGTTCTCTTTGTTGCAATTATTTTAAAAAATCTTATTTGTAATTGTTATATTTTATCAAGGTACCTAGGTTTTAAATGTTCGTCCGTAACTACTGAGCCCGTAGTCAATAATAGACTCGACCATAGCATAGTACAGACAGTACAGGGTGTGCCTTGACACACAGTATTTAAGATGGTAAAATTTACTTAAAATTGATCTTAATTTATTACAGACATTAGTAGGTACAACTTATAAAAAAATCGTTAGAGATAAAAAAATGTAATTTAAATAAAATGAACAAGTTCATTATTTAGCCATTTGTGTTACACACGAAAATTCTAATTTTTCTATAAAATATACATTTGTGGTTGACCATCCCTAGGATGTCCACACATCACTACTGGCTCGTCATGGCTACCAACTCAAGCTGAACGTATAAACAATGATCCCCTCCTACTCTCATTATTCGGAATTTCTTCAGTCGCCGGGTCTAGACGTATCGCGTACTTTCCTCCACATTCTTATTAAGTGTGAATATAATAATTATTAAAACAAATTCTATGTAATAATACATCGATTGAAATAAATTTATATCAGAGTAAGTATTTTATTTATTGCATGCTTTTATTGCATGAATTATCAGTTGCACCCAATTGTTTGGAGTGTATCTATTATAGAGAGATGAGTTTTAATTTTACCTTTTGAACACGCAATAATCATTTTTATAAATATTCTATAAAAATAATTAATCATAATAATATAAATAACCATCTCCCTATACATTATATGAACGAAAGGTGTGCATTCCACTTTAGGATGATTATTCGAGAAGTTGTAAAAGTTTACTAACCTCTTAACGAGAATGGAATATAACATTAGCATTTCCGATTTAAATTTAAATTTGTTTGTTCAACTCTTTATTTGCCATATTAAAACAAGTATTTTTTGGCCATATCGAATGGCCATGTTGTTCAGAGAACACGATCGGGGTATATTAAAACATTAACGTGTTAAACATTACTGGACAAGTATTTAAATTATATCTAATTATAATACTTAAACACTTACTTAATATTAAGTACTTTTGAACAAATATTAGGGACTATATTATTTTTCTATAAAAGATAGATAATTTATATAACAAAAAGATTGAATGTCTGTACACCGTTTTGTTTTTTTTTTCATTTCTCATACATACATACATACCATCACGCCATGCCCCTTGCGGGATAGCCAGAGAGAACCGAACGCTACATTTTTTTATCCTGGCACGCATCCCTCGCCTCGTCCACATTCATGCATCGTCTCATACATGTTCGTCTATTGCTCACACTTCTGTCTTTCAAAATATCATTCACATGGTCGTGCAATCCCTTTCTCCGGCGTCCCCGACCTCTCATTCCATTCCTTTCCTCTCTGTATATTTTCTTCGCCAGGCGCCCCTCATTCATTCTCATGTGACCAAACCATCTCAATGTGTTCACTTTCTCAAAAAGCATAAAATGCTCGTGCTGAGAAAGTGAGAACGTACGTAATATTTTCAATACTGCAATTTTCTTAAAAATATCGTAAAAGCCGACATAAAGCCGACCGCTGTGGCACATTTGGTAAGCCGTTTTTTCTGTGCAGGCGTCCTGGGTACGATCCCCAGCAGAGGAGAAATTTATTTAGATTCATTTCTGACGCTAATATTGCTTCTCTGGGCTGTAAACACTGGTTATTATTATCACTTAAATGGCTCTTGTAACCTCAAATGGAGGAACATTGGCCAGAGTTAAGTATGTTATAAAATCGTGAATGTGTTAATTACATTAAAATGAACAACAAATTATTAAGTGTGTAAAATATAAAAAAAAAGTTATTAATTTTTAAATTATAATTCAAAAAGAAGGGAAAAGAAGTTTTATTTTAAATTGGAAGTAGAAAATGAAATCAAAATTTGATGTTATTCTTTACTGATAAATTTTGTGAGAGCATTAAATAGTAGTTATATAGGGCTGAGTAAGGAGGCGATATTATGGAGAAGAAATATTTTTAATTTAATTTAAGTGTAAACACTGGTTAGTAATAAATTGCCATATGGAAATAAACTCGCCACTTGCGCAGGGTGTAATAAAATGTTTATCATTATTTAAATCTAGGTACATTAAATTCTTCAAAAAATTAACTTCTAAAGTGATAAGTGATAATATTTACTAGGTAGGTACTTTTGAAACAAATATTAGGGATTTTAATTGTATTATTATTTATCTACTAATTGTCTCTTAGAATAAATTGAAAAATGGCGACTCATGGTAGGGCAGTTAACCTCAAATATAAATTGATATAGATACCGACATTCAAAGAAAATTTAACACTTTAATATGTTTGAACTAGAATTTTACAGATTTTATCTAAAGTCATTTTCATCATCCAATAGAGTCGAGGAGGATGATAATGAATTAAATAATAACAGATTGAATCATAGACAAGATGGCGAAAATTCTAGTTCAATGAAACTCAACCACATAGACATAGAGAATAAAGTTCTCTTGAACAAATCGACAAACGAGTTTCTCAAACATTTTTCATTGATAAAAACATTTTTTTATGATAAATGTATGTGTTTAACTGCCTAGATTTCCAAAGTTTTTAAATATATCGAAAATGTATACTACTTTTTTATATTTTTATTTATCTATCAAGGAAATATACAGTTTTATAAATATATAGTAATGGTACAAAATAGCAATTTGCTTCTTGTGTTTTCGATAACCCGGCTCTTACGATGATATAAGAAGAGTAGAATACCTATTCCAGGGCGGTGCCTCTCACCATAATATTCACTACGTTTTATTTTATAATTTGATTTAATTCATTTTGAACTTCTACTCTAGTCGAACGACATTAAACTCATGCTGGCCATACATACAACGGTATACCTGACATGTTTACCTGGGCCCGTAAACATGTGTGTCGTACATATACATATGTATACTTAACTGCACAGTTTTATAACACACTTGTTGTGGTTTTCCTGTACACAGTACTGCCGGCTTACTCTCTACTGCAAAACTGATCCCAATTTCGATAAGAACCTAACTAACCTAACTAACTAAGAGGCTATAGAAAACTAAATAGTTTTGAAAAATCTTTTCCCCAGTACACTCAAAAGATACGCATATGAAAAAAGCGTGTTGCGTGAGTTTTTTTAAAATTTGAATTTGTTTAATACTTTTCTTGTATTCTAAAAAACCCATTTTCATTTTTTTACTCTTGGTAACTAAAAAACTTGGTTCGATGCAGAGTGTCGAGCTAGTATAGAAAATAAAAATAGGCTTAGAAGAGTGTATATAGAACGAGAAACCAGAGCAAAAAAACAAGCATACGAGGAAGCAAGGAGAGAATCGAAAAAACTTCTGAGAAAGAAAAAGAGGGCATACATGAATAATATATTGCTGAAAGTAGAAAAGGACTTTACAGAAAATAATGTACGGGAAGCATATAGAGGAGTCAACATTTTTAAGAAAGGATTTAAGCCGAATACTACTCTATGCCGAGATACAAATGGTGACATCATAGCGGATGCTAACAAGATAAAGGACAGATGGAAGGATTATTTTCAGCAGCTACTCAACCCACACGCAAACACAGGAAACCAGCCAACAGCAATTATACCACCAGAGGAAGATCAGGAGGTGAATCCACCAACCCTGACAGAAACAAAGCTAGCAATAAAGAAGCTCAAAAATAATAAGACACCCGGGGTGGATAATATCGCATCTGAACTGATAAAGTATGGCAGTGAACACCTACATAGGTTACTTCATCAGCTAATAACTAAAATTTGGCGTATAGAAGAAATCCCTGAAGAATGGCAGCTGAGCATCATATGTCCAATACACAAAAAAGGAGACAAACTCAAATGTGAAAATTATAGAGGCATCTCACTATTAAGCACTGCATATAAAGTACTAACAATCATATTAAAAGAAAAGATAGAACACTATTCAGAAACTATCATAGGGGAATACCAAGCTGGGTTCAGAAGAAACAGAGCAACTACTGATCAACTGTTCACAGTGAGACAGATACTGTCAAAATGCTGGGAGTTCGACGTTGACGTATACCAGCTATTTATAGACTTTAAACAAGCGTATGACAGTATAAGTCGGGAAAAGCTCTACGAAATATTACTTGCTTTTAAAATTCCAACGAAACTTGTAAGATTAGTGAAAACAACAATGAGTAGTACGAAATGCAAAGTCAAGATAGAGGGTGAGATGACTGAGGGGTTCTTAGTATCTCAAGGTCTTAAGCAGGGCGATGGCTTGGCACCCACACTCTTCAATCTAGCCCTAGAGTATGTCATTAGGAAAACATCCGTAGACACCAGCTCCAATATACACTATAAGAGTAGCCAAATAGTGGGTTATGCGGATGACCTTAATATTATGGGCAGATCCCTCGCAGCTATTCGAGAAGTCTTTGAGCCACTTGAAACGGCAGCAGCAGAAGTAGGTCTGCAGATCAATAAAAATAAAACAAAAGCAATGAAACAGACCAGAAGCGCAAACCGTTGGCAAGGAAACACAATACATTTGAAAGACAATTATGACTTTGAAACTGTTGAAGACTTTAAATACCTGGGTTCCACAATCAACAAAGATAATGAGGACACAACAGAAATAAAAAACAGAATAACAACAGGTAACGGAGCATTCTTCTCTCTTCTACCGGTGTTCAAATCAAGAAGTGTCCATAGAAAAACGAAAATCACGCTGTATAAAACCATTATTAGAACAGTTGTAACATATGGATGTGAAGCATGGACACTTACAGCCAAATCTGCTGAAATACTGGACACGTTTGAGAGACGAGTGCTTCGTAGAATCCTAGGACCTGTGCCTGATGGTGACGCCTGGAGGATTAGATACAATAATGAGCTGTATGCTATCTACAAAACTTCCAGGCTCTCTGTGCATGTCAGATTGAGCAGATTGAGATGGGCCGGACATGTACAGAGAATGCCACCACAGCGAATACCAAAGAAAGTTCTGTGTGGACATCCAGGTGGAAGACGAAAGGTTGGAAGACCGCGGCTGCGATGGGAGGACGAAGTTGGAAGGGATGCTTCCCAACTACTGCAAGTGCCGGGCAGTTGGAAAGTTGCTGCAGAAGATAGGAGAAGCTGGAGGCGAAGACTGACGGAGGCCAAGGCTCGATATGGGCTGTAGCGCCATTGAAGAAGAAGAAGAACTAAAAAACTACATGGCCTATGAAGTAGATTTTTACTTCAATCGAAAAAGAATATGAAAATCTATCAGCTGAGTTTTTTACTATTATGATGTTTTAATCACTATTCTTGCTATTTAAAAAAAACTTTATAAAGGTATAACCTTTTTTTTTCACCAAAAAATATTGTGTATCACAGATTTGGTGATATACAATATTTTTCGTGTTTTATGCATTAGAAGGTAATTAGTGTGCATATTTGTGTAGGTACAACCGTATGCCCAAGGATTCAAGGATCTTAATAATGAAGAATAATGCGGTTTGTAGTTATGTTTAAAGGCTAGCGCCCATACAGGCGCAGCGGACGGAGCGCATCATATGGATATCGAGGGAGATCGCGATCCACTTCCACGCCGGCGACGCTATAGAGCTCATTGGCCCTGTTCACCACCGGACGCAGCCGCAACATCGGACAAACACAAAATATCCACCATCCATCGGGTTCAACCACTGCCCCCGAGAATCCAACCACACACGTCAGGGCCTCCGATTGGTCTCGAAATCGGCCGCTAAGTACACTCCGTTTCAAGTCGGAGGGGCTTGTACCCCGACCCCTCGGTCCTCGTGTTGGCGTCCGAAGGTTCCGCGGGCTAACACCGGGGGCATCCGACGCAATCATCACCTGTCAGATTTGACGTCTCGTTGTCAACACAGGATGTCTGACCCGACGTCTGCGCCGGCGGTGTGCCCGAACCACACAACAACATTCGCCACAGTTGACGAGTAACTGCCGAGCGAGACTAGAGGCGTCCGTCCTGCTCTTCTCTAAGTATAGAATGACGAGGGCACAACAGCGTCGGCCGCCCACCCCCGCCTTTACTGCCTGGGCCCTTAGAGCCGCAACCTAGGCTTATATCCCGACGCATCGGTCCTCGTGTTGGCGTCCGAAGGTTCCGCGGGCTAACACCGGGGGCATCCGACGCAATCATCACCTGTCAGATATGACGTCTATTTGTCAACACAGGATGTCTGACCCGACGTCTGCGCCGGCGGTGTGCCCGAACCACACAACAACATTCGCCACAGTTGACGAGTCACTGCCGAGCGAGACTAAAGGCGTTCGTCCTGCTCTTCTCTAAGTACAGAATTGACGAGGGCGCAACAGCGTCGGCCGCCCACCCCCGCCTTTACTGCCTAGGCCCTTAGAGCCGCAACCTAGGCATCATATGGATAATATGGATATACATTATGGATTTAAGAATTCTTTGTACAGGAATTCATACAAGTGCGTCCACTGATCGGCGTCTGACGGAGCGCGCGCATCTGATCGTCGGAATGCCGTCGCCTTTACTAGGAGAGGCGAAAATTCGGTGGGATATATCATTGTTGTATGTTATTTTCTATGGTGATGTCATATTATCCCATTTTTAATGGAAAATTCACATTTTTTTTCATTAACTATATTTAAGTTTAGTTTGTCGGTCGACAATTCTTGATAGAACTCCATTGTATGTAAATACATTACAAATATAAAAAAATACTTGTTTTATTGAAATGTATTTTATTATCGACGCGATTCGTGCAAGACACATCGTCAGAATAATACTTTACAAGACTGAGACTAGCGGTTATATACAAAATTTACATGACAGATGTATAAGAATTTTGATTTTTAAACAGTTGAAAAATAAGTTATACATATAATGCGAATCTATACAATTCTACTTTTTAATACAATGAAAGTATTTTTTAACAGATTTTTAATTATCTCAATAGAGACGAAGTTGGAATATTTACTGTAGGAGAACCGGGAAATCAAGGCACCTACAGGGCTTACGACCTGTCATCGGCTGGTTTACGCGATAACTTTATGCGCTTGCGCAACGTTCACCAATTATGCCTTTTTTTTCTACAGGGCTTACGACCAGCCGATGACAGGTCGTAAGCCCTGTAGGTGCCTTGATTTCCCGGTTCTCCTACAATAAATATTCCAACTTCGTCTCTATTGAGATAATAAAAAATCTGTCAAAAAACATCTTTGACTCCCGACAGGGAAAAAAATCCAATGTTTGCGCATATGCAATAATAAAAATATTCGTCAATGAAAGTAGTTGGGTCACTGGTTTTAGTTCCCTGTGTCTATAAGAAAAGAAAGTGACAGCATACCAAGTTTTTTTTGTATATTTGTCATATATCTACACTAAATATATTTTATTAATTTGTATACACCACGTTATTGAAATTGAAATTGTGCGACAAGTTTCGGAGTTAACCGTTACCTCAGGCAGATTTGAAACATTTTTACGTAGTTAGATAATGGAAGTATCTCAATAATAGTATAAATTCGAATGTTTGAATGAATATATGATTGTTACACTCATCGACGCAAAGATGTTTTACTTTCATTAAATATTTTCATTAAAAAAATCATGGGTGAGCCGAGCATACAATTACCAAGTCAAAAAAAAAATAGAGAAATGTCAACAAATCCAAATGACAGATGTGGCGGCAATCCGATTGGTGCGCCTCTGTGGACGCACAGTCACAAACAAATCCGTCTGATGCGCTCCGCCCGATCCATCCGCTACGTCTGTGTGGATGCTAGCCTTTAATCGTAATAGTTGATAATTTGACCGTACGCAGGCGACAGGTAGACAAGTTCTAAGCGAGAAAAATGGATTTTATTTTTTTTAATTGGGAGTTTCAAGAGTAATGCCCGATTTCCCCAAGGCTCCTTAACTTAAAAAATCACATTTATGAACTACTTAGCGCAAAATTGCATTTCCTTATTGCATAGCCTCGCTTAGCGACGTCGGCGCATAAAATTTTAAGTGGCGGTCTCTAGTGGATTAACCGTTCATAAACGTCACTTAACGCGTTTGACAGATGGATATTTGGGTTACGATTTCGTTGCAGAGTTGTTTTATTATTTAATTTATCTTTTTTTTAATAAAATTTAAGTTATATTTTGTTTATTATCATCATGGAATATTATTAAATATTAAAATATATTTAATATATTATTATTAAATATAAAAAATATTTAATAATAAATATTAAAATTAAAGTTATATTTTGTTTATTATATCAACATGCTCCATCCGTTTGTTTTGAAGTATTTGCCGTGTTTTTTGAAATGAATTCAATTAATAGTTTTTTTCACTGGGGGTTAAATTTGTAGAACGTTTCCTTGGTTTATCCATAATTATACTCTGCTAAATATTATACTCTGATAAATATGCGCGTCCCGTGTCGAACAATCTCAACAATCAACAAGTGCGAAGCGAATAACAGCCATGACAGCGAGGATATCCTAGGATGTACACACACCAATTTTTTAAACCTAACATACAAAACTTTGGTAAAAATAGGTTGGTTAGGTTTGTCTGCAGTGCTACTGCGATCACGCGTGCTTGAAACTAGGAGATTGCGACTGGCGTGAGCCAGTTGCATTATATATTAAAAAAAGTAAATATAATATTAAAATAAAATAACTAAATCGGTGTGAATACTGAATAAACTGTCTGTACATGATGTGTCAAAAACAAAAACTGGCGTACAAACTAGGCTATCCTGACAGCGAGCGCCGCTAGCGCCACCTACGGCGCCAGCGGCAATTATTCATACTCATGAGATCAAAGTAATACTTTTTTATAATTAATTTATATATAGAGTAAAAATGGTGAAACTCACACGTTAGAATATTTTAATGATATTTTTATAGTTTATTATGTATTTCTTATTTGTATATTTTTTAAAGTAAGGTTATCTTGAGTCCATATTCATGTTCACCGGAAACAACAAAAAATAATCCTGACATCAGCTTAGTGTGGGTGTTTTTTGTTGGTGAAATGCAAATTTATTAAGTAAGCCACATAAAGATTTAAGTTTCGAATGTGTACTGATGTTCGGTTTTGAGGGACCTCGGAGAAAGCGGCCGTAAGATGTATGGAAACAGACGAAACAGTTAAACCTGGCAGATATGCCGTTACGTGTATGGCCAGCATTATTCTCGGACATAAAAAAAACTTGAACTGACATTTTATTTTTTTTCATTTCAGATAAAAGCATTTTGGAAACCCTCAAAAAAGTGTTAATGTATTGAGTGTTGTAAAGTGAGTGAAAAATAGTGAAAAACTATTTTTTTTTGTAAAGTAATATCCGCGTTGATCTTTTATATTCAACATGTTTCGGTTGTTCCTATCTTTGTGTTTGGTGTTCGCCTTCTTCCGATGCTCGATGGCCGGTTCCTGCAGGGAGGCCAAGCTCTGCTGCACGGGAAGGGACTCCAGTTGCGTGGTCCAGAGGGCCCCATTGAACTCCATCGTGGAAGATCTCGGAGACAAGCCGTGCTACTGTGATCACGCGTGCTTGAAACTAGGAGACTGCTGTCCTGACTTCAAAGACGCCTGCGGAGGTGAGTAAAGTTTTATGAATTCACTTGAACATTCATACATTCCGTAAACTAAGCATGCATACCTTCAAGTTTTATCTTATTTAATATTCTTTGTTTTTTTTTCTTACACTACTAAATTAATTAATTAGGTAGAGTTGTAGCCAAATATCTAGAGCTTAGAGCCAAGAAGGGGGGAGATTTGCTCGTAAACCAACAAAGCAAAAGACACAAATTTGCGCTCTGCGCAACCGGAAGATCATTCAAGATGTTTGGCGATAGTTATCATAATGTATACATTTATTTGATGCTTGACATGACTATTTTTTATGTTGTATATCTCCAGTTTATTTATCCAGTCATTGTTTGTATACTTCAAATAAAATAAAATAAAATACCTAAATGATTGTGAAATAATATGGGATATTATGGGTTAATATGCGAGAATGAATGAGGAGCGCCTGACGAAGAAAATATACAGAGCGGAAGGAATGGAATGAGAGGTTGGGGACGCCCAAGAAAGGGATGGCACGACCATGTGATCGAAATTTTGAAAGACGGAAATGTTAAAAGTGTGAGCAATAGACGAACATGTATGAGACGATTCATGAATGTGGACGAGGCGAGGGATGCGTGTCAGGATAGAAAGATGTGGCGTTCGGTTCTCTATGCCTACCCCGCAAGGGACATGGCGTGATGGTATGTATGTATGTGTATGTATTTATAATATGGGAACGAAATCGGTCGTGGCTGGATTAGAACTCGCGACCACTGGATTAGGTATGCATTAGGTACAATGCGCTAGCATCTTTGCCACCACCCATCTATGTACTTGTATAAAACAAATTCCTGAAAACCTGTTCAACTAATTTATATTTTTATTTATTTATTTATTTTATTTTATGTACAATAATGTGTAGGTATAATGGCAATTTCTTCCAACCATCCAAAGCGATGTGAGACCATAAATAGAGTAGTGATAGGTACATTCAATTTGTAACAAAAAATATAAAGAAGGATAAACACGTTACATTATTAAATGTTAAATCATAGTTACAAAAAAAGGAGGGAGATAGAGGTTCTGAGATGTGAGAGAGAATGGGGAAAGAGTGTTAATTAAGGGTTGTTAGAGAGGTATAACAACAGCTTTAGGCCCGAATTATAGATTCGTTCTCCAGCTTGAGACTGGTCTTAAGAACACGTTCTCAACCAAAATGGTATTAAAGAAACCAAAGTCACTGAGCTTGATCTCAAGACCGGTCTCCAAATGTATAGAAGAGTTGAAATTGCTTCGAGACAGCTATCCCGCTGTCTTGAGAACGGTCTCAACGAGAGAAAAGGAGACAGCGCTTTACACGAAAAAGAGACGCATATAGACACGGACGAATTTCGCATTATTACTATTTTGACGTTTACATTGTTAGTGGTACTAAAATGGATCAAAATGGATCAAGAATCTTATTTAGAACCTTCTGGGAGTAATTAACGTACAATCATTCATAAACTAATCATGTGAATTAAATTTTGTAAGATTTCATAAAATTTCCGGTACATCCAGGAAATATCATGTTGTTATTCTATGCATGTTGTATCATATTTTGAAATGGCTGCCTTTCCTGGATCTATACACTGTAGGTACACATATTCCCATAATATGATATATGATAGATAAACGAAGAAGTATATCATTTCCTCTTTCGAATAAAATTAATTACTGACTGTGAGGACTTGCAACTTGACCTTGATAGACTAACTTCTTATTGTGTCTCGAATAAGCTGTTACTAAATGTAAAAAAATGTCACTCCATTACACTCTCTAGGAAAAAGAGTACAATACAATACACATACACAATCAATAGGGAGGCGATTGATAAGAAATCAGACTGTAGAGACTTAGGTATACAACTGGACAGTAAACTTTTATTTGACAAACACATTGACACAATTACACTGAAAGCTTATAAAATGTTGGGATTCCTGATGAGAGTATGCAAACCATTCACACAAGTGAAAACATTTATCTTACTATATAACACAATTGTTAGAAGTCAATTGGAACATGCATCAGTCATCTGGAATCCACAATATAATATTTATATTAACAATATAGAACGAATACAACAAATATTTTTGAAACATATGAAGTACAAATTTGGTAATAACTACAAACATGAATTGCAGACTTTACAGACAAGACGAAGGACCTCAGACTTAATGTACCTTTATGACATAATAAACTTCAATATTGACTGTACAGACCTTCTGAAAATTATTAACTTCAACATACCAAACAGACGAACAAGACACACCTCAACGTTCTTTTTAGACAAAAAAAACACTAATGCCGCTCAAAATTCGCCATTGTACCGATGCCTTACCACGTATAATAATTTGGAAAAGATCAGGTCCGTGGACATATTCTGTATGTCCAGGACTCTTTTCAGGAGCCACGTTAGACAGGAATAATAATTTTTTTTTTATTACCAGTAGTGAGTACAATGCACCATGAAATCAAAGGTGGGCTGATTAAGTTACAATTACTTATGTTGCTTACAATTACTTATGTTATATTTGTTTAAAAAAATATTATTTTACGTTGCCCATTTTTTCAAATAAAATAAAAAAAAAAAATAAAAAAAAATGGTCGATATTTTCACTATTTAATCACGTTTATATTATGATGCATAAATTTAAAAGAAGATTACCAAGACAACGAATTGTCAAAATATCTATAAATAGATATTCCAACTCATTGCTACCAACATAATAACGCTGAAATTATTGCCATTCATGAGAAAAAGTACTTATTTATAGAGCTGCATGTACATTTTTTTCGAGTACGCTTTCTCGAATGAGATAGCGTACGTATTTTACTTTTAATACGGATTTTCGAGCATGATCTCAAGATGGTCTTGAGATGACACATTTGGAGAACGGTCTTGAGAATTATTCTATAATTTGGGCCTTAGTTTTTTAAAGAGTTGAATCGATTGAGACGTCGTTATATCATCACTTGAGGTGTTTCAAAGCCTTGCTGGTTGTACTTCAAAAGACGAAACGAGAAATTCAGTCAATTGAATGGGAATAGCTAGTGTAGTACGATCAGCAGATCTAAGAGACAGACCGTGATTTGACAAGAAATTAACATTTTTCTTAAGATATGAGTTAGTGTTGTTAATTTTACTATATACATGATCTAACTATGAATAATTCCTAATTTTTTATTACATTCATTTATTTATATACATATGTGTCATCCAGTGTTTGATAAAAGGAAAAAGGCTAGTGACAACAAGCCCCATTTTATACCTTCATAAGTTATAAAAAAATTTAGATGTCTAACAAAATCAATATATTAAAATGTTGAAATATTCTGTTTTTATAGTATGATGATATGAAAGAACAAAATAAAAAGAAGGTCATAGAAAATGGAAGAAGACAAGACGAGGGTGTTGGGAAAGGTGAATATCTGGTTTAATGTGACGGCAAAAATAGGAGATAAATATATTTTTTATATTTTCCTCGAAGTGTCAACCGGCCTGTGATATTTTTAGTTTAGGCCATCACCTTCTTTAGCTAAAACCTTACGAACGTATTTTACGCACTGGTAGATTTTTAAACTCAAAACCGTCACAGAGATTATGGTCAGGCGCTACATATATGTAGTTCCTAGGTCATTTGGTTTTATTTTTACAGACAGTCATATCTACAATGTATTAGCACAAATGTGTTACCAGCATATGGACCAGTGAAGACTCTCAATATTACCAATTTTCAACTATATACAAATTTAAATAATAAAAAAGAAATTAATCATTCAATCTATAAACAAATAATTAAATCAATTAATTAATTAATTAATTAATAAAAAATAGAAAAGAAAACAAAGCAAGCAATAAAGAAATAAATAAATATATAAATAAATAAATAACAAACATAAAAAATAGAAAAATACTTGTGCCATGTATTTAGTAATTAATAATCACATGATTCAAGTACTTCTTGTACACCTCTGCTAAACTGTCCCTTATTCAAAAATAAGGGAAAAATAAGGGTTGCGAAATCAATCCATAGATAACGAGGTAATAAGATTTTTTCTCGATTCTGAACCATGAAACATTCTCAATACGATCTTAGCTTGCCTTAATCTTAAAAACGTATAAATCAGTAGGTACTCGATCATATCCAATATTAATCTATCTCTACATTTTATCAAGAAAAATTGTTGATACCTACGTTTAGTAAGAAATTGTCATGAATTTTTGTGTAAATTTATAGTATCATTTAATTCATTTAACCTCAAAGGTTGCTAAAGTCTGAAGCTAATCTTAATTTTACTGTAATCAATTTCATGAGTACAATGATCAATTTTTAAACAAATATAATGTATATATCAATACACCATTAACAAACACACCAGTCTTAAGTAGTCAACCAAACACGTATGACAAGGGACAATTAATTCCACTTTGAAGGTCCGTCACATTAAAACTGCGATTAAAGTAAGCCGCCTTATTGACTCTGTCCAATTCTTTTAAATTATCGTTACTCTGTGATCCAGATGATCTCAATTCAAGCTGTCTTCCTGACGGAACATTCTTTTGATACGGTTCTTGAATATAGTGTGGAGCCAAGACGTTCAGGGCCTTAAACACCATCAGGCATACCCTAATAAAGTCTACTCGTTCTGGACATTTCAACCAGTGTAGATCGTTAAGAAGAGGTGTTATGTGACATCATAATCTGATGGTTGATCTGTTTTGTGTGAGCCCAAATGTTTGTTGGTAATTATTGTGAATGCAGAAAGTTGAGATTGTGTATCTATTTAGTGTGGAACGGGAACAATCACCTGGTTCATAATTGAATATAATTGTTAATAAAAATTGTAAACTGCTAGCCCTAGAACAGGATTTCCTAGTTGGGCAGCAGTAATCTACTTATTGTTGTCATTATAAATATGGTGTGATAAAAGGTAAATAAATAAATAAATAAATAATATGTAATAATATGCCCATTCAATAATGTAATATGGCATTGTTGCATGGGGGGGGGGGGGGGGGCATATAAAACATCCATTTTGCCTCTAGAAATTACACAAAGGTTGATAATAAAAATTATAAATAAAAAACCATCTGACTACCCATCTTTGCAAATATTTCGTGATTTTCAAGTGCCATCTTTTAAAAATATTTATAAAAAAATGTACTATTTCAAATACATAAGGACATTGGAAGGTCGCAGCATGCCTTTGTACGTGTGGCGAGTGATAGACAAAATATAGTGGGTCAACTGTGTACCCCATTAACACATACAAGTTTTGCACAGCACTACTACACGTACAATGGGGTGGTGTGGTTCAACCAACTTGAAACAGATTTGATACTGGCAATTGAACATAATGATTTTAAAAGAAAAATAAAGAATAAATTATACTTATTATTTTACTGATATGTAAATTATATTAACTTCTTTTTGTATAGATAATAATTATGTATGTATAATATTTTGTGTATTCTGTATTAAAATGTCTCCTTTACACACGAGTGCTTGCACTCTAGTAAAGGTAAATATGTTTTGTCTTACTGTGCATCTTTTCTATATAGTTTGTTTGTTTTATATTTTGTATATGTTATTGTGAACTTAATAAAAAATAATAATACCTAATGACAGTATAAAAAATAAAATAATAAGAGAAAAAAACGAATGTGGCAATAGATCGACTGCAGTTGACAGCTATCGATGTATGAAAGATCCATATATATTTGTTTGAAGACCGGCAAGGTATCTCCGAAAATATCTGCATCAACCAGTTCATTATCAAACCTATGCAATCGCGGTATTGGTGAGTTAAAAAAATAGTACGTGGAAGCTGCTTCCTCATGAAACATCACCGATTATTCAGGACGTGAAATTTAATGGTATGATTCTTCGACAGTATTATCATTCTTTATGCAAAATTTATTACAGACCCTCGGAGATCCTTTGAGGCTTCAACAATAAGAGAGAGGCAATAAGTTCTTGACCTTTTTTTCTTCAAAATTAATAATTGTAACTCAAGCCAACATCAATCCCCTTCGCTGTGAAAATTATTGTCGATTATTTATCGCTCAAAATAAACGGCGGACTGGAATAAATCGATTTTTTATGTCGGCAATATACGTTTTATATTGCCAATCATAAATTTAATATGCTCTACCTCAAAAATGTATTATTATACCATTTGTCCATACGCGAACCAGTAGATTCTACAACTTTTTTTATAACACAGCAGCC
This sequence comes from Molanna angustata, assembly GCA_963576475.1. Taxonomy (NCBI): domain Eukaryota; kingdom Metazoa; phylum Arthropoda; class Insecta; order Trichoptera; family Molannidae; genus Molanna; species Molanna angustata. The sequence goes on along the minus strand of OY754984.1, from coordinate 21,018,546 downwards.
AGGGTCTTTTTAAGGTACGTATTTATATTAGTGAGCAGATTGCAAACCCTCCCCAAATCTACGTAGTGCGCTTCTTTGGAAGAGTATAATGGACCCAAATCATTATAGCTGGTGTCCCCTACGTAACCATGGTGAAACGACTGGGTTGTGGTCAACGCTAAACTCCTCACTAACAAGTCACACCACAAAGTAGGTATTGAAATTTTGTACGGAAAATATTCAGGATTTTCATGAAATGAGTTTGTTAAATTATCGAATATTTTTTTAATTGTATATACGCAAACATTGGATTTTTTCTCTCTGTCGGGAGTCAAATGATATTTTTACTGACAAACTTTTTAACATCTCAATAGAGACGAAGTTGGGATATTATAGCCCTGTAGGTGCCTTGTGTTCCTGGTTCTTTTATAATATCCCAACTTCATCTCTATTGATATGTTAACAAGTTTGTTAAATTATTTTTGATTTAAATATTTTATTACGAAAACTTGATAATTCATCAATGCCATTTTATGAAAGTGATGTCCCTTTTTACCAATTTGAAAATAAAAATATCATATTTTGAGTTTCTTGGGCTTGGGGTCACTTTGAAATATTTGACCGTCGAAAAAATTGAGAAGCAATGATCAGATATCCTTCAAAATCTAATGGGGTCTAAGCGAGTATTAGATATACATATTTGCAAAGAATCGAATGAGTACTTTAGTCTATAATCGATAAAATACATATAATGAACACGCTGTACATAGCACAAACACTCAACACCCAAACACACTGATACATTGTGATGAATCTTTCAGAAAACAATCTCACCATATTACTAGTTAATAATCTGCAATCAAAAAATAAATGTCGATATTCTGGGCTAAGTTGATTGAAAGTCTAGCTTAGGAGTCAATAAATCCAGTCTTTTTTTTATAAAAAATGAATATATCCTTGTTATACAAGTACATATACATCTTCCTACGTTCCCTAAAATAAGCATAAATGCTTGTGCTATAGGTGAACGAAATCGGTCGAGGCAGGATTCGAACTCGCGACCACTGGTTTGCTAACCCAGCGCGCTAACCGCTCTGCCACCGACCCATCTAATTTTTCTAGTTTTATGCAAAAAACACTCAATTTCCAGAACGTGAGAACATTTTGAAAATGTTGACATTTCTGAATATTATTATGATTCCCCTAATCTTGTACGAAAATTCATGTAAAAATATGTATTTATAATAATTACAAAATCATAATTAGACTTCTACTATCGCATTATGTAGTTCATTCATTCATTCATTCATACCATCACGGCATATCCCACAATGTGGGGTAACCAGAGAAAGGTGTGCGGGTGTGCATTGCCTTATAAAAGGGAGCACAACATATCTGTGTATACCCACACACCAGTCTCGTCTCACCTTAAAAGGCACTATATTCAGAATGGGTGGTGAACCTCATTGCTGAACTATGTGAGATGTTATAGTTGCCTGTTGTATTTTCGATTACCCGGATCTTACGGGACACTCGAAAACAATAATAGAAAAGAGTGGAAGCACTATTCTAAGCCGGTGCCTCACAGCTTAACTAATTACAAAATCATAATTAGACTTCTACTATCGCATTATGTAGTAGTGGAAATTAAAATACAAATATCCAAAATATCACATTCTTACATTTTTAATGCATATTAAATTATAAACTTTGCTATGAAGCGCCGGCTTAGAATAGTACTTTCGCTGTTCGGTTAATTAAAAAAATATATTCGATGCCTGATGTTAAGACAGAATTTTATGGCGTTCAGTTGATTCTGCCTACTCCATAACGAATTCAACGTGATTGTATGTACTATGATTTCAAAATACGAAAATGTATGTATAATGTTATTAGCATATAAATAACTTAACAAAAAACGTATGTTGAGTGTTTCAAAAATGTGATAATATTTTTTGGAGAGTAATTTTTAGGCAAATTTTTACGGTTTGTATGAATCTTTCACAAGGCAAAAATTTACGATTTTAACCGTTTAGCGTGTAGGTATCATAAAAATACTCAACATGAGAGCATTTACAGCGTGTCCTGTTATTTTTTTATCGTAATAAATTTATAAATATCACAAATTATCCGCGATTCAAGAATTGCAATAACGATTATAAGTAGGTACCTATATATTAATGTGTATTTTTACTCCTCACTAACCCAAGGGAATATAGTGGGGAGTTATGATTTCGGAATTTTTAAGGGTATTTTTTTGCAGATTATTAACTAGTATCATGCTGAGATTGTATTCTGAAAGTTTTATCACAATGTATCTGCGTGTGTGTGTGTGTGTGCTATGTGCTATGTGCTATGTGCTGTGTGATATGTGCTGTGTGCAGTGTGCAGTGTGCTATGTACGGCGTGTTCATTTTACTTTATCGATTATAGACTAAAGTACTCATTCGATTTTATTCAAATTTTGCAAATATGTATATTTAATACTCGATTATATCTCATTAGATTTTGAACGATATATGAATAGTGCTTCTCAAATATTTCAAAGTGACCCCAAGCTCAGGAAACTTAAAAATTGAAATTTTTATTTTCAAATTCGTAAAAAGGCACATCACTTGCATAAAATGGCATTGAAGAGTCATCAAATTTTCTTAATAAAATATTTAAATAAAAAATAATTTAACAAACTCATTTCATGAAAATGTTGGAAATTTTCCATACAAAATTTGAATACTTTATAGAATGACTTGTTAGTGAGGAGTTTAGCGTTGGCCACAACCCACTCGTTTATTTTGTGAATTTGCTATTTGAATTTGTTTGGAAAATCACATCCTTTTAAAGTATTTCAAAGTCAAAAACGTAAACGTAAACGTAAACGCAAGTGACCATCATGTGTATTTTTAATATCTCAGTGAGTTTCTCGGACAAATAAATCAAGTACGAATTTGAGTTAAATGGATATTTCTGTAATATAACTTCCTGTATAATGTTATTAACTATTTGTATAAAGTACCACTCATCCTGTAGATATCACTACACTGTAAAGTTACGCCTGTGATGTAAGCTTGTAAAATTTATATTTTTACTCTACGAGGCTTTCTCCGGTGCCATACTAAACGTAACTGTAAATTTATTTTACCTGCACTGGTGTTTTTTTTAATCCCACGCGCCCACGTTGACAAAGGGCTTTTTCGCTACGCCAATGGGTGGTACCGCGTAAGGATTTTGACGAAACATTCACAAAGCTTTCGCCGGCTAGTATGGGCGGATCAGTGGTGGAGCAGCGACTGTTTTAACAAATGTTTTTAATCGAACATAAAACCTGTTGGATTTAAATTTAAGCGTTGACTTCCATTTCGATCTGTTGAGCATACTTCAATTTTTAAACTTAAGATATACAAACTATCAAGCCACGTTTCTAACGGGGTGGATAGAGAGAACTGTATGCAAAGTATATCTATTTATATTAAATTTATTCTCCCAATCTATACTTATTTATTTATATATAATTAATTTATTTATTAATTAATTTATTTATCTATTTATTTATTTATTTATTTTATTATTTATTTATTTGTCTATTTATTTATTTGTTATTTTTTATTTATTTATTTAGTTATTTATTCATCTATTTTTTAATATAAGCCTTTTAAATTACTATAAGAAATATCGGAATACGTGTCACAAGGCAATAAAACTGGCCAAGGCACTCTACTATAAAAACAAAATGGAACAAGACAATTATAAAAGCAAAACCGTCTGGAAGATAATGAAAGAAAACCTAAACCATAATCAGAAGGAAACATGCATTAAGACATTGAAAATTGGTAACGAGATAATTGAGGATCAAAATTCAATTGCAAACAACCTCAATAAATATTTCGCAGATGTCGGAAAAAAATTAACAGAAACTATCTTAAACAATATAAATAAAACAGAATCTGAATTAGTTATCCAACAAGAAACATCTTCTCCCAGTAACAACTCATTTAATATTATTAGATCAGTGACTAAAAATGATATTTTAAGTATCCTAAAATCACTTCGAACAGAATGTGCGCAAGGACCCGATGGTACATCTACAAAAATACTTAAAATTGCAAAAGATAACACACTTACTCCACTAACGCACGTTATAAACCTAAGTATTGCTGTGGGCACATTTCCTGAGCATCTAAAAAAGGCGTATATTGTTCCAATATTTAAGGATGGTAATCCTATAGATCCACGAAATTATCGACCTATATCACTTTTAAATACATTGTCGAAAATATATGAAAAAGCTATCAACATACAACTAATACATTTCTTAAATCACAACAAATTACTTACTGCGCAACAATTTGGATTTCGGCCTGGTTTGGGAGTCAACGATGCTATTTCAAACGTTACAGAATTTATAACAAAGTCACTGGATGCAAAAAATAAATGTATTGGTATATATCTAGATCTTGCCAAAGCATTCGATTCTGTCTCACATAAAATATTAATTCAAAAAATTAGGAAAATAACCAGCAATGAGTTGACTATAAAATGGTTCCAGTCATATTTAAGAAACAGAATGCAGGCGGTCAGATTGGGTGGCGTAATTAGTTCATTCTCTCCAATTGAATATGGGGTACCTCAAGGAAGTGTATTGGGACCAACGCTGTTTCTTCTATTTATAAATGATATGAATAAATTGGATATTGGTGGTCCCATAATTTCTTTTGCTGATGATACGGTGTTATTGTTTAGTTCTCACAATTGGGCTCAAACGCATTATATTGCTGAGCAGGGAATGATCATCGTAAAAAAATGGCTAGATAATAATTTACTGACATTAAATATCGGAAAAACCAAATATATGACATTTAGCATAGATAATCGACAACAACCTGAGGAGTCCTCTTCATCTATTACTATCCATAATAACTGTGATTTGCCTCTAAACTGCTCCTGCCCCAAACTACTTAGAGTTAGTAGTTATAAATATCTTGGCATAACAATTGACAGAAATCTTCGATGGACAACACATGTGGAGATAACTGCGAAAAAAATTCGCCAACTGATATATGTTTTTAGAAATATAAGAGAAATTTTCGACCTAAATTCGTTAAAAGTGTTGTATTATGCTCTTGGACAAACGTCAGTCTCTTATGGGATTATGGGTTGGGGTGGTTTAGCTAAGATCAACCTATTTCCCATCTCAACCGCGCAAAAATCACTACTCCGGGTCATTTGTCGAAAACCTTTCAGATATCCATCAAATCAGCTTTTTTCAGAATTCAAGGTCCTTGATGTTAGACAACTCTATATTAGAACAATAGTCATTCAACTACATAAAAACCCAGCAATATATAAACCACAATACACCCTTACTTTTAATACAAGAAATAGACATTTGCTGCAACCGACTCATACACAGACTACTTTTGCCCAGAGACACTACACATTTTTAGCACCCAGAATATATAATATGGTTATGTCTGATATCTTGGACTTAGTACAGCCGAGTGGGCATAATTTTGGAAAGCTGGTTACTGATTGGTTGATTCGGAGAGGGCGGGAAGAGTCAGAGAGAGACTTGACGTTTGCCCTAAGATAATTTTAATATAATTTACAATCAAAATCTTTTTCATACACCCTTTTACACATATCCACACACGCAAACACATCCTCACATTAACGAAAACACAAAGACACCTAATAAATTTTTTCATATACCTACAATTGTATTTTATATGTACTTTTTTATATTTTTTTATGACTTAAAATGTGTACTTTTGTACTTTATTATTTGTATTTTTTATATTTTTTTGTGCCTTAGATGTTAAGAATTCACGTAGCTGAAATTTATGCTTACTTATTGCCTAGTATTACCTCAGAACAGGCTTTGCCTAGTGAGGTAATAAATTCCATGTATATATTTCATGAACAAAATTTTATATTTTATTTTATTTTGTATTATGGAAATTAATAAAAAAAAAAAATTACTTATTTACTTAATAATCTATTTATTTATTTTTTTTTTAATTTTTTTTTTAATACTTTTATCTATTTAATCATTTATTTAATTTTTTATTACTTAATTTAATTTTTATTTATTTATTTATTTATTGTCTATCTCTTATCTTTTGTTTTCCTTTCATTACTATGAACTCTACTTACATACATACATACATACATACATACCATCACGCCATGTCCCTCACGGGGTAGGCAGAGAGAACCGAACGCCACATTTTTCTATCTTGACACACATTCATCGCCTCATCAACATTCATACATCGTCTTATACATGTTCGTCTGTTGTTCATGCTTCTTACATTTCCATCTTTCAAAATATCGTTTACATGGTCGTGCCATCCTTTTCTTGGGCGCCCGCGACCTCTTATTCTACTTCTTCTATTAAATCGTATTTATGAACTCTACTTCTTCTATTAAATCGTATTTTTTCTGTATAATTTGTTATTTTTACCTTATTGCCATTGTACCCACTGTATTTTTTTATAATTACATACATACATACCATCACGCCGTATCCCTACGTGGGGTAGGCAGAGAGGACCGAACGCCAGACACCTCTATCTTGACATACATTTTTTGCCTCATTTACATCCATGCATCGCGTCATACATGCTCTCCTATTATTCTGACTTCGTATATTACCATCTTTCTAAATCTCATTTATATGATCATGCCAACTTTTTCTCGGGCGGCCACGACCTCTCATTCCACTCTTTTCAGCCTTGTATACGTTCTTTGTCAGGCGCTCATCATTCATTCTCTCCACATGTTCGAACCATCGTAGTTTATTTACTTTCATTCTACTCACAATATCTCTTTCAATCTTGCATTCTCGTCTGATGTCCACATTCCTTATCCTATCATAGATCGTTCTACCACACATTCGTCTTAGGGACCTCATTTCCACAACGTTAATTTTACTTTCATGCGTCTTCTGCCATGTCCATGTCTCACTTGCATACATTAATGTTGGTACGACTATTGCATTGTGCACAGCGAGCTTTGCTGGCCTTTAGATAATCGGGTCGGCCATTATTGTTCTTAATGCACCGTTCACCCTATTTGCTGCCGTTGCCCTTCTTTCTATATCCTTTTCCAGTCTTCCATCACGCTGAAACATACTTCCTAGATACAAATATTCATCCACTTGTTCTAGTAATTCATTATTCACTCGTATTTCGCATTCTGTTCTTCTTTCGCTTTTTTCAATAACCATTACTTTAGACTTAGCTCCATTCATTCTCAGTCCATTTTGGATGCATCCCTCGAATACCATTTTTACCAAGCGCTCTAGATCTTTCACACTTTCTGCCATTAATACTTTGTCATCCGCATACATAAGATCGCATACATTGACCCCTTCCAGCTTCAAACCGATGTTTACATTCTTCAGTTCTTTTACACAGTAGTCAATGTACAAATTGAAAATAGGTTATTATAATTAGTAAATTAGAAGAAATGAGCTTCCTAGTGTACAAATCATATGTACAGAAAGTTACATATTATCATATATAAGGCCTTTGCATATTATAAATAAATTAATTTAAAAACGATATTTAATGTTGCCACCAATATACATAATTTAGAGATAGAGGATCTTTTTAAAAATAAGTGTACCTACCTACATTTTATGACAAATGTAAAATAAATCCATTGTTTTTTACCTGTGCGACATGTCCATCATATCAAAATACAGCACAATAACACGAAGTAAACAATGGGCCGACAATCGAAATAGCGCCAAAAAAGCGACCCCCAGGGCTCAGCAAACGGACCCAATGCGGCGTGGGCCCTCACATCAAAGGAAAGTGAGGCACCCCTCCCTTCCTAGCGTCCTAAAAAAGGATAAAAACCCAAGTATTGTCACAGAGACGGACATGTCGTTATTGTTGCAGAGAAAGGGAAGACAAACGCAATAATTGTTGGTTCAGGACCCGTTAGACAATGGAGGGACGAACCCACTTTTGAGCCACTTTTTTTCCAACATTCAACTGTTTTGACTTGAAACGCCGGCCATTGTTGTCAAAGTGACGAAATGAGATGTATCTTTGTTTGGCCGAACAATGAGTTGTGTTCTGATGACAGAATTCGTCTAATATGTCTTTGGCTGCTTCACCAAACAATGGTCATTATGTTTTATTTTTCAAAAACGTTAAACAATTCGTTTTACAGCGTTCGTTTAAATCCTTGTTATTTTTTTCTTATTTATCTAATCACAATCGTCGACTCACATCTTCTTAATATAAAGTATCATCGAGTTCATCATCACCTATAACACAAACTTTTTTTTGTTTTGTTTAGGTATGTTTGAGAATGTATATTTACATACCTTCCTGTTTCGAGGAAATATTCATTCTTTTTATGAAAATAAATATTATATCTCTGAAAACCTTTTTTTTTCTTTTATTACTATAAATTACGACGGTTTGATTAATATTTTTACTTTTTCAACTAAATCCCACATAACACACACCTATTTTTTCTTTCATATCATAATGTTGATTGGAATTAATTGTTAATTAGCTCTTAGCTTGCAAATAATTTACATTTCTTGGTTAAATCGGTGTTCCTTATAAAATTTGAGGCGAGTTTTTTTTATAATATTCTGCATCGTTTAAATAATTTTAATAGATTATGTAGTAATAAATTGCGGATTATATATTATACATTGCGAAGAGGAATGGAATGAGAGGTGGAGGCCGCTCAAGGATGGGATGGCATGTCCATGTGAACGGTATTTTGAAAGACGGAAATGTTAGAAGCGTGAACAACAGATGATCGTATATAAGACGACGAAATAAGTGGCGTTCTGTTCTCTGCCTACCCCTTGAGGGACATGGTGTGATAGTATTTATGACAAAAAAGAATAAAGCCTCAGATAGTATGGAGCGTAGAGGCAACATTGAAAGTAGAAATAAAATACAATAATAGTCCTTAATATATTCAAAGCCTTTAAGTATTTCAAAACAAAGAAAGATGTATTGTACTTTTCAATAATAAAAAAAATAATGAAGTTATAATCGATTCGTAGGAACCTATTCCCCGAGGAAATTGCTTTAGAGACTATTCTTAATTTCCTGTTCAGATATCTTCACGAAAACTCAGGAAACTTAAAAATTGATAACTGTTTTTTAACAGTCAGAAGTTGGGCGCTTTTTTGCTATGTCGAAAGAATTTAATGGCTCTTTTACTAAGCGGTAAATGCTTATTCTTATAATTTATCGTTTTTTATAACACTTTACTGTGGTTTCATTAACGTTTTTGTTTTTAATATCAAAGGGAGTATTTTAAAGATATAACAGGCGATTAAATTTCATAATCTTTACTTGGGTCTATTTTTACTCTCCACACTATGGAAAAGTGGAGTCATGATTTCAAAATCGAGGTATTTTTTTACTGTTTGTAATTTTGATACAACAAAAATACACGCATCAAAATTGCATTCAAGGATTGTCAAAATTTAAAGAAAATAATCTACGGTCTGCCATATCAATCTATAATATAATTACTGTACGCCATCCTTTTTCGTCCTTCAACGGATCGCCAGTGAAATAATTTTTCCTTAAACAATTTTCGCGTTCGAAATTTTTATTCAAAATAAAAAATAAATTGATGCGAAAAAGTACAAATTAATCGTTTAAAATGTATTTTCTGCATAAATAGACAATATTATTGTTTATAAGGAATTTTAAACATTCAGAATAAATATAACCGTAATAATCTGCGGAATATCCATTTTGAATACTGACAACATTGCTTTCAATATGTCATTGTCATCCATAGTCAAGCAAAAGATGACAGGTAATGTTTTCGTTTAATCGCATTATTTAATTGTATAATATACCTATGTATAATTAATCATTATTATTGTATTATTATAAAAAGATATTCAGTCTTAACTGTTGTGTACTGTTCTAAATGATATTTCGAATGTACATTCGAACTATCAATGTTTGTAATTTTAAACGTACGCATTTCATATAACGCATTCAATTTTCTTTCAAAACATTGTCGAAAATATTTTTTTTTATAGTTTCCGCATTTTTACTATAAAAATACTGTTTTATTACTTGATTTTAACGTTTTCACGTAAAGATATTTAGTTTTTATATGTTGTGTAATGTCCTAAATGGTATATTTGACCATATTTAGTTTTATAAGGGCATTTCGCAACTGCCAAAGAGTATATAATACCTACGGATAGCAACTGCCGCGAAGCGGCAAAGAACGACACTTCTATCTTCCTCAAGGGGTAGGCAGTGAGCACCGAACATCGCATTCTTCTATCTTGACACATATACATCGCCTCATCAACATTGATACACTGTCTCATATGTGCTCATCTTGCTAGTAATGCAATTTTACTTAAAATTTCTCATAGGTATCATGTATAAAATGCATACTATGAGTTTCGTGACAGTGTTTTTGTGTGTATAGTGTATTGTGAAAACTCTTGTCCTCTGGGAATCTTATGTTTGTTTAAGAATCTAATAGAAATGTACTTCATAAAAATGCATTTAGAGATTGTCAACATTTCAAGAAGAAAAAATGAACGCTTACTATGGTGTGGAAAGTTTAGTGTTGGCTACGACACACTCGTTTTTATGTTTTTGAACAATTTCTTTATGGCGTAAGTCGACTTATTAATAATATTAATAACAAATGAATACTAATAAAAGTAATAATAATATTCGAACAATGAAATTGAAAAAGTCGTCAACATTTCCGCATGTATACATTATGTAAGTATAATTAAGACTTTTCTTTGTTAAGGGGGGGACTGCTGCCAACGTACCTATTTTTCAATTTGATATACCATCATTATTTCTAATCAAATAGTTTTGAAAAAAATAATTCATATAGCTTGGGTATTAATAAAGAAAAAATTTTCTTTACTTTTTGATAATGTTCTGTATAAATTCTTGTAGAAAAATAATGGCATACCCCGATTTTCAACGTTTATCTTATATTTTTAATAAAATATAAGGCGTAGTTCAATATATTTTTTTTTAATTAAAGGAGACAAAAATATCTAGAAAAAGATGATGTGACGTTGCATTAATGCTTCAGGTTTAGTAAATAAACCTAAAAAACATTTATATTCCATTCAGCGCCATTGCGAAATAAAAGTTTTTTGGTTTATTAACTTAACCTGATGCATTAATGCAACATTCCATCGTAATTTTCCAGATATTGTATCAGGTGCTGATGCTGTATGCTCCAGATGCTGTATACCTTATAGTTTTTTAGAAATTTAAGAAGATAAATGTTTTAAAATTATTTTCCTACAAGAATATAATATACAGAACATAATTAAAAAGTTAAGGCCCCTGAGTCAAATCGAAAACGCTTAACGATATCGCCAAACGCTATTTTTTTTGTATGGGATTTCATTTGGCGATATCGTTAAAAGCGTTTTCAACTTGACTCAGGCCCATTTGTATATTTTTCTTTATTAATATCCAAACTAACAAGGTTATTTTTTTTTCAAAATGATTCGTTTTTAAGTAATGATGCAAATTCAAATTGAAAAAATAGGTACGTTGGCAGCAGTCACCCTCTTAAATATATATTTTGGTTAATTAAAATATTTTTTGACAACCAATTTCAAGGAAAACCAATGCGTGTGTCGTATTTAATTGTTTTCTTTGTTTGCTACTGCTAGCGTTCAACTTCTTTCTCTTCTTTTCTTAGACTCAAAAGTCTGTTGTTGTTTCTCGTCATCGTTTTGGAGGTCTTCCTGGTCGATGTTGTTCATTTGGTATCCTTCGTCACTTCATAGAAGAGAAAGTATTTTGATAAATTACATAGATACATATATAGAACTTTCAAAAATTGTATTGGTAAACGTTTAGCAGGCGCATTATGTGATCACTTAAACCAGCCGATGACAGGTCGTATGCTCTTTTGATTTCCCGTTTCTCCTATAATATTCCAACTTCGTCTCTATTGAGATGTTAAGAATTTGTCATAAAAATATAAGTACCTAACATATTTTCACCCCACAGATAAATATTGTCATGTTTACATTACAAAAATATTGGTACTTAGAGAACGACAAGACGAATTGGTATATCGTATTGTAAGAGAAGTTTGAAGATGTTATGTATACATTATAATATCCAGCAGTCTGGTTGATTCTGGTCCTCAGCCAAAATCTTCGGTCCATTAGCCGATTATTCTCAGATCGTAAAGCGCGTTAAACCATTTAGATTGAAAAATACACAAATGTCTCCGGATTCGCGAAATGTATTTAGTATTTTGTTGATTTGATGACAAGTTATGGTATTTTGTTAAGTATTAACAAACAAATGTAGAAAAATGACTTATGTTTTTAGAGTGCTACGAGATATGTTGGAAACTAACATCCTACAAACAATCTACTTTGCACTTGTACAAACAACATTGGAATAGGTATGGAATTATAGGCTGGGGAGGAATGGCAAAAACAATTTTAGAACCACTAGAAAGAATACAATGTTCAATAATAAAAATTATCCAACTGTCGATTCGTTCATGAGAATTCAATTCTCTTAATGAATCAACATTATTAAGACAAGATGCGTGTACGAAGGAAAATTTTGTATGGTGTAGTGGACTTTTTGCAAGCTAATAACACCAACTAGAGGCCTCGCAGCATATATGTTCCCATACATGGATTTACTCAGAATTCGGAGTAGAACATTTTATGTGCGTTTAGTGTGTGTGTGTGTCTGTGTGTCTGTCTGTGTGTCTGTGTGTCCCCCCCCCCCTAATAACTTTTGATCCGCTCAATTTACAGAGCCCAAATTTTTTGAATATATAAAAAGTTATAGGCCTAAGTGTGAATTTTTGTTTCAGTCAGGGGTTATCAACTTTTGAAATTTTGGTTTATTTTTCCATATATCTTAGAAACCATAAAAGCTAGAACGCTGAAATTTGTTATAAACATAGACAAATACAAAATCTCAAATTAGTTTTTTTTTTAAAAATCCAGGGTTTCTCAAACATTTTTTATTAAGAAAAATATTTTTTTTATAATAAATTTATGAGTTTAACTGCCTATATTTCCAAATTTTTTAAAAATATCAAAAAAAGCCGAAACACCCCAACTAGACAATTAAATTTTAAATAAAAAATATTAACATTGTATTAGCACATGTCATCTCAAATTTTTTTAAAAAATTTTTATAAAAATTGAATTTAGTGACGACATTGCTTCATACAATTTGTATGGCAATCGCCTACACACAATATCTAAGAAGACTTAATTGTTTAATACTAATCTCCAAACATACATACATACCATCATTCTGTTTTCATATTCTGGGTAGGATCAAAGGACTGACCTCCATACTATCCTATCTTGACATACATACATATGTAGGTACATGTGTTGTATAGAAAATCAAATATCTTAAAATATTAAATAATTTGTATTTATGGGATTATTGTTTGGTACTTATTCTTCAACTATACATACTATCGCTAGCCTCTGAAGAGGAAAAGATGAAACAGCAGAATGACTCTCGACATCCGCTATATGGTCACATCCTCCCGCCCTCAAGACTCAAATCTAGAAACAGCTTCCTCAGGAATACAATATCTTTAAACTCAACCAGCGAAAAGAGAAGAGTTGAGCTGTGGAAGGAACGGATAGAAGGTGAGAGCTTTCGTGAACCAGCAGAGGTACTCCCGGCGGGTCACCTACTGCCTTATACAGTCTGGAAATCCCTAAACAGGCTGAGGACGGGTGTAGGAAGGTGCAAGGTGAACCTGGATAGATGGGGAATGCTGGAGGCGGACCAGGACACGGCATGTGAGTGTGGAGAGACGCAGAGTATGTCGCACCTGCTGAGCTGCCCGCTTATGGAGGGAGGGTGCTCTGAAGAGGATTTGTGGCAGGCCAATGAAAATGGAATTATGGCTGCAAATTACTGGAGGGACACAGTGTAGGCGGATGACCTTGGACACGGAAATGAATGACTATCGCTATCGACAGTTGGATCTCATGTGTTACATGCAACTAGTGTACAAAAAACCTAGAAGATACTCCACGGACCAAATTTAGATATTAGAGTTTTTTAGATATTAGACAGTTATGCATGAAAACTATAATGACCTACCTTCATAAACACATGACGGAATTCTTATTTGACTACGTTTTTAGATATTAGACAGTTATACATGAAAACTATAATGACCTACCTTCATAAACACATGACGGAATTCTTACCTGACTACGTTTTTAGATATTAGACAGTTATACATGAAAACTATAATGACCTACCTTCATAAACACATGACGGAATTCTAACCTGACTACGTTTTTAGATATTAGACAGTTATACATGAAAACTATAATGACCTACCTTCATAAACACATGGTATAATACCAAATTTTGGTATTTTGTTTGATTTGATGACAAGTTATGGTATTTTATTTAATTTGATGACAAATTGTGGTATTTTGTTTAGAATTTTATTTGATTTGATTACAAATTTTGGTACTAATTTGATGACAAATTATTGTATTTGATTTGATAAAATTTTGGTAAATGTATTATTTGATAAAAGTTTTGGTATTCAAATGATTTGATGAGAAGATTTGGTATTTTAATTGGTATTTCAATTGATTTGATAACAAGTTTTGGTATTTTGTAATATTCGGCGGGTGGTAATGAAGGACCATTTTTAATTATACGGGAAATACGAAGTTTTCCGGGGGTTCACTAGTCCATTATAAATCTATTGAAAATCCATTGATTGTTGTCTAGTAAGACAGTAACTGTCAAATATTAGCATACTAACGGACAGTTAAAATAGTTTTATAATACCGCCGATAGTAATATTTACTTAGGAACATCCTTACGTTAGTAAATCGTAAACATACTTACGAATATTTGGTCTTTCGTTAGTAAGACCGACCCTAAAAATGGCAAAAATAGCTAATTGTAAGGAATCAGTAAATGTGAAGATAAGAGCGCATCGTATTTTTGACAGAAAGTCTTGAAAGTCCAAAGGAATTCCTTACAAGCAGAGTGTTCTTCTCATCTTAATGGGATTTGAGCGTCATTGTTGAGCTATATTTTTTTATTTTTTTTTTATTGAGTAACATAATATGAACATACACATAGTACAAATATTTAAATTAATACAATTTTTTTTTTCAATAGGTACTGTCCCAAAAAAGTTAAAAACTTGTGCTTGGGACAGGAGCAAATAACATATCTACATTTAACATATTACATACATTTTACTTATAATAATAGAATCATTTAATATACATATATGAGATGTTATAATGCCTGTTGTATTTTCGATTATCCAGATCTTACGGGTAATCCGATAACTATGATAATAGAAGAGAGAGTGGAAGCACTGTTCTAAGCCGGTGCCTTACAGCATAACCTAAAACTGTACTCATATTATATCATAAAAAATATGACAAAAAAAAACTACGATTATTTCAAAACGTGAACTGCAAGAACTTTTAGCTGTGTCGTTTCTGCTTCTTCCTCAGCTTCTCACCCCACCGTCCGCTACCTATTACAATTCATATCTCTCTGAATATCCCCCCGTGACAGATATTAGGTGGGAGATTTGTGCCTCTGCCGAATTTTGACAAAATATCGTAAATTACCTTTACCGGGTACCGGGTGGCACAACTCCAACATGCACCCGGGGAATAACAAGTGTAATTGGACATGGCGCAATGCAGCGCTGCTATTGGTCGGTTCGAACGCGTCGTTCTATCTCATTAATTCTTGCTTTGTTCGTGAGTCGAGACAACGATTTTGGAAACCGTTAAAAAGAAAAAAAGTCTTACTGATCCCGCGTTTAAGTTTTGAAAATAATTAGGTACAGATTCTTAGATATGACGTATTTTATGACATTTCGGTCAAAAATTCTACAACATATATTTCATGACATTTCAATCACAGTTTTTACTTTTGTAATTTTTACAATCACAGGTTTTAGAATACAAATTTTATGACAACATAATCAAAGTTTCCAATAAACATTAATGACATTGCGGACTCAATCTTTGTGATTATTTTACTACAGTAGCATTTTTTTCTGAATATTTTTGTTATAAATTGAATACAGGTCCATGGAAATAAAAACCTACCTATTTTATGATTTTTTTGTAATGTCGGGTCTGTTATGAAGGATGGTTTTGTCTGTAATTACATATATCTCTATTTCGATACCGTTTGAATAAATCAATTTTTTGTAATGAAAACTTTTGATTTAAGTACACATTTCAACTTCAAATAAAAAAATGATACATAACTCATACCGAAAATCAAATCATCAATAAACTTAAATGCTCTTCGCTTTCCACTGTATGGTACATTATGGAATTGTGTCGCCGGCAGTGGTACGTACATCAAGGGCCGCATAATAGCGACACGGACTTCATCTAAGACCATAACCCTAGCCTTAATAGCGGCTATTCTCCGGTCTGACAATATATAGTAGGTACCTACCTACACAGTCACATGAGAATATTTCCGGTTTTATGACAACCCGCTTCCGTGATATCCGGTGTATATGACAAATGGAATTTTTTTCTCCAATTCTCACATTTAATTCTTACCTTTATCAATTTTTGGATTTTGCAATAGGTACCTTTATTTAAAAAAAAAATATCTGCTATCGTGGTAGTAGTGTCTAGATACATACATATTTATTTTATCGTCGTTTTCAGAGACAAAAAAATAATATGTGTATTGAGGAAGCCTTGGGCCTTTAAGTTAGGTAAAGGTAGGCCTTTAAGTTACTCAAGATAAGCTTAGATATAAAAAAATTTTCGTTTCGAAATGTTTTTTTGTGTAGATATCCATTCGAAAAACAGAGCAATATATTTTTAAATATATTCCAAAGAATGTATCAAACTATTTTTCACTCGTTCTCTCGTAGGAATTCAAAATATTGTCTCCCCTCTCCAATTTTTTTTATTCTTTGACACTTGAAGAAATGTACTCACCTTCACATTAGGAAAATGCATATGCCCAGAACATCTTCTTCTTCTGCTTTAGTTAGGATTGTGTCCTGTTATTCCTCGGAGCCTGCTCTTGTGAAGTGGACATCCAGGTATCCTTCCATCGTTTGGGTGATCTTTTGTTATCTCCCCATCCGCTGCCATCCTCACCACTCGATCCGAACCCGCTCTCCCCACATGATCTCTCCAGAATCGTCTTCGTGTTCTTCCCAATCGCACAACATCTTCGACATCACAGATCCTTCTTATCTCCGAGTTCCTTATTCTGTCAAGAAGTATTACGCTTGCGATGGGTCGTAGAGTCTTCATCTCAGTGGTTCTTAGGAGGTTTTTTGTTCTGGCGGTGTCAGCTCTTGTTTCTATGCCGTATGTCATGATCGGCCTTACACAGGTCTTATAGATCCATACCTTACTCTCCTTCAGCATGTCTGTTTCTCCATACAGCATTTTTCAAGCATCCAGCCACGACGGCGGCCTTATTCGCTTGCTCTCTTACTTCGTCAAAGAGGTTATTGTTGCTGGACACTTTGACACCCAAGTACTTAAATCGCATCACTTGTTCTATGGTTTTATTTTCGATTGCCCAGAACAGAC
The DNA here is from genome assembly GCA_963576475.1 of Molanna angustata. Lineage (NCBI taxonomy): Eukaryota > Metazoa > Arthropoda > Insecta > Trichoptera > Molannidae > Molanna > Molanna angustata. The sequence continues at coordinate 21,000,977 of OY754984.1, read as the reverse complement.
ATAGGCCCAGTATTTCAGTCGGCCCTTAGGAGTTTAACTCAAGTCTAACAAAAATATTGCGTATTTCAGTACCTAATCTTCCCTTAAATACGTCACTAAACGACAAATATTTAACTCAACGTTTCAGGCGGATCGCGTGTCTTAATCTTGAGTTAAGTATTGTTTCTAGTCTTTTTCGCCAGGTGGCGTACTAATCGCCGCACGCTTTAATGTTTTATTTCATTTTATACTACAAATAACTATGCATAATAATTATAATCATGATTTATTTTTGTTGTTAAAATAAAAGACTTGATATAGAAGTGGTTCATGTATTTAATATTTATTTTTTTTTTTACATAATTATGATGTATTGCCTGACAACAAACGAAATAAACTGTCAGCCATAATGAAACGTCAGGCACGCAACTTTATTTTTGCGATGTTTTTTATCCCACTTTTTAAATTGATCCATCCTGTTTCTATATATATAATGTGTATTCTTAAATTTTCTACATAAGACACAATTTTACCATTATCACTTAGTTCCATATCCATCTGTAAAATGTACATACATTTTGCATTGAAGTACTACGTACGTAGTACATATTCAATGACATTTTTTCACTACAATGTTTGATTTTAATTTAAAAAAAACATCGATCGGTATAAAAAATTAAAAAAGTAACATGCTGCGTAATGAAACAAATAAAATAATCTGTTGTTATAATAATAAAATAATATTTAGTCACAGCTTCGCGTCACGTATCATTTAAGGTTATTACAATTTGACAGATGCGTTATAGACAATAACCATAGAAAAACGTAAAATATATCTATAGTTGAAGATTACGTAACTGACGTTTCATTTTGCACTGAAATACGCGAATGAAATTTAATCTTCCCTAAACTTTTAACTTGGATTACCAAATCCAACGATTTAAGGGCCAACTGAAATCTCGGGCCATATTTATTTAGCCCTTAATAACATTTTATGCTAAGGAATACATTTACTTAAGTTCTCGTGAAATCCTTCTTCGAGGTACATGACGTCACATTCATCCTAAATAACGGAATCGTCTTCAAGGAACTTTGAAGGCCCAAGGCTTTTTTAAATTTTCTCTGTGTACAGGTATAAGTGTTACCAGTAATAAAAAAGCAAAATATTTACATAGAATTCATTAATTTAATTAGTTAAATAATTGAAAATATATTTAGAAAATTTATGTATTGTTACTGTCTATATAGAGCATTTTTCAGGTCTTATTTAAGAAGGTATAGAAATTTATTTATTTATTTAATATTGCTTCTCGGGCAACTAACAGGTACTATGTCAAATATTAATTTAACTTGTACCCAATAACAAGTTGCCACATTCTGGAGACTTACGATATTTATCGTCTCACAGATCCAGACTGAAAACACAATTAAAAAACTATGTCTCCACCGGAAATCGAACCCGGGACATTTAGCTCAGGAGTCAGATACGCAACCCACTGAGCGATGAAGGCCGACAAATTATAAAAAAATTATAATAAAAATAAAAATAAAAATTGAAAGAGTATTTCTCCACATATTCTGTTTTTTTACGACCGATCGTTTTTCCTGAGGTGTCTCAGCATTATCAAGGTCTAAAAAATTATATCTATCAAATTTAACGAAATATCTTGTATTTCTATCATTTTCCTCTCATTGTTGATGTCAGTCTATTGTTATTTTTGCATATTATTTTTATTTATACGGCGCTGGCCGATTTACTTATGATATTAATAACAATTAAGCACTACAAATAATAACACTCAATTATTATTATTACCATTATACACTTCCTCAAAAGAATTAGCAGATCAATGCGTAAATTGTAAATTATTTAAAAGAGCAAAATAAAATGCAACAAACGCATCATCAAGCTTTCAATTGGGAATAGTTCACCCATCCAGATACTTAACATATCAAAGGATTAGGCTCTGAGGAGGTCTCTATACTACCTAACAACCCTACTGATTCCCGAATATTAACGTTTAAAAAATCTTTAACGATTCTACATGTATTCATAATTACCGTTTTTTGCATTTTTATTATTAAATTTTTCGATAAATCTATAATTTCTAAATTACGAATTAACGATTTTGGAATAATGCCAGTGGCTGAAATAATGAACGGTAATATTATTATTTTACGAGAATGCCAAAGTCTTTCAATCTCGTTACCTAAAGCGGTGTATTTTCTAATTTTTTCATCAAAAGTTTTTATAATATTACTAGAATTAGGAATAGCCACGTCGCAAATATATGTTATTTTTTTTAATTTTATCATGTATTATTAAATCGGGTCTGTTATGTTGAATTGACCGGTCAGTTAATATTGTTTTATCGTAATAAAGCGAAATATTATTATTTTCTAAAAATGAAATCGGATCATATTCATAATATGGTTTTATGTTTATCGCGTCAATTAATTTATATTTAATAGCTAAATTTTGATGTATTATTTTTGCTACTTGGTTATGTCTAAATGTATATTCTGATTGCGCGAGAAAAGAACAGCCCGATATTATTTTATTATTGTCATATTATTTTTTCTTATTGTACCAAATATACTTGAGACCACACTTGAGTTGATCTGAAGAGGTCGCCCAATGATGAAAAAATTTTGTACTTGATTTTATGTAGTCTTTACGGAAAATTATTCACAGAAATACAATACATATTGTATAGTAGAGCTTCGGGTCAAAACGACCCGACACTTTCTTAATACATAAACTGTCATGGGTCACAATGACCCAAAAGCATTCTCCGTGGGTCACAATGACCCCAGGCACAGTCTCTGTGTATAGACCGCCGCGGGTCGCATTGACCCGTCAACCGCCGCGTTTTCAAAAAAATGATTTGACAGTCCCTCCGTAATGGGGGTCGTAAATAAGATAGGTCCAATTTACGACCCCTGGACCGCCGCCGCTCGCCGCTCACCCACCAGAAGGCAACGGATTGTGACAATTTTGACACAATGACAAAATATGTGCCATTAGTGTCCCCTGTGTTCATTGGATATTCTTTTATTATATTATTACTTTATATATACTTATCTATACTGCTGCCATCTTATGATATTACGTAATTTGATTTGTCCACTTTTTTATTTTACTTGTGACACAAAGTTTTGTATCAAATTGCTTATCTCTTTGTAATATAATTAAATAAAATCTCTTAGTTTTTAACCACGTTGAGTATATTTATATGTCAACTAGTTTCGGAGACGTAACCGCTCCTTCGTCCGGACAAACTTATACTAAACTTAGATACTATGTACATAATGTGACCCGTGTGCCTAAATTATGTATCGGTAAGTTGATGGGCGGAGCTTACATTATTGAAAGCAGAGGTTGTCAACGGAAAAATATTAAATAATGGAGTATTGTTTAAATGTACTTGATTATTAATTATATTTTGTTTTGTATTTAAGGCTTTTTTTATCTCTAATGCCTCCAAGTTATCCAATCTTAAGCTCTCTTTATTTATATGCAAGATTTTATATCCCGTTTGATTATTGAAAGCATGATTATTTTCAATCAAGTGATTTGCAAACTCTGAGAAATTGTTACTTTTTAAACAACTTAAATGCTCCTTAATTCTAATGTCAAAATTTCTACCTGTTTTACCTATATAAAAAATTCGCAATCTTCACAATTTAATCTATAGACACCCGAATTACTTAATACCGTGTCTTTATCTTTATTATTTTTTAAAAAAGTTCCTAGGTTATTACCAGTATAAAAGGCTGGTTTTAAATCTGGTGGTAAGTCTTTTATTAGCACTGATTTTATTTTATCATTTATAAAAAGCATTCTCCGCCATTTTTGATCATTTGTGTTTATACATTCTCTTTGTAATGCAAATGTAATGGTCGTGTCTGTCAAGTGATTGTCAAAATACTTAAAAATCTTACTGTAACATTTTTTTCGGAAATCGAATATTTTTTAATTGCATATACGCAAACATTGGATTTTTTTCCCTGTCGTGAGTCAAATGATATTTTTATTGGCAAACCTTTTAACCTCTCTATGGAGACGAAGTTGGGATATTATAGAAGAACCAGGAACTGAAGGCACCTACAGGCTTACGACCTGTCATCGGCTGGTTTACGTGATCACTTTATGCGCTTGCGCAACGTTCACCAATTATGCCTTCTTATTGAGTTCCCTTATCAATGAATGTTATTTTTGAGAGTTCTATATTTTTGAATAATGTGAACAATTCACCTGAAAATATGTCATTATTACTATTGACATCTATGAAGTTACGAAGAAACCTTTTGTAACGCCATCTATGTATGTAGAAATTGGTTTATTTGTAAACCATGAAAGCAGCAGTCCTTATAATTGAGGGGACGGTGTCTCACACAGATGTCACCCCTGAACTGCGCCAGAAATATTATTTCATTTTTGTCTTGTCTACCTACTTGTATCAGTGTGTATGTAATTCGATTTTTTTTTCAAACATACAATATCGCAAACATACGAACGTATTTAATAAACGTAGGCACTCTATCCAATAAATAAAAATTATTTACATTTTGAATTAATGTTAATGAAAAAATTCTGTCTCTGTCGAATAGTGGCGGGCACATACGAATCGTTCCGCAGGCCCCATGGTGCCCGCGGGCACAGGGTTGGGAACCTCTGGTCTAGCTGAATGTACTTCAAATGAAGAGCTAAAAAAATTAGAACTATGAATAGTGATAGATAGTAAATTATGTTCAGCAGATCGATGTTGTATAACATTTAAGCCATAAGATCATACAGCAAATCAACTACTGGGGCCTTGTATACCCGCTTCATAACCAAGAATTGGTATTTTTGAGGTACCACGTTGTATACATTTTGTGTGGAAATCTGCAAATATTTCTTCTAATGTTGATTTCATTATTGCTCTTATTAATTTAATGAAATCTCGATGCATGTGAATGCAAGCAGTTGGAATACAGAACCATGTGTTCAGAGCGTTGCACGGTAGAAAGTGAAGGAAAAATGGTTTAGAAAGAAATGATCAGTCATATTATTTTTGGCTACCTTTAATATTCAACGAGGTTATGATATTATGTTTGTATGTATGTACCATCGTTCATACCCTGCCTATTTAATTACAATTTAAAGGTCAAAATGCTTAAATACTTTAATCATTTTCGTGAAAATTCGTCAAACATCGTTTGTATTAGGAATCGTGCTTAATAATCTATCGATTTTTGATGTGATATAATTATATCTCAGCAAAACTATAGGTGGCGATCTTATCATAACAGATATGGTATGCCATTTTCTCTAATATTTTTCCTTTGGGAAGAATTTCCTTGATGGGGTAATAAAAAGCATAATTTATATACCTACATATTATATACAACGGTTTGTCAATCTATCCGCCCGTAGAAAGGTTTTTGCAAAAGCGTTATCTTCTATGTTATATTTTTAATGTTTCATAGTCCAGTTTTGCGAGGAGAAGTGTAAGGAACATGTTCAGTATCTATAACAGTTGTAGCCTTTTTATTTACTATGAATTCGTAAGAGCGTTTAGAAATCACAATGAAGAAATATCCGGTGTAATAATTCCGTCAAATAAACAAAAAACATATGAAATTATAAATAAATTTGATATGGTAAAATAAAACCAAATTATTCAGTTTAATGACACTGACTAGTTTCGGTCAACTAATGACCATTGTAAAAGTGTGCAAATTAAGAGGTGATTGGTGCTTATATTATGTCTGGTTAAGGGGTTTGCAACATTTTTTTCCGTCAGTTCAATTAGTGTTGCTAGAAAGAACTGACAAAGAAAACTAGCAAACAAAGCGGAGCGTACAAATACAAATAGAAAATAAAATTACATTGCAAAATTATTGAATGCTGTAAAATATTCAAATGAGGGTGATTTAAATTATCTTCAGTTTTCTTCTTTATTGGAGACATGGCATAATGGTGTTTGTATCTATTATTGAACTTGAAAGGAAAAAAAATATTACAAATCCCTTAACCAGACATAATATAAGCACCAACCACCTCTTGTTCTGCACACTTTGAAAATGGTCACTGGATGACCGAAACTAGTCAGTGTCATTAAAGTAGTAAAACTGAAAACATTTGTTTTATTTTACCATACCAAATTTATTTATAATTTGAAATGGAGTTCTACCAAGAATTGTCCGTAGAAAAGTTTTTTTTTTTTGGCTCTTCACCCGTTAAGAGTGTTCTCAGCCATACAAGTTTGTCTAAATAGAGAGAAACCTAAATTATTTTCGTATATTTATTTTACTTCAATCAATTTCAATTTTATGTACAGAGTTAGATTTTAATTTCATTAATTTTGATGAAGTTTTTGATCAAAATGTTCACCTGCCTGGAATTGTAGCTCAACAATGCCCTCACATTTGTTGGCATTGGAACTCCAATCTCTGTGAGGTCGGTAAAAAAGGATGGATACCTATCAAGATACCTATCTATTATTTTAAAAAATGTGAAAATGAATAATTTATTGTATCAACATGTAAATATAATGAACACAAAAAAGGATTCCATTGGATACCAAATGGACATAGTCAACCAGAGTAACCTTCCAAATGAAGAAAAAGGAAATTTATTATAATAATTAAAACGAAAAATATCGTATAGTTTATCGTGGATTCAAAATCTTAGGCTAGGGTTCGCTACTCCCACCACCACCCGCTCTGCCTATGGGGACTGTAATCGGCCCCTTCACAGAACGCTAAGTGAACGACAAAAAAAAAAAAAGCATAGCACGAAAAGTAGCTCATGGAGCCCTCTAGATTAGCAATCTCGGCACCATAGTGCAAAAAGAAACAATCAACGAGTGCGAACAGAAAATTCACACCCGTGGACTGTCTATGACCTCAGTTCCCCCTACATGCAGACCATCAGAGAAGTGACCAAGATCTCTGGAAATAATTAATTTAACGGGAATCTTCTAAAAGTAAGGCACCATATCTATGACAGAAAACCTTAAAAGCTTTATAATTTTTCTTCGAGATCACAAAATCCGCATGACCAATGGGACCTTGAAGAGGCCCACGAACAGCAACGAGGAGCTCCGATCTATATGAGGACACCATTGGGTGGCAACATTCCCAAAGGATATGTTCCGAAGTTTGGTCCGGGTATTGACAGAAATGACATGAAGCAGAGGAGGCAATCTTAAATCGGTGAAGATAACTTTTAAAGTTTCCGTGTCCTGTGAAAAATTGGGAAGTCCAAAAGTCTGGAACAACCCAGGGAGATTTAAGACGATACCTCACGTCGGGAAAAAATAAGTAGGTAATTCTTCCCAATGAGCAGGCCGTCCAGCGAGTCTGCCAGATGTTCTGCAAATTTTCTTTACAGTCCTTTCAACAAAGCCGCGTGACACTCGACCCTCTGGAGGGAAGAGAGGAATATTTCCGATCATAGAAGAATAGCCCCGCGTAAGGTTGAAAACAGCCCCTCTACGCTGAAGTTCCAGATCAAGGGGAGTCATGCCTGTCAAAATTGGCAGTGCTTCAGTGGGACTCGTTCCATATGCTTTGGATAGAGCGATGAGAGCGAATCGTTGGCCTGAGAGCAAAATTCTGCTTAGGCTAGGGTTAGGGTTAGGCTCAGGTTAGGGATTACGAATACGATGTCACTCAATAGGTTGGCGTAAGATCGTGAGGAGTTTGGTGTGATGGTCGCCAACCTCTTTTAGAAGCGGCAAAGGAAGACGAAGATGAGACATGGAAGAAGAGAATGATCATGTGGCGTCGTCTAGCTCACTTTGTACATATTTTCAAGAAAAAACTAAAGAAGGACTATTTATCCTTAAACATTTTATCTCGAGTTCCTCTCCTTGTCGTTATGTGTTTTTTTTTAAATATTCATCTTATGTGTTAATTATCTTTTCTCTGTTTTTTCTCCTTCATTCTTTTGTTGATGTAACATTCTTTTCCTTTAAATTGAATACATAAAAATATACATACAGCGAATATCAAGATTATTCAGGATTAAGTAACAAAAATTATAATTCTCACAGATCGCATTATACATAGATCTCATTTTATGTACCTATTATACAATTTTTTTTCTCTTTCTTGAAGCGGTATATACCACCATCTCCTTTTTTCATATAAAAAAATCTTGGAGGAGTGCAGGGTAGTCAAAATTTCGGTCATATTTATTTTTGAATGATACATACATACATACCATCACGCCATGTCCCTTACGGGTAGGCAGAGAGAACCGAACGCCATATCTTTCTATCCTGGCACACATTCATCGCCTCGTCAACATTCATGCATCGTCTCATACATGTTCGTCTATTGTACATGCTTCTAACATTTCCGTCTTTCAGAATATCGTTCACATGGTCGTGCCATCCCTTTCTTGGGCGGCCCCGGCCTCTCAATCCATTCCTATCCGCATTGTATATTTTCTTCGTCAGGCGTTCCTCATTCATTCTACCCCTGTGGCCAAACCATCTCAGTGTGTTCACTTTCATTCTATTAATGATATCTTTCTTCATCTTACATTCTTTCCTTATGTTCTCATTTCTTACCCTGCCATACATCGTTCTATTGCAGATTCTTCTTAGCGATCTCATTGATCTCATTTCAACAGCATTTATTCTGCTTTCGTGCGACTTCTGCCATGTTCAGGTTTCACTTGCATACGTCAATGTTGGGACTAAGATAGCGTTATGAATGAAAGTTGAATGATAAATGTAAAAAAATATATAAAAAACAATTTCGTTGTAAATATTTTTTTAGATCTCGATAACAGCGCCACCTATCGGATCCAAAGCTATCCTATCTTATTCCACAGATGTTTTTTATACATACCAAAAAAAAACATACTAAAATATCTCAACAATTTTTCTTTGACCACATTTCATTCTTTCAGCTATGCACACAGTCAGCGCCGGATGCATCATAAGTTCGTATGGTGTAAATGTACCAGAAGCATACTCATTTGGGGCACCAAAAAAAAGAAAATATTGATAAGACGAGAGTTTTTTTTTAAATAATGATCAAATACTCATCGAATTACTTATGGTTTTGATCTTTTCACAAACGGATTTCAGATGCATAGTATTTTTTATAATTGTTATCTTCGTTTTATATATAACTTCTTTTTTTTTAGCTTTCATTATTTTGTTGATGTACAAACACAATTTTGTACATACATAAAATTGCCTACCTACTGATAATAAGCCCGTCAGTGTGCGAAATATTTGTTCATATTATGTACAAAAAAAATAATAATAATAAATCAAACCACCTAGACGACAATACATCTTTTGCTTTCATAATTTTATGAGCACAACATTGTTGATGTTTTTTTTCAAATATTATGAATAATTTAAAATAATTTTTTTTACAAAAATTAACAATTCACAGTAGTATCATTTAAAAAATATTGATTCACTCGTAATCCTGAAGCATAGTTTGTATCATAAAAATCTAAATATATAGAATGCACACAATACGTTATGTTGTGATGTTTTGTATGCAAAGTGTACCTACTATGAAATACTGTGAAATTTAGCGTCTTCTATAAGGCCAATTTATTACTCCAATCAAATAATTTTAACATCAAATTATATTTATTTATTTAATATTTATTTTATGGATAAGTTCAGTAATTTGATTTCATGTTATAGTGTAGAGCTTGAACTTAAAACTGATAAGCTTTCCATGGATTAACATAACATTTCTTTATATGATATCACGTGTCAAAATTTTCACAAAGCTCTCACGCTCTTTAAAACTAAATTTATCTGCTTTTATCAAAATATTTCATACAACATAAGCATTCTTTACCATATTGAGATTGTCAACATTTCAAGAAGAAAAAATAAACGCTTACTATGGTAACGCTTACGCTTACACAACCACTCGTTTTTTAATTACCTATTTATTAGTTTATAAAATTTACTTTGGTTATATTTTTTTACACTAAACTAAATTAACAGTTTGTCAGTGCAAGCTTCTCTCGTATACTGCAAATAAATAGTTCTTCAACCATCAATATAATTCTACACGTATACAAAACATCAAAATTAAACCATTTTACAATGAAAATAAAGCACAAAAAGGGGGCCACTCATGATACTTTTTTTAATACGTTCTTAGCTTGCCTTAATCTTGAAAATGTATAAATCAGTACTCGATTATAATCTAATCTCATTTTTCTCTACATTTAATCATGAAAATTTGTCTATATCAACGTTTAGTATGAAATTATTATTAACAGTTGTATAAATTCATAATATTATTCAATTAATTTAACCTCGAAGATTGTTTAAGTCTGGAGCCGATCTTAATTTACTGTAATTAACTCCATGAGTAGCTAGGGATATCTAGGGATTGGTCAGTCAGTTGTTAAGTTTAACTATAGTCTCCACCCACTACCATTGTTTTAATACTCTGTTTGCAGATACTGACCAATCAAAAAAATTTAAGCTCAACGCTCTACCTATATAACCCACAGAAACTCCATGCCGTCATAGTCTTGAAGATGCCCTAACAAGGCGAAATAGCTATTAAAATTGTTTTTTAATATTTCTAATAAGATAGCCGACGTTCGTTCAGACAAAGAAGCGCCATTTTAATAGAATGCGCCGGGCGCTTTATACCTCGAAGACGTTCCTTGTGCAAAACATGAGAGTGATTATACTATATACCTTGAAAAAGGCTTTGACGGAAAAATCTGTTACATTTGTGTTTGTGGAATTTGTGTTGGTGGCATGCTAAGTATTTTGTAATATTTTTATTATTTAGGAAGCCATTTCCGTTCCAGGCTGAAAAAAGAAGGACCATTCCGAAATAAGTCTCCCACAAAATAATATATTTTTTCTTCATAATGAAATTATATTCTCTGATCTCTGGTCATGACAGTTTCTGTAGATTGGACATTACGAAGACAGAATATCTATCATTTTGATTATTTCAGAATATTGAATATATTTTCTTGACAATTCGATTCCGTTTAATTCCATAATACGTATAAATACAATCGCACATTGTCACTGTTGTTGGGGTAGGCAGAGTGAACCAAGAGCCTTACACTTCTATCTCTGCATACATTCATCGCCTCACTCACATTCATACATTGTTTGATACATGATCGTCAGATAGTTAATTCTTTCAATATGCCCAAACCACCACAGGGCATTCACCTTTTCTTCTTAATTAAAAAAATATATTTATCTCATTACTCTTCAAATTAGATTACTAGCCCAGTGCGTTAACCGCTCTGCCATCGACCCATCATACTGAGATCGTATTTTGAAAGTTTCATCACAATGTATCTAAGTGTATGCGTTATGTCCTATGTGCGTGTTTATTTTATTTTATCGATTATACACTGTACTCATTTGATTCTTTTTGAATTTAGAAAATTTTCGTATTAAGTACTCGCTTGGACCCCATCAGATTTTGAAGAATATCTGATAAGTGCTTCTTAATTTTTTGGCCACAACCCACTCGTTTTAATTTATTATAGTCTCGTTAATATATTGACATTTAAGAAATAAAGTACAAAAAATAAATGACTTGATACCTATATTTGGAGCTCGTGCCCCGTGGGACAAACAACGTTCTTGTTTTTCCCTGATGTGAGGACTAGACTTCTTCAATCTTGGACTGTCGCAGATTTCTGGACACCCCAGTTCATTACATGACACTGCAGCTTGATAGCTACCTTCATAGATTCCGCCTTGTAAACTCGTCCTCGTGTCAGTTATGCCATCACCCCGAGAAAACTTCGGAGCACATCCTCTGGGAATGCTCTCACCAAATTGTGTCCTACAACAGAACGAAGCTTCTCGCTGCTTTCCGTGGGCCTCTTCAAGGTCCCATTGGGCAATGCGCATTTAGTGGTCTCGAAGAAGAACTTTACAGCATTCAAATTGTTTTGCCATGGTTATAGTGCCCTTCTATCTGCTGAATAAAAAAATAGAAATTCCAGAACGTCCTTGGTCAAGTCTTTGATAACCCATTTTGCACAATCAAAGGCTTGAAGTAATCTCGCGACAATTCATGTCTGTGAATATTGTCTTCACCGACGTTGATTGTCATTTTTTATGCACTATTGTGCCGAGACCCCTAGTCTAGAGGAGCTTCTAGATTTACTCTTCGTGCCATGCATTCTTTGTCATTATTACTTAGCATTCTGTGAAGGGGCCATTTTTAGTCTCCATATGCGGAGCGGGTGGAGGTTGGCGTAGTGAATCTTCTATTCACATTCGTCGATTGTTCTTTTTGTACCATGGTGCCGAGATTGCTAATCTAGAGGGCTCCATGAGCTACTTTTCGTGCTATGCATTTTTAGTCGCTCTCTTATGGTGACTCTCACCAACGTTACCTAAACTGTCACATAGCTGGGTATCACCTAAGCTTAGGTAGCCCCTAGCGTTTGGTTTTCACCAGTCTTAGGTAACTCTTATGTATATGGTGAAACGAAAATTCACGTTAGGTGCTACATAAGAATTCTTAGGTAGCACCTAAGAGTTAGGGGGCGTTGGTGAAAGTGACCATTAGCGTTCTGTGAAGGGGCCGTATACAGTCCCCACATGCAGAGCGGGTGGTGGTGGAAGAAATAAAAAAAATATCTATATTTATAAATCATTAATAAGACCCACAAAATTTGCCTCTAACACTAACAACAAATCGCTGCGATCAATGAAAGCTTCGATAAAATAATAAATTAAGATTATGATGGCGAAGGTGAGGTCATTAATTATAAAAACAATCGACCGCCGGACGGTCTAGTGTTATCTGAAAGCCTCACTGGGCCTATCGGGCCTGACGGGCGCCCGTACATAAAATAAATAATATCGAACATGATAGGCGCGGGCCGTAAACTTATGACACTTCACAAAGGGCACCCTTTTTTTACGAGAAAATGCCTATTTCTGGCCATTTTATAGCCGCAAGGGTGTCAATTTTAGGGCAGTCGCAGATCACCCAACATTTTTATACATTAAATATTTTATGTGGCGGAGAAACTGCGATGGAGATTAAACGTCATTAATCCCATGTCAATTAAACTTAAATGAAAAGTCAATTTCATTATAGATTAGAACGTTTACCGATACGAGGCTTTATCGTACTTTGGCGCTTTGAGGAAGTTCCAAAATATGAACGGTGCCACTATTTTTACGACCGGAATTGGCGGGAAAAAGCGTTTTTTCCGCCAAAAAGTGTCTATTTACACGACAAATTTTCTGACGTCGTCTATGTTTTTAGGTCATTTATAACCATAGAAAGCGCAGATAAATCAAAATACAAAAATATTTACCTTTGTCATTTTTTCAATGGTCATAAATGCATCATGGAAACCAACTTGAACAAAAAATAAATAATATTGGCATCTTATTACATTTACTTAATTTCATAAATCATTTTTTTCATCGAGATCTACAATTATAACAAAGTATACTTACTTACTTTACTTCCGATTGCCATACAACTCCGGTAGACCTTTAGCCTCCCGAACAATAGCTTTCCAAGCCTTCCTGTCAGCTGCAGTGGACTCCCAGTCATCACAAGCATTCAGCACGTTCAGATCTCGGGTAACATTGTCCCATCAATCTCTGCCTTGGTCTTCCCAGGGTTCTCTTGCCCACAGGGTTATTTTGCAGAATACATTTTGTGGCTCTTTCTTCCACTAATCTGACAACATGTCCAATCCAAGCTAATCTTCTGGACCTGATTTCGCTGGTGATTAAAGGTTGTCCTGTCAATGCACGAATTTACTCATTGTTTCGTGGTCTCCAGGTACCTGCCGCAATTCCTGGTCTTGGGCCTAATATTTTACTTTAATATCCTGTTTTCAAGTGTTAGTAGTCTTTGTTGGTCCTTGAGTGTCATACACCAGGACTCAGCACCATACAGGATTACTGGTTTAATTAGGCTATTATAGACTTGGAGTTTCACTCTTCGCGATATGGACTTTGGAGACAGAAATGCTCCCAGTGCCGCTGCTGCTCTTGTGCCACTTTGAATTCGGGACATTATCTCAACGCTCATCTCATTGGTGTTAGTAAGAATGCTACCCAGATACGTGAACTTATCCACTTCTTCTATCCTATCGCCACTGACAACCACATCATTATAGGGTGGCTTCCTAAAGTAATTTAATTTGGATAGGTACAGGTACTTTGTCTTCTGGGTGTTGATTTTATGTAGGAGTACATATCCTCTCAAGTCATGGTGTTCTTTTGCTACCAAGGCTATATCGTCTGCATACCCAAAAATTTTGTGCATTCCCCCTATCGGTATACCACCATAAACATAACAAAGTATAAACAAAGGTAAATATTTTATAACTTGATTTATCTGCGTTTTCTGTGGTTATTTTTGGTTTTCGTCTATGGTTGAGTCGTGTAAATAGTCGTAGCCAAATATGAATATAATAATTATTAAGTTTAGTTTCTCGGTCGAAAATATTTGATTGAACTCCATTTTTACTCCTCACTAACCCAATGGTAAGTGAGGAGTAAAAATGGAGTTAGCCAGCCCTCTTCGCTCTATCTTCTGCGCCATCATATGTTGAGCTGAAGAGGGCTGCAGATAGAGATAGAGCGAAGTGGAAATCGACATGTAGACTTAAACCAATCCGCAGGATTGACACTGGAGAGAGAGAGAGAGAGAGAGAGATAGAGAGAGAGATAGAGACAGAGAGAGAGAGATAGAGAGAGAGAGATAGAGACAGAGAGAGAGAGAGAGAGAGAGAGAGAGAGAGAGAGAGAGATAGAGAGAGAGAGAGATAGAGAGAGAGAGAGAGAGAGAGAGAGAGAGAGAGAGAGAGAGAGAGAGAGAGAGAGAGAGAGAGAGGAGAGAGAGAGAGAGAGAGAGAGAGAGAGAGAGAGAGAGAGAGAGAGAGAGAGAGAGAGAGAGAGAGAGAGAGAGAGATTATGTATTCGCATTCAATTCCTTTCAAATATTGCAAATTTGTATATCTAATACTCGCTTAGACCTCATTAAATTTTGAAAGATATCTGAATAGTGCTTCTCAATTTTTTATGACTCTCAAATACTTTAAAGTGACCCCAAGCTCAGGAAGCTTAAAAATTGAAATTTTTATTTTCAAATAGGTTAAAAGGCACATCACTTTCATAAAATGGCATAAAAGAATTATCAAGTTTTCATAATAAAATATTTAATTAAAAAAATATTTAACATATTCTGCAACTCATTTCATGAAAATGCTGAATATTTTTCCATACAAAACTGAATACTGTGCAGAATGAATTGTTAGTGAGGAGTTTAGCGTTGGCCACAACCCACTCGTTTTATTTACTTATTCTGCTTGTCAGGACTGCGTTCAGATAGAACAATCGACGTCCAGTGTCGGATGAACCTGAAGTTGCAGATTTTGCGTTTTTCTCGCCAATACTAAAACTAAAAGCTTAAAAGCTTTCGAGCGGCCTTTCATTCTGAACGCAACTTTATCATACGCGTGTGTTTTTAGGTTATATTTTCGTCGAAATACAACAATTGGTCAGTGAAATAGATATGCAATGCTCTTTGACCGTTTATTGGAAACTTTAAAATAATATTTTTATTAAATTAACCTATTTGTGAATGCATATTGTCATCAAACATAACGTTAACGTCATCCACTGCCATAGCTGATGCCACAGATAAAATAGATGTAAACTTACCACAAATAAAACAGTGGTCAACAGATACTATAACTGTCAGAGCACTTCTCATTGATAACGATACAGTTTCTGAACGCGATACAGTGTCTTTGAAGTCTATTTCCTGTCATTCTGAACGGCTTAAAGCGTCGCTGTGTACACTCGGAGTTCATTACGAACGCACTCCAGGTGCCCTTTCAGGAATCCCCGACGTTAAAACATATAAAAGTCTGGCACTCGGTTCTCTCTGCCCAACCAGAATAATGAAACGGTATTTTGGTATGTATAATATCTCTTCCAATCTTATATTCTCTAATGACATCCAAATACCTTATTTATGCATAAATCGATTTTCTGCCTTTTGAACGGTCTTCCAGACATCTTTCTTCACTCTGGTTTTCCATATAGGGCAAGACTTGGTAGTCTGAAAGTCCATTTTTTCCACATGGTCTCTCCAATGCCTTCGTCTTTTTCTATAATTGTTTACTGTTTTCTATTCTATTACTTAAATTCCTGCCTGTTATATCTCGATGACTTTCATATCTGTGACTCTCTGTATTATTTCCTTTCAAATAATATGACGAAGCGATAAGCACATTTTTTACTTTTTATACTTTGTTTTATTATATCGACAAATACATTTTATTGTAAATGAACGCTT
Organism: Molanna angustata; assembly: GCA_963576475.1. Lineage (NCBI taxonomy): Eukaryota > Metazoa > Arthropoda > Insecta > Trichoptera > Molannidae > Molanna > Molanna angustata. The sequence goes on along the minus strand of OY754984.1, from coordinate 20,984,675 downwards.
TTTTTACTTTTATGTTGGCCCCGTTTGAATTCCGATGACGTGATAACACGTCGTAATATTTTCATTCGATGTCGCTATCTTGACTTAAAATCCCATGACGGAATTCCCTTTCTAAGTCGATATTTTGTTTATTTTAATTTTATTTAAATAAAATAAATGTATTACAAATATTATATGCAAGGATGATGGATCTGTCATCTCGGATGATGTCTAGAAAAACCAAAGTCACAATCTACAAAACGTTGCTACGCCCCGTACTAACTTATGGTTCTGAATGCTGGGTATTGAGTAAAAAAGATGAATACTAGTGTTCGAGAGAAAAATACTCAGAAGGATATTCGGACCTGTGCGGGTAAACGGAGCTTGGAGAATACGATACAACGATGAGATCTACAATATTTATAACGAGCCCAACATTATAAAGGAGATTAAAATAGGGAGGCTGCGATGGGCAGGACACGTGGAAAGAATGGGTGATAAAAGAGTGCCAAAAAGGGTCCTGCACACAAAGCCACAAGGTAGACGAAACGTTGGTAGACCCAAGCTCCGATGGATGGATGGCGTGCAGTGGGTTGTAGAAGCTGTTGCTATAAGGGACTGGAGGGGAGCATGTCAGGATAGAGGGAGATGGCGAGGAATGCTGGAGGAAGCCAAGGCCCGCAATGGGCTGTGGAGCCATTGATGATGATGATGATGATTACATACAAGGAACTTCCGGGTAAACATTAAGCCTTTCCACTCCAATACGTTGCAACAGCAATTGCGTCATTTGCCACAACAAAATCTTCTTCAAATTAAAGGTAACTGCTTCACTAGTCAAAGTCTGTACTGAAGCAATTATATTTTAAAAAATACAGTAAAACATTTAACAATTTTAAAATACAACATTATTACACATACTTTCACGTAAAACATAAAAAAAGTTACAATAAAAAAAAAATACCTCAAGTTTAATTATTGTTGTAGAAGCATTTATTTCATTTTGAAGTCTACCTAACATAATGAAACAGCAAAATAATTGTATATTAATATGACTCAAAAATCTAGCACGATTGGATATTTTATAAATACATATATCTTCTTCTTTGTTTGGCAGCAAAGCGATGCGTATCTTCCTCCACTCCGCGCTATCTTCAGCAACTCTCTTTAACTCTGTGTAGGAGGTACACTTCATGTCCTCGCACACCTTTTCTAGATACTCCAGGTGAGGACGCCCTCTTCCAGTTGGTCCCTCAACCATTCCCTTCAAGGTGATGCGTTGGAGATCCTCGTGTCGCAACAGATGGCCTATCCAGTTTCGATACGCTCGAAATATACATATTTCGTGTTGATCAACTATGTAAATATTACGCGCCGTGCGCCATTTTAATATATGTAAGCAAACCGTGTTTGGAAGTGGTGTGTCTTTCATCAATTTTGTGTTGTGATACAAGAGTTATAGTGAGTGCCTTCCGTGAAGACCTCCCAGACGAAGGAAGAAATTTGCCACCAGGTAGGTGCAATATTCCCTTCTCTCTGTATTCAACATAAGCAGTTAGGATATCACAGAAAGAGAGAGCAATAGAAAGGCTTGGTACTTACATTATATATGTTTATTTACAATTCACAACAAAATAGATATGTGTACTTATCACAATATCAACTTTCACAACAATATAAGAACAATTAAAAATTGAGCAATTTCGAAATGTAAGCTTTCACGGTAGATGTTAGTAACTACGATGAAATGACGAGTGCTGCCTCGCCTTTTATACCATCAGGGAGGTAGTTATATGAGTACATGCCGAGTCTATGTCCATGGTGTTTCTCGAACATTCTTCCCTGGAAAATTAACTCTTGTATTTGTATTGATATCCATATTCTGGTAGGTTACTGATCGCGTCTTACTGTAAATTTCACGACAGCAAGATGTTCTCGCAACGAATGTATCTATTTGCCGCATTCATTTAATCGGAATACTTTGATAACGTTGGACTTCATACAGTCAAATTGACATTATAACGACATTTTGTGTATAACGACGTAGCAATAGATATAAAGAATGTACTGCCGCCGCTCATATTATGGCTCAGTGGTAAAACACATCAAGTCATTATTGATCAAACAACCCTGTAGACACATTTTATCATTGGGACATTTTTCAGATAGTAATAATAGGTTACCTACCTTATACGTGTATATAATGATTCAGGATCGTTTGGTTAAAGAAAATGTCTGACGCGTGTCTAGAATCACAATCCGCTGCTCAGTATTAAACCAAGGTTGAATGTTGTGGAAAAAAACAGACGCTTACATATCTTACTTAGGATAAAAAGATGTCCATCCTTGATTTTCAATATGTTTTTTCAAAGAATTAATATTTATTTTTAAGAGAGCAACGAAACATATAGAAGTATATAATTAGGTAATTTTTGGAACAAGAGATTGTGTATGAAAGCAAGGAAAATTTACAAAGATATTCATACAGGGCTTATGACCAGTCATCGGCTGGCTTTGATGAAGTTGGTGTTTTTTGACCATAAAGTTGAAAAAATATATAAAATATAGACCTGGCTATACAAATATGATGGATGGCCTACACATATATTATATGGGTGGTGGCAGAACGGTTAGCGCGCTGGGTTAGTAATCCAGTGATCGCGAGTTCTAATCCTGCCATGACCTATTTCGTTCACCTATAGCACACGCATTAATGCAAAAAAAATCGCGTATGATGGCTTGATACTATATGTTCGATTTGTTCAGAGAACTAAATTGTCCTTTGCGTGCCTTGTTGGGTCTCCCCCGACATTGGTGATGACTTCACCTGGATGATGGGCACAAATTTATTGAACCTGGTGCGAAATTAATGGTGCATCTTTTTGTGTAGAATACGAATAACCGTGGCACTAATTCCGATTGCTAAACTTTGGAATACATCACAGCTCATTTTTCACCAAGATTGGATGAACTGTCAAAAGTTGACATCAAACGCGAAAATATTCAACATAAAAAAACAAGTTGTATTAAAAATAGTAGGTATCATGAAACTACGTAAATAATTACGTTTACAAATATAAAATGTGATCAAATGTGAATAAATAATAATCTTATTTCTAATCTTAAATTACAAAGGTGCTGATAATATTTTTCCTGCAACCAATTTTCATCCAACTTATTAATAAAACCTTACCAAAAAATTAAGGGGAATGGATATTTACGCACAAATCATACTCTTATTTCGTTGTCGTAGTTTATTGCATCCCGTATAATTTTAGGTTAGGTTTAGTTAGTATTTACTTTACTTTTCCGTGTCCAAGATCATCAACCTATATTGTGTCCCTCCAGTGATTTGCAGCCATAATAGCATTCTGATTCGCTTGCCACAGATCCTCCTCAGAGCAGCTTCCTTCCATAAGTGGGCAGTTCAGCAGGTGTGACATGTTCTGCGTCTCTCCACATTCGCATGTCATGTCCTGGTCATCCTCTAGCATACCCCATCTGTCCAGGTTTACCTTGCACCTTCCTACACCCGTCCTTAGTCTATTCAGGGATTTCCAGGTTGCATATGGTAGTTGGTGACCCTTTGGAAGTACCTCTGTTGGTTCATGGAAGTTTTCACTTACTAACCTTTCCTTCCACAGCTCGACTCTTCTCTTTTCGCTGGTTGAGGTTAATGCGGTTGTATTCTTGAGAAAACTGTTTCTAGACTTGAGTCTTGAGGGCGGGAGGATGTGACCATATAACGGATGTCGAGAGTCATTCTGCTGTCTCATCTTTTCCTCTTCAGAAGCTACGGCTCTTCTTATACGTGACGGTGCAATTCCAGATAGTAATTGGATTTTTTCCACAGGAGTAGGTTTAAGGTATCCCGTTATGAGTCTGTTGGTTTCGTTCAAAGCAACATCTACGTTTCTAGCATGGGAAGATTGGAACCAAACTGGAGCCGCATATTCCGCTGCTGAGTAACAAAGTGCAAGTCCTGAAGTTCTAAGAACAGATGGTTGTGCTCCCCACTTTGTTCCGATGAGCTTTCGGATAATATTGTTCCGAGTGCCAATTTTTCCCTTTGGTATTTAGACAATGTTGCTTAAAGGTGAGTGTTGTATCTAACACAACGCCAAGGTACTTTGGGTTTTCGCAATTTTCCAGTTTCCTTCCCTCCCATGTGATGTTGAGTTTCGTCTTTAATGATAAACTAGCCGATGGCAGGTCGTAAGCACTGTAAGTGCCTTGAGTTCCTGGTTGTCCCATTATATTGCAACTTCGTATCTGTTGATATATTGTAATTTTGTCATACCTACAATAACTCATATTGTGCCTTTTTACGTTTAATTGGTAATTGTCGAATTAACAATAGTTATAACAACATTGAGAATTTCTTCTCATTTCATCTTATTAGCCTACTTTGGAGTTTTCTTTATTTAATATTCATTTTATCAGAATAATAAATAAATGAATAAAAAAGAAGTATTATATTTTACCCTATTTTCATTGGTTTCATAAAATTCCCATAAAGTGCACAACATTTCCCAAATGTATTTTTTTCTAACTCAATTCATTTTGGAAAAGCAACCATTTTAGGAATGTTGCCAAAAATCAATTTTCCCATAAAAAAATATGAAACCTTGTATATGTTTATTCTACTTTTGAAAGAGCTGTTGGTCTGTGACACAAATACTTTGCTTTCTGAGATGATGAGGTTCCGCTGTCACTCCAACTCTTCGGTGGTTTTCAGGTAAACTGTATTTAGATAGGACTTCATAGGCTGCTGTAAAATTGAGTCTGTCACTGTTTATTCTGGCTACTCGGTCTCTTCAATATTTTTTTCTGAATCTATTCCACCTGACAACGTCCTATGTTTCACAGACTCGATCTCGGAGAGTTTTTCCAGTAATGAATCTTAAGACCTTCATCTCAAAAGTTCTGAGAAACCTTTTGGTATGCACAGTCTCAGCACGTTCGAAAACCATGATCTTTAGAAAGAGCCTTTAAAGTGGAATAAATTACTCCCTGACATAAATTACTCCGATGAAGACACAGTGTTTAATTGTGTTTTCAGTCTGGATCTGTGAGTCGAAAAATATCACAATTCTCCACAATTTAGCAACTTGTTATTGGGCGCATGATTACCTTATTGATCTTTTAAATAATACCTGTGAGTTTCCAGAGAAGCTATACAAAAATTTAATTTAATTTGTGATCATCTCTGAATCTCTAAAGAATGACTATTGCTGAAGTGAAAATTTAAGAGTATGATGATTTTTTCATAGACCCCATTATCAGATTTTGACCAAATTGAAATGGGACCAATATAAAATTTCCTCCATTTTAATAAAAAAAAAATCATTGAAATCAGAAAATGTGGTCAACAGTTATCGCTGAACATACATAAAAAAAATCAAGTCGAATTGATAATCTCTTCCGTTTTCGGAGTCGGTTAAAAATTTATTTTTATTAAAATGTTTTAGTTTCTAAACGTAACAGTAAAGCATAATATACTATTGTGTTTTATTAGATGCTATCATGGAGTTTCAGCGAGTATTATTTTAGGTCGATAAACTTAATAAGAAATTAAAGTTTAATTAACTTTAGGGGCGAAGTTTATTGTTTTTGTAATATTCCTAATGCATATTCAACATTACGGAAGAAATATTATGGAATTGAAAATTTATAAATCAATCCGAATTAACTTTACAATAATAATGTTTAATAATTCTAGTTTCCAGTTGACCTGCTTCGTACATATTAATTTGTTATCAACGGATATTCCCCACAGAGCGAATACCAAATCTCTCATGTGTTCATAATATTTCTCTAAAATTTTAGCGGGGATACACTCAATTCTAGCAATCATGGTACTTACTAGATACCAACTGAGAAATAATAATTATAACTCTCTTGTTAGGAGTCATTTGGAGTTTCGTTCTGGAATCCTCAATATACGGCGTATATTGACAGAATCGAAAGAATCCAGCGAAAGTTTGCTTCATATTTTATTGTTCATTTGTTCTAAACTTTCGTTACTGTACTGAATCAATCCAATGTAACTCTGGTGAACCGCAAGTCCCTTATTGATATTAAATATTTGTTTGAGTTGGTAAATAATGTTGTGGGTTTCCCAGACTTGTTGGAAAAAAAATTCTTTCACTGTCCGAGCAGAACAACTAGATATCCTAATACTTTTTTATGTTCCTAAGTGTAATAACATCTACATCAACTCAGAACGCACTAGAGCGTCAAGTATAGATGTCAAGTATATTTCACTAAATGAAATATACTTGACATCTCTGCGAGCTCTCTCAGTGCGTTTGAGATAGCCGTCTCCTCCAATCTTTTGTACCTTAATGCATTTGATTTAAGCGCCTTTCTTATTTTAGTGTTTTGTATTAAATTTAATGAGTAAATTTACCATGTATTATTAATATTTTTTTCTGTAGACCTCTAACTGGTTCTTTAACAAAGCAATGCAACATGGTTCCAACTGTCGATTTGTTCAAGAGAATATAATGAATCGAAAGTATTGATCTTGGCCCCGCGTGAGAAAATTGTATGAAGTAGTGGAATTTTGCATGGTTTTTCCAACTTTGAAGTCATAAAACACCAACTTAGAGGCTGCACACCATATATGTCATCCAACTGTCAGTTTGTTCTAAAAAAAATATTTCTCTTAATGAATCTTATTATCTCAAGGTCATAAAGAGAATCATGATGAATCTCAAGGTCATTAAGAGAATTTATTTCTCTCCATGTATGCAGTACTTGTATGCAGTAGTAGAGTTTTTGCAAGGTTTTTCAAACTTTGAAGTCATAAAACACCAACTTAGAGGCTTCGCAGCATATATGTATGTTATCCAACTGTCGATTTGTTCAAGATGATTTATTTCTCTTAACATATCGACAGTTGTTACCCAAGACGTGGGTACTTGGAAAGAACATTTTGTATGGTGTTTTAAACTTAATGCATGCAGTAGGTATAGAGGCTTTGCATCATATATGTTCCATAAATAAATGAAAGTATATTAATTTTTTTATTTATTTGTTCATTTTCTTCTTTGCGCGGGGTGCAAGGAAGTTTTTATTTATTATTTTATTTACACAAAATAAATCTTACATATATAAGCTAAATAATTACGCACCACTAGGCAAAAGCCTGTTCTAAGACTATTATTTTTACACAGTTGGGTATTATTATTTAGCTGTAATTTTCACATTTTTAAAGGTTTTGAATGAAGAGTAAACAGAATATGTACAAAAAGAAAAGAATGGTACAAAAAAAACAAAAAAATCACATTTGCATAAGATATTAGTAAAAGTAAATATAAGTTGTAAAAAAAAATGGGTAATTAAATATGTATGTGACGGATCAGAAGTCACGAGAGGATAACAACCTTTGTGTTTTTATGTCTTTAGGACAATTTCGTTAGATTAGATCGTGCGGCAAATGAACGATGAGACCTTAAGAACGATGTCGTGAACAACAGACAAAACTGTATGAAACGATGCATGAATGTGTATCAGTGTAAAAAAAGTGGCGTTAGATTCTCTCTGTCCTCCCCGTGAGAGATAAGGCGTGATGACATGTACGTATGTATTACCAAGCTGTAAGAAAGGATGTTTTGAGTCGGTACACCGGGTTATATGAGGTCACCTTCAAGGGTATTAAATCACAAAAGGTTTTCGGCAGAGTGAATGAATTTGCCAGCACGCCCAACTATCATATCATGGCATTAAAACCAGATTTTTTACAACGCATATAATACCATATTTTGTTGCTATAACGTCGTTGGGTGTTATTAACCAGCCAAACGGTGATACTGAGCTCGTACTTATCTTGTAACAATAAGGGGAAAAGTTGCAAAGACCAAAAAGTAAAAGAATATAATATAAACACATTTTTCAGGAGCTCTCAATGTTTAGCAACTCGTGATAATGCTGATCACAGCATATTTGAGGTTTTTATATCGTTCAACGCTATTATTTATAATCTTTTTTTAATTTCTAACTAGGTGTACAAGTTTTATGATATATTTTATAATAACCCTCTTTAAGGAGATAAAATCTGGTGTTAAAAGAGGGGGGTATCTATTTTGTAATGTAACATTAACCAAATATTGCACATTTACTAAATAATACAAAAAACATTTTATCACTAAGGTAAACATTCATTTGAAGACAAATCAATAATTTACACGTAACATAATACGAAATAACTTTGTGGCTTCATCATTAATAAATAATAACAACAAATTTACTTTGTATAGGTACACCGCTTTATTTGACAACTGTCAAATATAGAAATTTTGTTAAATTCATATTTGACATGTACCTGTTAGTTGCTCGAGAAATAATAGGTATATAATATTATACTTACTTACTTACTTTCCGTGTCCGGAACACCATCATATTCGTAGCCCCCAATATTCAGCCACTCGGATTCCACTAGTGTTTGCTATCTATGTACTGTGTCTTGGTGCGTGCATGTCGCTCCTATCATGGCATGGGACATGACAGTAGGTGCACGTTGTCCTGTCTGGCGCCACACTCGCAGATGTCTTCCTCTCTGTATCCCCATTTCTTGAGGTCACTGTAACAGCAGGAGACACCCGTTCTGAGCCTATTGAGCGCTCTCCATGTTGGATAAGGCAGGTTGTGTCCCACTGAAACGTCCTCCGCGGGTGGTAGCTGAGTGCGTTCGACACTATCACGCCACAGTGACAGCCTTCGGGCCTCGGGGAGGCCAACTATAGGGGCGGTCATCTCCAGGAAGCTTCTTCTGGACTTGAGTCTGCACTGATGCGGCTGTGAGCCATACATTGGATGTCTAGGGTCAGTTTGCTACTTGCTCCGTTCGACTTCTGCTGCAACACGCCGTCTGATCGTAGGGGGGGCAATACCCACAATTGGATAGAGTTCCTTAGTGGGGGGTCGGTTTTAGGCAACCAGATATTAATCTGATATAATATTATACTACCACCTATCTAGGCTGAGCCTTTTCCGAGGAGGCAGAAAATTACTTGCATTTTATACTCATCACAAAAAAAAACCTTTTGAACTTCTGACATTTTTTTTGTTAAATATTATAAAATAAAAATTTAATCTATTGTTACTTGATCATGACGCAGTATATTATGCCCTTGATTTTAATCCATGTTTCTATAGTTTTCTTAAGTTTAAAATGTTGTCCTTTATTTTTTTTTATCGTTTTAAAATTTTTGTAGTTAAATAGTATTAATGTTTCTGTCTGAATGTACATAGTGTTTGTCTTCGGATAAACTGTAAAGATTTATAACATTTGGATGCCGAACAAAAAACCGAATTCGGGTGATATGCGTGAAATTGAAGACACCTGAATTGGTATGTTAAATTCAAAAGCGACCATTTTATTTCATGTTCATATGCATAACACGTGTGATAACACTTTGTAATTATTATTAACAGCCGAAATCACACCGAGGCCATATAAAAACGACCCCATAATAATAATAACACCCAAAGAAAATGAAAAAAAAACTTAACTACCACCGTACGAGGCGGGATTACGACCGCAGTCGCTCGGTTTTATGAAAATGGGCTGATAATGCCTTTGGGCGAAATCGCTTTTGTCGAATATAACCTCGGCGACATTTGCGCGGTGGCGGGCGGTGGGATTCATTACTGCCAATCGACACGACACACAGCGCCATCTAGGGCCCGTTACGACAATCATTACACGCGTATTATATTGGTATCCGATTGATTCGATAGATGGCTGAGACAAAAATCAAGGCTATATAAAAGCGCAATTGACGCCTAATGGAAGCCTTTATCTTAAAATTTATTTTTAGATCGCTCACATTGACTATATTTCAGAGCGCATAATAAAAAGTTTGTGTTTTAATTGAGTTTATACGATGCGATCGACGACGTATCGTTTTATTCGATAAAAAAAATATTTTATTTTATTTTATTTGGGACACTTACAGACATTGACAATCGCATACAAGAAAGTAAATCTTAAAATTTTTATATAATGCCAATATCCTATTGAAAGTCCCACACACACTTACCTCCAGCCGAGGAGATGTCAGTGGGACACAAGTTACCATATACAACATGGAGGGCACTCAACAGATTAAGAACAGGCGTCACCCGCTGCTACAGTAACCTCAAAAAATGGGGCTACAGAGAGGAAGATACCTGTGAGTGTGGCACAGTGCAGGACAACTCGCACCTTCTCTCATGCCCCTTGATTGGAGTTACATGTGCACATGAAGACACCGTGACAGTGAAGGAAAACGGCATACGGGTGGCCGAGCACTGGAGGTTTCTAATTTGATGGTGTTCCGGACACGGAAAGTAAGTATTGAAAGTGAACAAGACATGCAAAGTTCATCAATATTTCACACAAACATATTAAAGCATCCGAGATAAAAACAGTTAATAAAAACTTTAAAAATAAGACATAATTATACAAAACCTATAAAAACATAAAGAAGCATAATATATACAACAGTAAAAAGTAATGAAACTTGTGCATATAACAAAAAAAAGCAATGAAACACCTTATGCCGCGTTAACACAGTCAGAGTATGCTCGGACTGAGTGGACTCGTATAAGTAAGCTTCATCCGAGTGTACACGGATAGCGGTTTACACACAATTTTTTTTACTCGGATTCAAAATCATAACTGCGATAGCTCTGTTGCTGTAAGGTGTTAGTTTTCATTTAACATACAAGCTTTTTCACTCGTTTTTAAGGTCATAAATGTGGCACAGACAGATTTGTTGCTGCAAGGTGTCGGAGTTCTTGCAGACACATCAATTAAAGAGTTAGAAAACCACTATAAGGAAAAAAAAAATAAGCAACGCAAAAGGAAAATTTGGATTCGTCAATGGATTTTAAGGCATACAAAGCAGGACGCAAATGAAAATTTCCTTCGTGAAGAACAAATGGCAATGCCGCGTTCCTTGCGTCTTTATTTTTATAATCTTTTAATTTATCGTTCCATAGAACTTCTTCCGCTTCGCATAATTCTAAAAATTTAGCGGTATCACGCTCAGACCACTTTTTTTACCACGAGATGACATATATTATGTTTGTTGTTGTCCGCCATTTTGTTTGACTACTCCTATACGAGCTAACTCGGAAGAATAAGACGTGGTCCGAGTCTACACGGATCGGACGCCATCATCCGAGCGGGCTCGTATTACCGGTTGACATAATACGAGTGGCGTCCGAGTAGGTATCCGAGTGAGCTCGATCCGAGCGCACTCGGACTGTGTCAACGCGGCATTATACATAAACAACACATCAACAGAAATTCTCCTCTCTACTCAGAATCAATAGCATTATTTTTTTAAATACCTCTCTTGTGTTGGAGAATATAATATCAACTATATTAGAGTTGCTGTGACTATTGTAAATACGGCACATGCGATACAATGGATTAAAAAATGATATTTTAGATTTATTTATGGTCTTTTATTTTATATTTATTTTTTGGGTAATTCACAGAATATATTAAATAATATTGTGTACATAATCCTTCCAGTTACGAATTTACTGGAATATTTATATGCTCGGTACTTAAACAAAGTATTAACAAATAAAATAAACAAAACTAAATTGATAGAGGGAATAACAACAATTAATTAAACAATAAAGTTAGCGAAGTTAAATAATTATAATAAATTGATGAATTGAAATTCAAATTTTACAAAACAAACATAAGGAATTTCATTATGATGAATGAAAAAAAATCTGAGTTATGGTGAAGTTAATATTCAGTTATATAATTATGGCCTGCGCTGAGGATCTGGTTGATTTTATTATCTGGTTGACAGGTATAAAATAAAATTTTTATATGTATATTTTATTTCGATGTTAAAAATAAAAACAAAAACCTAGTTTAAACAAAAAGAATATTATTAATAGTTGAAAAAAAAAACAAATTGACACAAAAAAACAAATTGACAACAAGACTTACAGTTTAGCCGTACAGTTATTATTTAGAAACAACAAAAAACAAGAAAATATTTCAATTTACACAAAAAACAAAGGAAGCACATAATATCTAAGAACCTTTCGTTTATGTATTCAATACCTAGGCGACGAAAAGCGGCAAGACCAGATGCTTCCTTCACACATTCTGGCAAATCATTAAAAAAAAGTACAATCACGCCGTTTCCTTATACAGGGTAGGTGAAGGTAAAAGTGTTTATACTGGTTTTTCACAATAATAATAATAATAAACCATTTATTTGTTTTTTAATAGATTTTTAATTATCTCAATAGAGACGAAGTTGGAATATTTGTTGTAAGAGAACCGGGAAATCAAGGCACCTACAGGGCTTACGACCTGTCATCGGCTGATTTACGTGACAGGTCGTAAGCCCTGTAGGTGCCTTGATTTCTCGGTTCTCCTACAGTAAATATTCCAACTTCGTCTCTATTGAGATAATTGAAAATCTGTTAAAAAAATATCTTTGACTCCCGACAGGGAAAAAATCCAATGTTTGCGCATATGCAATAATAAAAATATTCATTTATTTGTTGCCATTATTTTTACATCACATAAAAACAAAAAAATATATTTACAATTTTGAACCACAATGGACAACAAAAAGGCTATTGCTCAGATGCGCACTACCAGGTATCCTCGGAGTGCTGCTGGTTTTCAGCAAAGCCTTGGGACAACAGACATTGAGAACAGACAACATGTCATAACCTATAAAAATTTAATAAAGTAATCAAAAATAAAATGTATTTCTTACTTCTCTACAATAACCTCATCACTCGCACACGTTGAAAGAAAGTGTTTAATAAATAAAGTGGCCGATTTGTGACAAAGTCCTTACAGTTGATTAATTGTAATTTGTCAATCGTTGCGTATTTCCTGCAAAGCAACAAATTAATCTCCATTTCTTAAAGGGTCTCCCCGACAAATTATCGAGGGGGGCAGGTTGGAGGGGGACATCGTTGTCCGGAGCCTGTTTTAATTCATCCTCCTTATGTCGGACACGCCTAGGGGTTAAAAAGAGTGTCCTCCAGGCTCCCATCTCGGAGACGTAATCAATTTGGCGGAGGTCTTTGTTGACGCGGGCATTAAAAATCACAAAAGTGTTTGCGAAAACGTTATTAGCTATGAAATTATTCTTTTCGCATTATAAACTTTACCCTCAGCCAAAAGTTTCTTAGGCGGATAGGATGGAAACTCGTCGTAAAGTTTTTTTTTTTTTTAAATGTAAACGAAAAAAATATATATTTGGTAGGAATGGAAGAATTTTGCCGAAATCAGGTATTGTGAAGAGGAAAAATAATTCTTTCAGTTTTACCACACCTTTAGTAAAATGAATTTAAAGTTTTATGAATTAATGTAGTTTATAAACGTTGTATTAAAGATAGATGAACAATGTCTGCACGAAACGTCCAAGTAACGAATAGATTAAAAACTTTTTACTCCTCAAAACCCCAAGGGATATATGATGGGGAGTTGAGAATTAGCAACTTTTAGGGTTAATTTTTATTACAGATTATAAACTAGTATCATGCTGAGATGATATTCTGAAAGTTTCATCACAATGTGTGTGTGTGCACTATGTGCTATGTGCTATGTACGGCGTGTTTATTGTACAGATTATAAACTAGTATCATGCTGAGATGATATTCTGAAAGTTTCATCACAATGTGTGTGTGTGCACTATGTGCTATGTGCTATGTACGGCGTGTTTATTCTACTTTATCTATTATAGACTATACTCATACGATTATTTTTAAATTATGCAAATTTGTATACCTATCTAGTACTCGAGTATAGACCTCCTTAGATTTTGAAGGATATCTGAATAGCGCACCTCAATTTTTTAAAAGTCAAATATTTCAATGTGACCCCATGGCCAGGAAACTGAAATTTGATATTTTTATTTTCAAATTAGTAAAAGTGGCCTTGCATGGGCAGCTTTTGGAAAATTATCATACATTCTGAAATCCCGTAAATACTCCCATTATTTGAAAAAGAAGCTATTTGATGCGTGTATTCTCCCAGTGCTTACTTATGGAATGGAAACATCGGTCCTAACAAAAAGAATAATGCACAAGCTGTTAGTGACACAGAGAGCTATGGAGAGAAAGTTGCTGGGTATTTCAATAAGGGACAGAATTCAGAATGTCATGATAAGACAAAGAACCAAAGAAGCCGATGTAGCGGAAAGGGTCGCTGGCCTTAAGTGGAGCTGGGCTGGGCATATTGCCAGATGCCAGGATTCACGATGGACCAAAAAGATCTTAGAATGGCGACCGAGAACAAGCCGAAGAGGTGTCGGCAGACCCCAGGCAAGGTGGTCTGATGACATCAAGAAATGTGCCGGAGGGAGATGGATGCAGTGTGCCCAAGACAGGGAGTTGTGGAGGATCAAGGGGGAGGCCTATGTCCAAGAATGGATGAAAACAAGCTGAAGACGACGACACATTGATAATTAATGAATTATCAAGTTTTCATTAAAAAATATTTTATTCAAAAATAATTTAACAAACTCATTTCATGAAGAACCTGAAAAATCTCCATTCATAATTTGAATAGGCCCTACTTTGCGGAGTGGTATTGAGGAGTTGACCAGTTGTATTGAATCAATCGACCAGTTAATATTGTTTTATTACAATCAATGTCCTTATTAACCGATTTCACGTCCTGTGTTGGAGCAGTATTTTTTTTTAAATCAATCTTGCTTTGAGTTACCTTATCAATCCTATTTTTGGAAGTCAGTATCGAAACCTCCCGATTTCCTACCATCGAAATTGTAAGAATTACGTGGTTGTCCTAATCCAGGATCACCCCCCCCCACCCTCCCCCCAATTCCCTCGCCAACTACTTCTGCTAAGGTATCGCCTCGGGGCATTAACAGATCCAATTAATTTTATTGCCCGTAAAAGTTATCTTGTTGGGCGCCTCGCGCAATCAAACAGACCGGCCCTGATAATACAAATTGGTATACGTCGTATACGCGTAAATATCGCGTATACGAAGGCACATTCTCAACATGTTAAGTATGTGATAACTTAAATATATCTCAAAAGATGTGATATCTCACATAACTACCAATCAAAAATGCAAATTAAGAAGGTATCCTGTCTCAGAACAGGTTTTTACCTAGTGAGGCAGTTTATGGCAATAGTATAATATCTGGTAGGTAATAATATAAAGAGAAAATAAGTTTTTTTTATTACATTACCAAAAATTACATTACTTTATATAAGTAACATACCAAATAAATTGGGTTGGTTTGGACCACCTCATTGCACTAGGCCAGGCCTGTTCCGAGGTGGTAAAATAAATATAATATTATGTAGGTAATACTTGTTACTAAATATAAGAAAAAAGTACATAATTATATAAATAAATAAATTACATTACATTATTTGTCAGCCTTTGTGGCTCAGATGGTTAGATATCTGACCCCTTGCCAAAGTTCCCGGGTTCGATTTCCGGTGGTGACACAGTTTATAATTGTGTTTTCAGTCTGCATCTATGAGACGATTAATATCGTATAGTCTCCAGAATGTGGCAACTTGTTATTGGGTGCGTGTTAAATTAATATTTAACATAGTACCTACCTACCTGTTAGTTGCCCGAGAAGTAAAATAAAAAATAAAATACATTCGCAGCATGATACTAGTTAATTATCTGCAATAAAAAATATCCTCAAAAATTGCATATTCAAAACTTACTCCCCAATATATCCCCTTGGGTTAGTGAGGAGTAAAACTCAGCCTTTATACCATGACCTAAGTCTGCCCTGTACAAAATGGCGTAAGTCTGTCTCTATGACTTACCTTAGGTATACTATGTCATCAAAGGTTCGAAATTTTCACACTGTCTAGCGTTTTGGAAGCACTGCACATTTCTTTATCCGGGATGATTTAACTAACTCTAGATAATATTGTTCCTTTTCTTTTATGTATTGGTACATATCTTTATACTCCGCTTCAAATAAGGGTGCGACCCTTAGAATGAAATAACAAAAAACATACCCTCACTCTGTTTATTCATTCGTCCATTTTCTCTTTAAAATCCTTTTTTCGTCCAATATAGTAAGCCATACATTATGTTGTTTTAAACTTAATTTTATAAGTTTAGTTTGTAGGTCGTCCATTCTTGAAAGAACTCCATTGTTTGTAGAAACATTATAAGCATAAAATAAAAAAAAAATGGTTTTCGTTCTATTAAATTTAATTGATTATCGACACGTTTCGTGCACATCGTCAGAATAATACTCTACAAAGACTGAGACTAGTGGTTATATACAAAATTTACACATCAAGTGTATAAACTGATCAAACTTTCAAAATTGAGTTACCTATCAATACAATTTTTTGAAAGTTCTATATATTTTTATCATGAAAATCTGTTGGTTTGAAAATAAGCTGAAAAATATCATCGTTATCATGAATGTCAAACCAATAGCATTGGCATATCAATTAAACTAAAATAAAATCAATTTGTTCGATTGGAAAGTCGTAACCTATTACGTATGTTCTTGTGACAATTCAATTATCGTAGGTCGATGTGAAGTTTTCATTTAGTATTGACAGCTCCTACCCCAGAATATATACCTACACATGTTATATCGCGGTGAATTTTCCAATTTTCACCGAACGACAAAGTTTCAAAACTCGACATAAATAAACGATGTCATTGTGTTTTCTTATTAAAACTGCCAGCGCAACTCTAATTGTATAATTCTTTTGTGTTACGAAAGGATTACGAAACATAGATTTTCACACGTTGCGAATCGTTCAATAAATTGTGAAAAGAAATTTGCGGAATAACGTGTGCTTTTTGTTGAACAAATAATTCTACTCGTGAAGTTGATTTATATAAGATTCACCCTTAAGAAATATTTTGTATTTAAATTTATTAACAAAACATTTTCATTTATTTGGAAATAAAAAAATTGTAAATGAAAATAATATAATTTATAACCAGACACAATTCCATAATAGCCCTATATTAACTAGTTGCATGTTACACATGAGATCCAACTGTCGATAGCGATAGTATGTATAATGTATAGTTGAAAAATAAGTACCAAACTATAAACACTTAAATCCAAATTATTGAATATTTTAAGATATTTTGTTTTCTATACAACATTATGTAAGTATGTATGTCGAGATAGGACAGTATGGAGGTCAGTCTTTTTTTCCTACCCAGAATATGAAAACAGCATGATGGCATGTATGTATGTTTGGAGATTAAGTATCAAACTATTGTCTTCATAGATATTGTGTATAGGCGACTGTCATACAAATTGTATGAAGCGATGTCGTCACTTAATTCAATTTTTATAAAATTATTAAAAAAAAATTTAAGATATACTACTATAATGTTAAATTTTTTATAGAAAATTAAATTATCTAGCTGGGGTGTTTCGGCTTTTTTCGATATTTTCAAAAAAAATGGAAATATAGGCAGTTAAACTCATATATTAATCATAAAAAAAATATAAATGTTCTTAATAAAAATGTTTGAGAAACCCTGGAAATTTTTTGAAAAAACCAATTTGAGATTTTGTATTTTTCTATGTTTATACCAATTTTCAGTGTTCTAGCTTTTATGGTTTCTGAGATATATGGATAAATAAACCAAAATTTTTAAAGTTTATAACCCCTGACTGAAACAAAAGTATAAAAGTTTTGTAGGCCTATAACTGTTTGGGCTCTGTAAATTGAGCGGATCAAAAGTTATAAGGGACACACACACCCTCACACACCCTCACACACACACACACACACACACACACACACACACACGCACGCACGCACGCACGCACGCACGCACGCACGCACGCACGCACGCACACACACACACACACACACACACACACACACACACACACACACACCCTCACACACACACACACACACACACACACACACACACACACACACACACACACACACACACACACACACACACACACACACACACCCTCACACACACACACAAGTTGAGTTTTGTTTTATTTAATGGCATTTATTTGTCTCGAGATGCATTGGCCCTAGCACAGGTTTTTTGTCTAGTGGGGCATTGCAGATTCAATAATTATTGTAATGTCTTCAGTATTTGTATGAATAAATAAATAAACATTGTTTATTTAATTTTCATTGAAGACGCATTCTGACGATGGTCTTCAACAGATGGATACCGGTCAGTGCCAATTTTAACTTAAATAGTGAAACTTAAACAAATTAGTTTTTTTCATTTAAACCTATTATAGGAATACATTCAAGTGAATTGTTTGTTACCTTTTTTCCCAAAATCATTTTTTACGTTGAAATTTTATGATTCAGACCAGTTGAGATTAAAAAGAAAAAAAAACTCCCTCTTAATTCTCACTCTTAAATAGTCGCCTTTAAACTTAAACCCGTTAATCAATCCTCTCATTATCACCTCCAAAGGTGACCGTAAAGAACGTGAGATCTTGCCTATGTTATTCTACCTCTCCTGTACGCAGTCTGCTTACCTTCCAGTTTTAGGTCTATCCTCCTGGGAACTTTAACAATATTTTATCATGTTCACTGAATGGGCAAAGCCTTTATCTCCCACTGAAAGGTCGACCTATTTATTATCTACTTTAAAATTTTCCTATTTAAATATCGTAATAATTTTGCGAAACAGTAAAAATATTGTTAATTATCTCCGTTGCTGTGGAAATTTATTTTAACTTGTCGGCGCCCTAGGTTCGATTCCCACCAAAAGAAAAGGTTATTTACAATATTGAAAAAAGCTATATATAAATAAATAATTTAAAAAGAATTTTTTTTTCTTTTGCACTCGCATAGGTAAAGTTCGTTATTTATTTTTAACCATAAAAAATATGTGAAAAATTACATTAATCTTCTCATATTAAAATAAATCTTTTGAGTAGTGGTCAATACTTAACTCTCCCACTTTATTTATTTTATTTATTTATCTTCTTGCACATAATATAAAAAAAATATATGTGATTCACACTGGCGGGCTTATTGCCATTAGACAATTGCTTCCAAAACCAAAGTATGATAAAATTGTATATGTAGGTGCATCAACAAAACAATAAAAGCGAGAAAAAAGAGAAGAAATTATACTAGTAAAAATATAAACAAAAAAAAAAAACAACATAGCAAAAAAAAGAATAAGGAAAGAACAAGGAGGAGAAATCAAGATCAGATGTTCAGGGATGAATATTCCTTCTTTAGTTTTTTCTTGAAAATACAAAGTGAGATAGACGACGCAATATCCGGACTAGTCCATAGTCATGCTGATTGTACTTCGAACGACGAACTGAAAAATTATGTGCTATGCACAGGAATAGATAGTGTCGTACGTTCAGCAGATCGGAGTGGAAGTCCATGATCCTCTTCTCTTCTCTTCTTCTCCTCTTTCTCTCTTCTTCCTCTTCTTCCTCTTCTCTTCTTGTTCCCCTTTCTCTCCTCTTCCTCTCCTCTACCTCTCCTCTTCCTCTCCTCTTCCTCTCCTCTTCCTCTCCTCTTCCTCTCCTCTTCCTCTCCTCTTCCTCTCCTCTTCCTCTCCCCTTCCTCTACCCTTCCTCTCCTCTTCCTCTCCTCTTCCTCTCCTCTTCCTATCCTCTTCCTCTCCATTTCCTCGCTTATTCCTCTGTTCTACCTCTCCTCTCCCTCTCCTTAACCTTTTGTTTCTTCTGTTCTTACATTCTATCTTTATCTTTATTTTTTTTTCAATTTTCTTCTTTAATCGTTGTCATCTTATTACTTAATATACGCCGCACACCGTGTTGTACACCGCAACACAATTACGAGATAACACACAGGTATATTTTCATGACTCCAAAGATAAGCACGACATTCAGACAAAGGCATTATTACTATTTAGCTACTAAAATGTTTAATATGATAAAAAAAAATAAAGGACACACAGTTGACGAAAAAATTGAAATTTAAGAAAACAATGGATACATTTATTTAAAAACAAGGGCATTATATACTGCGGAAACTTGATCAAGTAACAATAGCTACATTTTTTATTTTACTATAGGTGTGAAAAAAATATTGGTATAATTTTATTGTATTGTATTTTTGACTTATATTTACTGTCTGTTTTATTATGTACTTTGGTTTTGAATCCATCAAAATTTGAATATTTTGTGGTTTGACTTGGTAGTGATGAGTATAGCGTTGGCCACAACGGACTCGTTTATTTTATATTTGTAATATATCTACATCCATTAATTTGAGTCATAATAACACCAGTATTATTATAATGTGACCTCATTTTAACACATAAAATATAAATAATATCAAAGCTTAAAGTTAAACTTTACAAAATAATTATATTTATCTTGTTTATTTAAAATTTATACCATCAGTGGATATAACCACCCAAACACAACTTTTCCCATAAATTTATTCTTACCCCAAAAGAGAGAGTTTATCTATATTTTTTTTTCTTACCATTGTGTATTGTTGTGAGCCTTTTGTTCAAGTAATGTTTATAAAGCCCAAATAAAACTATTATTTTTATAGGATTTGGTATTTATTTAACAAACTTTATTTCGGGATGTACATACTATGTACATTTGTATTGTTAAAATACTTTTTAACTTTATTTAAATAAATTTTTTTTTTTTTGTTTAACACACACACACACACACACACACACACACACACACACACACACACACACACACACACACACACACACACACACACACACACACACACACACACACCTCACACACACACACACACACACACACACACACACACACACACACACACACACACACACACCCTCACACACACACGCACACACACACACACACACACACCCTCACACACACACGCACACACACACACACACACCCTCACACACACACGCACACACACAGACACACACACACACACACACACAAACACACACACACACACAAATTAAATAGAACTGAATTTGAATAGTTTTTTTAAAGAATAAATTAATACGTATGTCGCCGACCGCCGCCGTGGCACAGCTGGTATATCGTTTGGTTTGTGAGCGGGCGCTGGGCGTTCTGGGTTCGATGACCAGCAGAGGAGAAGTTTATATAACTGGTACAATAGACCTGCTATCCGATTTGCTAAGAACCTTTGTAACTGATAATAAAGCGGTAAATAAATAAAGAGAATAAATCGAATTCATGCTTCAAAAGTAAGGCTACTGTTCGTTTTTGACATTTTTTTATAATCTCAATAGATACAAAGTTTGAATATTATAGAAGAACTAGGAAATCAAGGCACCTACAGGGGTTATGACTTGTAATCGGCTGGTTCACGTGATCACTTTATGCGCTTGCGCAACGTTCACCAATTGTGCCTTCTTATTGAGTTCCCTTATCAAAGCAATTTTAAAAGTTCTATATATTTAAATAATGAGAAATATGTTTTATTTGAAAATGGGGCATTTTCACTACTGCCATCTATGAAGTAACGAAACCTAAGAAGGTACAATTGGTGAACGTTGCGCTAACGCATAAAGTGATCACGTAAACCAGCCGATGACAGGTCGTAAGCCCTGTAGGTACCTTGAGTTCATTGTTCTTCTATAAAATTTAATTTCGTCTCTATTGAGATGTTCAAAAGTTTGTCAAAAATATAATTTTGACTCCCGACAGGGAAAAAGATCCAATGTTTGCGTGTACATATGCCATGTCACCTTTACTGATCGTTATTGTATTTTTTAATTGTAGTCATTATGCAGTGAAGAGTTTAGTGTTGGCCCTAACCCACTCAGGTATAAAATATAGGTACATATTACCTCACTTTTTCCCTATTCAATTTATTTCATTTAGATGCCCAACTGTATGAGATATGACGTGATGGAATATTTGTTTGTAAAAACATTTCTGTTATTTCATTGTTTATTAGGGTCTTCCCTATCACCCCCCCCCCACTCCTAGTTGAGCGTAGTGGTCTGGAAACAACCGGAGAAAATCATTTAGAAACCATATATAAGCCTACCTTCTTTCTTTATATTTCTCCTATGATCCGTCCAGATTCTAAACCCTTTTTTCTGCATCCCAAAAAACCGAGGATAACACAACTTCAGAATCGGAGTAACCATAGCTTCAAATGGTGCAGTGCACCAGGCTCAAGGAAATCTTGGGCACCAAAAACATGATGCAAGCTTTATAATATTATAAAAACTGCAGAGAGGACTCAACAGGATTGTATCACTAGAATGGTCATAAACTTATATTATAAAACTGTAAATGAAAAAAAATAATTTGGTTAAAGAAGCTTTTTCATCAAGCTCCATTAATGTTCAACGTTTTTCCTAAAAACCTTATAAAACAAATATTTCATTCGTGTCATTCAATATAGAAATTAAAATCTTTATTCTTACATTATATAAAACTTATCCTATATTATAGAATCCGAATTACTCATTTTTAAGTTATTGCTAAGAAAATATTTTAGCATATTTATCAACTGTGTGGTCACCTTATTGTTTTGTTGTTTTGCACTATTTTTTATTTTTATTTTATTTCATTTTCGGGAAATTTACAGTATAATAACATTTATTATATAGATGCATTAGTATAAGACTAAAACCAATAACAAATTTCCACATTATTAACAATAAATTTTGACTGCTGTGCTTAAAGCTACATATGAAAAATATTTAAATCTGAATGCTAGTGCATGAGTGTATGTATGTGTGTACGTATGAGTGTAAGGATGTGTATATGTGTGTGAATGTGTCTATATAAGTGAAAGAGAGAATATATAGGTACCTGCAAGCTCACATAGTTTACTCCGTTCAATCTTGATTTTTCAATCATCCAGTGAAATTCAATCATTATAACTGATGGCAGCAAAAAATGAATTAGCTCCCAAAAGAAAAATATCGACATCCAGATGTTCGTGATTATAAATGTTCATCATACGTATGAGGGGTGCGTTTTTCGTGTAAGTATTATTACGGTGCGGTATGTGAAACAAAAGTGGGCTTCGCGTACGACGCGATGGGACATGTGTTGAAGGAGAGAAGTTCCGTAATTTCAGGACAGTCAATTGCATTGTGTATGATGTTATACAATGTTTTCATATCAACCAAGGATCGTCTCTGTTCCAACGTAAGGATTTTGTGATACAATGTTGCATCCCTATAAGTGGAAAATTCTGTGTGTTCTCTGTAATTCAAGTGTTTTATAAATATATGTTGGATTCTCTCTATGCGTGCTTTGTGTACTTGAAACACGGGTGACCAGATGGGAGATGCAAATTCCGAGATACAACGCACATATGTAAAATAAAGAATTTTTAAGATTTTAGTGTTGAATGGTTTTGAGATGCGGAGAATAAAACCGAGGGTTTTATAGGCTTTGTCAATTACTGTGTCAATATGTTTTTCGAGAGTGAACATGCTGTCCAAAACAACTCCGAAGTCTCGAACCGATGATACAGTCTCAAGAATACTGTTGTGTATGGTATAAGGGAAATTGATGATATGTTTTTTGTTTCTAGAGAATGTGATTTTGTGGCATTTTTTAATATTTAGAGATAATTTGTTGTCACTGCAATATTTATATAGCCTTCCTAAGTCTTCCTGAAGTCTGAGGCAGTCTAATTCTGAGTTGATTTTCTTATAAATCTTCATATTATCAGCGTATAATAAAAACTTAGAATATTTAAAACATTTCCCATATACGCATTAAATAGAAGTGGTCCTAAATGACTCCCTTGTGGTACACCAGAAGGTATGATGACAATATCAGAGTAGAAGCCGCCAACATTGACCAATTGACATCTTTTTGAAATGTAAAATGAAAACCACCTATAAAGATTGCCGTGAATTCCGAGTCTCTCTATTTTTTGCAAAAGAATATTATGATTTACTCTATCGAAAGAAAGTATATGTCCTATTGAATAATGCATGGAGATTCCACTGGTCCACTAATAAAGCTATGTACATTGTCTGTTTTATAAATTGTGTAGACTGTGTAACTCTCTATCAACCAATAAATAAATATTATCCTATTGAATAATGCATGGAGTTTTCACTGGTCCACTAATAAAGCAATGTACATTGTCTGTTTTATAAATTGTGTAGACTGTATAACTCTCTATCAACCAATAAATAAATATTATCCTTTTGAATAATGCATGGAGTTTTCACTGGTCCACTAATAAAACAATGTACACTGTCTGTTTTATAAATTGTGTAGACTCTCTATATTACTCCCTATCGACCAATAAAAATAAAATATAATAAAATAAAAATAAATTAAATATTTTCATAGTTGCATATACACAAACATTGGATTTTTTTCCCTGTCGGGATTCGATGATATTTTTGTGGCCATTTTTTTAACATTTATTAATTAGGTAAAATACTAGATCCAATTAATTAAGTAAAACATTTGTTACAAAGAAAGTTCATTACTAAGCCATTTGTATTCGTACAACTCAAATAATTCTAAACATTACCTATAACAGTCGCATTTGTATTAAATTCATAAAAAAACAGTTGAAATATTATAGGAGAACCGAGAAATCAAGGCATCTGTAGGTTATTTTCCAACTTCGTCTCTATTGAGATATTAAAGATATGTGCTAATTTTCCAGTAAGTATCCTAATTTTCCAGTAAGTATTACTATATGGCAAACTTCTGTAAAAATTTGACTGTTTTTAAGGGAAGGAGGCGTTTTTATGTTGTCTTCAAGGCGCTAAAAACCATAGATCAGGCTCTGCACTTCTCTCTGAAATATTTATTCGCGAAACCATAGATTACCCACCTTTCGTCTTCTCCGGTTCTTTCTTTGGATCGTTCTCATTCTTTTTTCTTTCTCTGTGTTTCTCACAGCAGCGGAAAAGGAAACAGATAATATCTCTATTATTCTCACATCACAGGCGAGATTTAAGAAGCTGGGATAGCCTGTACCAATGGCGACTAAGTACGAATATAAAAACTCGGATGTGTTGTTACACTGAAAATCACTTTAAGATCAGTTCGTACACACACACACTCACACACATAATATATGATACATCTTACACATTATATGAGTTATAAATTACATCTCAAAAATAACCCTGATAGTATGTATTCGAATCTGTATTAAGATATAGGTAAGTGTTTCATTTGATCATATGATCTGGTGAAGTTTCTAAAAGGATTCTGAAATCTTCGTCAATTTGCGAAAGAATCGGCGGGAAGCATGCGTCATCGATGTCCTGGAGAACATTATGGGATCGGCAGAGGCTGGTCAAGGGTTCGTTGTATAAGGAAATGCAAAGTGATATTCCAGGCATGCCCTGGTATCACAAGATGAAGTTAAATAGACCCCAGATAACAAATATATCCCGAATGCGGTTCGGTCACTATAGACTCGATACTCATTTGTTTATATTGAATCTCGTTGATTCTCCTCATTGCGAGTGTAGCCTGGATCTAGAAAATCTGGATTGCGTATTCTTTGGATGCCCTATTAGAGATCGATACGATTTATACCGATCTCTTTGTGGTAAGATTGACGAGATTTTGTTTCCACTAAAGATTCGACACCTTCTCAATTGCCACCCCGATAATTTACAGGGAATTTTTAAATAACGTGGAGAAAAACATGGTTGTTTTGTAGGCGTTCTTTGTCTTTTGTTAAACTGTTTTTGTTTATATTTAAATAAAATTATCATGTCGTCAAATGGCACAAATCGTTGTTGAATGATATGGGCAATACTATATTTATATAATAATAGTTTTCAAGAAAGATATACATAATTTAGAAGCTAAACTAGAAAGAAGAAGAGGCCTAGTATGGACTGCGTTTAGCAAATTATCAAATGTTCTGAAATATACAAATATCCCAATCCACTTAAATAAAAAGTTTTTGACGCTTGCGTACTCCCTGTGCTCACTTACGGCTTTGAAACATCCGCATTGAATAAGAAAATGATGGAAAATCTAAGGGTGATACAAAGAGCGATGGAAAAAGAATGTTGAATATCTCGCTAAGGGACCACAAAACTAATGAATGGATTAGGAAGAACACAGGAGTAGCGGATATGGCCAAAAGAATAGCGGAGTTAAAGTGGAATTGGGCGGGTCATATATCTCAGATGTTGGACGGACGATAGACTGGAGGCCATGAACAGAAAGCAGAAGCGTGTGAAGGCCACAGACCAGAAGGTCCGATGACATCAAAAGACTGGCAGGTACAGAATGGCACAGGATAGAGACCAGTGGAAGTCCAAACGGGAGGCCTTTGTCTAATACTGGACTCAAGAAGAGGCTGAGTAAGTATGTATATTGATATAATAATAATTTTCAAAGAGCGCACAGCGATGACTGATGCGATCCGTTCAACCAATTCAAAAATACTCCATCTTGAATAACACAAGAAGTAAAATATCGGATAACTACTTGGTGCCAAAAATGAATACTAAATTTGGGCAAAGATTTTTTGTATTTACTGCACCTCGAATTTATAATAAACTGCCATCGGACCTTAAAGGGTTAACTCAATTCAAAGCCCGTGGTACCAAGTGGCTACTCGATGTGGGTAGAACCCAAAATGAAAGTAACGTTGCAACAATAATTTCTTTACTAATTATTTTTTGTTGTCTGTTTATATTGTGTTTATTTTTATTTATTTCACTTTTAAAACTGTATTTTTTAATTTAAAATTATGTAAGTATTCCTAATGTTTATTTTGATAGCTTTCTTATTCTTTTGTTTTTTACTGTAATGTAATAATTTCACAAATTTACAGGTGGCTGCTTCAGAACAGATTTATTCTAGTGAGGCGGCTATCTTATATTAAAATAATGTATATGTTTATATGATCATAAATAAATAAATAAAAAATAAAAAAAAAAAAAAATTACATTACACGTTCAATCTTGAATCTTCACTGAATCACTGAAGCGCTATCTTAATTTCAAAATATCTAGATAGTTTGTGTGTGACCCGATGCACCAATCCATCAATCTACTTCGTACACTATCAATCTGCATCCATTGGTTTTGAACACGGATCATGATGCAAATTGACAGTGTAATGCCAACCATATATTGTCATATTTAATATGTTTTATTTTTCTAATATTTTTCTTTCTATGGTATATTATTAGATTACATGAAAATTCTTCGAAACACAATTGTTCGAATGCGCAATTGTAAGAATAACAATTTTTCGAAAATCAGTTATCAGAATGACAATTGAACGAAAGCAAATTATTTGAACTAACATTTGTTGGAAAACCAATTGACCGAATTTAATATATTTTTGTGTCATTATGTTGCCTCCTTTGACATATTTGTTGCCAGTAAAATATATTCGATGAAGACTATTATTACCTGTTGTATTATTGTTGGGTACGAATGTTTGCACATTTTTAATAACTGATGTTTGACAGCGCGGTGCGTCGCCATGTTGTTTATTCCATAGATTTTTATTATACATAATATACTATGTAGATGTAGTACTCCGTGCAAAAAGTGAGTCATGGAATATCACGCGTTTGACGTTTTGGTTGGCAACATATTTCAGTTATCCTTACATTTCAACACATCTTAAATAACTTTACTCTAAATCTAAATTAACAAAGTGTTTTTTACGACAAATAAATCCGAAAACAATTCACATAAGTCGTTATTCTCTATGGAAAAACGATGTACTAAACGTTAAAAATCTCCCGGAAAAATGCCTCACTTCGATTCATACAAAATTTGCTAAATACGATATCTAGTATATTATAATAAAAATCTATGGTTTATTCCTCTCACAATACTACCAACATGACGTCATAAAAATTCGAACAATTGTAATTTCTGATAATTGTGTGTTCGGAAAATTGTTTTTCGAAAAAATGTGATTCGAATAATTGCTATTCGTAAAATTGATTTTCGTAAAATTGAGCATTCGAATAATTGTTTTTCGAATAATTTTCCTGTCACCATATTATTATAATATAACGGTGCGGAGATCATCTTGCAGTGGTATGTCTATACTACTTGCATTTCGATAAAACATAGATGGAGACAGTGAATTCGGCGGTCAGTCATTCGAAAATATTGCAATTAAAATCAGGGTTTTGAGTGTATATTTTGCATCAAGAACGGGTGAAAGGAAATACAAGACAATTTAATTGGTGAGTCTCAGATCCCTTCAAATTGATACAGTCCACATTAGTTTCCGTGGTATAATAAACCTTTTATATGACACAAGGAAATATATCACACATGATCTTCACATTGCTTTAATCTAAAGTAATAAAGCAATCAAAATGTTAGTGTCTGTGTGTGTGTGTGTGTATGTGTGTGTGTGTGTGTGTGTTTGTCTCACGCCTTCTGAAAAACCAAGAGCATCTAAAAATCTAATTTATGTGCGAACGTGTACCTGTATACCTGATGCAGTGTCACGCTAAAAATAATGCGATAAAAATGCTGAATTTTAAAAATATTTCAATAATTATTTTTTTCATAGAAAATTTTCCAAGTCGTATCTGTCAAAAAAGTGTACATTTTGCACGCAAATATCTGTTAGTTTAAAAGTTAGAAGTACGTATTTACACGAAAAAAATTTACTTTCAAGTATAACTTAGCGTTTAAGTGAAAAACATGGTGAATATTTTGTATAATTAAAATGTTTAACTTATTTTTAAAGTAAGCGTTTTGTACATAAATGCTGCCATTTTAATATCTTTTCATACAATATTTCATTTTCCTACCGAATGAATATGTTCTTGAAAATAATAAACCTTTGAAATAAATATAATCATGAAATAATAAAATGAAACACAAGACATTACAGCAAGTTTTAAGACATATATTGTAAAAGTCTGTTAATTATTAGTAAAGATATAGGCGTAATAAAATTGCATAATTTGTTTAAAATATTTGATTTTTCTGACAATTTTCATTTTTATGGCATCGAACAAACCAATGTAGGTACCTACATATTCAAAAAATGTCTTCATAACATTTGATATTTTTCACATGTTGGAACATGGTTACTATGGTAACGGACACATTCTGATATTCAAATAAAATTTGTTATAAATCGAATTCGAATTAATTTAGAACATCATTGTAGGTAGGTACCTACATACCTAATACTTACTACTTAAAAACCAAGAATATACTGATTTTGTATAGGAAAATTATTAAACTATTTTAGGTTAACTACAATACACATTCAATATACCTACAAACTATTTCCTATAGTGAAATTCTTCTTTTTTCTATGTAGACCTTTGGGTGATTTTTTCTACAAACTATTTCTTGGGGTTTAAAACTTCTTCCTCTTCTTTTGTGAAGTCATTTGGGACAGTTCATAAATAAACTATTTCCTATAGTCTAATTTTTCTTTTTCTTAATTTATGTAGACCTTGGGTGAGTTTTTATACAAACTATTTCCTATAGTATTATTCGTCTTCTTCTTCCTTTATGTAGACCTTTTGGTTAGTTTTTAAACAAACTATTTTTATTTTTTCAAATGCGAAATTATTATTTTGTGGCTCCATCGTTAATTAATAACAATAAAATAACTTTGTATTCACCACTATTTTATTAGAACAAAGTCTACATGTTTCGAGAACAATGTTCTCTTCCTCAGGACATTTAATGTACTAGTTAACAAATATTAAAAATTATAAGTTAAGGTAAAAGCAGTGAGAGGGGAGAAAAGGAGAAGTAGAGGGGTAAAGAAGGTTAGGGTGACCATATGTAAGCTAACATTATTTATATTTTTACAAAGACCGTGTTTTCTTTGTATATATATACATAAATTTACCAAATAGGTATTACATTATAAGGGAAATAAGTTTAACAGTGGATTATTTATAAAATTAATTTGGTTGTTTATTATTGGTTGATTTAAGTTTACATTTTTCCTTATTTCTAATATTTCTAGTTTTAAAGTTTTTAATTCATTATGTCCCGTGTGTAAAATTTTTATACCTTCGTCTACATCAAAAGAATGGTTTTTCTCAATTAAGTGATTAGCAAATTCAGAATAATTATCACTATGAAGGCATCTTAAATGTTCCTTAACCCTTATTTCAAAGTTTCTTATTGTTTTTCCTATGTAAAAGTTATCACAATTTTTACAATTTAACTGATAAACTCCAGATTTCTTCATGGTTGAATCTTTATCTTTATTATTTAATATAATTTTTTTTAACTTGTTATTAGTATAAAATGCAGGTTTAATAGTCTTAGGTATAGTTTTTTTATAGAATAAGAAATATCATTATTTATGAACAAAATTTTTCGCCAATGCTGATCTTTAAATTGTTTATCTCTCGGATATATGTATCTATCAAATTGTATTTGTCTTTTTTTCCTGTTTAGAAGTTTGTCAATTAAATTATTTGCATATCCATTATTAGTTGCTATTTTTTTTATATTATTTAATTCAGTATGGTAATTATTTTCTGATAGAGGAACCTTTAGTAATCTATTTAACATTGAATGAAAAGCAGAAAGTTTTTGAGAATATGGATGGTTCGATGAATTATGAATTACAATATCTGTGAATGTATCTTTTCTATATACGTTAAATTTTAATTTATTATTAACTAATGATATATTTAAATTCAATAATTGAGAAAAACCATTCTTTTGATGTAGACGAAGGTATAAAAATTTTGCACACGGGACATAATGAATTAAAAACTTTAAAACTAGAAATATTAGAAATAAGGAAAAATGTAAATTTAAATCAACCAATAATAAACAACCAAATTAATTTTATAAATAATCCACTGTTAAACTTATTTCCCTTATAATGTAATACCTATTTCGTAAATTTATGTATATATATACAAAGAAAACACGGTCTTTGTAAAAATATAAATAATGTTAGCTTACATATGGTCACCCTAACCTTCCTTACCCCTCTACTTCTCCTTTTCTCCCCTCTCACTGCTTTTACCTTAACTTATAATTTTTAATATTTGTTAACTAGTACATTAAGTGTCCTGAGGAAGAGAACATTGTTCTCGAAACATGTAGACTTTGTTCTAATAAAATAGTGGTGAATACAAAGTTATTTTATTGTTATTAATTAAACTATTTTTAAACAAACTATCCTTTAGTCTAATTCTTCGTTTTCTTATTTTATGTAGATGTTGGGTGAATTTTATATAAAATATTTCCTATAGTTCAATTCATCTTCTTCTTCTTTTATGAAGACATTTTGGTCAGTTTTTTATATAATACATTTCCTAATGTGTAATTCTTCTATTTCATCTTCTATGTAGACCATTGGGTCAGTTTTTATTACAAACTATTTGTTATAGTTTTATACTTCTACTTCTTTTTTTATTTAGTCTTTTGGATTAGTTTTATGTCTAATAGTCTATTGTAACGAAATATTATAAACAACATGCATACTTGATGAAAATACATAAAAACGAATGGGATGTGACCAACACTAGAATCTTCTCATTACTTTTGTTCAATCAAATTTACACCATTTATTATATCATCATATATTGCTTAATTTTCAATAACTACACATTTCATTTTGATGACAATATATAAAAAATCGGGGTTGTGGCCATTGCTGGATCTTCACAACGTTTATATTCATATTAAAAACTATTTAACATAGCTTAAGTCTTCTTCTTCTGTAATGTAGACTTATGTGTCAGTTTTAAGTCTATCAGTTTTATTGTGCCAAACTATAATAAACTATATGCACACTTGACGAAAAATATAAAAACGAATGGGATGGGACCAACACTAGAATATTTTCAGTACTTTTGTTTAATCAATTTTTAAACCATTTCCCATCATCCAAAATTACTAAATATTTAAAACACATTATTTGCGTTCGATGACAATATATAAAAATAGGGGTTGTGGCCAAATCCAAACTCTTTACGACGTTGTCTTTTTATAATAAGTCATATTTAAAATCATTTCCCATAGTCCATGCGTGCAGAAATTGTATGTGCTTATATATAAAAGCAAATGGATTGTGGCCATCACTTTAAGATTTTACACCGCTCAATTAAATTTCAAACTACTTTTCATACTACGGTTAAAAAAAAATATGTGTGACAATATTATGTAGGTATATAAACGATTGCTTATTCCTTCACTAATTTACATTCTTGGCCAACGGCGGGACATAAAAGCTAGTACAGAATAAAATTAGCTCTATACCCTCATTATGTTAAGTGCGTGTTCTGAGATTTCTAAGAGGTTTGAGGCTAGACACTGTGAACATAAACCCGGAGAGAAGATAGGGTGAGGTGATAAAGCGAAAATTAAATAAATAAATAAAATAATTTCAATCAGGTTCGTTGAGAGATCCATGTACTTGTGTTATATCGGGATAAATTTTACGTTTTGTCAATTTCATTCTTAGAATTCTATGTTTAGTACATTTCATTCATACAATTCTATGTTAAGCACATTTTATTCTAACAATTCTGTTTAGCTCATTTTTTGTCCTTCTGGAATCTATCAATGGAATTTTCAATCTGGGTCATCAATTTAGGGGACGATTCTTGTACGCAATGAAAATCAATGTTGTCTCACGGAGATTGAAAACCTTAATAGAAATTAAATTTTCATTTCATCTGTCAATATTTTGTCGACATGGGAGCGGAGGTTTTTTAAATTTGAGAGCTCGCGGATGCCACGAAAACTCTGGGCACATTCACCGGGCATTTTTTTTAGTCAACTCAAGAGCACCATAATAGAGAATATATTTTGTTTTTTCGTGTTTTATAAAGACAAATGGCACGGCTATTTTTTTTTGCGAAAATCAGCATAGAAATTCAAGCGCCTTACATTGAACACTCGTTTGTATATCTCTTAAATCTACCGAAGAATCCCAAACTCCTGGACCGTACATACTAGTAAAATACCTATACCGATACAGTTGTTTATTTATTTATTTACTCTCAGAAAGCTACAGCTGTTAATTATATCATCTACAATTCAGTTTTTAAATTTTAACATAGCCAAAAATGCTTTCTTCTATTTACATTTGTGAATGTACAATGTTTGGTGACATACTTAGTTATGAGAAAAAAAAATATACAACATGTAACATCAATTAAAAAAAAGAGAGAAAAGATACATAATAATAATATAAACATAATCCACTCATTAGGAATAACTCCAGATGCTTTTGCATCTAAAAGACTTAAACACGTAATTGAATCCAAATGGAATGACTGGAAAATACTTTATACGGATGGATCAAAAATGGACTGCAAAAGCAATACTGGAGCAGCAGTATTTAGTGATTCAGATAAAGTTGAATTACTTTTGACTCTCCATAAAGATTCTACAATATTCTCAGCAGAATGTATAGCTATAATAGAGGCTTTGAACTATGCAAATAAAAAACGATTCTTAAAGACATTAATATTGACCGATTCCTTAAGTACACTCGAAAAACTCTCTAAATCCCCTATTTTGTATAGTGATGACCACTACTGTATAGATATATGGAAAAAAATTAAAGAAATATGCAACCAAAACAGAAAACTTTGTCTGGCATGGATACCAAGTCACTGTGGTATACCAGGAAATGAGAAAGCGGATGAATTGGCTAAGAGAGCAACATATGGAAACACACGGACACATCCCAATATTACACAAAACGATCTCCTACCAATCGCAAAATACCGTCTGATGAATAAATGGCAGTTATATTGGGACACAAGCTCACTGAAAAAGGGTAGACTTTACAAAACGACCCAACAAACAATTGTTAATAAGCCATGGTTCCATGATAAAGCTTTTGACAAACATTCCATCAGCGTTATGTGTCGTATCCGCATGGGACACTGTTGTACCAGAGAGCATTTAAAAAAAATAGGGATCATTGATAGCAGTCTCTGCGAATGTATGATTGGTGATGAGACACTGGATCATTTGTTTCTTGAATGCCCCATAAACGATAGGTATCCGTCCTTTTTTACCGACCTCACAGAGATTGGGGTTCCAATGCCAACAAATGTGAGGACATTGTTGAGCTACAATTCCAGGCAGGTAAACATTTTGCTCAAAAAATTCATCAAAATTAATGACATTAAAATTTAACTCTTCTTCTTCTTCTTCCTTTTCATAGATCCGAAAATCTGTTTGTACCGCTATTCTGTCTCCTGCGATGTGGACTGCCAACTGTCTCGCCATCTCTTTGGAGGTCTTCCTGGTGGTCTTCTTCCAGCTGGGTTCTCCTGGAGAGCGATACGTGGGAGTCTATTTTCAGCCATTCTGTTTACATGTGAGCTCCAATATCGCCTCCGCTGTCTTCCCCATCTGACGATGTCCTCCGTACTACACTTTTTTCTTATTTCGGTATTTCGAATTCGGTCTCTTAGAGTGTTTCCGGTTATACATCGCAATGTCCTCATCTCTGATGTTCTCAGAAGAGATTTTGTTCTCGTTGTGTCTGCTCTGGTCTCTACTCCGTAGGTGGCAATGGGTCTTACACATGTTTTATATATTCGGACTTTGCTTTCGATATTCATGTGTTTATTCCTCCATATACTTTCCTTTAGACATCCTGATATTGCAGCTGCTTTATTTACTTGTCTTAATGTTTTGTCTTAATGTAATTTAACTCTGTTCATAAAAATGAAATTGATCGAAGTAAAATAAATATACAAAACTAATTTAGGTTTCTCTATTTTGACAGTTTAATATTTTAACTTAGATGGCTGAGAACACTCTTAACGGGTGAAGAGCCAAAAAAAAAAAAAAATAATATAAAAGTACAATAATATAAGAAAAAAACAAGTAGGTACATAATATATGTTGCGGCTTAGTAATCCTACAATTCATACCTTCCCGACATTTCCTAAATTTTTGCCCTAGCAACATCCATGAATCCAAAATCTACCTAATTACCCCGTTGCAACAATAAGACCACGAACAAATCACACAGATATTCAACTCAGCCAGTATGCAGCGACTAGCCTTGTGACGGAAACGTTAATGACATCCTCGAGTAGTGAAAACCGTAGAAGAGCCGTACGGCCGTGACGTGTGTTTTTGAACATTAATTTTACAAAGTAATATACTTATGGGATCAACGGAGAGTGCAGTAAAACAGGGTATGTCCTTTCTATCTTTCCTTGATTTACCTATTGCCGTAGTTGTGCATTTGCTTCCCCATGAAATCAGAGTGTCAGAGCTGCATTTGATCGCTTTGAAACCGGAGATCGTCGAATCCTCCATTTTGCCGCCGAAAATCGCGCCAGGCATTTAAATCATCAATTATTTTCTGTGTGGGCTTTAAGCCTACACAACCATCTTACTTACATATAAACGTAAACTATCTATAGTACCCGATAATAAAGCGTGATTAACCAAATAGTTTACTTTATAAACCGTGACTATTTTTATTAAACATTTATTAAGTAGACGTCAAGTTAGGATGGGTCGAAAGGTTGTTTTTTTTATCTTTTTATTTTATTTATTTGACAACAAACAGGCACAACAACTTAACATGTAGTAACTAAATTACATAACCTTAAATAAAATAATGAAGTGCCCCAATTACTTGTTGCCTTATAATATATTATAACAAAGACGGAATATGAAGGGGGAAGGAAAGGGAAGGTGAGGAAACCAATTTATAAACATTCTTTAAACTATGAATATAAAAATTAAAAGGAAAGAAAAAACAAGAAATTTCAAGAATATACATACATATATGCTCACACATGTAGGTACACACCAATATACTTATAAATATATTTATTTATTTTATTTTAATTAATTTTTTTTCACACATTTATCACAATGACTATTATGAAGATTACTGCTGCCCAACTAGGTAACACTGTTCTAGGGCTAGCAGTTTATAATTTTTCCAAGCCAAATATTTGATTTTGATTTTACATAGTTATGTATTTTATCATAGTTATGTATGATATATACATTTACATACATACATATACACACACTTAATTCAATATTTAAAGGTTTTTGACAATAAAAGAGAAATAGTAGGAATTTGTTTTTCATACATTTTGTGCCTGACTTTTACGTTATTTATTGTTTCAAAACAGTACGACTGTGTCGCCTGTTGTAGGCCTCTTAAACTGATTGTTAGTAAAACAGTCTGTTTATATATTTTAAAACAAAACTAAATATTTTATCCCTACAATGTGAATTTTGAAAATATTAATTATAAGAAAAAAATCTCAAAATCACAGCAAATCTTTTGAGTGCAGTATAACGGTATTAGAGTCGTTAATTAAACATATCGCTTTCGATATAAAACGCGGAATTGCACCCACTCAGTTGCGCGTTGTTATCTTTGATAATAATTACTGAAAACAGTCGGTGTGCGATATATATTTTCTCGTTGATTTTTTCAAGGGCTGAAAAATCTCGCGAAACCACAATGGCTGCCGTACCTATCTAAGACGATGTTTTTGTTTTTGTTTCATCCGGGAACGGAATTGACAGGACCGGGTTCGCAGCAGGATCAAATTGTGCGGCTGCCCCAAGCGCTGGGAAAAATCTGACTGCCAAGATAAGGGATAGAATCTGAAAACGTTAAAAAAAATATTTTATCGAATTTTCAAACCAAGGAAAAAATATATGATCATGTCGGGGTCACCATTATTCAAAGTTGGTGGTTGCTTTTTATAAATATTTATGTAGTTGTGGGTATAATTATTAATCAAATTATTTATCAAAAGTTTCAATTAGCGTGTCCATATTGAAACGAATTCCCGCATTTACATTGATTGGTATAGTAAAGTTAAATCGAAGTTAAATATTGAGGAAGATTGATTGATGATGAAATGAAAAATTACTTACTAAATATATAATTTTATTATTCCCTATGAATATAATCCCTATTCATAGTTCTGAATTTAAAGCTCTTCATTTGAAGTACATTCAGCTAGACTATGGAATAGCCTAAATCCTGATATTACGTCGTCTATCTCACTAAACATCTTCAAGAAAAGGCTAAAGCAAAAATATTTATCTTACAACACCTGATCACATCTTTCTTTCCTCTTCCATTCCTTATCCCTTAGTCTTCCTGTCATTGCTATGATTTGTTCTTATATGAAATCTTCTTTGTTTTTGTGCTATTTTTATTACTTCTTCTGCTATCTTTATTTATTTTGTAATGTGATTAACTTATTGCAATAGTACACATTATGTTGTATATTTAACATTTACTCTGGTTGGTTGGAAGAAATTGCCATTAGGCAATAAGCCCGCCAGAGTACTAATTATATGCACAAAAAGATTAAATAAAAAAATATTACAATAAAACAATTCTATCTGTATGTAAGTAGTGTAGATGGGTCGATGACAGAGCGGATAGCGCGCTAGGCTAGTAATCCAGTGGTCGCGAGTTCGAATCCTGCCTCGTCCGATTTCGTTCACCTATAGCATAAGCATTTATGCTTATTTTACGGAACGTATGAAGATGTATATGTACTTGTTTAACAAGGACATAATATATTCTATTTTTTATTTAAAAAATGCGTTTAAGAATCGAATGATTAACATTAGGAGTTGATTGAAAATATCGACTGGAGGCGGGAACCGCACGAATACTGAATAGGAAATTTCTTTCGCATTCGATGTAGGATCGACAAACGCCGGAATGGGACACTTGACTGCGGCCACTTGGGTGCGGGACACTTGGGTGCGGGACACTTGGCTGCGAGACACTTGGCTGCGGGGGACGTTTGGCTGCGGGACACTTGGGTGCGACGGACACTTGGGTGCGAGCCCACTTGGTTGCGAGTCCATTTGGTCGCGACGGACACTTGGGTGCGAGCCCACTTGGTCGCGAAATCAAAAATATTTTTTTCTGCTTAGGAATGAAATATTTCGTACTGATTTTTGTAATGCTCTTTATATTTATTTATTTATTTTTATTTAAAGAACCACTTACAGCTAAAAAGTGGAAAAAATATATATATACAATTTAAAATAAAAGATATTACTATACATTATACACACTATTACTATACACTATTACACTATTACTATACATATAACTATACAAAAATATATATACAATTTAAAATAAAAGATATTACTATATAAAGAAAGTTACTATACATCGTTGTTCCATCAAATAAGGGCAAGCTATAGACAACAAAACTGGGCAGCCAATTACAAGTGCCACATCCTGCATTAAATATCGGCCTACAAATCTATAAGAAAAGGAATATCAAAAAAGAATCTATATGAAAATAAAAAGATACAATAGAAACTATAATGTTTATTATTTTTATAAAATATACAGTTTTGTTCTTCACAGTAAATATATTTATAAAACAATCTTTTTACTATCAAGGTTAACAGTTTACAATATTCTATGACAGAAGCTCACATAATTTTCTTAAAACTAGTTGCATGTAACACATGAGATCCAACTGTCGATAGCGATAGTATGTATAGTTGAAGAATATGTACCAAACTATAAACCCATAGATACAAATTATTGAATATTTTCAGATATTTTGTTTTTTATACAACATATGTAGGTATGTATGTCAAGAAAGGATAGTATGGAGGAAGATCCTTTTTCCTACCCAGAATATGCAAATAGCATGATGGTATGTATGTATGTTTGGAGATGAAGTATCAAACTATTAAGTCTTCTTACATATTGTGTATAGGCGACTGCCATACAAAATGTATGAAGCGATGTCGTCACTAAATTCAATTTTTAAAAAAATTGTTAAAAAAAAATTGAGATCTTCTACTACAATGTTAATATTTTTTATAGAAAATTAAATTATCTAGTTGGGGTGTTTCGGCTTTTTTCGATAATTGTAAAAGTTTTGGAAATATAGGCAGTTAAACTCATAAATTTATCATAAAAAAAATATTTTTCTTAATAAAAAATGTTTGAGAAACCCTGGAATTTTTTTGAAAAAACTAATTTGAGATTTTGTATTTGTCTATGTTTGTACCAATTTTCAGCGTTCTAACATTTATGGTTTCTGAGATATATGGAAAAATAAAATAAAAATTCAAAAGTTGATAACCCCTGACTGAAACAAAAATTCAAAATTCCGAGTATAAAAATTTTGTAGGCCTGTAACTGTTTATATATTCTGAAATTTTAGGCTCTGTAAATTGAGTGGATCAAAAGTTATAAGGGGGGGACGGACACACACACAGACACACACACACACACACACAGACACACGAAATGTTCTACTCCGAATTCTGAGTAAATCCGTGTATGGAACATATATGCTGCGAAGCCTCTAAGTTGGTTTTTTTTTACTTCAAAGTTGGAAAAGCCGTGAAAAAAGTAGACCTCTCCATACAATTCTCGCGTATTCTGGCTTGATACATTGTCGATATGTTAAGAGAACAAAGTTCTCCTGAACAAATCGACAGTTGGACAAAAGACAATACCCATATTCAAAATCATACTAGTTGCATGTAACACATGGGATCCAACTGTCGACAGCGATAGTATGTATAGTTGAAGAATAAGTACCAAACCCATAAATACAAATTATTTATTATTTTATGATATTTAGTTTTCTATACAACACATGTACCTAGGTAGTCAAGATAGGATAGTATGGAGGTCAGTCTTTTTTTCCTACCCGGAATATGAAAACAGCATGATGGTATATGTATATTGTATGTTTAGAGATGAAGTATCAAACTATTAAGTCTTCTTTGATATTGTGTATAGGTGACTACCATACAAATTGTATGAAGCGATGTCGTCACTAAATTCAATTTTTATAAAAATTGTTAAAAAAAATTTGAGATGTACTGCTACAATGTTAAAAATTTTTATATAAAATTAAATTATCTAGTTGGGGTGTTTCAGCTTTTTTCGATATTTTAAAAAAAAATGGAAATATAGGCAGTTAAACTCATAAATTTATCATAAAAAAAATACTTTTCTTAATAAAAAATGTTTGAGAAACCCTGGAATTTTTTTGAAAAAACCAATTTGAGATTTTGTATTTGTCTATGTTTGTACCAATTTTCAGCGTTCTAGCGTTTATGGTTTCTGAGATATATGGAAAAATAAAATAAAAATTCAAAAGTTGATAACCCCTGACTGAAACAAAAATTTAAAATTCCGAGTATAAAAGTTTTGTAGGCCTGTAACTGTTTATATATTCTGAAATTTTAGGCTCTGTAAATTGAGCGGATCAAAAGTTATAAGGGGGGGACGGACACACACACAGACACACAGACACACACACACACACACACACACACACACACACACACACACACACAGACACACGAAATGTTTTACTCCGAATTCTGAGTAAATCCGTGTATGGAACATATATGCTGCGAAGCCTCTAAGTTGGTGTTTTTTGACTTCAAAGTTGGAAAAGCCGTGAAAAAAGTAGACCTCTCCATACAATTCTCGCGTATTCTGGCTTGATACATTGTCGATATGTTAAGAGAACAAAGTTCTCCTGAACAAATCGACAGTTGGATTAATCTAAAATTGGAACACACAATATTTTTATGTAGGTACCACTATAATTACATTATGTTTTAGGTACCTACCACTACATTACAGAAACTTAGATCACAACAAAGAAAAATTGTGGAAGATATTAACAAAAGAAAACAAAAAGGAAAGCATTACTATAAAATATACAACTAACAAACAAACAGATAAAAAAGAGAAACATTATAGCTAGACAAAAAAAAACAAAAAAGCTAGTTTATTAGATATAAGCGTGGAAAGTTTTCTTCTGAATGTCACCGAAAATTATAGATATAAGCGTGGAAAGTTTTCTTCTGAATGTCACCGAAAATTATAAAATCTCTATATTTATAAAAATGGATGGACGTATATTTGTTTGTTTGTTTGTATGTATGTTTTCGATGGACTCCCAAATCAACCATCCGATTGCGATGAAACTTTGGGAATTTGTTCAGCTCATACCGGAGAAGGTTTGCGCACTATAATTTATTTATTTATTTATTCGATAACTTACAAAAATAAAAAATTGAAAAAAAGTTGTTATTCAATTGATACTTAGTGGGTTTGTTCAGCGCACACACAAGAAGGTTTAAAAATTAAAATTTATTTATTTATTTAATATCTCACACAATACCATACCATACCATCACGCCATTTCCCTATTTGAGGTAGGCAGAGAGAACCGAACGCCAGACTCCTCTCTCTTGACATACATTACTCGCTTCATTCACGTCCATACATCGTCTCATACACGCTCTTCTATTATTCTTACTTCTAACATCACCATCTTTCAAAATCCCATTTATGTGATCGTGCCAACTTTTTCTTGGCCGACCTCTACTGTTCGTTCCTCTTTTATCAGCCTTGTATACTTTTTTGTCAGACGGTCATCACTCATTCTTTCTATTGGCCGAACCACCTTAGGGCATTTATTTTCATCTTACTTACGATTTTTATTTCAATCACACATTCGCGTCTAATATCCTCATTTCTTATTCTATCATACATCGTTTTACCACACATTCGTCTTAGTGACCTCATTTCAACCGCGTTAATTCTACTTTCATGCGTCTTCTCACACAATAATTTACAAAAATGCTACTCACACAATATTTTACAAAATGCTATCTCACACAATAATTTACAAAAATGCTACTCACACAATATTTTACAAAATGCTATCTCACACAATAATTTACAAAAATGCTACTCACACAATATTTTACAAAATGCTATCTCACACAATATTTTACAAAATGATTTCTCACACAATATTTTACAAAATGCTATCTCACACAATAATTTACAAAAATGCTACTCACACAATATTTTACAAAATGCTATCTCACACAATATTTTACAAAATGATATCTCACACAATAATTTACAAAAATGCTACTCACACAATATTTTACAAAATGCTATCTCACACAATATTTTACAAAATGATTTCTCACACAATATTTTACAAAATGCTATCTCACACAATAATTTACAAAAATGCTACTCACACAATATTTTACAAAATGCTATCTCACACAATATTTTACAAAATGATATCTCACACAATAATTTACAAAAATTATCTATTTGGGATTGTTATTGAATTTAAGGGATTCGTTCAGCGCATAGCAGAAAATGTATTTGAATTTTAATTTAATTATTTAACCTGAAATTTTCCATATATATCCGTTAATTTCTTCTCTATGATTTCATCTGTCGAAATTTTCAAAATGCTCTCACGTTATGGAAATTCGAGTTTATTGTAAACTGATAAAATTTCGATAAAACAAAAATACACTCATTAAAAATGCGTTCAAGGACTGTCAAAATTTAAAGAAAAAAATCTATGGTTTGCCATATCAATGTGAAACAAATTAGTATCTTACATCACATGTTTATTCTTCAACTATACATACTATCGCTATCGACAGTTGGATCTCATGTCTTACATGCAACTAGTGTGTATGAAAAATTCTCATATTTTTATAGTGTAAAAAATAATTTGGCTTAATAACCTTGTTTTTACTTTACAATTTCAAACATAAGTAGAAATTGGAAGAAATTGCCACTAGGCAATAAGCCCGCCAGTGTACTAATTATAATTTCAAGAAGATTAAATAAATAAATAAAACAAATATATTTTTTTATATTTTTAATGTCTGTATATACCTACTTGTATATCAACTACTTATATGATAAAGAGCATTACAAAAATCAGCACGAAAAACTTCAGCCCTAGGCAGAAAAAAATATTTTTGAATTCGCGACCAAGTGGGCTCACACCCAAGTGTCCGTCGCGACCAAATGGACTCGCAACCAAGTGGGCTCGCACCCAAGTGTCCGTCGCACCTAAGTGTCCCGCAGCCAAATGTCCGCCGCAGCCAAGTGTCTCGCAGCCAAGTGTCCCGCACCCAAGTGTCCCGCAGCCAATTGGCCACAGCCAAGTGTCCTAGACCGGACAAACGCAGGATTGCGCACGCAGAACACGTTCAAACTGCGCAAGCGCCGATTTAATTGCTGCTACAGAACCATTATCAATTTTATTAATTTATATAAAAACAAGTATAAATTCATGTTTTTGGTTTTCCCAAATAAAATAAAAAAATAAACGTGCGTATTTTAATGCGCCAGGCGCAGAAGACCGTAGAATCGTCCCTGTAAATGGCGGGCTGTTTGTATTATATATTATACATATTTGCCAACCGCCTTTGTTGCTTTCATTGTGTGACAATTCTTCTTGTAAAATATAAGGATAGGAAGCAATCTCATCACAAAGAACCATCACCAGCCAACCAGCCAGTCACCTACCCCGAATCTCTTCTATGCGACCCTGTATACTATTATTTGTCAGCCATAAAAAGGGAAAAGAATAAGAAATGTGTGAAACAATGGAATCGTCTAGATCCGCGGATGGCTTTTTTTTTTCGCCCGTTCGTAATTGGAACTTGGAACGTCTCGTGAGCCGAACGATTTGTGATTGAATTAAAAACGATTTCAAACGAGTTTTGTAGCTCTAATGCCTTCAATACCCATTTATTCCTTCTATTTATAGGAATAAAAAATTATTCAACAAAACAAATCTGTAAGACTAAAAATTTGAATTTGAAAACTTTTTTTTTGTGCAAAATAATTTGTTGGTACAAAGGTATATAATATTTCTTATAATTTATACATTTCTATATATGTATATACGTATTACTCCACTGAAAGAGTAAATCTCGTGTTCAGCGGAGGAAGAGCGTAGCATTTATTTCAAGTCCATAATTTATGTATTTATTAATAGGTACATAAAAGATATAACATTTCATTTGAGAATATAAAATTATTGTATACTTTTTTAAATTTTACAAAGGTTTAATTTTTCGTATATCTAAAGAAAGTTTAGTATAACAGTTTATTCTTAGGTAAGAATATGTAGTGATGCTGCATGGTTGATGTATTTATTGTATTTTGGAACCTTAATTTGTCCCTCTGAGCGAGGAAAGGTGCTTATTATAGGTACCTTTCTATGTTATCATTGTTATCAATCATATTTTTGTAAGTTTGAAATAAGTACTGCACTTCTTTTAAATATGCTATCCAGTTTTAAAACTCCAAATTCTTTATATAGTTGCTGTGTTGGGTAGTCTCTTGGTTTTTTTTTTTAATAACTTTTATGATTAAATTTTGAGCAGTTTTAACAGGTTTTATGTTGGTTTTAAATGCTGCACCCCATGCTAAAATTCCATATTCTATTATTGACTGGGTACATGCATAATACAAAGT
Source organism: Molanna angustata (assembly GCA_963576475.1). Taxonomy (NCBI): domain Eukaryota; kingdom Metazoa; phylum Arthropoda; class Insecta; order Trichoptera; family Molannidae; genus Molanna; species Molanna angustata. The sequence continues at coordinate 20,940,507 of OY754984.1, read as the reverse complement.
TTTTAGAAAATTCAATGACAGTATATTCCTTAATTTAAAAATGTAAACAAGTTTGCGAATTCTTTTAGTCGTAATATTTATATGTTGCTTCCATTTTATCGAATATTTTTTTTTAATTGCATATACGAAAACATTGGATTTGTTTACAAATAAACTAATTTTTCAGTAGATGTCGTTACAAAAAAAAAATTTTCTTCGTGATAGCTAATTTCTCAATATATGTCGTTACAAAAAAAAAGGTTTCTTCGTGATAGCTGATTTCTCAATAGATGCCGTTACAAAAAAAAGTTTCTTCGTGATAGCTAATTTCTCAATAGATGTCGTTACAAAAAAAGGTTTCTTCGTGATGGCTAATTTCTCAATAGATGTCGTTACAAAAAAAAGGTTTCTTCGTGATAGCTAATTTCTCAATAGATGTCGTTACAAAAAAAAGGTTTCTTCGTGATATCTAATTTCTCAATAGATGTCGTTACAAAAAAAGGTTTCTTCGTGATAGCTAATTTCTCAATAGATGTCGTTACAAAAAAAAAGGTTTCTTCGTGATAGCTGATTTCTCAATAGATGCCGTTACAAAAAAAAGGTTTCTTCGTGATAGCTAATTTCTCAATAGATGTCGTTACAAAAAAAGGTTTCTTCGTGATAGCTAATTTCTCAATAGATGTCGTTACAAAAAAAAGGTTTCTTCGTGATAGCTAAATACTGATAGCTAAAGCGGTTTACTGACATGAGAAATCTGCTCATGCCATAAAAGATCTTCATCAAAAAGAACACCAATTTCACTTACAAAATGTCATCAATATACCTACATATTGGGCCTTACTTATTATTTAAAATACCAGTTTAATCCAATGCTAAGTCAGTTTCGGCCATACAAAACACTGGGTAAGTATCAGCTTAAACACTAATTGAAAATAGTAAGTAAGACCAATAATGTTTTATGTGTATTTAACATTACTTAAACGTATAATTTAAATATAAATTTGTTTTCTAAATATGAATGTTCAAAAATAGATTGTGACGTTATTAATTTTTTTTCAATATGAGTACAAATAAACTATTAATTGTACATATTATTTAAATTTTCGGATAAAATTTAATTCAAAATTAACATGATAATTTTTGAATGTGTATTTTAATTGATTAAATTCAATAAGTACCTACCAATATCTAATTATAATTATTCAATTAACTAATTCCCACTATCAAAAGATTTTGACGATCAATAAAACAACGTGTGCTTGTTGAAGTGAATAAATTTATAATCAAATATCCTAATTAATTACCAAGTGCTCTTCTCAACCATATTGAGAGTTTAATCATACAGGAAAATATTTTATAAACTTACCATTAAATCGATGAGTAGGGTACTTGTAAAAAAATATTATTCTTGTTTAGGTTGAATTTCTTTATTGTGAGGCACCGGCTTAGAATAGTGCTTTCAATCTTTTCTTTTATCATAGTTTTCGGATGTCCCATAAGAGCTGGGTAGTTCAGCAATAAGTCTCACTGCCCATTCTGATTTTTTTCAGTTCTATCGAGGCTGATGTGTGGGTAAAAACGCGTGTCTTTTTTTTTAAATGAATATGTCCTTTTTTTAACAGATTTTTAATTATCTCAATAGAGACGAAGTTGGAATATTTACTGTAGGAGAACCGGGAAATCAAGGCACCTACAGGGCTTACGACCTGTCATCGGCTGGTTTACGTGATCACTTTATGCGCTAGCGCAACGTTCACCAATTGTGCCTTTTTAATGAGATCCCTATCAATTCAATTTTGAAAGTTCTATATATTGTAATACTGAAATTATTTTCGCTTGAAAATAAGGAATTTTTACTACAGCCATCTATGGGTGAAATTATGAACAACAATCTTATTATTTTTTTATTTATTTTGTTGTAACGCCATCTATTGAGGGAATTGATTTTTTGTAAATAATGAAAGCTACAATTCTTATATCTGAGGTGACAATGCATTTTTCGCATAGAAGTCACCCCTGAATTGCGCCAGACTTATAAGGTCATTTTTGTCTTATTTACCTACTTGTACCAATGTGTAAGTAATCGAATATTTTTATTATTGCATATGCGCAAACATTGGATTTTTTTCCCTGCCGGGAGTCAAAGATATTTTTTAACAGATTTTTAATTATCTCAATAGAGACGAAGTTGGAATATTTATTGTAGTAGAACCGGGAAATTAAGGCACCTACACTTTGTAGGTGCCTTGATTTCCCGGTTCTCCTACAATAAATATTCCATCTTCATCTCTATTGAGATAATTAAAAATCTGTTAAAAAATATCTTTGACTCCCGACAGGGAAAAAAATCCAATGTTTGCGCATATGCAATAATAAAAATATTCGAATATGTCCTTGTTAAACAAGTACATATACATCTTCCTACGTTCCCTTAAATAAGCAAATAAATGCTTGCTCTATAGCTGAACGAAATCAGTCGAACAAAAAGGTGATACACACCCGCACACCCATCAATAGTTAAGGCCTACTGACCACGTAAACCGCACGTCATGCGCACGCTTTCGTTAATTGACGAATGCAAGACGAATGCTTGCATCATGCAAATAAACAATCAAAACTGTGTCCACGGAGCGGCAACGTTGCGTCAGCCGCACGTCATGTATTCGTCATGCGGTGCGTGCAGCAGCGTGTCACTTCTCGACCGACTTGCAAGACGCACACTTGTTGTTAATATTATAAAATGGCGGGCTCGGCGGTGTATTTTGTTAATCTTATAGAACAAAATCCATGTTTATATAATAATAAACTGCCGGAATACTCGAGAAAAGATATAACGGATAGAGCTTGGAGTGAATTGGCACAAAAAACTAACACTGAAAAAAAAACAGATGAATCCAGTACTGTCTTCGCCAGTTTCGTCGTCTTCTAATGAATTTGTATGCTATAATGATTTCATCATCATCACTTGACATTTTAACAACAAAAATTCGAGGAAAACGATTTTCAAACGATTTATTCGAGGAAATCTAGTGATAGGGACACCCTGGTGTTGTGTGGCTCTGTGGGTGTTGATTTGTATTGCGCATTTCTCCCCACTTTTGTATTAGGATAATTTGGTATCTTGATTGTTTGTTTTGTTTTTCATTTAATTTTTATAGTTTTAAAAATAAAAAAATACAAACACGTGTATATTACGACATATAAACCAGCAAATTCGACAATGTATTACTTATGAGTCTTACTTATAAGTAATATATTCTAGTTAGACGGGCATGTTGCCGAGTTCGCGATATTGTCCGCGACGTTCTTTATTGACTGTCGTTACATTGCACTCGCGTAGGCACCTGTCAATACAGTGACATTCTGCCGTGTCAGAGTGTCATTGTATTGGTAGATTCAGACGTTTCGCGTCTGAATCGTTGTGACAATTTAATGTAATGACAATGACGTACATATTTTATAGAAATTGATCTTTGATAAATTGCTTATTTTTATCCCTTAAAATATGATGGGTCAAAATCAATTTTTTTTGTCTCGGTTCAGTTATTCCTTCTTTTTTTTTCTTGTTTTATCCTTTTAGTTCAACTTTTGTTTTCTTTTTGTTTTCCTACATATATGTTTATGTGTATTTTATACTTTCTTTTTAACTGTGCAAAGTAATGTCTTTTTTTATAATTTGAATGGTCAGGAGACGTTGATTGTACCTACCAAACTATGCACAATAGCCATGCGGGAGATACCTGTTGTTGGAGCACTGGAGATTCAATGTTTTTGTTTCATGTTTTTTTTTGTTTGTGTTGTTCAGTGTTCTGTTGGTGTCTCTGTTTATTAAATAAATAAATAAAAATACGTGCTTTATCGATGCTAGTTGAAAGAAAACTGAGACGTTTTGTAGCGTGGTTGACGATTGCATGACGCAGCGTGCACATAACAAAATATATACAAAATACGCCTATCGTTATTTGTAGGATGCATGCATCCTACAAATGACGCATCCGTGGACAATAGGCCTACCCCAAATTGTGGGACACGCCGTGACGGTGACACATTTTTTGCTTTTTAGATTCGTAGTTCATTCATTCATTCATTCATTCATACCATCACGGCATATCCCACAATGTGGGGTAACCAGCGAAAGGTGTGCGGGTGTGCATTGCCTTATAAAAGGGAGCACAACATATCTGTGTATACCCACACACCAGTCTCGTCTCACCTAAAAAGGCACTATATTCAGAATGGGTGGTGAACCTCATTGCTGAACTATGTGAGATGTTATTGTTGCCTGTTGTATTTTCGATTAACCGGCTCTTACGGGACACTCGAAAACAATAATAGAAAAGAGTGGAAGCACTATTCTAAGCCGGTGCCTCACAGCTGATACAAACCAAAAATATATACGAAAAATTCACAGCTATTCATAATTTGATTGTTCCAACAAACCCGAGCTATCTAAAGTAAGTATCTTAAGTTAATTTGGGTAAAATATTGTTTATTTAATTTTATGTTATTCAGCACACAGGCATGAATGCCCAAATATATCTGCGCATAATAGTTATACATAGGAAGTACATTGTTAGTATTGTATGTAGGTATACTGCTTCCTACCTACACTACACTATGCAGTGTACGGAAGGAGCAGTGTCTGTTTTATATAATTATTATGTTACGGGTGGAAATTACACAGTAAGTTTAGAGTTGTAGACTCAAAGATTAAACACAATAATCAAACAAATGAAACATGAGAGTTAAACAATGATTAAACATGAGAAAATAAACATTAGTTATGCATAAATTTGTACAAAAGAATTAAGAGGTTACGAACTGGGATATTATGTGTTTATTGAAATTTAATTTGGAGTTTGAGAATATATCAATATTATTAATTTGAAAAACTGAGTTTTACATTCTAATTATGTAAGCAAGGAACTGGAAAGAAATAACCGATATTCGTATTAAGAGGGCGACTGCTGCCAACGTACCTATTTTTTCAATTTGAAATTTTATCATTACCTACTACAAAACGAATCATTTTGAAAAAAATAACCTAGTTAGTTTGGATATTCATAAAAAAATATACCTTAACTTTTTAATTATGTTCTGTATATATAACTGTGGTAAAATATTAAGAATACCCCGATTTTAGACATTTATCTTAAATTTCTAAAAAATATATAAGGTATAGAACAATATATTTTTTTTATAAATTAAAGAAGAACAAAATATCTAGTATCTTTTGCCAGCGAAATATATATCGAAAAACTATCATATCTTTTGAGAAAATATATTTATTTTATTAAAATAATTCAGCGTGATGGAAAATTGGAAAAGGATATAGAAAGAAGGGTAACGGCAGCAAATAGAGTAAATGGTACATTAAGAACAATAATGGCTGACCCAATTATTTCAAGGCCAGCAAAACTCGCTGTGCACAACGCTATTGTCGTTCCAACCATAATGTATGCAAGTGAGACATGGGCATGGCAGAAGACGCATGAAAGTAAAATTAACGCTGTGGAAATGAGGTCCCTAAGACGAATGTGTGGTAAAACAATTTATGATAGGATAAGGAATCAAGATATCAGAAGAGAATGTAAGATTGAAAGGGATATTTTGAGTAGAATGAAGATAAATGCTTTGCGATGGTTCGGACATGTAGAGAGAATGAACGATGAACGACTGACAAAGAAAGTATACAAGGCTGAAAATGGCTGAGTGGAATGAGATGTAAGGGTCGACCTAGAAAGAGCTGGCATGATCATATAAATGAGATTTTGAAAGAGGGGAACATACGAAGTCAGAACAATAGGAAAGCATGTATGACGCGATGTATGAATGTAAATGAGGCAAAACAGGTATGTCAAGATAGAAGAGTCTGGCGTTCGGTTCTCTCTGCCTACCCCAAATAGGGAAACGGCGTGATGGTATGTATGTATGTAAAATAATTCTAATTTGGCTGGTAAACTAGGTTAACGTTACCGGACGGAAACAATATCGTATGGCACCGTAGGACGTGGGTTGTCGGAGAACACTTCGAAGTATCTACTTAACGTAAGAACCAAGTCCTTATTCTTGCGAGAGCAATTAAAACTAGAATGCAAGTAGTTGGGATATGTATATAATATGTGTGTATGTATAAGGTGTACGAAGAAAGGCGAGGTATTTTAAAGTGTAAAAGCTTTTAGTTCTGACATATACGTATGTAGGTATGTTCAATGTTCATGGCTGTGAATATCACTTGAAAAACAATCTTCGAAATGGTCCAGAACTCTGCGGACACAATGCCTTTTGCAAAGGTATTCTTAAGCGAAACAAAAAAAATCATACATCGATTCGCCAATTCTTTCAGATTTGAAACATTTTTGATTTAAATTTAATGATGGCGCAGATGACAGGGACCCTATTCTCCAATCTCGCACTATCGATGTCGTATGCGACTTTCGCACGATTTCTAGAATATGCTATTCTTGAGTCTCATATGCGACATAGTCGAATGAAAATCATTCGAGATTTTGACGAGTGGTATAGGACCACTCCATATTCAATGTAGCATGCAAGTCGCATGATTTTATCTGTCAAAAATGGTCGCCATATTGCATTTACATACGGCAATTAAGCGTCTGTATCAACAAGTATTTTCGTTATTTTGTCTTTTGTAGTCACAATGGCAATTCGACAAATACGTTAGTTTATCTATTTAACATTACATATAAAAATACATGGATGACGAAAACATTTTAAAACATTGGATTCTTTCACTTTGTTAATATATATTAATCCATTAATAAGTTTTGTAAATGTTCCTATTTTGTAACAAACTCCAAAAAACAAGTTTTGTTTAATGTCCTTGTTTACTTATCACATATTTCTCCATTAATATGTTTTGTATTTGTTTGCTATTGAATATTTCAATATAGGTAGGTACACAATATTTCTTTATATTTGTCTAGTTTGTATGCTTGTGTTCTTTATTTGCAAATAATTTGTCTCATACGTGTAAAACTAAGAGACAAATTATTTGACAAATTACCAAAGTAAATTAAATTTTTATTGTTGTCTGATATTTTTTTAGAATATTAATGATTAATTGTTCGAGAATTCAGGAAGTGACACAATCAGTCACAATGAACAATATGTTAAGTGCTTATAAATCAATCATATAATTGCATAGAAAAAGGCTGTGTTTTGACAACCATAGAAAAAAACGGCAAAAATATCCAATAAATGCTCAAAAAAATATTTCAAACGCATCCCAAATGCTATGTTGCCTATTCTTTCATGTGACATTTCAATGTCGAACGATTTTAATGACGAATGATTTCAAGAATAGGCTAAAAGTCTACCATACGACATTTTATTCGACATTTTTTAGGCGACATAGTCGAATACGACATTTACTATGCGAGATTGGAGAATAGATACCCAGATACTTCCCATTTGTTCTCATCCTAACATACCAAAACAAATTTATTACCTACATCCATACAACAATAATCTCGCCCGATCTCAGCGCGCAAGTAGGTCACCTTCAGTCTGTATAATTACTCGGCGCGCCGTGCGTACCTATACATATTGTACCTATTACAGATTTTACTAATCATGTTCCCGGCATTTCGGCAAGTTAAAAAAAATGATAAAAAAGTTATAGACAGCTAAAATGAAAACATTGTTGAACCAATGCCGAGAAGGGAAGAAGAACTCGACGTAAGAGAGAAGATAGAAGACGGCTGGCTCAGTTAGTCCATTATCATTCAATTTTTTCCATCTCTCCAATCTGTTTTCTTCTACCGTTATCGCACACATAATAAACGCTCATCGAACATTCAAAGAATAATAAACAAAAAAAACATTATTGCATGGAAAATTTTCCTACAAAAGGAATTCGTGTTGTGACATCAGCAAAATTGTAGTTCAAATTAACACAACCTAGTAGTTATACAGAAAACAGCAAACTTAAAACAGACACTAACTGATATATAGCCACTTTTTCTTCTAAGTGAAGTTTAATTTTATTATACCTATCCAAAGGATTTCACTGTTTCGTCTATTGGATATATGAAAAATTATAACTATTTGACAAAAAACGACATGACTTCTATGCGAAAAATGCATTGTCACCTCAGATATAAGAATTGTAGCTTTCATTATTTACAAAAAACCAATTCTCTCAATAGATGGCGTTCCAACAAAATAAATAAAAATAATAAGATTGTTGTTCATAATTTCACCCATAGATGGCTGTAGTAAAAATTCCTTGTTTTCAAGCGAAAAGAATTTCAGTATTACAATATATAGAACTTTCAAAATTGAATTGATAGGGATCTCATTAAAAGGCATAATTGGTGAACGTTGCGCAAGCGCATAAAGTGATCACGTAAACCAGCCGATGACAGGTCGTAAGCCCTGTAGGTGCCTTGATTTCCCGGTTCTCCTACAATAAATATTCCAACTTCGTCTCTATTGAGATAATTAAAAATCTGTTAAAAAAGACAATGCTTTGATTATAATTAATGTAGGTATAGATTTTATGTTTTTGTGTTATCCAGGAACGCCTTTTAAGGGAAATTTTTCTATGAAATGTTGTTTGGCTGATTTTTGTTGACCATTAGACAATTCTCTAATATGTTGCGCATCATAACTCATTTTATACTTAATTTTGGGTCGGCTGCTTTCTGAATACTTACACTTAATCGTATACAACTTAATCTGGAATATTATCATTCTTCTTCTTCATTATAATATTCAATTAAATTTAGAAATCTACCGTCCTATTTGTTTACTCTCGCATCTGTATAAACTACTTATCAAATTTTTGACAATTCTAAATAAGCTATAAACCACTTGTTTTTTGAGTCACTTGTTTTTCGCGACATGTTTCGGAAGCGCTGTCCTTCCATCGACCGGCGTGTCGAGACTAATTCAAAGTATCGCGAAGTGACTTAAAAAAACAAGTGGTTTACAGCTAATTTATAATTCAATATGGTTAATATTAACTACCACAAAATATCCGCCGAATCATTAAATTATATTTTGACTATTCGTTTGACAGTAATCTAACCTTACCGAATGATATCTAACCTGACATGACCAAACCTAACCTAGCCTAGTCGAACATTATATAAAATATCCAAACTCAGATCTAATCTAACGGAATTTAACGAAACATAACCTTACCGAATATTATATAACCTAATCCAAATAATACTATCCTGGCCAAATTGATTATTTATAACGAAGTGTTCTCGCTAAATATCTTTTAAATTGAAAATGTATTAATGTTTTTTTCTCATTTTTTGCAGGTAAGTCCTCAATATTCAATCCATGGCATCGCTTCAATCCAACAGTACCTTTGCGAGAAAAAAGTAAGTGTTTTAAATATTCAAATGAACGTCCTCCGAAACCTTTGTGTCCAAAGAATCGAAGAATACGTCTGTTTTACATTTTAGATAAACGATTCTTGATATTAAGTTCATCGAGAATTGACACATTAATTTGTTCTCCTGACTGTCCAAGAAAGGTTTGAGTTAGGCTAAGTAAAATTAGGTCTGGTAAGAAAATTATTTCTATGCTCCAGATACAAGATTCTTTATTCTTTTGAACAATCGGTAGGTACCTGCATATTTTTTCTGGATCATCCAATTTTTTTTTTGTTTTTGAGATACAGTTTATTTTTAGAAATGAATATTTAATAACTCCAAAAAGGGGTAAATAAATTTACTCGGTTAATTTTATCAAACATTCCGCGAGCCGTCAATATTATCAAGTGTCAAAAGTTTGACGATTTTTGGCTTCGAAATGTCAAAAGTTTTGAAGCATCCCGTAAAATTGTTATTTTCAACATTTTCGGGTCTATCAAAAAGACTACGAATTCGTTTTGACTGTTGATGTATTTTCAACTTTTTAATAGAGATATTTTTGGCCAAAAATCAAGTTTTTTTTTATGTACAAAAGTATTTTTTTTTTATTTATTTAATATTAAATAATGGGCAACGTACAATAATATTTTCCAACAGTCGATTTGTTCAAGAGAATTTTATTCTATTTTTGTATTGATTCAAGGCATAGAACACTAATCTTTCTCTAATGTGAATTGCCAAGAAACCAAATAAAAAAATAGCGAAGTCGCCTTTAAGAAACTTCGAAAGCCTGTGGCTTCCTCAGGGGTTGTCTGTGAATATGGGTATTTTTATAATACTTCAATTTTAAACTTATATTTTTGAAGAGTGTTAAGTAATTAATAATGTAAATTTTTATTCGATGAAATATATATACGTCGATTATTATATAATATCCATATAAATGTAAGTAGGTACATATTTTGTAATATTATGTAAATTAATATACCGTGTATGTTTCCAATAGAGAATTATTCTAATAATTGTAATAAATAATATTAATGTTCCTATATATTTTATTTCATGTGGAATATAACCTAAGCATACCTTAATATGTATTTAAAAACAATATTACTTACACTTGCTTACCTTTGAAAGGGTACTAAGTCCTTTCTTAAAATTAATGATTATTTTTACTCTCCGTTAGTAAAATAATGGAAGGATCGGTGAAAGATCGGGCATCGCACTAGCTTAGTAATCCAGTGATGGGGAATTATAACCCCACCATAGCTACCTTGACCGATTTTATTCGCCTAAGCACAAGCATTTATGCTTAATTTAGGAAATTTTCATGTATATGAGATGCGATTAACACAGAATTTATATTGTAAAACTCCACAAATATTTTTATACAATATTCTATGATTTTACGCCATTTTTATAGGTCATTTTTTCGCGTCATACTTAAAAAATCGTTGAATATTACATTTATTCTATCGAATATTTTTATTATTGCATATGCGCGAACATTGGATTTTTTTCCCTGTCGGGAGTCAAAGGTATTTTTTAGCCAGGGAAAAAAATCCAATGTTTGCGCATATGCAATAATAAAAATATTCGATTACTTACACATTGGTACAAGTAGGTTAATAAGACAAAAATGACCTTATAAGTCTGGCGCAATTCAGGGGTGACTTCTATGCGAAAAATGCTTTTGTCACCTCAGGTATAAGAATTGTTGCTCTCATTATTTACAAAAAACCAATTCTCTCAATAGATGGCGTTACAACAAAAATAAATAAAAAATAATAAGAATGTTGTTCATAATTTCACACATAGGCTGTAGTAAAAATTCCTTATTTTCAAGCGAAAATAATTTCAGTATTACAATATATAGAACTTTCAAAATTGAATTGATAGGGATCTCATTAAAAAGGCATAATTGGTAAACGTTGCGCAAGCGCATAAAGTGATCACGTAAACCAGCCGATGACAGGTCGTAAGCCCTGTAGGTGCCTTGATTTCCCGGTTCTCCTACAGTAAATATTCCAACTTCGTCTCTATTGAGATAATTAAAAATCTGTTAAAAAATACATTTATTCTGGTTGAATTTTACCAATGAGACGGGTATCATGTTGAGAGTGTGCAATTTAAGATTTTTCTGGTTTTATTTTTGTGTATACACACTAAGCTCTACTAAGAACCTACAATCGATTTTATATTTTACATGTGTTGTAAGTGTCATTTCTCATGCAAATATTGATTCTCGGGGCTGCAAACACTGGTCGATTGGAATAAATTACCATTTGACAAATAAGTCGCCACTTGCACAGGGTGCGAGGAAGTCTTTATTATTATAACTACGTCCAAAGTATAGGTAAAAACTTAGAACTAATTTATTTTACTGGATAAAGCTAGATTATTCATCAAATTTTATTCGTTAAAAAAATATACAATATAATCTCACATTCTGTAATAATGAATTTTCTTTTATCCGTTATAAAAACGCATACAACAAAAATTGGGCCTTTAAAGATGCATTCAGAGATTATCAACTTCGTAGGTGTACAAAGATTTATCTTGTGTAGTGTTTAGTGTTCGCAACAACCTACTTTTTTCTAGACATTCATCATCATGAGTGTCTCCACAGCCCAGGATGGGATTGGCCTCTTCAAGAAATGCACCTTATCCTTGGCCTTATATCTCCAATTCCGCACATCTATCGTAGTCTAAGCCATCCCTCACTTTTCCTCCTATCTGGAAGTTGGAAGTTGTGAGGATGATTTAAGGCGCGGCGTCTGGTCATTGTCCATACTACGATGCACATGTACCAAATACTTTCTAAGTTTAGTTTGTCGACCGACAATTCTCGATAGAACTCCATAAAATAATAAATACTTGGTATTTGTTCTATTTGAATTTATTGGAGTATTGACGCGTTTTGTGCAAGGTACATTATCAGAATAATATTCTACAAGACTGAGACTAGTGGTTATAATACAAAATTTACATGTCAGGTGCATGAAACTGTTGGTTTTTGAACGGTTGAAAAATAAGTTTTATAATGCAAACGAATGTATACAAAACACTATTTTAATAAAATGAATGTAGTAACAAAATAAACGACAGCAGTAAAATTCGGAAGGTTAATATTGTATTGTATTTATTGGCTTATTGTTCTCTTTCAAGTGTGGTAAAAACCAATGAATATCACAGTTATTTGGTAGTTATAATTATCTTCTTCTTCTTTGTCAGCCATCTCTCCACTGCTGGATGTAGGCCTCCTCCAATGAACTCCATCTCATAATTATAAAAACATTAATTTTAATCTTAATGCATTTAACAACAAATAAAGGTAAATGTGTAACTAAAACGAATACCAAGTATTTTATATCTTATATTTGTTATATATTATCTAAATACTTTCTAGATATTAGAACCTTTTAAAATGTCGGTTTCATAAAAGAATCGCAGCGGGAGTATTATTTGTACGAAAGTATAATAGTTGAAGTTAGTATATAATATTCTTGCATATGAGCCGGGAACACGCGATACCTTGATATAGTATGTAAGTTACCTAACTACATACAAACATACTAAATTTACCAGCTGTATATATGTATATGACTCCACTCAATAACGTTTCTTAATAATGGACCCTGGACCACATTAAAGTATGGGTTTTATTATATTTACACTAATATAGAGACTTATGTTATAATATACGTACAATATACATACATACCATCACATCATATCCTACAATGTCGGGTAACCCAGCGTCAGGTGTAAAGTTCCTTATTGCGACATACCCACATAACAATCTAGTCTCACTTAAAAGGCACTACATTAAGAATGGGTGGTGAACCTCATTGCTGAACAATGTTTGATGATATAAGACCAGTTGATTATGGCGTTAAAAGGCGAAATATACTATGTGTTCATATTTTTCATAATGCATCTCAACATGGGTGCAAGAGACGAAGTGAATAGCAGGCGCCGCCCCAGAAAAGGATGGCGTAACCATGTGAATGATATTTTGAAAGAAATAAACATAAGATCACTCGTTGGATCTAATTCAGAATAAATTCATCAAATATTCAAACTACCGTTGTAACAATACTAACCATACTACTATACTAACTTCATTGACCACGCGACGCACAATTTCAGACCTTATGTTCCTTCACAGCATATTAAATGGAAACATAGAATGCCATGAAATTCTTATCAATATTAAATTTAATACATCTACTTGCCGAACAAGACATACGTCACTTTTCTTTACAATATCTGTAAAACAAATGCTTCCAAAATCTCTCCGATTAACAGAACGATAAACTTATTCAACTCTTATGAAAAAAATGCCGACTTAGACATATTTTTTGATTCACATATGGCATTCAAAAACAAACTTATATCTAACATCGTGACATTATAACAATAAACAACTAGGTACTGATTAATTTTATTTTTCCCAACCACCCCCTGCAGTATATTTTCTTTTTATTCTCAACTTATGAATTTGTCAATATATAATGTTCGTATAACATGTATACACACACACACATGCACACCCACTCTCACACACACACACACACATGCACACCCACTCTCACACCCACACACATGCACACCCACTCTCACACACACACACACATGCACACCCACACTCGTTATCACCCATTCGGTTATCTCTGCAAACCCCGGGCCCCTTAAGGGACATGGCATGATGGTATGTATATGATAGATATTTTGTTGGGTTTTTATGCAAATAATTGTATAATTATTTTTCTAATATAGAGTTATCTGACATCAACGATCTTAATTTCCGAAAACAGCGGACTTCATGGATGTCTGTAGGGTTTTCGACAGATGATCCGGAGTAGTGATTTTTGAGGTGTTGAAATGGGAAATTGGTTAAATAAACATACATACTTATAAACGTAAACTATCTATAGTAACTATAGGTAATAGAGCGTGATTATCGAAAAAGTTACATTATAAACCTAGACTATCTTAATTACACCTTTATTTAGTAGACGTCAAGTTAGGACGGGTCGAGAGGTTCTGACGCGTCGTACCAAATATTTCAAAATGGCGGATCTTTCAAAAATCATCCGACGCATATTTGAGATTGAAAAAAAAAATAATCCTCGTAACTCTTTCCTTATTAAATCGTGTTTAAATTGACTCAACTCGGCACAACGCGGTGTTTGTTTTCATTTGTCGATGTCAGTTATCCAAAAATTACATCCATTTATCTATTTTTTGACATCTGTGAAGCCAATGCGGCCATATGAAAAAAATAAATGAGGGTGTACGTACACAATTCGGTGAACTTGTTAGTCATATATTATCTTAGTATACGTTTATAAGTAAGATATTTTAATTGCCGATCTTAACTATTTTAGTTGTGAGTATCTAGTTGCACGTTTAGTGAGCTTTTAAAGAAATCTAATAAGTAAGACCAATAGTTTCCGGTATGAAATGGACCGGTTTGCGTATATAACGACCAAGTAAAAAACAAAAATTGGCGCTCTGCGCACCCCATGTGACGTACTAAAGGAGTTTGCTGCTAACTATACCTCAGTATTTAGGCACAAAGCATGAAGTCTATCTGACTATTGTGATTCGCAAATCCTTTGCACAGTCAATCGACTCTGTGGATATTCTTGGAATCTATCCTATTGTATAAAAATAAAAGTGTTTGGTCCACAAATAAATTTCCCCGGCCGCACGAATGAAATCGTCCACGAATATTTCTTGTCTGAAGTCCTCAAATATCCCGGAACAGGAACCTCCTCCTCTCCATGTTTGTCGAGATCTATTGTGAGATCGCCATTGTCATTTCGGCGCGGGTTTTTATATGTTGGCTGCCCCTTGTTCTATTTGTCTAGCGGCATTGTGTATCGGACAATCGCTGGGTTGGCACAACCCTCAAACAGACCTTTGTCGACTGTGTTTGCAGTTTGTTTCGTCCTTATATGTAGGTACTGTCAGACTATCATCGCCTTTGGCATGCTTAATTGACTTTTTGAAGATTCGTCGCTAGTGAATAAATTGCGAGTCAGAAAAGTATCAGCTTACGTGGGTCAGCCAAAGAGTCTAGGGTTCGATTCCCGCTGAAGACACTGTTTTTAATTGTGTTTTTAGTCTGGAGCTGTGAGACGATTAATGACTCCAATGTGGCAACTTGTTATTGGGTGCATGTTAAATTAATATTTGACATAGTACCTGTTAGTTTCCCGAGAAGCAATATTAAATAAATAACGATTTCTCATTCTCCTACAAAGGGTACCGTACTTGAAAAAGGAATTTTCCGCAATATCCTGTTGTAACGCAAATGACACATCCACTGAAATTAAGCAAATTATATACTGCAAACAGATGCTTCTTTGGTCTGAGAAGACATCTGGCATCTCGGATGATGTCTATTAAAACCAAAGTCACAATCTACAAAACGTTGCTACGCCCAGTACTAACTTATGGTTCTGAATGCTGGATATTGAGTGAAAAAGATGAATTGTCTCTACTAGTGTTCGAGAGAAAAATACTCAGAAGGATATTCGGACCTGTGCAGGTAAACGGAGCTTGGAGAATACGATACAACGATGAGATCTACAATATTTATAACGAGCCCAACATTATAAAGGAGATTAAAATAGGGAGGCTGCGATGGGCAGGACACGTGGAAAGAATGGGCGATGAAAGAGTGCCAAAGAGGGTCCTGCACACAAAGCCACAAGGTAGACGAAGCGTTGGTAGACCCAAGCTCCGATGGCTGGATGGCGTGCAGCGGGGTGTGGAGGCTGTTGGTGTAAGGAACTGGAGGGAAGCATGTCAGGATAGAGGGAGATGGCGAGGAATGTTGGAGGAGGCCAAGGCCCGCAATGGGCTGTGGAGCCATTGATGATGATGATAAAAAATAATATAAAATGTAAAGAAATTTCTCCTTTCTTCCACGACGCCGACGGTCTTCAATATTTTTGAATGAACTTTCTCAAAATAATATATGTAACACTTATGTATAGTTTTCTCTTTCTCTCTATGAACAACCTACATAACTTGTTTAGTTCTTTATACTGTATGTAGTTTTGATTTATGGCTACCCTTAGTTTTATTTATTGTTATGGTATTGTCGTACGGACCGCTCTGTGTTTCCATAACATAACCTTGGCGTGTGAGTATGTGAGTGTTGTCAGACGTGGAAAGAAAAACGCTCTCGGAGAAAAAAAATATTATTTATTTTTAATAAATCAACCGCCCGTCATTCGCTTGACATTTCAGAGAGAGAGTGTGAGAGTGAGGGCTACAGAAAGAAAGAGAAAGCATAAACTCGGAAAAATGAGAAAAATCATCTACCAATATGGCAGCACACGGCCGGATTATTTTTAATATCTGGGTAATTTCGTTAAGCGGATCTTGTGAGAGGTATGAAATGAACTAATAAATATTTTTTAATATTTATTTTAAAGTATTTGCTACTCTCGCCATCATTTATAAAAAAAATACACCACGTTTACTACTCTTTCTTCACATTGACAATTCACTTTCACGATGCTTGGGTTGGAAGAGATTTCTTTATGGCATTTAAAGGAAATATTATTAGTTCTCTTGAAATTGAGGACAGCCTTTACATATATATCTGCACAATTGGCGATTTTTTTGCCAAACGGCATATTTCACAAATAAGCTGTGTAACAAGAATTGTTAAAAAACATTTTTATATCCTTCATTCTTTTAGTTTAAAACATGTCATCAATATATATTCCCTAAATTAAATATAAATGCTTGTGATATTGGTGGATTCGAACTCGTGACCATTGGATTTCTAACCCAGCGCGTTGAACGCTCTACAACTACTTTATTTTTCTCCTTATTTATGTCTCCTCTGCTGGCAATTGAAGCTAGGATTTTGTTTCACACCATGTCACACGACTGACCATTATGGCATACCATTCGCTCTTTAATTCTGTTAAAGTAGCTTTAATTTGCATGGATGTATAAAAAAAATAATTAAAAAAAATACTGGATATCTTAAGAGACTGGTGTGATTCGAGCTTCCTTTTATGAGGGAATGCACACCCACACGCCTGTCGCTGGTTGTCACACATTTTGGGATTTGTTGTGATTGTATGAATTATTTTATTTTTTTTTTTACATTTCTTCTCGAGCAACTATCAGATAGTCTATGTCAAATAATAACTTAACACGCACCCAATAAAAAGTTGCCACATTCTGGAGACCTGTTAGTTGCCCGAGAAGCTACATTTAATAAATAAATAAATAAAATTAATTAATTAATTTAAAAATAGATTTCCCCTCTTTAACACAAAATCTTTATATATTTTAGATATTCTTTATATAGGAATTCATGTCAAATTTTAACACTGTGACGAACATTTGCTATAGAAATATTGATAATACATATGGTATTTTTTTAGAAACACGCTGTTTAACATATTTGAGGAATTTGATTTGAAATTGGGGTGTTTAGGTTTTTCTGCCCCCTAAGGGGGCATATATTTTTCGTTACGCCTCTAAAAACTTATTTTGGGTAGCTGATTCTATTTTCTCGTAAACCTTGCTTCCGAGTTATTTTGAAAATTGGATCTACATAAAGATTTTTTTCCTTCAGGAAGGAAAGTTCGAGTGTAAAAGTTGAATATAAAATATAATTAACGTTTGCTGATGAGTGGAGGACTATCTATGCATAATTTAGCAAGAACAAAAGATGGATTTTTTTTTTCATAATTTCAAAAATGATGGAAATGTGAAAATTTATAAGTGAAAATCTCAATTTGTCTTTGGGAACCAATGTTGTTTAGTTTGTTTGTATGAAACGTTAGTTTAATTTTAAAGTATTTATGAATTTAAAAATATTATATCAATCGTCAAGCTTAACTATAGTCTCCACCTACCACCATTGTTCTAATATTCAGTAGGTACACAGAAATTGACCAATCAAAAATCATGTAAGCACCACCCTTTTCCAATAAATACCAGGACAGAAACAAAGTCGATATAGGTTTGATAATGCCCTAATAAGGCGAAATAGCTATCAGCATAAGTATAAAATATATTGTAGAATCCAAACACAGTGTTTCATTTTAATAATATTCAGAATGGATTTCTACCAAATAGATAATAACAAAATTAATAATTAAAAATATTTTTTTTAACGCGGCGCTGGCCGATTTACTAATGTTATTAATAACAATTAAGCACTACAAATAATAACACTCAATTATTATTACTACCATTATACACTTCCTCAAAAGAATTAGCAGATCAATGCGTAAATTGTAATTTATTTAAAAGAGCAAAATAAAATGCAACAAACGCATCATCAAGCTTTCAATTGGGAATAGTTCACCCATCCAGATACTTAACATATCAAAGGATTAGGCTCTGAGGAGGTCTCTATACTACCTAACAACCCTACTGATTCCCGAATATTAACGTTTAAAAAATCTTTAACAATTCTACATGTATTCATTATTGCCGTTTTTTGCATTTTTATTATTAAGTTTTTCAATAAATCTATAATTTCTAAATTACGGATTAACGATTTTGGAATAATTCCAGTGGCTGAAATAATGAATGGTAATATTATTATTTTACGAGAATGCCAAAGTCTTTTAATCTCGTTACCTAAAGAGGTGTATTTTCTAATTTTTCCATCAAAAGTTTTTATTATATTACTAGAATTTGGAATAGTACTATTTTACTAAATATTTTTTTTATTTATTTTATAGGGAAAACCAACAGCTTCTATAATATAACAAAAAATATACATTTATATAGAAAAAGCGCATGATAGTGAAGCTACTAAGTGGATGACACGAAATTATCATAAGGTATCATAGAAATATAAATATTAAAACAATTATATTATGTTACACTTTGTTGTATTGTATTGTGTTGCATTGTGTTGTGTTGTGTAATGTTATATTATATTATATTATATTGTAACACCCACTAGGAAATACTGTAATTGGCGTTATCTACAACAATTTTATCTTACTGTATTATCATATTATTGTATAAGCTGTTGTATTTCTGAATAAAATAAAAATAAATAAATAAATAAACATGTTAAATAAAGAAAACACAAGAAATTTAAAAAAAAGTAAAATAATATATGTATGTATTATTTATTTAGATGTAAATAATAAATGCATTTTCTTACATCTAGTATAACCAAAAAGCGTATCAAGATGTTGAAAAAATAACATTTTTTTACAAAGTATGATTTATATAAAAAAAACAAGAAAATATTACAATTTACACAAAAATACAAAAGATGCACGCAATATCTTAATAGTATAACGCTAAACTTAACGACTGAAAACATGATATATTAAAACCGCCCAATGCACTATGAAGGTGCGCGTTAGTAAAGGTAAATATGGCGTGCGTTTAAAAAGGTTTATACGTGATTTAAATTATGGGAAACCCCAAAAATGTTGATTTTTTGCATTTTAAGAACAAACCTTAGTTGAAATAAAAAAACATTATCGGTCATTCACTTTGATTTTATGCACTCTTTAAGCGTATAAAAGATTTATTTCTTTACGACACATGGTTATGGAGTAATTTAACAAAAATGCTGTAAAAAAGGATATTTTTAATCATTTATTTATGGGAATTTTAAAATTGTGTGAGGAACATTCACTAGAGAAATGTTGAAAAGGCTTATACTATTATTTCTAGAAACACACTGTTTAACATATTTGAGGGATTTGATTTTAAATAGAGGTGTTTAGGTTTATATGGCCCCTTAAAAGGACTTTTCCTTTATGTATTCGACACCTAGGCGACGAAGAGCGGTAAGACCAGATGCTTCCTTCACACATTCTGGCAAATCATTATGATAGATGTGTGTGGAAAAAATATTGTAATTAGGTATAAATTAAACAAAATTGGGTTAGTTCCACCATTTATAACTCAATGATATATTATTTGTTGTATTCGTATCCGCTCCGAATAGCAGAATAACTATTAAAATATCGGAAAAATTAATGGGCAAATATATAATGAAAAAATAACGTAATTTTTTTTCAATATCATTTTTTTTATTTTCTTTATATATATATATTATTTTTATTAACACACCCACACTAATTCACACTTTTTTACTGTCTTCTTTTGATATTGGGTATAGTATGTAAGAAGTACATGTCTTATTTGTATTTTTCCTTTTTATAAGTGTATGCATTTACTGTGTGCTGTCCTTAATAAATATATAAATATTTTTTTTAACGCGGCGCTGGCCGATTTACTAATGATATTAATAATAATTAAGCACTACAAATAATAACACCCAATTGTTATTATTACCATTATACACTTCCTCAAAAGAATTAGCAGATCAATGCGGAAATTATTTAAAAGAGCAAAATAAAATACATCATCAAGCTTTCAATTGGGAACAGTTCACCCATCCAGATACTTAACATGTCAAAGGATTAGGCTCAGAGGAAGTCTCTATACTATCTATCAACCATACTGATTCCCGAATATTAACATTTAAAAAATCTTTTTTTTTATTTTTTATTTTTACGGCATATTATTATTATTATATCCTAATAAACTTGATATTTTTTTGTTTTCATTTTATTACGTTAGTAAAACCATTGACTGCTAGGCGATACAAAGTTCACCGGGTCAGCTAGTTACATAGATTAAAGAAAATATATCCTTTTAATATTATTATTTATGATTTAATTGTTGGTATCCAGATAATCCTTAACCTTTACCTTTAATACCTTTGTTAGAAAAAATACTTTTTTTCATTCGATTCGTTTCTCGACAAAGGAGGGATTTTATTTCTCGCTATAAACTCGGCAATTTTTCAAGACCCAATAACAAGTTGCCACATTATGGAGGGTTACCGTCTCACAGATCCAGACTGAATACTCAATTTAAAATTGTATATCCACTGGGAATCATACCCGGGACCTATGAATCAGGAGTTGGATATTTATTTATTTATTTATACATCTTTTTGTACATAATATAAACAAATATAATTGTACACTGGCGGGCTTATTGCCATTAGGCAATTTATTCCAACCAACCAGATTACAAAGTATGACAACATTGTGTATGTACAACAGCAAATAAAAAAGAGTAAAAGAAATCAAAGAAAATACGTATAACACTTAAATACTATTAAAACAAAAAAAAATTATAATTCATAGCAATAAAAAGGATATGGTAAGGACAGGAGAGGAAATCGGGATCAGGTGTTCAAGGATAAATATTCCTTCTTTAGTTTTTTCTTGAAAATACTAAGTGAGTTAGACGACGCAATATCCGGACTAAGGCTATTCCATAATCTTGCTGATTGTACCTACTTCAAAAGAAGACCTGAGAAATTCTGTATTATGGATATCTAACAAACTGAGCCAAAAGATTGGAAGAGATTGTTTTATTGTCCTTGTACAGATTTTTGTGCGTAAATTTTACACTCGAATTCTATAAAAATGTGAATTTCGAAGACGTAGTAAACAGCGTTTCATAAATTTTGACAGGTAAATTCTGGCTTAAACTTTCAACGAACGATAAATAGCCATTAGTGGTAATTTATGTGAGATGGGATTAAAATATATTTTTTCTTGCGAAACTTCCCCCCGGAGACGTGTGAGTGGTATTCTCGACACTAAGACAGTAGCAGGTGGTGGTTGGAAACGCTCCGTCTAAATTGTAAAGCTTGAAGCTTTCAGTGTCTTATAAATCAACATTCCAACCTCGATAAAAAGAAATTGACGGATTTAGTGGACTGTTTCTTACTTTGAATATCGCCTTCTGAGATATACATAGCAACGACAAAAAATTAATAAATTTATATATGGCTGGTTTTAACACACTTTTTTATTTAAATTCATCACGTCCTTTCCATTTTAGGGGAAGGCAGAGAGAACCGACCGCCCGACTCCTCTCTATCGACATACATTTCTCAATTCGTGCACGTCCTGCATCGTCTCTCATACAAGCCCTTCTGTCATTCTTACTTCTAATGTCTCCATCTTTCAAAATTCCATTTATGTGATCGTGTCAACTTTTCCTTGGCCGACCTCAACATTTCGTTCCTCTCATCAGCCTTGTATACTTTTTTGTCAGACGGTCATCACTCATTCTTTCTATGTGGCCTAATCACCTTTCTTACTCTCCACACTATGGAATATGAGATTTCACAATTTTTAAGCGTATTTTTTTACATCAATTTCTCAACGGGTATCATGTGGAGAGTGCACACTGTGAGTTTCGTCTTGATGTGTTTGTATGTATGGCGTACGGATTATCCTTTTTGTGTCCTCTCTACATCCCAAACTATGAGTCCGATCGACTTCATATAAACATAATAATATGTGTAAAGTGCAGACTTAGAGCTGATTAGTTTTCCATAGTCTGTTAATTTCTTCTTTATGATTTCATCTGTCCAAATTTTCAGAATTCTCTCACGGTCTGGAAAATCGAGGTATTTTTATACTGTTTAAAATTTTGATACAATAGAAATACACTCATCAAAAATGCATTCAAGGATGTCGAAATTTAATAAAAAAAATCTATGGTCTGCCATATTAATATATAATAAATTTAATATTTGTATGAAAAATGTATATAAGTAAAATAGCTTCTGTAAGGGAAAATTGAGTGATCAACTTCATATTGATATTGTATGTGTCTCAAAAAACAAGTGTATTTTTATCTTCATCAAGGGGTAGGCAGTGAGAACCGAACACCGCATTCTTCTACCTTGATACATACATCGCCTCATCAACATTGATACACTGTCTCATACATGCTCATCTTGCTTTTAAGGCAATTTCACTTAAAATTTCTCAACAGGTATCATGTAGAAAATGTATACAATGATTTCCGTGACAATGTTTTTGTGTGTATGGTGTATTGTGAAAACTTTTGTCCTCTGGCAATCTTATATTTTTTTAAAAATCTAATAGAAATATACTTGTCAACCTTTCAAGAAGAAAAAATGAACAATTACTATGGTGTGGAGAGTTAAGTGTTGGCTACAACCCACTCGTTTTCATTAGTTCTTTTGCTCATTATGTCTAATTGAATTATTCAAGTGTTATTGATTCATTTAGTATTTAATTATTTAGTATTAACGAAAATAAAAAATTATGGTTACGTTATATTTTTAATCCGAAGGTTGATCCTTTGCGGTTGCTGAATGGCTTTTGAGTCATGTATCCATTATTAACTTGGGCGCGGGTTCGAAGTCCCTCGGTGGATAACATTAACATGAGTCATTATTATTTTAACAGTCAGGTTTTATTGAAGTTCTCGGTTAGCTGGGAACCGTACAAGGCCCACTTCAGAGAGAGCTTTGACCTCTGAAGGATCGTTAGGCAGGTACGGATCTGTAGTTTCTTGCGCCTAAATTTACAATGCACCCCCCTTACATGAATTGTTCATCAATTGTCGGCCTACTTGGCTCAGTACGTTACAGATCATATGACAGTAGTTAGATTTTTGATTCTTGACCAGAAGGTCGTGGCTTCGGTTGCCTATTGAGAAAACCTTACCATTTATCATGTCATTCATTCCGTTATATCAGTGTTTTTCAATACTTACTTACTTAACGTTTCCGGCTGGTTCAAACCCTGCCACTCCAATATTCGCCGCATATTGGAGTGTTTTCCAATGAAGATGATAATCATTATTAAGAAAAATGGAACTAGAATCTTCGTGTACTAGTTAATCTATGATTTTAATATTTTATTACATAAATCTTTCACGATTGGACGATGAAAAAGAATTAACCCTTAGTTGACCGTCGTTCTAATAAGTACCGTACTCATTTTTCAATCCTGTTTTCCAACGCATTAATATGATTCTAATTTTTACATTTTTTTCTTATTATTTTGATAATACATTTTTTTATGAGAGAAACAACTTACTTGTGATATTTTCAGTACGGATTTGAATATTTTCGATTGTAAAATGTTTGTTTTTTTGTATATCTTTTTTGTTTATTAATAATTTACATGACACTGCTATTTTTTCTATTTATAATACTTTTTTATTTAATGTTTTGGTTGATCTTGAGTCCATATGTACATCTTTTTTATGTTTGCTTACGTCTATTGTTTTTTATATTTTTGTATTTACGCTTTTGGTTTATTTTGAGTCCATATGTATATATTTTTTTTATATTTGCTTACATTATTGATATTGTTTTTTATTTTTAATTTATTGTCTTACTGTTTAGGTTTAAGTTTTTTTTGCTAAGTGTTTACCTACCTAATTGTATTTTTTTTTCAATATGTGTTTTTATCTATGTATATAAAGGCATTTAAAATAAATAAATAATGGGGCTCTAGATAGGCTTGAATATAATTTTTTTTTTAAATATTTACGCTAATATTAGCATGGTACATTTCTTAAAATTAATTTATTATCAATCCAATAGGCACAAAATACATAATTAAATATAAAAACAATGACTTTTATAAAAACTATCTTTTGAGAGAAGTGACAAAAAGTGCATCCTGATCACTATGCACATATGGCCACGATATATAAATAAAAATGACATTTATTGTTATTATATCAATTTTTATTATGAAATAAATATAATGAACCTTAGTTAATAGATATGTTCTTTTGCTGTACCGACGAGTTTTAAATACGAAAAAAAAGTTGTAGGGTATATATTACTAATTTAAAGTATATGGTACTCGTAAATACCGTCGGTCAAAAAGGGTAATTTATTTTTCGAATACCTGTGCAACTAAGGGTTAAGATAAAACTTGCAAAACTACTCATGGAGTTGATTGAGATGGGATCCAGACTTGGGATATCTTTTAGATTACATTTAGAATTCATATCATCACGGTAAATCCCAAAATAAATCTCTTTAGAAAATTCTCATACATCACATTCTTATTGTTAATCTAATTACTTCTACTCCAGATGTAATTATCTGTTTTCTTTAATTTTTCTTATTGATTCACATTAGTTTCCTTATATTATATTTGACGCTCCACATTTATTTGAACATAGCGCAACTGCGCCATTTGAACCTATGCTAGAACCAGCCCTGTCATTGAGGAACCTTATAACCTTATAATAAAATGGTGTCTCCTTTTGAATACAAAGAGCCTTTTGAAGAAAAAAAGTAATTATTTTTATAACACCTAATTCAATTATTTTTATCATGATGAGGTTCCATTAAGGATTTAATATAATCAGGTGTTAGCAGGGCTAACGACCTACCATTGAAAAGGTCGTCGATCTGAATATAGCCACAAAAAGCAAAAAAATCTATACTTTTGTAAAAAATGACTGATTAGAATTTATTCATTTGCCGCACTAGTGTGAAACATTCATTCATTCAATCATAATCAAGGCATATCCCACAATGTGGAATAACCAGCGACAGGGGGTTTGCAAAACCTGCTGGAGCACAATACGTGCGTGTATCACCACACACCAATATCGTCTCACCTAAAAGGGCACTACATTCAGAATGGGTGGTGAACCTCATCGTTTGACTATGTGAGATGTTATTGTTCTTCTACTTCTTCTTATGTTAGGCCTAAGGGCCTGTTATTTGCAGAGACGTTGTTCTCCTGCGAGGTTGAGTCCCAGCTGTCCTTCTACCTCTTTGGTGGTCTGCCTGGTGTTCGTCTTCCTTCGGGTCGGCTGTGTAGTGCTATGTAAGGGATCTTGGATGCCTCCATCCTATTTACATGGGCATACCAGAATCTCCTTCTTTGCCGACCCCATCTGACGACATCCTCAACCTCGCAGATCTCTCTGACTCTCGTGTTTCTTATTCTGTCTCTAAGCGTGAGACCGGCTATTGCTCGAAGAGTTCTCATTTCTGACACTCTTAGTGTACTCTTCGTCATGGATGTGTCAGCCCTACATTCGATTCCATACGTCATTATGGGTCGTACACAGGTCTTATAAATTCTAACTTTACTTTTAAGTCTCATGTCAGGGTTTTGCCATATTGAATTCCTTAAGCACCCTGAGACAGAAGCAGCCTTGTTAATTTGACCCACAATTTCTTCTGGAAGGTTACTGTTACCACATAAGTCGACACCCAGATATCAGAACTTATCAACCTGTTCTACCGCCTTCCCATCCACAGATTCCCATGTTATTGTTACCTGTTGTATCGTCGATTACACAATCAATCGATATCGACAATCGATAGCAATAATAGAAAAGAGTGGAAGGACTATTCTAAGCCGGTGACTCACAGGCCTCGACTTGAGATAATATATATTATTAATTGTATATCGTTAGGTGTAAAATATACCTATAGATATACAATTGTTTAAGAGGACATATAACGCTAAACTTAGTGATTGAAAACATGATATACTAAAACCGCCTAATGCTCTATGAAGTTACGTGTTAGTAAGGGTAACTATCGCGTACGTTAAAATAGGTTTATACCTGATTTAAATTATCGGAAA
Organism: Molanna angustata; assembly: GCA_963576475.1. Taxonomy (NCBI): domain Eukaryota; kingdom Metazoa; phylum Arthropoda; class Insecta; order Trichoptera; family Molannidae; genus Molanna; species Molanna angustata. Next base: position 20,913,728 of record OY754984.1, on the reverse strand, counting down.
TCCAAAATTTGTTGGTTTTTTGCATTTTAAGAACAAACCTTAGTTGAAATGACAAAACTTTATCGGTCATTCACTTTGATTTCATGCACTATTTGAGCATTTAAAAGATTTATTTCTCTACGATACACGATGGAGTAATTAAAAAAAATGCTGTAAATAAGAATATTTTTAATATTTTTTTTTGGGGAATTAAGCCTGAATTTTAAGATTGTGTGACGAACATTCACTACAGAAATCGAATATTTTTTTTAATTAAATAAACTAATTTCTTAATTTCTCAATAGATGGCGTTACAAAAAGACTTTTCCGTTACTGCATAGATGGCAATAGCATAGTTCCTTATTTTCAAGTGAAATGTTACACACTATTCAAATATAAGGAACTTTCAGAAATTACATTGATAACAACTGATTGCTGTGAGCTCAATATTGACTGGTTGATCAGTATTGGGGTTACCTGCTGGTTTTTTGTGCGGATGGCTAATTACTCTTTTTAACTTTTTCATTCGAATGTTTTAAAGTACTTACTTATGTTTAGAAAAAAATCTAATTGTTAAATAAATTACTTAGTTTAAATTGAAATATTTAAAAGAACCTTTTAAAGGTTTAAAACTTGATTTAAATATATAACATAGCCAATGTAAATTTATAATTGGTTGTTATAAGGCACAATTGGTGAACGTTAAAAGTGGTGACGTAAACCAGACGAGGACAGGTCGTAAGCCCTGTAGGTGCCTCGAGTTCCTGGTTCTTCTACAATATCCCAACTTCGTCTCTATTGAGATGTTAAAAAAATGTCTGTCAATAAAAATATCACTAGAGAAATGTTGAAAACACTAAGACTAATGGTATTTTTTCTAGAAACACAACTGTTTAACATATTTGTGGAATTTGATTTGAAATTGGGGTGTTTAGGTTTATATGGCCCCTTAAATAAAGTTCGGACCCGATAAGTATGTAATAAAGTAGCGGGTTGTGGCATATTTTAAGTTATATAAGTTTATTTTGTATAAGATACGCTATAATTTAGCATCCCTCGATATCAGATTCATAACTTATTGCGGCTGACTGTACCAGCCCAACAAAACAAGATTAATAATAATTTATGTATACGAAAAATAGTATTTTCTTCCACTGTACACCACCTATATAAATTACTATGCAACCACTCCTGTATTATCAATGACTTTAAACATATTTTCAAATCTGTCATCGTGTCGGGATATATTTATTTATTTGTTTATTTATTAAAATCTTTTTTTTACATGTATAGTAATATAAGTAGGTACAATATAACTTTATACAGAGTAAATAAAATGTATAGGTAATACTATAATTGTGAGATATGTGAGTGAAAGAGATAGCATGTCTGTGTGTGTATATAGTGTTTGAATGGGCACGCGACGCGTCATTCATCGTTCGCCGTTGATAGTAATACCTCCGTCTTATTGTATAGTAATATTGACCTTGAAATATTGTATTGTACTATTCGTGTTGTTAGAATAAAGTGTAAAAGAAGAAACATCTTTTACTAAACATCACAGAGTTCCACCCCAACAATAAGTAGTGTATAAGGACACTATAATAATTAAGTTGAAGTTTGTCATAAGTGTATACATATTTATATACCTATATTTTAATTTGTGTATTAGGCTACTCTACTAAACTATGCCTGTCCCAGAGTAGCGTTATATAAATCACTTCTATTATTTTTATTTGTCAAAGTGTTAGTTAATTTTTATAAGGTTTAGTGGTAGGTTAGTAATACAGAGGTGCAAGTATATGTTTTGGTGTAGTATGAAAATATTGCTTAATGTTAAATATGTGCTTGATGAAAATATTGCTTAATGTTAAATATGTGCTTGATGAAAATATTGCTTAATGTTAAATATGTGCTTGATGAAAATATTGCTTAATGTTAAATATGTGCTTGATGAAAATATTGCTTAATGTTAAATATGTGCTTGATGAAAATATTGCTTAATGTTAAATATGTGCTTGATGAAAATATTGCTTAGTGTTAAATATGTGCTTGATGAAAATATTGCTTAATGTTAAATATGTGCTTGATGAAAATATTGCTTAATGTTAAATATGTACTTGATGAAAATATTGCTTAATGTTAAATATGTGCTTGATGAAAATATTGCTTGATGTTAAATATGTGCTTGATGAAAATATTGCTTAATGTTAAATATGTGCTTGATGAAAATATTGCTTGATGTTAAATATGTGCTTGATGAAAATATTGCTTAATGTTAAATATGTGCTTGATGAAAATATTGCTTGATATGTCTGTGTGTTTTGAATTTTGTCACGCACATCATCGATTTTTTGTCAATATTTTTTTTTTCGATGAAATAAAATTAAATTTCATTCATTCATACCATCACGATATATTCCTCAATGCGGGGTAACCAGCAACAGGTGTAGGGGTGTGCATTACCTTATAAAAGGATGTGCGACATATTCGAATATAATTATTTGCTGTTCCTATGTGTAAGACTAATTATGCGCAGAACTCTTTTGTCAGACGTAGTTGTAAATTGTATAATTCTGTCGATAAATCTGCAATCGATATTTTAAATAACGATTTTGCATCTTTTAAAAGAAAACTTTTAAATGTTGTGTAAACTTACATATATGTGGGTAAGTATTAACTGTTTTTTTATTGTATTTTATTATTGTTATTTTTATTTCTTGTAAGTATGGTATATGAAGGATGTATAGAGAATGGACTTAGGATGAATGCCAGCAAATCAAAGTCAATGGTCTTTGAAAAGAGTGAAAGCAGAACAGCGTGTAAAATAAGAGAACGAGAACGAATGGCTCGAGCAAGTCGACGAATATGTGTACTTGGGAAGCATATTTCAACGGAATGGACGACTCGATAAAGAGATCGAAAGAAGAGTTATGGCAGGAAACAGAGTGAATGGAGCACTAAGACCAATTATGAATGATCGCAACATATCAAAGGATGCCAAAGTTGCCATTCATAACGCCGTCGTAGTGCCAACCTTGACGTATGCAAGTGAAACCTGGACATGGCAGAAGACGCATGAAAGTAGAATAAATGCAGTTGAAATGAGATCGTTAAGAAGGATTTGTAATAGAACGATGTATGACCGGGTAAGAAATGAGGACATAAGGAAAGAATGTAAGATGAAGAAAGATGTCATTACTAGAATGAAAGTGAACACAGTGAGATGGTTTGGTCACATGGGGAGAATGAATGAGGAGCGCCTGACAAAGAAAATATACAGAGCGGAAAGGAATGGAATGAGAGGTCGGGGACGCCCAAGAAAGGGATGGCACGACCATGTGAACGAAATTTTGAAAGACGGAAATGTTAGAAGTGTGAACAATAGACGAGCATGTATGAGACGATGCATGAATGTGGACGAAGCGAGGGATGCGTGCCAGGATAGAAAAATGTGACGTTCGGTTCTCTCTGCCTACCCCGCAAGGGACATGGCGTGATGGTATGTATGTATGTATTGTTATTTTTCGTTTTATTTTAATCTTGTCATTCTTCCTCTTGCTATAACTAATATTCTTTTTCTTCATAAAGTATCTTATTGTAAACCATTTATGGAAACTTTGCTGGTTTATTTGATTATTTTTTTTTGTACCATTACAATATTTTTACAAAACTGATGTTTCCTTGATAAATAAAAATAAATAAAAAATCCCCATACATCAGTCTCTTTACATCCAAAAACGCACTAAATTTAACTTTTTAGTGTAAACATAAATAATAAATCATGAAATGTAAACGTTTAATGTAAACTTAAATAATAAACAGTAAATTGTATTTTTTTTTTAATCTTTAGATTATAATAATTTTTCTTGCTTGTTATATTTTTGTGCTAATATTTCTTTTTTTCTATCAGTGCGTCCCGCTCAAAGAACGGAATATCTATTTATGTTACCAGTGCAGTGCAGTGCAGTGCAGCCTTTAGATATTATTTTATGTTTCCTTTGCCAAACGTGATGCTTTGAATAATTTTAAAATGCTAAATTTTATATCTACGTCGCATGAACGGTCGCGCACTTTGACATGTAAATACACCAGTTTCCCGTCGTTCAACTTCATACTATCTGCATGGCGGAACCGTCAACCGAATAATTGTGTATTTTTTTTTAATAGTTTGAATATATCCTTGAAGCGAGTGCATATACACTCTCATACATTCCCCAAACTAAGCATAAATTCTTGTTCTATAGGTGAACGAAATCGGTCGAGGCAGGATTCGAACTCTCGACCACTGGATTACTAACCCAACGCGCTAACCGCTCTGCCATCAACCTAAATATATCTCTATACGTTTTTCGATAAATCAAAAATTTCTAAATTACGAATTTATCTTATCTTACCTCTTATACCTCTAAAAACTTTATTTATATGCTATGTATAACCATGATTTATTGTAAAAGGCTTTTGTCGTATAATAAATAAATAAACAAATTCATTCATTCATTCATACTGTGGTGGAGCATCCCTATGATGTCCCCACATCACTACTGATTTCGTGATTTGTCATTGCTACCAACACAAGCGGAGGTTATAAATAGTTATCCCCACTTTTACAATTCATTCGGAATTTTTCTAGTCACCGTGGCCTGACGTATCGCGGACTCTCCTCTACATTCTTATTAAATATGAATATAATTATTATTTAAACAACTATTATGTAGAACATTAATCGAAATAAATATATATCGGAGTGAGTACTATCTTTTTTAGGGATGGTCCGCCACAATACCATCACGGCACATCCAACAATGCGGGGGGAACAATGACAGGTGTAGGGGTGTGCATTACCTTATAAAAGAAAGCACGACGCAAGCGCGTATACCCACATAACGATCTCGTTTCACCTAAAAAGGCACTACATTTACAATGGGTGGTGAACCTCGTTGCTGAACTATGTGACATGTTATTATTGCATGTTGTATTTTCTATTACCTGGCTCTTACGAGACACCCGAAACACTACATTCAGAATGTGTGATGGTGAACCTCATTGCTGAACTATGTGAGATGTTATTGTTGCCTGTTGTATTTTCTATTACCCGTCTCTTACGAGACACCCGTAACACTACATTCAGAATGTGTGATGGTGAACCTCATTGCTGAACTATGTGAGATGTTATTGTTGCCTGTTGTATTTTCTATTACCCGTCTCTTACGAGACACCCGTAACACTACATTCAGAATGTGTGATGGTGAACCTCATTGCTGAACTATGTGAGATGTTATTGTTGCCTGTTGTATTTTCTATTACCCGGCTCTTACGAGACACCCGAAACAATACATTCAGAATGTGTGATGGTGAACCTCATTGCTGAACTATGTGAGATGTTATTGTTGCATGTTGTATTTACTATTACCCGGCTCTTACGACACACCCGAAACACTACTTTCAGAATGTGTGATGGTGAACCTCATTGCTGAACTATGTGAGATGTTATTGTTGCCTGTTGTATTTTCTATTACCCGGCTCTTACGACACACCCGAAACACTACTTTCAGAATGTGTGATGGTGAACCTCATTGCTGAACTATGTGAGATGTTATTGTTGCCTGTTGTATTTTCTATTACCCGGCTCTTACGACACACCCGAAACACTAATTTCAGAATGTGTGATGGTGAACCTCATTGCTGAACTATGTGAGATGTTATTGTTGCCTGTGGTATATTCGATGAATACGTTATAAATATTTGCAATATGAAACTTTCGGTAAGTAGCTACTAGGTTACCCACGGTTAATCCATCAGTTTGTAAGTTCGACACTGGACCCCGTACACTGTATGACTAAATATGCATTTGAAATTTGACGTCTGATCTGCACGCTCCATACTATCTTAAAATATTAACATGCAATTCAAAAACACAGGTCCGCTGCAAGATGTATGTACAACCTTCCTAATAATAATAATATTATGATATATTTCTAGCCAAGTGGGGCTGCCGCTGAGCACGGCCGTCCCCGGCGGCGCAGGGCCTTTATTAACCATGCCGACTAAATTTATTATTTTAATTAAGTGCCTACGTAAACGGGGTGCATGTTTGTAAAGTCTACCAACAGCGTATCATCATCTCCGATTCATGTATCGAAATAATTCATATTCAAAACGTGTTTAAAGATACTCATAAATAAAAAAGCTTAAGTTATTGAAAATGAATAGGTAACAGGCATAGAACTATAGAATACTCATTCCCATACAATACCTCGCTGAAAAAGTGAAGCCGTTTTATTTGCCGGCTCGTGTCAATATATGTACGACTCTGCTGGTAGACATTGTTCGTATAGAACTACTCGTTATGACTGCGTAAATAATTTTGCAAGCAGTTAAAAAATTACCTATTTGGAGAACGTATCACGCAGACGGCCAAATGATTACTGAATGCTCGTAGCAAAATGTTGACCAAATTAGTCAACATAAAGCAGTCGCGTTAACTGCAGGCTAAAGAGTATTCTATGATAACAGATAAACCACACAAGGACAAAAAACTATACATACCTAGCACCTAAACTGCACAACACGTTAAAACAAGACATTTATATATTTATTTATTTAACACTTCATTTTACATTATGTACTTATTTACCAGTACAAATGACGGATTTGCCAATACGAATTGCCAGTATATACCAGAAATCTTAACTCATTCATCAACTAAAGCAAAACAAAAAATTTTCAATTGGCTATTAAACACAGGCAGAGAAAAGAAAGAAATATTTTTACATATTGCAAACTACTCATGGACAAATACGTTTTAAATATTATGCCATCAAACTACATAATTGCCTACCAACCTCACTAAAACTGCTACCACAAAAAACATCGTCACAAAAATACAAAAAACACATAACACCATGGATAAATAACACCGGTTCAGATCATATCAATTAATGTCAATATTTTTTTATTAAGAAAAATGTTTTTTTATGATAAAATTATATGTTTAACTGCCTTTATTTCCAAAGTTTTTAAAAATATCTAAAAAATCCGGAACACCCCAACTAGATAATTAAATTTTCTATAAAAAATTTGAACATTGTAGTAGTACATCCCAATTTTTTTTTAACATTTTTTATAAAAATTGAATTTAGCGACGACATTGTTTCATACAATTTGTAAGGTAGTTATGAAATTTACTCTAGTAAAAAGGATAAATAATATTTCAAATAACACACAAAGATTGACTGTCTGACATGTTTTTAATACTACTGAAAAAATTCAATCTACTATATTTGTTTTACAATGTTCCATTGTTTTGTTTTATTTGAAATAAGATATCTATTAATTATGGTGTTGCCATAACTTCACAGTAGTAAACACTACACAATATCTCACTCACTAGTTTGATAACTACTTAATCTAGTAGCTTTATCTAGTAGTTCTTAAGTAGCTCATGGAGTCCTCTAGGTTAACAATCTCGGCACCACAGTGCAAAATAAAATCGACGAATGTGAATGGAAGATTCACATTCGAGGACTCGAGATCTTTTTAAATAAGAAACATCAGGGGTATGACCAAAATCTCTGTAAAATATTAACCTACTTGGAATCTAACAATAGTAAAGCGCCATAACTATGAAAAAACTTCTTAAAGACTTTGAAATTCTTCTTCGAGGTCACAAAATCCGCGTGCAGACCAATGGGATTTGAAGAGGCCCACGGACAGAAACTAGAAGTTCCGATCTATAAGAGGACACCATTGGGTGGCAACAATCCCACAGGATATGTTCCGGGCGTTGACAGAATTGACAAGAGGCAGATGAGGCAATTTTTATATAGAAAACAAAATAGCTTGAAATATTTATTAATCTGTGTTCATGTATATATTCTTAATTATGCATATCATCGCCATCGATAGTTGGATATCATGTGTTTCATGCAACTAGTTAATTGATTTTGCTTATATGCTGACTTTTATCTCGCATAATATTATATTCACCTATTTTTTCACTCTCCTGAGAATGGTTGACACAAAGTTATATACTATAACAACACCTAAACATCCCTTGGATGTAGCAGTGAAGTTGTTACCTATCCAAGTATTCATAATGCCAAGTTTGGAAACCAAAATAATACCTAAATTTTCCAAATAGTTTTGAAAGCATTCTTCCATAGCAGCACTAGAAGCGGTTTTATATCCCCTAGGCGATAAACAATGAACCTCACACTGAATTTTAACCTACAAACCAAACGACGAATTAACAAACTCATAACTAATTTTAACCTACAAACCAAACGACGAATTAACAAACTCATATCTAATTTGCAAATTAATATGGCGCACGCGAACGGTTAATGTGGCTGCTTAATTACTTGGTACCTTTAATATCAGCGATGCTGAATATAGTTCACCTGATACAGAAATATCAGGAATTGAGATACTTTTGTATGGTGAACGGTTAAAACTTTTAACAAATTCAACAGAAACAATTAAATACGACAGTAAAATAGTCGAAATTGTAAAGATTGAAATGCCTACATAAAATACAAGACCACCTGGAACTTGCGAACAGATGGAAAAACAGAAAGATGGAAGAACAGAACAGAACAGAAAGACCTGCTCCTTCCAGGATAGTCCACATTCACAAATAGTAAAAAGAAGAGGAATATACAAAAGATTATATTATTTCCTTTGACCAGAATGCATGCATGAAAAAGGATGGCTAAAAATTTTCTTAAAAATCTTTGGTATACCATCCGAATTTCTTCATTAGAATTAATTTCTTCCAACCAACCAGAGTTAATGTTAAATATACAAAACATTGTGTACTATGGCAATAAGTTAATCACATTACAAAATAAATAAAGATATCAGTAGAAAAGTAAAAAAAACAAAGAAGATAGTATATCTCACCGCTAGTTTACCAACATGCGTTTGCCATCTCAAATGGGAATCAATGTGTATTCCCAGATATTTAATTCATTCTTCTTCTTCTTCTTATTTTAGATCGTAGATCTGTTTGTACAAGAAAGCTATTTCTGTGAAGCTGAGGTCCAGTTATCCTTCCACCTCTTAGGTGGTCTTTCGGGGAGGCGATTAGTGATGAGCAATTGCAAGACCAAGACCAAGACCAGGGTGGTCTTGGTATTGGTCTTGGTCTTGCACCCGCGGTCTTGGTCTTGGTCTTGCATTTACAAGTATAGTCTTGGTCTTGGTCTTGGTCTTGCATACATAGTCTTGGTCTTGGTCTTGGTCTTGCAGCAAGAGTCTTGCAAGTCTTGCACTTTTACGAGTACCTACAGTACATATTCGGGTTTTTTTAAATAAAAAAATAAAGCCAAAGTTTTCGTTGAAGTAAATATGTAATAAAATTTTAGGTAGGTATTAAATTAATATAATTTTTGGAAAAAAATTACAAAACTATGAAATATCGTTTACATTAACATATCACTGTTTACATGTCGTCTTGAGATCATATTACCTCAGAACAAGAATTCCGCCTAGTGAGATTGTAAAATTTCTGTATTTTAATAATTTTTATTTATAATAATAATAATAATAATAAACACTTATTTGCACCCTGCGCAAGTGGCGAGTTTATTGCCATATGGCAATTTCTTCCAACTAACCAGAATATATTGTTATTATAGTAATAAATATGAAATACTAACATGTTGAAGAATTTAAGATCAATTAATTCAATGTATAAGCTGAAGTGAATCAAAACTTGAATCATTGTCTGAATACAATAAATCTTTCAAAGATGATTTTTATGAAAATATCTAACAAACATTTTTCTAGTCATGAACATTGATGTCAATTATGACAATTATATACCTAACTTAGTCCTCTCTCTGAAACTATAATAAATACATAAATACAAGGAAACTAACAGACATTCTTACAGGGCTTTTGACTTATCGGCTAGATTTAGTCAGATCCAACTGTCGATGGCGATAGAAATGCTTCTCTGGGCTGGAAACACTGGTTAGTTGGAAGAAATTATCATACGGCAATAAACTCACCACTTGCGCACGGTGCAAGGAAGTATTTATTATTATTATTTTTATTATTATTATTATGTTTAGTTAAATAATACGCACAGAAATATAAAACCATATATCCAAATTATTTAGATAATATTTTAAGATATTTTGTATTCCATACAAAACATGTACCTAGGTATGTATGTCAAGATAGGATAGTATGGTGAGGTCAGTCCTTCCTTCCTACCCAGAATATTGAACTTGTTATATTACACTTTTCTGATTAGTACCTACATATGTAATTGGTCTCATTGTTGTAGGTAGGTACATCTTTTTTTATATCATTTTCAATTAATTTATTTGACTGTAAGTAAGTATATTAATCCAAATAAATAAATACATATATGTATATGAAAACTGTTTGATGGTATGTATGTATTCGGAGATTAAGTGCCTATCAAACTACTGAGTCACCTTAGATTAATGATATTATAATATGTCATTGATAAGTGATAGGTCACTGCCACACAATTTGTATGAAACGATGTCGTCACTAAACTATTTTTTTAACAAATTTAAAAAAAAAATTGAGATGCGAATTGTATGAAACGATTTCGTCATTAAATTCAATTTTTTTAAAAATTGTAAAAAAAGTTTGAGATTTACTGCTATTATAACATTCATATTATTTACAGAAAATTAAATTATCTACTTGGGGTATTTCGGCTTTTTTCGATATTTTCAAAAACGTTGGAAATTAAGGCTGTTAAACACATAAATATAGTGTTAAACACATATATATATATATATATATATATATATATATATATATATATATATATATATATATATATATATATATATATATATATATATATATATATATATATATATATATATATATATATATATATATATATATATATATATATATATATATATATATATATATATATATATATATATATATATATATATATATATATATATATATATATATATATATATATATATATATATATTTTTTTTTTTTTTATAAATACATAATGTTTAAGAAACTCTGGAACTTTTTCACATGAAAAATTAACTTGAGATTTTGTATTTGTCTATATTTATACCAATTAACAACGTTCTAGCTTTTATAGTTATTGAGATAGGTAGGTACCTACCTATTTGTTAAAATTAATTTAAAATTCAAAAGTTGATAACCCCTGACTGAAACAAAATATCAAAATGAAATAAAAAAGCATTGTAGCCCTATGAATTTATATACATTCTGAAATTTTAGGCTCTTTGCATTTAGCGGATCAAAAATTATATGAGGTCTATGAGGAGGACACAAATCTCGCGTATCTTGGCTTGATAATTTGTCGACATTTTAAGAGAAATAAATTCTCTTGAACAAATCGACAGTTTTGGAAAATAAAATATCATAAAATATTTATAAATGTGTTTATAGTTTGGTACGTATTCCTAAATTATACATTCTATCGCCATCGACAGTTGGATCTCATGTGTTACATGCAACTAATAAAATAATGAACATACCTACCTGCTTGCTTGAATGATAGATTATATGTATGTAAGTATAATATCATATCTTGTCAAAACTCGCCCAGAAACATGTACCTACAGAGTACCTACACAGGAAGTCATACTACGAATTGTCCCAGATTCAAAATGTCTTATTACGTTTCAATCGTGCAAAAACATACTCTTACAATAAAAACATAAGGGTTATGTTTCTATAACGGCGGCATTAGACACAAGAATAAGTAATATTTTTAAGTAAATAATATGAAGTACTAATTCCTTTCTTTGACGTGACCGCAGAGGTATTTCAAAGTGTGTGTTTTTTTAATAATTGATTTTATTTTATTACCTTGTATGGTAAATTTAATTAATATTTTTTTTTAATTTTATATTCAAAGAATGTGCATCTTATCATTATTTTGTATTATTATACATTTTTAAAAACACCTTGACTATCGTATATAACAAAATTTTACGTGCTATTTATGGTAAATAAACTTTTTTTATACCAAATGACATATTAAGTAATTAAATGAAAGTTTGATCAGAGAAATCGATAACATATTTACTTTTACAAAAATACAAAATTTATGCATACTTATAAAAAAAACTAAAACACTTTAAAAATATACATGCACAGATACATATGTACATACCCACATACATAATATTCCAACTGTCGATTCGTTCGAGAGAATTTATTTCTCTTAAAAATATAGACCTGGCATACAAATCTCGCACTTCTTAGAGTGATACTTTGTCGGTCTGTTAATAGAAATAAGTCGCACGAAAGCAGAATAAATGCAGTTGAAATGAGATCGCTTAGAAGAATTTGTAACAGAACGATGTATGATAGAGTTCGGAATGAAGATACAAGGAAAGAATGTAAGATAAAGAAAGATGTAATTAACAGAATGAAAGTTAACACATTGAGATGGTTTGGCCACTTGGGGAGAATGAACGAAGAACGCCTGACGAAGAAAATATACAAAGCTGACAGGAACGGAATAAGAGGTCACGGGCGCCCAAGAAAAGGATGGCACGACCATGTAAACGATATTTTGAAAGATGGAAATGTAAGAAGCATGAACAACAGACGAACATGTATAAGACGATGTATGAATGTTGATGAGGCGATGAATGTGTGTCAAGATAGAAAAATGTGGCGTTCGGTTCTCTCTGCCTACCCCGTGAGGGACATGGCGTGATGGTATGTGTGTATGTATGTATGTATGTATGTATTATTTAAATAGTGTGATAAATAAATAAAATAATTAATAGAATAATTAATAAAATAATTAATAGAATTTATTTTATGCACAAGATACAGTAGGTACACTTGAAACGCCTCCGTAGATGTTTGTTTATTTGAGTAGAGCGGCGTCTTTGCAATTACACCGCGGTTAAATAAATATAGCATTTGAGAATCTAATGATAAAGGTTATTTTTGCATAACGTAAACGTAATATGAGACAATTTGAATCTGAGATAGTAACTTCCTGTTTGTTAACACACGCCGCACGTGTTCATTATTAAAAATATTTGTTATTTAAACCGATAGGTTTCTTAATTTTATTCTTAGACATTTGTAGTAATTAAATTTTGGTACACCTACCTAAGATACACTAATATGAATACATTTAACAATGACACAAAATTATAAATTATTTTTATACTGACCGTTTTTATAAAATAAATATCATGTGAAGACATCAAACATTTTTAAGAAAGTCATAAATAGTGAAAGTTGATAGGCTAAAAGTTTCAGATGTCACAAAATTCGATCTTCGTATAGGTATAACTCATTTACTGTCGTTCCAATGTACCTAATTTCTACGAGTAATAACATATTGAAAAAATGCAAGACCGCAAGAGTCTTGCATTTAGGTCTTGCAAGACTCTTGGTCTTGCAAGCATGGTCTTGGTCTTGGTCTTGGTCTTGCATCCCTGGTCTTGGTCTTGGTCTTGCAGTGAAGTATGTGGTCTTGGTCTTGGTCTTGGTCTTGCAAAAAATGCAAGACCAAGACCAAGACTGCAAGACTTGCAAGACTTTTGCTCATCACTAGAGGCGATGCCCTAGTGGGATTTCGTTTGCCGCTATGGATGGGATTCGAGATGCGTCCATCCTGTTGACATGGTCCGTCCAAAATCTTCTCCTAGCTCTACTCCATCGTATGATGACCTCGGTCTCAAAGGTCCACCTAATGTCGTCATTGCGAATTCTGTCCCTAAGCGTTTTCCCTGTAATAGCCCTTAAAACCTGCATTTCCGATTTTCGTAGGAGGTTTTTGGTTGTGGTCGTGTCGGTTCTTGTCTCCACCGCATATGTCATAATTGGTTTAACACATGTCTTATAAATTCTGACCTTACTATCCGTTCTTATGAATTTGTTATGCCAGATGATAGTTTTGAGACATCTTACATAATTCATTCGACTTTATCAATAATTTTTGGGACAGTTGCCGTTCATGGAATAATTGTTATTGCATTCATGTAATAACATTGTTTCTTATGGGAATTAATCCTGAATTTTAAAATATTGTGTGATGCACGTATATTTGAGAAATATGATATCAAAATGCAATGTTTAGATCTATATGCTTTCTTAATTGTGTACATGAATATACATCAGTTCATACATTATAAAAATTTGTATAGCGATTCCGAAACACGCCGCTATTAATATTCAAATATATTTCATGTCTGGCTACTCGCATCTTTATGGCGCAATTTTTTAAAACGCTCGTTATATTATAATACGCGTATAAAAGCCGTGAGGTGAGCAAATTTTTATATGCGTAAAAGCCTTCGATATCTCCCAACCAGTAATAGCCACAATTTCCCACAAAAATCTGTGACATAAAATAGGGAAGAATTTTCTTTGAATTACGACCAATTGATGGCATTTTGATTGCAATGGTAATAAATAACGAATAATCTGACTTTAAAAAGCAATTTACCTACCTACCTATCTCAAAACCCATTTTTGATATTCGATATCGAACAGCCATTTTTTTCAACATTTTTAATGTTTTTTTATCTTCTCGTATACCTGAGGTTTATTTTTTAAATCGTGAGGCACCGGTTTAGACTAATGCTTTCACTTTTTAATATTGTCATATATTTATATTTCTGTAACTATTTTTTTTTACTCCTCATTAACCTAAAGGGATAAAGTTGGGAGTTATGATTTCTCAATTTTTAAGGGTATTTTTTATTGCAGATTATTAACTAGTATCATGCTGAGATTGTATTCTGAAAGTTTCATCACAATGTATCTGTGTCCTATGTGCTGTGTGCTATGTACGGCGTGTTTTTTTTTTGTTTAATGGCAATTCACCCTACAGAGAGTGCTTTATGCCTTGGTAAAAATATCATATTTTTTTTTTGTTAAATGGCAATTCACCCTACAAAGAGTGCTTTGTGCCTTGGAGAAAATATCATAATTTATTTTGTTTAATGGCAATTCACCCTACAGAGAGTGCTTTATGCCTTGGTGAAAATATCATATTTTTTTTGTTTAATGGCAATTCACCCTACAGAGAGTGCTTTATGCCTTGGTGAAAATATCATAATTTTTTTGTTTAATGGCAATTCACCCTACAGAGAGTGCTTTATGCCTTGGTAAAAATATCATAATTTTTTTTTGTTAAATGGCAATTCACCCTACAAAGAGTGCTTTGTGCCTTGGAGAAAATATCATAATTTATTTTGTTTAATGGCAATTCACCCTACAGAGAGTGCTTTATGCCTTGGTGAAAATATCATATTTTTTTTGTTTAATGGCAATTCACCCTACAGAGAGTGCTTTATGCCTTGGTGAAAATATCATAATTTTTTTGTTTAATGGCAATTCACCCTACAGAGAGTGCTTTATGCCTTGGTGAAAATATCATATTTTTTTTGTTCAATGGCAATTCACCCTACAGAGAGTGCTGTATGCCTTGGTGAAAATATCATAATTTTTTTTGTTTAATGGCAATTCACCCTACAGAGAGTACTTTATGCCTTGGTGAAAATATTTTTTTTTGTTTAATGGCAATTCACCCTACAGAGAGTGCTTTATGCCTTGGAGAAAATATCATAATTTCGTTGAATTTGTTAAAATAAAATTAATTAAAGTTGGATGTTATTTGACTTTCATTTGTTAATTTAAAATTTTGAATCGAAATTATATATTATATGATATATTGAATGGGGAAGTACAAGTTATTTTAACCAGATTAAAATAAAATAAATTGTCGGAAGATATACGGTTGAAGCAATTAAAAAATAAATGGTCAAAAGTCTCCTCCTGACCACATTCACAAAGTGGACTGTTAATAACATTAATTCTGTAAAGATGCGAAGCAACAAGACAATGGCCAATTCTCATACGCGTGATACAAGATATGTCCCCCCTAAGAGAGTCCCTTATTTTCAGGTGAAATGTTACACACTATTCAAATATTCAAAAACTTTCAAAAACTACATTGATAAGGGAACTCAATAAGAAGGCATAATTGGTGAACGTTGCGGAA
Organism: Molanna angustata; assembly: GCA_963576475.1. NCBI lineage: Eukaryota > Metazoa > Arthropoda > Insecta > Trichoptera > Molannidae > Molanna > Molanna angustata. The sequence goes on along the minus strand of OY754984.1, from coordinate 20,897,719 downwards.
GCGCATAAAGTGATCACGTAAACCAGCCGATGACAGGTCGTAAGCCATGTAGGTGCCTCGAATTCCTGGTTCTTCTACAATATCCCAACTTCGTCTCTATTGAAATGTTGAAAAAAATGTTTGTCAATAAAAATATCATTTGACTCCCGAAAGGGAAAAAAATCCAATGTTTGGGTATATCTTCTTCTTCCTGGCCTCTTCCCAACTTACCGTCGATGAAGACTGTTGGGGTCAGCTCTCCTCGTCCTCAGGCTGTACACTTTTCGGTTCTGGGCCGCCTCCTGTTAATTATTGTTTCATCAATTGTGAACTCCTTTGCGCCATCCTTTTAATTTTTTGGTCTTCCCCTATTCGTTGATCGGGGGATGTCTACGGCCATAGCCTGGTTCACAATGTGATCCTCGGGTCTTCTTAATATGTGACCACACCATCTCAATTGTCTTTCTTCTAATTTATTGTTAATGCCTCTCACTCCTAAGCTTCCGCGAATGTATGAACTTTTTATTTTGTCTTTTAGAGACACCCCCGCTGACCATATAAGCATACGCATCTCGGTGGTTTCCATTTGCCTATGGAAGGTGTTGTACATCGTCCAACATTCGGAGCTATACAGTAGCGCAGGTCTGACAATTGTCTGATATATTTTTCCTTTTAGTTTAATTGGCATTTTTGAGTCACATAAAACTCCTGTCATAGCCCTAAATTTCATCCATCCCACATTTATTCGGTGTGTTACATCCGCTGCACAGCCTCCGTCGTTATGGATCTTCGACCCCAGGTACTCAAAGGAGTCTATTTGGTAGAGCTTCTCCATCCATTTGCGTCACGGGAGTGGCAGCATTTGAATTTTCAAACGGTAAGTAGAGGTACTCTGTTTTCTTTCTACTTAGTCTCAATCCATTATCTTCCAGAATTTTTCTCCATCTTTCCAGTCCATCTTGTAGGTCTTCGTGCTTGTCACTAATTAATACAATATCATCTGCAAATAACAGAATTTTCGTGTGTCTGTTCATTTCTCATTTAGTTAGGTAATCCATGGTTAAGATGAAGAGTAGCGGACTGAGAACCGAACCTTGATGTACCCCCACTTTTATAGGAAATTCTGGAGAAACTTCCGATGTGCATCTCACTTGTGTTTTGACTCTGTCGTACGTATGCTAAATGATAAGGACATACCTTTCTGGTACTTTGTGAGTGCTCTGAGTGTTGCCCATATCAGGTTTCTTGGGACTCTGTCAAAAGCCTTTTCCAAATCTATGAAAACCAATTGAGGGTCCTTTTTGGCGTCTCGGTGTTTCTCGACCAGAATCCTCAGTCTCGACCAAATTTGCGTATATGCAATTAAAAAAGAATATTCGATCGTTATATTATATTTTTTGTCAAGTGAGAGTAAAACACAGTGCTAGCGACTAACGGATGGTTAAATATACCGTTACTAACATACGTAGGTAATCTGTATATATGTGTTCATTGTGATGTATTAAAGACGGTGATGAGATTTTTTCTCAATACACAGCTGCCTCTTATCATGAAATTTCCCAAGCTCTCTCAACACGCATATTAGCTGTCACCGCTTACAGGGTTAACTGTCAATATATGAATTTTATTTATTTTGTGTAACATCTTTTATTTTATTTTATTTATTTACTTACATTTTATAACACCATATTTATAATGACAACAATAAGTAGATTACTGCTGCCCAACTAGGAAATCCTATTCTAGGGCTAGCAGTTTACATTTTTACTGACAATTTTATGCAATTATGAACCAGGTGATTGCTCCCGTTCCACACTAAATATGTACACAATCTCAACTTTCTGCAATGACAATCATTACCTCAACAAATATATGGGCTCACACAAAACAGATCAGCCAGATCCCAATGTCCGCCAAAATACCTGTCATAAATCCAATCTCTGACGCGATATGTCTATATATTACTCAATATGTCCTATTAAGATTCGTCTAAATTTATCCGTCTGAATTTTAGTATATGAGAAATGTCAAAAAGTTGACTGCATTTATACGGGACTTATTACGTCACTCTGCGCGGCTTAAATCATTTTATCCACGGTCGCCCGTTGGTTATAGACGTTTTCGTACTCTGAAACGAATCAGAATAGGACATAATATTATGTTTTTATATTGGTGAAGATATTTAGAATATCTAGTTGTAGGGTAATTTAATGCTTATCGTAAGTTTTATTTGATACACAATAGTGTAAATTTAATCATAGCACATTCGACAACCCTTCACGTAGCGAAACTACGTGTCGAGGGAATGAGACGTAAGGGTGGTTTAACGTTGAGATATGGTAGGACGGCGGAGGGTGCGGTGGAGAAAGCAATAGGTAAACGTGCAAAGATGGCGTATTGAGAGGTTCCTAATTCATCCGGCAGATGGCAGCGTTGCAGTGATTGATGACTGCGATAGCAGCGGGGTGTTACCAATAATAAGCCCAGTCTTTCATCTCCTACCTCCCGCCCAAGCATAGGGATGCAACGTCGTTAAAAAAAACATCGATATTTTTATCTTGTACCGAAATCTTTAGTTTCTTCATTAGTTCAAGGTTACATCAATCAAACCCGCTCGATATACTTCTTCTTCCTCTCTTTTTTTAGATCTATGATCTGTTTTTACAGGTCCTGGGACGAGGATGTCCAGGTCTCCCTCCATCTTTTTGATGGTCTTCCCGGTGGTCGGCGTCCCTCTGGTATTTCGCGCATTATAATCTTTGGTAACCTTTCTGGATTCATCCTTTAACATGATCTCTCCAGTATCGTCTTCTTTGCCTGCTCCACCTTACAATATCCTCCATATTGCAGGTTCTGCGGATCTCCTCATTGGGGATTCTGTCTCTGAGGGTTCTGCCCAAGATAGGTCTTAGTGTTTTCATTTCTGTTATTCTGAGTATCTGTTTTGTTCTCACCGCTGTTCTCGCAGCTTTATTAGTCTGTTCTTTGACTTCTTTATAGAAATCATTACAACTAGATATCTCCACACCTAGGTATTTAAAAGTTGTAACCTGTTCTATTGGTTTATCGTCTACAACCAATTTGCATCTCAGAGGCTGTCTTGATATTGTGAGATATTTAGTTTTAACGACCAATATTGTCATATTATATCTCTTAGCTGCAAGATGGAACTTTTGTAATACGTGATCGATATTTTTAACATCGTTTTAATGTCAACAAACATCGATGTATCGATACAACGATACATCGATGTTTGTTGACATCAAAACATGGATGTCGAAACGTCGACAACTTTTTTTATCTAAGCAATATATTTTTATTTATAAATAAATATACTAATTTATTTATAATTTTCAACTGTCAATTCTTGTTAGAATTCCGTTATCGATTCTATTTTATTACTTAATAATAAGTAAAAAACACTCAATTTTTAAGTTTTTTCTTCTTATACATTCATACCTATATTATATTTGACGCGTTTCGCTCAACGAGCACATAATGGTAGATACTTGTTTATTAGAGAACCTTTTATTTATATACAATTTTATATAACTAGTTGCATGTAACACATGAGATCCAACTGTCGATAGCGATTGTATGTATAGTTGAAGAATATGTACCAAACTATAAACCCATAAATACAAATTATTGAATATTTTCAGATATTTTGTTTTCTATACAACATATCTTATGTAGGTATGTATGTCAAGATAGGATAGTATGGAGGAAGATCCTTTTTTCCTACCCAGAATATGAAAATAGCATGATGGTATGTATGTATGTTTGGAGATGAAGTATCAAACTATTAAGTCTTCTTACATATTGTGTATAGGCGACTGCCATACAAAACGTATGAAGCGATGTCGTCACTAAATTCAATTTTTAAAAAAAAGGTTAAAAAAAATTGAGATCTTCTACTACGATTTAAATATTTTTTATAGAAAATTAAATTATCTAGTTCGGGTGCTTCGGCTTTTTTCAATAATTGTAAAAGTTTTGGAAATATAGGCAGTTAAACTCATAAATTTATAATAAAAAAAATATTTTTCTTAATAAAAAATGTTTGAGAAACCCTGGAATTTTTTTGAAAAAACTAATTTGAGATTTTGTATTTGTCTATGTTTGTACCAATTTTCAGCGTTCTAGCGTTTATGGTTTCTGAGATATATGGAAAAATAAAATAAAAATTCAAAAGTTGATAACCCCTGACTGAAACAAAAATTCAAAATTCCGAGTATAAAAGTTTTGTAAGCCTATAACTGTTTATACATTCTTAAATTTTGGGCTCTGTAAATTGAGCGGATCAAAAGTTATAAGGGGGGGACGGACACACAGACACACACACAGACACACAGACACACAGACACACACACAGACACACGAAATGTTCTACTCCGAATTCTGAGTAAATCCGTGTATGGAACATATATGCTGCGAAGCCTCTAAGTTGGTGTTTTTTGACTTCAAAGTTGGAAAAGCCGTGAAAAAAGTAGACCTCTCCATACAATTCTCGCGTATCCTGGCTTGATACATTGTCGATATGTTAAGAGAACAAAGTTCTCCTGAACAAATCGACAGTTGGAAAAAATGTTAGCCCATTATTGAGTGTATTTTTTTTTACTTATTTTTTAAAGTAATTTACTAGTTGCATGTAACACATGAGATCCAACTGTCGATAGCGATAGTATGTATAGTTGAAGAATATGTACCAAACTATAAACCCATACATACAAATTATTGAATATTTTCAGATATTTTGTTTTCTATACAACATATGGTATGTATGTCTAGATAGGATAGTATGGAGGAAGATCATTTTTCCTACCCAGAATATGCAAATAGCATGATGGTATGTATGTACGTTTGGAGATAAAGTATCAAACTAACATATTGTGTATAGGCGACTGCCATACAAAATGTATGAAGCGATGTCGTCACTAAATTCAATTTTTAAAAAAATTGTTAAAAAAAAATTGAGATCTTCTACTACAATGTTAATATTTTTTATAGAAAATTAAATTATCTAGTTGGGGTATTTCGGCTTTTTTCGATAATTGTAAAAGTTTTGGGAATATAGGCAGTTAAACTCATAAATTTATCATAAATAAAATATTTTTCTTAATAAAAAATGTTTGAGAAACCCTGGAATTTTTTTGAAAAAACTAATTTGAGATTTTGTATTTGTCTATGTTTGTACCAATTTTCAGCGTTATAGCGTTTATGGTTTCTGAGATATATGGAAAAATAAAATAAAAATTCAAAAGTTGATAACCCCTGACTGAAACAAAAATTCAAAATTCCGAGTATAAAAGTTTTGTAGGCCTGTAACTGTTTATATATTCTGAAATTTTAAGCTCTGTAAATTGAGCGGATCAAAAGTTATAAGGGGGACACACACACACACACACACAGACACACACACAGACACACAGACACACACACACACACACACAGACACACGAAATGTTCTACTCCGAATTCTGAGTAAATCCGTGTATGGAACATATATGCTGCGAAGCCTCTAAGTTGGTGTTTTTTGACTTCAAAGTTGGAAAAGCCGTGAAAAAAGTAGACCTCTCCATACAATTCTCGCGTATTCTGGCTTGATACATTGTCGATATGTTAAGAGAACAAAGTTCTCCTGAACAAATCGACAGTTGGATAAATTAAATAACTAGTTGCATGTAACACATGGGATCCAACTGTCGATAGCGATAGTATGTATAGTTGAAGAATAAGAATCAAACTATAAACCCATAAATACAAATTATTGAAAATTTTTACACATGTTGGTATGTATGTCAAGATAGGACAGTATGGAGGTCAGTCCTCTTTTCCTACCCGGAATATGAAAACTGCATGATGGTTCTGTATGTATGTTTGGATATTAAGATCCTATCAAACTATTAAGTCTTCTTACATATTGTGTATAGGCAACTACCATACAAATTGTATGAAGCAATGTCGTCACTAAATTCAATTTTTATAAAAATTGTTAAAAAAAAATTGAGATGGACAAATACAATGTTAATATTTTTTTATAAAAAATTAAATTATCTAGTTTGGGTGTTTCGGCTTTTTTCAATATTTAAAAAAAAAATGAAAATATAGGCATTTAACTCATAAATTTATCATAAAAAAAATATTTTTCTTAATAAAAAATGTTTGAGAAACCCTGGAATTTTTTGGAATAAACTTATTTGAAATTTTGTATTTTTCTATGTTTATACCAATTTTCAGCGTTTTAGCTTTTATGGTTTCTGAGATATATGGAAAAATAAATTAAAAATTCAAAAGTTGATAACCCCTGATTGAAACAAAAATTTAAAATTCTGAGTATAAACGTTTTGTAGGCCTATAACTGTTTATGTATTCTGAAAATTTGGGCTCTGTAAATTTAGCGGATCAAAAGTTATAAGGGGGGGACGGACACACACACACACAGACACACAAAACTCACATAAAATGTTCTACTCTGAATTCTGAGTAAATCCATGTATGGGAACATATATGCTGCGAGGCCTCTTGTTGGTGTTATTAGCATGCAAAAAGTCCACTACACCATACAAAATTTTCCTTCGTACACGCATCTTGGCTTAACTAGTTGCATGTAACACATGAGATCCAACTGTCGACAGCGATAGTATGTATAGTTGAAGAATAAGTACCAAACCCATAAATACAAATTATTTATTATTTTATGATATTTAGTTTTCTATACAACACATGTACCTAGGTTGTCAAGATAGGATAGTATGGAGGTCAGTCTTTTATCTGTAGGCTAAGGTATATTGTATGTTTAGAGATGAAGTATCAAACTATTAAGTCTTCTTTGATATTGTGTATAGGTGACTTCCATACAAATTGTATGAAGCGATGTCGTCACTAAATTCAATTTTTATAAAAATTGTTAAAAAAAATTTGAGATGTACTGCTACAATGTTAATATTTTTTATATAAAATTAAATTATCTAGTTGGGGTGTTTCGGCTTTTTTCGATATTTTAAAAATAAATGGAAATATAGGCAGTTAAACTCATAAATTTATCATAAAAAAATACTTTTCTTAATAAAAAATGTTTGAGAAACCCTGGAATTTTTTTGAAAAAACTAATTTGAGATTTTGTATTTGTCTATGTTTATACCAATTTTCAGCGTTCTAGCTTTTATGGTTTCTGAGATATAGGGAAAAATAAAATAAAAATTCAAAAGTTGATAACCCCTGACTGAAACAAAAATTCAAAATTCCGAGTATAAAAGTTTTGTAGGCCTGTAACTGTTTATATATTCTGAAATTTTAGGCTCTGTAAATTGAGCGGATCAAAAGTTATAAGGGGGGGACGGACACACACACAGACACACACACACACAGACACACGAAATGTTCTACTCCGAATTCTGAGTAAATCCGTGTATGGAACATATATGCTGCGAAGCCTCTAAGTTGGTGTTTTTTGACTTCAAAGTTGGAAAAGCCGTGAAAAAAGTAGACCTCTCCATACAATTCTCGCGTATTCTGGCTTGATACATTGTCGATATGTTAAGAGAACAAAGTTCTCCTGAACAAATCGACAGTTGGATTATTTAATTTATTTTATTAAATTACATACAAAAATAAATTAAATGACTAGTTGCATGTAACACATGAGATCCAACTGTCGATATCGATAGTATGTATAGTTGAAGAATATGTACCAAACTATAAACCCATAGATACAAATTATTGAATATTTTCAGATATTTTGTTTTCTATACAACATATGTAGGTATGTATGTCAAGATAGGATAGTATGGAAGAAGATCCTTTTTCCTACCCAGAATATGCAAATTGCATGATGGTATGTATGTATGTTTGGAGATGAAGTAACAAACTATTAAGTCTTCTTACATATTGTGTATAGGCGACTGCCATACAAAATGTATGAAGCGATGTCGTCACTAAATTCAATTTTTAAAAAAATTGTTAAAAAAAAATTGAGATCTTCTACTACAATGTTAATATTTTTTATAGAAAATTAAATTATCTAGTTGGGGTGTTTCGGCTTTTTTCGATAATTGTAAAAGTTTTGGAAATATAGGCAGTTAAACTCATAAATTTATCATAAAAAAAATATTTTTCTTAATAAAAAATGTTTGAGAAACCCTGGAATTTTTTTGAAAAAACCAATTTGAGATTTTGTATTTGTCTATGTTTGTACCAATTTTCAGCGTTCTACCGTTTATGGTTTCTGAGATATATGGAAAAATAAAATAAAAATTCAAAAGTTGATAACCCCTGACTGAAACAAAAATTCGAAATTCCGAGTATAAAAGTTTTGTAGGCCTGTAACTGTTTATATATTCTGAAATTTTAGGCTCTGTAAATTGAGCGGATCAAAAGTTATAAGGGGGGGACGGACACACAGACACACACACAGACACACACACAGACACACACACAGACACACACACACACAGACACACGAAATGTTCTACTCCGAATTCTGAGTAAATCCGTGTACGGAACATATATGCTGCGAAGCCTCTAAGTTGGTGTTTTTTGACTTCAAAGTTGGAAAAGCCGTGAAAAAAGTAGACCTCTCCATACAATTCTCGCGTATTCTGGCTTGATACATTGTCGATATGTTAAGAGAACAGAGTTCTCCTGAACAAATCGACAGTTGGATTAATCTCAAAGGAGACGGATAATCGAAAACACAACAAATAACATTTTGCATAGTTCAGCTATGAGGTTCACCACCTATTCTGAACGGAACGCCTTTTTTGGTTTGACGAGACTGGTGTGTGGGTATACAATCATGTTTTGTGCTTCATTTTACTAGTTGCATGTAACACATGAGATCCAACTGTCGATAGCGATAGTATGTATAGTTGAAGAATATGTACCAAACTATAAACCCATAGATACAAATTATTGAATATTTTCAGATATTTTGTTTTCTATACAACATATGTAGGTATGTATGTCAAGATAGGATAGTATGGAGGAAGATCCTTTTTCCTACCCAGAATATGCAAATAGCATGATGGTATGTATGAATGTATGTTTGGAGATGAAGTATCAAACTATTAAGTCTTCTTACATATTGTGTATAGGCGACTGCCATACAAAATGTATGAAGCGATGTCGTCACTAAATTCAATTTTTAAAAAAATTGTTAAAAAAAAATTGAGATCTTCTACTACAATGTAAATATTTTTTATAGAAAATTAAATTATCTAGTTGGGGTGTTTCGGCTTTTTTCGATAATTGTAAAAATTTTGGAAATATAGGCAGTTAAACTCATAAATTTATCATAAAAAAAAATATTTTTCTTAATAAAAAATGTGTGAGAAACCCTGGAATTTTTTTGAAAAAACTTATTTGAGATTTTGTATTTGTCTATGTTTGTACCAATTTTCAGCGTTCTAGCGTTTATGGTTTCTGAGATATATGGAAAAATAAAATAAAAATTCAAAAGTTGATAACCCCTGACTGAAACAAAAATTCAAAATTCCGAGTATAAAAGTTTTGTAGGCCTGTAACTGTTTATATATTCTGAAATTTTAGGCTCTGTAAATTGAGCGGATCAAAAGTTATAAGGGGGGGACGGACACACACACAGACACACAGACACACACACACACAGACACACGAAATGTTCTACTCCGAATTCTGAGTAAATCCGTGTATGGAACATATATGCTGCGAAGCCTCTAAGTTGGTGTTTTTTGACTTCAAAGATGGAAAAGCCGTGAAAAAAGTAGACCTCTCCATACAATTCTCGCGTATTCTGGCTTGATACATTGTCGATATGTTAAGAGAACAAAGTTCTCCTGAACAAATCGACAGTTGGATAAGGTGATGGCCATCTATTGCTGGTTATCCCGCGACATTGACATGTTGTAGGATATGCCGTGATGGTATGAATGAATGAATCAATGAATATTTAAATTTGTTGATATTTTTAGCGTTTTTAAATCGACAAATTGATGTCTTTTCATAAATATATACATATGCAAAGATTGGATTTTTATAATGTATGCTAAAACACATATTATTTAGTTATCTATTTCAGAAAGGAAAGTATAGGCGTGCATGTATTCATATATTTCTTTCCGATCGATATTTTGATGTTTTTTTTTTGTTTCAACATCGATATTTGAACGATACATTAATGTTTCCGAGACACCGATGTGTCGATTGCATCCCTAGCTAGGTAGGCCACACTCCACATCCGTCCTGATTGAGATTGTTACGAGGAAGGGGAATTAATCAAACATTAAATTTATTTATTTCGTTATACTCGGGTAATATTGACGGATGTTGTGGCGTTATTTTTAATTTGGAATCGGTCGGAAAACCAATCCCTCAGATCTTTAGTTAACCAAATAAATCTACATATAGAGCTCGGATCGATCCCGTGTCAAAGCAATGCGTGACCTTAAAAGTAATTTGAAGATACGTGTGTACTTATTTACATAGTACATATTATATACTCTAAAATACCTACATATATAAATACCATAGCGGAGTGTCCCGCATAAGAGGATTCTCGCAGTCTTCTACCCCATTCCATTTTATTCAACCCCAAAGTGGTTGCTCTTCTGACAACACAACGATTATTATCAAGCATACCACACAAAGATGTTTAGATGGGTCGATGACAGAGCGGTTAGCGCACTTGCCTAGTAATCCAGTGGTCGCGAGTTCGAATCCTGCCTCGACCAATTTCGTTCATTTGCAGCACAAGCATTTATAAATTGTAAAAAAACACTTATAAATAGAAACACTGATTCCACAATGAGTATTTTTATTTTCCTAAGCGCTTTCGCCAGTCACAGCTGGCATCCTCAGCCTGGCGAAAGCGCTTAGGCAAATAAAAATACTCATTGTGGAATCTAACTGTATTTCTATTTATAAGTGTTTTTTTACGATTTATAATTATATATGAACTTCCACTGTGTCAACGAAAAAACCTTCAAGTTATTACAAACATTTATGCTTTAGGGAACGTAGGAAGATGTATATGTACTTGTTTAACAAGGAAATATTCAGTTTTTGCAAAAAAAAAACAGGAAAAAAATCTGGATATGCACATAGTGGACATACCTGTTTATCTTTGGTCTGTCAAAGATAACTAGGTATGTCCACTTACAGAGTACCTACAATGTTGCGTTACTTAGAGCCCTACACCGCCGTCATGCATATATACTCGTAATATTTCTTAAAAGTTACATACATATACGCAAACATTGGATTTTTTTTCCCTGTCGGGAGTCAATAATATTTTTTTACATTATTATAAAATATCAATAGAGATGAAGTTGGAGTATTATTAGAGAACCATGCAGGAATGATCATCAATTATGCCTTCTTATTGATTTCTCTTATCAATGCGATTTTGAGAGTTGTTTATATTTTAATAATGAGAAACAGATCGTTTTAAAATAAGTTATTTTTTACTATCGCCATCTATAAAGTATCAAAGAAACATTTTTTGTAACGCCATCTATTAAGAAGTTTATTTTTGTAAAAAACGAAAGCAACAATCCTTTTACATGAAATGAGAGTGTTCTCGCACAGATGTCACCCCTGAACTGCGCTAGAAATATTATTTCATTTTTGACTTGTTTACCAACTTGTACCAATGTGTGAGTAAATCGAATATTTTTTAAAAGTTTAAAGTACGTATACTAACGATTTTTTTTTAATATAACATCATTTTATTCTATTTAGTGTTTTCGTTTCTTACTCATTGTCAACTTTAACATCTGAAACTATGTATATTTTTTTTGAGGAATTTATCTATAATTTCTTTAATGATTACCTTTTTTAAATACTGTGTAACTTATGTTATGTTGTTTATAATTATTGTAAAAGGCCCTAAATATAAATAAATAAATTGAGCTTCATACAGTGAACTCCTAAACATTTCTGAGACCCCGATACTATATTTTTTAATAGTTTGAAAAAATGGCGGTTTTATTTCTTCCACTACTACTATGCAATAGTGAAGTTTTATTCATTCATATAATCAAACGATATAAGCACGACACATTCGTGTATCACCAGTTTCGTCTCACCTAAAAAGGCACTATATTTAGAATGGTTGGCGAACCTCATTGCTGAAATATGTGAGATGATCTTTTGCCTGTTACATTTTCGATTTCTCGACTCTCACGGAACAATTAAAATAATGGAATCGATATTCCTTTCTTCTTCAAAAATAGAATTGTAATAAAGTACCTAATTTAAATAACCGATTTTGGAATTTTTATTATTGCCATCAATGATTTATGTAGGTATTTGGGAATCTCGCTTGGTAAATCAAATAAATACCCGCCCTTGTACATAATGTATTTTACCTTTTCCAACTGTCGATTTGTTCAGGAGAACTTTGTTCTCTTAACATATCGACAATGTATCAAGCCAGAATACGCGAGAATTGTATGGAGAGGTCTACTTTTTTCATGGCTTTTCCAACTTTGAAGTCAAAAAACACCAACTTAGAGGCTTCGCAGCATATATGTTCCATACACGGATATACTCAGAATTCGGAGTAGAACATTTCGTGACATAATCTACAATAAATAACACCACTTTTATACAAAAATAATACCCCTTTTCCAAAAAAATAAACGTACAATAACATAACTTTTCTTTAAAAATGAAATCCCCTTTCCAAAAAATATCTAGAATATTAGCACAATTTTATAAAAAATTATACTCCTTTTCCAAAAAATAACGGATATTAACATTGAATTCTAAAAAAAATATATATTTTCCTGAAACTTAACGCGAATAATAACATCACTTTTCTTTAAAATATAACCCCTATTCCAAAAAATATATCACGAATAACAACATTGATTTCCTACAAATATAACACCCATTTTCCTAAAAAAATAACGCGAATAATAACACAATTTATCTACAAAAATAATACCACTTTCCCAACAAATTACATGAACAATTACATCACTTGTCTAAAAAAATAACACCCCCTTTGCAAAAAAAGAAAAAGGAATTATAACAACAATTCTCTACAAAAATCACACCACTTTTATACAAAAATAACACCCCTTTTCCAAAAAAATTATTGAATAATAACATAACTTTTCTAAAAAAATAAAATCCCTCATTCAAACAATGTCTAGAATATTAGGTCTATTTTTTCCAAAAATTATATCCTTTTTCCAAAAAATAACGCGGATATTAACATTGAATTTTACAAAAAATAAAACCCCTTTTTCTAAAACATAACCGCGACTAATAACACCAATTTGCTAAAAAATTTAACCCCTATTACAAAAAATAACGCGAATAATAACATTGCTTTCCTACAAATATAGCACCCATTTTCCAAAAAAATAACGCGAATAATAACACAACTTATCTACAAAAAAAATACCACTTTTCAAACAAATAACGTGATCAATAACACCACTTAACTACAAAACTAATACCACTTTTCCAACAAATTACTTGAACAATAACACCACTTTTCTACAAAAATAACACCCCCTTTGCAATAAAAGAAAACGAATTATAACAACAATTCTCTACAAAAATAACACCACTTTAATACAAAAATAATACCCCTTTTCAAAAAAATTAACGAATAATAACATAACTTTTCTTCAAAAATAAAATCTGTTATTCAAACAATATCTAGAATATTAGCTCTATTTTTTCAAAAATTATACCCTTTTCCAAAAAATAACTCGGATACTAACATTGAATTCTACAAAAAATAAAACCCGTTTTTCTAAAACATAACGCGAAAAATAACATCAATTTTCTAATAAATATAACCCCTATTACAAAAAATAACGTGAATAATAAAACTGCTTTCCTACAAATATAACACCCATTTTCCTAAAACTAGTTGCATGTAACACATGAGATCCAACTGTCGATAGCGATAGTATGTATAGTTGAAGAATATGTACCAAACTATAAACCCATAGATACAAATTATTGAATATTTTCAGATATTTTGTTTTCTATACAACATATGTAGGTATGTATGTCAAGATAGGATAGTATGGAAGAAGATCCTTTTTCCTACCCAGAATATGCAAATTGCATGATGGTATGTATGTATGTTTGGAGATGAAGTAACAAACTATTAAGTCTTCGTACATATTGTGTATAGGCGACTGCCATACAAAATGTATGAAGCGATGTCGTCACTAAATTCAATTTTTAAAAAAATTGTTAAAAAAAAATTGAGATCTTCTACTACAATGTTAATATTTTTTATAGAAAATTAAATTATCTAGTTGGGGTGTTTCGGCTTTTTTCGATAATTGTAAAAGTTTTGGAAATATAGGCAGTTAAACTCATAAATTTATCATAAAAAAAATATTTTTCTTAATAAAAAATGTTTGAGAAACCCTGGAATTTTTTTGAAAAAACTAATTTGAGATTTTGTATTTGTCTATGTTTGTACCAATTTTCAGCGTTCTACCGTTTATGGTTTCTGAGATATATGGAAAAATAAAATAAAAATTCAAAAGTTGATAACCCCTGACTGAAACAAAAATTCAAAATTCCGAGTATAAAAGTTTTGTAAGCCTGTAACTGTTTATATATTCTGAAATTTTAGGCTCTGTAAATTGAGCGGATCAAAAGTTATAAGGGGGGGACGGACACACAGACACACACACACACAGACACACAGACACACACACAGACACACACACACACAGACACACGAAATGTTCTACTCCGAATTCTGAGTAAATCCGTGTATGGAACATATATGCTGCGAAGCCTCTAAGTTGGTGTTTTTTGACTTCAAAGTTGGAAAAGCCGTGAAAAAAGTAGACCTCTCCATACAATTCTCGCGTATTCTGGCTTGATACATTGTCGATATGTTAAGAGAACAAAGTTCTCCTGAACAAATCGACAGTTGGATAACTAGTTGCATGTAACACATGAGATCCAACTGTCAATAGCGATAGTATGTATAGTTGAAGAATATGTACCAAACTATAAACCCATAGATACAAATTATTGAATATTTTCAGATATTTTGTTTTCTATACAACATATGTAGGTATGTATGTCAAGATAGGATAGTATGGAGGAAGATCCTTTTTCCTACCCAGAATATGCAAATTGCATGATGGTATGTATGTATGTTTGGAGATGAAGTAACAAACTATTAAGTCTTCTTACATATTGTGTATAGGCGACTGCCATACAAAATGTATGAAGCGATGTCGTCACTAAATTCAATTTTTAAAAAAATTGTTAAAAAAAAATTGAGATCTTCTACTACAATGTTAATATTTTTTATAGAAAATTAAATTATCTAGTTGGGGTGTTTCGGCTTTTTTCGATAATTGTAAAAGTTTTGGAAATATAGGCAGTTAAACTCATAAATTTATCATAAAAAAAATATTTTTCTTAATAAAAAATGTTTGAGAAACCCTGGAATTTTTTTGAAAAAACTAATTTGAGATTTTGTATTTGTCTATGTTTATACCAATTTTCAGCGTTCTAGCGTTTATGGTTTCTGAGATATATGGAAAAATAAAATAAAAATTCAAAAGTTGATAACCCCTGACTGAAACAAAAATTCAAAATTCTGAGTATAAAAGTTTTGTAGGCCTGTAACTGTTTATATATTCTGAAATTTAAGGCTCTGTAAATTGAGCGGATCAAAAGTTATAAGGGGGGGACGGACACACAGACACACACACACACACACAGACACACACACACACACACACACACAGACACACGAAATGTTCTACTCCGAATTCTGAGTAAATCCGTGTATGGAACATATATGCTGCGAAGCCTCTAAGTTGGTGTTTTTTGACTTCAAAGTTGGAAAAGCCATGAAAAAAGTAGACCTCTCCATACAATTCTCGCGTATTCTGGCTTGATACATTGTCGATATGTTAAGAGAACAAAGTTCTCCTGAACAAATCGACAGTTGGAAAAATAACAACTTATCTACAAAAATAATACCACTTTTCCAACAAATTACGTGAACAATAATACCACTTATCCATACACGGATTTACTCAGAATTCGGAGTAGAACATTTCGTGTGTCTGTGTGTGTGTGTGTCTGTGTGTGTGTGTGTCTGTGTGTCTGTGTGTCCGTCCCCCCCTTATAACTTTTGATCCGCTCAATTTAATAAAAAATATTAACATTGTAGTAGAAGATCTCAATTTTTTTTTAACAATTTTTTTAAAAATTGAATTTAGTGACGACATCGCTTCATACATTTTGTATGGCAGTCGCCTATACACAATATGTAAGAAGACTTAATAGTTTGTTACTTCATCTCCAAACATACATACATACCATCATGCAATTTGCATATTCTGGGTAGGAAAAAGGATCTTCCTCCATACTATCCTATCTTGACATACATACCTACATATGTTGTATAGAAAACAAAATATCTGAAAATATTCAATAATTTGTATTTATGGGTTTATAGTTTGGTACATATTCTTCAACTATACATACTATCGCTATCGACAGTTGGATCTCATGTGTTACATGCAACTAGTAATAATTCAACTGTCGATTTGTTCAGGAGAACTTTGTTCTCTTAACATATCGACAATGTATCAAGCCAGAATACGCGAGAATTGTATGGAGAGGTCTACTTTTTTCACGGCTTTTCCAACTTTGAAGTCAAAAAACACCAACTTAGAGGCTTCGCAGCATATATGTTCCATACACGGATTTATTCAGAATTCGGAGTAGAACATTTCGTGTGTCTGTGTGTGTGGGTGTGTGTGTGTGTGTCTGTGTGTCTGTGTGTCTGTGTGTGTGTCCGTCCCCCCCTTATAACTTTTGATCCGCTCAATTTACAGAGCCTAAAATTTCAGAATATATAAACAATTACAGGCCTACAAAACTTTTATACTCGGAATTTTGAATTTTTGTTTCAGTCAGGGGTTATCAACTTTTGAATTTTTATTTTATTTTTCCATATATCTCAGAAACCATAAACGGTAGAACGCTGAAAATTGGTACAAACATAGACAAATACAAAATCTCAAATTAAATTTTTCAAAAAAATTCCAGGGTTTCTCAAACATTTTTTATTAAGAAAAATATTTTTTTTATGATAAATTTATGAGTTTAACTGCCTATATTTCCAAAACTTTTACAATTATCGAAAAAAGCCGAAACACCCCAACTAGATAATTTAATTTTCTATAAAAAATATTAACATTGTAGTAGAAGATCTCAATTTTTTTTTAACAATTTTTTTAAAAATTGAATTTAGTGACGACATCGCTTCATACATTTTGTATGGCAGTCGCCTATACACAATATGTAAGAAGACTTAATAGTTTGATACTTCATCTCCAAACATACATACATACCATCATGCTATTTGCATATTCTGGGTAGGAAAAAGGATCTTCCTCCATACTATCCTATCTTGACATACATACCTACATATGTTGTATAGAAAACAAAATATCTGAAAATATTCAATAATTTGTATCTATGGGTTTATAGTTTGGTACATATTCTTCAACTATACATACTATCGCTATCGACAGTTGGATCTCATGTGTTACATGCAACTAGTAATAATAATAGGTGATTTTATATAGAGACGTTACATGATTCAATATCAGTCCAAGGGCGTAAAATATTCTGATAAATTACACGTGTGAGCTAATTTCTCCAGACACATGATTTTTCCTAATGGGAAAGGAACTATTAAATCTTGCTAAATTTTATAAATTAATTAAAACGGATTCGGTTAGAAATGTCTTGCAAATCTGAATATCATTTTCTTCTTCTTATCCAACTGTCGATTTGTTCAGGAGAACTTTGTTCTCTTAACATATCGACAATGTATCAAGCCAGAATACGCGAGAATTGTATGGAGAGGTCTACTTTTTTCACGGCTTTTCCAACTTTGAAGTCAAAAAACACCAACTTAGAGGCTTCGCAGCATATATGTTCCATACACGGATTTACTCAGAATTCGGAGTTGAACATTTCGTGTGTCTGTGTGTGTGTGTGTGTGAGTCTCTGTGTGTGTATGTCTGTGTGTGTGTGTGTGTGTGTGTGTGTGTGTGTGTGTGTGTGTCCGTCCCCCCCTTATAACTTTTGATCCGCTCAATTTACAGAGCCCAAAATTTCAGAATATATAAACAGTTATAGGCTTACAAAACTTTTATACTCAGAATTTCGAATTTTTCTTTAAGTCAGGGGTTATCAACTTTTGAATTTTTACTTTATTTTTCCATATATCTCAGAAACCATAAAAGCTAGAACGCTGAAAATTGGTACCAAAATAGACAAATACAAAATCTCAAATAAATTTATTCAAAAAAATTCCAGGGTTTCTCAAACATTTTTTATTAAGAAAAATATTTTTTTTATGATAAATTTATGAGTTTAACTGCCTATATTTCCAAAACTTGTACAATTATCGAAAAAAGCCGAAACACCCCAACTAGATAATTTAATTTAATATAAAAAATATTGACATTGTAGTAGAAGATCTCAATTTTTTTTAACATTTTTTTTAAAAATTGAATTTAGTGACGACATCGCTTCATACATTTTGTATGGCAGTCGCCTATACACAATATGTAAGAAGACTTAATAGTTTGATACTTCATCTCCAAACATACATACCATCATGCTTTTTTTCATATTCTGGGTAGGAAAAAAGGAACTTCCTCCATACTATCCTATCTTGACATACATACCTACATAATATATGTTGTATAGAAAACAAAATATCTGAAAATATTCAATAATTTGTATTTATGGGTTTATAGTTTGGTACATATTCTTCAACTATACATACTATCGCTATCGACAGTTGGATCTCATGTGTTACATGCAACTAGTAATATATCATAAATTTACGATAGGAATCTGGGTTTCTACTCCACGTGTCAATTTAGTGATGGAAAGCAAGTAAATCGTAATACAGTGTATATTTATTGTTCAAAAATTAATTCTTTAAGTTATGTAAAAAATAATCGTTGTGGTTTGAATGTGTTGACATTAGTAGTTAAATACATTAGAGTAATGGGTACTTAAATTGACAATACATAGGCTTGAATAATTGCTACTGCAAATTCTTAAGTCGAATTTCCGTTATCCATCCAACCTTCGCTATAAATAATGTAATATTATGACTATTACGTTTGTGTTATTAACTAGTTGCATGTATCACATGAGATCCAACTGTCGATGGCTATAGAATGTATAATTGAAGAATATGTAACAAATCACAAATTTAGAAACATATTAAGATATTTTGTTTTCTATATAAAACATGTAGGTATGTATGTCAGGATAGGATAGTATGGAGGTCAGTCTTTTTTTCCTACACAGAATATGAAAACAGGATAATGGTACCTATGTATGTATGTTTATTATTTTATTTATTATTTATTTTATTTTTAATATATTTTATAATACAAATCAATATATATTTTCACTAGTAATAATATTCTTACATATTTTTCCCTGCAGTACCTCATCAAAAAGATTACAATCTTGTGCTTGATGAGGGAAGCACTTATAACAAAATAAAAAATATCAATACAAAGCAAAGTCAACATAAAAGTAAAAGTAATTAAATCAAATCATACATGAACAAAAAAATATCAATACAAAGCAAAGTCAACATAAAAGTAAAAGTAATTAAATCAAATCATACATGAACAAAAAAAAAATCAAATAAACATCAAAAAAAGGTTGAAAATAAATGAAAAAGAAGAATACTCAAATGAGAAAACATATCAGAATACATATTCAAACCAAAAAAAAGAACAACATGAAAATAATTGAAAAATGAGTAATATAGAATTATAGACGATTCAAATATATCAAAACACAATATATTCAAAAATAAAAAAAAGGAAATACTGGAAATTGAAACAAATCAAAACAACAAAATCGAAAACTACTATTTTAGAAAGTTAAGTGCAATTTTTATTTATGTTTAAATTTTTTAAATTCTTTTATCTGCTTTAATTTATTTGGGAGGCAATTGAAAAATTTTATTCCCAAATAAATGTAGTTGTTTAGTTTATGTTTAGAGATTAAGTATCAAACTATTAAGTCTTCTTAGATATTGTGTATAGACCGTTGCTATACAAATTGTATGAAGGGATGTCATCTCTAAATTCAATAATAAATAAGTTTTAGAAGTACTACTACAATGTTAATATTTTTTTATAGCAAATTAAATTATCTATTTGGAATGTTTCGGCTTTTTTCGATATTTTTAAAAAAATTGGAAATATAGGCAGTTAAACACATAAATATATCATAAAAAATATTTTTCTTAATAAAAAATGTGTGAAAAACTCTGGATCTTTTTGAAAAAAACTAATTTGAAATTTGTATTTGTCTATATTTATATCAATTTTCAGGGTTCTAACTTATGTGGTTTTTGAGATATATGGAAAAATAATGTAAAAATTCAAAGTTGATAACCCCTGACTGGATCAAAAATTCAATATTTTGAGAATAAAATTTTGTAGGCCTATAATTATTTTTATAATCTTTTGTAATTTCGTATAGTCATTTTTTTTATTAAATTCACAATACATATTATACAAAATATAAAACAATCAAACTATATAGAAAAGATGCACAGTAAGAAAAAACATATACTAGAGTGCAAGCACTTGTGTGTAAAGGAGACAATTTAATACAAAAGACACAAAATATTATATATACATAATTATTATTTATACAAAAGAAAGTTAATATAATTTACATATCAGTCAAATTTAATAAGTTTAATTTATTCTTAATTTTTCTTTTGAATTCATTATATTCAATTGCCAGTCTCAAATCTGTTTCAAGTTGGTTGAACCACACCACCCCATTGTAAGTGTAGTAGTGCTGTGCAAAACTTCACTTATATTTTGTCTTTCACTCGCCACACCTACAAAGGCATGGTGCGACCTTCCAATGTCCTTATGTATTTGAAATAGCATATTTTTTTAATAAATACTTTTAAAAGATGGCACTTGAAAATCACGAAATAGTTGCAAAGTTGGGTAGTCAGATGGTTTTTTATTTACTAGTTGCATGTAACACATGAGATCCAACTGTCGATAGCGATAGTATGTATAGTTGAAGAATATGTACCAAACTATAAACCCATAGATACAAATTATTGAATATTTTCAGATATTTTGTTTTCTATACAACATATGTAGGTATGTATGTCAAGATAGGATAGTATGGAGGAAGATCCTTTTTCCTACCCAGAATATGCAAATAGCATGATGGTATGTATGTATGTTTGGAGATGAAGTATCAAACTATTAAGTCTTCTTACATATTGTGTATAGGCGACTGCCATACAAAATGTATGAAGCGATGTCGTCACTAAATTCAATTTTTAAAAAAATTGTTAAAAAAAAATTGAGATCTTCTACTACAATGTAAATATTTTTTATAGAAAATTAAATTATCTAATTGGGGTCTTTCGGCTTTTTTCGATAATTGTAAAAGTTTTGGAAAAATAGGCAGTTAAACTCATAAATTTATCATAAAAAAAATATTTTTCTTAATAAAAAATGTTTGAGAAACCCTGGAATTTTTTTGAAAAAACTAATTTGAGATTTTGTATTTGTCTATGTTTGTACCAATTTTCAGCGTTCTAGCGTTTATGGTTTCTGAGATATATGGAAAAATAAAATAAAAATTCAAAAGTTGATAACCCCTGACTGAAACATAAATTCGAAATTCCGAGTATAAAAGTTTTGTAGGCCTGTAACTGTTTATATATTCTGAAATTTTAGGCTCTGTAAATTGAGCGGATCAAAAGTTATAAGGGGGGGACGGACACACAGACACACAGACACACACACACACACACACAGACACACACACACACAGACACACGAAATGTTCTACTCCGAATTCTGAGTAAATCCGTGTAAGGAACATATATGCTGCGAAGCCTCTAAGTTGGTGTTTTTTGACTTCAAAGTTGGAAAAGCCGTGAAAAAAGTAGACCTCTCCATACAATTCTCGCGTATTCTGGCTTGATACATTGTCGATATGTTAAGAGAACAAAGTTCTCCTGAACAAATCGACAGTTGGATAATTTTTATTACTAGTTGCATGTAACACATGAGATCCAACTGTCGATAGCGTCGAAGAATATGTACCAAACTATAAACCCATAGAAACAAATTATTGAATATTTTCAGATATTTTGTTTTCTATACAACATATGTAGGTATGTATGTCAAGATAGGACACCAACTTAGAGGCTTCGCAGCATATATGTTCCATACACGGATTTACTCAGAATTCGGAGTAGAACATTTCGTGTGTCTGTGTGTGTGTGTGTGTCTGTGTGTGTGTGTGTCTGTGTGTGTGTGTGTCTGTGTGTGTGTCTGTGTGTCCGTCCCCCCCTTATAACTTTTGATCCGCTCAATTTACAGAGCCTAAAATTTCAGAATATATAAACAGTTACAGGCCTACAAAACTTTTATACTCGGAATTTTGAATTTTTGTTTCAGTCAGGGGTTATCAACTTTTGAATTTTTATTTTATTTTTCCATATATCTCAGAAACCATAAACGCTAGAACGCTGAAAATTGGTACAAACATAGACAAATACAAAATCTCAAATGAGTTTTTTCAAAAAAATTCCAGGGTTTCTCAAACATTTTTTATTAAGAAAAATATTTTTTTTATGATAAATTTATGAGTTTAACTGCCTATATTTCCAAAACTTTTACAATTATCAAAAAAAGCCGAAACACCCCAACTAGATAATTTAATTTTCTATAAAAAATATAAACATTGTTGTAGAAGATCTCAATTTTTTTTTAACAATTTTTTTAAAAATTGAATTTAGTGACGACATCGCTTCATACATTTTGTATGGCAGTCGCCTATACACAATATGTAAGAAGACTTAATAGTTTGATACTTCATCTCCAAACAGTCATACATACCATCATGCTATTTGCATATTCTGGGTAGGAAAAAAGGAACTTCCTCCAAACTATCCTATCTTGACATACATACCTACATAATATATGTTGTATAGAAAACAAAATATCTGAAAATATTCAATAATTTTTATTTATGGGTTTATAGTTTGGTACATATTCTTCAACTATACATACTATCGCTATCGACAGTTGGATCTCATGTGTTACATGCAACTAGTAAGTAATTTTAAGTTAAGAATGTTTCTAAGGTTAATTAATATGTAAATAAGCTTTCTTAATCTGTTTATAGTGTTAGTTATTTGAGTTTTCCATTTATGGTTAGGTACTGTCAATTATTACTCCTAAATATTTAATCCAACTGTCGATTTGTTCAGGAGAACTTTGTTCTCTTAACATATCGACAATGTATCAAGCCAGAATACGCGAGAATTGTATGGAGAGGTCTACTTTTTTCACGGCTTTTCCAACTTTGAAGTCAAAAAACACCAACTTAGAGGCTTCGCAGCATATATGTTCCATACACGGATTTATTCAGAATTCGGAGTAGAACATTTCGTGTGTCTGTGTGTGTGGGTGTGTGTGTGTGTGTGTCTGTGTGTCTGTGTGTCTGTGTGTGTGTGTGTGTCCGTCCCCCCCTTATAACTTTTGATCCGCTCAATTTACAGAGCCTAAAATTTCAGAATATATAAACAGTTACAGGCCTACAAAACTTTTATACTCGGAATTTTGAATTTTTGTTTCAGTCAGGGGTTATCAACTTTGGAATTTTTATTTAATTTTTCCATATATCTCAGAAATCATAAACGCTAGAACGCTGAAAATTGGTACAAACATAGACAAATACAAAATCTCAAATTATTTTTTTCAAAAAAATTCCAGGGTTTCTCAAACATTTTTTATTAAGAAAAATATTTTTTTTATGATAAATTTATGAGTTTAACTGCCTATATTTCCAAAACTTTTACAATTATCGAAAAAAGCCGAAACACCCCAACTAGATAATTTAATTTTCTATAAAAAATATTAACATTGTAGCAGAAGATCTCAATTTTTTTTTAACAATTTTTTTAAAAATTGAATTTAGTGACGACATCGCTTCATACATTTTGTATGGCAGTCGCCTATACACAATATGTAAGAAGACTTAATAGTTTGATACTTCATCTCCAAACAAACATACATACCATCATGCTTTTTTCATATTCTGGGTAGGAAAAAAGGATCTTCCTCCATACTATCCTATCTTGACATACATACCTACATATGTTGTATAGAAAACAAAATATCTGAAAATATTCAATAATTTGTATTTATGGGTTTATAGTTTGGTACATATTCTTCAACTATACATACTATCGCTATCGACAGTTGGATCTCATGTGTTACATGCAACTAGTTTAATTTTAATTTGTTATACATAAACAATGGTTATTTTTACATGTCAATACTTTTGCAGAACAATTTTTTGAGTGGATTTTAATATTTAATGCAATAGGAGGTATTTTTTTGTTTATGGTAAAAGGTATTTTATAAGTTTTTTCAATATTCAGGGTTAATATATTGTTGGCATGTTTTTTATATTTACTACACAACGACCAATACTAGCCCATCACTATCTTGCTTAATACATAGGCGTATCACCCGCTCGCGTCGGTGGAAACTGTGATAAAATATTTCCAATGATTCGGGTTCAATTCCCAGAGGTGATATACCTTTTCTGGACCAAAAGAGATATTCCAGATGTATATAATAATAATTGTGTCAGTGCAGGGGGTTTCTGCTGAATCAGGGATGAAGGAGTCAGGGATATTTAATATAATTCCCAAGTTACACGTTCATACCTTTAGGGTTTACTTTTTACACATACCCGATGCGTTAATACTATATTTGTTTATACTAGTTGCATGTAACACATGAGATCCAACTGTCGATAGCGATAGTATGTATAGTTGAAGAATATGTACCAAACTATAAACCCATAGATACAAATTATTGAATATTTTCAGATATTTTGTTTTCTATACAACATATGTAGGTATGTATGTCAAGATAGGATAGTATGGAAGAAGATCCTTTTTCCTACCCAGAATATGCAAATTGCATGATGGTATGTATGTATGTTTGGAGATGAAGTAACAAACTATTAAGTCTTCTTACATATTGTGTATAGGCGACTGCCATACAAAATGTATGAAGCGATGTCGTCACTAAATTCAATTTTTAAAAAAATTGTTAAAAAAAAATCGAGATCTTCTACTACAATGTTAATATTTTTTATAGAAAATTAAATTATCTAGTTGGGGTGTTTCGGCTTTTTTCGATAATTGTAAAAGTTTTGGAAATATAGGCAGTTAAACTCATAAATTTATCATAAAAAAAATATTTTTCTTAATAAAAAATGTTTGAGAAACCCTGGAATTTTTTTGAAAAAACTAATTTGAGATTTTGTATTTGTCTATGTTTGTACCAATTTTCAGCGTTCTACCGTTTATGGTTTCTGAGATATATGGAAAAATAAAATAAAAATTCAAAAGTTGATAACCCCTGACTGAAACAAAAATTCAAAATTCCGAGTATAAAAGTTTTGTAGGCCTGTAACTGTTTATATATTCTGAAATTTTAGGCTCTGTAAATTGAGCGGATCAAAAGTTATAAGGGGGGGACGGACACACAGACACACACACACACAGACACACAGACACACACACACAGACACACACACACACAGACACACGAAATGTTCTACTCCGAATTCTGAGTAAATCCGTGTATGGAACATATATGCTGCGAAGCCTCTAAGTTGGTGTTTTTTGACTTCAAAGTTGGAAAATCCATGAAAAAAGTAGACCTCTCCATACAATTCTCGCGTATTCTGGCTTGATACATTGTCGATATGTTAAGAGAACAAAGTTCTCCTGAACAAATCGACAGTTGGAAAATTCAGAGAGCCTTTTTTGTAAGTTGGTATCTACCATCTAGAAATGAAAAATTCAATACCTATAGCACTACCTACATAATGGCAGAAAGTCATTTAACAAAATGGCATATACATACATACATATATACTTTACTTAAGAGGCTGACTGCTACCAACGTACCTATTTTTACTCTCCACACTATGGAATAGGGGAGAGTCATGATTTCGCAAAATTTAAGCGTATTTTTTTTACATCAATTTCTCAATGGGTATCATGTAGAGAATGCACACTATGAGTTTCGTCGTGATGTGTTTGTGTGTATGGCGTATACGCTGTACGCCGTACGCCGTACGCCGTACGCCGTAGCATTTATCTTTTTTGTGTCCTCTCTACAGCCCAAACTATAAGTCTGATCGACTTCATATTAACATCATATGTGTAAAGTGCAAAGACCTAGAGCTGATTAGTTTTCCATAGACAACTTTTGATTTCTTCTCTATGAATTCATCATTTACGTTGTTTTTTTTTTGTGTCCTCTCTGCAGCCCAAACTATAAGTCCGATTGACTTCATATTGATATCACATGTGTTAAGTCCATAAACTTAGAGCTGATTAGTTTTCCATAGACAACGGTTCATTTTTTCCCAATGTTTCTTTATGATTTCATCTATTAAAACTGAAAAAATGCTCTCACGACCTGGAAATTAGAGATATTTTAATTTGGTTTCAACTATTTATACAACACCAAGAATCTTCATAAAATTGTATTCAAAGTTGGTCAATGTTAAAAGAAAAATATTCAACGGTTTCAAAAATTATATTTTATTTAATGGATATTTGTATGAAACTTATATGTAACAAGAGAATTTTTTTATATTTGGCAATGTTCAGTTCATTGATTTCATATTGATATAAGAATATTAATAGCTTGAACTTAGAACTGATTAGCTTTTCATAGATATCATAAAATTTCTTCATATGATATCACGTGTCAACATTGTCAAAATGCTCTAACGCTCTTTGAAACAAAATTTATCTGCTTTTTTTAAAATATTTCATACAACATAAGCAGTCTTCACTATACTGCATTAATAGTTTGTCTATCTTAACATAAAAATATACTATCGGAAGAAAATTTATATTCCTGGTAGTAACATTTAGTATGAATAAAAATGTAATTAGATAAATTTCTATGTATGGAAACGTTTAGTAATTTGATTTCATGTTATAATGTAAAGAGCTTGAACAAAGAACTGATTAGCTTTCCATAAATAACAAAAAAAATCTTCATATGATATCACCTGTCAAAATTTGGAAAATGCTCTCGCGTTCTTTAGAACAAAATTTATCTGCTTTTTTTAAAATATTTCATACAACATAAGCATTCTTC
This sequence comes from Molanna angustata, assembly GCA_963576475.1. Lineage (NCBI taxonomy): Eukaryota > Metazoa > Arthropoda > Insecta > Trichoptera > Molannidae > Molanna > Molanna angustata. The sequence continues at coordinate 20,870,492 of OY754984.1, read as the reverse complement.
ACTATACTGCATTAATAGTTTGTTTATCTTAACATAAAAATATACTATCGGAAGAAAATTTATATTCCTGATAGTAACATTTAGTATGAATAATAATGTAATTAGATAAATTTCTATGTATGGAAAAGTTCAGTAATTTGATTTCATGTTATAATGTAAAGAGCTTGAACATAGAACTGATTAGCTTTCCATAAATAACAAAAAAAATCTTCATATAATATCACGTGTCAAAATTTTGAAAATGCTCTCGCGTTCTTTAAAACAAAATTTATCTGCTTTTTTTAAAATATTTCATACAACATAAGCATTCTTCACTATACTGCATTAATAGTTTGTTTATCTTAACATAAAAATATACTATCGGAAGAAAATTTATATTCCTGATAGTAACATTTAGTATGAATAAAAATGTAATTAGATAAATTTCTATGTATGGAAACGTGTAGTAATTTGATTTCATGATATAATGTAAAGAGCTTGAACATAGAACTGATTAGCTTTCCATAAATAACAAAAAAATTCTTCATATGATATCACCTGTCAAAATTTGAAAAATGCTCTCGCGTTCTTTAAAACAAAATTTATCTGCTTTTTTTAAAATATTTCATACAACATAAGCATTCTTCACTATACTGCATTAATAGTTTGTCTATCTTAACATAAAAATATACTATCGGAAGAAAATTTACATTCCTGATAGTAACATTTAGTATGAATAAAAATGTAATTAGATAAATTTCTATGTATGGAAAAGTTCTGTAATTTGATTTCATGTTATAATGTAAAGAGCTTGAACATAGAACTGATTAGCTTTCCATAAATAACAAAAAAAATCTTCATATGATATCACCTGTCAAAATTTGGAAAATGCTCTCGCGTTCTTTAGAACAAAATTTATCTGCTTTTTTTAAAATATTTCATACTACATAAGCATTCTTCACTATACTGCATTAATAGTTTGTTTATCTTAACATAAAAATATACTATCGGAAGAAAATTTACATTCCTGATAGTAACATTTAGTATAAATAAAAATGTAATTAGATAAATTTCTATGTATGGAAAAGTTCAGTAATTTGATTTCATGTTATAATGTAAAGAGCTTGAACATAGAACTGATTAGCTTTCCATAAATAACAAAAAAAATCTTCATATGATATCACCTGTCAAAATTTGGAAAATGCTCTCGCGTTCTTTAGAACAAAATTTATCTGCTTTTTTTAAAATATTTCATACAACATAAGCATTCTTCACTAAACTGCATTAAAAGTTTGTCTATCTTATCATAAAAATATACTATCGGAAGAAAAATTATATACTAGAAAAAACAGTTTATTATTATTACTCTCCACACTATGGAATAGGGGAGAGTCATGATTTCGCAAAATTTAAGCGTATTTTTTTTACATCAATTTCTCAATGGGTATCATGTAGAGAATGCACACTATGAGTTTCGTCGTGATGTGTTTGTGTGTATGGCGTATACGCTGTACGCCGTACGCCGTACGCCGTACGCCGTAGCATTTATCTTTTTTGTGTCCTCTCTACAGCCCAAACTATAAGTCTGATCGACTTCATATTAACATCATATGTGTAAAGTGCAAAGACCTAGAGCTGATTAGTTTTCCATAGACAACTTTTGATTTCTTCTCTATGAATTCATCATTTACGTTGTTTTTTTTTGTGTCCTCTCTGCAGCCCAAACTATAAGTCCGATTGACTTCATATTGATATCACATGTGTTAAGTCCATAAACTTAGAGCTGATTAGTTTTCCATAGACAACGGTTCATTTTTTCCCAATGTTTCTTTATGATTTCATCTATTAAAACTGAAAAAATGCTCTCACGACCTGGAAATTAGAGATATTTTAATTTGGTTTCAACTATTTATACAACACCAAGAATCTTCATAAAATTGTATTCAAAGTTGGTCAATGTTAAAAGAAAAATATTCAACGGTTTCAAAAATTATATTTTATTTAATGGATATTTGTATGAAACTTATATGTAACAAGAGAATTTTTTTATATTTGGCAATGTTCAGTTCATTGATTTCATATTGATATAAGAATATTAATAGCTTGAACTTAGAACTGATTAGCTTTTCATAGATATCATAAAATTTCTTCATATGATATCACGTGTCAACATTGTCAAAATGCTCTAACGCTCTTTGAAACAAAATTTATCTGCTTTTTTTAAAATATTTCATACAACATAAGCAGTCTTCACTATACTGCATTAATAGTTTGTCTATCTTAACATAAAAATATACTATCGGAAGAAAATTTATATTCCTGGTAGTAACATTTAGTATGAATAAAAATGTAATTAGATAAATTTCTATGTATGGAAACGTTTAGTAATTTGATTTCATGTTATAATGTAAAGAGCTTGAACATAGAACTGATTAGCTTTCCATAAATAACAAAAAAAATCTTCATATGATATCACCTGTCAAAATTTGGAAAATGCTCTCGCGTTCTTTAGAACAAAATTTATCTGCTTTTTTTAAAATATTTCATACAACATAAGCATTCTTCACTAAACTGCATTAAAAGTTTGTCTATCTTATCATAAAAATATACTATCGGAAGAAAAATTATATACTAGAAAAAACAGTTTATTATTATTACTCTCCACACTATGGAATAGGGGAGAGTCATGATTTCGCAAAATTTAAGCGTATTTTTTTTACATCAATTTCTCAATGGGTATCATGTAGAGAATGCACACTATGAGTTTCGTCGTGATGTGTTTGTGTGTATGGCGTATACGCTGTACGCCGTACGCCGTACGCCGTACGCCGTAGCATTTATCTTTTTTGTGTCCTCTCTACAGCCCAAACTATAAGTCTGATCGACTTCATATTAACATCATATGTGTAAAGTGCAAAGACCTAGAGCTGATTAGTTTTCCATAGACAACTTTTGATTTCTTCTCTATGAATTCATCATTTACGTTGTTTTTTTTTGTGTCCTCTCTGCAGCCCAAACTATAAGTCCGATTGACTTCATATTGATATCACATGTGTTAAGTCCATAAACTTAGAGCTGATTAGTTTTCCATAGACAACGGTTCATTTTTTCCCAATGTTTCTTTATGATTTCATCTATTAAAACTGAAAAAATGCTCTCACGACCTGGAAATTAGAGATATTTTAATTTGGTTTCAACTATTTATACAACACCAAGAATCTTCATAAAATTGTATTCAAAGTTGGTCAATGTTAAAAGAAAAATATTCAACGGTTTCAAAAATTATATTTTATTTAATGGATATTTGTATGAAACTTATATGTAACAAGAGAATTTTTTTATATTTGGCAATGTTCAGTTCATTGATTTCATATTGATATAAGAATATTAATAGCTTGAACTTAGAACTGATTAGCTTTTCATAGATATCATAAAATTTCTTCATATGATATCACGTGTCAACATTGTCAAAATGCTCTAACGCTCTTTGAAACAAAATTTATCTGCTTTTTTTAAAATATTTCATACAACATAAGCAGTCTTCACTATACTGCATTAATAGTTTGTCTATCTTAACATAAAAATATACTATCGGAAGAAAATTTATATTCCTGGTAGTAACATTTAGTATGAATAAAAATGTAATTAGATAAATTTCTATGTATGGAAACGTTTAGTAATTTGATTTCATGTTATAATGTAAAGAGCTTGAACAAAGAACTGATTAGCTTTCCATAAATAACAAAAAAAATCTTCATATGATATCACCTGTCAAAATTTGGAAAATGCTCTCGCGTTCTTTAGAACAAAATTTATCTGCTTTTTTTAAAATATTTCATACAACATAAGCATTCTTCACTATACTGCATTAATAGTTTGTTTATCTTAACATAAAAATATACTATCGGAAGAAAATTTATATTCCTGATAGTAACATTTAGTATGAATAATAATGTAATTAGATAAATTTCTATGTATGGAAAAGTTCAGTAATTTGATTTCATGTTATAATGTAAAGAGCTTGAACATAGAACTGATTAGCTTTCCATAAATAACAAAAAAAATCTTCATATAATATCACGTGTCAAAATTTTGAAAATGCTCTCGCGTTCTTTAAAACAAAATTTATCTGCTTTTTTTAAAATATTTCATACAACATAAGCATTCTTCACTATACTGCATTAATAGTTTGTTTATCTTAACATAAAAATATACTATCGGAAGAAAATTTATATTCCTGATAGTAACATTTAGTATGAATAAAAATGTAATTAGATAAATTTCTATGTATGGAAACGTGTAGTAATTTGATTTCATGATATAATGTAAAGAGCTTGAACATAGAACTGATTAGCTTTCCATAAATAACAAAAAAATTCTTCATATGATATCACCTGTCAAAATTTGAAAAATGCTCTCGCGTTCTTTAAAACAAAATTTATCTGCTTTTTTTAAAATATTTCATACAACATAAGCATTCTTCACTATACTGCATTAATAGTTTGTCTATCTTAACATAAAAATATACTATCGGAAGAAAATTTACATTCCTGATAGTAACATTTAGTATGAATAAAAATGTAATTAGATAAATTTCTATGTATGGAAAAGTTCTGTAATTTGATTTCATGTTATAATGTAAAGAGCTTGAACATAGAACTGATTAGCTTTCCATAAATAACAAAAAAAATCTTCATATGATATCACCTGTCAAAATTTGGAAAATGCTCTCGCGTTCTTTAGAACAAAATTTATCTGCTTTTTTTAAAATATTTCATACAACATAAGCATTCTTCACTATACTGCATTAATAGTTTGTTTATCTTAACATAAAAATATACTATCGGAAGAAAATTTATATTCCTGATAGTAACATTTAGTATGAATAATAATGTAATTAGATAAATTTCTATGTATGGAAAAGTTCAGTAATTTGATTTCATGTTATAATGTAAAGAGCTTGAACATAGAACTGATTAGCTTTCCATAAATAACAAAAAAATTCTTCATATGATATCACCTGTCAAAATTTGAAAAATGCTCTCGCGTTCTTTAAAACAAAATTTATCTGCTTTTTTTAAAATATTTCATACAACATAAGCATTCTTCACTATACTGCATTAATAGTTTGTCTATCTTAACATAAAAATATACTATCGGAAGAAAATTTACATTCCTGATAGTAACATTTAGTATGAATAAAAATGTAATTAGATAAATTTCTATGTATGGAAAAGTTCTGTAATTTGATTTCATGTTATAATGTAAAGAGCTTGAACATAGAACTGATTAGCTTTCCATAAATAACAAAAAAAATCTTCATATGATATCACCTGTCAAAATTTGGAAAATGCTCTCGCGTTCTTTAGAACAAAATTTATCTGCTTTTTTTAAAATATTTTATACTACATAAGCATTCTTCACTATACTGCATTAATAGTTTGTTTATCTTAACATAAAAATATACTATCGGAAGAAAATTTACATTCCTGATAGTAACATTTAGTATAAATAAAAATGTAATTAGATAAATTTCTATGTATGGAAAAGTTCAGTAATTTGATTTCATGTTATAATGTAAAGAGCTTGAACATAGAACTGATTAGCTTTCCATAAATAACAAAAAAAATCTTCATATGATATCACCTGTCAAAATTTGGAAAATGCTCTCGCGTTCTTTAGAACAAAATTTATCTGCTTTTTTTAAAATATTTCATACAACATAAGCATTCTTCACTATACTGCATTAATAGTTTGTTTATCTTAACATAAAAATATACTATCGGAAGAAAATTTACATTCTTGATAATAACATTTAGTATGAATAAAAATGTAATTAGATAAATTTCTATGTATGGAAAAGTTCAGTAATTTGATTTCATGTTATAATGTAAAAAGCTTGAACATAGAACTGATTAGCTTTCCATAAACAACAAAAAAAATCTTCATATGATATCACCTGTCAAAATTTGGAAAATGCTCTCGCGTTCTTTAGAACTAAATTTATCTGCTTTTTTTAAAATATTTCATACAACATTAGCATTCTTCACTATACTGCATTAATAGTTTGTTTATCTTAACATAAAAATATACTATCGGAAGAAAATTTACATTCCTGATAGTAACATTTAGTATGAATAAAAATGTAATTAGATAAATTTCTATGTATGGAAAAGTTCTGTAATTTGATTTCATGTTATAATGTAAAGAGCTTGAACATAGAACTGATTAGCTTTCCATAAATAACAAAAAAAATCTTCATATGATATCACCTGTCAAAATTTGGAAAATGCTCTCGCGTTCTTTAGAACAAAATTTATCTGCTTTTTTTAAAATATTTCATACAACATAAGCATTCTTCACTATACTGCATTAATAGTTTGTTTATCTTAACATAAAAATATACTATCGGAAGAAAATTTACATTCCTGATAGTAACATTTAGTATTAATAAAAATGTAATTAGATAAATTTCTATGTATGGAAAAGTTCAGTAATTTGATTTCATGTTATAATGTAAAGAGCTTGAACATAGAACTGATTAGCTTTCCATAAATAACAAAAAAAATCTTCATATGATATCACCTGTCAAAATTTGGAAAATGCTCTCGCGTTCTTTAGAACAAAATTTATCTGCTTTTTTTAAAATATTTCATACAACATAAGCATTCTTCACTATACTGCATTAATAGTTTGTTTATCTTAACATAAAAATATACTATCGGAAGAAAATTTACATTCCTGATAGTAACATTTAGTATGAATAAAAATGTAATTAGATAAATTTCTATGTATGGAAAAGTTCAGTAATTTGATTTCATGTTATAATGTAAAGAGCTTGAACATAGAACTGATTAGCTTTCCATAAATAACAAAAAAAATCTTCATATGATATCACCTGTCAAAATTTGGAAAATGCTCTCGCGTTCTTTAGAACAAAATTTATCTGCTTTTTTTAAAATATTTCATACAACATAAGCATTCTTCACTATACTGCATTAATAGTTTGTTAATCTTAACATAAAAATATACTATCGGAAGAAAATTTACATTCCTGATAGTAACATTTAGTATGAATAAAAATGTAATTAGATAAATTTCTATGTATGGAAAAGTTCAGTAATTTGATTTCATGTTATAATGTAAAGAGCTTGAACATAGAACTGATTAGCTTTCCATAAATAACAAAAAAAATCTTCATATGATATCACCTGTCAAAATTTGGAAAATGCTCTCGCGTTCTTTAGAACAAAATTTATCTGCTTTTTTTAAAATATTTCATACAACATAAGCATTCTTCACTATACTGCATTAATAGTTTGTTTATCTTAACATAAAAATATACTATCGGAAGAAAATTTACATTCCTGATAGTAACATTTAGTATGAATAAAAATGTAATTAGATAAATTTCTATGTATGGAAAAGTTCAGTAATTTGATTTCATGTTATAATGTAAAGAGCTTGAACATAGAACTGATTAGCTTTCCATAAATAACAAAAAAAATCTTCATATGATATCACCTGTCAAAATTTGGAAAATGCTCTCGCGTTCTTTAGAACAAAATTTATCTGCTTTTTTTAAAATATTTCATACAACATAAGCATTCTTCACTATACTGCATTAATAGTTTGTTAATCTTAACATAAAAATATACTATCGGAAGAAAATTTACATTCCTGATAGTAACATTTAGTATGAATAAAAATGTAATTAGATAAATTTCTATGTATGGAAAAGTTCAGTAATTTGATTTCATGTTATAATGTAAAGAGCTTGAACATAGAACTGATTAGCTTTCCATAAATAACAAAAAAAATCTTCATATGATATCACCTGTCAAAATTTGGAAAATGCTCTCGCGTTCTTTAGAACACAATTTATCTGCTTTTTTTAAAATATTTCATACAACATAAGCATTCTTCACTATACTGCATTAATAGTTTGTTTATCTTAACATAAAAATATACTATCGGAAGAAAATTTACATTCCTGATAGTAACATTTAGTATGAATAAAAATGTAATTAGATAAATTTCTATGTTTGGAAAAGTTCAGTAGTTTGATTTCATGTTATAATGTAAAGAGCTTGAACATAGAATTGATTAGCTTTCCATAAATAACAAAAAAAATCTTCATATGATATCACCTGTCAAAATTTGGAAAATGCTCTTGCGTTCTTTAAAACAAAATTTATCTGCTTTTTTTAAAATATTTCATACAACATAAGCATTCTACACCATACTGCATTAAAAGTTTGTCTATCTTATCATAAAAATATACTATCGGAAGAAAAATTATATACTAGAAAAAACAGTTTATTATTATTACTCTCCACACTATGGAATAGGGGAGAGTCATGATTTCGCAAAATTTAAGCGTATTTTTTTTACATCAATTTCTCAATGGGTATCATGTAGAGAATGCACACTATGAGTTTCGTCGTGATGTGTTTGTGTGTATGGCGTATACGCTGTACGCCGTACGCCGTACGCCGTAGCATTTATCTTTTTTGTGTCCTCTCTACAGCCCAAACTATAAGTCTGATCGACTTCATATTAACATCATATGTGTAAAGTGCAAAGACCTAGAGCTGATTGGTTTTCCATAGACAACTTTTGATTTCTTCTCTATGAATTCATCATTTACGTTGTTTTTTTTTTGTGTCCTCTCTGCAGCCCAAACTATAAGTCCGATTGACTTCATATTGATATCACATGTGTTAAGTCCATAAACTTAGAGCTGATTAGTTTTCCATAGACAACGGTTCATTTTTTCCCAATGTTTCTTTATGATTTCATCTATTAAAACTGAAAAAATGCTCTCACGACCTGGAAATTAGAGATATTTTAATTTGGTTTCAACTATTTATACAACACCAAGAATCTTCATAAAATTGTATTCAAAGTTGGTCAATGTTAAAAGAAAAATATTCAACGGTTTCAAAAATTATATTTTATTTAATGGATATTTGTATGAAACTTATATGTAACAAGAGAATTTTTTTATATTTGGCAATGTTCAGTTCATTGATTTCATATTGATATAAGAATATTAATAGCTTGAACTTAGAACTGATTAGCTTTTCATAGATATCATAAAATTTCTTCATATGATATCACGTGTCAACATTGTCAAAATGCTCTAACGCTCTTTGAAACAAAATTTATCTGCTTTTTTTAAAATATTTCATACAACATAAGCAGTCTTCACTATACTGCATTAATAGTTTGTCTATCTTAACATAAAAATATACTATCGGAAGAAAATTTATATTCCTGGTAGTAACATTTAGTATGAATAAAAATGTAATTAGATAAATTTCTATGTATGGAAACGTTTAGTAATTTGATTTCATGTTATAATGTAAAGAGCTTGAACATAGAACTGATTAGCTTTCCATAAATAACAAAAAAAATCTTCATATGATATCACCTGTCAAAATTTGGAAAATGCTCTCGCGTTCTTTAGAACAAAATTTATCTGCTTTTTTTAAAATATTTCATACAACATAAGCATTCTTCACTATACTGCATTAATAGTTTGTTTATCTTAACATAAAAATATACTATCGGAAGAAAATTTATATTCCTGATAGTAACATTTAGTATGAATAATAATGTAATTAGATAAATTTCTATGTATGGAAAAGTTCAGTAATTTGATTTCATGTTATAATGTAAAGAGCTTGAACATAGAACTGATTAGCTTTCCATAAATAACAAAAAAAATCTTCATATAATATCACGTGTCAAAATTTTGAAAATGCTCTCGCGTTCTTTAAAACAAAATTTATCTGCTTTTTTTAAAATATTTCATACAACATAAGCATTCTTCACTATACTGCATTAATAGTTTGTTTATCTTAACATAAAAATATACTATCGGAAGAAAATTTATATTCCTGATAGTAACATTTAGTATGAATAAAAATGTAATTAGATAAATTTCTATGTATGGAAACGTGTAGTAATTTGATTTCATGATATAATGTAAAGAGCTTGAACATAGAACTGATTAGCTTTCCATAAATAACAAAAAAATTCTTCATATGATATCACCTGTCAAAATTTGAAAAATGCTCTCGCGTTCTTTAAAACAAAATTTATCTGCTTTTTTTAAAATATTTCATACAACATAAGCATTCTTCACTATACTGCATTAATAGTTTGTCTATCTTAACATAAAAATATACTATCGGAAGAAAATTTATATTCCTGATAGTAACATTTAGTATGAATAATAATGTAATTAGATAAATTTCTATGTATGGAAAAGTTCAGTAATTTGATTTCATGTTATAATGTAAAGAGCTTGAACATAGAACTGATTAGCTTTCCATAAATAACAAAAAAAATCTTCATATAATATCACGTGTCAAAATTTTGAAAATGCTCTCGCGTTCTTTAAAACAAAATTTATCTGCTTTTTTTAAAATATTTCATACAACATAAGCATTCTTCACTATACTGCATTAATAGTTTGTTTATCTTAATATAAAAATATACTATCGGAAGAAAATTTATATTCCTAGTAGTAACATTTAGTATGAATAAAAATGTAATTAGATAAATTTCTATGTATGGAAAAGTTCAGTAATTTAATTTCATGTTATAATGTAAAGAGCTTGAACATAGAACTGATTAGCTTTCCATAAATAACAAAAAAATTCTTCATATGATATCACCTGTCAAAATTTGAAAAATGCTCTCGCGTTCTTTAAAACAAAATTTATCTGCTTTTTTTAAAATATTTCATACAACATAAGCATTCTTCACTATACTGCATTAATAGTTTGTCTATCTTAACATAAAAATATACTATCGGAAGAAAATTTATATTCCTGATAGTAACATTTAGTATGAATAAAAATGTAATTAGATAAATTTCTATGTATGGAAACGTTCAGTAATTTGATTTCATGTTATAATGTAAAGAGCTTGAACATAGAACTGATTAGCTTTCCATAAATAACAAAAAATTTCTTCATATGATATCACGTGTCAAAATTTTGAAAATGCTCTCACGTTCTTTAAAACAAAATTTATCTGCTTTTTTTATAATATTTCATAAAACATAAGCATTCTTCACTATACGGCATTAATAGTTTGTCTATCTTAACATAAAAATATACTATCGGAAGAAAATTTATATTCCTGGTAGTACCTAACATTTAGTATGAATAAAAATGTAATTAGATAAATATCTATGTATGGAAAAGTTCAGTAATTTGATTTCATGTTATAATGTAAAGAGCTTGAACATAGAACTGATTAGCTTTCCATAAATAACAAAAAAAATCTTAATATGATATCACGTGTCAAAATTTTGAAAATGCTCTCGCGTTCTTTAAAACAAAATTTATCTGCTTTTTTTAAAATATTTCATACAACATAAGCATTCTTCACTATACTGCATTAATAGTTTGTTTATCTTAATATAAAAATATACTATCGGAAGAAAATTTATATTCCTGGTAGTAACATTTAGTATGAATAAAAATGTAATTTGATAAATTTCTATGTATGGAAAAGTTCAGTTATTTGATTTCATGTTATAATGTAAAGAGTTTGAACATAGAACTGATTAGCTTTCCATAAATAACAAAAAATTTCTTCATATGATATCACGTGTCAAAATTTTGAAAATGCTTTCGCGTCCTTTAAAACAAAATTTATCTGCTTTTATTAGAATATTTCATACAACATAAGCATTCTACACCATACTGCAATAATAGTTTGTCTATCTTAACATAAAAATATACTATCGATAGAAAATTTATTTTCCTGGTAGTAAAATTTAGTATGAATAAAAATGTATATAATAAGATAAATTTCTTATGTATGGAAAAGTTCAGTAATTTGATTTCATGTTATAATGTAAAGAGCTTGAACATCGAACTGATTAGCTTTCCATAAATAACAAAAATTTCTTCATATGATATTACGTGTCAAAATTGTCAAAATGCTCTAACGTCCTTTAAAACAAAATTTATCTGCTTTTATTAAAATATTTCATACAACATTATAATTCTTCACCATACTGCATTAATAGTTTGTCTATCTTAACATGAAAATATACTATCGTTAGAAAATTTATATTCTTGGTAGTAAAATTTAGAATGAATAAAATATTTCATTGTCAATATTTGTGGTGTGGAGAGTTTAGTGTTGGCCACAACCCACTCGTTTCAATTTTAATTTGCATCATTACTACAAAACGAATCATTTTGAAAAAAATAACCTAGTTAGATTGGATAATAATAAAGAAAAACATACCGTAACTTTTTAATTATGTTCTTTTAGGATACTCCAATCCATAGGAAACGTTATAGATCTAATTGTTCTGTTCATCCCCGGATCAATTAACTTTGTTATATTATATTAATTATGTTCTGTATATATTCTTGTAGGAAAATAATAAGCATACCCCGATTTTTGACATTTATCTTGAATTTGTAATAAACTATAAGGTATATACAGCATTATATTTTTATATAAATTAAAGAAGATCAAAATATCTGGAAAAATACGATGTAACGTTACATTAATGCATCAGGTTAAGTTAATAAACCACAAAAACTTTTTCGCAATGGCGCTGAATGGAAAATAAATGTTTTTTAGGTTTATTTACTAAACCTGAAGCAATAATAACGTCACATCATATTTTTCTAGATATTTTTGTCTTCTTTCATTAAAAAAAATGTTGGACTACGCGTTATATTTCATTAAAAATATAATATAATCGTTGAAAATTGGGGTATGCCATTATTTTTCTACAAGAATTTATACAGAACATTATCAAAAAGTAAAAGATATATTTTTCTTTATTAACACCCAAACTATCTAAATTATTTTTTTCAAAACGACTTGATAAGAAATAATGATGGTACATATATCAAATTGAAAAATAGGTACGTTGGTAGCAGTCCCCCCCCTTAAATGTAAATTAACTTTGAAAAAAAAAATTGTCTTGAGTTTTCATATAAAATGCGAAGTAACCCTAAACTAATATATACACAATGATACGACGGCTATATATTATATAATTACTATGTAGTGAAAATTGACATCAGCTATAAGCAAAAGACGCCGGGCACACAACACACCTTCTATATTTATATAACATCAGTCACTCATGCTGTCTCGCTTGCACTCACACTATCACGTATCTAACATTAATTGTAATTTTGTAATTTGAAATAAATTATTCAATCATTCATTCTAACTGGTTGGTAAGTAAGTGAAAAATCGATTGCAAAATTTCAGCACATACAGGCGCAGGTGAAGTTAAAGAAACGGGTGTAAAAAGTTTAGTGTTGGCCTCTACCAACTCATTTTGTACAGTGAACTTTTTTTCAGTATTAATACCTATACATACATACATACCATCATGCCATGTCCCTTACGGGGTAAGCAGAGAGAACCGAGCGCCATACTTCTCTATTTTTGCACACATTTCTTGCTTCCTTTACATCCATGTATCGTCTCATACATGCTCGTCGATTGCTCAAACTTTTTATGTTTCCTTCTTTCAAAATATCTTTCTGGGGCGACCTTTGCTATTTACTCCATCTCTTACACCCATGTATATTTTTTTGGTCAGTCGTTTATCGTTCATTCTTTCAATATGTCCAAACCACCTCAAGGCATTCACATTCATTTTACATATAATATCCTTCTTAATCTTGCATTCTCTCCTTATGTTCTCATTTTTTATTCTTTCATATATCGTTCTATTACATACTCTTCTTAATGATCTCATTTCTACAGTATTAGTATAGACTTCATAAATTTCTTACACCATTCAAAGGTTGAACAAACCTGTATACAAATATATTTAGGGATTGGTCAGTCAATTGTTAAGTTTAACTATAGTCTCCACCCACTACCATTGTTTAATACTTTGTTTGTAGATACTGACAAATCAAAAAAACTGTAAGCTCAACCTTCTACCTATATAACTCGACAGAAACTCCACGCCATTATAGTCTTGAAGATGCCCTAACAAGGCGAAATAGTTATCGACGAATTAAAAAATATACGTAGAATTTAAAACATATTATTTTTATTTTTAATATAATTTAACTACATAAAATATCCACAAATACTTTGAACAAACAGTTTCAAAAATCCCTGATATTTTCACCATTCATAAAAATATTATCTACTGTCGCTAATCGATTAACTTGGTCGATTAAAGGAGGATAAAAAACCGAAAAAAGGGCTGCTACGACCCTTCGTATATGTATTTTTTTCATACGGCCTTCCAACACATGAGTTGCAGTTTCCAGATAATGATTGACATGGGTCCACGAGACAATCCATCTTATCCCAGCATCAATGAAAATGTGGTAGAACGTGTCCCTAATAAACTTCAAAGTTTTTATTTTATTTAAGATAAACAAAGTATGACAACGCTGTTAATAAATTATTAACAAAAAAATCACGATATAAAAATTATTTAAGTTTTAACGGAGTATTTAAATGGAATTCTGGCTTTAAGAATAGGTTTTTTTATGTCCTTGTAATAAGGACATATTAACTATACATCCTCATACACTTCCTAAAATTAACATAAACGTTTATACTGTTCTTCCCTCACCACCACCCGTTCTGCTTGTGGGGACTAATAACGGCTCCTTGCAAAACTCGGAAAGAACACATCATAAAGAACATACGAAGAGTCCGGAGAACTCTAAAACATTGCAGACACTGCACTTAATGTGCCAAAGAGAGCTAATCATGTTAAAACAACTGGCTCACTGTTCACTGATAGTGAAGATAAGAGTGCACCGACTTTAAGACAGAAATTCTTAAAAACCTTAAGGTAGGCGCGCATGGAAGCTAATTTCATCGGCCGATTAATTATCGGTGAGCTACAACATACGAATTACATGTAAGAGCGCGCATGAAAGCTAACAGAATCGGCCGATTTAAAATCTGTGACGAGACACAAAAAAATCGGCCGATCGAGATCGGCCATTTTTTTGTATCCAATACTGTTGTATGAGAGGGCGCGCATGGCGCTTGCTCACCGATAATTTAATCGTCCGAGCGCAGTAGATCGAGAAGTACGTTGTCAGTGTTGTCAAACGAAATGTCAGAAAACATGGATGAAATAAATATTGATTCCGAACAATTAATTATATATGTTGAAGCACGTCCTTCATTGTATGATTAAAAATTAAGCGAAATATTAATAACTGGTTGAGAACAGCTTAATCATAATAAAAGAACTAAATTGGGTAAGTTATTACTTAAATGATTAATAGTTACATAGGTAATTTAATAAATATTCTACTTAATGAATAAAAAAATCCATATTTCTAATCCGTAGGAAGATGTATATGTACTTGTTTAACAAGGACATATTCATTTTTTAAAAAGTGAAAATCGAACAATCATAAAAAGAACAAGAAGAATTTTAAGAACAGACGTCTTCTTAAATCTCAAAATGTAGCAAATTAAAACTCGATAAACTCAATATAATCATTTACTTTGAAAACTCATCCTTTAATCACGGCCGCCATATTGGTTTCTCATCATTTCAAAAGAAAACAAAGAAGTTTAAATTGTTTCGAAATCTACACCTTCTTATTAGTATGAATCGATATCCATCTCGAAACACGAAAAAAAGAACAAGAAGAAGTCTAAAAACAGACGTCTTCTTATATCTCAAAATATAGCAAATTAGAACTACATAATTACCGCTTATTTTGTAAAATTTCGTTTTAATCACTGTCGACATATTGGATTTCTCCTAGTATCTTGAAATAAAAAAAATAAGGCAATCGGTTCGTCGCCATAAACGAACATTTTTTTATTCACGCAATTTATTTAACTCAAACGAAAAAAGAAAGAAAAAATTTTCTGATGCTAAAAATAGTTTCCGCACGGTGAATTGTCCATACGATAAATTGTCCTCACGGTCAATTGTCCGTACGATCAACTGTCCCCACGGCCAATTGTCCTCACGGCCAACTGTCCTCACGGCCAATTGTCCTCACGGCCAACTGTCCCCACGGCCAATTGTCCTCACGGCCAACTGTCCTCACGGTCAATTGTCCTTACGATAAATTGTCCATACGGTAAAACGGGCGTACGGCCAATTGTCCACGGGCAATCGGCTACGGCCAATTGTCCGGGAATCTTTCTAATCATATGTATATTAAAACTTGTGAATATACATATTGTATTTTAAATATGTGAATGTTGACTGCCGTGTTATTTCCAATCGTACGATTCTATAAGCTTCCATGCGCGCTAGAACAGATCGGCCGATAATAATCGGCCGATGAATTTTAGCTTCCATGCGCGCCTTACCTTAAAGTTGCTCTTCGTGGCTACAAGGTTCAAAAACGTTTGTGCTATGTTCGATGAACGAAATTAGTCGTTGCAGGATTCGAACTCACGACTATTACTTACATTCGTCGGCCATCGTGGTTCAGTTGGTTAGATATCTGACTGGTGATCCAAGGGTCCCGGGTTCGATTCCCGGTGGAGACACGGTTTTTAATTGTGCTTTCAGTCTGGATCTGTGAGATTATTAATATCGCAAGCCTCCAGAATGTGGCAACTTGTTATTGGGTGCATGTTAAATAATTATTTGACATAGTACCTGTTAGTTGTCCGAATAAAATAAAAATACAATAAAAAAAAAATGTCAATTTTTTAGTAGTTTACGTGATCACTTTATGTACTTGCGCAACTTTCACCGATTATGCCTTTTTATTGAGTTCCGTTTCATTAAAATTTTTGAAAGATCTATATATTTTAATCATGTAAATCTGTTCGTTTGAAAATAAGGTGAAACATGATTGATAGATAGGGAACTCTATAGAAAGGCATAATTGGTGAACGTTGCGCAATCGCATTATGTGAACCCATTCATCAATGAACTCGCAGTTGCTACCAAACTAAGGGAATCTATTATTAATTTGAACGCTGTCTCATTTTTACTCTTCACTACCCCAAGGGGAAATAGTAGGAAGTTATGAATTCGCAATTTGAAGGTTATTTTTTTATTGCAGATTATCAACTGAGATTGTATTCTGAAAGTTTCATCACAATGCATCTATGTGTGTGTGCTGTGTACTATGTGCTATGTTCTAAGTACGGCGTGTTTATTCTACTTTATTGATTATAGACTAAAGTACTCATTCGTATCTTTTCAAATTTTGCAAGTTTGTATACCTAATACTTGCTAAGACCTTATTAGACTTTGAAGGATATCTGTGATTCTTATTTATTTAACTGTCAAATATTTCAATGTGACCCCAAGCTCAGGAAACATAAAATTTGATATTATTATTTTCATTCCTATCGACTTTGTATATTTTCAAAGGCACATCATTTTCATAAAATGGCATTGAATAATTATCAAGTTTTCATGATGAAATATTTAAATTTTTATTAAATGAATTTGGCAAATTCATTTCATGAAAAAGCTGAATATTTTCCATACAAATTTGAATATTTTGTGTAGTGACTTGGAAGTGAGGAATATAGCGTTGGTTTTTATATTATTTTCCCCGCTGGGTATCGAAATCAGGACGCCAGCACAAAATCAAACGACTCCACCATGCCGACCGCTGAAGTTTAGTGGTTTGTCGTTTGACTATCCTCTATATGTATTTACTTATATAATTTATGTACAGGTATACAAAGGCGAGTTTATTGCCATAGAGCAATTTCTTCCAACCAATCCGAGCAACGTGAAGTCTCTGAAGTTAAATTGGTACAATACTTATTTAATGAGAATTAAATTTAAAAAAAAATAAAATAAAGGAGTAAGAAAAAAAAATAAAATAGAAAAAAAGAGAGTAAAGAAAAAGAATAATAAAAATAACACTATCATAGCAATGAGGAAAAGAGGGAGGTTACGGAAGGATATAGAAGGAATTCAGGAACTATTTGACAGATAAAGTTTTTTAGTTCATCTTTAAATATTTGTATGGATTGAGATGACGTAACTTCATCACTTAGGCCATTCCATAGTCTAGTGTAGTACGTTCAGCAGATCGAAGGGGGAGGCCGTGACTTGACAAGAAAACGACGTTATTTTTTAAATATTGTGGTGAATAGGGATTATAAATAATCTTATAAAGTAATGACACTATGTGAATGTTACGACGATCTCGTATCTTTGGACAACGAAGTATATTTCTACAAGTCGAAACATGATAAAAAAATTTAAATTGTAAATGAACTGTTTACCGTTAATTCTGTAATTGTTCCAGTTTGTTTAATACATTTTCATTGGCATCCAGATAACACACATCATCGTAATCAAGCAATGGAAGAAGTGAGGATTGACAATTGAGCTAGTGTGATTTTAAAATGTATTGGAAGAAAGTTCTACAGTCTATTGAGAGAATGCATATTATAATAAACTTAATTTGTCAAATAGTTCCTAAATTCCTTCTATATCCTTCCGTAACCTCATTTTCCTCCTTGCTATGATCAATGTTATTTTTGTTATCCTTTTTTTTTAAACTCTCTTTTCATTTTTTTCTCTCTTTGTAATTTGTTTATATTTCTTACTCTTTCATGTTATTTTTTATCAATTTATTTCTCACTAAATAAGTATTATTGTACCAATTTAACTAAAAGACTTCACTTTGCTCGGGTTGGTTGGAAGAAATTGCCTTATGGCAATAAACCTGCCTTTGTACACATGTACACAAATAATATAAATAAATAAATATAATAGTCGGTATCTTATAGAGTTGATTTTTAGTCACATCTCACTCTTTATATTATTTGACATTTCTATATATAAATTCAAAACAGGCTTGCATTTTACATAAAATACATCCTTGCATTTCGTGTAGCAAAATAAATATTCTAAAATTCTCCCTGAAATATTTTGTGCAGATTCTGACAAAAATGAATTATGTTTTGTATATACACAAGCATTTTTATTGTACACCCAAGTCAGATGCAATATTGTATTCAGTGAGCATGTTACGGTTTTCTATAGAAAACATAAATTAATGCCATGTTCATACAATGCATTCATATAATATTATACCTCCTAAGGCAATTTCATGGTTTCTGAGAAAATCTATGTATTCATCTACCTATATTAAAATTTGACTTAAATCATTTCAGCATTGTCGGAAATCATATTCAAACATATTTATTATTACTAGTTGCATGTAACACATGAGATCCAACTGTCGATAGCGATAGTATGAATAGTTGAAGAATAAGTACCAAACTATAATCATTCATTCATTCATACCATCACGGCATATCCCACAATGTGGGGTAACCAGCGAAAGGTGTGCGGGTGTGCAATACCTTATAAAAGGGAGCACAACATATATATGTATACCCACACACCAGTCTCGTCTCACCTAAAAAGGCACTATATTCAGAATTGGTGGTGAACCTCATTGCTGAACTATGTATGAATACAAATTATTTAATATTTTAAGATATTTGATTTTCTATACAACACATGTGCCTACATATGTATGTATGTCAAGATAGGATAGAATGGAGGTCAGTCCTTTGATCCTATCCAGAATATGAAAACAGAATGATGGTATGTATGTATGTTTGGAGATTAGTATCAAACAATTAAGTCTTCTTAGATATTGTGTGTAGGCGATTGCCATACAAATTATATGAAGCAATGTCGTCACTAAATTCAATTTTTATAAAATTTATTAAAAAAAAATTGAGATGTGCTAATACAATGTTAATATTTTTTATATAAAATTAAATTGTCTAGTTGGGGTGTTTCGGCTTTTTTTGATATTTTTAAAAAATTTGGAAATATAGGCAGTTAAACTCATAAGTTTATCATAAAACAACATCTGGAACATCGGGATTAGAGGAGATCTCTTTAGGTGGTTTAATTCATATATAAGTAACAGGTCTCAGGCTATGGCTTTGCACGGTCACAATTCTAACTATAAACCTATTTTTTCCGGAGTACCCCAGGGCTCTCATCTGGGGCCTCTGCTATTCTTAATTTACATTAACGATATAAAATCTTGTCTTAAACATTCCAACATACTGTTGTTCGCAGATGATGCTAAAATATTTAAAGAAATTAAAAGCCCGTCAGATTGTTTGGAGCTCCAAGATGATTTATATAGTTTACAACGTTATTGTGCGGAAAATCAATTGTTCTTAAATGTGTAAAAATGTAATTACATATCATACTCTCGTAACCGTAATAAAATATTATTTAAATATACTAGTTGCATGTAACACATGAGATCCAACTGTCGATAGCGATAGTATGTATAGTTGAAGAATATGTACCAAACTATAAACCCATAAATACAAATTATTGAATATTTTCAGATATTTTGTTTTCTATACAACATATGTAGGTATGTATGTCAAGATAGGATAGTATGGAGGAAGATCCTTTTTTCCTACCCAGAATATGAAAATAGCATGATGGTATTTATTTATTTATTATTTCTCGGGCAACTTACAGGTACTATGTCAAATATTAATTTAACACGCACCCAATAACAAGTTGCCACATTCTGGAGACATACGATTTTAATCGTCTCACAGATCCAGACTGAAAACACAATTAAAAACTGTGTCTCCACCGGGAATCGAACCCGGGACCTTTGGATCAGTAGTCAGATACCCAACCAACTGAGCCATGGTATGTATGTATGTTTGGAGATGAAGTATCAAACTATTAAGTCTTCTTACATATTGTGTATAGGCGACTGCCATACAAAATGTATGAAGCGATGTCGTCACTAAATTCAATTTTTAAAAAAAAGGTTAAAAAAAAATTGAGATCTTCTACTACAATTTCAATATTTTTTATAGAAAATTAAATTATCTAGTTGGGGTGTTTCGGCTTTTTTCAATAATTGTAAAAGTTTTGGAAATATAGGCAGTTAAACTCATAAATTTATAATAAAAAAAATATTTTTCTTAATAAAAAATGTTTGAGAAACCCTGGAATTTTTTGAATAAACTCATTTGAGATTTTGAATTTTTCTATATTTGTACAAATTTTCAGCGTCCTAGCTTTTATGGTTTCTGAGATATATGGAAAAATAAAGTAAAAATTCAAAAGTTGATAACCCCTGATTAAAACAAAAATTCGAAATTCTGAGTATAAAAGTTTTGTTAGCCTATAACTGTTTATATATTCTTAAATTTTGGGCTCTGTAAATTGAGCGGATCAAAAGTTATAAGGGGGGGGGGGACACACAGACACACACACAGACACACAGACACACGAAATGTTCTACTCCGAATTCTGAGTAAATCCGTGTATGGAAAATATATGCTGCGAAGCCTCTAAGTTGGTGTTTTTTGACTTCAAAGTTGGAAAAGCCGTGAAAAAAGTAGACCTCTCCATACAATTCTCGCGTATCCTGGCTTGATACATTGTCGATATGTTAAGAGAACAAAGTTCTCCTGAACAAATCGACAGTTGGAACACACTGTTTCACGTATATTTGATAAATTTGGTTTCAAATTGGAGAGTTTTAAGTAGAACGATGTATGACAGGGTCAGAAATGAGGACATAAGGAAAGAATGTAGGATAAAGAAAGATGTTATTACTAGTTGCATGTAACACATGAGATCCAACTGTCGATAGCGATAGTATGTATAGTTGAAGAATATGTACCAAACTATAAACCCATAGATACAAATTATTGAATATTTACAGATATTTTGTTTTCTATACAACATATGTAGGTATGTATGTCAAGATAGGATAGTATGGAGGAAGATCCTTTTTCCTACCCAGAATATGCAAATAGCATGATGGTATGTATGTATGTTTGGAGATGAAGTATCAAACTATTAAGTCTTCTTACATATTGTGTATAGGCGACTGCCATACAAAATGTATGAAGCGATGTCGTCACTAAATTCAATTTTTAAAAAAATTGTTAAAAAAAAATTGAGATCTTCTACTACAATGGTAATATTTTTTATAGAAAATTTAATTATCTAGTTGGGCTGTTTCGGCTTTTTTCGATAATTGTAAAATTTTTGGAAATATAGGCAGTTAAACTCATAAATTTATCATAAAAAAAATATTTTTCTTAATAAAAAATGTTTGAGAAACCCTGGAATTTTTTTTTGAAAAAACAGATTTGAGATTTTGTATTTGTCTATGTTTGTACCAATTTTCAGCGTTCTAGCGTTTATGGTTTCTGAGATATATGGAAAAATAAAATAAAAATTCAAAAGTTGATAACCCCTGACTGAAACAAAAATTTAAAATTCCGAGTATAAAAGTTTTGTAGGCCTGTAACTGTTTATATATTCTGAAATTTTAGGCTCTGTAAATTGAGCGGATCAAGAGTTATAAGGGGGGGACTGACACACACACACACACAGACACACACACAGACACACAGACACACACACACACACAGACACACGAAATGTTCTACTCCAAATTCTGAGTAAATCCGTGTATGGAACATATATGCTGCGAAGCCTCAAAGTTGGTGTTTTTTGACTTCAAAGTTGGAAAAGCCGTGAAAAAAGTAGACCTCTCCATACAATTCTCGCGTATTCTGGCTTGATACATTGTCGATATGTTAAGAGAACAAAGTTCTCATGAACAAATCGACAGTTGGAAAATCAATAATGAAGAACTGAACTATAAATCTGAAATCAGGGATTTTGGTATACTAGTTGCATGTAACACATGAGATCCAACTGTCGATAGCGATAGTATGTATAGTTGAAGAATATGTACCAAACTATAAACCCATAGATACAAATTATTGAATATTTTCAGATATTTTGTTTTCTATACAACATATGTAGGTATGTATGTCAAGATAGGATAGTATGGAGGAAGATCCTTTTTCCTACCCAGAATATGCAAATAGCATGATGGTATGTATGTATGTTTGGAGATGAAGTATCAAACTATTAAGTCTTCTTACATATTGTGTATAGGCGACTGCCATACAAAATGTATGAAGCGATGTCGTCACTAAATTCAATTTTTAAAAAAATTGTTAAAAAAAAATTGAGATCTTCTGTAACAATGTTAATATTTTTTATAGAAAATTAAATTATCTAGTTGGGGTGTTTCGGCTTTTTTCGATAATTGTAAAAGTTTTGGAAATATAGGCAGTTAAACTCATAAATTTATCATAAAAAAAATATTTTTCTTGATAAAAAATGTTTGAGAAACCCTGGAACTTTTTTGAAAAATCTGATTTGAGATTTTGTATTTGTCTATGTTTGTACCAATTTTCAGCGTTCTAGCGTTTATGGTTTCTGAGATATATGGAAAAATTAAATAAAAATTCAAAAGTTGATAACCCCTGACTGAAACAAAAATTCAAAATTCCGAGTATAAAAGTTTTGTAGGCCTGTAATTGTTTATATATTCTGAAATTTTAGGCTCTGTAAATTGAGCGGATCAAAAGTTATAAGGGGGGGACGGACACACACACACACAGACACACACACAGACACACAGACACACAGACACACACACACACACAGACACACGAAATGTTCTACTCCGAATTCTGAGTAAATCCGTGTATGGAACATATATGCTGCGAAGCCTCTAAGTTGGTGTTTTTTGACTTCAAAGTTGGAAAAGCCGTGAAAAAAGTAGACCTCTCCATACAATTCTCGCGTATTCTGGCTTGATACATTGTCGATATGTTAAGAGAACAAAGTTCTCCTGAACAAATCGACAGTTGGAATACTGGACGAAAAACTATCTTTCACTAATCATATTGAATACATAACAACTAAAGCATATAAGGCTCTCGGATTCATATTTCGAAACACGAAACCTTTTCATAACTCTGACACGCTGCGTATATTATTTAATTCATTTATTAGAAGCTTACTGGAATTTGGATCGGTTGTATGGAATCCAAACTATGAAACACATATTAACGTAATATATAAATATATAAAGCAATTAAATTTTCGTAATAGACTACATTTCTCTAACTATCCTCAAGCTCTTAAACACCACAACACAAAACTACTGGAGACACGCAGATCAATCCATGATATTTGTTTTCAATATAAAATTATTAACGGTCTGATCGACAGCGCACCCCTTCTAAGCACACTACGTTTTCACTGTCCACTTAGGAGAAATAGAAACCAGTCTCTCTTTTATATAGAACCTTCTAAAACTAACTATATGCTAAATTCTTATATTAATAGAGCTTGTACTGGGCACAATAGAAATTGTTTGAGCGTTCCGGAGTTGGATATGTTTGCTTCAAGTTTTTATGTATTCAAAAAAAAAATGTGAATTTGTCGGATGTTTAATCTGTGCTCTGTTTTATTGTGCACATCTTTAACTTTTTAATTGTGCCCCTTTAACATTAACTTTAACTTAATTTTAATTTACTATTATTCATACATTGAGACACGTGAGGCAAATCATAGTATGAGTTTCTAGTGGTCGATCCTACCTCTCTCCTTTCCCATCCTGTCTTCATAATTGTTAATAAATGTGTATGTACTTAATATATTTAGAATACTATAATTGGCAACATAAAAATTATCTCTGTATATCTGTATAAATCTTTATTGTAATGCTGTTGTATTCTATAAAATAAAATAAAATAAAATAAAAAAAATATTTTTCTTGATAAAAAATGTTTGAGTAACCCTGGATTTTTTTAAAAAAACTAATTTGAGAATTTTTATTTGTCTATGTTTATAACAAATTTCAGCGTTCTAGCTTTTATGGTTTCTGAGATATATGGAAAAATAAACCGAAATTTCAAAAGTTGATAACCCCTGACTGAAACAAAAATTCACACTTCTGAGTATAAAATTTTTGTAGGCCTATAATTGTTTATATATTTTAAAAATTTGGGCTCTGTAAATTGAGCGGATCAAAAGTTATAAGGGACACACACACACACACACACACCACACACACACACACACACACACACACACACAAAACTCACATAAAATGTTCTACTCCGTATTCTGAGTAAATCCATGTATAGGAACATATATGCTGCGAGGCCTCTAGTTGGTGTTATTAGCATGCAAAAAGT
This sequence comes from Molanna angustata, assembly GCA_963576475.1. Lineage (NCBI taxonomy): Eukaryota > Metazoa > Arthropoda > Insecta > Trichoptera > Molannidae > Molanna > Molanna angustata. Next base: position 20,845,487 of record OY754984.1, on the reverse strand, counting down.
CCACTACACCATACAAAATTTTCCTTCGTACACGCATCTTGGCTTAATAATGTCGATTCATTAAGAGAATTGAATTCTCATGAACGAATCGACAGTTGGAATACAGCATTAAGTAGGTACCTACCTATAACTAGTTGCGTGTAATACAAAAGATCCAACTGTCGATTGCGATAGTTTGTTGTATACTTGAAAATACATACCCACCAAACTATAAATCCTTAATCCAAATTATTCAATATTTAAAAATATTTCGATTTATATATGTACATTGTACGTAATATAATATGTATTTCAAGATAGCATAGTATGGAGGACAGTCCATATTTCCCACCCAGAATAAGTAACAATAATATATTAAAGTATCCCCTCGCTTACCCTTCCCTAAATCCTAAACCCTCTTGCAATGCTATATGTAGGTTCAATAGTTTTTTGTCTTTAATTCACTCAAACATTTTATTCATAATAAGCACATTGTAATTGGCGCTATGAAAAATTGTAATTTTTATACTATTTTTAAATAAAACTTAAGCTGTAATGTTCATTCAAATAATAAAATAAAAAAAAAATTAAACCAAGTGGAAGAATATTATAAATGTGTTTTATTTTAATATATTATAATGGAATTCCATCAAGTATTGTCGATCGAAAAAGTAAACAAAATCAAATCAAAGTCGTTGTATTCCCTTAATTCGATGTTCTCAATGTGTATCGTGTTGATTGTGATCAAAGACCTTTAGTATATAAGGTCTTTGATTGTGATACACTATGATATAACGCTTAAAGTCTACTCATAAATCTACATTAGTTATAATCCGTCTTCAATCCAATTTATCAGGCGGAACACAAAAAACCGATATCTCTTCATAAGACGCACAAGACAGAGCAGAGTGGTAGCAAAGAACGATAAAGGCAGAGGGAATAATCTTTGTCAGGGAGAAAAGAAGAAGCATTTTGATTCCATTTTATATTCTTCCCGCCTGATCCTGGTTGAATAACCTAGAATTGCATTTTGAAATGGGATGTTGACAATAAATAATGGACTAGCATTAGAATCTGTACTGTCTCAAGAATCATTCACCAGAGTATGTATAAGTAATATATGTAGTATCTGATTCAATACAGAATTGCACCCCCGACAAGCGGTAAACGCTTCTCGTTCAATGAATTCCCCACAAATACTGTCGCTGCGATATCTCACACCACATCAATCAATCTCCACTTCTAAACCTTCCGACATACAATTATACCTCACCATCCACGAATGCTTAACATTAGAAAAATATTTTTAGTTAGGAATCCTAACTAGATTAATTTCAACCCACAATCGCGAAAAAAAACCAGTTAATATGTCTCAGTCCTGATATTACATAGTTCATCTTTCTCAAAAAAGGCTAAAACAAAAATATCTAAGAATCTGATAATAACTGAGTTCTTCTTCCTATCCTCTTCCTCTCCTTACCCTTTGGTTTTCCTTTCATTACTCTAAACTGTTTTTATATTCAATTTTTTTTTCTCTTCTCTTGTGTAATCTTAATATTTTTTCATATGATTACCTTATTTCCATAATACACACTGTATTGTATATTGAAAATTAACTCTTGCTGGTTGTAGGACATTGCCGTTTGGCAATAAGCCCGCCAGTGTTAATTATATATACAGAAGGTTAAAAAAAAATAAAACCAGCCAGACCCAAACATCTATGGATGGACTCTGTCAGCGCTAATACATGCATACTACAAATCAGAAACTATAAGAAAGATAAGAATATTCAGCCAAGGACCACCAAGTTCTGACAAGCCTATGATGATGATGAAGTATGAAAACTATACTTGGTAAATCTCGCTTTCAATTTTTCTCCCCTTACATTTTCACTAACCAAATGCGAATGGGACCTACTCTCTCAGTGTACAATAGGCACATTCTTCCGGACCTCACTGTCGCAGTTTGCGCTTATCGCATTCACCCCGATACACCGCATCTACGAACGCAGTATGTGTGAGACGCCACAGCACACAGTTGACAAGGACACACCTCATTTTATTAGAACCACCGAGACTACAAATATTTTTAGGAGCAGTACCTCTCTTAAAGTGTGCTTGATCATATTTAAGCTTCTGCATGACTTGGCGCCGCATTACATTCAGAAACTGTGAGAATGTGCAAGCAGAAAGACGTCTCATGTACGTTGAGATCGTCCGGGTCAAAGAGTTCTAATTCTTTAAGAGAATTGGATAGTCCCAACAAATCGTAGCCACACAATCGAATTCGATAAAAACAATCTCCCAGCAATATCGTGAGTAGTTATTTTGGCAGTTCGCATCATTTTATGATATTATTTTGTCTTTATCAGCTTCAATTGCCATTGAGATATATGAGAATATATGCTCCCATGTTGTTCAAGCTTCTTAGATTTCCCTCTTTCAAGATGTCGTACCATTTCTTGGACTCTTGATCCATTCCTATCGAATTTGTATATTTTCTTCGTCACGTCTTCATTCATTATTACCATGTTGCTAAACCTTATTATCTTATAGCGCGTTCACTTTTACACAATCAATGGCATAGGTTCTTTGCGTCCTCATTTCTTTATATGTCGTACATCGTCATATTACAATTTATTCTGCTTTCATGCGACTTCTGCAATGTCCAAGTCTCGCGTGCATACGTCAAGGTTGGAACTACGATTGCATTGTGGATGGCTTCAATAATGTGGATTGATTATTAGTATTGTTTGATATTCGCGTAGAGTTAAATCGTGAAAATTGAAATCTGTTTATGCCGTGATCGTTCAAAGTTAAAACACAGAAAAAAACTTAAGCTGGGTACATAAAGTTTTATATTACGAACTGTCTGGTGTGGTAGGACGGTAGTGGTGAGTAATTAAGTAAAAACTACGAAGCCAAGTTTTCTTGTGACAACAACTCCAATAACTTTTTAAACAAGTTACGACCGAGAACTTTTTGCTGTAACCTTTTTTTGTGCTGAAACCAAAAATAAATTGACAACATTTATACTAGCACAATCATGCCGTGTCCCTAGCGGAAAAATCTGAGAGAACCGAGCGCTTTTAACTCTTCTTGTCTTCTTCTAAGACTGGTCGAAGGCCACTAGGATATAGACTCTCAGCTGCCTTTCTATATAATAAAATAAGAATATCATTTTGATATTCTTATTTTCTAGTTTCCCGAGTAGGGCAAGGTGTGGTAGTCTTTCGGGAGTCCATTCTTTCCACATGGTCTATCCAATATCTTCCCCTTTGTCTCCCTCATCTAAAAACATCTTGGATATAAAACAATTGATTTTGGTAAAAATGAACGCAATCGTTAGAGGTAGGATTCAAACCTGGTTCCAATGGATTCCGAAACCAGCGTATAGCCACTCGGCAACCGACCTATCAATTATATCAATAAAAAATGAAATATCTTTACTACAAAATTTGACACCAACAACACTAACTAAACCTAACCGAAAATTGTACGTGTTCGCGCCATTTAATTGTCATAAAATAAAATAAAATAAAATGCACTGTATTCGATGAATTTTGATTCTGCATGACTTGGCGCCGCATTACATTCAGAAACTGTGAGAATGTGCAAGCAGAAAGACGTCTCATGTACGTTGAGATCGTCCGGGTCAAAGAGTTCTAATTCTTTAAGAGAATTGGATAGTCCCAACAAATCGTAGCCACACAATCGAATTCGATAAAAACAATCTCCCAGCAATATCGTGAGTAGTTATTTTGGCAGTTCGCATCATTTTATGATATTATTTTGTCTTTATCAGCTTCAATTGCCATTGAGATATATGAGAATATATGCTCCCATGTTGTTCAAGCTTCTTAGATTTCCCTCTTTCAAGATGTCGTACCATTTCTTGGACTCTTGATCCATTCCTATCGAATTTGTATATTTTCTTCGTCACGTCTTCATTCATTATTACCATGTTGCTAAACCTTATTATCTTATAGCGCGTTCACTTTTACACAATCAATGGCATAGGTTCTTTGCGTCCTCATTTCTTTATATGTCGTACATCGTCATATTACAATTTATTCTGCTTTCATGCGACTTCTGCAATGTCCAAGTCTCGCGTGCATACGTCAAGGTTGGAACTACGATTGCATTGTGGATGGCTTCAATAATGTGGATTGATTATTAGTATTGTTTGATATTCGCGTAGAGTTAAATCGTGAAAATTGAAATCTGTTTATGCCGTGATCGTTCAAAGTTAAAACACAGAAAAAAACTTAAGCTGGGTACATAAAGTTTTATATTACGAACTGTCTGGTGTGGTAGGACGGTAGTGGTGAGTAATTAAGTAAAAACTACGAAGCCAAGTTTTCTTGTGACAACAACTCCAATAACTTTTTAAACAAGTTACGACCGAGAACTTTTTGCTGTAACCTTTTTTTGTGCTGAAACCAAAAATAAATTGACAACATTTATACTAGCACAATCATGCCGTGTCCCTAGCGGAAAAATCTGAGAGAACCGAGCGCTTTTAACTCTTCTTGTCTTCTTCTAAGACTGGTCGAAGGCCACTAGGATATAGACTCTCAGCTGCCTTTCTATATAATAAAATAAGAATATCATTTTGATATTCTTATTTTCTAGTTTCCCGAGTAGGGCAAGGTGTGGTAGTCTTTCGGGAGTCCATTCTTTCCACATGGTCTATCCAATATCTTCCCCTTTGTCTCCCTCATCTAAAAACATCTTGGATATAAAACAATTGATTTTGGTAAAAATGAACGCAATCGTTAGAGGTAGGATTCAAACCTGGTTCCAATGGATTCCGAAACCAGCGTATAGCCACTCGGCAACCGACCTATCAATTATATCAATAAAAAATGAAATATCTTTACTACAAAATTTGACACCAACAACACTAACTAAACCTAACCGAAAATTGTACGTGTTCGCGCCATTTAATTGTCATAAAATAAAATAAAATAAAATGCACTGTATTCGATGAATTTTGATGCCTTTGTGTATCGCCAGAAGAAGTAATGCACTAAGCCAATGGCCATTGGCAATCAAGAGGCTTCTTCTGGGATTCATCGTCTTCATCCGCACTAATCACCGCTTCAACTACCGCTTTATAAAATAAACCGCCTACCTACAATGCATTGCCAATATTCGCGCCTGCGAGTTGGCAACACTGAAAAACAAGAGACTTCCCGCTTGTCATTCGCAGAGTACGGATCTCTATATTTTGTTCGTGGCTGTGTGACCGCCGCTTTTGCTGCTAATTAAATAAATCCCGCATAATTTCCAACCGCTACTTTTACCGCAAATTCTCCGCCATCTTCACCGCTATCGTCTACAATAACATCGCAGTTCATAAACATTTTCAACAGTTATTTCATCCGCTACATCAATCTTCAACACCCGCTAACACTGCAAGAGAAGAGTGCCCTCTGCCAAAAGGATCTGCCAGCCAATTAAAGGTAAGTGCATTGTTTCCTTTTGGCTTATATACGAGGTATCATATTTATCGAACTGCAGTGCATAAAAATCGCTAATTAAATCAAATTACCAATACCAAATAGGTCAATGTTACAATGAACCAGCAAATCCCCGCTACACCAGTACGTGATGTAATAAAATACGACAACGAAATAATAGTATGATGTGTACGTAAATCTTCATTCCCGTTAATTTTTTGGTTAGGTTTATTTAGTTGTAAATTATAAATGCGACTCGCATGAGCGAGTTGCTTTATAAATTGAATGGAAATTGGTTGCAAGAATAATTTTATCAACACCTTTGCCATTTGACGTTAGGAAAAAGATTATTATGTATTCGCATATAAGTAATTGTAAGTAATTGTATGATACTGACTATTTTTAATACAACTACCTAATAAACTAAACCTAACCAAAAAAATAATGGAAATAAAGATTTATGTACACATACATACATACCATCACGCCATGTCCCTCACGGGGTAGGCAGAGAGAACCGAACGCCACATTTTTCTATCTTGACACGCATTCATCGCCTCATCAACATTCATACATCGTATCATACATGTTCGTCTATTGCTCACACTTCTAACATTTCCGTCTTTCAAAATTTCGTTCACATGGTCGTGCCATCCCTTTCTTGGGCGTCCCCGACCTCTCATTCCATTCCTTTCCGCTCTGTATATTTTCTTCGTCAGGCGCTCCTCATTCATTCTCCCCATGTGACCAAACCATCTCAATGTGTTCACTTTCATTCTAGTAATGACATCTTTCTTAATCTTACATTCTTTCCTTATCTCCTCGTTTCTTACCCGGTCATACATCGTTCTATTACTATTATTTCGTTGTCTATTATTACATCCCGTACAATTACAATACATACTTCATTCGATATAATACATAAATCACAAACAGACTTCAAATCATAAAAAAACATTTTACAATTATTCAGTAAATAGTACCTATACCTAAATTTATTACCTACTTTCATCATAATTTGTCTCCCTTACACAATAAACTTACACTTTCACCCTTTAATTTTAATTTATTATTATTTTTTCTGTAACAATTTATTATAAGTTTTTTTTACCCAAAAATTGTTTTACTATTTTTTTCTGTAAAAATATGATTAAATATAATATATTACCTACTATATGTGAAAACATTTAATTGAGATGCAATGTATCATCCATATTTATTATAACTATTGTAGGTATATTCTTTTACCATTGTATCTTGTTTGTTTTCCCGAAATAAATAAATATAAATAAATAAAAAATAAAATAAAATAAATTTTCTGTTAGGTTTAGTTAGCGTATGATAATAGCGACTCGCGTGAGCGAGTTGCTTTATTACTTGAATAGTAATTGATTACAGGAAATATTTAACAACACCTTTGCCATTTGAGGTTAGGAATAAGTTTATTATGTATTCGTATTTGTCAAGCAATTTGATCACATCTTTCAAATAAATCGCTACTCCCACCACCACCCGCTCCGCATATGGGGACTGTCAACGGCCCCTACGCAGAACGCTAGAATGAATGACAAAAAAAAACAATGCATGGCACGAAGAGTAGCTCATGGAGCCCTCTAGATTAGCAATCTCGGCACCATGGTGCAAAAAGAACAATCAACAAGTGCGAATTGTATTGAATCTTTCAAATAAATAATATACCTATGTCAAAATATTTTTTTCTACTTTTGTGATTTTCAACTCTATTTATTATTTTAAGTTTAAATTATCGCAGTTAATGCCAACTTTGACAGGTCATCCGACATTGTTAAAATGACCAGTGCGTTTTCTTAGCTCTAGTGAAATATACATACCATCACACCTTGTCCCTCATGGGGTAAGCAGACAGAACCGAACACCATATATTTCTATATTGACATACACTCATTTCGAAGTTTTTTTTTTATAGGAAAGATTATAATTGTGATATGATTCGATATCGTCTATTTCCGTCTTCGGGTGAGCATAGACGAAATACTTACATACATACATACATACCATCACGCCATGTCCCTTACGGGGTAAGCAGAGAGAATCGAGCACCATACTTCTCTATTTTTGCACACATTTCTGGCTTCCTTTACATCCATGCATCGTCTCATACATGCTCGTCGATTGTTCATACTTTCTATGTTTCCTTCTTTCAAAATATCATTCACATGGTCATGCCATCGCTTTCTGGGGCGACCTCTGCTATTCACTCCATCTCTTGCACCCATGTATATTTTTTTGGTCAATCGTTCATTCTTTCTATATGTCCAAACCACCTTAAAGCATTCACTTTCATTTTACATATAATATCCTTCTTTAACTTGCATTCTCTCCTTATGTCCTCATATTTTATTCTATCATATATCGTTCTATTACATACTCTTCTTAGTGATCTCATTTCTACAGCATTTATTCTACTTTCATGTGTTCTTTTCCAGGTCCATGTTTCACTAGCATACGTCAAAGTAGGCACCACAATTGCATTGTGTACTGCAATTTTGGCTTCCTTTGAGATGCTTGGATCGGCCATTACTGGTCTAAGTGCTCCGTTTATTCTATTCCCTGCCATAACTCTTCTTTCAATATCTTTATCGGGTCTTCCATTCCGTTCAAACATACTCCCCAAATATAAATATTCCTCAACTTGTTCTAGCCATTCGTTCTCTACTTTTATCATACATGCAGTTATACTTTCAGTCTTTTCAAATACCAATATCTTAGATTTACTAACATTCATTCTCAGTCCATTTTGCAGGCATCCTTCATACACTTTATTCACTAAATACTGTAGCTCATCCGCACATTCAGCAATCACCACTTTGTCATCTGCATACATCAAATCACGTACGTTTACAGTACTTGGTTTCAGACCTTTATTTTCATTCTTCAGTGTCCTAACGCAGTGATCAATATACAGATTGAACAGCCATGGGGATAATACGCACCCTTGCTTCAACCCTTTATTAATAGGGAACCATGTTGTCAACGCATCGTCGACACGGACACAGGCTCCACTATTTTCATACACAGACGCAACGGCACGTATTAATTTGCTTTTCACTCCATATATTGATAGGATATCCCACAATTTTTCTCTATCCACTGATGACGAAATACTGACGAAAGAAATAGTATTTGCATTAAAAATGGATTTTCATAGAGTAAGAAGCCTCCATATTTGATTATATAGCATTGTTTTTACGTCATTATTTTAAGTAAGAATGTATATTTTTTTCGCCAGAATGGCAAATTCGTTTTGAGAAAATAAAATTAGTTTTGTGTTTTGTTTGCTTTGTTTTATATTATATTCAAACAGGTAGAATGTAAATATACTAAAATGCGGGAACGTTAGTTCAGAGAAGTTTATTTGGATGAAAAATGTATAAGAGAAATGAAATCGGCTGGTCACAAACTTTTCTCCCTCTGCCTAACACAATAGAGATGAGAAAATATGAGACCAAAGTAATCTCGGGCTGCGTTCACAATGAACGCCGAGCGCACTTAGTGACGATCTAAGCCGTCCATAATGACCGGAAACAGACGCTCAAAAGACACTCTGTGGCATTCAGATTGACCGTCGAGTGTACGCACCAAACGCTCGGTAAAATTGTCGGGTGAAAAACGCTCTGACTTCTATTTTATCTGTGGAATGATGTCTTCTATTTGTTTCTGTGGTATCTATTATGTCAGTTGACATCATTTATGATGACAATATGCATTCACAAAGAGCTTAATTTATAAAAATATAATTCAACAATTTCAAATAAAAGGTCAGAGATCATTATTTACACCACTGCTCAATTGTTGTATTTCGATGAAAATATAACTTAAAAAGAGACATGTACGATAAATGACGTTTGATAATGGGTATTTTAAATTAAACAAATGATTTTGTCTACATATATATTATTTCCTGAATCCAGGACGACCGTTTCAGCTTATTAGGCCCTTATCAACTGGTTGATAATGGCCTAATAAGCTGAAACCAGTTGATAAGGGCCTAATAAGCTGAAACGGTCGTCCTGGATTCAGGAAATAATATATATGTAGACAAAATCATTTGTTTGATTTAAAATACCCATTATTATGGAATTCTACATATTCAACACCGTCAGCATTGACAAAATTAAAAAATGACGTTTGACATTTAAATCGCCCGATGCGCTCGAAAGCGTTCAGTGAGATTTTTGTGAAAAACTCCATAATCTGCAACTTCAGGTACATCCAACGCCCGACGTCGAGCGTTGTATCTGAACACATCCTTGGTCTGGTTTAGTCGGCGGTGTTCAATTTGGTCAGCATTCGTTAACAAATCGGGCCAAATTTGTCTTCATTTTTTACATGAGTGCCAAAATTGTATGATTTCTTTTACGACCGGTAATCAAACAATTCTTTCAAAGTACTTCATGATAGTTCCTTAGGGACATTGACACCCTCCCCACCCCTTATATTTATTCTTCCCTTTAAGTGATTTGAACAGAAAAAAAATAATGTACGGATTGAATTTGTTGCGATTTCAGCCTTAATTTTTTACAAAAAAATATTTTGTAATACGGAATTACTTACCAACTTTTGCATATTATGATAAAATTACATTTTTTATGCATTTGTGTACCTACATTTTTATGTAGACGATAAAAATATAAACTTTTACATCTATGTACAAATTTATATGATTAAAATTTACTGTTTTGAATTAATTTTTCTTTTTTTTATAACTTAATGACACTGTTTAGACTACATTTATTGTGAATTTATCGTTTTTGTGAATAAGCCTGAAGAACCAACGGCCGAAATCGGTTGCTAAAACTACAATAAAAATGGTGAAAAACATTAACCGTCTTAGTTATAAACGTAAACTATCTATAGTGCCAGGTAATAGAGAGTGATTAACGAAAAAGTTTACGTATAAACCGTGACTATATGTTTATTTCATAGACGTCAAGTTAAGACGGGTCGAGAGGTTGATTAACGCTTGACTTAGTCGTCATACCAAATATTTCAAAATGGAGGATCTTACACATATTATGATCCGACGCATATTTGAGATTGACAGAAAAATTTAATCCATATTATAGCGATTTTCCTTGTTATTCTTCATCGCAATCGTGTTTAAATTGTCAAATATTTTTATTATTGCATATGCGCAAACATTGAATTTTAATCCCTGTCGGGAGTCAAAGACATTTTTTAACAGATTTTTAATAATTTTTTTATTTTATTTTATTTTATTTCATTTTCGGGAAATTTACAGTATAATAACATTTATTATATAGATGCATTAGTATAATACTAAAACCAAAAACAAATTTCCACATTATTAACAATAAATTTTGACTGCTGTGCTTACATACTTAAAGCTACATATGAAAAATATTTAAATCTGAATGCTAGTGCATGAGTGTATATATGTGTGTACGTATGAGTGTAAGGATGTGTATATGTGTGTGAATGTGTCTATATAAGTGAAAGAGAGAATATATAGGTACCCGCAAGCTCACATAGTTTACTCCGTTCAATCTTGATTTTTCAATCATCCAGTGAAATTCAATCATTATTACTTGAACTGATGGCAGCAGAAAATGAATTAGGTCCTAAAAGAAAAATATCGACATCCAGATGTTCGTGATTATAAATGTTCATCATACGTATGAGGGGTGCGTTTTTCGTGTAAGTATTATTATCTCAATAGAGACGAAGTTGGAATATTTACTGTAGGAGAACCGGGAAATCAAGGCACCTACAGGGCTTACGACATCTCATCGGCTGGTTTACGTGATCACTTTATGCGCTTGCGCAACGTTCACCAATTATGCCTCTTTGAGGATCTCATTAAAGAGGCATAATTGGTGAACGTTGCGCAAGCGCATAAAGTGATCACGTAAACCAGCCGATGACAGGTCGTAAGCCCTATAGGTGCCTTGATTTCCCGGTTCTCCTACAGTAAATATTCCAACTTCGTCTCTATTGAGATAATTAAAAATCTGTTAAAAAATGTGTTTTAATTGACTCAGCGCGGTGTTTTTGATTTTTCGGTGTCAGTTATCCAAAATTCACATGCATTTATCTCTTTTTTGACATCTGTGAAGCCATATGATAAAAATAAATGAGGGTGTACGTACACAATTCGGTGAACTAGTTAGTCATATCTTAGTATACGTTTATAAGTAAGATTTTTAAATACTGATCTTAACTATTTTAGCCGTGATTATCTAGTTCTTGTTTAACGAAAGTTTTTAACGAAATCTTATAAGACCGATAGTGTATTATTTAGTATATGATAAAAAAAAATACCGAAATTGTTTTCGCCCATCACTAAACAATATTACGCAGAAGAAAGATCTCCAAATCCCTGTGGAATTGGAAGAAATCTACCGGTTTTGCATGAGTAATATGCTATACATTATAATATTTTAGAAAACAACCAACCTCATCTTTGTTTCTTATACATTTTGTGCCTGACTTTTTTTTTGTTTTTAATGTACAATGGGTGGGATTTAGAATGGTCGGTTTTCCAAAGTGTATTTTTATCATATATGCCAAACATGAACGCAGTATCACAGCTTGTTGGATAGTTATAGCTTTCTAAAGTTTCTGAAGGGTGTTCTATCTTTGCTGGGTTTTATTGTTGCGGGTGAAGATGGACAATGTATGTAGGTAGGATAAGGGCATAGGTACTGGGTAATAGGAAGGCGGAATTTATTCCACTAATATCCAATCAGCCACATACATACCGTCACTTTACCTCCTCATCAATACATTGGCGAAACCACGACTAATTACGAGTTTTCTCCTTTTCTACTAAACTTTCGATTAGTTTCAAGCCAAGATCTGTGAGATTCTGTATGGTCAGGTCTAAATATTTAATGGTTTTTCCAACTTCGAAGTCAAAAAACACGTGTTATATACTTACCTATATATGTATTGAAGAACTCAGATTTTGGAGTAGGACATTTAGTGTTTCTGTGTGATTGTCCCCCTTATAACTTTTGATCCATTTGATGCACAGAGCCCAAAATTAAGAAAATATAGAAAATTCCAAAATTTTATACTGTGCCTCCAAAATTTTATACTGAGAATTTAGGTTTTTTGTTTCAGTGAAATTTTATTTTCTATCAAAAACATAGATTATAGCAGTACATCTCATTTTTTTAACAAGTTTTGTATAAATTGAATTTAGTGACGACATAGTTTCATACAATTTGTAAGGCAGTATACACTACACAATATCTACGGGGACTCTCAATAGTTTGATACTTAATCTCCATACATACATACATACCATCGAGTTGTTTAGATATTCGGGATAGGAAAAAAGTACTGACCTCCACACTATCCAATCCTGATATACATGTTTTGTATAGGAAAACAAAATATTTAAATGCATTCAATAATATAGATGTATGTAAGGTTAAATTTGTAACATGCTTTGATTTTTACGTATGTAAGTCATAGATTTTTATTATCTTCTTCTTCTTCTTCTTTCTCAGCCATCTCTCCACTGCTGGATGTAGGCCTCTTCTAAAAGCTTCCACTCGTCTTTTTTTTGGGCTTTTGTTTTTTTTAATGCTAGATGCTAGATGTTTTGGTTGGCAGACCACATCGTTTTTCTAGAAATCTAGAGAGAATAACGCGATATGTTTTCGAATTTATTTGTCGAAAAAAATACTTTGTTTATTAAGGTTTAGAGAACAATTATCTTGGATGTGTTGAAATGTAAGGAAAACTGAAATATGTTGCCAACCAAAACTACTAGTAATATTATCTACATCTAGTATATTATCGTAAAAACACTATCGTAACATACTATCGTCATCGACAGTTGGACCTCATGTGTTACATGCAACTAATTATCCTACATATATTCGACCTTCAAAATCGTTAATATCGAACTGAATTAATACAGATAAGTGAAATCAATGAAAAGACCCTGAGACTAATTATTTCTTTCAACTGTTTCAGATTAATATCAGTCTAATCCCATCATTGATAACTAATCTATATCTGTCCCTTTGAACTAGCCGGCTACCTTGGGTTTCCTATTAAATTATATGACCTCCTAGAATTATTGGTCCTTACAACTTTAACTTGGACCAATCATATCTTTATTGGTAGGGTTGTCATCAGGGGCGTGCCTAGAACCATCGGACTAGACAAACCCTGAAAGAAAATTGAGAAATGTCTATAAAAATATTTTTTTTAACATTGTTGCTCATTTGATTGGTCATGAAAATATTTTAAAATCACATACCAAAATAATATTTAGGCCTACTGTCCACGTAAACCGCACGTCATGCGCACGCTTTCGTCAATTGACGAATGCAAGACGAATGCTTGCATCTTGCATAGAAACAATCAAAACTGTGTCCACGCTGCTGCACCAGCACCGCATGACGAATGCATGACGTGCGGCTGACGCAACGTTGCCGCAACGTTGCAAAGGCTTTCAAACATTGTTTTCGTTCATTTGGAGTTATGGTTCGAGTGACATACGCTAGTAAACCTTTGTTCGGCACGATGTGGAGGCTGATATATTAGCGCTGGGCCTTACCAACTGGAAGAGAGCCGCAGAGTGTAGGGAGAAATGGCGATGGACTCTGAAGGAGGCCAAGGCCCACAACGGGCTGGAGGGCCAATGACAATGTTGATGACTATTATAATTTGAGTCGATTTTTTTTGTGTTGTGCTACGAGCATTTTGTGACGCAACATTTTCGTATGAGCCTTGATTTTTTATTAGAGTTCATTTTTTTTGCGTTCTTACAAGCGACGAGCGTCACACTCAACTACCTATATCAGTCATTTTGTAAGTGTACACAGGGACTTGCGTCACTTTCCCCTTTTAAGGGGTTTTGTCAGATAATCACTACTAAAATAATTAAGTATGTTTCTAAAAAAAATTCCATCAGTATTGCTCTAGTGAATGTTCGTCACACAATTTAAAAAAAAAACTCAGCATTAATTCCCCTCAAAAAGTTCTTAAAAATCTCTTTTTTACAGCATTTTTTATTGTTCTCCATAAATATATGTCGTAGAGAAATGTTTTTTTGTGTGCTTAAAGATTGCATACAATAAAAGTGAATGTTCGTGATAGTTTTTATCTTTTTAAGTTAGATTTGTTCTTAAAATGCAAAAAAAAAAATATTTTGAGTTAATTGAAATCAACTATAAACCCTTTTTACCGCACGCGATAGTAACCCTTATTAACACGTAACTTCATAGTTTACTAGATGCATGTAACACAAGAGATCCAACTGTCGATGGCGATAGTATGCATAATTGAAGAATAAGTTCCTCAGGATTTTGGCTTATCGCTCAAAGAAATCAAATCTAGATACATACGAAAAAAAAATGAACTTTTATAAAATAAACTCCCTGAAGGAAAGAAGAAGAATGGTTGGTTTAATTTGCCTATATAATGTCGTCAATGGCAGACTAGATGCCCCCAATATACTGCGTCTATTAAATTTTAACGTAAAAAAATGTATACAAGATCTCAAAACTTTTTTATTTTAAATTCATATAAAACTAATATAGGATATTTCTCCCCCCTCCCTAGAATTACTTGCGATTTTAATATCATATCGTTGTCCAGACCTCTTGTAGATATTTTCTCAGAATTGAATGAATTTAAAAAATGTATTTTCTTGCCTTGATTTGTGGAGCTTGTGCAATCTGTGCCCACATAGTATGCAATGCGGGATAGTTAATGTTATGTAGGTGCGAATTTTTTTTGGTTGTTTCTTTCCTACCTACTTCAGTTATATTTTTGTAAACAAGCGAATGACCCTTGTATGCTTTAATTTATTTTGATTTTATACCTACTACCTTGTATGCTTTTGGTTTGTTTTAATTTTTAGACTTTGAAATGTTATACAAATTTGATGTAATTATTTTTTTATGATTAATCGTGTAAAATAATTGTAGGTTTAATCCTGTATATTTTACCTATATAAATAAAATAAAAATAAAATAAAAAAATAAAAAATAAACTATAAACACAAATTAATTAATATTTAAAGGTATTTTGTTTTCTATATAAAACATGTAGAAATATATGTCAGGATAGGATAGTATGGAGGTCAGTCTGGTTTTCTTGCCCAGAATATGAAAACAGCATGATGTATGTTTGTAGATTAAGTAGGTATCAAACTATTGAGTGAGATATTGTGTAGTGTTTACTGCTTTACAAATTGTATGAAATGAAAAAGTTTGAGATGTACTACTGCAATGCTAATATTTTTTATAGAAAATTAAATTTTCTATTTGGGGTGTTTCGAAAATAAAGTAAAAATTCAATAGTTGATATCCCCTGACTAAAACAAAAATTCAAAATTCTGAGCAAAAAAGTTTTGTAGGCCTGTAACTGTCTATATATTCTGAAATTTTGAACTCTGTGGGTCGAGCGAATCAAAATTTATAAGGTGGGACGGACACACACACACACAGACACACTGGATTCTACTAAAAATACTGAGTAAATCCATATACGGAACATATATGCTGCGAAGCCTCTAAGTTTGTGTTTTTCGACTTGGAAAAAAGTTGGATAAACCGTGAAAAATATAGACCCTGCATACAAATCTGCGTTTCTTGGCTTGATACTTTGTCGATGTGTTAAGAAAAATAAATTCTCTTGAACAAATCGACAGTTGGATTAGGCGGTTTTAATTAATAATAAATTTACTCTTGAGATTTATCGTTGCTTGGTTGGAAGAGGTTGCATTGTGCTAATAAACATGCATTAGTGCACATAATTGTACATGTACTTAATAAACAAATGAAATCGTGCGAGATATCCCCATTTAAAATCTTGAAACCCGATAAAATATCAATCTAGAAAAATCTAAGAAGTGGGGACAACCCTACTTATCGGTATTTCGAAATCGAAGTTCTGTTTATAGTACTGGCATTCAATGGGACCGTCCTGGGGAGGATGGCTCCAACGTCGACGAGATTATTTGCTCCTGCCACAGGACCAGGGGAACTATTCAATACGTAATTCGCCATTGACGAAATAACTTTGATTCGATATGCTGCTATTATTTAGAGTCTGAGGAAAAACCCATTTGCTGTTTTGACTTTGCGTCCAGGAAATAATAATATCGGAATATTATTGAGTATTTGAATCACCTGAATGCCTTTGGTTTTATTTATCTGTTTCAACTCCCTTTTGATATTTCATTTGACGATGTGCGTCATTAAAAACTGTTTTTTTAATATAAATGTATTTTTTATTTTATTTAAATTTCTATCAGACTTAAAAACACTTTTGAACATTAGCTCAAAACAGCATTGCATCGCCATAATATATCGAATCACAATGAAACTTCATTCAAAAAGCGTCTGAAGTCACACTTTCTATCCACGTAAACACAAATTCACGTCTTTTTCCCTTTTCCCTTTCCCTTTATCCCTCTTCCTTTCTCCTCGCATATCCTCCATCCAATAAACATAGTGTATCTATCTGATGAATGTTTTATTCTTATTCTTGTTCTTATTTATACATACATATATTATTTTTGTTTTTTATATTTATTTTGTATTTTTAATTTATGTTTTTTTTTTGTATTTTTCCATTTGTATTCTTCTATCCCTGTTACTGACTGTATTTACCATGGTAGTTGACTGGTAGAGATTGCCTGCGGGCAATAAGTCCGCCACGTTGTATAAACCAATAAAAGTATTTTATTATTATTATTTTTTTTTTTTTACTAAAGCCATCTACTGAAAAATTGGTAAATGTAACAGATATGTTAGGTTAGGTTCTAAGGAGCTGCTAGATATATCTTACAACCGCTATTCGTAACTCAAAAATCGATTTTAAGAATTATATTAAAAAAAACCGTTCCAAGAACCATCATTTCCACTCTTTATTACGTTAAAAGTGCTTTAAATCAAAAAGTTGTTTGTATTGTATTGTATTGTATATATTTTATTTAGATGTAAAAAAAATACAATTTCTTACATCTAGTATAAACGAAAATAAAAACAAACAATAAAAATAAACATATCAACATCGGATGACTAAATGAACACACAAAAAAGACACGTATCTATAGAGACAATAGAACATATAACTGGCGGATGTTCTGCTCTTGCACCAACAGAGTATACACATAGACATGATAATGTTTGCAAGCAGATACACATCGCTTTATCAAATAAATATAATTTAATAGATTCTCCACCACCTTGGTTTCAATATTCCCCATTGGCAGTTATTGAAAACAACACACATAAACTTTATTGGAACAGAGATATAATTACAGATAGAACCAACCTACACAATAGACCCGATATAACATTGATTGAGAAAAATACAAAACAAACCCATTTAATTGAAATATCTATTCCTAATACAACAAATTTAGAACAAAAATATACAGAAAAAATTCAAAAATAACTCTCTCTAGCAGAACAGATCAAAACCCAATGGGGACAAAATAAAGTTACAATAATACCATTTATTATATCATCTACAGGAGTTGTACCAAAAAATATAAATGAATCTATTAAGAAACTTGATCTGCCAAATTTTATAATCACACAGATTCAAAAGAGTGTGATTATAAACACATGCTCGATAGTTCGAAAATTCTTGTTATCACCATCATAAACATTATACATAATAACTAATCAACTTGAGAACTCCTCCGTTGTTTAGTTTTTTTTACACCGGTTAACCCGTGAAAAGATTGAATAATAATAATAATATAGTATCAAAACAAGCAAAACAGATATTATAGTCTTAGAACATAATATATAAACAATAGAAACACACGATTTTTAAAAAAACTTTTGTTTTATGTATTCAGCACCTAAGCGACGAAAAGCGGCAAGACTAGACGCCTCCTTTACACATTCAGGCAAATCATTATAAAGTTGTAAGCCTTTGTAGTACACACTATTTTGTGTACCTGCCAGGTTTGCCTGCGGCAGTCTCAAACAATTTTAAAAAATTAAAAAAAAATCTTTGACCTACATATCGCATGATAAACTTACAAGAGCCAACGTTAACAAACTTCTATATGTACCAAAAATTAAAACGACGTTTGCAAAACGGTTTTTTTTCTGCTCCGAGAATATACAATATTTTTCAAAAAATACAAAGGTGGATGTTACTATGTCGGAGTATATAGTATATAATAGATCGATACACAATTGGGTCCTTAATAAAGACCGAAATGAAATTTCGGCTCTTTTAGTGTAAATGTAATTAAATTTTATATCTAAGGTGTTCTATGTATACCTACTAAGATGACACAAAATGTTGTTATAAAGGAAATATCAAATACTTATGCTATGTTTTTTTTTTTCTGTTGGCTCTTCACCCGTTAAGAGTGTTCTCAGCCATCTAAGTTAAAATATTAAACTGTCAAAATAGAGAAACCTAAATTATTTTTGTATATTTATTTTACTTCGATCAATTTAAATTTTATGAACAGCGTTAAATTTTAATGTCATTAATTTTGATGAATTTTTTGAGCAAAATGTTTACCTGCCTGGAATTGTAGCTCAACAATGTCCTCACATTTGTTGGCATTGGAACCCCAATCTCTGTGAGGTCGGTAAAAAAGGACGGATACCTATCGTTTATGGGGCATTCAAGAAACAAATGATCCAGTGTCTCATCACCAATCATACATTCGCAGAGACTGCTATCAATGATCCCTATTTTTTTTAAATGCTCTCTGGTACAACAGTGTCCCATGCGGATACGACACATAACGCTGATGGAATGTTTGTCAAAAGCTTTATCATGGAACCATGGCTTATTGACAATTGTTTGTTGGGTCGTTTTGTAAAGTCTACCCTTTTTCAGTGAGCTTGTGTCCCAATATAACTGCCATTTATTCATCA
The DNA here is from genome assembly GCA_963576475.1 of Molanna angustata. Classification (NCBI taxonomy): domain Eukaryota; kingdom Metazoa; phylum Arthropoda; class Insecta; order Trichoptera; family Molannidae; genus Molanna; species Molanna angustata. The sequence goes on along the minus strand of OY754984.1, from coordinate 20,826,155 downwards.
GACGGTATTTTGCGATTGGTAGGAGATCGTTTTGTGTAATATTGGGATGTGTCCGTGTGTTTCCATATGTTGCTCTCTTAGCCAATTCATCCGATTTCTCATTTCCTGGTATACCACAGTGACTTGGTATCCATGCCAGACAAAGTTTTCTGTTCTGGTTGCATATTTCTTTAATTTTTTTCCATATATCTATACAGTAGTGGTCATCACTATACAAAATAGGGGATTTAGAGAGTTTTTCGAGTGTACTTAAGGAATCGGTCAATATTAATGTCTTTAAGAATCGTTTTTTATTTGCATAGTTCAAAGCCTCTATTATAGCTATACATTCTGCTGAGAATATTGTAGAATCTTTATGGAGAGTCAAAAGCAATTCAACTTTATCTGAATCACTAAATACTGCTGCTCCAGTATTGCTTTTGCAGTCCATTTTTGATCCATCCGTATAAAGTATTTTCCAGTCATTCCATTTGGATTCAATTACGTGTTTAAGTCTTTTAGATGCAAAAGCATCTGGAGTTATTCCTAATGAGTGGATTATGTTTGGCGGCTCGATTAAATTTTGATAGGGTAATGAGTAAACTGGGAGTGTCTCAGATTTAATGAAATCCGATGAGTATTGGTCTAAAAAGGTGAGGCTATTTACAAGAGGAGGGGAGATTTTATGTTTCCAAAATGGTGATTGATTTGTGAATATTTTAAGCATAGCGATTTTTCTAATTAGAGGGTGGAATTTAATAATATTGCATTTTAAAACAAATTTATCTGACAGATACTGTTTTCTCAGCTCAAGTGGTGGGTCCACGGCTTCCACCTGGAGTGCACATACCGGTGTCGACTTCATAGCGCCCAATATAAGTCTCAGACCTTCAAATTGTATTCTATCTAAGCGTTGTAAATTTTTCTTGGAAATTGGACTAAGTAAAAACGCTCCATAGTCGATTTGACTGCGAACGTATGATATATACATTGAACGTAGAACAGAAGGGTGACCTCCCCACCAAGTACGGGTTACAGCTCGCATTGCATTTAGTCCAGACTGGCATTTGTTAATGATATGTGTAACTTGAGAGTTCCAAGATAGTCTGGAATCCAAAGTGATACCAAGAAATCTTAATTCCGAAGAGACAGGGAGGATAATGTCATTTAGTTGAATTTTTATATCTGGTATAGAGCGTTTTTTTGTAAACATAATGGCTTTACATTTGGGAGGACTGGGATTCAGGCCATTTTCAGATAACCACGAAGAAATATTTTTGAGAGTATTATTCATAATGTTCTCCATTTGTTGGATTTTTTTCCCTGATACATAAATAAAAAAATCGTCTGCATATATCAGTAACTGTGCCGAGGGTAACAGTACATGAAAAATCTCGTGAATATAAATATTGAAGAGGATAGAGCTAAGGACTGACCCCTGTGGCAAGCCTCTGTCGACTTTTCTTTCTTGAGTATCAATTCCTCGAATGTCGAGAATGATTTTTCTATCCAGGAGAATATTCATTATGAAGATGGCTAATTTTAGGGGCATTCCAATTCGGAGAAGTTTAGATTTAAGAAGGGAGAGAAGCACATTATCATATGCACTTGTGATATCTAAGCTTACTCCTATGACCTGTTCTTGTCTAGAGAAAGCTAAAAGAATATCCGTTGTTAAATTGGCTACACTTTCTACTGAGGATTTTTTTTTTCTGAAGCCAAACATATTGTACGGCAAAATATTTTTGTTTTCAACGAACCAATCAATTCGTCTTTTTATAATATGTTCTGTTAATTTAAGCAGAGTTGATGATAATGCTATTGGTCTGTAGTTGACACCTGAATTAGGGTCCTTTAGTGGTTTCAAAATTGGGGTAATGAGTTGAGTTTTCCAAGATTCTGGGATAACCCCAGTATCGAACATTATGTTTATTAATTTTAAGAGATATTCAAGAATTTTGTCGCTACTATTATATAAGATAATATATGGGATCCCGTCTATTCCAGGTGAAGTATTTTTTACCACTTGTAAGACTGATTTTAATTCGTCTATTTGGAATGGGGCATCTAGCCAGTTACTGCTAGTATGTGAATATTGTAACGAGATTTCATCAATGTTAACAGCATACGGTGGGGCCATTTTATTTAAGAAATCTTCTGACCATAGTTTAGGGCATGATTTAGAAGATGGGGTTTTGTATGAGCCACGAAATTTTCTGATATTATTCCAAACTTCTGAAATTGGAACTTGGATACTAAGTGATGTGCAGAAGTCTTTCCACCCTTTTCTTTTCTTGTTTTTGAGGAACCGTTTGACTTTAGCTTGAACATTTTTAAGATACAAGAAATTTTCAAGTGTCATGTTTTGCTTGTAGTCTTTATATGCTTGCTTCCTAATTGACGAATGTTCTTCGCACGCTGAGTCCCACCAAGGAGGAGGTAAGGGATACTTTTTGAATTTGGGATTCTTTTTAGGTATAAATTTTTCTGATATTTCAATCGTTTTAATAAATTCATCGTAGCATTCTTGTAGGTTTTCTATTGAGGGGGGAGTAAATGTTATATTGGGGTTGTTGGTGTAATGATTATATCCTGGCCAATTAGCTTTTCCAAAATTACAAACATTTTTATCGAATTTGTTGTTTCTTTTGGATTTTGAGTTTTCAATATGAGAGGTATATATGTATCTGTATGACGGTTGTGAATAATGCAAAATTATTGGAAGATGATCACTATTGAATGGGTCAGAAAGTATTTTCCAATTCAAGTATGGAGCAATATCGGGACTACATATTGTTAAATCTACTGCGCTGATTCGTTGATTTGGCACAGGGATACGTGTCGGTGATCCGTCGTTAATAATGCAAAGATTCAACTCATTTAGCAGATCAACTATAATTCTACCTAATTTTGTGCATGATGATGAACCCCACATGTTATGGTGAGCATTAAAATCTCCCATAATTATAAAGGGATGTTTTATTCGAGAAATTATGGTTCTTAAAATATTTTTGGTGTGTTGGAAATTAGGAGAAATATAAATTGAGACAAAAGTTGTACCGTCTATTTCCGCAGCAACAACTTGTGATGGACAATTTATTGGTTTTAAATTTATCTGGTTAAAGAAAAATGTGTCTTTTATTAATAACGCAGCTCCACCTTTGCCATCATGTCTATTATCTTTTAGGCATTGGTAGCCGGGAATTTTGAATGTTTTTTCATCGCGGAGCCAGGTTTCAGATAGTGCCGCTATTTGAACCTGGTTCTCGGATAGCAATTTTAAAATAGAGTCTTTATTAGGTATTGCACTTCTGCAGTTCCACTGGGCAATATTTAAGGCCATTTTGTATGAAAGATTATACAGGGAATTATTGTGCGAGTTACAAGTTTAAGGTCTAATTTGTTTCTGTGATAGAGTTTGAATCGATATCTTCTTTATTTAGGTTGTTATTGAGTATATTGACAGTATTTTGTAAGGTGTTATTAATAAGTGCATCGTTGGACGGTACAGAGATATAGTGTCCTGTGGTAAGGAGTTCATGGATCATATTGTATATGCAATTTAGAATTATTTCTTTACGACTATAATTAATGTCTTCAGGTATTATTGTATCTGGGGTAGTTTCATTTGTTAACGGGAGAGCACATCCATTTTTAGGTACTGGATGGTTTCCATTTGGTGCAATTAATAATGAGTTGATTTGTTTTTTATCCAAGTAAGGGGGGGTATTACTATGTTTTTTAAGATTATTTTTGTTTGAAGGGGTGATTACCCTCCATTTAGGCGTGAAATTATTTTGTGTTTCAATTTTGTTTGAATTGTTGAAAGCTTTCGTTTTTTCTGAGTATGATATTTTCACGGAGGGAAACATTCCAGCTGCTTCGATATACGATATACTTTGGTCAGCCATTACTTTCTTAATGTTCCTCTGTCTTGTCAATTCTGGGCAATTTATATCGATAGCCTGGTGATTTCCCGAGCAATGAACACAAATAGTATTTTCTTGAGTTACATTACATGTGTTTCCAAGATGATGTAAAGTGCATTTAAAACACCTAGGTGCTGCAGATTTGCAGTTAGTTTTAGTGTGTCCGTATCTTAAACATTGATGACATTGAATAGTAGGGAATATGTAAGTTTCTACTGGTAGACGATTGTAAAAGAGGTAAAGGTGTGATGGGAGTTTTTGCCCTTCGATTGTGACCACAACAGTTTGAGATGGTTTCCATGTCGGGATTTCAATTTTACGGTCTCTGTAGTTAAGCCTTCGAATTTTTATTATTTTTCCGAATCCCAGAGGGACTTCCAAATTACTTAATATTTCCTCGTCAGAAAGAGATGTAGGTATATATTTTACAACTCCAAGACGAGTTACGTGAAAGGAAGGTATAAATGGTAAGTAGTTGTTTTGTTCTAAAATTTTGTTATTAAGAAAAGTATTTGCTGCTAAAAAATTTTTGAATTCGATTGCAATTGTGCGTTTACCCAACGGCTTGATTTTTTTTATATTATCAATTTTATTTTTGTAGATAAACGAACCAAATGAGATAGCCTGTATTTGAAGACTATCTCCCGCTACTTTCTTTTGTATATCTAAAGTAATAAAGCAATCAAAATGTTAGTGTTTGTGTGTGTGTGTGTGTGTGTGTGTGTGTATGTGTGTGTGTGACTTGGAAAATTTTGTATGAAAAAAATAATTATTTAAATATTTTTAAAATTCAGCATTTTTATCGCATTATTTTTAGCGTGACATTGCATCAGGTATACAGGTACACGTTCGCACATAAATTAGATTTTTAGATGCTCTTGGTTTTTCAGAAGGCGTGAGACAAACACACACACACACACACACACACACACACACACACAAACACTAACATTTTGATTGCTTTATTACTTTTATATCGTCACATCCCATATCCCATTCATTTCATATGTATTTTCATCAAGTGTGCATATCGTTAATAATATTTCTGCACAATAGACTATTAGACTTAAAACTAACCCAAAAGACTAAATAAAAAAGAGAAAAATAAGTATAAGACTATAAGAAATAGTTTGTATAAAAAACTATTCCAATGGTCTACATAAAATAAGTAAAAATACATACCTATACCTAATAGAAGAATTAGACTATTGGAAATAGATTGTATAAAAGCTCACCCAAAGGTCTACAAAAAAGAAGAAGAAGAATATTTAGACTATTGGAAATAGTTTGTATAAATACTGACCAAAAGGTCTACATAAAAGAAAATGAATAAGACTATTGGAAATAGTTTGTATTAAAACTCTCCCAAAAGTCTACGTACTTAAATGAAGAAGAATAATAATTAGACTAAAGGAAATAATTTTTATAAAAAAATGACCCAAATGTATACATAAAAGAAGAAGAAGATGAATTAGACAATAGGAAATAGTTTGTATAAAAACTGCCCTAAAGGTCTAAATAAAATTAAGAAGAAAAAGAATTAGACTCCAGGACCCGCCGCTTCAGGCCCTTCAGTACCTCCCGTCCCTTTAATCCCTCATTACGTCCCTTCCCATCAGGCCCTTCAGTACCTTCCGTCCCTTCAGGCAGTTTTATACCTCCCGTCCCTTCAGGCCCTTTAGTGCCTCCCTTCCCTTCATTACATCCCGTCCCATCAGTCGGTTAAGAAAAGTTTAAATCCAGAAACCATCCTGGAAGAACCGCGAAGAGATGAAAGAACCTTCTTTTCCCAGGATGCTCTACTTAATAGGTAAAATGACTAAATACACGAAGAAGAAGAAAAAAGTTTAAACCCAGATAAAAATGTGTTATTTATTAGTAAAGATATAGGCATAATAAAATTGCATAATTTGTAAATAATATTTGATTTTTCTGACAATTTTCATTTTTATGGCATCGAACAAACCAATGTAGGTACCTACATATTCAAAAAATGTATCCGAACCATTCGATATTACTTACGTGTTCGAATCGTTTCCATGGCTACAGAAAGAATGTGATATTCAAATAAAATTTGTTAGGAATCGAATTTATTTAGAAGGTTGTTGTAGGTAGGTACCTACCTAATACTATTTACTTACAAATCAACAATAATATACCTATACTGATTTCCTATAGGAAAATTATTTTATTTATTTATTTATCAACCGTTTGTCCGATTATAATGAAACTTTGGTGAATTGTCGAGCGTATGCCCAGGATGGTTTTTGGATTTAAACTTTTTTCTTATTCTTCTTCTTCTTCGTGTATTTGGTCGTTTTACCTATGAAGGGGGAGTATCCTGGGAAAAGAAGGTCCGACTGTCCCTCCATCTCTTCACAGGTCTTCCAAGACGGGTTCTGCATATAAACTTTTTTCTTCTTTTTCTTCAACGTGTACTTGGTCATCTTACCTATGAAGATGAACTATCCTGGGAGATGAAGGTCCAATTTTCCTTCCATCTCTTCGCAGGTTTCTGGATTTAAACTTTTTTCTTCTTCTTCTTCATCGTCTATTTGGTCATTTTACCTTTGAAGGTGGACTAACCTGGGAGAAGAATGTCCAATTTTCCTTCCATCTCTTCGCAGGTATCTGGATTTAAACTTATTTCTTCTTCTTCTTCTTCATCGTGTATTTTTGGTCATTTTACCTATGAAGTTGGAGAATCCTGGGAGAAGAAGGTCCAACTGTCCTTCCATCTCTTCGCAGGTATCTGGGTTTAAACTTTTTTCTTCTTCTTCGTGTATTTAGTCATTTTACCTATTAAGTAGAGCATCCTGGGAAAAGAAGGTTCTTTCATCTCTTCGCGGTTCTTCCAGGATGGTTTCTGGATTTAAACTTTTCTTAACCGACTGATGGGACGGGATGTAATGAAGGGAAGGGAGGCACTAAAGGGCCTGAAGGGACGGGAGGTATAAAACTGCCTGAAGGGACGGAAGGTACTGAAGGGCCTGATGGGAAGGGACGTAATGAGGGATTAAAGGGACGGGAGGTACTGAAGGGCCTGAAGCGGCGGGTCCTGGAGTCTAATTCTTTTTCTTCTTAATTTTATTTAGACCTTTAGGGCAGTTTTTATACAAACTATTTCCTATTGTCTAATTCATCTTCTTCTTCTTTTATGTATACATTTGGGTCATTTTTTTATAAAAATTATTTCCTTTAGTCTAATTATTATTCTTCTTCATTTAAGTACGTAGACTTTTGGGAGAGTTTTAATACAAACTATTTCCAATAGTCTTATTCATTTTCTTTTATGTAGACCTTTTGGTCAGTATTTATACAAACTATTTCCAATAGTCTAAATATTCTTCTTCTTCTTTTTTGTAGACCTTTGGGTGAGCTTTTATACAATCTATTTCCAATAGTCTAATTCTTCTATTAGGTATAGGTATGTATTTTTACTTATTTTATGTAGACCATTGGAATAGTTTTTTATACAAACTATTTCTTATAGTCTTATACTTATTTTTCTCTTTTTTATTTAGTCTTTTGGGTTAGTTTTAAGTCTAATAGTCTATTGTGCAGAAATATTATTAACGATATGCACACTTGATGAAAATACATATGAAATGAATGGGATATGGGATGTGACGATATAAAAGTAATAAAGCAATCAAAATGTTAGTGTTTGTGTGTGTGTGTGTGTGTGTGTGTGTGTGTGTGTGTGTGTGTGTGTGTGTGTGTGTGTGTGTGTGTGTGTTTGTCTCACGCCTTCTGAAAAACCAAGAGCATCTAAAAATCTAATTTATGTGCGAACGTGTACCTGTATACCTGATGCAATGTCACGCTAAAAATAATGCGATAAAAATGCTGAATTTTAAAAATATTTAAATAATTATTTTTTTCATACAAAATTTTCCAAGTCATATCTGTCAAAAAAGTGTACATTTTGCACGCAAATATCTGTTAGTTTAAAAGTTAGAAGTAGGTATTTACACAAAAAAAATATATTTTGAAGTATAACTTAGCGTTTAAGTGAAAAACATGGTGAATATTTGGTATAATTATAATGTTTAACTTATTTTTAAAGTAAGCCTTTTGTACATAAACGCCGCCATTTTAATATCTTTTCATACAATATTTCATTTTCCCACCGAATGAATATGTTTTTGAAAATAATAAAACTTTGAAATAAATGTAATTATGAAATAATAAAATGAAACACAAGACATTGCGGCAAGTTTAAAGACATATATTGTAAAAATGTGTTATTTATTAGTAAAGATATAGGCATAATAAAATTGCATAATTTGTAAATAATATTTGATTTTTCTGACAATTTTCATTTTTATGGCATCGAACAAACCAATGTAGGTACCTACATATTCAAAAAATGTATCCGAACCATTCGATATTACTTACGTGTTCGAATCGTTTCCATGGCTACAGAAAGAATGTGATATTCAAATAAAATTTGTTAGGAATCGAATTTATTTAGAAGGTTGTTGTAGGTAGGTACCTACCTAATACTATTTACTTACAAATCAACAATAATATACCTATACTGATTTCCTATAGGAAAATTATTTTATTTATTTATTTATCAACCGTTTGTCCGATTATAATGAAACTTTGGTGAATTGTCGAGCGTATGCCCAGGATGGTTTTTGGATTTAAACTTTTTTCTTATTCTTCTTCTTCTTCGTGTATTTGGTCGTTTTACCTATGAAGGGGGAGTATCCTGGGAAAAGAAGGTCCGACTGTCCCTCCATCTCTTCACAGGTCTTCCAAGACGGGTTCTGCATATAAACTTTTTTCTTCTTTTTCTTCAACGTGTACTTGGTCATCTTACCTATGAAGATGAACTATCCTGGGAGATGAAGGTCCAATTTTCCTTCCATCTCTTCGCAGGTTTCTGGATTTAAACTTTTTTCTTCTTCTTCTTCATCGTCTATTTGGTCATTTTACCTTTGAAGGTGGACTAACCTGGGAGAAGAATGTCCAATTTTCCTTCCATCTCTTCGCAGGTATCTGGATTTAAACTTATTTCTTCTTCTTCTTCTTCATCGTGTATTTTTGCTCATTTTACCTATGAAGTTGGAGAATCCTGGGAGAAGAAGGTCCAACTGTCCTTCCATCTCTTCGCAGGTATCTGGGTTTAAACTTTTTTCTTCTTCTTCGTGTATTTAGTCATTTTACCTATTAAGTAGAGCATCCTGGGAAAAGAAGGTTCTTTCATCTCTTCGCGGTTCTTCCAGGATGGTTTCTGGATTTAAACTTTTCTTAACCGACTGATGGGACGGGATGTAATGAAGGGAAGGGAGGCACTAAAGGGCCTGAAGGGACGGGAGGTATAAAACTGCCTGAAGGGACGGAAGGTACTGAAGGGCCTGATGGGAAGGGACGTAATGAGGGATTAAAGGGACGGGAGGTACTGAAGGGCCTGAAGCGGCGGGTCCTGGAGTCTAATTCTTTTTCTTCTTAATTTTATTTAGACCTTTAGGGCAGTTTTTATACAAACTATTTCCTATTGTCTAATTCATCTTCTTCTTCTTTTATGTATACATTTGGGTCATTTTTTTATAAAAATTATTTCCTTTAGTCTAATTATTATTCTTCTTCATTTAAGTACGTAGACTTTTGGGAGAGTTTTAATACAAACTATTTCCAATAGTCTTATTCATTTTCTTTTATGTAGACCTTTTGGTCAGTATTTATACAAACTATTTCCAATAGTCTAAATATTCTTCTTCTTCTTTTTTGTAGACCTTTGGGTGAGCTTTTATACAATCTATTTCCAATAGTCTAATTCTTCTATTAGGTATAGGTATGTATTTTTACTTATTTTATGTAGACCATTGGAATAGTTTTTTATACAAACTATTTCTTATAGTCTTATACTTATTTTTCTCTTTTTTATTTAGTCTTTTGGGTTAGTTTTAAGTCTAATAGTCTATTGTGCAGAAATATTATTAACGATATGCACACTTGATGAAAATACATATGAAATGAATGGGATATGGGATGTGACGATATAACCTGCACTAGAATCTTTTCAATACTTTTGTTTAATTAAATTTAAACCATTTATATCATCCTATTTTGAATAATTTTCAACACCTAATATTTAAAGAATGGGGGTTGTGGCCATTACTGAACTCTTCACAACATTTATATTCAAATTAAAAACTATTTACTATAGTTCAAGTCTTCTTCTTCTTCGTTAATGAAGACTTTCAGTCAAATCGAGCAAAAATATAATGCACACTTGATGAAAAAATATAAAAACGAATGGGATGTGACCAATACTAGATCTTTTCAGTACCTACGTTTGTTTAATCAAATTTTAACCACATCCCAACATCGAAAATTACTAAATTTTCAATAGGTACACATTACAATTTGTTTTCGATGATAATATTTAAAAATGGGGGTTGTGGCCAAACCAATCTCTTTACAACGTTGATAAACAGTCATATTTAAAACCATTACGCATAGTCCATGCGAGCAGAAATTGTATAAATATTATACTTCATTCACACTTTATAGCAATATATAAAAAAGAATGGGTTGTGGCCATCACTTGAACATTTTACAATACTTAAACTCAATCAAATTTCAAACCACTTTTTATAGTCTGATATTGCAAAATAATTGGGTGACAGTATTATAAAAACGATTGCTTTTTCTTTCACAATTTTACATTCTTGGCCAACGGCGGGACATAAAAGCTAGTGTACAATAAATGGGGAAAGAGAGGATTCATTATACAGTAAAGAATTCTCTTGGTGTACTGAGGGGTTTATGTTTGGTTTGAATTTTTTGGATACTGAACTATCCAATAATGTATTATCATGATCTATCGGTGTGGACTGGGCCTTACGAGTTTGTTTTGATGGCGTACATTCTAATACATTGTTATCTGTTGACTTGGCAACAACGTTACTAGGTAACATTTCGCTAGCACAGCGCATGAAGCGCCGGCAAATTGTTTGCTTACCTACCTCCACTAAGCAATTGTTTTGACACACTTACAAAAAAAAAATAAAATAAATAAAAATGGAACGAACTCACCGGTTACGTGGAGACAATATTTTAACTAAGATATGTTCACATAAGCATAGGGGAGCACGGAAGGAACCTCCACGCGGTGCCCCCTGGTAACAGAAATTCTCTGGCCAATCCTTCCACCACAGCAACGCAACAATGCGTTGCTGACACGAAAGAAGAAGAACATAAGCATAATTTGTTTTGTTAAGAAAATTATGTTATTTTTTTGATATTTTGTTTTTTTACATATGTTCTATTCATTTTTATGATCTTTGGTTTATATGTATGTAAAACAAGTACTTACATAGATGTCACCTAGAAGTACTTATTTCATTTTTATTTGAATTGGTTCTATATTTATGTTTTAGTTTTATATTTGTTTTAAAGTGACAGTTAAGATTCTAAGAAGGAGGAACTAAAAGCATTTAATGTCGTTTCTCTTTTTACAGGTCAAATTATATTTGTTATCATTATTATTTATTTATGTTTATGTTATTATTACTTTTATTGTATTTTATAATTATTTTAATAATAAATTTCTCTTTTTACAGAGCAACTATTTAATTTGCTTAATACACACCATTATATGTATATATTATTTTCTTGTTATTTTTTGTGTATTTTTCATTAAATAAATTTCAAGGCCAGAATTGTCTTGGCTAGAACTGAAAAATATATAATGTATTATAATCAGTAATATTTTAAGTGACCCGGCTGTAATTAATGTACGACCCTAGATTAGGTAATACCTAGTTGGTTATTACTAATAATAAAATGATATAATAATTTAATTTTCCTGGGATAAATTAAAGTAAATTAATACCTAAGTATTTTTCCTCCCTCACCAAGTAAGGCACATACATAGGTTCCTCATTTAAATATTTTATTAAGGGCCCCTTCTACAGAATCGCGTGGATTAAGGGGGTATTATCAAATTAATGTTAAACAATTGCAAATAAAATTTTGTCCGTGGTATTTATAGTAAATGTTTTTGTTTCATTAATCCATTGGTTGGAAGGTAAGTGTAGACTCTTGTACAGTGTACAGTTTGATGTGTTTTGTTAAGACCCTCATGCAGAGCCGTTTCTACGGCATTCAGCGCCCGGAGCACTTATTTTTTTTTTTTTTTTTCATTTGTTTGGAAACTTAACAGCTATACATTTATAATACTTAACAGCTATACATTCAAATGAGAATACAAAATAAATAGCAAATTATAAAGTTTCACATATTTAAATTATTATACATTATTAATGTTGGGTAGTCATTGTAAGATGGTGAGTGTATGTGGGGGAAAGGGAAGGGTAATGGATATAGGAAAGCGTTGATAAGGAAGGGATGAATGTTTAAGGAAAGTAGGTTTGATTTTTAACCAGTAATATTACCAATAACTGCGCGTAATTGGCGTTTCATCGATGTCTGTGTGGAGTTAAATATATCAGGTTGGGGGTCAAGACTATTGTAATAATTTAAGCATCTGTTGACATAATTATTCTGTGCGTAATTTGTTCTGCAGTATGGTGTATAGAAAAGGTGATTTTGGCGTGTTGTTTTCATGGGGCAGTTGAAAGAAATTTTTTGGAGTAGGTAAGAGCTGTCTACAAGGTTATTAAGTATTTTATAAAGCAGATAGACATCGGATATCTTTCTTCTTTTTTCAAGTGATATAAACCCATGTAATTTTAAAGATTGGTCATAATCATGGCGGTAAATTTTTTTTCTAACGAAGACTTCTAACGAAGGCATTAAATAGAAGAACTAGCGAGGTTGTTTCTTTGAAGGATTTGGTTATTCTTTGTATGAAACCCAAGTTTCTGTAGCTTTTATTTACGACAGAATCAATATGAGGAATAAATGATAGTTTGTTATCAAGGATAACGCCTAGGTCTCTCGCTTCGAGTTTTTGCGACGATATATTATTATCAATAGTGTAGTGAAATTTAATTACATAGTTAGTGTAGGGAAATTTAATTACATAGTTAAAAAAATACCCCTTCCATTTAAAATCATATTGTAATGCGCACTATTTAGTCGAATTTAGTATATTTTTTTTTAATATAAGAAAAGTTTTTTTTTTAATATATTGTAATTGTTGAATTTGTTTTACGTCCTTGAAATTTGACTGGTTACAACTAGTCGTTATAATATTACTAATATTTACGTCTCTTGAAAAGTTAAAAAAAATCATCTTTAGTACAAGCATTTATGCTTGGTTTCAAGAATCATGATTAACGTATAAATTATACATACATCTCTAAAAATGTCTTGTCCTGGTGTGGGGTTAATATGAACACATGTAACTTTATACTTGCTTTAATCCGTAGCAGATCTCTTGCCCGGAAGGAAGCGCGCGGAAGCGATACGACGCCGCGAATCGCATCTCTACCATATTTATATCCTTTATCGGGGAAGGGGGCAATACCACGTATTCTAATACACCACAAAAAAACAAAAAACAAATTCATTCTTTATCCAACTGTCGATTCGTTCATGAGAATTCAATTCTCTTAATGAATCGACATTATTAAGCCAAGATGCGTGTACGAAGGAAAAATTGTATGGTGTAGTGGACTTTTTGCATGCTAATAACACCAACTAGAGGCCTCGCAGCATATATGTTCCCCTACATGGATTTACTCAGAATTCGAAGTAGAACATTTTATGTGTGTCTGTGTGTGTGTCTGTGTGTGGGTGTGTGTGTGTGTGTGTGGTGTGTGAGTGTGGGTGTGTGTGTTCGTCCCCCCCTCATAACTTTTGATCTGTTTAATTTACAGAGCCCAAATTTTTATAATATATAAACAGTTATAGGCCTACAAAACTTTTATACTCAGAAGTGTGAATTTTTGTTTCAGTCAGGGGTTATCAACTTTTGAAATTTTGGTTTATTTTTCCATATATCTCAGAAACCATAAAAGCTAAAACGCTGAAATTTATTATAAACATAGACAAATACAAAATCTCAAATTAATTTTTTTTTAAAAAATCCAGGGTTTCTCAAACATTTTTTATTAAGAAAAATATTTTTTTTATGATAAATTTATGAGTTTAACTGCCTATATTTCCAAATTTTTTAAAAATATCAAAAAAAGCCGAAACACCCCAACTAGACAATTTAATTTTATATACAAAATATTAACATTGTATTAGCACATCTCAAATTTTTTTTAATAACTTTTATAAAAATTGAATTTAGTGACGACATTGCTTCATACAATTTGTATGTGGCAATCGCCTACACACAATATTTTTTTTTTTTTTTTTTTATTTATTTATTTTTTTTATTTTAACAATTATACATTAATGATAAAAAGAATTATAAACAGTATCTTAAAATTAAATTATTTAATATCTATTCATCCCTCAGTTGAGATCAAATCTCGTGTTCGAGGGAGGAGCACAGTCATTTTATCGGTTCATTTATTTCAATAACATATAATATTACTAAAAATAACACGCATATATTTAAATTAATATTACGCGAACTGGTGAACAGTTTACGGATGAACCCTCACCAATGGAGCATACTCTAGTATACGCAAGCGCATACTGAGAACCGCGAACTGCATTTGCCGTTCACAGGGCCCCACTAGCAGGCATTCACCGTTCACCGTCCACCGTCACGAAACAAAAACCACTAACCGCAAAAACTGGAATACAATAAAAATACGTTAATTACATCAAGAACAAATTCAAATAAATTACTCATCAAAAACAAAATCAATATTTCTTATATAATAACAGACAACATCAAAAAATCATATATACACATAACATATCATCAAAAAAAAAGTACACACAACTCAACACCAAAAAAAAAAAAAAATTACACTAACAATTTGGCGTAATTTGGAAATATAAAAAAATTAAAATACAATAAAAAAAAAAACAACAAAACAAAAATCCATCACTGGATGTAATTATAATTGTTAATATGTTTTATAATAGAATTTTTAAATTGTATATATTCCTTCATTTTCCTCAATTCATCTGGAAGGTCATTAAAATGTTTTATTCCCAGGTATGTAAAGTGGTGCTGGGCTGCAGATGTATTGACGCGAGGGATAGCAATATTATTTTTCGATCTGGTTCTATTGTTGTTTTCATGTATTTCACTATAATATTTTTTAAATGTTGTTAAAAGAGTATATTTTTTATATAAATTATTTAGCTTTAGTACACGAAATTGTTTGAATACTTCATTGGAGGGAAAGTCTATTGGTTTCTTTAAGATTATTTTTATGATCAGTTTCTGAGTGATTTCAATCGGTTTTAAATTAGTTTTATACGTTCCACCCCATCCAAGGATTCCATATTGTAGAATAGATTGTACAAAGGCAAAGTATAATATTTTTAAATTTTGGATTGTCAGTATATTACGCAGTTGTAGAAATATGTAAATTAACTTTCTCATTCTATTTTTTGTTAACTCTATGAAGTGTTTCCATTTTAAATTTTTATCAATGGTTATTCCAAGGTATTTTACTTCGTCCTTTTTAGCTATTTTATTTTGAGTTACGTTTTCTTGTATTATATTTATGTTGATATTATTCGTTATTTCATTGACGTTTAAACAAAAGGGAACGAAAACTGTTTTTTCTGAGTTTAATGAAAGTAAATTATCATCGAACCATATTTTGAGTTTATTAATACCTTTATTGGCTAAGTATGTTACATTTTTCCACGAATTTTCTTTAAAAATGAGTACAGTGTCGTCGGCATATGAAATTATTTTTCCGTTCAGATCAATATTAAATATTTCATTTACGTAGATTATAAATAGTATTGGGCCTATAACTGTACCTTGTGGGATTCCGAAATTACTTGTTAGGGGTTCACTTATATGATTGTTTACTTTAGTGTATTGTTCTCTGTTATTGAGATAGCTATAGAACCAAGTTTTAACTGTCTTTTGCAATCCAATGTCATTTATTTTATTAATTAATTTAGTATGAGATACACTATCAAATGCTTTTCTTAGGTCTACAAAAATACCTATACATTTTTTTCTATTGTCTAGAGCGTCGATTATTTCGGATGTTAATTCAGCAATGGCGTCCTGTGTTCCCATATTTTCCCGGAATCCGTATTGTTGATTGTTTATGATATTTTTTTCATTTAGAAATTTTAATAATTGTTTTTTCACAATTTTTTCAAAAATTTTTGCTATATTCGATACAAGGGTAATTGGCCTATAGTTGCTAACAATATCTTGACTTCCGCTTTTGTAAATTGGTGTGATTATACCTTTTTTATATACTGTCGGAAATGTTCCTAGTGCAAGACTTAAATTAATGATAAATGTTAATGGTTTACAAATGTGTTGGCTCACGTTCTTTAATAGTTCTGCAGTTATTCCGTCATGTCCAGGCGCTGATCCACCTTTAAGACTTTTAATTATTTCTAATACTTCATTCTCATTAGTTTCTTTAAATTCAGAGAAATTGTTAGGGTTGTTTAGATCATTGTTAACTTGGTCGTTTGTGTAGTTTTTATTTATATTTTTGGCCAAGTTTTCTCCAACGGATATAAAATATTCATTGAATATTTTTGCGCATTGCTTTGGATTTTCATTTACCTGTATGATATTATTTCCATCATTTATTTGTTTAATGTCTATTTTCTTTTTGGTTTTATTAGTTATTTCATTTATTATATTCCATGTCTTTTTACTGTCGTGGCAGTTTTTTAAGAGTTTTAATTCATAATATTTGTCTTTGGTTTTCTTTATTAAATGAGTAAGTAGATTTCTGTATCTTTTATAATATCTCTTTATATTTTCACTGTCCGGGTATTTTTTGGTAAGTTTAAAAGTTTTTTCTCTCTTTCGTATACTTACTATTAGTCCATAAGTAATCCATGGTTTAATTTTTTTGTGTTTTGATTTAATATTATATTTATGAATTACTTCTGTTGACTTTTTTAAATGGCTTAGGAGTGTCTCTTCAAAATTTTGTGCACAACTATTCACGTCATGAACTTGAAACACTGATGACCATGTTTCATCTTTCAGAGACATTTTCAACTTCTCATAATTCACTTTAGCCGTTCTAACATTCATAACACTTTCACTATTAGATTTATCATTCCTTTGACTATACAAGTATATGCAGAGATGGTGGTCTGTTATATTATTTTTCCATACAATAGTTTTTATGTTTTCAATGTCTCTTTTATTTGTCCATATATGATCCAAGCACGATGGATTTTGCCCCACCATTTCTCTCGTTGGTGAATTGATGCATGACTTGAAATTGTAGAATGTCATAGTATTAAGATATTCATCCTTTTCGGATTTGTTTATGTGTTTTAGTATATTTATGTTTATATCACCTAGAATTATACATTTTTTGTTCTTTGTTTGGAGAAGAATATCTAAGAAGACTTAATTGTTTGATACTAATCTCCAAACATACATACATACCATCATTCTGTTTTCATATTCTGGGTAGGATCAAAGGACTGACCTCCATACTATCCTATTTTGACATACATACATATGTAGGTACATGTGTTGTATAGAAAATCAAATATCTTAAAATATTAAATAATTTGTATTTATGGGATTATAGTTTGGTACTTATTCTTCAACTATACATACTATCGCTATCGACAGTTGGATCTCATGTGTTACATGCAACTAGTTTAAATAATCATTGTATGTGACACCACGGTTTTTTTATGCCTGGTACAACTGCATGAATAATGTAATATACATCCTCACAAACATCTTCTTCTTCTTCAGCTTATTACCGTCCACTCCAAAACGAAGGCCACTCCCATTTGACTCCATGTCGACCTATCCTGTGCAGTCTACATTCAGGACGTCCCAAAATATCGTTGGATATCATCCCTCCACCAGATGTGGTCTCCCCACACCTCTCTTTGTCGTACGAGGTCTCAAAGTCAGCTCTGTCTTTATCCACTTATCGTCCGAGCTTCTGGCAACGTGTCCAGATTTCCATTTCAATATCGCCATTTCTTATAAACATATCCATTTTTTATCAAAAAAAAAAAATCAACTTAAATTTAGCGCCTGGTTTTCTCGTTTCTGGCGACACTGCTCCATTTGAACCCATAGTGAATCAGGTCCTGTTCTTGTGTAGATGTTGTTAGAAGACTTATCCCCATTTTCAATTGTTTTTCTTAAACCATATCTCTTAATTCTTAATTCACAGCTTAAACAATGTTTATCTCGTTTCAAAACCCGTGAAAACGAATAAAATTAATGGTTTGAAATTTTTGAGGGAAAACATTCGCCAGTGTCCATGTTTAATAACATTTTTTGGGGATAGAGATGGGACAGATGAACGTGTGAAATAACAAGTAAAAACATTTTTTAGACAAGAAATAAAATAGGTATGATAAATTCAAATTACTTGTTTAATAATTAAGTAAAAATGGCAGAATTAGTGCAGTTGAAATAAGATCATGTTGAAAGAAAGCAAAATGAAGATATATAAGACCTGCGTAAGGCTAATAATGACATACGGCATCGAAACCAGAGCAACTCGCTCACGCGAGTCGCTATTGTCATTGAATACTAACTAAACCTTACCGAAAATTATACGGAATGCAATAAAATACGATACCGAAATGATGTGTATTATGTACTCCATTCCCCTTATTCTTTTTTTTTTTTTTTTATTTATTAACAAAAACAATAAATCATAATTTAAAAAGGTATACAATTTCCATCATATAATTCATAATAACCCTCTTTAATTGAGATAAAATCTCGTGTTAAAAGAGGGGAGTATCTATTTAATATTATTACATTTACCAAAACATTGTACATCTACTAAAAAATATGAAGCTACACAAAACAAGAATGAAATAACAAAAAATAAATAAATAAATCAGTACAATTTTTTAATTTTATTTTTAAATATACTATAATTTTTTTCGAGTCTAAGACTCAAAGGGAGTTCATTAAACCACTTAGTACCTTTATACTTATAGAAATGTTGTGAGGCAGTTGTACGTAAAAGAGGAATGGTAATACATCCTTGTGAATTTATTCTGCTGCTTAAAGAAAATGACAATTGGTTTGAATTTGTAAGAATATCTTTATGAATTTGGAACAATGAGATTTTTTTGTAGATATTTTCAACAGTTGAAACTTTAAATTCTTGAAATAAAATTAATAGTTGGATAATCAAATCTCTTTTTTAATATAATTTTAATAATGATTCTTTGAAAAACTTCTAAAGGCACTAAAGTGGTTTTAAAAGCTCCCCCCCAACATATAATGCCATATTGTAAGATGGATTGAAATAATGAAAAATATATTGTTTTAAGCAAGTTTGTTTGAAGTATATTTCTTAGTCTCAGAAAAATAAAAATTAGCTTTTTAAGGCGTTCAATAGTAGTAGTTATATGTAATTTCCATTTCATACTGCTTTCAATAATAATGCCTAGGTATCGGATGTTATTTTTAGTGGATAATTTAATACACGCTGAGTTACAAGATATGGAGTTGTTGAAACAGGAATTGTCAATATGAATTTTAATATTTTTGGTTGGGTTCAGTTTGTCTAATAATAATTGCCACTCGTGGTTTTAATTTGTTGTCGTATTTTATTGCGTCCCTTATAATATTTTCGGTTAGGTTTAGTTAGGCTTCAATGATAATAGCGACTCGCGTGAGCGAGTTGCTTTATAAACTGAATGGCAATTGGTTTCAGGAAAAATGTTATCAACACGTTTGTCATTTTAGATTAGGAATCAATTTATTGTGTATTCGCATTTGATCACATTTTTCATATTATTTAAGAAATAAAATTGTATGATACTGACTATTTTTAATACAACTTGTAAACTAAACCTAACCAAAAAATTAATGGGAATAAAGATTTACGTACACATCATACTATTATTTCGTTGTCGTATTTTATTACATCCCGTAAAATTCTCTATAACGACTCGCGTGAGCGAGTTGCTTTATGAATTCACATTTTTCAAATAAATTATATTTCTCAACATATTATTTAAGTTATATTTCTCAACATATTATTTAAGTAGTTAGAGCGGTGATAGCCCAGCGGTAATGTCTTCGCCTCACATGCTTGAGGTCGACGGTTCGAATCCGGGCGGGGCACGCACCTCTGGATTTTTAAAAAATCTATGTGCGAATTTATATCACTAGCTATGTGTAGCCATGATCCAATTTGTCTGGTACCCCTTTCTAAGGGTTACGAAGGTCAGATGGCAGTCGCTTCAATGTAATAACCAGACTCGCCAATTCCAGGATCATGGTCAAAGCGTACCCCGATAGAAACGGGACAAAAGCGCTAAGGGGAAAGAAGATATTATTTAAGTAGTTTTATGAAACCTTCTATTTTTTATAGTGCTCACTATTATTGTTTTAGAAATTTTCGCGTTCAATGTAAACTTTCACAGCACATCCTATCTTGGTGTAAAAATGAGCTGTGGTGTATTCTAAGGTCTAGTTTCTTCTACCTGATATATTGAGATTTTATAGCAATAAAACGATTAAAGGATTAAACAGGAATCAGGTGCTTTCAAATAAGTATTCATTCTCTAGTATTTTAATACCAGCCTTAGAAGATATGAATAATTAAATACCTTTTGTTAATTGTGTAAATCTTATTATACGACTTAATGACATTTATTTCTCAATTGACGTCGTAATTCAATCTCCAAAACAATTTATAAAAGTAACATCCCGTCTTACCGTCGTCGATTGTTTCAAAACATCGTTTGTTAATTAATTAATTGATGCAACCGAGTCTTCAAGAGGGTTTATCAGTTTGTATTCAATTCAATTTCTCTTTCTTCGGTGGGGTTAAGGGGGGGCTAGGCCCTCCGTCAGTCTCGCCGGAACAATTGGCGCGGATCGCCTAATCTTCGTCGGGGGCCTAGGGGCCTAGGACCTCCTCCCCGGGGGAACTAGAACCCCCTCACGCCCGACGCCTTTACAAACTGGGCCTAAAGATCGAGCCCCGAAACAATAAATTGGATTGGAGTCGAACCCGAAACACAGCCCGCAGGAATCCGGAATCAATTCCGATTGTGAAAAGTTTTGAGGGGGAAAGCCAATAGGTGGTTTGCGGTCCATCCATAGGTTTTTTTTTTACCAGTTACTGTTCATTTATGTATGAGTACTGTTCATTTATGTATGAGTACTGTACATTTATGTGATGGAACTGAGGTCTTTATACTTTTCTAAAATTATTCTTCATCTTTTTCAATTTGTTGATCGAAGATCTGTTAATGCAAAAAGTTGTCTTTTTTACCAGCCAAGGTTCAGCTGTATCCCTATTTTTTTGTGTTCTTCCGTTGATAAAGAATTCTCTCTCTCCAGTCTCAATCCTGCGGATTGGTTTGCAGAATAAGTCTACATTTCGATTTCCACTTCGCTCTATCTTCTGCAGCCCTCTTCAGCTCAACATATGTGGCGCAGTTCATGTCTTCGCATACCTGGATCAAATATTCCCATCGTGGACGCCCCCTGTGGTTTGTCCCCTCAACAATTCCCTCCATTAAGTCATGTAGGAGACCCTCGTGTCGCAGGATGTGACCAATCCAAAAAATGTTATTGAATTGTTATGTGATATTTATTTACTAACGAGATAAGAATGCTCAGATGGGCTGGTGGTGTTACGAAGTTGGACAGGGTGAAGAACATCCATATCCGTGGCAGTTTCAAAGTCGCGCCAATCAGTGAAAAACTGACCGTAAATAGACTGAGGTGGTATGGACACGCCACAGGATAATATGATAAAAAGAACGATGGACATAGAGGTGGGGCCTAGAAGATCAGGTAGACCATTGACCACTTGGATGTCCACAATAACCAGAGATCTCAAATAGGGAAGGCTTCGTTCTGAGGACTCGGAGGATGAAGACTAGGAGAGCCAACCCCAAGTAAATGGGACGAAGGCTAGGGCGAAGAAGAAGTGATATTTATTTATTGATTAGAAAACCAACAGTTTTCTTTTAATTTGATGAAATTCTGCTCTAATATATATTTTTTTCCATTCATCTTTTCAGATTTGACTTCATTTAAAACATCATTTATTTATTAAGATTAACTGTGTCAAGACCACTTCAATCATTCCGCTCTGACGAAGAGGTGGTAGTTTCGCAGCACGGTTTATTGACATAACGCATTCTCTTCCTACCATACCAAGCAAGCTGATGCCACAAATAATTCGGTAGTTCGGTAGTAAAAGTAAGTTTAAAGTTCCTATAAATAAATCATTGTTATGAAAAAGGAATAAATGAAATTATAGGAATTATAGGCTAAAGAACTACCGATTCAGTTACCAGTATTCAGTATAAACCGTCCACTTTTTATTGTGTTCGGTAAATGTGGCAATATTTCCAACCCTTTTCTCTCCAAAAAGTATTGCTACCTACTTCAGTAGTCATCATAAACGCCTACAACTAGTCATCGTGTACGTCCCACTGACACTTGAAGGAGTTTGATTTAAGACGAAATACACATATTTCGTGTTTCTTTTACGTCATTATTATCGATCAGTTTAAACTACGCAACATGCACATTTAATATCCAATCCGTGTTTGGAAGTGGTGTGATAAACCAAAATTACAGTGTTGTGTCAAAGAAGTTAAAGTGGGTGCCTTTGCTAAAGACCTGCCTAATCGAAGGAAGAAGTTCGCCACCAGTTAGGTGCAATATGCCTTTGTCTCTGTATCCAACAGTTGAGCTAACATTTTTTTCAATACATAATTATTTCAATAAATTTAAATAAAAACTCATCATTAATACCCCTGAATTGAAGGCATCTGTCTCCTCAAAGGAGGTTGGAACTCACGATTCTCTAGTTCAGCTAAGGTGACTGTTTATTTCTCTGTTTTGTAAGCTTCAATAGTTTTGAACGTGCTTAGTCGACTTTAAAGCTATCTAATGGATGCCCACATGAATAACACAAAACCTTACCTAACCTTATCTTCACATACCCAGATCTATCTTTTACAAATAATATTCCTTTCAAACTGATCTCTTAACAGTCGCATTTTATTTTATTTTACATTGAATTTTTGTTGAAAATTACTTCTATGGTCTCTCATAGCAGCAGTTTGCTGCCAGGGGTTAATCAGGTTAATCTCATTTCCAATTCATTAATTTATCTCCTTATAATATTAATATGGTATTGAAGTTAATGTTGTTGTATTCTTTCATACAAGAATATATTCAATAATTTGGATTTGTTTCGAGATAACAAAACAAAATTTTCAGCAACAGAGATGTCAGAAATGTGAATCCTCCACAGTCAATGATACAATTATTGTGTCATATTGTCGACTTAGTTAGCTGTTAGTGACACAGAGAGCTATGGAGAGAAAGTTGCTGTGTATTTCAATAAGGGACAGAATTCATTGACTGAATTGTCGACTTGGACTTCATATTTCCTCTCCTTGATGCTGGGCTCAAGAATGCTTAAAAAATTGGCTATCTAGGAAACAGAATCACATGGGGTGGCCGTTCAGAGAGAGAAGTAGACAGTCGTATTCACCATGCAAAACTCGCCTTCAACAAAAATCGACGATCTTCGAATCCAACAACATGGACCCTAAACTCTGAAAGGATATAGTACCTAAAGACATATGTGTGGAGTATTTTGTTACATGATGTATAGGTGAAAGAGACCGTAAAAGATTGGAGTCCTTGAAGATGTGGACATACCGACGAATACTCGACATAACTTGGAGGGACCATATTAACAAATGAGGTTCTCAGCAAAATTGAAGAAACCAGGCACATGTTAAAAACCGTCTCAAAAAGGCGTGCAAACTGGATAGGCCATGTGTTGCGACACGAAGATCTCTTACACATCATCTTGGAGGGAATGGTTGATGGAACAACTGGGTGGAGGCGTCCCCGCCGTGAGTATCTAGAGCAGGTGTGCGAGGATTATGAAGTGTACCTCCTACACAGAGTCTCTCTTGCTTTTTACGCGTAATGCAATCATACCAGCGTAATCACGAAGTGCACTTTTAAATTTATTAAACGTACTCTTGTTTCAAAAGATCTCGTTGAATGTTGCTATCTTTTGTGAAGTCCTTATCCTAGGTCCTAGTGTATTATACTATACAATATTTACGATGTAAATCCCTTGTCGACCCATAAAATCCTGAATAATAATATTGCTGTATAAATAAACTAACGCCATCTATGGGGGATTTTCGGGATATGAAATATTTACATAAATTTTAACCATAATCCTCGTGTGTGCACAAAACGTTCTCGATTAATCTAGCATGTTCATGCAGTAGATAATGTTACATTCAAATATTGTCTATGGTCATATCAGTTACATAATATGTAATAGGTACCTACATATTATTCTGAAATATATGTTTTGTAACATCAAGTAGGTTGTGGCCAACATTTATCATTCCAATTCATAGTAAGTGTGCACTCTTTTTCTTCTTAATGTGTTAAAAGTCTCTGAATCACATAGTAAAGAAAATACAGATCTGACAAAGCTACGACTTGACTGTCGTAGGGGGTTTCCACGAAGTTTGTCGGCCTTCATGGCTCAGTGGGTTGGGTATCTGACTCCTGAGCGAAAGATCCCCGGTTCGATTTCCGGTGGAGACACAGTTTTTAATTGTGTTTTCAGTCTGGATCTGTGAGACGATGAATATCGTAAGTCTCATTATGCTTAATTTATGGAATGTAGGAAGATGTATATGTACTTGTTCAAGGACATGTTCATTTAAAATAAAAACAGTTTGCGCTAAACCAGTAATTAATGTTGTCCAAAATATCAAGACACAGCTTTCAATATTATTTTCCTGATCCCAGATTAATTCAATATGACATTTCATTTTGAAAGTTTGGATTTTTTTCTTCCTGTGTCGATTGAATGGACATTGCAAGTGTAGAAACAAGATGTCTCATAGGTATTTCCACTTCGTCTCGTTCAGCCAGATTTACTCCCTTAGGCATTTGTCAGCCAGTCTAATTCCTCCCTAGTCCCATGTCGTATTACCCTAAGCCTATTCAAGCGGCTTTTCAGACCCTTAAATCTACGGTTCAGAACTTTAAACCCTGTGCTCACACTTCGTACGCACGTTGTTATACAGTATACAAGATAAATCATATACGATATTACACACCATGTATATATCAACATTCTAATATTATCTTAGCCCTGTTTCTTTTAGATTTAAGGAGAATGGATCAATGAAAATTTTAAGAACCTATATATTAATTAAAAAAAAAATCAAAGATAAATTCACTTATCTTTCAAGCTACGAGCGTCCACTTCGATCTGCTGAACGTACTTTACCATCTATTCCTATTCATAGTTCTGATTTTTTTAGCACTTCATTTGAAGTACATTCAGATTGACTATGGAATAGTCTAAGTCCTGATATTATGTCGTCTATCTCACAAGAAAAGGCTAAAGCAAAAATATTTATCTGACAATACCTGATTATATTTTCGTCTCCTTTTCCTTTCCTTATCCTTTAGTTTTCCTATCATTGCTATGAGTTGTTCTTATATGCTATCTTCTTTGTTTTTTTTTTACTTTTCTTCTGCTATCTTTCTTTATTTTTGTAATGTGATTAACTTAATGCCATATTACACACTGTTTTGTATATTTAACATTCACTCTGGTTGGTTGGAAGAAATTTCCACTAGGCAATATGCTCGCCGGTGTACCAATAATATGTGCAGAAAGATTCAAATGAATAAATTTATTAATTTTTCTACTTGTTAATCATAGGACCTCATTTCGACCGCATTAATTCTACTTCCATGCGTCTTTTGCCATGTCTCACTCTCATACTTAAGAGTCGAAAAGATCATCGTGTACCGCAAGCTTTGCTCTGTTAGACGTATGTGTGATTTTATTTTTTATTTATTTATTTATCATAACTGCTGCCTAACTAGGTATACCTGTTCTAGGGATAGCAATGTACATATTATTATTATATTTCATAGGAGACAATATATAGGTTGTACCTATTTGCTTTTTTAAAAAGTATCTAAACAATAAAAACTTTACTTTTGTACACAGATTATTAAAAAATGGAATTGGAGTCAACATGATATGCATATTCCATGTTGTGTATGTAGGTATCTTGTCATTTTTATTTTTTAATTGCACAAATAATCTGACATATTATGTATTAGCAAAAATATTTTTTTTTTTTTGTGTTACACACTTAACTCCGTCGATAACTCGACCGGTTTCGGAGAGTACCTCTCCTTCGTCTGGAGTTCACTTACAAACTAACTGTGTTAAAATTAAAGTTATGTAGGATAACTGTGTTAAAATTAAATTTTCAAAAAAGGGACATAGTTTTGACAATAGAACAGGTATTAAAATCTTGCATTCCAATAAGTCAGGGTTAATTCTAAACAATTTTGAAAACTTAGAGATAAGGAAAGCAATAAACCAAAAAGGTAATCTGATCAACAATAACACAAATATCGCAGGTAGCCCAATTTTAAATATATTTCCACTATTAGTTGACCATAATAATATACCACCACCCCCTCTAGTTACCCCCTTCATCTCTCCAGTCACTTCCTCCACCCCTTCAGTTATCCACCCCCACCCTATCCACAATGTACAGCCTACCTATCCTACATAACTTTAATTTTAACACAGTTAGTTTGTAAGTGAACTCCAGACGAAGAAGAGGTACTCTCCGAAACCGGTCGAGTTATCGACGGAGTACACAAAAACACAAAAAATTTAATTTTGCTAATATTTTGAATATGGCACACAAATTAAGTTTTCATAATAATTATAAAAGTATGAAATATTATGTCTTGGGAATACTGAACTAAGAGAGCTTAGATGTGATCCGCCAGTCATATATTTATTCAGATGTTTGATAGAATAAGAAATGAGGACATTAGACGACAATTTATAATTAAAAGAAATATCGTAAGTAAGATGAAAATAAATGCCCTAAGGTAGTTTGGCCAAATAGAAAGAATGAGTAACGACCGTCTGAAAGAGGAACGAAAATTAGAGGATTTCCAAGGATATTTTGCCAAGATCACACAAATGGCATTTTGTAAGATGGAGACGTTAGATGTGAGAATAATAGATGATCAAGTATGAGACGATAAATGGACGTGGACGTTAATGAAGCTAGAAATTCATGTCGAGATTCGGTTCTCTCTGCCTACCCCAATTAGGAAAATGGCGTGATGGTTTGGTGTGGTTAAGACAACTGTCGATTTGTTCAAGAGAATTTATTTCTCTGTACAGGTCGACAAAGTTTCAAATCAAGTTCCGCGAGATTTTGTACGGCCAGTTCATAGAATAATCCAACTGTCGATTCGTTCATGAGAATTCAATTCTCTTAATGAATCGACATTATTAAGCCAAGATGCGTGTACGAAGGAAAATTTTGTATGGTGTAGTGGACTTTTTGCATGCTAATAACACCAACTAGAGGCCTCGCAGCATATATGTTCACATACATGGATTTACTCAGAATTCGGGGTAGAACATTTTATGTGTGTGTGTGTGTGTGTGTGTGTGTGTGTGTGTGTGTGTGTCTGTGTGTGTGTATGTGTGTGTGTGTGTCCCCTTATAACTTTTGATCCGCTCAATTAACAGAGCAAATTTTCAGAATATATAAACAGTTATAGGCCTACAAAACTTTTATACTCAGAAGTGTAAATTTTTGTTTCAATCAGGGGTTATAAACTTTTGAAATTTTGGTTTTTTTTTCCATATATCTCAGAAACCATAAAAGCTAGAACGCTGAAAATTGGTATAAACATAGACAAATACAAAATCACAAATTAGTTTTTTTTTTAATTCAAGGGTTTCTCAAACGTTTTTTATTAAGAAATACATTTTTTTTATGATAAATTTATGAGTTTAGCCTATATTTTCATTTTTTTTTTAAATATCGAAAAAAGCCGAAACACCCCAACTAGATAATTTAATTTTCAATAAAAAATATTTACATTGTATTAGCACATCTCAATTTTTTTTTAACAATTTTTATAAAAATTTAATTTATTGACGACATTGCTTCATACAATTTGTATGGCAATAGCTACACACAATATGTAAGAAGACTTAATAGTTTGATACTAATCTCCAAACATACATACATACCATCATGCTGTTTTCATATTCTGGGTAGGATCAAAGGACTGACCTCCATACTATCCTATCTTGACATACATACCTAGGTACATGTGTTGTATAGAAAACCAAATATCTTAAAATATTAAATAATTTGTATTTATGGGTTTATAGTTTGGTACTTATTCTTCAACTGTACATACTATCACTATCGACAGTTGGATCTCATGTGTTACATGCAACTAGTAATAGTATAGAATACTCTTTAGCCTGCAGTAAACACAACTGCTTTATGTTGACTAATTTGGTCAACATTTTGCTACGAGCATTCAGTAATCATTTGGCCGTCTGCGTGATACGTTCTCCAAATAGGGAATTTTTTAACAGCTTGCAAAATTATTTACGCAGTCATAACGAGTAGTACTATACGAACAATGTCTACCAGCAGAGTCATAGGTACATATATTGACACGAGTCGGCCAATAAAACGACTTCACTTTTTCAGCGAGGTATTGTAGGTATGGGAATTTATTTATTTATTTAGGTTAAATTTGAGTATTCTATAGTTTTATTATTATTCTATGGGCCAGGTCTACATTTTTCATGGTTCGACCAACTTTGAAGTCATAAAACACCAAGTATCTAAGAGGTTTTGCAGCATTTATGTTATGTGCATGGATGAACTCAGAATTTGGACTAGAACATTGAGTGTGTCTGTAGTGTGTCCGTCTCCCCCTTATAAATTTTGATCCGCTTGATACACCTAGCCCAAAATTTCTTAAAACTATCCACACACCAGTCTCGTCCCATCTAAAAAGTTATTACATTCAGAATGGACAGTGAACCTCATTGCTGAAATATCTATGTAAGGTGTTATTGTTATATTTTAGATTATGTCGGTACCTTTAGATCAGAGATTACCAAACTTATTTCTTTTACCGCCCCCTTTGAAAATCAATAATTTTTCAGCGCCCCCAATTTTTTTTACATTCTTAAAACTTAGAAACCACAGTTTAATTACTTTAATTAATTTAGTTATAGTGTGCTATATTAGTCGGTTCTGGTGTTTAAACTTACATTCTAAACTAGAAATTTTTACCAGTACGAGCGATTAAAACGCAACTTTATAATATTTTAAACATATAAAAAGAAAAAATATTTTTTTCTGGACTCCTTAACGCCCCCTTCTAGGTCTACAACGCCCACAACGGGGCGTTATCGCCCACTTTGAGAAAGACAGCTTTAGATTTACATATATTCTTATTTTTATTATTTTAATCTTTGGTTTTATTTAACTTTTACTTCTAACTACAATTTACAGCTTGTGTAGCTAAACATTAAAACGTATATACAGATTATAATTATCTCGGTGCTGAAGTATTAAATTTTCTCGCCCATTAAAGGTGTGTATATT
This sequence comes from Molanna angustata, assembly GCA_963576475.1. NCBI lineage: Eukaryota > Metazoa > Arthropoda > Insecta > Trichoptera > Molannidae > Molanna > Molanna angustata. Next base: position 20,796,741 of record OY754984.1, on the reverse strand, counting down.
TCTCCCGTACTTTGAGTTCCAAGGGGGCTAGACAAGGGAATATAAGGAAGGGTATTTGAATGAGGCAATGTACGTACTCAGTTAATTTCCTTAATTATTTGTCAACCTCGAGATGCCTGTCCCGTCTCTATATACCTGCCTTTGCGCAGTACCGTTTATATTCATTTATATATATATATATATATATATATATATATATATATATATATATATATATATATATATATATATATATATATATATATATATATATATATATATATATATATATATATATATATATATATATATATATATATATATATATATATATATATATATATATATATATATATATATATATATATATATATATATATATATATATATATATATATATATATATATATATATATATATATATATATATATATATATATATATATATATATATATATATATATATATATATATATATATATATATATATATATATATATATATATATATATATATATATATATATATATATGTTATATTTGATGTTTTCACGGGTGAAATATGTTATAATATTTTTATCTCGGTTTTCCCGTGTCAGTAGGTCTTGACTAAGACCATTTGTCTTCCGACGTTTCGCCTGAATATCACCAGGCATTTTCAAGGACTTAACGAAAAGCACGCGCGCGACACACGTCTACTCATATATATATATATATATATATATATATATATATATATATATATATATATATATATATATATATATATATATATATATATATATATATATATATATATATATATATATATATATATATATATATATATATATATATATATATATATATATATATATATATATATATATATATATATATATATATATATATATATATATATATATATATATATATATATATATATATATATATATATATATATATATATATATATATATATATATATATATATATATATATATATATATATATATATATATATATATATATATATATATATATATATATATATATATATATATATATATATATATATATATATATATATATATATATATATATATATTTCTTCTCAACTACAATTACAAGTGGAATTATATGCATTGTTCGCGATGAATAGATAGGCAACCTTTTAAGCAAAACATTTTTCCCAGCGACTCGTGAGTTCAATTCCGAACGAAGTGCCGAGAAAATGCGTGTAACTCGAAGAGTTGTCCTTCCCCCGCCACTAAACATTCTGGCAATGGGGATTTATAACGGCCTGTTGAAAAACTCTGAAAGAACACGTGAAGAGCATACAAAAAAGTCCGGAGAACTCTGCTAAAACTTTGCAAACACTGCATTTAGAGTGCTGATTATAAGAAACCAGTAGACTTTTCGTACTGAAAGTGAAAATAGGAGTGCACAGTATTTATGACAAAAAGTCCTGCAGTTGATATTAAACGTTCTGATAATGGGGATTTATAACGGTCTGTTACAAAACTCTGAAAGAACACGTGAAGAACATACAAAGAGTCTGGAGAACTCTGCTAAAACTTTGCAGAAACTGCACTTAGAGTTCTGATTATAAGAAACCAGTAGGCTTTTCGTACACTGAAAGTGAAAATAGGAGTGTACAGTATTTATGACAAAAAATCCTGCAGTTGATTTTCGTGGTTATAAGGTCCGCATTTCCGATGGGTCCAATAAAATTCCCTCGAACATCGTTGTATACATAGTATATTTCTCATCGGAATGTCGACACGGAGAAGTTAGTGCATTCTCATAGGATATGCTCAGAAATCTGATCGGCATGAGGACGAATCGAATAAGTGAAAACGAATAAGATTTTTGAAACTGACGTGCACAGGAAGGAACTCGAAGAGCTATGCAAAGAACCATACTGGGTCTGTCACTTATAACTTCGTTTTTTCTTCTTCTCAGCCTTCTCTCCACTGCTATATGCAGGCCTCCTTCGGCTTTTTCCTGCACCCTTCTCTATCCTGGGCGTCTCTCTACCACTTTTTTTCCGCCATTAAAACTATATCGTCAGCCCATCTTTTCTAAGGTCGACATACTACTCTTTTGTCTTACCAAGGTCTATATTTTAGAATTCGTGGTGCCTACCTGTCAACTTCATATCTTTGAAGTCCCATCCATATTACCATCTTCATTTTATCTATATCATATACCGTTTTTTTTTGGCCAGTCTTCTAAATAACCTCATTTCCTTGTCATTTATTCTACTTTTTTAGCTTTTTTTCAATGTCCAGGTCCAGGTCACCATAATACATTAATTTCTCAAAATCGGTACTACGGTAATACGATCATTCATGCCTGGTCTATGCGCGTTGTGATTCGTTTGCTTTATTTTTCGACAAAACTCTTCTTTCAATATCTATATCCAGTCGTCCATCTCTTCTAAATCTTCTTTATCTTATTCATCTTGAGGAACCTATGTAGGTGACCTATAATTGAAGGAAGACTATCTCGAGAGGAAGAGTTCCAGCTGTCTTTCCATCTCTTAGGTGGTCTATCGGGTAGTCTTATTTGATTGAGGTGTACCATCCTTGCAATTTTGATGATACTATTGTCAATTGACTCTTAGAAACATACTGCTCAATTTTATTTTTATTGTTTCATCATTTGCGTGGGATTATTCTGACAATAGCATACGTTTAATACTGATTTAGATGAAATAATTAAACTTAAGCCAAGATTACCGATGGTTGTTCGCTTCATTAATCGCGAATTTCAGGTCTCTGTACCAACACGGTGTGTTCCTCTGAATAATGAATTAGTCTGTATGCGGTTGCTTAAGCACGTTTCATTATGCATACAACAAATGACATTCATTTCTAATTGTCGCCTTGTCTACTTCAGTCTACCTACCTACAAACAGGTATACACCTCCCTTTACACGACTGAACAACCCACTGTTATTGCCCACATACAATATTCGCTCCGACGCTAATACTTACATACTAATTTCTAAATTGTACAATTATTATATCATCATTTTGGTTCCAAGACAACTCTGTACACGTATTCTAAATATGGCGACATTAAGATATGTAATTCATTTAATTAATATTATTAAAACTGACAGAAATATGTTAAACCTTCATACCACATTTTATGTCTAGACGTGCAACAGTGGAAAAGAAGCGATTTTGTAACCGATTTTTCTATCAAATAGTTAATATTATGTTATCCTTCACGAGTTGGTACTTTTTTCCTCTCATATACCCAAAGTATTACAATTTTCTTGTCAAATATTTTAACAGTTGCATATACGACAAACGATTTAAAACCAAATATTCTAATCGAATATATTTTTATTATTGCATATGCGCAAACATTGGATTTTTTTCCCTGTCGGGAGTCAAAGATATTTTTTAACAGATTTTTAATTATCTCAATAGAGACGAAGTTGGAATATTTATTGTAGGAGAACCGGGAAATCAAGGCACCTACAGGGCTTACGACCTGTCATCGGCTGGTTTACGTGATCACTTTATGCGCTTGCGCAACGTTCACCAATTATGCCTTTTTAATGAGATCCCATGAGATCTTTTTTGGTGAACGTTGCGCAAGCGCATAAAGTGATCACGTAAACCAGCCGATGACAGGTCGTTAGCCCTGTAGGTGCCTTGATTTCCCGGTTCTCCTACAATAAATATTCCAACTTCGTCTCTATTGAGATAATTAAAAATCTGTTAAAAAACAAATATTCTAAGGTAGAGGCGTTTACATAGTGGAAATTCATTTTAATAAATTATTAAAATAACAATATAACTTTGTTTATTTCCATTTATTTATTTTTATTCCACAACTAGTTTCAAGAACTACCGTTCTCTTCTTCAGGTGGGTTTAAACTGTTGAACGGTAGTTCTTGAAACTAGTTGTGAAATAAAAATAAATAAGTGGAAATAAACAAAGTTATATTGTTATTTTAATGATTTAAAACCAATTTACTAACTCAAATTTAAAATTAACCGAACTATGGTGACTACAAAACATTTCGTTTTTGTAAATTTGTCTGTATATCCAGATATTAAGTGATTACATTCTCCTTACTGTCACATCAGTCAATGTCCAGGCTTCCATACCACATTGTGATGATTTGCTAAGATTCATAGCGAAAATATTTATTAACGTGGCAACACTCATCTATGGAACATTCCCGAATAATCATAGAAATATAAATAGTCGTTTTTTCCTTCGCCCGCCATTGCTCTCTCGATCTGTCAACGTACATGTCAATCGACATTTAATCAGCCGTGTGAAATTATAAAATCTTAACAATTTTAAGGTTTTTTCATTAACACAGTGGAAGTTCATAATTATAAAATAGAAGGTTTTATTTATACTAATTAAATCACAAAGTTTTAATCCACAATGAGTTTTTATTTTTAAAGCCTAAGCGCTTTCACTGGACTCAGCCAGCATCCTCGGAGGCAAAATTCAAACTCAGTTTCTCAGACTCTCAGTTTGAATTTTGCCTCTGAGGATGCTGGCTGAGTCCAGTGAAAGCGCTTAGGCTTTAAAAATAAAAACTCATTGTGGATTAAAACTTTGTGATTTAATTATTAAAATAAAACCTTCTATTTTATTATAAAATCTTATTGTAAATAAATAAATAAATAAATTAATCAAGTAAACCAAAGATTGTTATTTGTGAATGAAATTGTGGATTTCAGTAAGTAATTCTTTGTATTTGAGATGAATTAATATTTAGAGGAAGTTGTTTGTTGAGATACATAAATCAATTATTGAACACGCCTTGTAAAACCTTCAAATAATCAATTAATATTCAAAACCTAGTAATAAACAAACCTCTAAAATACAATTTTTATTCGGTAAATGTGGCAACAATCCAGACTTTTTCCTCTCCTAATATATTACTACCTACATGAGTAGTCAGCTGTACAACACAGCAGTATATACATCGTCGTCAACTCATCGTGTACGTCACACACAGTTAAAGTTAATTAGTTTTGATACGTTTCGTGTTGATCAACTAAAAACTACGCGCCGTGCGCCCTTCATATACCCAAACCGTGTTTTGAAGTAGTGTCATTAACCATCAATATAGTGTGTGTTGTGATACCAGAGAACAGTGAGTTCCTTCCGTGAAGACTCCAGAAGAAGGAAGAAATTCGCCACCAGAAATTCTCTCTGTATCCAACAATGATTCTGGAAACACACAGCATCGGAAAATACGAATTTATTGTTGGTCAAGACATCCTGAACAATAAAGACCTTAAATATTATATAGTTGAAAAAATTTACCAAATGGAAAAAACTCGTCACTTGTCCAGAGTGTAAATATAATCCAATACAATCCAATGTGAATAAATTATTACAGTAGAACTTAAAACCAATTATTTATTTATTTATTCAACTTTTTGTAGTAATTTATTTATTTAACACTGGCGGGCTTATTGCCATTAGGCAATTTCTTCCAACCTTCCAATTATTTTATTTGACCAAAAACAAGAGTTCCATCGAGAAGTTAAAACTAGGAAAATTCTAGAGTTGTACCATACCATACCATCCCAAAACGCCATTTCCCTATTTGGGGTAGGCAAAGAGAACCGAATGCCAGACTCCTCTCTCTTGAAATAAATTGCTCGCTTCATTCACGTCCATGCATCGTCTCATACACGCTCTTCCGTTATTCTTACTTCGGAACGTCTCCATCTTTCAAAATACCATTTATTTGATCGTTCCTCTTTTATCAGCCTGATATACTTTTTTTGTCAGACGGTCATCACTCATTCTTTCTGTGTGGCCAAACCACCATAGGGCGTTTATTTACATCTTACTTATGAGGTGTTACGAAGCGGTGAGGTGTTAAGAGATGTGAATGAACGTGCGGCGAATACATACATCCGTCGCAAGTACATTTTGCTGTTGTGCAATTTGCACTAGAACAAGGTCAGTAACCTACCAAAAAATAGACAACAATATAAAATACAAGAGATACTTTTCTTTCCTTCTTTTCGAAGGACAAACGTTCGAGAAACACCATGGACATTGACCTGGGATGTACTCAGTTAACTACCTCCCTGATGGTATACATAAAAGCACAGGCAGAGTTCGACATATCATCGCAGTTACAAACATCTACCGTGAGAGCTTGCATTTCGAAATTGCTCTATTGTTATTTTTTCTTTAATTCACGTTGAATGTTGATATTGCGAATATACATATTAATTTATTTGATTGTGAATTTTAAATAAACATATGTATATGTAAGTAACCGAGCCTTTCCATTTCTCTCTTTCTGTGAGATCCTTCACTGCTTATCTTAATTTAAATTTAAAGTTAACTATTTCAAAAGCTTTTAATTAGTCCATACATACATACATACCATCACGCCATGTCCCTCACGGGGTAGGCAGAGAGAACCGAACGCCACATTTTTCTATCTTGACACACATTCATCGCCTCATCAACATTCATACATCGTCTTATACATGTTCGTCTGTTGTTCATGCTTCTTACATTTCCATCTTTCAAAATATCGTTTACATGGTCGTGCCATCCTTTTCTTGTGCGCCCGCGACCTCTTATTCCGTTCCTGTCAGCTTTGTATATTTTCTTCGTCAGGCGTTCTTCGTTCATTCTCCCCAAGTGGCCAAACCATCTAAATGTGTTAACTTTCATTCTGTTAATTACATCTTTCTTTATCTTACATTCTTTCCTTGTATCTTCATTCCGAACTCTATCATACATCGTTCTGTTACAAATTCTTCTAAGCGATCTCATTTCAACTGCATTTAATTAGTAGCTTCAATATATTATAGCGACAGGCTACATTAATGCCCATATAGACTAAAAAACGTATTGTTTTACAATTGAATGTTAAAACTATTTTTCTGAATTATATGTATGATTATTTCAATGCTTATAGCTAGTATGATGATACCTTAAGAAATAATAATATCAGACAATCTTAAATGATTGAAAAAAAATGTTGTATTTTACTTGCTAATTTTTTTATTCGTATTAATTTGCTTCATTTTTTTGTAGTGTTATCTATGCTGTAATAAAAAAAATAAGACGAAGCTATTTGGACAACGCCATTAAGAGTTTAAGGGTCAACAAAACAAATCTGACAAGACCATATTTATAAACGCGTTCTCAGAAGATGGGAATTTACAAATTTAGAACGTAATTTATCCACCGTTGTGAAAAACGAAGTTTAATATAATTTGTTAAAAGTTATGGAGTTCAATTCATTCTGCGAGAGTAGCAAATGTCGTTCGTTAAGTGTCTTTGCCGGGTGTTTTTCCCGTAAGACGTGGTTTTCGTCCCTAATGTTGGCTCTTCGTGCGACTCTGGTGGCGGCCATTTTGTTACAAAATATGAGGACATTAACTTTGATGGGTGTTATTATGAAAAGTGTTATGTGACCAACAGAGCCGGGATCAACCATAGACGTAAGAAAATACCATAGGTTTTCATATAATATACTAGATGTTGTAGTTAGCAAATTTTGTATGAATCGAAGTGAGTCATTTTTCAGGGGGGATTTTTGACGTTTTGGTTCCAGACCACATCGTTTTTCTATAGAAAATAACGACTAATGTGAATTGTTTTCGGATTTATTTGTCTAAAAACATTTTAATTATTAGTAATTTAGAGAACATTTATCTAGGATTTGTTGAAATGTAAGGAAAACTGAAATATTTTGCCAACCAAAACGTCAAACACGCGATATTCCATGACTCACTTTTTGCACAGAGTACTACATCTAGTATATTATAATAAAAATCTATGGAAAATACAGATCGGCTTTTAGTCGCAGCTAAATTATCACTCACATTCATGTGTAGGTATATTTTGTAAATGTGACAGCTTGTTATATTATGCATTTATAATCAATAAATATTAGGGAATCATCGTTGCTTTCTCTCACTTCTCCACTTTTTCATAAGAATGAACAGATCTTAGCGTGAGTTTTAAATTATTTCAAATTGCAACAAACGCGATGACCATGTTTCAATTGTAAATAATCTACGCATATATGAAAGCTGAATCAAAAAATTTAGAAACGAAATAAAAAATCGAATTTTTTTGTTAATATTGTAGTAATAAATGACACATTGAATATATCTCTTACTTATAAAATAAATTCGCGCACAAAGCTCGGTGAAAATATTAACGATACTTTTATTGTTTATTGTTATATTATAGAACATAGGCCTGAGATAAGCGCTTGTTCTCGTCGATTGCATTATCAAAAAATATATATTATCAGCATATAACAAAATACATTATATCGCAATAAATTATCAAAATACATCACAATATCACAAATACATCAGCAAAAAAGGAAAAAAACATGACATATAAAATTAAAATGAAATAAACAGAATAAACAATTAATCGACGCCAATCGGAATGTAAATTGTTTCGATTGGCATCTTTAAACAGTAACTTTGTAGGATTAGTAACTTATAATATTAAACTACTCAACTATGGCACATTAATTAATTTAAAAATAAAATCTTATCACGATTAATATCCAATGAATACATTTTGTTTTATTTTAGGTTGCAAACCCTCACTTAACAAGTAAAAATTAAAATAAATTAACGATTTTATTACCGAATCTGTAACACCAATTGCCTATTTAATATTTATCAGTTCGGTTTACATCTACAGAAGTTGTTGAGTTAATGTAATAACAATCGTAAAATAATATTTCAAAAATACTGAGTAGGTATACAAAAATACTGAGTAGGTATACAAAAATACTGAGTAGGTATACAAAAATACTGAGTAGGTATACAAAAATACTGAGTAGGTATACAAAAAAATACAGTGAAAATCAATACGTGTCATTTCAGAAAGTTACCTTTACAAAATGTGCCTCAACGTCTGTGTCTATCGGGTCCATCCACACTTTGTGATGTCTATGGTATCGTCAGACAATGTCAAATCCTTGCAAGAGGCTATTTGTTTCTCAACTGAGCGTGACCAGCTTGATGTGAGCCATATCCTTATCGTTACAACAAACATAAGCAAAATCATCATTTTTGAAAATCGACTTTCATGCAGTGGAACTTCTATACGTTCCTGATACCCTGATACTTTTTATTTATTTACAGTTTTAAAAATGGCGGTTTTATTCCATCCATTACTATACAATAGTCAAGTTCGATTCATTCATACCATCACGACATAACATTCCGCAATGCGGGGTAACCAGCGACAGGTGTGCTGGTGTGCAAAAAATTTATTTAATGAAAATCGACTTTCATGCAGTGGAACTTCTATACGTTTCTGATACCCTGATACTTTTTATTTATTTACAGTTTTAAAAATGGCGGTTTTATTCCATCTATTACTGTTTATTGTCATATGTGATTCATTCATACCATCACGATATAATATCCTGCAATGCGGGTAACCAGCGTCAGGTGTGCGGGTGTGCAAAACTTTATTTAATGGAGAACAAAGCGTGCGTGCATCCCCACACGCCAGTCTCGTCTCACCCATAAAGGCACAACTCTTATACCCGAAAACAACTTTTATTGATTTCACTATTTTATTTACATCTATCACTCAACAGGTATCATGGAGAGAGTTCATACTGAGTGTCGTCATGACGTTATAGTGTTATATGTAGCCCATAGAAATATAAGGTACAGAAGCCGCGTGCAATATAAATTTCGAATTCAAATGTATGACAAATTTAATTTACATGTGTGTGTGAGGCGGTAGATCGGTAATCGAATCGGTAGGTGTACGTATACAGTAGCGTCTAGCCCCTGAGTTTCTTTTCTGCATTCTTAGGTTAGGTTTAAGTTTGTGTATAATAATAATAGCGACTCGCGTGAGCGAGTTGCTTTATAAATTGAATTATAAATTATTATAAATTAAATATATAATATTCTTTTAATTTTTCGCATTTAATATAAAATTTCACAGCTCATTTGACTTAATACTACGAGATCTCAACCAATCAGAGAGCCAACCGGAAACAGAATGCAAACGGGTAGATTCAGATTGTAGACTCTAGTTACGTATACTGCATATAAAAGAGATGTTATGTGTACTAGTATGTGTTCTATGACTGTATTGACGGCCGGGCGAGTGAAACTCAGAACATCGTTCTTAGTTTTATTTGTCATACTTTCATTGCGCTGACTAGGTATCTGTATCATATAATATAATCTAAGATGTAGCCATAAAAATGAACAGTTAAGTATGTTGACTGAGAAAATCGATGGTTTAAATAAAGTATCTTACATTCTTGCATTTTAATTTGTTCCTTGCTAATACGATAAATTGTTTTTACTCTCCACTATTATGGAATAATGGAGTCATGATTTCACAATTTTTAACGATTTTTTAAAATCAATTTCTCAATGGGTATCATGTAGAGAGTGTATACTTTGAGTAATGTCGTAATGTTTTTGTGTGTATGCCGTAATCCGTATTCCTTATACAATTGTAAAAAATTATGTACTCTGTACAGCCCAAACTAAAATGCAAATGAATTTCATATTGATACCATATATTTGAAGTGTATTAACGTAAGCTAATATTTTTTCCATAGACAATGGTTCATTTTTTGATGCACTAGAAATACTCTTCAAATGTGCATTCAGGGATTGTCAACCTTTAAAGAAAAAAAAATTAAGTGTGTTATTGCATATTTATATGAAAAATAAGCTCGTAATATAGCATATATTTGGAAAAATTTAAGTTATCGTCTATGAATTTACTGTATTTTTTTACTGTCCACTACACTATGAATTAAATATTACCCATCTAGATACTATCATGCCATCTTCCTCATGGGGTAGATAGAGAGAACCAAACACCGCAATCTTCTATCTTGACACATATCCATCATCTCATCAACATTTATGCATTGTCTTTTTTTTAACATGTCTACGTAGGGGACGCCAGCTTTTAGGATTTGGGTCCATTTTACTCTTCCGAAGAAGCGCACTACGTAGCGTTGGGAGGGGTTTGCAATCTAGAAAAGAGTTTATTAATTCGGATTTTAAAAAGACCCGGGTTGTACGAAGGTGGAAACACAGAATTCGGAAGATCGTTCCATAGTCGGGCTGCTGTATTAATAAAGAAGTTCAAGAAGCGACTGGTTCGTATATGGTGAAGGACTCTGTTGCGAGTGACTCTGTTGCGAGTGGGTGGCGGAGGGACCAAAGATGCAAGTTCTTCTGAGCAATTCCCGTGGTAGTATCTATAGAATAAACTTTAAATACCGACTCTGCGTCTGTGTTCTAGTGATTGCAATCCATCAGTCAGTGATGGATCATCAATCAGACGTATAGCACGCCTTTGGACAGCGTCGAGGGTATTCAGTAGGTATTAAGGAGCGCCACTCCAGAGGTGACTACCATATTCAAGAATTGTCTACCGTCTATCGTTTTTTACATGAATTTCTCAACAGATATCATGTAGAGAGTGCATACCAAGATTTTTTATGTGTATAGTGTATTATGAAAACTTTTGTCTTCTTCTTCTTCTTCGTGCCATATCAGGTCCCCCCAATCACTGCTGAGAAGGAATCTCTATCCGCCGCCGTCCGCAACAATTCGCTGAAGTCTCTGTTGCTGGTCCACTCCGGAAATGTTGCGGAGCCATGACATCTAACGTCTTCCTATTCTGAGGCGTCCCTTCATTGCAGCCCTTCATAATCACTTGGAGCTTCCTGTACCTTTTGCCTCGCAGAACAGAACCAAATATGATATATTGCGTCGCTTAATTGAGTCGACCAGCTCGCGCTCGACTTGCTCTCATCAGTCCTCCACATTCGATACTTTATTTGACCAGAAAATTTTCAGCATGCTGCGATGCAGCCACATTTCAAAGGCCTCTATACGTTTAAGCATATTGACCTTTATTTTCCTCGGGGAAACTAATAATATTTGTTTAAGAATCTAATAGAAATGTACTTCATAAAAATGCATTCAGGGACTATCAACCTTTCAAGAAGAAAAAAGGACACTATCTATATAGTAGAGTTGAGTGATGGCCACAACCCACTCCTTATTTTATAAAATTATTTTAATCGAATGAAAACATTCGCTTTACCTAGTGTTTCGGTTTCAATCATATTTTTGATATGCGTGCCTATTTTTATAACAAAAAATGAGTAAAGGGGTTACTATATAGACCAGATAATCGGTGACGTGCGCTGTAGCATTTACAAAGAGATGAAGAGACTGGTGGACGATAGAGATAAGTGGAAAGATCGAGTGTTTGGGACAGACCAATCCTAGGATTGTGACCCAGAAGAAGAATAAAAAGAAAGGGGTTGAGCTGCCTAAACAGAGAGAGGCAAAGCCTCTAGTCAATAAGTTATTGTATAAAAATGTCGAATATAGTGATAAAGTTTCTAAGCATACTTGTTTTGTTATTTTTGGTTTACTGGTTTAAAACTTTCGCCTCAGAGAACTTCGGTTAAATAATAAATAATTTCCGGCTAAAGAAAAAATAAGCGCGAAGTAAATAAAACGAGTTGTTATCTTCTTGATATATAAAAATGAATGTTGGTTCATATGTATGTATACATGTATGTGAATAATGTGGCCGATGAACTTCTAAACAATCCGTCCGATATGCGATTAAACTTTGGAGATTTCCTCAGCGCACACCTCATAAAATTTAATAAAAATGATCTTCGTGGAATTGCGATGAAACTTTGAAGATTTTTTCATCGCACACCCGTGAGGGTTTATGAATTTGTTTTTTTTTTCTAACATCTCACACAAAAAATTCTATCGATGTACTTGGAATTCAATAACAACACAAACACATGTAACCAAGCCAACACTGACAGCTCGATATCGCGATTTTTCTGAAATTCCAGTAAATTTTCTGCATCTCGTATAGAACGCTAAATAATCTATTTGGTATTTGATGAAAAAATTACCAAATACATATTTGACGAAGTCACTAAAATCATCATCCATCGAAACATATCGTATTTTATTATTAAACCACTCGTAAGGTTCCTTGCAATCAACCTCACATTTTGACAGTTCACAAATGTTAGTTTACGCCAACGCACATGCCATAAATATTTAGTTATGCCTTTGCAATGCAATTCTCATACAAAAACTTCGTAGCATCCTCCAGTTAGGAAGCCACGTGATATCCTAACTTAAGTGAGCGACAGTGCAATGAAAACACGGTTAGTATTTAGAATTTAGTACTTACATAATTCGGACTCTGCATTCAGACATAATAGTACAGCCACAAACGTGGAGTCCCGTCAGTCATGGCGAGGGTATTCCATTCCAACAGAAGGGGCTAGTGAGGCGGGAGATACTGAAGGGAAAATATTATAATTATAAATTCTTGATAACATTGAGATAAACCATTTTTAATTACACACAGGCTGAACAGCGTCTGCCGGGTGTCGCTAGTATTATATAAATCTCAAGATTGAAAGTAAACAAAAAAAGGTATAAAAAAGAAATAAGTCTGAAGATTATAAAAATGTGGTACCCAGTACCCACGTAGATTTATGTTGGGTATGTCTTACGTTTGTCACAAAAAAAAGGAAAATGAAAAAGTTCCATTTCAATATATTTTTTTCAAAGTCCTTTTGTTTAATTTATTAATCGAATCAATTACAATTTACTTATAAATTTTTAATTTAATATTTTTTTGTTTATTAAAATGGTAAATGTTTTCCATTCGAAATTTGAATACTTTGTGGAGTGACTTGGTAGTGAGAAGTATAGCGTTGGCCACAAACCACTCGTTGTTTTTATGTATGTCTAATAGTTATTTACAATTTTATTTTGTTGTAAATTTGTTTTTATTGTTATCACTATATTCGTGATTGACTGGTAAGAATTGCCCCTAGAGCAACAAGTCCGCCACACTACATAGTTACATTTACACGAAAAATTTAATATAAGCATTATATTATAACTTTTATTAGTGTTGTGGCAAGTTATACTTGATAACATCTTTTCTTACATTTTGAAGATTTCAATTCTTTACGAAATGTTTTAAAAAAATATACAATTGCTTAGTCATTTTGACTTCTACAAAATAATAATATTATAGTATATTATGTTGAGTGTGGATATGTGTGGATGATTGATTTGCAGTGTTATATTACCTTCATCCTAACTGAAGAAAACTCATTTCCCATATGAGAATATAACTAAATCCTTTATTCAACATAACAATATCCTTTCTTTAACGTAACATAACACATAACAATATAAAATCATCTCTTCACAAATGTAACAACATAATCCTTCAGTACCTACACATAGATTCATACAACCTGTCCAATTTATCTAGTATTGTTAGTAAAATTAAAGTCTTTTCTTATTCAATATGTATGCTATTTTTATGAGTTTGTTTAGTTATTTTCTTATATAATAAATTGACAATATGTGTATACAAAACAAGATAATTTAGAAGCTTAACTAGAAAGAAGAAGAGGTTGGGCTGCGTTCAGCAAATTATCAAATGTTCTGTAATGTAAAAATATCCCAATACACTTAAAGAAAAAAGTTTTTGACGCCTGCGTACTCCCTGTGCTCACTTACGGCCTTGAAACATCCGCATTGACTAAGAGAATGATGGAAAATCTAAGGGTGACACAAAAAGCGATGGAAAGAAGAATGTTGAATGCTTTTATTGGTTCTGACTATGTCATTTAAATTGTATAATCAAAACTGTAAATGAGCTGTTAGCTTCCCAAATATATAAAATAAAAATAAAATATCTCGTTAAGGGACCACAAAACTAATGAATGAATTAGGAAGAACACAGGAGCAGCGGATGTGGCCAAAAGAATAGCGGAGTTAAAGTGGAGTTGGGCGGGTCATATATCTCGGATGTCGGACGACCGATGGACACATGTTGTGATGGACTGGAAGCCAAGAACAGGAAGCAGAAGCGTGGGAAGGGCCCAGACCAGATGGTCCGATGGCATAAAAAAGTGGCAGGTCTAGAATGGCGAAGAATGGCACAGGATAGAGACCAGTGGAAGTCCAAGCGGGAGGCCTTTGTCCAATACTGGACTCAAGAAGAGTAAGTAAGTAATCTGTGTATTCGTTGGAACAAAGGGAAGACCATCAAAGAGATGGAGGGAGAGCTGGACATCCTCGTCCCAGGACCTGTAAAAACAGATCATAGATCTAATAAAAGAGGAAGAAGAAGAATTAAGAATAGCCCTTAATATGAAATATTCGCCATAAACTACTACTTGAGCCATAAAATCTTAATTAAAAAAAACATTAATCAAAATGTTTTTTTTTATATTTCCATAAAAATGAAATTAAAAAGATGGAGTGCCGTTAACTTTAATTTCCTTTCCTTTAACTTTAATTTGATGGAGTGCCTGAATTATTAACCTGTCGTTTAATGCATTTTTAAAAGGATAAGCCTATTTTTATTTTTCAGTCTACTTACTGTTTCGCAGAAGAAGGTTCTGGAAAGAACACGTCGTGTCAGTAATGACAGACTCAAAAAACCTTCGGTACAATATTGTCCGATTTTAATAATTTCTTTTTTAATTGTACAGGAGTGCTTCAGAGATGTCTTAAAAGTTCCATCATCGACGTCTGATGATGGAACTTTTAAGAAAAAAACATCCAAAAACTTCAGTTTGAAAAGTCGTCTGCTAATGATAATAATTCTTTACCACGTCGTCGGATTCGATGATTCCTTTCTTCATTAGAAAGGGGATTACCCCAGAAGTCTTCTGGGGTGGTTCCATCTAAACAAAGCAAAAATATTTGATGATGGGAATCATGAGAAATCATAAAAGATAATATTACTACATAAATATATACCATCAGAGCATGCCCCTCATGGGCTAGGCAGTAAAAACCGAATACCATTTTTTTTTACGGTCTTATAAAAAATTCTGTTGTTACTACTATACATAATGTGGCAGACCACTTCTAGAAATTTCTTTCGAGCGCGCGCCTAGCGACGGCAAGTGTATTTGTTTGTTGCCAGGCCGAGTTCATCGCACGCGATGTCAAACGACTAACAATAATCCTCAACTGGGTATGACAGTTCAATGAAATGGTCTAGAAAGTTCGAAACTCGGCCTAGCGACAAACAAATACCCTTGCCGTCGCTAGGCGCGCGAAATTTCTAGAAGTGGTTTGCCACAACATATTGAAAAAGGTTTCTAGCCGTATAGTCAAATAAATAAATTAATTAAATAATGTTTTTATCTTTTATTTTTCCAGTGGTGGACTGCCAAGTGTCGCCTTGGGGCCCGTGGAGTTCCTGCGACGTGTCGTGTGGGCCTGGATCCATGGCGCGCACGCGTCGAGTGCTCAGGGCGCCCGAGCACGGCGGGCGTCATTGTCCGGGACTGCTGCAGAGGCGGGCCTGTCAGGGAAGCGAGTGTCCCAAGCACGGGGGCTCCGCACTAAGAGGTATGTTTGAAAATATAGGCGTTGAGCATTTTTTATTAATTCGAAAAATAAAACTATTTTAAATATTTTTTACTTGTATCTCTAATACATGTGGCTTAGAAACGACGACTAATCGATAACATACATACATATACATACCATCACGCCATATCCCTTACGGGGTAAGCAGAGAGAACCGAGCGCCATACTCCTCTATTTTTGCACACATTCCTAGCTTCCTTTACATCCATGCATCGTCTTATACATGTTCGACGATTTTTCAAGCTTATTTTATTTCCTTCTTTCAAAATATCATTCACATGGTCATGCCATCCCTTTCTGGGGCGGCCCCTGCTATTCACTCCATCTCTTACACCCATGTATATTTTTTGGTCAGTCGTTCATCACTTCATTCTTTCAATATGTCCAAACCACCTCAAGGAATTCACCTTCATTTTACTTTATTTATTTAATTATAATATTCTTCTTTATCTTTCATTCTCTCCATTTTTCATTTTATCATATATCGTTCTGTTACATACTCTTCTTAGTGATCTCATTTCTACAGCATTAATTGTACTTTAATGCGTCTTTTGCCACGTCCATGTTTCATTGGCATACGTCAAAGTAGGCACTACAACTGCTTTATTTACGGCAATTTTGGCTTCCTTTGAGATGGTTGGATCTGACAAATTACATAATGAAAAATCATTAAACACATCCAAAAGAAAAATTATTAGATATTTTAAGTGCTTTAAATTCAATTAATAATATAATTTATATGTAATTGTTTTGTATAAAAAAATTGTACAGGTGTTGACTATTTATAAAAATAAAAATAAATAAAATAAAATAATTAATGGATGTAGACATATAATCTTCGTACTGTATTCAGTTAGTAAATACAGTATACAATAATATACCTGTATCTCGATTGTATTCATGGCTCAGTTGCATTTGGAATGGCTTTTGAAATGTAAATAGTGTTTTGAAATATTAATAGTTTGACTGGAGCCCCCTTGAGCGCGGGGGCCCTTCTACCGTCGCCACCCCTAGTGGTCTAATTACAATACGCCGCTGATTTCCCGCCATTTGCAAACGATGCATATTTGATTTTCAAAATGGCATCCGGTGTATAAATTCAAACGATGTTAATGAGTGTATTTAATATTGTTCAAACAGTTTCGATAAACTATAACGGACACACACACGTAATAAAAGCATATACATAGTTAACTACATAAAAAAACAAGTTGCATGTAACACATGAGTTCCAAATGTCGATGGTGATAGCATGTGTTTAGTGATTACCTACGTTACCAGAGTTTAAGTTATGACCAGTAAATGATAGACTACGGTACATTACAACAAGACATCATAATATATGATGTGATTTGAAGTTTTACATACAATTTATAACAAATGAGAATAACAAAATTATAGGATCATACCTGGAACATACAAGGAACAGCACAAAGAAGATTATATTCTAGAATCATAACATGTGATTCTAACGTACTTAAGGACTAACGTTAAGAGGCTATAGTAGGCTATACATTATATTTTGAAAATAATTTCCCTAATACCCTCAAAAGATACGACTTTGAAATAAGGAACAGTTTGTATGTACATCTTTAATCTATTGCATGATTTTTTTTAATTTTGAATTTGTTTAATACTTTTCTTGTAAAATTAGTTTTAGTCAAACCCTTTTTTATTTCTTTATTGTAAGTAACTAAAAAACTACAAGTCCTATGAAGTATATTTTTACTTTATTCGATAGAGAATACGGAAATCTACCGGCTGAATTTTTTATTATTATAATACTTCAATAACTCTTCTTGCTATTAAAAAAAAACCTCTAAATTTTACCATTTTTGCACGATAAAATGTTGTATATCACATATCAGGTGATATACAATATTTTCTCGTGTTTCATACATTAGAAGCTAATTTAGTGTGAATTTTTGCGTACATCCATATATCCAGGGTATACTAGGGCCTTAAAGCTGTTTACCTTTAGGGTGACACATACATATATGTATATACTAGAGAGTGGAATTTTGAGTTATGTATGATATCAGTGCAAAGTTGGCGCTTTATCGCAATTTTGAACGAAAGTAGAGATTGAGGAAACGAATAACAGCAGCCAATAAAACATATTTTTCCTTACTACCAGTGTTTAAGTCACGTAGCGTCCACAGGAAAACCAAAATCACCATCTACAAACCAGTAATACGTACTGCACTGGCATATGGTTGTGCTTACACTGACAGTAAGGAAAACCGAGATGCTGGATATTTTTGAAAGAAAGATCCTCCGTCGAATCTGTGGACCGGTAAAAGAGGGAGACCAATGGCGTATTCGCACAAATGACGAGCTGTACGAAATATATCAGGCCCCAAGCATCTCAACGCATTTAAAACTGCTTAGGTTGAGATGGGCTGGATACGTACAAAGAATGCCAAAATCACGCGTCCCCAAAAGAATACTGAACGGACACCCAGGTGGAAGAATACGAGTTGGATGACCCAGGCTGAGGTGGGAGGATGAGGTCAGGAGGGATGCACAGCAGCTCCTCCAGGTGACAGGCTGGAGGACGGCAGCCGAGGACAGAATGAGCTGGAGGCAAAAGTTACAGGAGTCCAAGGCTCGATATGGGCTGTAGCGCCATCGGAGTGAGAGAGTGAGTGAGTGAGTGTAGAGATTGAGTATGAAAGAAGTCAATGTTATTGAGCAGGTTGTTGAAATCAGAGGTGGCCTGGTTAGTAAAAATGGTTTTCTAAGATTCGTTTTGCAATGTGACATAGAAAAAGTAGGTTTTAATCTGACATTGCGGTTTTGGATGTGAAGTGAGAAATTTTCTAATAAATTTGGACAACCAATAATGTTATGAAATAGTTTATACAAAAATAGTGAGTCTACAGTTATTCATCTAGAGTCTAGATGATAGTGATGATAAATTAAATTTCGATTCAGCTAAGTACACGTTATTTATATGATTGTGCGGGCACATTAATTCCCGACAGCCAGATTTATATATAAGGTGTTTGAGGAAGCGTTTTTGTACACTATCCAGTCTACTTATACATATACTTAAGATACATCGGGTTCCAAATTTGTAATCCGTATTTTATATGACTTCTTACCATAACTCAACATTTGAAAAAGGATATTAGATGGCGTTACATGAAGGTTTCTTCGTTACTTCATAGATGGCGAGGTTCAAAACGATCAGTTTCTCATTATTAAAATATATAGAACTTTCAATATTGCATTGATAAGGGAAATCATTATTGGTAAACGTTGAGCAAGCGCATAAAGTGATCACGTAAGCCAGCCGATGAATGGTCGTTAGCCCTGTAGGTGCCTTGAGTTCCTGTTTCTCTTATATCTAATATTCCAACTTCGTCTCTATTGAGATGTTTTGTAAATATTTGTCCAAAAATATCATTGACTCCCGACGGAGAAAAAATCCAATATTTACGTATTCGATTTAATAATGAAAAAAGTGTACACTTCCTTGCACCCTGCGCAAGTGGCGAATTTATTGCCGTATGTCAATTTCTTCCAACTAACCAGTGTTTCCAGCCCAGAGCAATAGCAATATTTGCATGAGAAATGAATTAAAATAAATTTCTCCTCTGCTGGGAATCGAACCCAGGACACCCGCACAGAAACCGAACGGCTCACCAACTTTATTAAATATCTTTTTAGTTCACTGAAAACAAATAGTTGTTCCGTTTATTAAATTAATCTATTCGCTAATAATCAATCAAAAATTAAACACGCTTTATAGGGAAAACGAACAGCGTACAATTAACACTAATTAATCGTAAATAGCGACACCTGACAAAACAATCCGAAATCAATTTGTTTGTTAATAAACAAGAATGATCGGCGATAATGCTACTGACAGATAGATGGCACCTCTATCGCCGGGGATGTTTTAATATACGAAACTGTTAAATAATTCTCTGTGACCGCACGTGACATGGAGTGACGGGTCAAACTGTGGGAGGAGACAGACGGGGAGGGAAGGGCGGTTATTATTATTACTACTGCGGTGAACTAGTCGGTACGCAAACGACCGGAAATTGTTACAACTCGGTGTATTTTTTGACGACGGACGACGCCATCTATGAGGGTTTTTTGTATTGAAACCGCATCCCGTAACTATTTCAAACAAAATAATTCACTTTGGAGAAAAAAGGTTCGTCGCAATATATATTATGTGGGATCTATTTTATGTGGCGTATTTTGGGTAGCATTTATCTATGTAATATATATAATAAAGTTTACGTGGGCGGGTTTATTGCTATATGGCGACCTCTTCCAGTTAACCGTGGCGACGTTGGTCCTCAAGAAAGTTCAATAGAAAATTATGGGATCTCTTTCAAAACAAAAAAAGTATGTCACATTTATCGTCACATATACGTCACGTGTGTCGTTTATCGTGCATTATATAGAAAAGTATGGGATCTCTTTCAAAACAAAAAAGTACAATGTCACATTTATCGTCACATATACGTCACGTGTGTCATTTATCGTTCATTATATAGAAAAGTATGGGATCTCTTTCAAAACAAAAAGTATGTCACATTTACCGTCACATATTCGTCACGTGTATCGTTTATCGTTCATTCTTAATACAAACATTCTCCATTGTTCTTTTCGTTATTACTCACGTTTATAATCCGTTCAACCTTTTTTTGGGGCAACCCCTATATATGTTTCACAATTTAAGTATTTTTCTAAAATCAATTTTTCAACTGCAATCACGTAGAAAATCACGTACATACTGTGAGTTTCGCTGTGATGTTCTTTTGTGTATGGCGTGCCATAAAATCTATGTCCATATAATTTATTCTCTCCTCATACCTCATTTCTACAACATTAATTCTTATTTATTTACTTTGTTAAAATATGGTAACAATTATTGAATTTTAAAAATATTTTTAACTTCAGATGGATAACGATACTAAATCTATATTTTTCACTTGACTTGTCGTTGTAACGAATGAATATTTATTTATTTAAAGGACAACATACAGCATATAATAAATTATAAAACATAAAGATAATTTGATTAATAATAAAGCCAATTACAGGTTGTCGCTGAAGTTATTGTAGTATATTAAGATACATTAGGAATGGTTACATATTATGGTGAGATATTGTGTGAATGATGTGTGAAATTGCATATATAAATGTGTCAGTATAATTAAGTGTTAAATTTGATTATGAGGATGAAATTTGAAGTTTGATATATTTTTTAAATGTGGGGGCGCTAAGTAAGAATATGTCAATCTCTTGGAAATGCCTATTATATGTATTACAGATTCTGTAGATTGTTGCATGTTGAGCATAGTTGGTGTGTTGAGTGGTAAGACGGAAAAGAGGAGTGTGTCTAGTTCTACGGGTAGGGATGTTGAAAGATATATAGTTTAAGAGAGCAGGAGAATCAATTTTATTATTAATAATATTGTGGAGAAGCATCATATCAGATAGAGTACGTCTGTTTTCGAGTGAATCAATGCCATGGTAAATCCTTGCCTCACGATACGATGGGAAATCAAGAAATGCTTTTCGATTTAGGTGTTTAATAAATATATTTTGTATCCTTTCGTTACGGTTTATGTGTGTTGTATAATGGGGAGACCAGACAGGAGATACGTATTCCAGATTATATTGTGAGATTAAGATTAGATTATAATCGTGTACTGATTTATACATTTTTCAGATTAATTCAATATAAGGACATATTAAGAGCGTGTCATAAGTACTTGTTTAATAATCTCTAGACCACCAACAAAACAAGATACGTTTTGAAATAATACCTATATTTTTTTGGCTCTTAAAGTTGGACATAGGTTCTTTCCAGAAAAAATATTTAACCATCTATTTAAAATTCCTGGCGCATACATTGATCTTCAGACATACATATGTTTGTAAGAAACACCAAAGCTATAGACGGCTTGCCAACATCTAGCTATGTAGCCACTACCTTAAAACCTCAAAGGCTTTTATATTTCAAAAATGAATGAAACCCTCGTCCATAATACTTACAGTATTTTTTTTACGTCGGCATCCACACAAATTCCGGTCCACGAGCCCGGTTGTATTTCAATTGGCTTCCTTGCAAATTGAAGGAAACAGTACCTGGTCAGTGGTAGACAACCATTGGCATCTAAAGATGTGATGCCTTTTCCCCATATTTACATTGCGACTAATTGCATCTAAGCCATGACTATTTATATTTTTAGCTGATTTATACCCCCTCCTTTTTCCTTGACCTTTTTCAAATTATTGTACCGGTACGATATCGGCAGAAAAAACAGAAATATGGAAGTGAGTATGGAAGTTGGTTTATCGTTCACTATAAAGAAAGTGAACTGTATTTTAGGCAAAATGTCTTGAAAGTTTTGAGGTTGAAATTCAATTATTTATAAAATTTACATTTGGTTCTATTATTTTTGCACTAAAGTATATAAACAGTTTGTTAGTGCAAGCCTACCCCCCTAGACAACGTGTCATTTAGCTCAAGAAAGAAACAAGAAAAGATAACTCAATGTATGGAAGTGACAGTTGTCACGTGACTGGCAACTGTCACTTCCATACACTGAGTTATCTTTTCTTGTTTCTTTTCTTGAGCTAAATGACACGTTGTCTAGGGGGGCAGATTGCAAAAGAAAAGTGTGAAGGGAGTGGACTTACTGTGTCAGCTGTCTTCTTTCTTCTCTCTTTCGCGTAGTTTTTCTTTCCTTCTCGTCACTGGTTCAATAATGGTTCACTATACTTGTCTATAATACATATGTACGTGCGAATTCCGCGAACGTATTTAAAAGGGTATAATATGCGCACGGCGCCGAATTAATATGCAGAGTTATGTATGCGCACGGTGCTAACTGAGTATTGTGACTGAAGAAGGTGGCCTACTAGCACGTGGACAAGGACGAGATTATTGTTGCCACATTCAAGGTATTGATGTAGGTATGATAGGGGTTTTGGTATGTCAGGAAGATGAGGATAGGTACAAATGGCTAACTGAGTATTGTGACTGAAGAAGGTGGCCTACTAGCACGTGGACAAGGGCGAGATTATTGTTACCACGTTCAAGGTATGGATGTAGGTATGATAGGGGTTTTGGTATGTCAGGAAGATGAGGATAGGTACAAATGGCTAACTGAGTATTGTGACTGAAGAAGGTGGCCTACTAGCACGTGGACAAGGGCGAGATTATTGTTACCACGTTCAAGGTATTGATGTAGGTATGATAGGGGTTTTGGTATGTCAGGAAGATGAGGATAGGTACAAATGGCTAACTGAGTATTGTGACTGAAGAAGGTGGCCTACTCGCACGTGGACAAGGGCGAGATTATTGTTGCCACGTTCAAGGTATGGATGTAGGTATGATAGGGGTTTTGGTATGTCAGGAAGATGAGGATAGGTACAAATGGCTAACTGAGTATTGTGACTGAAGAAGGTGGCCTACTCGCACGTGGACAAGGGCGAGATTATTGTTGCCACGTTCAAGGTATGGATGTAGGTATGATAGGGGTTTTGGTATGTCAGGAAGATGAGGATAGGTACAAATGGCTAACTGAGTATTGTGACTGAAGAAGGTGGCCTACTAGCACGTGGACAAGGGCGAGATTATTGTTACCACGTTCAAGGTATTGATGTAGGTATGATAGGGGTTTTGGTATGTCAGGAAGATGAGGATAGGTACAAATGGCTAACTGAGTATTGTGACTGAAGAAGGTGGCCTACTAGCACGTGGACAAGGGCGAGATTATTGTTGCCACGTTCAAGGTATGGATGTAGGTATGATAGGGGTTTTGGTATGTCAGGAAGATGAGGATAGGTACAAATGGCTAACTGAGTATTGTGACTGAAGAAGGTGGCCTACTAGCACGTGGACAAGGGCGAGAGTATTTTTACCACGTTCAAGGTATGTATGTAGGTATGATAGGGGTTTTGGTATGTCAGGAAGATGAGGATAGGTACAAATGGCTAACTGAGTATTGTGACTGAAGAAGGTGGCCTACTAGCACGTGGACAAGGGCGAGATTATTGTTGCCACGTTCAAGGTATAGATGTAGGTATGATAGGGGTTTTGGTATGTCAGGAAGATGAGGATAGGTACAAATGGCTAACTGAGTATTGTGACTGAAGAAGGTGGCCTACTAGCACGTGGACAAGGGCGAGATTATTGTTGCCACGTTCAAGGTATGTATGTAGGTATGATAGGGGTTTTGGTATGTCAGGAAGATGAGGATAGGTACAAATGGCTAACTGAGTATTGTGACTGAAGAAGGTGGCCTACTAGCACGTGGACAAGGGCGAGATTATTGTTACCACGTTCAAGGTATTGATGTAGGTATGATAGGGGTTTTGGTATGTCAGGAAGATGAGGATAGGTACAAATGGCTAACTGAGTATTGTGACTGAAGAAGGTGGCCTACTAGCACGTGGACAAGGGCGAGATTATTGTTGCCACGTTCAAGGTATGGATGTAGGTATGATAGGGGTTTTGGTATGTCAGGAAGATGAGGATAGGTACAAATGGCTAACTGAGTATTGTGACTGAAGAAGGTGGCCTACTAGCACGTGGACAAGGGCGAGATTATTGTTACCACGTTCAAGGTATTGATGTAGGTATGATAGGGGTTTTGGTATGTCAGGAAGATGAGGATAGGTACAAATGGCTAACTGAGTATTGTGACTGAAGAAGGTGGCCTACTAGCACGTGGACAAGGGCGAGATTATTGTTACCACGTTCAAGGTATGGATGTAGGTATGATAGGGGTTTTGGTATGTCAGGAAGATGAGGATAGGTACAAATGGCTAACTGAGTATTGTGACTGAAGAAGGTGGCCTACTCGCACGTGGACAAGGGCGAGATTATTGTTGCCACGTTCAAGGTATGGATGTAGGTATGATAGGGGTTTTGGTATGTCAGGAAGATGAGGATAGGTACAAATGGCTAACTGAGTATTGTGACTGAAGAAGGTGGCCTACTAGCACGTGGACAAGGGCGAGATAATTGTTGCCACGTTCAAGGTATGGATGTAGGTATGATAGGGATTTTGGTATGTCAGGAAGATGAGGATAGGTACAAATGGCTAACTGAGTTTTGTGACTGAAGAAGGTGGCCTACTAGCACGTGGACAAGGGCGAGATTATTGTTGCCACGTTCAAGGTATGGATGTAGGTATGATAGGGGTTTTGGTATGTCAGGAAGATGAGGATAGGTACAAATGGCTAACTGAGTATTGTGACTGAAGAAGGTGGCCTACTAGCACGTGGACAAGGGCGAGATAATTGTTGCCACGTTCAAGGTATGGATGTAGGTATGATAGGGGTTTTGGTATGTCAGGAAGATGAGGATAGGTACAAATGGCTAACTGAGTTTTGTGACTGAAGAAGGTGGCCTACTAGCACGTGGACAAGGGCGAGATAATTGTTGCCACGTTCAAGGTATGGATGTAGGTATGATAGGGGTTTTGGTATGTCAGGAAGATGAGGATAGGTACAAATGGCTAACTGAGTATTGTGACTGAAGAAGGTGGCCTACTCGCACGTGGACAAGGGCGAGATTATTGTTGCCACGTTCAAGGTATGGATGTAGGTATGATAGGGGTTTTGGTATGTCAGGAAGATGAGGATAGGTACAAATGGCTAACTGAGTATTGTGACTGAAGAAGGTGGCCTACTCGCACGTGGACAAGGGCGAGATTATTGTTGCCACTTATTGAAGTGCTAAGAAAATCTGTATTATGAATAGTCTTTTACGTTCAGCAGATCGGAGTGGAAGTCCATGATTGGATAAATAAGTGTTTTTTTTAAGGTACTGTGGCAAGTTTGGATTTCAGAGAATATTGTACAATAGTGACAAAATGTATATGTTGCGCCGCTGGCGTATCTTGGGCCAACAAAGAAGATTGCGGTAAGGTGGATATATGATAAATTTTTTTCAACCCAAAGATGAATTTGATACCTATACCTATTTTGTAGAAGTAAGTTTATTGAGATGCACTTCATTAGCATCCAAATAGCATACAGAGGCATAATGGGCATAATCCACAGTTTCCGACGAAAAAATTGAGAAATTTCGTCATGGAGGAGAGCGGTTTTTCCATACACCAACTAATATAAAAACCCAAACTTGACTTCTCAATATATTTGCCGATAACTTAAGGTACCTATAATATTCCTCATGGATGTTCGTGGATATTGTGCCAAATGCGTAAAGTGTTCAATAAATTCTGACATAGATTCAGAGATCTATTATCAGAAGAGTCTTATTGAGCCATTGGTTTCCAGAGATCTTGGTCATATCCCTGTCGCTCTACATAATATCAATCTTAAGTCTTTGTGTGGGATAGTCCACTAGTGAGAATCCTCTATGAATAGAAGCATTTTTCGCACAATGGTGCCAGGATTGCCAATCTAAAGCACTCCATTAGCATCTCTTTGTGATGTAGGTATTTTTTTGTTCTTATTCCAACAAACTGCGAAAGAATTAATTACTACAGTCCCCATATGCATGAAGGTAGAATAAATGCTGTATATGCTAATGAGATCACTAAGGTCGTATTACAAGAGTTATTTGAGAAAAATATTTAAAAAAAGGTAAGGTCCCGTACTGAGAGAATACTGCTTACGGGACCTCAACTTTATCTTAGATTATATCTTAAATAACTCCAGTAATACTAGCATTAGAAGGTGACAGGAAAATTATTCGAAAAACAATTATTCGAATGCTCAATTTTACGAAAATCAATTTTACGAATGGCAATTATTCGAATCACATTTTTTCGAAAAACAATTTTCCGAACACGCAATTATCAGAAATTACAATTGTTAGAATTTTATGACGTCACGTTGGTAGTATCGTGAGAGGAATTAACCATAGATTTTTATTATAATATACTAGATGTCGTAGTTAGAAAATTTTGTATGATTCGAAGTGAGGCATTTTTCCGGGGGATTTTTGACGTTTTAGTACATCGTTTTTCCATAGAGAATTGTTTTCGGATTTATTTGTCGTAAAAAAACACTTTGTTTATTTAGATTCAGAGAAAAGTTATTTAGGATATGTTGAAATGTAAGGAAAACTGAAATATGTTGCCAACCAAAACGTCAAACGCGTGATATTCCATGACTCACTTTTTGCACGGAGTACTACATCTACATAGTATATTATGTATAATAAAAATCTATGGAATAAACAACATGGCGACGCACCGCGCTGTCAAACATCAGTTATTAAAAATGTGCAAACATACGTACCCAACAATAATACAACAAGTTATAGTATATAGTCTTCATCGAATATATTTTACTGGCAACAAATATTTTAAAGGAGGCATCATAATGACACAAAAATATATTAAATTCGGTCAATTGGTTTTCCAACAAATGTTAGTTCGAATAATTTGCTTTCGGACAATTGTCATTCTGATAACTGATTTTCGAAAAATTGTTATTCGTACAATTGCGCATTCGAACAATTGTGTTTCGAAGAATTTTCATGTAATCCATTAGAAGAGTATGGAAAATAACGATATATGATTTGCATAATATTACTACACGTAGGTACAATGGTGTGGTCTGGTTCAACCAACTTGAAAAATATTGGAGAATGGCAACTGAATATAATGAATTCAAAAGAAAAAATTAGAAGACTTGTTATATTTAACTGATTTGTTAAATATATTTACTTATTTTTGTATACATAGCAATAATTCTGCATATTATATATTTTGTTTCCTTTGTTTTTAAATGTCTCGGGTGTTTTTACTCTAATAATAACCAATATGTTATTTGTTGTGTATCTTTTTATTGTTTTTTTTTTTTAATAATATTTAATAATAATTTGACAAACATAATTATATTTGTACAATTATATTTGTTTATATTATGTACAAGAAGATGTATAAATAAATAAATAAATAAATAAATAATTACTTACTTACTTACTTTACATTTCCGGCTGGTTCAAACCCTGCCACTCCAATATGCGGAGACTATTATCGCCTTGTCGTTTGCCATAATTATGTCACCAGGGGTGCATCCTTCCCCCATAAGTGGACATATCAGAAGGTGACTCTCATCCTGGGTTACGCCGCAGTCACATAGAGTGTCATCTTCAGAGAGGTTCCCCATCTTGCGAGGTTCACTCTACATCGTGTGACACGTTGTATGTTAATAATATTTATAAATTAAATAAATAAAAAAATGAGAACATAAGGAGAGAATGCTAGATTAATAAGAATATAAATTAAGGAATGAAAAGTAATTTAGGAAGGATATTTAGATGGGTCAATGGCAGAGCGGTTAGCGCGGTGCTGGGCTAGTAATCCAGTGGTCGCTAAAAACAATAAAAAAGGGTGTAAGTGTAAGAGATGGAGTGAATAATGAATAGTAGGAGTTGCCCCAGAAAAGGATGACCATATGAATGATGATATTTTGAAACAAGGAAGCATAAGGAGCTTGAACAATCAACGAGCATGTATGAGACGATGCATGGCTGTAAAGGAAGCCAGGAATGTGTGAAAAAATAGAGGAGTATGGTTTATATTTTTTACGGTTTTTCCAACTTTGAACATAGACACTTCGCAGCATATTACGTTCTATATACGGATTTACTCAGAATTTGGAGTAGAACATTTAATGTGTCTGTCTATGTGTCCCCCCCCCCCTTATAACTTTTGATATTAAGATAAACCCCCTTATAACACCCCATCTAAATAATTTAACTAACTATAAAAAATATGTATATTGTAGTAGTACATCTAAAACTTTTTAAAAAAATTGAATTTAGTGACGACATATTTTCAAACAATTTGTAAAGCAGTAAACACTATACAATATCTCACTCAATAGTTTGATACCTACTTAATCTACAAACATACATGATGCTGTTTACATATTTTGGGTAGAAAAAACAGACTGACCTCCATACTATCCTATCCTGATATTTATACCTACATGTTATATATAAAAAACAAAATATATTAAAATATTTATTAATTTGTGTTTAAGTGTTTATAGTTTGGTACGTATTCTTCAATTATGCATACTATCGCCATCAACAGTTGGATCTCATGTCTTACATGCAACTAGTATATTATAATATATGTTTTATGTTTGTGGTAGGATCATGCTGATTGCTGCTTGTAAGCATTCCTCCTGCGACATAGATGAGCATAGTCCTTTTCTGATCAAAATATTGTTTTTTTTAAGTCGTTAAATAGCTTTTTATAACAATAAAATTTTATTTTTAATATTATCAAATATCGTGTTTTTATCTGTGTGGTACATCCGACATTGTTTTATTTATATACTTGAGCACAACTTTCGAAAAAAATAAAAACAATTTAAACCCGCAGATATAATCCTAATGAAAGAATGGAATGCCATGTATGATAAAGAAGAAGAAGAATTTTCAAAAGCTCTGATTAACATTGAAAAAGACCTGAAATCTGCAAATAATTTTAAAAAATGTCTTATGTTTTTTTCGTCATCTTTTTTTCCATTTTTAGATGAGATCGGCTCTCCTTATATGTATCTTCTTTGATTCTTAATCTTGTACCATCGTCTTATCCAGCTATGCCATTATCAACTCCTCCATATTTAAAAAAAAAAATAAAAGTTGTAATTTCCAAAAAGGTTGTTGTTTACTGAAGCATATTTTATTTAGCTTTTCATAGGGGTACAAATAAGTTTATTTACGCAGTTTCCTTTTGGTATATTTACATTGTACATACATACTAAACCTTTTATGTGATGGCCACATAATATATACCTGTATATAACTTGAGCAACCACTCTCTCTGTATCTTAGTAAACTACCAGCAAGAAAATCTACATCTGAATTACATTTATCTTAATATAAAAACAGGGGGTTAAAGAATATGAAGAGTAGGAATAAATAATATTCACCGACAATTTCGCCAAAGTTCCTCAACGCAAAATTCAATATTTGAATCACTAAGCGACAAATTTCATTCCAGCAAACAATAATATTTCCTCTGCTTAGAAATAGCGCATCAACTCTTAAGGGGGCGACTGCTGCCAACGTACCTATTTTTTTCAATTTGATATTACATCATTACTACAAAACGAATCATTTTGAAAAAAATAACATAGTTTGGATATAAATAAAATATTTATAAAAATAAATAAAAACACACAGTTTTAATCCACAAAAGGAGTATGACTTTAATGAGCCTGAGCGCTTTCGCCGAACACAGCCGGCATCCTCAGAGGCAGAAAGCAAACTGAATAATATAAAACTTTACAAATAAAATATTGTGTGGATGGAGTGAATGGGGGGGGGGGGGGTGCGGGGACTGAGGTGTTGTAGACAAAACTATTAATATTATTATTCTATAGCCGCCTAATTACAGGATGGTCGGCTAATACAAAGTTCTGGGAAATACCTTACTGACAAATACAATATAATACATATGTAGGTAGCTTGTTACAGTTATGTTTGCAAATACAATAAATAAATAACTAAATAAATAATGTTATAATGGTGGTTAGAAACATTAGGGAAAAACCTTACTGACTAATAAAATACAGTAAAGATGTGTTTATAAGATATAAAATAATCAGTAGCTATTTACGTACATAGATAAGCATAAAAATGAACATCATATTATTTGATATAATGGTGTTTACAAAGAAAATAAATAAAATAAAACATAATTCATAAGGCTAGTTAGATAAACATACAGAATAATTATTATTTAAGTAATGGAGAAGACACAGGAATTTGAATATTAATTATTTTTCTACCGGATTTAATTGTTCTGTTTATTTCCAAAGTTTCGAGAGCATTCAGTTTGCGACCTTTTGACTCCTGATGTAGGACCTTAACACCGCTATAATCAAAGGAATGATTATTTTCGATACAGTGATCCGCCATCTCGGAGTACCCAGAAAGCCCTCTGAATGCCCTTTCATGTTCTTTTATTCGAGTTCCTATGTCTCTGCCACATTGTCCAATATATTCAGTTTGATTTCTGCCTCTGAGGATGCCGGCTGTGTTCGGCGAAAGCGCTCAGGCTCATTAAAGTCATACTCCTTTTGTGGATTAAAACTGTGTGTTTCTATTTATTTTTATAAATATTTTATTTATAACTATGAACTTACACTGTGTTAACGAAAATACTTTGAAATTATAGTTTGGATATTAATATAGAAAAATATACCTTATTTTTTTAATTATGTTCTGTATATATTCTTGTAAAAAAATAATAAGCATACCCCGATTTTTGACATTTATATTGTATTTCTAAAAAACTATAAGATATAGAGCAGTATATATTTAAGGGTTGTAGAGCAAGGGCCAGCAAAAAGATGGAGTGACAGCTGGACATTCAGAATACAAAAGGCAGTCTCCGACTGAAAAAACAGGCCCTTGGCCTAAAACCAGAGGAAGAAGAAGAGGAAAGAACAAAATATCGGGATAAATAAGTTGTGGCGTTGCATTAATGCATCAGGTTAAGTAAATAAACCAAAAAAACGTTTATTTCGAAATGGCGCTGAATGGAAAATAAATGTTTTGTGGTGATTAGCTAAAATGTCAAAATGTGGCAACACTCATCTGTGGAATATTCTAGAACAATCAAACGATCTATATAAACTCGTTTTTTCATTAGCCCGCCATTGCTCTCTCGAAGTGTCAACGTACTGCGTCAATCTATATTTTATCAGCCGTGTGAATTTATAAATCTTATTGTAAAATATTTAAGTGAATCAAAGATTGTTATTTGTGAATAAATAGTGTATTGCAAAGTAAGCTAATTCTTTTATTCTTAAGACAAATCATTCCCTCAATACATTATTTCATTGATGAATATTGATATAAATAAATAAATGGTTACAATTTTGAACACGCATTTAAAAACCTTCTGATAATTATTATAACAATTCTGAGAAATCATAAGACTACGTTAAAAATACCCCAAAGTTTTTATATTTCTTTACTAAACCTCATGCATTAATGCAATGTCACAACATATATTCCAGATATTTTTATCTTCTTTAATTAAAAAAATATATATATTGCTTTACGCCTTATATTTTTTTAAAAATCGGGGTAATCGTAATCGGGGTATGCTATTGTTGTTCTACAAGAATTAATTACCTGGCTACTCTCAGCACCCGCATGATGGAGGGGCATGAATCCTACTCAACAGCCCGCTGGTTTCGGATTCCCTCGCCGAACCTGGTGTGCTCTTAATAGAGTACGTACTGAACATGCCAGATGTGGGGAATTTCTCTATAAATGGGGTATGAGACCGAATCCTGAGTTTGACTATGGTGCTCCTCATCAAACCGTACAACACATAGTCCACGAATGCAGTGTACGACGATATCATGGTGGCGAAAGTTACTTAATCACGGCCACTGCATCGGCTGCTGCCTGGCTTGATGACTTGGATGTATACCTGTGACGAGCACCCTCCGTGTGACCTATTATGTATATATTAGTGCTATTTTTCTTTTCTTAATATGCTTTATGCCATACGAAATAATAATAATACAGAATATTATCAAAAAGTTAATATATATTTTTCTTTATTAATACCCAAACTATCTAAATTATTTTTTTCAAGACGATTTGATAAGAAATAATGATGGTATATCGTATTGAAAAATAGGTACGTTGGCAGCAGTCGCCCCCTTTAACGACGTATCTTTTGAGGGTTCTGGGGAAAAGGTTTTCAAAATTTACTATAGACTATCCAGGGCGACTCACACCTTCAAGGTGAGCCCTCAGCAATACTCATATTTATCTCTGGATACGGGTGTAAAGCTGACACTCGCTGATGTGAAATACACACAAATAAAAGACACGATATTATGATTCAGCATAAATACTGCTCTCCCTGGAGGAATGGCGGGAAATAAGACAATTTGTGCTGACACTGTCTCAGAAAATTATCAGGAACATAAAAAGAAATTTTACTTTGAAATCAGCGTTTTTGATCTTGTTTTTTACTCCTCACTAACCCAAAGGGATTTAATAAACCAAACATTAATAAACCAAAAAAACTTTTATTTCGTAATGGCGCTGAATGGAATATAAATGTTTTTAGGTTTATTTACTAAACCTGAAACATTAATGCAACGTCACATCATATTTTCTAGATATTTTTGTCTTCTTTAATTTATAAAAAATATGTTGAACTACGCCTTATATTTTATTAAAAATATAAGATAAACGTTGAAAATCGGGGTATGCCATTATTTTTCTACAAGAATTTATACAGAACATTATCAAAAAGTAAAGATGTATTTTTCTTTATTAATACCCAAACTATCTTAATTATTTTATTCAAAACGATTTGATAAGAAATAATGATGGTATATCAAATTGAAAAATAGGTACGTTGGCAGCAGTCCCCCTCCTTAAATACAAAGATTAAATATATTTTTTATATAAACTATATTATATTTCGTTTGAATATTTCAATTAAAGTCTTATACAAATTGATCAGAATACCTCATTAATTTTAATGACAGATAAGCGATATTCAAATAGAAAGAAATTATCATGAAACGTTCAGTAAGAGATTTTGAATAATAACTCGAATTGTTTTCTGGAATTGCTGAAAGATTTTAAATAATTCAGGAAACAATATAAAAGGAAATTGTCAAAGGGGATCGATTAGAAACGGCAGAAGAGAGAATTCATCGGAGGCTTTAAAAGCAAAGAAAGGACAAAATATTTTTCCATTTTTTTTTAAATATTTCTTAATTAAAACGTCTTCAACTCAAAGCCCTTTGTACAAGTCGTTTTTATTTATTCCATTTCTTGATAATATATAAGAGAGCACTGCGCTTCACATGCAAGGTGAAATGATTTCCATTCAAATTCTTTAACTAAATGGGATTTGAATAATTATTTTTATGAGAATGGAAGATATTATTTCATATACGTACTTTTTGGTAGTAAATACGTTTGTAAATACGTACTTTTGGGAGAGTTTTTTTGGCCTTAATTAATTACTTATTGTTTTATGTTCACATTAGTTAACAATGCTGTTATTGTCCCAAGAAAACAAATAAATAAATATACCCTGGGCGAAATAATTGACACAAATCATAGCCGGTGTCCCCTACGTAGCCCATGTTAAAAAACGAGATGGTTGTAGCCAACACTAAACTCTCCACACCATAGTAATCGTTAATTTTTTCTTTTGTAAAGGTTGACAATCTTTAAATGCATTTTTATGAAGTACATTTCTATTAGATTCTTAAACAAATATAAGATTCTCAGAGGTCAAAAGTTTTCACAATACACCATACACACAAAAACATTTTCACGAAACTCATAGATTGCGTTTTCTACATGATACCTGTTGAGAAATTTTAAGTAAAATTACATTACTAGTAAGATGAGCATGTATGAGACAGCGTATCAATGTTGATGAGGCGATGTATGTGTCAAGATAAAAGAATGCGGTGTTCGGTTCTCACTGCCTACCCCTTGAGGAAGATATAAGTGGAAAGTAAAAAATACACTTGTCTTTAGAGACACAAACAATATCAATATGAAGTTGATCACTCAATTTTCCCTTACAGAAGCTATTTTACTTCTGTTATATACATTTTTCATACAAATATGAAATTCATTTCACATTGATATGGCAGACCATAGATTATTTTCTATGAATTTGTATTTTTGTTGTATCAAAATTTCAGTATATAAATACCTCGATTTTCCAGACCGTGATAGCATTTTGAAAATTCGGACAGATGAAATCATAGAGAAGAAATTAACGGATATCTATGGAAAGCTAATCAGCTCTAGGTCTATGCACTTTACACATATGATGTTAATATGAAGTCGATCGAAATTATAATTTGAGCTGTAGACAGGACACAAAAAGGATAATCCGTACGGCGTACACCGTACGCCATACATACAAGCACATCCCAACGAAACTCACAGTGTACACTCTCAACATGATACCCATTGAGAAATTGATGTAAAAAATATGGTTAAAAATTGTGAAATCATGACTCTCCCCTATTCCATAGTGCTGAGAGTAATCTTTATCTATATAATTCTTCTGTACGTGTGTATGTCACTGAACTCCACCTAAACGGCTAAACCAATTTTCATGAAACTTTTTATGTGTGTTTATGTGATTCCCCGAATGGTTTAGATTCACAAAAATGAATTTCATACATTAATATAACAAAACAATAATAAAAATAATTTTCGGAATTTTCGGAATAGGCATTTTGAATAATGGCAACATTGCTTCCGATATGTCATAATATTATGTAATGTTGGTTATGCCATTATAACTTGATGTATTTCAAGCTGTCTGGATGTTGCCTTTTTTAGGTGAGAGAAGACTGATATGTAGGTATACACGCATGTGTCGTGCTTCCTTTTATAAGGTAATCAACACCCGCACACCTGTCGCTGTGGGATATGCCGTGATAGCGTGTGGTATTTTTATGTTTGTTAAAACAGTTAATAACAGGCATGCCAACGTTCGTACAGGACAACGTCTGTCGGGTCCGCTAGTAATCCAACTGTCGATTTGTTCAAGAGAACTTTGTTCTCTTAACATATCGACAATGTTTAAAGCCAGGATACGCGAGAATTGTATGCAGAGTCTACTTTTTTCACGGCTTTTCCAACTTTGAAGTCGAAAAACACCAATTTAGAGACTTCGCAGATGTTCCATATACGGATTTACTCAGAATTCGGAGTAGAACATTTCGTGTGTCTGTGTGTGTGTCTGTGTGTATGTCTGTGTGTGTCCGTCCCCCCCTTTTTACTTTTGATCCGCTCAATTTACAGAACCCAAAATTTCAGAATATATAAATAGTTATAGGCCTACAAAATTTTACACTCAGAATTTTGAATTTTTGTTTCAGTCAGGGGTTATCAACTTTTGAATTTTTACTTTATTTTTCCATATATCTCAGAAACCACAAAAGCTAGAACGCTGAAAACTGGTATGAATATAGAAAAATACAAAATCTCAAATAAGTTTTTTCAAAAAAAATCCAGGTTTTCTCAAACATTTTTTATTAAGAAAAATATTTTTTTATGATAAATTTATGAGTTTAACTGCCTATATTTCCAAATCTTTTAAAAATACCGAAAAAAGCCGAAACACCCCAACTAAATAATTTAATTGTCTATAAAAAATAATAATATTGTAGAGGTACATCTCAATTTTTTTTTAACAATTTTTATAAAAATTTAATTTAGTGACGACATTGCTTCATACAATTTGTATGGCAGTCGCCTATACACAATATGTAAGAAGACTTAATAGTTTGATAGGTACTTAATCTCCAAACATACATACAGAACCATCATGCTGTTTTAATATTCCGGGTATGAAAAGAGGACTGACCTCCATCCTGTCCTATCTTGACATACATACCAACATGTGTTAATATTTTCAATAATTTGTATTTACGGGTTTATAGTTTTATTCTTATTCTTCAACTATACATACTATCGCTATCGACAGTTGGATCTCATGTGTTACATGCAACTAGTAATATAAAAATGCAAAATTAAATTCGTATGCTAAAGAGAATTTGCCTTGCCTCTGTTAAACTTTTCCAAATCAATAAATTGGCACACACATAAATACATAAATATTATAATAAATTACATAAGCAAATAAACTTCTTGTAAAATAATAATATTGAAAGTTTATTCTTCTTAGGTACAAAACGATTCGCCTGGCTTAACTGAACATCCATATATTGGATATACATAGATCAGTGTTTTTCTGTACGTGGTTCGCGTTCGTTTTTTTGTTACTTTGGTCCCTTTTCAAACCTTGCAGTTTTATAATAGTTTTTTGGTTGTACACTTTATTTCAATGTATTGAGTGATCTTTTTTTGTGTTTTTATATGTATTCCATTTTATTATAATATTTCATTGCTATAACCACTTCAATTGAGTAAAACGCGACTAGTTTCGGGAGAAACTGACCTCCCATCGACAGGCGAATTACAACTGTTTTTTTGTTTAAAACTGTTTATTGTTTTTTGTATTCCTGTTTTTTGTTTAAATAAACGTCGTAATTTGTAATTTTTTGTTGCACTTTTTTAACATCTCAATTAAATATACATATATGTATGTATGTACATTCATGTCCATTCGTTTGTCCTAACTTTCCTAGATTTTATGCCTTTGATAAATATGTTTTATTGACTTTCATTGTTATATCACTATTATTTATTTTTTATTTTTAACTTATTATTTTTCACACTTTTGTTAAAAATTACTATTATGAAGATTAATAATAATAATAATAACACAATGGAAATAAGAAAAAGTAACAATAACAATAGTCCCAATAATATTATCGTCTACAGGCATCATACCAAAAACACTCCAAAAAATATAGATACACTAAAGTCGGCCTTCGTGGCTCAGTTGACTAGATATCTGACTGCTGAGCCAAAGATCCCGGGTTCGATTCCCGGTGGAGACACAGTTTTTAATTGTGTTTTCAGTCTGGATCTGTGAGACGATTAATATCGTAAGTCTCCAGAATGTGGCAAATTGTTATTGGGTGCGTGATAAATTAATATTTGACATAGTACCGGTTAGTTTCCCGAGAAGCAATATTAAATAAATAAAAAAAGTTACCCCCATACGTCATCACCAACATACAAAAAAACTACAATAATCAACACATGCACAATAGTCAGAAAATTTCTACAGGTACCACTTAGAACAACTACACACAACCACACAGACACACAAACACATAGCTTCACAACTTGAGTACGCTCCGTTGTGAAGGAAATTACCGGATCATAACCGAGATCAACATGTTTGCAATAATAATAAAATTATTTTATTATGCAAAGCAAATCACATAATATGTCCAATTCTGATTCGTTTCAGAGTACGAAATAGTCTATAACCAACGGGCGACCATGGATAAAATGATTTCTTCCGCGCAGTGTGACGAAATGAGCCCCGTATAAATGCAGTCAACATTTTGACATTTTTCACGTACTAAAATTCAGACGGATAAATTTAGACGAATCCGAATAGGACATAATATTATGCCCGATTCTGATTCGTTTCTGAGTACGAAAACGTCTGTAACCAACGGGCGACCATGGATAAAAGGATTTTGTTCACGCGGTGTGACGAAATGAGTCCCGTATAAATGCGAGCACCTTTTTTACATTTCTCATGTAAAAAAGGTGATAAATTTAGATAA
The DNA here is from genome assembly GCA_963576475.1 of Molanna angustata. Classification (NCBI taxonomy): domain Eukaryota; kingdom Metazoa; phylum Arthropoda; class Insecta; order Trichoptera; family Molannidae; genus Molanna; species Molanna angustata. Next base: position 20,758,106 of record OY754984.1, on the reverse strand, counting down.
ATTCAGACGGATAAATTTAGACGAATCAGAATTGGACATAATGTGGCGAACTTAATGCCTGTAGGCAATTTCTAGCAGTCAACCACACAAGTAAATACCATAGTACGAGCAAGTACAAAAAATACATATAACCAAAAATAAAAATTAATGGGTATACATGAGAAAGAAAAAGTAAATAATACAAAAAAACATAAATTAAAATAATAATGTCCAAAAGTAGGAAAAGGATGGGTTGGAAAAGAATGAAGGATAAAGGAATTATAGGTATGAGGATAAGAAGTGTGACTTGAGAAGCTTCTTGAAGTACATTAAGCTAGGAGCTTCTCTTATACCATTGGATAATTGATTCCACAGCCGGGCTGCGTGTATTGTGAACGAGTTAGTAAAATATTTTTTAAAAATATTTATTCAAATGTATTTGAGTTAAAGAAAATGTTGTAGAACCGTTGATATGGGAAGCTTATAATATCAGTTTTAAGTTTGCGCAGTCATCCCCAAACGGAATGTTTTGAGGGAGATAGGAAAACCATCGCAAGTTCCCAGTTCGACTTTTTAGATAACGTTGCACTGTGCAAACTTCTACTATATCTTTTACTCTTTATCCTTCTGCTTTCCTCGTTTCTCTTCTCAATGACTTGTTACGGTTCTTATATTTTCACTCTGCCATTTCTCATCATTCAAAGCTAAGAATAAAAGAAAGCTCTTTATCGAATATTTTTAAAGTCGCATATTCGCAAACATTGGATATTTTCCCTGTCCGGGAGTCAATGATATTTTGACAAATTTTCAACATCTCAAAAGAGACGAAGTTGGAATATTAAAAGAGAACCAGGAAATAAAGACACAAACATTAGCCCTGTAGGTGCCTTGAGTTCCTGGTTAAAAATTTTCCATTAATAATAGCTCTTTATATTTCTATTTCAATATTGGCTTTTCACTCTTCAATGAGAGTTATTTGTGCCAAAATTAGATAATTAATGATTCATTTATACCATCGAGACATATACAATGTCTCGATGTGGGATAACCAGCGAAGGATGTGCATTACATTATAAAATAAAGCATGACACATGCGCTTATGGCCACGCACCAGTCTCGCCTCACCTAAAAAGGCAACATTCACTATGGGTGGGGAACCTAATTAATTGATTCCAATAAAAAAACACACAAACAAACAAAATAAATGTATCTTTACTCCTCACTACCCCAAGGGATATAGTGTGTAGTATTGAATTCGCAATTTTTAAAGTCATTTTTTTATTGCAGATTATCAACTAGTATCATGCTGAGATTGTATTCTGAAAGTCTTATCACAATGTATTTCAGTGTTTGTGTGCTGTGCTATGATGTGCTGTGTACTAAGTACGGCGTGTTTATTCTACTTTATCGATTATAGACTAAAGTACTCATTCGATTCTTTTCAAATTTATATATCAAATACTCGCTTAGACCCCATTAGATTTTGAAGGATATCCGATCAGTGCTTCTCAATTATTTTAACTGTCAATTTTTTCAATATGACCCTAAGCTCAGAAAACTTCTAATTTAATATTTTTATTTTCAAATTGCTAAAAAGGCACACCACTTCCATACAATGGCATTGAAGAATTATCGAGTTTTCATAATTATATGTTTAAATCATAAAATTATAAATAAAACTCTCAATCATGTAAATGCTGAAAATTTCCCATACAAATTTTTAATAATTTGTGGAGTATTTGGTTGGCCACAATCCACTCATTTTATTTTGTCTTAACAAGATAAATAAACTTGATTGCAAGTTAAGACTATACATAAGGATACGTTAGTAGTGAAGTAAGAGAATTATGTTTATAGCAGAACCTAGCTCAATATTTTTCCGATCCAGATGCCATTATTTCTTTGGATATAAAAAAAAATTTGTTTTTTCTGCAATTATATATCAGACTGGTATTTCCTCATTCCAGTATTTCCTTGTTTGCGGTATTGTGAGTGTCCCATTGAAAATGAATCCCTTGAGTACATTACTAGGGGTGGTATAGTAATTCCATCTGAAGGTTAAACAGCCCAAGGGATGAATTCCTATGGCCGTGATATAGTGAGGTCAGCCCAACTATATTTTTCATATCCGTATATTTTTATATATTATTTTACAATTTTTACCCTCCGCAACAATAGATTAAGAGCGAGGAGTTAAAAAATTTTTAACGCGGCGCTGGCCGATTTACTAATGATATTAATAACAATTAAGCACTACAAATAATAACACTCAATTATTATTATTACCATTATACACTTCCTCAAAAGAATTAGCAGATCAATGGGTCTATTGTAAATTATTTAAAAGAGCAAAATAAAATGCAACAAACGCATCATCAAGCTTTCAATTGGGAATAGTTCACCCATCCAGATACTTAACATATCAAAGGATTAGGCTCTTATTACTATTACTTATTATTTTTATTATCCTTTTGTACATAATATAAACAAATACAATTCATACTGGCGGGCTTATTGCCATTAGGCAATTTTTTTCAAGATTAAAAAGTAAGACAAAATTATATTTGTACATCAACAAATGAAGGAAAGAAAAAAAGAATCATTAATTACACTAAGATAAATATTAAAAACAAAAAATAACATCGTAGCAAAAAAAGTATTGGGAAAGAACAAGGAGAGGAAAGAGGGATCAGGTGTTTAGGGATAAATATTCCTTTTTAAGTTTTTTCTAAAAAAAAAAACAAGTTAGACGCAATATCCGAATTTTACAATTCCATTGTCTTGCTGATTGGACTTCGAACGAAGAGCTGAAAATTTCTGTGCTATGGACATGGATAGATAGTGTAGTACGGTCTATAAAGGGATACATGATTTAATTTGTTTTTAAGGTACTGTGGCACATTTGAATAAGAGAAAATATTTTGGGCCAACTAAGAAGATTGCGGTAAGATGATATATGATCAATTTCTTCCAATCAACCAAAGCAATCAACGTGAGGTCATAGAAAGTATAGTGATAGGTACATTAAATTTATAACAAACGGAAAGAAACACATAACATTATTATGAGTAAATTGACAGCAACAAAGGAAGGAAAGAAATAGAGGTTGAGGGAGGGGAGGGAGGATGGATATGGGGTGTCAGTTAATAATTATTAGACAGGTAAAACAGCTGTAGTTTCTTTTTTAAAAGTTCTTTTTTATAAGTTAGTTATTAACTAAGTTTAGTTTGTCGATCGACAATTCTTGATAGAACTCCATTGTACGTTGATATGTTATAAAAATATAAAAATACTTGGCTATAGTTCTATTGTATTTATTGGATTATTGACGCGTTTCGTGCAAAGCACATCGTCAGAATAATGCTCTACAAGACTGAGACTAGTGGGTATATACAAAATTTACATGACAGGTGTATAAAAATGTTGGTTTTTGAACGGTTGAAAAGAAGTTATATAATGCAAATGAATCTATACAAATCTACGTTTTATAACTTCTTTTCAACCGTTCAAAAACCAACATTTTTATACACCTGTGATGTAAATTTTGTATATAACCACTAGTCTCGGTCTTGTAGAGCATTATTCTGACGATGTGCTTTGCACGAAACGCGTCAATAATCCAATAAATACAATAGAACTATAACCAAGTATTTTTATATTTTTATAACATATCAAGTTAGTTATTAGTTATTATCGATGGTTAATTCTAATATTTTCGTTTGCAACGAAACAATATGTTTATTTTCTATAGGAAATCGTTTAAATAATTATTCGGGGGTGAAATTTAATGTTTTTTGTTTCATTTATACAAATTACTTTTATGTTTGTTTCAATATGGCAATGCCAGTTAAATTTTCCATGGATTTCGACCTAATCTGGCAACAATATAACCTGTAATAGAGAGATATCTACATTCATAATATATACATGTCATATTTATTATGTTAAATCATATTGCATCCTTTGTGAACAGTTCACACATCAGTTAGCACCAACTCATATGGAATATCTTGTTTCATTCCATTCAAATCACCCTCAGTCTGTTCGCTTAATTTACATATTGAATCATTATTCCGTGGTCAAGTGAAAAATTCGATAGACTTTTGAGGCAGAGTCCCGGACTCAACAAAGGCGGAGAAAACACCGAAGAGTCTATAGTAGGCCATATAGTAAATTTTGACAATATCATCCCCAGGGCTACGTTCACAACGAACGCCGAGTGCACTTAGTGACGCTCTATGCCGTTCATAATGACCAGAAACAGACGCTCGAAAGACACTCTGTGGCGCTCAGGTTAAACGTCGAGTGTACGCAACAAACGCTCGGTAAAATTGTCGGGTGAAAATGTCGGGTTGTAGTATCTGTTGACTTATATTTTATCTGTGGAATGATGATTTCTATTTGTTTTTGTGGTATCTATTATGTAAGTTGACATTATTTATGGTGGCAAAATGCATTCACAAAGAGGTAAATTTATAAAAATATCATTTAACAAAGATCATTATTTACTCCACTGCCCAATTGTTGCCTTATGGTGAAAATAGAGCCTAAAAAGAGACATGGTATGATAAATGACATATGATATTTAAAACGCCCGATGCTGCGTTCAGATTGAAACGCCGCTCGAAAGCGTTCAGTGAGATTGGTGTCAAAAACGCCATAATCTGCAACTTCAGGTACATCCGTTGTATCTGAACACAGCCCAGAACACTCAAAAGATACGTATTTGAATATTGAAATTTAAATTTGTAAAATTAGTCTTAAAAAAACCCTTTTTTATATATTTGAGGAAGACTTTTAGATTAATCGAAAGAGAATATGAAAATCTATCGAGTATTTTTACTATTCATGGTATAAAAATGTGAATATTTTCTTTATTCTTCACGAAAAAGTATTGTATATCACAGATTTGGTGAAACAATATTTGATATATGTAGTTTCATATATAATAGAGTAATGAGTGTGCATTATATAAAACGATGATTATAGAAAAGATTGGAAGCTATATTCTTATATTTTTTATAAGTAAATTTATCATCTGTTAGGAGTCGAACCCAGGACACTGACATAGAAGCCTTAGCAGTATGGTACAACGATCTACATTCCCGTCTAATATCCTCATTTCTGGTTCTGTCATAAAACATTATATTCGGATATGAAAATATCATTGATATATTTATCTTTTTGAATGATCTACGGTGTGATTTATCTTGTACGACATTAAATTATGTTAGATGCTATCTCCATTTCGTACAACTTATGAATAATTGAGAGGGTCTTGTTGTGGTGCTAAAGCAACAAGGACAGGGCGAATATCAGGGCCGCATCCACCAGATATTCATATGGCACAAGTGCGCCAGGCGAGTTTAAATATGGGCCGCCATATTTTAGGAAAAAATGAGAGAGTGAAATAAAAATAAAAAAACTCCTGTATATAGTACCTACTGTAGTGTATGCGAGTGGGACATGAACATTGGACATGACAAAAGACACTGGAATGTAGAATCGTCGCGGTTGTTACGAGACATGGTCTTAGAATAGTCCTTCCACTCTTTTCAATTATGATCGTTACCGAGTGTCCCGTAAGAGCCGGTTAATCGAAAATACAAGAAGCGAAATGACATTTCACACCCGCACACCTGTCGCTGGATGAGCCGTGATGGTATGTATGAATGAATCAATTAAATAAGGTCCCTTATTTATTTAATATTGCTTCTCAGGCAACAAACAGGTACTATGTCAAGTATTAATTTAACACGCACCCAATAACAAGTTGCCACATTCTGGAGACTTACGGTATTAATCGTCTCACAGATCCATACACAATTAAAAACTGTGTCTCCACCGGGAATCGAACCTGGGACCTATGGAACAGCAGTCAGATACCCAACCAACTAAGCCACGAAGGCCGACAAAAGGTCTCTTGAGAGGGATGTGTCGTATACAACATATTATGATAGAATAATAAATGAGAATATTTGACAAAAAATGAAAGAGATATCGCAAAAAAGATAAGAATAAGTGTCATGAGATGGTTTGACTAGATAGAAAAAATGAGTGTTGATTGTCTGTCAAAAATATACAAGAGAGGAACGAGAAGCAGAGGTCAGCGGATGGAGACGTAAGAATAATAATCGAATATTTTTATTATTGCATATGCGCAAACATTGGATTTTTTTTCCCTGTCGGGAGTCAAAGATATTTTTTAACAGATTTTTAATTATCTCAATAGAGACGAAGTTGGAATATTTATTGTAGGAGAACCGAGAAATCAAGGCACCTACAGGGCTTACGACCTGTCATCGGCTGGTTTACGTGATCACTTTATGCGCTTGCGCAACGTTCACCAATTATGCCTTTTTAATGAGATCCCTATCAATTCAATTTTGACATGTACCTAGTACATTAAAAAGGCATAATTGGTGAACGTTGCGCAAGCGCATAAAGTGATCACGTAAACCAGCCGATGACAGGTCGTAAGCCCTGTAGGTGCCTTGATTTCCCGGTTCTCCTACAATAAATATTCCAACTTCGTCTCTATTGAGATAATTAAAAATCTGTTAAGAATAATAGAAGATCATGTTTTAGACAATGCATGGACATGAATAATGAGTGAAATATATCTTAAATATAAGAAAGAGGAGTCTGGCGTTCGATTTTCACTCCCTACCCCAACCTATCTGTTTGAACTTACTTTTCGTATGGCTCTAGTACTTGTATCCTCTTCACCCATATGGGCAACGTCTGAGTTTTACAGCTTTAGATCAAGTTCTGTCAACCATTCCACCGCCTCCGGTCTCGCCTCGTGGATATCCTGGAGGGTGCCGCTAAATTTCCTGACCTGGCAGTCTTGCGCCATAAGCTTTACTGTCTGCTCAACTCCACATTCACAGTCTGGGTTCTCCCAACTTACTAATAACTGTTAACATATCATACCATCACACCAATAGGGAAATGGTGTAATGGTATGATAAGTTAAAAACCTTGAAAATGTTGTAAAATATTGATGTGTCATAAACACAATTAACCTCACCAAATGAATACCTATGGTTGGTTGGAAGATATTGCCATATAGCAATAAACCCGCCAACATGTACATGTGCTCATAATAATTAAAATAATAATAATAGTAATGAACACTTCCTTGCACCCTGCGCAAGTGTGAGTTTATTGCCGTATGGGAAATTCTTCCAACTAACCAGTTTTTCCAGCCCAGAGAAGCAATATTTGAGTGAGAAGCGAATTTAAAATTATTTCTCCTCTGCTGGGAATCGAACCCAGGACGCCCGCACAGAAACCGAACTGCTTACCAACAGTGCCACGGCGGTCGGTGGTAATAAAAATACTATGCATTTTTTATTCAATATTTGAAACTGTCGGTTCATGATAGAACTCCACCATAATCAACTAGAATTATAAAAAAATATATACATATAATTCCAGTTAATAATATACATGATAATATTATGAGCGATTTTCGAGGGAAGAGAGACGGCTTTTTAATTTAGTGCGCCAGGCGCCCAACGCTGTAGATACAGCCCTGACGAAGGTACGGGGGAAAGTGAAAGATTCAAATGATGAATTCATTATTTTTAAATGGATGGAGAATTTCAGATTGTGAAAATAATATCTTCATTGTTGTTGATTTTATGTGCTTTTTCTCCCTCTAAAAATTAAAAGCGCCCGAACATTACGTCAAAAATTTAATTATATTTTAATTCGTTTCGAGTGGAAATGCGCCGTTTCGAAAAACAAACAGGAGATCTTTGTCAGGAATGGAATCATTCCAATGTTTTTTGTGGAGTCTGTTAATGAATTTTAAATAAATAAATAAAAAAAATATGGGAAATGTATGAAAACCATAGACTAAAACCCGATATACACGGACTGCTAGGAGCAGTCGGGGTCAACTGCTCTTGTACCGTCTGCTTGGAACAGTCGATCAAACCGCTTGAAGCAGTTTGCGAAAAGTGTGTTCAACTGTTTAGGGATAGATGCTATTGGGGTTGTTATTTAATTATTTATTTATATCAGAAGGTTGCGATTTTAATTAATTAATTTAATTTAAATTTTAATTTTTTTTTTGCGTGTTCAAATTATTTCCCAATAACATATGTACATCTCTAAATAAGGTATTACAATTTGATAATCAGTTATTCAATCAAAAATTGAAATATTAATTAAGTGATGAAGCCGATGAAGGGTTTCAAAATAAAAGATAACTAACATGATTTACAAATATATATTTTCGGTTTAAATAAGTTACAATATTATACTTGATAAATTTACAGATGTTCGGGATGTTTGGGTCGATAATAATTTTACGATTTTTACTAAAGAACTGTCGTTGTCTCGTCGGTTGATATGCGAATGGGAAACCGCGCTGCATATTCGGTTCAGGAACTGATGTCCTTCGGCCATCTTCGTTAATCTGAATGAGATGCGAGACCATCCGACAAATGACGTATTCCTCGACCATATTGGTTGTGGTGTAGCATCGCCACAACTGCAATACGACTGCTTCAAGCTGCTAGCGTTCATTCAGTTGCAATATGGTGTTTTAACGGGTGACAGGAAAATTATTCGAAAAACAATTATTCGAATGCTCAATTTTACGAAAATCAATTTTACGAATGGCAATTATTCGAATCACATTTTTTCGAAAAACAATTTTCCGAACACACAATTATCAGAATTTACAATTGTTCGAATTTTATGACGTCATGTTGGTAGTATTGTGAGAGGAAAGAACCATAGATTTTTATTATAATATACTAGATGTCGTAGTTAGCAAATTTTGTATGAATCGAAAACAAATGACTCACTTTTTGCACGGAGTACTACATCTACATAGTATATTATGTTTAATAAAAATCTATGGAATAAACAACATGGCGACGCACCGCGCTGTCAGATATCCTAGGATGTACACCTATTTTTTAAACCTAAACCTACAAAACTTTGGTAAATATAGGTTGGTTAGGTTTGTTTGTAGTTATAATAGCGACTGGCGTGAGTCAGTTGCATTATATATTTAAAAAAGTAACTATAATATTAAAATAAGATAACTAAATTGGTGTGAATACTAGATAAACATAAACTGGTGTACAAACTAGGCTATCCCGCGCTGTCAAACATCAGTTATTAAAAATGTGCAAACATACGTACCCAACAATAATACAACAAGTTATAATAGTCTTCATCGAATATATTTTACTGGCAACAAATATGTCAAAGGAGGCAACATAATGACACAAAAATATATTAAATTCGGGTAATTGGTTTTCCAACAAATGTTAGTTCGAATAATTTGCTTTCGGACAATTGTCATTCTGATAACTGATTTTCGAAAAATTGTTATTCGTAGAATTGCGCATTCGAACAATTGTGTTTCGAAGAATTTTCATGTAATCGTTTTAACGGCAGCTGGAAACAGTCGTTTTGCAGTTGAAACGACCGCTCTAAGCAGTCGGTTCAACTGCAATACGAATGCTTCAAACTGCAAGCGTTCATTCAGTTGCTGCATGGAGTTAAACCGACTGCTCTAAGCAGTCGGTTCAACTACAACACAAATGGTTCAAACGGTCCAAGTATTGTAAATGAGAATTTTGTATTGAAACTGCAGACCACCGTGCTGCGGCAGTTCAAAACAGGTGACCCCGACTACTACAAACAGTCCGTGTTACTCGGGTGTAATGAAAACATTTTTCCACATAATAAATCCTACATTTTTAAGTGTAAGATTCCTGTAAGAAGTCTCACGTGTACATATAATAATATAAGTATATTGTCACTATATAGTATTAAGATTTTATCGTGTAATATATTGGTTTGTCTTATAAGATATGTAACATTATATATTTCTTAAAAGAAAATTGTCTTTTATATTTTCAACGATGAATATTATGACTGTCACACTTTATGGATATAGGTTTTTTTAACGTGAAATTTTCACGATATACATATTTTCATAAAACGAACGATATACTTGATACTTGTACATGTACATGCAACGTTAGTAACGTACACATATATGTACCGATCTTTACGATTTTCATATACTTGACTTTAATATATATTTTCGTGGCGCTCTTTTGGAATATTTAAGTTATAAATTTTTAGATTTCATTAAACGTATTCAATTATTCATAACTTACACCGTGACTCGCGGATTTTTGTGAGTTTTGATATCAGAAACTTTATGAATTTACTGAGTTTGTGTGAATTTAATGATATTTTCTATTATCATCGTTTTCAGTTAAATCGTAAGAGTCTAGTAAACGAAAATACATACAACAGGCAAAATGGATTTTAGGGTATGAATAAATATTATTTTTGGCTCATGTTAATATGCCTAGGTATATTTTTATTTATCTTGCTTTATATATTTTTTCCATTAACTTTTTGATTCATCTTTATCTATAGGGTAAAGTCCAGCGACTGCACTGAAAAAAATGTCATGACAACTGGCTACCTGCGTTTTAGCCAAACTTTTGTTATCAGTAATAAAATTTTATCTATTTATGACTGTAGCATTTGGCTGTGTGCACAAAACATTTTGTTGCACAAAACCAAATGTTTTGTAGTCACTATAATTCGGTTTATTTTAACGGTTAACCGAACAATATTCGGTTAAAAAAAATTCAGTGTTATATTATTTTTGGCTATACTAGATGTAAGAAAATGCATTTATTTTTTACATCTAAATACTTATTCAATACGTGTTTCTTATATTTTTCCGTGTTGCCAGTAGATAAGTAAGTGTTGAACCATATTTTCCCCTTTTTCGAGTTTTTTTTATGTACGTTTTATTCTACCAAGTATAGGCAAGGAAAAAAGTTTCCATAGGATGTAGACAGGTCCCACAAGGCGGCCATTTATGATTATCAACGTGGGGCTGTACATACTGCTGCTTCTTTGCTTCTTATTCTTTCGTTTTCTTTCCGAGGGGCAGAGCAAATTTTCGCAAAGTTTACCGAACAAAATTGAATTGCAAATTTATTAAGTCTCCTTTCATAGGAAGTGGCACAGAGCAGGCTGAGTGTAAAAACGTCACGTCTAATCGGCGCGGAATTCAAGGTGGAAAAAATTGAATGTTTTTATCTTGGAGGAATGAATAGGTGTTTATGTAGCATAATTTGTCCTTCGTAGCTCAGTTGATTTTATATCCGACACCAGAGCGAAGTTCGACTCCCGGTGGGGACACAATTTCTAATTGTGTTTTCAGTCTGGATCTGTGGGACGATATCATTAGCCTCCAAAATGTGGCTTAAAAACTTGTTATCAGACGCGTGTTAAATTAATATTTGACAAAGTACCTGTTAGTTACAATACAATTTTGCGACTCGCGTGGACGAGTTGCATCTTAAATTAATGCACTTTTTGGCGGAGCCCAGACATTTTTCATTTTTTGGATAATTTGGAATATCAAATAAGGTATTAAGATGTAATTATTGTAAATAAATATGCATTTTTTTAAATTTAATAAACCACTCGGTGATCAATGATCTAGAAAATTAATATAGTCCCTCTGTGTACCTGCACAGAATGTTATTAATCTAGGTAAGGTTAGTTAATTTAATTTGATTTATGAGACGATAAATATCGAAAGTCTTAAAAATGTAGCAACTTTTTACTAGGTGGATGTTAAATAAATATTTGACATTATTCATGTTAGTTGCCCGAGAAGTAATTTAAATTAACGGCTTTGAAAATGAATGATGTATGATTAAAATAAGTTGTTTTAGAAGTTGTTTGTATTGAAATGAGGTTATAAATTAGCATGACGATATTCAAGGGTTAGTCGAGTTAAGTACTCATTTTGTTAAAAAAATATATATTTTTTTTATTTATTTATTTATATATATAGAAATAAAATATAACAATTTACAATACTTATAATAGCACACACAAAAAATATTTTATTCATATTACCCCCCAAAAAGAGCTTATACTCGTGGTTTGGGGGGGATTCCTATATAAACTAAAAATTAATCTTCATTATCATAATTCATCAAAAACCAATAATGTACACAATATCAAAAGAAAAATAAAGAACAGATAAAAACATGCAATTAAAATACAGAACAGGAAAAAACATGCAATTAAAATACATTAAATATTAAACAATTCCATTAAGAAGTTATAAAATAAAAAGAGACTTAACAGCATTTTTATAATTTTCAAAATCAGTTGTATTTAATTTATATTTACCGGTCAGCTCATTAAACCATTTAACACCTTGGTATGTATAATGGAGCTGGCCGGTAGTCGTTTTTAATAATGGTATATCAAGGTTTGTCTTTCTTCTTGGATGTTTTCTTGAATTAGAGGTTGGATATAAATTTCTTATGAAATGATCTTTAAATATCTAGTAAAGAGAGGCTCTTTTAAAAAGTGAATTTATGTTGAGAACATAAAAATCCTGATAAAGTTGGTTTGTTGGATAATCAAAAGGTTTCTTAAGGATGATTTTAATAATGGTGTTTTGGACTAGTTGTAAAGGCTTTAAATTAATTTTGAAAGCTGCACCCCATCCTATAATCCCATATTGTAATATAGATTGTGCAAATGCAAAATAAACCTGTTTTAATGATTTTAATGGTATTATTCGACGTAATTTAATGAATACATAATATAATTTTCTTATTCTAATGACTATTAAGTTTATTTGTTCTTTCCATTTAATATTGTTGTCGATCATGATACCCAGATATTTGATACTTTTCGTGCGGTTTAATTCAGTGCATTTATTCTGGCAAATCTCATGACTTTCATGATGATGAATTTTCAGGAACAGGTTATTAGGAGCATCTCCAACGAGCGTGAAGGGTATGAAAAAGGTTTTGTCAGTATTTAAAGATAATAGGTTATCATTGAACCACTTTTTCGCTATGTTAATGTCATTATTAGCATCTTTAGTTACCTCTCCCCAATTTATATATCATTGTTTCTTTATTTGTATAACATGTATTCACTTAATAAAATTAATAAAAACGATCAATAAAAAAACAGATGCAACGCCAATGCCGCACTAGCCAAATCCTACAAAAAATTACGATATTAAAAAGACAACTCCACTTTTCATTTTGTGGTATATAATCTCGTTACTTGCCAATATCTATGTGATAGATAACTTAGTATTCTCCCTTCAACCAACGGAAGTTCGGCGACCGACAAAAAACGCTTGTTTCACTACATCCTTATCATACCTTTGGTATCGTTATTTTTTCCACGGTTCACTGTTGGTTTGTTTAATATGTAGTGGTATATGTAAAGTTGTTTGTGTGTACTTGTGGCTTTTACTTTATTCACATACAAAATATAAAAATTGAATAATCAATACTAGAGATATCCTACGAGAAATTTTGTTCGATTCTATATCGTACCTAATAATAACGCGATAAGAATTGAAATATACCGTTTATTTATTTTTCATATGGATTTTTAGTTTAAAATTCACATACTCATTGAGTATGTAATTCAATCAAGTGCAAACAAAACTTTTTGTAGTACTAAGTTTCAGGTCTGTAGCAGCGCCTTGTGGGCTACAACATGTATGGCCCGGGATTCTCGAATACTTCCGAAGATTTACGAAGATCAACGAACCACAGCCCGCTGCATGTGGATACAAACCTACAGATCTTTATTCATGTGTTGATCGTTCAATAAAGTAGAGTCGCGTGAAATCTTTATCTATTAGTTCCGACCCACGACATCACAAATTAATTAAGTTTTCATTTATTATGTATTTTCATTTGTTTCGAATAAACCAGTGTTGATCATGTAAGTAGTTCTTTGATTGAAATCCTTCATCACTATAAATTATGTATTATCAATTATTCAATGAACTGACAATAAGCAATATCATACTTGGAAGTATATGTTTTAAATTAAATATAATCCATTTGAACACGCAAATATATAATAATATTATAATCCCTTCTAATATAATATAAATATATATACCCCAAAAGATCGTTCAGATACAACGATCGACGTCGGGCGTCGGATGTACCTGAAGTTGCAGATTATGGCGTTTTTCACACCAATCTCACTGAACGCTTTCCAGCAGCGTTTCAATATGAACGCAGCATAGGGCGTTTTAAATGTCATTTATCATACGTGTCTCTGACCTTTTATTGGAATGTTTTAACTATATTCTTATAAATTAACCTCTTTGTGAATGCATATTGTCATCATAAATAATGTCAACTGACATAATAGATACCACAGAATCAAATAGAAGTCATCATTCCACAGATAAAATAGAAGTCAACAGATAACTGTCAGAGCATTTTTCACCCGACAATTTTACCGAGCGTTTGGTGCGTACACTCGACGTTCAATCTGAATGCCACAGAGTGTCCTTTGAGTGTCTGTTTCAGGTTCAGGTATGAACGGCTTTGAGCGTCACTAAGTGCACTCGGCGTTCATTGTGAACGTAGCCCTGGGTTAACTTTATGCTTCACTTTAAACCGAATATTTTTTACTTAAAAAAATCACTTTCTAATCTACTGTCTTCTTTTTTCTTCTTCCTCTTTTGATAAATCTATGATATGTTTCTAAACAAGAAAATAATGTCAACAAGAAAAATAAAATCCTACAGTAAAACGCTTCAAAGCATTAAAAAGAAAAACGTATTAAGACAGAGGAGGGAAATGATATTGTAATCTTTTTTTTTCTTTTGATGTCAGAGTTGTTTCAAAATTAGAACCATAGATAAATGTAAGCATTAAATTATCATACTTGGTACTTATTATCTGCATTCACGTTCCGCCCATAAAGTTACTACTTGTTATTATTCTCTGTGGAATATCCTCCTACCGCAATAATGTTTGTAACAATTATATCACCTACCAACTTTGGGCGGGTAGTTCTTATGCGCTGTGTTAAGTATTGTCACATGTTACACCAAACATATGACAGCTTTAACTATGACCGACATTACTTGGTAACTTTCTCCTGATATCTATGTTAAACTTAAGACTGACGAAACGACGCCTCTAGCTATTCTTGTATGAACGAAAAAGCTTCGTGAATTCATATATTTATAGTCATATTCATTATTCATAATAACTCAAAATAGAATTGTAACAGTTTATAACACTGTTATTAAAAATCGCGTTTATTTTATTTATTTCATAGAATACAACATCAAAAAATAAAAATTTATACAAATATTCATTTATTTATTTATTATTAAGGACCACTTACATCTAACAAGTTATTATACATCAACAGTTCCATAAAATAAGAGCAAGCTATTACAAAACTAGTCAGCCAATTACAAGTGGCCACATCCTGCATTAAAAATTGGCGTACAAATCTATAAGAAAATAAAAATATCTTAAATGGAATTTATATCCAACGTGTACGTAGTTTCTGGCTCTTTCGAATCTGTTTTTCATTTTGTTGAAATACCAGAATTCGGGCAATGGAGGTGGCTGTTCTGAGTCGTTGGTCACATCGGTGTTCAAACAGGAACAGTATCCCCTCAGGAGTTTTTGATAGTAATTTGTAAGCGCCGTTTTCTTGAAAAATCCGTTTGTCAACCAGTAAGTTCACAAGTTGAGTATTCTGCACTGCAGTTCTACTATGTCGGTTTTGTCTATTGAGTGGTCCGCCAGATCGTTCACATAGAGATTCTGCGTTATCGGATCGTAGTTGTACCTCATACCTTTGTACATTCCCAGATTGATCGGGCATATCAGGCATTTCGCCCATTCCTTCGAACCCTAGCGAAGGTGCTGGGCTTTGAACGGCAGGTATTCGCCGCTGTCTCCGTCTTCAGCACCACTCTTATGAAACTCGCAGACGCGATATTCGCGAGCTGCTCTTGCGACAGTGTCCAATACCACCTGACGAGTAGTACCGGAATATAGAAACTTAACAAGGCAAGTGACACACCTAATGCTCTTGCATTGGTAATTGACGTTTCGAATATTTGCTCCAAATTTAGAATTGTGTCCCCACTGTTTACACTTAGACACGTAAATGAAGTGCCAGTGTGGTTTGTCACTGTTCCAGTGGTAAGCCGCGACCCTCCAAGGATTCGTATGAACGTTTTTAGCGTTTCCGTGTGTTTGTTTATAGGCTCCGACCTGTTCCAGTTGTATAGCTCCGTCACCATCGTCTCTTCGCATTCTTCCAGCGCTTCCGCCTCCAGCTGTAAAGCGTCTTGATACTCCGTCTGTGAATACAGCGTCATATCCGCTTTCTGTTTCGACCACTCTTTGAACTCCACGATTGTTTGCATATCTTTCAAATCTTTTGTTATACCTGATGTCAGAGTAGCCAGCGTGTCGTAGTTCTCCAGTTTCTGTTTCTTCGATTTCTTCGAAGTCTTCTTGGAATCTTTCTTCATATGCTCTTCGAAAATCTGCGTCGTTATCCTTGGGCGTCTTGCATCGTTGATTAAATTCAACGGCGGTATGACTGGATAAGCTTGGATTTTAGTAGTGTCTTAAGTCCCAATCGAGATCAGCTGTTGTAATATAATAAAAATAATAATTTTCCATGTACCTTGTTCACTCGTAGAAACACTGTTTAACACTTTGATATCAGTTTGGTTATGATTAGTATTGCACCGAACTCGCTATTTATATTATTCATATTATTATATTGATAAGGACAGAGCGGTCACCTCGTTATCTGTTTACTCAGCGGTCACCTTCGTTATTTGTTTACTCAGCGGTCCTACTGTCGCTTGATGTCTGTTCTTCACTAAAAAAGAGTAATTGAAAAGAGTTCACTTATTAACTAAAAAGGAATCTAAATTTCCGTGTGAACACTTGCCTTTAGATCATTTAAATGTTTTATTTAGTTAAAATAAATCCTTGTCATTTTAATAAATAAAAGCAAGTGTTTACGCCGGAAAATCTAATAAATGAAATAATTTCACAATAAGCTCATTTTGCAGTAAAATAGCAATATCTATTTTTTTACTGTAAAACATAGTAGTTGTCATACTATTTTGGAAATAACAATAATAGCGCCAACTTTTGCAATAATTTGCCAGGTTGGTGTCATATATTTTTTTTTCAGTGTGAACAATCAAAGTTGGGTAATATTTTTTTTCAAATTCATAACCCGGGCCATAATTTTTTTTTTTTTCGCCAAAAAAAAAAGTTTTACTATTATTTTGGATTGTGATCAACAGCTGAGTTATTCAAGATTGTAAAACATAAATTAGAATTCCTAAATATTGAAATTTGTAAATATGGCACTCGAAAAACGATTCTAAGGCGGAGATTTTCGGGCTCTTTGTAAAAGTGCCAATATCTCGAAAACTAAGGCACTTTAACTAAGGTCATATTTACATATTCAGGCGCGTCATGAGTTGGTATAACAGCCCTTAAAAGGAATACGTTGACTTATGGGACACCCTGTATATATATATATATATATATATATATATATATATATATATATATATATATATATATATATATATATATATATATATATATATATATATATATATATATATATATATATATATATATATATATATATATATATATATATATATATATATATATATATATATATATATATATATATATATATATATATATATATATATATATGTATATATATATATATATATATATATATATATATATATATATATATATATATATATATATATATATATATATATATATATATATATATATATATATATATATATATATATATATATATATATATATATATATATATATATATATATATATATATATATATATATATATATATATATATATATATATATATATATATATATATATATATATATATATATATATATATATATATATATATATATATATATATATATATATATATATGTATATATATGTATATATATATATATATATATATATATATATATATATATATATATATATATATATATATATATATATATATATATATATATATATATATATATATATATATATATATATATATATATATATATATATATATATATATATATATATATATATATATGTATATATATGTATATATATATATATATATATATATATATATATATATATATATACAGTGGTACCTCGACATGCGAGTGCCCCAACATACGAGTTTTTCGAGATACGAGCAGGCGAGCGAGTAATTTTTTGCTTTGAGTTACGAGCGAAGAAAACGGCGTTTCTAACGTACAAAACACAACGGTAATAATGAATTATCAGCGGTAAGCGGTTGACTTCTATTTTATCTGTGGAATTATGACTTCTACTTGTTTCTGTGGTATCTATTATGTCAGTTGACATTATTTATAATGACAATATGCATTCACAAAGAGGTTTATTTATAAAAATATTCATAAATTTCCAATAAAAGGTCAGAGATCAATATTTACACCACTGCCCAATTGTTGTCTTTCAATGAAAATATAACCTAAAAAGAGACATGAAATTTGACATTTAAAACACCTGATGCAGCGTTCAAATTGAAATGCCGCTCGAATTCGTTCAGGTAAGGTTGGTGTGAAAAACGCCATAATCTACTTCAGGAACATTCGATGCCCGACGTCGAGAGTTGAATCTGAACACAGCCCAGAATACACAACTCTAAAATCACGATTGCCGCCATTTTGAATTGTGATAATGTCAAAAGTCAATTTGTATATATTACTTCAGTATGATGTAAAAGTGTTGATATGCTTAACATAAATATGTGAAAAATCTTAAGAAACTTTACTATCAAATCGAAATAATAATATTTATAGACTTCATATTTTTTTTTGCACAGCCTCTAAATCCTTTAAAACATTATTTTTTTTGAAATTCGTTTGTAATAAACATAATTCCTCCTTCGCTGAGAAATCCTTCCTCACTATTCCCTAAGGATGTATGCCTTATTTTTGTATCAAGACTGCTATCTCCATTCTGCCTCTAAAACAAATCTGTATATTTCGATTCGGATTTCCTTTTCCTACGAGATTTTCTTGCTCGTCTTTTTATATAAAATAATATTTTTGAAATATAATTTGAAAGGATTATATTATTTCATATATTTTTTTTATTCTCTCGGCATTGTTTAAATAATTAAGTGCATAGGAAAAAATGTTTCTTTAGAATGTCAAATAGACGGCTAAAAAATTTTAGACACATATGCAACACAGCTAAAAAGCGTAAGGCTCAAAGTTATTTGTTTCCATACCAATGTGTATATAAATAAAATATTTTTATGTGAATTACAATTCAACATTTACATCCATATTGTGTATATTATACATAAATTATCAAAACAAGGATCACTTAAACCAGCTTTTGACAATGTTAGAAAATATGATCATATTTGATACCATATCACACGATATTCTAATTCATAAGCTGAATAATATTGGAATCGTTGGAAGTTGCTTAAATTGGTTTAAAAGTTACATTTTACACAGAAAACAAACTGTGGAAATTAATGATATACGTAGTGACCCGATGTATCTTAAATATTGAGTACCTCAAGGAAGTACACTTGACCCAATCTTATTCATAATATACATGAATGACATATTAAGATGACGATAGATAAGGAAATCATAAGTTATGCTGATGATACCTCTATTATTGTAATTGGTGATACATGGGCTGATACTTTCAACAGAATAGAAAAATGTATTGCTGATATAAAAAGGTTGCTGGACGATCATTTACTTACTCTGAACTCTAACAAAACTAAATTCTTGGCTTTTAAAATAAGAACAATGGAGAACTCCAATATACCAAATTATATAAATTATATACCAAATTCATTCGAATTTGTGATATTATTGTTATTGCACATATATTTACATCTCTCAAAAAAAAATAGTTTAATATAGTTTTGTTAACAGTTTTCTATAGTGTTATACATCATTTGAAAGGTTTTCTTATTATAAAAGCAATGGTGTATATATGAAGCAAGAGTGGCACCTAACAAAAAAGTTATCAGTGAAAAAGTGTTTTTTTAATCTTATTTGATGAACGCTGCACGTAGGAGGTGTGTAGCTTTATTTATAGTTATATCATTAAAACAAGCAAATTTTTCTGTATGAAAAAGTCTGTGATAGCTATTTGCTAACATCTAAGGTGAGCGAGATATTCCAGTGTATACCCTTTTCATTGATATCCTACCTACTGAAAAATATTTATTCCTACCTTGAGTGTAGTAAAGTCAAGTGAAGATTATTAATGACTCAGATTAGTAAAGACATGGATTCTAGTGATATGAAAGTCAATGAAATTGTTGACTCTGGTCCTGGTGGGCTCCTTCATGTACCATTGGATACGGCTTTTGATCTGATTGCTGGAACTGAGGCCGATGTTAAAACTATTACAACTATTATACTTGCTGAAAATAGTCGCATGAACAATGACATGAGAAGACAAGTAGCTCAAGCTACAAACAATATTTTGGCAAACGTTGGAAAGCTTTCAATTATATTGTCAACTCTTAAAACAGAAAATGCAATATTAAAACAAAAAGAAAATAAACCTCAACTTTTCATACCTACTGTAGAGGTCGATAGTGTGAAAAAATTTTCAGATGCCTTGAACCTCAATCAACAACATGAAAGATCGAGGACTTTTACGTCTTCCTGTTTGATAATTAAGCCCAAAAATTCAAAAAATGTAAATAGTGAAGATACAAAAATAGAAATTAAAAAGAAAGTTTCACCATCAAAGTTGGGTATTGGTATTTCTCTTTTAAAACCACTGAATCAAGGAGGCATTGCTATAAAAACAAACAGCGAAGCAAATAATAAAATATTGGAGGAAGAAATAAATTCAAAACTGGGTTGTGACTATGAAGTACATTTGACAAAACCACGTTATCCTAGGCTTCTCATAACTGGACTCAGCAAAAATTATAACCAGGAAGAATTGATAGAAGAGTTGATATTTCAAAATTATTATATAAATAAAGACGATGATATTAAACTTATATTTAACCGTATGAACAAACTTAAGAAATCATACAGTACTATAATAGAAGTCTCTCCAGAAACGTACAGAAAGTTGGTAAACAGATATGTTAACATTGACTGGGGTGAACATTATGTAAGAGAAGAATTCAGTATTAGGAGATGCTATAGATGTCAAGGATACAATCACAAGCATACTGAGTGTCAGGCTGACATTGTCTGTGGAAAGTGTTCTGGGAATCACGATACAAACGAGTGCAAATCGGAGACTTACAAATGTGTGAACTGCATGACTGCAGGACATAGAAAGAAGCAAAAAGATGTAAATGCAAACCATGAAGCGTATAATTTATCATGTCCTGAATATATGAAGAGAATAAATATGATAAGACAGCGTACTTTATACACCAATGAAAATGGATTTTAATAATGAGAACATTTTATGTGCTAATTTGATATTGCTCAAACCTGAAAAATTTAATATTTTAAGTTTTAACATATATATCAGTGATCACCATAAAAAGCTCTGTTCTTTCTACAGATCATCTATGTTTTGTATTTGTATAAATATGAAATACTATTTAATAAGAGAAAAAACAAATAATAATTATATGCAATGTGTGAATACCTAGTGACTGAAATTGATCAAAGTTTTAATGTAACAGAAAACATTTGTTTCACAGCTTATGAATGCAATGATTTATTAAATAGAATAAAAAATGGCATCATAATATTACATCTAAACATAAGAAGTATGCAAAAGAATTTTGATGAATTTATAGTTATGTTAAATTCAATTAAAAACAAACCGGACTGTATTATTTTAACTGAAGCGCATATAAATAAATATTCAGAAAATTATTATTTACCAACCTACAGATACTTTAATACTTTATATGAAATTAATAAAAATAGTGGTATCTCTATGTTTATTAGTGAAAAATATTCAAATATATCTGTCATAGAGGAAACTATGCAATTTGTCAATTGTCTAACTGTAAAACTGAATTACAATAATAATATATTTTATGTTATAGGATTGTATCGAACACATAAGTCGAATGTATTCTATTTTATTGAACAGTTGAAGGAATTGATAATGAAATATAAGGGGAATAACATCATTGTTACAGGTGATATAAATATAAACATCGCACAAAACAATGATAGCAGGGAAAAATCGGAATACATTAATATGATGACTGAAATGAATTTCAAATTATGTTTACAAAATTTTACAAGAGAAGTAGATGGCCAATCACCGTCTTGTCTTGATCACTTTTGGAGTAATATTGATATAAAAAAAATTAATTCGTTAAATTCCATTATATGGAAAAACTTTATCACTGACCACCATACGTGCATTCTTTCACACAGAATTGATAGCACTACAAATAATGACAAAGAAACGAATTTAATATTTACAAAAAAAATAAATCACGAAAAATTAAGAGTTAGTCTAGAACTGGAAACATGGACTAATATATACGATTCAACTGATAGTGACAATTGTGCATATGAATTTTATACCACACTTAATAAACACATTGAAGATGCTACTTATATAAAGAAAACTTATAATGCAAAATATAAAAAAATACAACCGTGGATCACACACGGTATTGTAGTATCAATTAGAAAGAGGGAAAAACTTTATAAACTTGCTAAAAGATTTCCACAGCAAATGAACATTTATAAAAAGTATAGAAATATGACAACTAAATTAATAAGATATGCTAAAGAAAATTATTATAAAAGAAAAATTGAATCAGCTGAAAATAACAGTAAAAAAATTTGGGAAACATTCAATGAAATTATAAATAAACAAAAGAAAAAACATAATATTGAAACATTAGACATAGAGGGAATACCTGTCAACGTCAATAAAGAGCCAATCAAATGTGCTAATGCTTTTAATATATTTTTTAGCAATGTTGGCAAGGAACTTGCATACAATATTAACAGTAATCATACTGAAGAGCAAATTGACCTTGACAATGACTCACCAGAAAATATCTTGACATTTGAAATTATATCAACAGAAGATGTCAAAAAAATTATACATTCACTGAGGGGAGGATCCGCCCCCGGTTTTGATGGAATTACCAGTTTAATATTGAAACAAAATACTGACAATTTAAGTAAACCTATAACACATATGGTAAATGTAAGCCTCTCAAGCGGCATATTCCCTTCTATTTATAAAAAAACGATTGTAACTCCAATCTACAAGTCGGGTGATGCAAAGAATGTTTCAAATTATAGACCCATATCATTGATTTCTAACATTGCCAAAATTTTTGAAAGGATTATTAAAAAACAAATGACACAATATATCTATAAAAAAAATATTTTAAGTCCCAATCAATTTGGATTCAGAGAAAAAATGGGTACACAAGATGCTATTGCTGCACTTACAACACATGTATATAAGGCTCTTGACAAGGGACATAAATCTCTGGGAATTTTCCTCGACCTTCGTAAGGCATTTGATAGTGTGTCTCATAATAAACTGATTAATAAACTAAATACAATAGGAATTACTGGAAATGCTAAAAAATTGATTCAAAGCTACTTATACCAAAGGAAACAGTTTGTCAGAATTAATGACCTCACAAGTGACTTCGAGACATCTCAATTCGGAATTCCGCAAGGAACCGTTCTTGGTCCTATTTTGTTTATTATCTACGTTAATGATTTGCTTAAACTCAATGTTAAGGGAAAAATTATTTCTTTTGCGGATGATACAATAATACTGAATGAAAATATAAATTGGAGAGAGGTAACTAAAGATGCTAATAATGACATTAACATAGCAAAAAAGTGGTTCAATGATAACCTATTATCTTTAAATACTGACAAAACCTTTTTCATACCCTTCACGCTCGTTGGAGATGCTCCTAATAACCTGTTCCTGAAAATTCATCATCATGAAAGTCATGAGATTTGCCAGAATAAATGCACTGAATTAAAACGCACGAAAAGTATAAAATATCTTGGTATCATGATCGACAACAACATTAAATGGAAAGAACAAATAAATTTAATAGTCATTAGAATAAGAAAATTATATTATGTTTTCATTAAATTACGTCGAATAATTCCATTAAAATCATTAAAACAGGTTTATTTTGCATTTGCACAATCTATATTACAATATGGGATTATAGGATGGGGTGCAGCTTTCAAAACTAATTTAAAGCCTTTACAAATAGTCCAAAACACCATTATTAAAATCATCCTTAAGAAACCTTTTGATTATCCAACAAACCAACTTTATCAGGATTTTAATGTTCTCAACATAAATTCACTTTTTAAAAGAGCCTCTCTTTACCAGATATTTAAAGATCATTTCATAAGAAATTTATATCCAACCACTAATTCAAGAAAACATCCAAGAAGAAAGACAAACATTGATATACCATTATTAAAAACGACTACCGGCCAGCTCCATTATACATACCAAGGTGTTAAATGGTTTAATGAGCTGACCGGTAAATATAAATTAAATACAACTGATTTTGATAACTATAAAAATGCTGTTAAGTCTCTATTTATTTTATAACTTTCTAATGGAATTGTTTAATATTTAATTTATTTTAATTGCATGTTTTTTTCTGCTCTGTATTTTAATTGCATGTTTTTTTCTGTTCTTTATTTTTCTTTTGATATTGTGTACATTATTGGTTTTTGATGAATTATGATAATGAAGATTAATTTTTAGTTTATATAGGAATCCCCCCCAAACCACGAGTATAAGCTCTTTTTGGGGGGTAATATGAATAAAATATTTTTTGTGTATGCTATTATAAGTATTTAAATTGTTAAATTGTTATATTTTATTTCTATATATATAAATAAATAAATATATAAAAATAAATAAATATCAAAATTCATAAATGTACCTTGGAAGAAAAGCAAACATGCAATTGCGAAATGATTGAGAAAGCAAATGAAATTAAGTATCTAGGAGTAATTATTGATGAAAATCTAAGATGGGAACCTCACATTGAATATATCTAAAGTAATAAAGCAATCAAAATGTTAGTGTTTGTGTGTGTGTATGTGTGTGTGTGTGTGTGTGTTTGTCTCACGCCTTCTGAAAAACCAAGAGCATCTAAAAATCTAATTTATGTGCGAACGTGTACCTGTATACCTGATGCAGTGTCACGCTAAAAATAATGCGATAAAAATGCTGAATTTTAAAAATATTTCAATAATTATTTTTTTCATACAAAATTTTCCAAGTCGTATCTGTCAAAAAAGTGTACATTTTGCACGCAAATATCTGTTAGTTTAAAAGTTAGAAGTAGGTATTTACACAAAAAAAATATATTTTGAAGTATAACTTAGCGTTTAAGTGAAAAACATGGTGAATATTTGGTATAATTATAATGTTTAACTTATTTTTAAAGTAAGCCTTTTGTACATAAACGCCGCCATTTTAATATCTTTTCATACAATATTTCATTTTCCCACCGAATGAATATGTTCTTGAAAATAATAAACCTTTGAAATAAATGTAATTATGAAATAATAAAATGAAACACAAGACATTACGGCAAGTTTTAAGACATATATTGTAAAAATGTGTTATTTATTAGTAAAGATATAGGCATAATAAAATTGCATAATTTGTAAATAATATTTGATTTTTCTGACAATTTTCATTTTTATGGCATCGAACAAACCAATGTAGGTACCTACATATTCAAAAAATGTATCCGAACCATTCGATATTACTTACGTGTTCGAATCGTTTCCATGGCTACAGAAAGAATGTGATATTCAAATAAAATTTGTTAGGAATCGAATTTATTTAGAAGGTTGTTGTAGGTAGGTACCTACCTAATACTATTTACTTACAAATCAACAATAATATACCTATACTGATTTCCTATAGGAAAATTATTTTATTTATTTATTTACCAACCGTTTGTCCGATTATAATGAAACTTTGGTGAATTGTCGAGCGTATGCCCAGGATGGTTTTTGGATTTAAACTTTTTTCTTATTCTTCTTCTTCTTCGTGTATTTGGTCGTTTTACCTATGAAGGGGGAGTATCCTGGGAAAAGAAGGTCCGACTGTCCCTCCATCTCTTCACAGGTCTTCCAGGACGGGTTCTGCATATAAACTTTTTTCTTCAACGTGTACTTGGTCATCTTACCTATGAAGATGAACTATCCTGGGAGATGAAGGTCCAATTTTCCTTCCATCTCTTCGCAGGTTTCTGGATTTAAACTTTTTTCTTCTTCTTCTTCATCGTCTATTTGGTCATTTTACCTTTGAAGGTGGACTAACCTGGGAGAAGAATGTCCAATTTTCCTTCCATCTCTTCGCAGGTATCTGGATTTAAACTTATTTCTTCTTCTTCGTCTTCATCGTGTATTTTTGGTCATTTTACCTATGAAGTTGGAGAATCCTGGGAGAAGAAGGTCCAACTGTCCTTCCATCTCTTCGCAGGTATCTGGGTTTAAACTTTTTTCTTCTTCTTCGTGTATTTAGTCATTTTACCTATTAAGTAGAGCATCCTGGGAAAAGAAGGTTCTTTCATCTCTTCGCGGTTCTTCCAGGATGGTTTCTGGATTTAAACTTTTCTTAACCGACTGATGGGACGGGATATAATGAAGGGAAGGGAGGCACTAAAGGGCCTGAAGGGACGGGAGGTATAAAACTGCCTGAAGGGACGGAAGGTACTGAAGGGCCTGATGGGAAGGGACATAATGAGGGATTAAAGGGACGGGAGGTACTGAAGGGCCTGAAGGGGCGTGTCCTGGAGTCTAATTCTTTTTCTTCTTAATTTTATGTAGACCTTTAGGGCAGTTTTTATACAAACTATTTCCTATTGTCTAATTCATCTTCTTCTTCTTTTATGTATACATTTGGGTCATTTTTTTATAAAAATTATTTCCTTTAGTCTAATTATTATTCTTCTTCATTTAAGTACGTAGACTTTTGAGAGAGTTTTAATACAAACTATTTCCAATAGTCTTATTCATTTTCTTTTATGTAGACCTTTTGGTCAGTATTTATACAAACTATTTCCAATAGTCTAAATATTCTTCTTCTTCTTTTTTGTAGACCTTTGGGTGAGCTTTTATACAATCTATTTCCAATAGTCTAATTCTTCTATTAGGTATATGTATTTTTACTTATTTTATGTAGACCATTGGTATAGTTTTTTATACAAACTATTTCTTATAGTCTTATGCTTATTTTTCTCTTTTTTATTTAGTCTTTTGGGTTAGTTTTAAGTCTAATAGTCTATTGTGCAGAAATATTACTAACGATATGCACACTTGATGAAAATACATATGAAATGAATGGGATATGGGATGTGACGATATAACCTGCACTAGAATCTTTTCAATACTTTTGTTTAATTAAATCTAAACCATTTATATCACCCTATTTTGAATAATTTTCAACACCTAATATTTAAAGAATGGGGGTTGTGGCCATTACTGAACTCTTCACAACATTTATATTCAAATTAAAAACTATTTACTATAGTTCAAGTCTTCTTCTTCTTCGTTAATGAAGACTTTCAGTCAAATTGAGCAAAAATATAATGCACACTTGATGAAAAAATATAAAAACGAATGGGATGTGACCAATACTAGATCTTTTCAGTACCTACGTTTGTTTAATCAAATTTTAACCACATCCCAACATCCAAAATTACTAAATTTTCAATAGGTACACATTACAATTTGTTTTCGATGATAATATTTAAAAATGGGGGTTGTGGCCAAACCAATCTCTTTACAACGTTGATAAACAGTCATATTTAAAACCATTACGCATAGTCCATGCGAGCAGAAATTGTATAAATATTATAGGTACTTCATTCACACTTTATAGCAATATATAAAAAAGAATGGGTTGTGGCCATCACTTGAACATTTTACAATACTTAAACTCAATCAAATTTCAAACCACTTTTCATAGTCTGATATTGCAAAATAATTGGGTGACAATATTATAAAAACGATTGCTTTTTCTTTCACAATTTTACATTCTTGGCCAACGGCGGGACATAAAAGCTAGTAGATAATAAAATAAGAAAACTTATATATATTTTTAGAAATTTAAGAAATTTTTTGAATGTTCCATATTTAAAAATGGTTTATTATGCACTATGTCAGAGCAACATTAGTTATGCAATATCTTCATGGGGTGGCGCAGCAGTTACCTTACTAGACTATTTAATAAAAGCTCAAAAGTGTATAATCAGAGTTATCAATAAGAAGCCATTCAGATATAGCTCTGAAAACCTTTTTAAATCTTTCAAAGTACTGGATATACGGCAACTTTATACAAGATCAATCTTAAATTTATTTTTTAAAAACAATTCAAATTTCACAAAGGTTAACGCAAGGGACACTAGGAGTAAAACTTCGGGTAGCTATCGAGTTCCTAAAATGAATACTAAATTTGGACAAAGATTCTTTTATTATATTGCTCCACGTATATTTAACAAACTGCCATCGGCACTTAAAGTGTTAAAAACATTCAAAATGTCAGGAACAAAGTGGCTACTCGAATTAGGTAGACTCCAAAATGAAAAGAATGTTTCAACAATAATAATTTGATTTCTTTCGGTTTCTTCTACTTAATTTTTTTTTTGGCTGTCATTTTTTTTGTGAACTTTTTACTGTGTAGGTTGATATATAAATAATATTTTTGTTTATTGTTAAGGATGATTTATGTATATTTTTTCTATACCTAATATGTATGTGTCATATTTTTTT
Source organism: Molanna angustata (assembly GCA_963576475.1). Classification (NCBI taxonomy): domain Eukaryota; kingdom Metazoa; phylum Arthropoda; class Insecta; order Trichoptera; family Molannidae; genus Molanna; species Molanna angustata. Next base: position 20,729,437 of record OY754984.1, on the reverse strand, counting down.
GTATTGTAAAATGTACGAACTTTACAAAATTAACTGATAATTGCTTCGGAACAGACTCCGTCTAGTGAAGCAGTTATCTTTAATTTTTTTTTGTTTTTTAATATTGTGCTACTAAATAAATAAATGAAATTTCCATTTACCGAAATCTTCTTCCCTGGCATAAGGTACGTCAGCATCGTAACATTCGTTAATTTCACTACTGTATAATATAATTAATAAAAATAATTCACCACATTATCTTAAGAATAAGGTAATTTTATTGTCAAATCACGGTTTGCCTCTTCGATCTGCTGATCGTACTACATTAGCTATTCCCATTCATTCTAATGAATTTCTCAGTTTTTCTCTTGAAGTACAATCAGCAATACTATGGACCACCTCAAGTGATGATATTACGACATCTCAATCGATTAAACTCTTCAAAAAAGATTGAAGCCTTTATACCTCTCTAATAAATTTTAATTGACACCTCTCTTCTATTTTATTTATTTTTTTTATATTTTTTTTTTATTTAAAAAAAATGAATATGTCCTTGTTAAACAAGTACATATACATCTTCCCACGTTCCCTAAAATAAGCAAATAAATGCTTGTGCTTAGGTGAACGAAATCGGTCGAGGCAGGATTCGAACTCGCGACCACTGGATTACTAGCCCAGCTCGCTAACCGCTCTGCCACCGACCCATCCATTTATTTATTTAACATTTCACTGTACATAACTAATTTGCCAGTACAAATGGTGGACTAATTGCCTTGTGGCAATTTCTTCCAGACAACCATATTTATCTTTCTATCCTCTATCACATCTAATCTATCTTCTATCAAATCTAATCTATCCACTCTCACATCCTACATTCTCTATCTTTTTCCTTTATTTGTTGTTGTGTATTTGTATTTAATTATGTTACGTGTTTTTCTTTCTAATCTGTTATTTTTATATTCATTAAATATACCTACCACTTCATTATTAATAGCCTCACATTGCTTTGGTTTGTTGAAACAAAAATAGAAACCTTATAGCAATAATTATAATAATTAGTATTTATTTCAGTTCGTGAGCAGGGAGGTACAATGTTCTCAAACCATATAATATATACATCATACGAAATTATATACACAAAAATAACTAGAATGACAGAGAAAAATAATAAATAAAAAATAACACATCAATACAAACAAAAATAAAACAAATACAAAATTATAGAACCGTTTATAACCGTAATAAACCAAACACAATACGAAATTACATATATACACAAAAATAACTAGAATGACAGAGAAAAATAATAAATAAAAAATAACACATCTATACAAACAAAAATAAAACAAATACAAAATTATAGAAACGTATATAACCGTAATAAACCGTACATCGTACGAAATTATATACACTAAAATAACTAGAATGACAGAGAAAAATAATAAATAACACATAAATACAAACAAATACAAAATTATAGAAACGTATATAACCGTAATAAACCGTACATCGTACGAAATTATATACACTAAAATAACTAGAATGACAGAAAAATAATAAATCAAAAATAACACATCAATACAAACAAAAATAAAACAAATACAAAATTATAGAAACGTATATAACCGTAATAAACCGTACATCGTACGAAATTATATACACTAAAATAACTAGAATGACAGAAAAATAATAAATAAAAAATAACACATCAATACAAACAAAAATAAAACAAATACAAAATTATAGAACCGTTTATAACCGTAATAAACCGTACATCGAACGAAATTATATGCACTAAAATAACTCGAATGACAGAGAAATAATAAATAAAAAATAACACATCAATACAAACAAAAATAAAACAAATACAAAATTATAGAAACGTATATAACCGTAATAAACCGTACATCGTCCGAAATTATATACACTAAAATAACTCGAATGACAGAGAAATAATAAATAAAAAATAACACATCAATACAAACAAAAATAAAACAAATACAAAATTATAGAAACGTATATAACCGTAATAAACCGTACATCGTACGAAATTATATACACTTAAATAACTAGAATGACAGAGAAATAATAAATCAAAAATAACACATCAATACAAACGAATATAAAACAAATACAAAATTATATAAACGTATATAACCGTAATAAACCGTACATCGTACGAAATTATATACACTAAAATAACTAGAATGACAGAGAAATAATAAATCAAAAATAACACATCAATACAAACAAAAATAAAACAAATACAAAATAATAGAACCGTATATAACCGTAATCCAACTGTCGATTTGTTCAGGAGAACTTTGTTCTCTTAACATATCGACAATGTATCAAGCCAGAATACGCGAGAATTGTATGGAGAGGTCTACTTTTTTCACGGCTTTTCCAACTTTGAAGTCAAAAAACACCAACTTAGAGGCTTCGCAGCATATATGTTCCATACACGGATTTACTCAGAATTCGGAGTAGAACATTTCGTGTGTCTGTGTGTGTGTGTGTGTGTGTGTGTGTCTGTGTGTCTGTGTGTCTGTGTGTGTGTCCGTCCCCCCCTTATAACTTTTGATCCGCTCAATTTACAGAGCCTAAAATTTCAGAATATATAAACAGTTACAGGCTTACAAAACTTTTATACTCGGAATTTTGAATTTTTGTTTCAGTCAGGGGTTATCAACTTTTGAATTTTTATTTTATTTTTCCATATATCTCAGAAACCATAAACGCTAGATCGCTGAAAATTGGTACAAACATAGAAAAATACAAAATCTCAAATTAGTTTTTTCAAAAAAATTCCAGGGTTCCTCAAACATTTTTTATTAAGAAAAATATTTTTTTTATGATAAATTTATGAGTTTAACTGCCTATATTTCCAAAACTTTTACAATTATCGAAAAAAGCCGAAACACCCCAACTAGATAATTTAATTTTCTATAAAAAATATTAACATTGTAGTAGAAGATCTCAATTTTTTTTTAACAATTTTTTTAAAAATTGAATTTAGTGACGACATCGCTTCATACATTTTGTATGGCAGTCGCCTATACACAATATGTAAGAAGACTTAATAGTTTGATACTTCATCTCCAAACAAACATACATACCATCATGCTATTTTCATATTCTGGGTAGGAAAAAAGGATCTTCCTCCATACTATCCTATCTTGACATACATACCTACATATGTTGTATAGAAAACAAAATATCTGAAAATATTCAATAATTTGTATTTATGGGTTTATAGTTTGGTACATATTCTTCAACTATACATACTATCGCTATCGACAGTTGGATCTCATGTGTTACATGCAACTAGTAATATAACCGCAATAAATCCACCATTGTTAACTAGATTGTACCTGCTATAAATAAATATTCCCGCTTCATCTCTATCGAGATATAAATATTATTAAAAAATGGGAATCTGTTTTATTTATCAACAAACACATAGTACCTACCTACTTTAAAGATATTTACTATTGTAATACTCCAATTCGAAAAAAACAAAAATCTAGCAGATGCCGTTGTGGAGTGTGAACTATAAGATTATTGTAAGAGATGCGACGCATTATTCAGGACTTGGAAAAATGCGACACAAGGCGCTGGAAAAAAAAACAAATTCGGCGCTAAGCCTTGTAATCCTGTAAATATATGTATATACCCACTCAAACACATTATGGTATGTGCGTTGTGCGTACATAACAAACGAAAAGTAAAAAAATAGCGACATCAGTGCCTATACCCTTCAGCGAAAATCCCCAAATTTATTTAAATAAAATAAAATCTTCTTTAAAATTCCATTGTGTGCTATTGTACATTTTTACTCCTCACTACTCCAAGGGGATAGAGTGAGGAGTTATGAATTCGTATTCTAACGCTATTTTTCATTTCAGATTATCAACTAGTATCTCAGAAAGTTTCATCACAATGTATCTGTATGTGTATGTGCTGTGTGCTATGTACGGCGTGTTTATTCTACTTTATCGATTATAGACTAACAGTCTTATTCATAATATTTCCTTATACTGCGGTAAAAACATTATATAGCTAAAACACAGTATAAGCACTTATATTCTTGACTATTCATAATAACATTTATATATACCAATATAACAATATTTTTTTTTTTTTATATAAAAATGAATATGTCCTTGTTAAATAAGTACATATACATCTTCCTACGTTCCCTAAAATAAGCAAATAAATGCTTGTGCTATAGGTGAACGAAATCGGTCGAGGCAGGATTCGAACTCGCGATCACTGGATTACTAGCCCAGCGTGCTAACCGCTCTGCCATCGACCCATCTGAAATATCCTTGTTATGTTACTGTTTGAGCTGACAACGTTGCAATTCATTTATATTTCTCCTGTAATTTGACATTTGTCGATGTTTTGAAAAATATATATAATGTTTCTTATAGTGTTTGGGCTTTATTTTTATATTATATTTCTTCAATAACATTATTTAGATATTTATATGAAAAACTGAAGCAAAAACTAGAGCAATAATGAAATACCCATTCTCAAATGATCTGTCAGTGGTTATGACAAATATTTTTTGTAATTCGATTTTTGTAATTTTTTTTTTTTTTAACATGTCTACGTAGGGGACGCCAGCTATTAGGATTTGGGTCCATTTTACTCTTCCGAAGAAGCGCACTACGTAGCGTTGGGAGGGGTTTGCAATCTAGAAATGAGTTTATTAATTCGGATTTTAAAAAGACCCGAGAATTAAGACGCGAAACAATATGTTTTGTCGTATTTATAATTATCTGTTGTTTTATTAATTTGTGAAATGAAATAGAAAACAAATGTTCACGTACTTAGCTTCACAAATGTCAAAAATAATTGACATGTAATGCGACCATCGGCAACATTCGGGAATTATCGGAATATTTCGGTCCCTATAATCTTCTTATATTGCTGTTAAAACAACCTGGGACCTTGTCTATCTTATATAGGCGTAATGTAGCCTTTATATAGCATTATTGCCTTATATATTATGAATAATAATTTTCAGTATTGTTGTTATACACTGTTTTAAACCTAACATTAGTTATTTTTTTTTTTAATAAAATGAATATTTCCTTGTTAAACAAGTACATATACATCTTCCTACGTTCCCTAAAATAAGCAAATAAATTTTTTAACAGATTTTTAATTATCTCAATAGAGACGAAGTTGGAATATTTATTGTAGGAGAACCGGGAAATCAAGGCACCTACAGGGCTTACGACCTGTCATCGGCTGGTTTACGTGATCACTTTATGCGCTTGCGCAACGTTCACCAATTATGCCTTTTAATGAGATCCCTATCAATTCAATTTTGAAAGTTCTATATATTGTAATACTGAAATTCTTTTCGCTTGAAAATAAGGAATTTTTACTACAGCCATCTATGGGTGAAATTATGAACAACAATCTTATTATTTTTATTTATTTTGTTGGAACGCCATCTATTGAGAGAATTGGTTTTTTGTAATTAAAAATCTGTTAAAAAATATCTTTGACTCCCGACAGGGAAAAAAATCCAATGTTTGCGCATATGCAATAATAAAAATATTCGAAGCAAATAAATGCTTGTGCTTATTATGAATAAGACTGTATATATAGTAGGTGGTCATTCGATTATTTTTAAATTTTGCATTTTTTTTATATATAATACTGGCATAGACCCCATTTGATTTTGAAGGATATCTGATCAGTGCTTCTCATTTTTTTTTACTGTCAAATTTTTCAATGTGACCCCAAGCTCAGGAAACTTGACTTAATCAATCGTCAAATCCCATACAAAAAAAAATAACGCACGAATCAACCAACCAACGTTTCTCCAAACGTTAACTTTTAACTTGTCATCTTGGCTAGGCCCCCTGGGATCAAAGCGAGTATTAGATATATAAATTTACAAAATTTGAAAATTCGACACACTCTTTTTTCTGTGAAATGTGTCTTTACTTGAAAATGGATTCAAATAATTTGCCCTTAGTGAGTGACATAAACAAAACAAGCCCTGTTGTTCATGAATACAACAAAATGTTAATCCTAGATTTGAATGGTCTCTCTTTACGGCATTAGCACACTAAGAATAATTGCTGGGGGATTATTAATCGCTTTAATAAAAAGGGATTTCCACCCTGAACTTGAGAGCACGTAATAGGGTGTTCTAGTCAAAATAATTAAACGGCGAAACACTATGAACAAGTTTAAACCTTTTTAGGACCAAGCCTGTCCTATGACACCCGCTTTATTTCCATTTTGAAATTTAAACTATGTATCTACCAAATATTTTAACATTCTACCAATGTGTCAATTTTTATATCAATTTAGGCGTTCATACGTAATCTAAATCAATTCGGCGTATATGTTCATATAATGCAGCGCACTATTTTGTGTGTATTCTGCCATTGATCAATATGATGTAAAATCTTTATACCACAAGATCCTAGCAACTCTCCGATTTACGTCATAGAGTAAAGGCTGATTTTTACTCCCGACTAACTCAAGGGGGTAATATCCCCACTATAAGTGGGGAGAAATGTATTCGCAATTTAAAAGGTATTTTTTTTATTGCAGATAATCAACTTTATCATTGGGCGGCAGGCTTGTAAGTAGCCTGCTGTCCAGGGTTTTGGGACTTAGTTACCCCAAAACAAAAACTGTTGTGAGCAAGTCTACTACAAATTTATAAAGCGCCGTTTAGTGATACAAGATCACTCCAAGGGCGCTGTAGCTTATTTGTTGGCTCTACGAAACAAGGCAGTCTTAAGAAGTCTACCGAAGGTGTCAATGTTCTGAGCTCCACGTGTGTCGAGAGGCAATTTAAAGTTCCGTTCACACTAAAACCACGATCAAAGTAAGCCGCCTTATTGACTCTGTCCAATTCTTTTGAAGAGTTGGTACTCTGTGATCCAGATGATCTCAGTGTAAGATGTCTTCCTGATGGAACATTCTTTTGGCACAGTTCTTGAATTTAGTGCGGAGCCAAGTCGTTCGGAACCTTAAACACCATCATGCATACCTTATAGTCCACTCGTTCTGGACATCTCAACCAGTGCAGTTGATCTGTTGTTCCACCTGTTAATAAAGAGTATATAGATAGTCACTTACTTGAGACTTATCTTTCTATCTTCACAGGAACAGCTCCGACGTTTAATATCCTTGTTCAGAGGGGGTAGAATCGACAAAAGTATCACAAAACAGGATCTGTAGCCTTTCTCTTGAAACTCGAATCCGATCCCGATTTCAAATTATCATTTAGAACTAACCTACCTGTCGCCTGCGTACATTCAAATTATCGACTAATACGAGTACTATTAAAGCATACCTACCTACCGCATTATTCTCTGTTAGAAAGGTAGGTTCTTAGCGAATCGGATCGGATTTGCAGTGGAGAGTAAAGCCGCATATCGATTATGCGCTTTACTCTCCACTGTCTTCACTGTCAGTGCCTGTGGAGGATTTAATTCCTCCACAGGCAGTTGCATTTCACTGCTTTTTTCCCTCCATGCGTCCGTTCTAAGTGCTTTATTATGGTATGAACGACTTTTGGTATTCCATAATAGATCTTTGGTACCATATAATTGTATTAGTTTACGGCAACTTTGATTATTATTTTTATTTATTTATCAAGGAAACATACAGTTTTATAAATAAATTGTAATGGTACAAAATAATTATCAAATAAACCAGCAAAGTTTCCATAAATGGTTAACAATAAGATACTTTATGAAGGAAAAAACATTAGTTATAGCAAGAGGAAGAATAAACAAGATTGAAAACAAACATAAAATAATAAAAATTAAAAATTATAAAATAAATAACCAGTTAACCAGTCAAGAAATGAAAAAAAAAGAAAACAGTTAACACGTACCCACATATAAGTTAAAAAGTATTCTTCTCACGCAACATTAAAAAGTTATCACTATCCATCTTGGAACGCAACGAACACTAAAGTAGGAATTGTCCGTCTCAACTGGTGCGCGCGCCAAATCTGGGCTTCCTTTGGAACGCGGCAAAAAACCGACAGAAGATGGGACGCCCCGTTCCACGTTCGCGCGTTCCAAGGAACACTTCGGCGCGCGTTCGAAGTCGGTATCGACTTCGCGCGGCTGGAACGCGCGCCAATGTTCGACCTCTTGGAGCGTATAATCGATACCCGGATTAAGGCTATTGGTCAAAAATAGCAGCACATAGCAACAAAAACATGTGATAAATATGTGAAGCGCGAGTGATCAATTGAACCCACTGAAGTTGAAACGAAACGAAATGAAATTGCAAGCACTAATAATCTCTTAAATTTCATGATACCCAAAATATTTACATTTTATTAAGTACAAATAGCACTGTGATAACCCTGGCATACTACTTGTTTCAATTCATGTATGTATCACCTACATAGACTAAGAATAACAAATAAAGGTTGAAGATCCACACAATAGCCCCGGGCTGGCCGATGCTATGAAGGTACATCTTCTGGAAAAGCCAGCGGTTGTGGTCAGGGAATCTATTAAGCCACGGTCAGGTCCGCCACATGTGTCCTCTTTAGCCTCCACTCATCAATCTGTGCTAAATGCCCCGGGCTCTGTGCCCCAACGAAAGGGAGATACTTGGCCAAATATTTTGTTATCGTTCACAGTTTGACTTATAATAATACTAAAACTGAACGCCAACACACACACGCCACCCACTCAGTTTATAATGAAACATTTATTGATAAAATTCATTTACAAAACGAAAAACTACTTTTGCCGTCTCATAAGGACCATTCCAGCAGCTGATTTTCAGCGTGTTCTCTATCATAATAAAACATTTGAGTGGCACACAAAAAAAATATGTCACAAGAACGAAATAATAAACGTAAATTAGCGATAGAACGTTAAATTAGCGATATTATTGACACGTGTCAATTTCTTCCCAGTAACCAGTGTTTCCAGCCCAGAGGAGCAATATTTGCGTGAGAAGTGAGTTTAATTAAATTTGTCATCTGCTTGGCATCGAACCCAGGACGACCGCAACTGTTATAATAATAACTACACTACTAGCCCTAGGACAGTTATACCTAATTTGGCAGCAGTTGTCTATTTATAATGACGCATTTGTAAATGGTATAATAAAGAATAAATAAAAGAATATTATAAAATTACTCCTGGTTTTAAGCAATGTGTATAGCTTAACACAAATGATGTATGTGAATTAACTGTGGTTTCACGTAAACTCAGAAATACTCAAATATGTTTTCTGTATATTTTTAAGATATTTTTAAATAAAATATATTTAATGTTAAGTCCTTGGCGACGATAAGAATTATTGCATTCGTCAGGCATTGCATGTAACACATGAGATGCAACTGTCTATGTCGACGATATGTACAATTGAAGAATACGTAAAATTAACGCTTAAACACAAATTAAAGTATTTTGAGATATTTTGTTTTCTATATAAAACATGTGGGTATGTATGTCAGGATAGGATAGTATGGAGGTCAGTCTGTTTTTCCTACCCAGAATATAAAACAGTATGATGGTATGTATGTATGTTTGGAGATTAAGTATCAAACTATTGAGTCCCCGTAGATATTGTGTAGTGTATACTGCCTTACAAATTGTATGAAACGATGTCGTTACTAAATTCAATTTTTATTAAAATTGTTAGAAAAAGTTAGGGATGAACTTCTACAATATTCATATTTTTATAAAAAATTAAAATATGTAGTTGGGGTGTTTCAGCTTTTTTCAATATTTATATTTTTTTTTTGGATATATAAGCAGTTAAACACATAAATTTATCATAAAAAAAAATATTTTTCTTAATAAAAAATGTTTGAAAAACTCTGGAACTTTAAAAAAAAAGAAATTGAGATTTTGTAATTGTAAATTGAGATTTTGTATTTGTTTATATTTTAAGCAATTTTCAGTGTTTTCTAGCTTTTATGGTTTTTGAATAGAAAAATAAAGTAAAAATTCAAGATAACCCCTGACTGAAACAAAAATTCAAAATTCTGAATATAAAAGTTTTGTAGGTCCAAACTTTCTATATATTCTGAAATGTTAGGCTGTACATTGATCGGATCATAAGTGTCAGGGGGGAGACACACTAAATGTTCTACTACGAATTCTGAGTAAATCCATACAAGAACATATATGCTGCGTTGCCTCTAAGTTGGTGTTCTTTTACTTCAATGTTGATAAACCGTGAAAAATATAGACCTGACATACAAATCTCGCGTATATTGGCTTGATATTTTGTCGATACGGTAAGAGAAATAAATTATCTTGAACAAATTGACAGTTGGATTATTCCCACGTGGCCAAACTATCTTGGTTGTATTACAAACACACATTTAATCTCATTTAATATCTATTTACAAGTATGTTTTGAATAAATAATATCTGTCGGGTACTAGTAATTAGCATGTGATAATACAGCATGAGGTAATTGGGTAAATATCTCTAGACAATGTATGTATGTTTGTATGTGTAATTATTATTCTAGAAATAGTGGTTGTTATATTATAGTAAACACTACAAACCATATTGTGTGCATACATACATATGTACATTGTACATACATAAGTAGTGATACAATATGAAAATGATTATATCAAAATGATATTTAGCCATTCCATCCCATCCCTTTAGACGACAGGGCTATGCCATACATAATTGCACCCTGTTTTTACTCTTCATTAACCCAAGGGGATATAGAAGGGAGTTATATATTCGCAATTTTAAAGGTTATTTTTTTGAATATTTTTTTAATTGCATATACGCAATCCTTAGATTATATATGATACAGATACCTAGTCAGCGCAATGAAAGTATGACAACTAAAACTAAGAACAATGTTCTGAGTCCCACTCGCCCGGCCGTCAATAGACAGACCACAATGGCAGACCAGACCAATGTGGCAGACCACACTCGAAATTTCTTTCGAGCGCGCGCCTAGCGACGGCAAGTACATTTGTTTATCGCTAGGCCGAGTTCATCGCCCGCAACGTCAAACTAGTGACAATACTCCTCAACTGGGTATGACACTTCAAATAAATAAGTCTAGAAAGTTCAAGGACATTGAACTTGCTACCCCCAGCGCAGCACTATTTAAGGGAGTCTACACCTCTACACGTCGTCACTTCATTTCCGTATTTCCGTCACTTCGATTCGTCACTTCACGCCGCCGTTACGACCACGCCGTCTCGCCGACACTTCATCTCTCGACCCCGCGAGCACGATGGTACTTCACCATACGAATAATCGGACACTTCGACACACTCGCTCGTTATACCTATTCATCGTGAGAAAGGTCCTTTGTAAGTTATTTTATCAATTGTAAATTTACCTTTAAGCAAACTTTAATTGTGATCAATATACTCATTGTAACTTTTGACCATTCTTTCTTCTTCTCTCTCAACCACTGTCCTTGTATTCTTATTTCAAATCATATCCACTTGGGATATATCAACTCTCTTTACTGGTAACCCCTCTGGTTACCACATATATTTATTAGTAACCCCTATGGTTACTAACTACTGTTTATTGGTAACCCCTCTGGTTACCAATCAGCTTTACAGTCATAGAACACATAGTAGTACCTACACGTAAAATCTCTTTTCTATGCAGCATACGTAGGTACACCTACCGATTCGATTACCGATCTACCGCCTCACACACACACACATGCAAATTAAATTTGTCATACATTTGAATTCGAAATTTATATTGCACGCGGCTTCTGTACCTTATACCTAATTCTATGACGCAAACATTGAATTTTTTTTCCCCTTCGGCAGTCAAATGATATTTTTATTGACAAGCTTTTTTAACATCTAAATAGGAACTCGAGGCACCTACAGGGCTTACGACCTGTCACGTAAGTGATCACGTAAACCAGCTGATGACAGGTAGTAAGCCCTGTAGGTGCCTCAAGTTCCTGGTTCTTCTACAATATCCCAACTTCGTCTCTATTGAGATGTTAAAAAAGGTTATTTTATAATTGTAGATTATCAACTAGTGTCATGTTGAGATTGTATTCTGAAAGTTTCATCACAATATGTCTGAGTTTGTTGTGTACTAAATATGTACGGCATGTTAATTCTACTTCATCGATTATAGACTAATGTACTAATTCGATTTTTTTTTTAATTTTTCAATTTGTATAGGTATCTAATATTCGCTTAGATCCCATTAGTTTTTTAAGCATATCTGAGTAGTGCCTCCCAATAGTTTAAACTGTCAAATATGTATGTAAATTTTATTTAGATGTAAAAATAAATTCATTTTCTTACACTAGTATAAACAAAAAGAATTTTAATAGTTGTAAAAAAATACACAGTATGAATTATATAAAAACAACAAAAAACAGGAAAATATTCCAATTTATACAATAAAAAACAAAGGAAGCAAACCTTAAAAGAACTGTTCCCTTATGTATTCAATACCTAGACGACGAAAAACGGCAAGACCAGATGCTTCCTTCACACATTCTGGTAAATCAATTTACAAAGTGACCCCAAGGTCAGGAAACTTAAAATTTGATATATTTTTATCAAATTGCTTAAAAGGCATATCATTTACATAAAATGGCATTGAAGAATTATTAAGTTTTCCAACTGTCGATTTGTTTAGGAGAACTTTGTTCTCTTAACATATCGACAATGTATCAAGCCAGAATACGCGAGAATTGTATGGAGAGGTCTACTTTTTTCACGGCTTTTCCAACTTTGAAGTCAAAAAACACCAACTTAGAGGCTTCGCAGCATATATGTTCCATACACGGATTTACTCAGAATTCGGAGTAGAACATTTCGTGTGTCTGTGTGTGTGTGTGTGTCTGTGTGTGTGTGTGTGTGTGTGTGTGCCTGTGTGTGTGTGTCCGTCCCCCCCTTATAACTTTTGATCAGCTCAATGTACAGAGCCCAAAATTTCAGAATATATAAACAGTTATAGGCTTACAAAACTTTTATACTCAGAATTCCGAATTTTTGTTTGAGTCAGGGGTTATCAACTTTTGAATTTTTACTTTATTTTTCCATATATCTCAGAAACCATAAAAGCTAGAACGCTGAAAATTGGTACAAATATAGACAAATACAAAATCTCAAATTAGTTTATTCAAAAAAATTCCAAGGTTTCTCAAACATTTTTTATTAAGAAAAATATTTTTTTTATGATAAATTTACGAGTTTAACTGCCTATATTTCCAAAACTTTTACAATTATCGAAAAAAGCCGAAACACCCCAACTAGATAATTTAATTTTATATAAAAATATTTAAATTGTAGTAGAAGATCTCAATTTTTTTTTAACATTTTTTTTAAAAATTGAATTTAGTGACGACATCGCTTCATACATTTTGTATGGCAGTCGCCTATACACAATATGTAAGAAGACTTAATAGTTTGATACTTCATCTCCAAACATACATACATCATGCTATTTGCATATTCTGGGTAGGAAAAAGGATCTTCCTCCATACTATCCTATCTTGACATACATACCTACATATGTTGTATAGAAAACAAAATATCTGAAAATATTCAATAATTTGTATCTATGGGTTTATAGTTTGGTACATATTCTTCAACTATACATACTATCGCTATCGACAGTTGGATCTCATGTGTTACATGCAACTAGTCATAATAAAATATTATAATCAAAAATAACTTGGTAGTGAGGAATTGACCACAAACACTCGTTTGTAATGTCTTCCTAAACGATTTTATATGTTGATGCTCTGCAATTATGATGTTTATATTTGCGCAATTAATCCAACTGTCGATTTGTTTAGGAGAACTTTGTTCTCTTAACATATCGACAATGTATCAAGCCAGAATACGCGAGAATTGTATGGAGAGGTCTACTTTTTTCACGGCTTTTCCAACTTTGAAGTCAAAAAACACCAACTTAGAGGCTTCGCAGCATATATGTTCCATACACGGATTTACTCAGAATTCGGAGTAGAACATTTCGTGTGTCTGTGTGTGTGTGTGTGTCTGTGTGTGTGTGTGTGTGTGTGTGTGCCTGTGTGTGTGTGTCCGTCCCCCCCTTATAACTTTTGATCAGCTCAATGTACAGAGCCCAAAATTTCAGAATATATAAACAGTTATAGGCTTACAAAACTTTTATACTCAGAATTCCGAATTTTTGTTTGAGTCAGGGGTTATCAACTTTTGAATTTTTACTTTATTTTTCCATATATCTCAGAAACCATAAAAGCTAGAACGCTGAAAATTGGTACAAATATAGACAAATACAAAATCTCAAATTAGTTTATTCAAAAAAATTCCAAGGTTTCTCAAACATTTTTTATTAAGAAAAATATTTTTTTTATGATAAATTTACGAGTTTAACTGCCTATATTTCCAAAACTTTTACAATTATCGAAAAAAGCCGAAACACCCCAACTAGATAATTTAATTTCCTATAAAAAATATTAACATTGTAGTAGAAGATCTCAATTTTTTTTTAACAATTTTTTTAAAAATTGAATTTAGTGACGACATCGCTTCATACATTTTGTATGGCAGTCGCCTATACACAATATGTAAGAAGACTTAATAGTTTGATACTTCATCTCCAAACAAACATACATACCATCATGCTATTTTCATATTCTGGGTAGGAAAAAAGGATCTTCCTCCATACTATCCTATCTTGACATACATACCTACATATGTTGTATAGAAAACAAAATATCTGAAAATATTCAATAATTTGTATTTATGGGTTTATAGTTTGGTACATATTTATTTTATTTATTTATTTAATTTCAATTTACGGTTTGATAACCTTTTACACATACAAGTATACATAATATATTAAAAACAACAGAATTTAAAAAAAAAAAAAACAAATAAAAACAAACAAATATACAAAACGAAAATAAAAAATGAATAACAATATAAAAAAGGTGAAAACATGTAAAAATATGTAAAAAAGAATGAAAAACATTTAAAAAAAAAAAAATATGTAAAAAATAATGAAAAACATTTAGAAAAAAATATGTAAAAAAAAAACATGCGAGAAACATTCAAAAATATGTAAAAAAATAAACAAAAAACATGTAAAAATATGTAAAAAAAAATAAACAAAATACATGTAAAAAATAATGAAAATCATGTAACAAATATGTAAAAAATATGTAAAAAATAAACAAAAAGCATGCAAAAATATGTAAATAAACAATGAAGAACATGTTAAAAATATGAAAAAAAAAAAAAAGTAAACATACATGCAAAAATTAATACAGGAAAAAAGAAATGAAAAAAGTAGTTTAAAAACCGACAAAATAATCTAATGTTTGGTCTCATTAACAAGTGCAGTGTATAGGCAACTTCTATAGATGCCGATCGAGTCATTAAATATATCTGTGTATTGTGCATACTGGTTCCCCAAACTATGCAGTCTTTGCAAGGTTGAATTAGCCCGGTATACGCTAGTGTTAGTATGACAATAAAATGGCGCGGTACTGCGTGTGACCAGGGACGGCACCCGCAAATTTATAGCACTGAGCAAGTAAGGGGTGTCAGTATGCGAGTTTAATATTTTAAATAAAAATAACAGATCTGCTAAAATTCTTCTCTGTGACAGTGGCAATAAATTGGTTAGCTTCATAAGACTGTTATAATTTATATAATCAATCGGTATTCCAAGTTTAAAATTAATAAACCTAAGAAATTTTCTCTGAACTTTTTCCAAAGTATTAATATGAATAGAATAACAAGGAGACCAAACAGTGGAATTATATTCAAGGTGGCTTCTAACAAGAGTTTTATATAATAAAGACAAAGTAAAAATATTAGTGAAAGCATTTGATACTCGCAATACAAATCCAAGCATCTGTAGAGCTCTGTCATGAATATTGTTGATGTGTTTTATAAACGAGAGTTTTGTATCAAATGTCACCCCAAGATCTTTCACTTCAGCTGTTCTAAGTAGAACATTGTTGTTCAATGTATATTTATTAAGAATCGGTGATTTAATTTTATAAAATGAAATAACTTGACATTTGTTAATATTCAGATTCAACTTATTAGAAAGGCACCAATCATACAAAGTATCCAGATTTCGCTGTAATATCAAACAGTCATTCAATTCTTCAACTATACATACTATCGCTATCGACAGTTGGATCTCATGTGTTACATGCAACTAGTTTTTATTACATTTTATAATTATCAACTCTTGTAGGATAGTTCCGACTTCACTACTTAGCGTTAACAAGAAAAAAAAACAATGTCATTATTTAAATTATTTGAAGTAATTCTCATACATAGAATTATAAGGTACAAAAGCCGCGTGTAGTACAAATTTCGAATTCAAATGTATGACAAGTTTTTTTTACATGTGTGTGTGAGACGGTAGATCGGTTGGTCTACGTATTATGTAGGTGTGCGTATCGGTAGGTGTACATATACGGCCGGGCGAGTGAAATTCGTCTGTTTCAGCGTAGTTTTAGTTGGCATACATTCATTGCGCTGACTAGGTATCTGTATCATATATAATCTAAGTTCTCATAATTCAAGACGTCAACAAATAGAACTAGCTACTACAGCATCCTGTCCATTTACGTATGGATATTTTTGTTATTATTTAGAAATGAGATTTAATTCGATCCTAGTCGAAGGCCTCCTCCATTTTCCACCATGTCGTCCTGTCCTACCGAGCCTGTATCCAGGACCTGCCAGCATATCGTTTAATATCATCCCTCCATATCTGCTGTGATCGTCCCACACTTCTCTTTGTCGTACGAGGTCTCCAAGTCTCTCTGTCCACTTATCGTCCGAGCTTCTGACTACGTGTCCTGTCCATTTCCAATCAGAATAATGATGATAAACACTTCGTTGCACCCTGCGCAAGTTTGAGAGTTTACTCCCAACTAACCAGTGTTTCCAGCCCAGAGAAGCAATATTAGCGTGAGAAATGAATTCAAATGATTTCTCCTCTGCTGCATGGGGATCGAATCCAGAACACCCGCACGCGTATTTACCTTTCCGTGTTGATTAGGAGGCAAGTACTACCTCGAATTAGGCACTAGTTTGTTGCGTTAATGCACTTAAAAATTCGTGTTGAATTCAAGGCACGTGTCCTCCAAATGCACACGGTTTAGCAACGGAAACTGTTCCTGCTAATACGTGTTCAATTCAAGGAAATTAATTATTGAATATGGAATATAATATAGCCATGAAGTTGGCGCGCTATTTCATTTCGCTCGCATTTCGTCTGTCACTGTCACGTTTGTTTGTATTTTGTTCACATATTATATTATGGTAGTAATCAGTAATTTTGTTTAAGTCTTTAAGTTATATGGATCATAACGATTCAACTCAATTCTACTGAGTTACTCAATTTTTTTCCCTTATTACTGTTCGAGATGGGTGCTCTTTTTGGATATTTCATCATTAAATATATTATTGTTTTTACTCTCCACTACCAACTATGGAATAGTGGAGAGTCATGATTTCACAATTTTAAAGCGTATTTTTTTACATCAATTTCTCAATGGGTATCATGTAGAGAGTGTATACTTTGAGTTTCATCGTGATGTTTTTGTGTGTATGCCGTACACAAATTTGAAAATTTGTGTCCTCTGTACAGCCCAAACCAAATGACTGATGAACTTCATATTGATACCATATGTGTAAAGTACATAAACTTAGAGGTGATTAGTTTTCCATAGACAACGGTTAATTATTTCTCTATGATTTCATCTGTTAAAACTTTAAAAATGCTCTCACGACCTGGAAATTTGAGATATTTTCATTTTATTTGAATTATTTATGAAAAAAAAAAGAATTTTCACAAAACTGCATTCAGAGTTTGCCAACCTTAAAAGAAAAATATAATATCCTTTCAATAATTATGTGTCTATTAATCGATATTTTGTATGAAAAATATATAGGAGAATTTTTATGTTTAGCAATGTTTAGTTATTTGATTTCATATTGATATTAGAGTGTAAAATTAGCAGGGAAGCTTCATTGTGTAGTGGAGAGTTTAGCGTTGGCCACAACCCACTCGTTTATGTTATGTAGTACCTTTTACAAAAATAAATAGGTTAAAATAAAATAATGTAGATTTGTGTGGATTAATATATTAAAACAAAAATCATACACAAAAAATGCCTATACGTATGGTAAAATTTATAAACCTGTCCGATCCTTCTGAGTATTTTTGCCGTCTGGTTATCCATTCATTATTTTATCTTATATCCCAGATATATGTATTCCTCAACAACTTCAATTTTCTTGTTATCAATACGGGTGTTTATCTAGCTCCCAAATGTCCCGTCATATCATTATGTTAATGGTCAATGTAACCGATCGTAACCCATGAAAATAACTACAGCACTGATATTAAGGCAAGACTGGCCGCTGACAATGGGTGCTATTATACATAGTCTGATAAAGCACATGAGGTCCAAACTGTCAACAAGGAAAACGAAAATCCTGATAAACAAAATTCTACTCAGATCTGTCGTTGCGTATGGAACTGAATGCTTAGTCTTAACAAAAAGAGACGAAAATCACCATTTGATATTTGAATGAACATATTTTGCCAAGAAAACGAATATCGACTTTGGAGGATGCGACATAATACTGAACTACAAACATCATATGACGAACCCAGCATTGTACATGTACAAGTCATGAAAGTACGTAGACTGAAGTGGTTGAGACATGTCAGCCGGATGAATAATGATCGTATCCCCAAAAAGGTTCTTAATACCAATCCACAGGGCACTAGAAGTAGAGGCAGGCCCAAGCTAAGATGATACAGAAGACGACCCAGGGGCGATCATAATAGCAAACTGAAGCAGAGAAGCGGAGGACAGGTACGGCTGGAGAAGGATTCTGGAGGAGGTTAGGACCCAGATGAAATGCAACCAATAAAATGCTTATTCAATTTCGTAATTAATTTAGTTTAATGATTTACGAAAACCTAAGCCACGATGACACACCACAAAAAATATATTACCTACTGTACTTGTAAAAAAAAGACCCATCTCCTCTTGACTTTGTTATTGTCAAACCTTATTTTTCTTCTTCCGTTGGCTCTACATACAGCCAATATCGAGCCTTGGCCTCCGTCGATCCTCGCCTCCAACTCCGCTTATCTCTTACTGCCGTACTCCAATCTGCCACTTGCAGTAATTGGGCTGCATCCTATTTGACTTCATCCTCAAATTGACAAACATTAATGGAATTAATAGTAATATTTGTGGCGGTACATGGTTATAAATAATCGACATTCATCCGCTTATCGACAGGTTTATTTCAGAGGACTGTTGTTCCGAAACTAGCATTGTTATTTTATACACGCGTCATTTCATCGAAACGTATTAGGACTTTTTAACAACGAAAAGTTTACTTAAAAAAGAATAAAATTACTCTTATAAATTCTACACTGGAAATTAAATATATCCCTCACATCAAAAGTATAAATTCGCGAAACAAAAACTCCACAATGCGTGAATTTTACATTTTCAAAGTCCAATTCTTTGAATATCGAAATAGCAAAATCTCAACACAATCAATGCAAAAACGTTTGTTTTTTTAATTGAAATTGATTTTCTTTGATTTCAAATGAATATATCGATATTATTTATTCCAAGATTCAAAATTTTTTCTAAGCAGTATGTTTATTCTTCCCATTTGAAAGGCAATTTATACAAACATACCATCACGCCATGTCCCTTACGGAATAAGCAGAGAGAACCAAGCGCTATAGTCCAATATTTTGCAGAAGTTCCTGGCTTCCTATACATCCAAGCATCGTCTCATACACGCTCGTCGATTGTTCAATCTCCTTGTGTTTTCTTTTTTCAAAAAATCATTTATTTGCTATGTCATGCTATCCCTTCCTATTTTATGGCCATGCTATCCCTTCTTGGGGTGGCTCGCTATTTACTCCATCTCTTGCTCCCATGTACCTATACATGGGAGTAACATTTTTTTGGTCAACCGGTCATCGTTCATTCTTTCAATATGGCCAAACCATCTCGAGGAATTCACTTTCATTTTACTGATAATATTCTTCTTTATCTTAGATTCTGTTCTCATGTCCTCATTTTTTGTTCTATCATTTATTCTACTTTAATGCATCTTTTGCCAGATCCATATTTCACTGGCATATGTCAAAGTAGACACTACAATTATTGCATTATGTACGACAATTTTGGTTATCTTCGAGATACTTGGATCGGGCATTACTGATCAGAGTGCTCGTTTTATTTCATTATCTGCCATAACTCTTCTTTCAATATCTTTATCAGGTCTTCTATTCCGTTTAAACATACTCACCAATTATAAATATTCATCTACTTGTTCTAGCAATTTGTTCTCAACTTTTATCTTACATGCAGTAAATCCCACGGTCTTAGGTACTTATTATATTTTGTTAAAAGCTTACTAAACGCGCAACTAGATAAGCACGACTAAAATAGTCAAGATCAGTATTAAAAATCTTACTTATAAACGTATACTAAGATACGACTAACTTATTCACCGAATTGTTTACGAACACCCCCATTATTTTTTATCATATGGCCGCATTGGATTCACATATGTCAAAAAATTAGATAAATGCATGTAGTCTTTAGATAGAGTTGTAGCCAAATAACTTTTTAGCCGAGAAGGGGGCGATTTGCACGTAAACTAACGAAGAAAAAGACATAAATTTGCGCTCTGCGCAACCGGAAGTTCATTCAAGATGTTTGGCGAAAATTATAACTGACATCGAAAAATGAAAACAAACACCGTGTTGTGCCATATTGAGTAAATTTAAACATAATTGCGATGAAAAATAACAAGGAAAAACGTTATAAGGATTAAATTGTTCTGTCAATCTCAAATATTATGCGTCGAATCATATGTGAGAGATCCGCCATTTTGAAATATTTGGTATGACGCGTTAGTCAAGCGTGAACAACATCTCGACCCGTCCTAACTTGACGTCTACTAAATAAATGTATAATAAAGATAGTCACGGTTTATAAGTAAACTTTTTCGTTAATCACGCTCTAGTATCAGGTACTATAGATAGTTTACGTCTATAGGTTATACGGTCAGTTTTTTCGAATACAAGTATCTTAGATTTATGTACTCACATTCATTCTCAGTCCGTTCCGCAATTTATTACTTAATAAATAAATGTTGAAATCATAAAGGTATTTTTTAAAATACTATTTAAAATATTTGAGAAATTTAGATTTCAAAATACGATGACTATGCCATCTAAATATGGTGAACCCATCTTCTTATTCTGGTCCATTTCTTTCATTCCAGAAACTGCAATGCTCCTCCCAGCGTCTCTGTCACAGAGTAGAAAGATCAACGAAACGGAAGACATCAGAAAGAACTTGAGAATGAGAAATCCGGAAGACCCAGAAAATAATCCCAATAAAGAGTAAGTGTTTTTTTTATTTCATCCATGCCACTTATTTTTTTTATTGGTTCATAGAGATTTATACAGTCTGCATAATTTATAAAACGGACCAGTGAAAAAACTTGATTGAAAAAACAAAATTTCAAATAATGTTTATAGTTAATTTTATCATCATCATCAGCTCGGCAGCCCTGGGTGGGCCTTGGCTGAATCCAGAAGTCTCTTCCATTCCCGTCTATCCGTTGCCTTCGTTCTCCAGTTTCTAATATCTGCCGCGGATGCATCAGCATCGACACTGTCCATCCATCGAGACCTTGTGGCACAGAGAGTGTGAGGCGTTTTGTGGGGTTGTCGTCGTCCATTCGGATTATGTGACCAGCCCATCTCAAGCGCCCTATCTCGATGGAACTGATATAGCTCCATGGAAAATCTTTTACTCTTTATATGACGTTTGGGTGGTTTTTTTTTTTTTTGTTTTTAATAAATTATATGTAAATGAATACTTGTTTTCCAGCAAAAAGGAGCTCCAACTATGTAATAAATATATGATTGATAGTATTAACGTATAAAATAAACGAAGAAACATTTTTATTCTTATCACTCATCATATCCGATAATCTCTCATTTAACAATTTGCTACCCATTTCAATTCTCAGATCTAATCGCCCATTCGAATAGGATTGGAAGAAATTACCCTAACGCATTAAGACCGTAATTATTGTATATATTATGTAGGTAGTGTCGTGAAGACGATGTGTGTTAACTAAGTTATTATATGTGTCAATTAGTAAGAAGCAAGTTGAAATGATGACAGTTATGTAGGAATGAGGTTAGATCGGGTAAGTACTTATCTAGATATTCCCCTACATTAGCGCCATCTGGATAAGCTTCAAGGAAACATTTATCATCGATTAAGATATAGGGTAACTGCACGGTGAAGCATTCAGTAAAAAATGTATTTTGTTATTTGTAAGATAAAAACAGATTTAAAACATTTTTATCAATATTAGAAATGTCTTTGTTTACCTACACTACTATTGATTAATATTTTATGTCTTGGAATATTTTGGCCACATATTCCATGGTGATAGATGTGTTCTTCTACAACTCATGGTAGAGGGAAAGATAGGGGGGAGACGGAGCATGGGGGCGTAAAAGCATATCGCGGCTTAAAATCTCAGGCAGTGGTTCAGGATTGCGGATGTGGCGTCACTGTTTAGGTTGGCACAAGATGTGGATGAGTTTGGAGTGATGGTCGCCAACCTCCGTTGGATTTTTGAGTTAACCGGTTTCGGAGCTGACCCGCTCCCTCATCCGGGGGGGGGGGGGTGGGGGCAACTCCGGTCAAACGGTGAGATTGGTCAAAGAATAGGTTTTAAGTATGAAGACATTTTAATTATTTGATATGGTGAGATTGTGAACTACAAAAAAAATAATAAGTGACAACACCCAACTCTGGTTTGAAAAAACTCCTAAATCATAAATATGATCCTATCTCACTAAGAATCGACAAAAAGAATTGCATATGTTCATACAACCATTCTTTCACCTCTACCCTTTAAGATGCAGATGGAGAGAAATTTTTGTCTTATTTTTTGACCCAAAATGCGGATGTACCGAAATCTTGCTCTCATTTTTGATCCAAAATATAGATGTAGCAAAGTCTTTGTCTCATCGTTGACCCTAAATGCGGATGTAGCAAAATCTTTGTCTCATTATTGACCCGAAATGCGGATGTAGGAAAATCTTTGTCTCATTATTGACCCGAAATGCGGATGTAGGAAAATCTTTGTCTCATTGTTGACATAAAACACCTTGCAGATTTTTTTAAGAAATCCCTCCTCGTTACTAAAATTTCACTTTCAAACATGATATCTCCAATGATCCATCAAAAGCCTCTGTGACCCACTGAAAGCCATTTTCAACTTGTGTTCCTTTGTATCAAAATACCTCGTATTCTAGATGATACATTTCTTTAAAAGCAGTGAAATCTATTTCCCATATTTACCCAAAACACTTTTTAATTTTTAGATAGTTTTTTCTGGAAATCAAATTTTGCTTTACGTCTTCAATTTCAAGCATGATTTCCATACCTTCGATGATCCATCAATAGCCTCTGTGCCCAGCTTAAAGCAATATCCATTATCCATCCCATATTTTTTTGTGTCACAATACCCTTTATTATTGTTGATTTATTTCTTTTTGGTGATAGCCCAGCGGTAAGGTCGTCGCTTCACATGCGTGAGGTCGACGGTTCGAATCCGGGCGGGGCACGCACCTCTGGATTTTTAAAAAAACTATGTGCGGATTTATATCACTAGCTATGTGTAGCCATGATCCAATTTGTCTGTTTCCCCTTTTTAAGGGTTACGAAGGTCAGATGGCAGTCGCTTCAATGTAATAACCAGACTCGCCAATTCCAGAATCATGGTCAAAGCGTACCCCGATAGAAACGGGACAAAAAACGCTAAGGGAAAGAAAGAAATTGTTGATTTATTTCTTTGGTAGATCTTTGTCTCATATCTATTCAAAACTCCTTGCAGTTTTTTCTGCAAATCAAGTTATAAGACTTCAATTACAAACTAGATCTACTTACCTTCAATGATCCCTCAAATGCCTCTGTGACCCGCTCGTCTGAAGGCAATCTAGGAGCACTCATCAGATCCTCTCCAGTCTAACCGCTCCGAGGCTCGGCACACCCTTTGTATTGCACCTAATATATCACAAAGGTGATTAAATTCTCAACACACGCGTCTCTACATTCTACAATGTGGATACAAAACCCATACATCCAAGCGACGGAGCCTTCCTGAGCACTATAGAGTACGTTCCTATACACAGGATGTGGGATCTAGATACTAAATTAGCAAACCCCTCTGTAGACCTGTAACAAGACTTTTTTCATCGCCTGTAAGATTCATCGCTGAAACTTTTTTTTTCAAATTTACATGTACATTGAGATAAACGCATGTTGTTAGACTGATCATAATCGTTACATACATCATGGCATGTCCCTCACGCGCGCGTTGGCAGAGAGAACCGAAAGCTACGTTTTTCTACCTTGACACACATTCATCGCTTCCTCAACATTCATACATCATCACAATTTTAACTTATTAAATTACAATCGCATCAGTTTACTTTTTTACATTTTCATTTTTTCACCTACCCAGAGATTTTCTGCAAATCCAAAAATTTCAAAATTGTATAGGGGTACCTACTCAATTTTCAGTATGATAGTAAAAACGAACGAAATGGGTCAGAAATGAGGACATGAGGAAATAATGTAAGATAAAGAAAGATGTCATTAATAGAATGAAAGTGAACACATTGAGATGGTTTGGCCACATGGGGAGAATGAATGAGGAACGCCTGACGAAGAAAATATACATTGCGGACAGGAATGGAATGAGAGGTCGAGGCCGCCCAAGGAAGGGATGGCACGTTCATGTGAACGGTATTTTGAAAGACGGAAATGTCAGAAGCATGAATAACAGACGAACATGTATAAGACGATGTATGAATATCGACGAGGCGATAATTGTGTGTCAAGATAGAAATAAGTGGCGTGATGGTATGTATGTATGTATTAAAAACGACCTCTCTTTGTTTATCAGCTGGTAAAGGCCTTATCAGCCGAATCCATCGTACATTCAAATTAAATAAATCTTCTTGATTTAATATAACCATAACATTTGCTCTAATCATGCCCGGATCCTCCATAGTTTTAAATACCTACTTGAACCATGAGGGTTCGAAACTTGCAATAAGGAGATAATTTGTAATTTTGTCTGGATGATTTCTTATTTACAACAACTTCTGAACACGCGGTCATTATTTGATCGCTTCGAATTAAAATCAGAGGCGATCAAATCATAGCGATGAATTTCGGCAACAATGTTTGTATACTGCCTTCGCATAATGGCTTACAATTTCACAAGCATCATTCCACACGATTTACCATATATGTTTTTATTCCTTCGCGATATTTTGACATGTTTAACGGACGTGGACGATAGTTTTGGCAGGGGTCACTAACGTCTTATGAAAAATATAACAATAATGACAAAGAAACTGTGGTGGAGACACAGTTTTAAAATTGTGTTTTCAGTCTGGATCTGTGGTACGATTAATATCTTAAGTCTCCAGAATGTGGCAACTTGTTATTGGGTGCGTGCTTAATTAATATTCGACATAGTACCTGTTCTTTTTCTTTTTCTTTTTAGCCCCTTTCACTCCACTGCTGGATAAAGGCCTCTTCCTTGGTTTTCCATTTCTCTCTATCCTGGGCACTCTGCTTCCACCCGCGTCCCACTAGTTCGACAATATCGTCAGTCCATCTCCTCTGTGGTCTCCCTACACATTCTTCTATTATGATAGGGTCTCCAATTCAGAATTCTGAGGGTCCATCTCTCTGTCTTGCCGCATGACCTGCCCATTGCCATTTTAGCCTTCCCACACTTTCTGCAATGTCTGTGACCTTTGACCGGCGTCTTATTTCCTCGTACCTGTTAGTTGCCCGAAAATAATGTAAAATAAATTAAATAAAAAAAATATTTAGTCAAAAAATGATCGTGTTACACCCGATCCCTAGTGAGCTGTTTTAATACGACTATTTTCCAGTCCACATATTATGTCTTTTGCACCTACTTTGGTGATTTTGGTGATTCTAAGATTAAAAAGTTATATATTTTATACTACTAGAACCATGAAGGATTCTTTGTTCGCTCCTTCCACCACCACCCGC
The DNA here is from genome assembly GCA_963576475.1 of Molanna angustata. NCBI lineage: Eukaryota > Metazoa > Arthropoda > Insecta > Trichoptera > Molannidae > Molanna > Molanna angustata. Next base: position 20,703,313 of record OY754984.1, on the reverse strand, counting down.
TCTGCATATGGGGACTGTAAACGGGCCCTTCACAGAACGCTAAGTGAGTGACAAAAATAAAATGCATAGCATGAAAAGTAGCTCACGGAACCCCCAATATTGGCAATCTCAGCACCATAGTGCAAAAAGTATAACGAATGTGAATGGAAAATTCACACTCGTAGACTTTTTTAACGTAAAGCATTAAAGGTGTGACTAAGATCTAAGGAGATCGCGATACCACTTCCCATTGGTCCTGTTCACACCCGGACGCAGCCGCAACGTCGGACAACACAAATATCCACTATCCATCGGGTTCAACCACTGCCCCCGAGAATCCAACCTCAAACGGCGGGGCAACCGCTCAAGATCGGCAGCAGGGGCAATAGGCACACCGATCGAACGGAAGGGCTTGTCCCCGCACCACTAAGATCTGTTTAAAAAACTCCATTCTTTATTATGCTAATTACTTTCACAAATGGATATGAAGGGTTAGATATTGCCATCAGTCAATAATCCCGCCATCGTGCACTATTGTGTATTTGATTGTGAACAGAATGTTTGAACATTATCAAATAGGCATAAAGGATCAAATGAATAAAACAAAGTCGACGCCGCGAAAGAGGAGACCACTGTCTTCCGTCAGATGTCAAGGAGTAGTCAGGACTTAAGCTAAGACAGGCCCTTGTCTCTTTGTAGACTCTCATTGAGAGAATAGCCTCCGCTGTGTGGAGAGGACCACTCCAAGATACATTATACATACACATATGTAGAGTTGAAATGTGGAAAAACTAGCTGCCGCCACTCATAATTTCATGATATACAATTTCACTGTGACTTGTGAGAGATGGAGCCGTTTTGGCTAAAGAAATATACAATACTACGCGATATATAATTTAGATGAAAAAATATGTTGATATCGCTATGAAATACCTGAAATTTCTGCTGTTGGGACCGACTTACTTGTGCTTTCAATCTTTTCTGTTGTCGTTTTCAGGTTTCAATTCTGTTCGATTTCAATTTCCTTTTCTATTATTATCAATTTTTTTTCTGTTGTCATTTCCTTCTTCATTGCAAGGAAGAAGCCTTTCAAAATAACAATTTAAAAAGCATGGTTTATTTATTTATTTATTTTATAATTTATGTACATGTATACAAAGGCAGGTTTATTGCCGTAAGGCAATTTCTTCCAACCAACCCGAGCAACGTGAAGTCTCTAAGTTAAATTGGTACAATACTTATTTAGTGAGAAATAAATTGATAAAAAAATAAAATAAGGAGTAAGAAAAAAAATACAAAGAGAAAAAAAAATGAAAAGAGAGTTAAAAAAAGAATAATAAAAATAACACTGACCATAGCAATGAGGAAAAGGAGATTACGGAAGGATATAGAAGGAATTCATGAACTATTTGACAAATAAAGTTTTTTTAGTTTACCTTTAAATATTTGAATGGATTGAGATGACATTAATTAATCACTTAGGCCATTCCATAGTCTAGCTGATTGTACTTGAAAAGAAGAGCTAACATTTTTTATTATTTGTTAAAATAATGATTGAGTTGATTTAAAAATCAACTAACCCATTATTTTTTGGACATTCCGTATAATAATGTTTTTTTTTTTAATCCGGATTTCGCAATATCTTCGCCAGAGTGAGATTGTGACATTTCACATCCTTTTCACTAAACAAATAAGCGATGTCGCGGTACTTAAAATATTACTTATCACCCTCAGATTAACTCTTTGATACGGCGGAGTGGAAGATCTTGAAGGAAGATGACTGATTGTCAAGTTGCGATGTCACAACTTAATCCGTGACCTAATATAATGATGTCAGGGACGACTTGTAAGAGAATAAAGGTGGATCTGAGTTCGTCCGATTGTCGCGTCGAATGCACTTGACAGATGAAATCATAAATAAAATCGCTGTCTATGGAAAACTAATCAGCTTTAATTCAATGCACTACTTGATATTATTCTCCTAATATAAAAGATTTAATTTATATTATTATAATTTACCTCAGTATCTCAAAGATAAATTCACTTATCTTTCAAGCCATGGGCGTCCACTTCGATCTGCTGAGCGTGCTTTACTATCTATCTCTATTCATAGTTCTGATTTTTTTAGCTCTTCATTTGAAGTATGTACATTCAGCTAGATTATGGAATAGCCTAAGTCCTGATATTACGTCGTCTATCTCACTAAACATCTTCAAGAAAAGGCTAAAGCAAAAATATTTACCTGACAACACCTGATTACATCTTCCTCTCCTCTTCCTTTCCTTATCCCTTAGTCTTCCTATCATTGCTATGATTTGTTCTTATATGCTATCTTCTTTTTTTGTGTTTTTTTTTATTACTTTTCTTCTGATATGTCTATTTATTTTGTAATGTGATTAACTTATTGCCATAGTACACATTGTTTTGCATATTTAACATTTACTCTGGTTGGTTGGAAGTAATTGCCATTAGGCAATAAGCCCGCCAGTGTACTAATTATGTGTACAAGAAAATTAAATAAAATAAAATAAATAAATAAAAGAATGATAACTATTATGTCGAATAAAATGTTTAAACAATTATATTTAGAAAGTAAAGAATTAATTAACAGGTATCACGTTGTTTTACACAATAGGTACTCTTTATAGTTGTTGTTGGTGATGCGTATGTAGAGAAATAAAATATAAACGGTGCCACTATTTTTACGACCGGAATTGGCGGGAAAAGCGTTTTCCCGCCAAAAAGTGTCTATTTACACGACAAATTTTCTGACGTCGTCTATGTTTTTAGGTCATTTATAACCATAGAAAGCGCAGATAAATCAAAATACAAAAATATTTACCTTTGTCATTTTTTCAATGGTCATAAAAATGCATCGTGGAAACCAACTTGAAGAAAAAATAAATAATATTGGCATCTTATTACATTTACTTAATTTTATAAATCATTTTTTCATCGAGATCTACAATTATAACAAAAGTAAATATTTTTATAACTTGATTTATCTGCGTTTTCTGTGGTTATTTTTGGTTTTCGTCTATGGTTGAGTCGTGTAAATAGTCGTAGCCAAAGATAAATAGTGCTTTTTTTAAAGATTTGTGCAGATTTTTTAGATAAAACTTTTGCAAATATTATAAATAAGAAGAAAAAAATCCTTATTATACGAAATATCATTAACGCATACCAACACCAAATACAATCATACCAATATAACCACGAAGTGAATATTTAAATATTACGTAAAATATAAAAATTATGAAAAGTTAGGAAGGAACAAGATTTTTTAAATTTCGTTATATCTGGATAATGTCCTTCAATACCAGCCTAACGTTTATGCCAAATTCGCATAAGTAGGTACTATCTACAAAAAAATAAATTAGCCTTAATTTCATTCGTTAATTACATCGTTCCGTCTCTTTCCTCATTGTTTCGTCGCCATATAATGATTTATCAAAACGACAATATGCAACGCAACGTCGGTCTATTAACCGTGATATATTCGCGCCGTATAAATTTTGATTCGCTTTTCAAAAAAAAAAAAAAAAATGGCGTCGCATTCACCCGTGACCATATCACCATTCACGCACGAAAACATAAATCTGATACGCGGGTGAAAAATCATTATTATATCATTATTGTTGTCAAATTGAGTGATGAAAAATGGCGGCGGCGGCGGGCGTAGCGGTGGCGTTAACTTTCAATTCCCGGCCATAGACAAAGAGGCGCGAAACGGCCGTCATGAATTTCCCGCCAATAATGAAAATTGCGTGTTGCCATCGTATAAAATGTCGAGATACGGCGGGGGGGAAATAAATCCGTTTGGCCAGGTGCTTACACCGACTATTAACAACTTATAGGTGGTACAAAGATTAGGTAGATACCCATGTACATGTACATTGTACATACTTTGTAGAAATCATACAGAGACGAATTCTGAAAGCATTTTATCACCTCGTCGCGATAAAAATGACTAAAATGGGTTCGATTGCCAGCCATAGGTTTTTATAATACTATACTAGATGTCGTTGTTAGAAAATTTTGTGTTAATCGAAGTGAATCATTTTTCCGGGGGAATTTTTGACGTTTTGGTTCCAGACCACATCGTTTTTCTGTAGAAAATAACGACTAATGTGAATTGTTTTCGGATTTGTTTGTCTAAAAATCATTTTAATTATTAAGGTTTAGAGAACAGATATCTAGGATGTGTTGAAATGTAAGGAAAACTGAAATATGTTGCCAACCAAAACGTCAAACACGCGATATTCCATGACTCACTTTTTGCACGGAGTACCTACTACATCTAGTATATTTAATAAAAATCTATGTTGCCAGCATAGCGGAAAATTCTTTTATTTAAAATTCGTTTTGTCGTACAAATATTGCTTCTCTAGGCTGGAAACACTGGTAAGATGGAAAATTGTTTGTGGTAATATCTACATTTTTTCCAGCTTTCCAGTGTCTTAAAGCTTTATGGCAATAAACTCGCTATACCTTCATTGTGTGAAAAATTGTTTGAATAAAAAAAAGTCATAATGTTTTCAGGTACTTATATAACAGTAGGTACCTACCTACTTTGATAAGGCAAGATAAAATAAATATCTCTTGGTTTTGTGGAAATAAGCTCGCCACTTGCGCAGGGTAAAGAAAGTGTTTATTATTATTATTTTTTAACATAAAACAACGTATGTTTTATTCTTAATCTCTGAATTTATTTATGTTAAGGCCCTTTTATACCCTGGGTATACGGATGTACGCAAAAATGCACACTAAATTACCTTCTAATTTATGAAACACGAAAAAATACTGTATATACAACATTTTATCGTGCTAAAAATGCTAAAATTTAGAGGTTTTTTTTAATAGCAAGAATAGTTATTAAAATATTATAATAATAAAAAACTCAGCCGGTAGATTTTCATATTTTCTTTCGATTGAAGTAAAAATCTACTTCATAGGCCTTGTAGTTTTTTAGTTACTTACAATAAAAAAATAAAAAAGGGTTTTAAAGGGTTTCACTAAAACTAATTTTACAAGAAAAGTATTAAACAAATTCAAAATTCAAAAAAACTCGTGCAATAGAATTAAGACATACATACAAACTGTTCCTTATTTCAAAGACGTATCTTTTAAGGGTACTGGGTAAATTATTTTCAAAATATACTATATAGCCTCTTAAGCCCAATTCTATTCTATTTATTCATTCATTCATATCACAAAATGTGGATTTTCTAGCGACAGGTGTGCGTGTGTGATTTGTTTTTAGTAAATGAAGCACGACACATGCGTGCATCCCCACACATTAGACAGTAAATTATGATGTGAATAATTATGAAAGTTTATCGAGCTTAAATTTTGGACTGTACAGAAGTAACAACATTACAAACACTTATTTGAGTCGTGATTATTCACACAATTCGTTGTTTAATCAAATAAATATACAAATATATTATCAAGATAACTAATTGGTCCCGGCTCTGTGCCCTGAATAACGCCCACGAAGGGAATGGGCCGGTGTTGGTATTTATACAGTTTGTATGCGAAATGAATTATTTATGGAAGAAATAAATCTGTCTTGCTTTGGAAGCTGTATACAGTAGGTACTGGTCAGTGGTTCTAAAACATTTGAGAGGAGCGATTATATTTTTCCAATCAGTGTTTATGAAAGAATAACAGATGTATACCTACGCTATGACAGACAGATATTTACTTTAAATTAGCTTATTTAATGCATTGATAAAAAATTTACTCTTCACAAAATAAAATGTGGAGAAATTAAAAAAAAACTGACAGTGTTTACAGGCCAGAGTAGCGAGAATTTTGTGAGATATATTTTCAAATATTTCTTTTCCCTGCTGGCAATCGAACCCTAACTCCGAACTTCGACGCAGTATCCAAACACACGTATCACTGTGTTGTAAAAAGACACATAATAAAGAAATTAAAAGAACATTAAAAAATAAACATTATGTTTTGTTGGTGCAGATGACAGATAGGTACTTTCTATTTGTACCTATTCTCATCTTCCTGATATACCAAAACCCCTATCATACCTACATCTATACCTTGAACGTGGCAGTAATAATCTCGCCCTTGTCCACGTGCGAGTAGGCCACCTTCTTCAGTCACAATACTCAGTTAGCCATTTGTACCTATCCTCATCTTCCTGACATACCAAAACCCCTATCATACCTACATCCATACCTTGAACGTGGCAACAATAATCTCGCCCTTGTCCACGTGCTAGTAGGCCACCTTCTTCATTCACAATACTCAGTTAGCCATTTGTACCTATCCTCATCTTCCTGACATACCAAAACCCCTCTCATACCTACATCCATACCTTGAACGTGGCAACAATAATCTCGCCCTTGTCCACGTGCTAGTAGGCCACCTTCTTCAGTCACAATACTCAGTTAGCCATTTGTACCTATCCTCATCTTCCTGACATACCAAAACCCCTCTCATACCTACATCCATACCTTGAACGTGGCAACAATAATCTCGCCCTTGTCCTCGTGCTAGTAGGCCACCTTCTTCAGTCACAATACTCAGTTAGCCATTTGTACCTATCCTCATCTTCCTGACATACCAAAACCCCTCTCATACCTACATCCATACCTTGAACGTGGCAACAATAATCTCGCCCTTGTCCACGTGCTAGTAGGCCACCTTCTTCAGTCACAATACTCAGTTAGCCATTTGTACCTATCCTCATCTTCCTGACATACCAAAACCCCTATCATACCTACATCCATACCTTGAACGTGGCAACAATAATCTCGCCCTTGTCCACGTGCGAGTAGGCCACCTTCTTCAGTCACAATACTCAGTTAGCCATTTGTACCTATCCTCATCTTCCTGACATACCAAAACCCCTATCATACCTACATCCATACCTTGAACGTGGCAACAATAATCTCGCCCTTGTCCACGTGCTAGTAGGCCACCTTCTTCAGTCACAATACTCAGTTAGCCATTTGTAACAATAATCTCGCCCTTGTCCACGTGCTAGTAGGCCACCTTCTTCAGTCACAATACTCAGTTAGCCATTTGTACCTATCCTCATCTTCCTGACATACCAAAACCCCTATCATACCTACATCCATACCTTGAACGTGGCAACAATAATCTCGCCCTTGTCCACGTGCGAGTAGGCCACCTTATTCAGTCACAATACTCAGTTAGCCATTTGTACCTATCCTCATCTTCCTGACATACCAAAACCCCTATCATACCTACATCCATACCTTGAACGTGGCAACAATAATCTCGCCCTTGTCCACGTGCGAGTAGGCCACCTTCTTCAGTCACAATACTCAGTTAGCCATTTGTACCTATCCTCATCTTCCTGACATACCAAAACCCCTCTCATACCTACATCCATACCTTGAACGTGGCAACAATAATCTCGCCCTTGTCCACGTGCTAGTAGGCCACCTTCTTCAGTCACAATACTCAGTTAGCCATTTGTACCTATCCTCATCTTCCTGACATACCAAAACCCCTATCATACCTACATCCATACCTTGAACGTGGCAACAATAATCTCGCCCTTGTCCACGTGCTAGTAGGCCACCTTCTTCAGTCACAATACTCAGTTAGCCATTTGTACCTATCCTCATCTTCCTGACATACCAAAACCCCTATCATACCTACATCCATACCTTGAACGTGGCAACAATAATCTCGCCCTTGTCCACGTGCTAGTAGGCCACCTTCTTCAGTCACAATACTCAGTTAGCCATTTGTACCTATCCTCATCTTCCTGACATACCAAAACCCCTATCATACCTACATCCATACCTTGAACGTGGCAACAATAATCTCGCCCTTGTCCACGTGCGAGTAGGCCACCTTCTTCAGTCACAATACTCAGTTAGCCATTTGTACCTATCCTCATCTTCCTGACATACCAAAACCCCTATCATACCTACATCCATACCTTGAACGTGGTAACAATAATCTCGCCCTTGTCCACGTGCTAGTAGGCCACCTTCTTCAGTCACAATACTCAGTTAGCCATTTGTACCTATCCTCATCTTCCTGACGTACCAAAACCCCTATCATACCTGCATCCATACCTTGAACGTGGCAACAATAATCTCGCCCTTGTCCACGTGCGAGTAGGCCACCTTCTTCAGTCACAATACTCAGTTAGCCATTCGTACCTATCCTCATCTTCCTGACATACCAAAACCCCTATCATACCTACATCCACCTTGAACGTGGCAACAATAATCTCGCCCTTGTCCACGTGCGAGTAGGCCACCTTCTTCAGTCACAATACTCAGTTAGCCATTTGTACCTATCCTCATCTTCCTGACATACCAAAACCCCTATCATACCTACATCCATACCTTGAACGTGGCAACAATAATCTCGCCCTTGTCCACGTGCTAGTAGGCCACCTTCTTCAGTCACAATACTCAGTTAGCCATTTGTACCTATCCTCATCTTCCTGACATACCAAAACCCCTATCATACCTACATCCACCTTGAACGTGGTAACAATAATCTCGCCCTTGTCCACGTGCTAGTAGGCCACCTTCTTCAGTCACAATACTCAGTTAGCCATTTGTACCTATCCTCATCTTCCTGACATACCAAAACCCCTATCATACCTACATCCATACCTTGAACGTGGCAACAATAATCTCGCCCTTGTCCACGTGCTAGTAGGCCACCTTCTTCAGTCACAATACTCAGTTAGCCATTTGTACCTATCCTCATCTTCCTGACATACCAAAACCCCTCTCATACCTACATCCATACCTTGAACGTGGCAACAATAATCTCGCCCTTGTCCACGTGCTAGTAGGCCACCTTCTTCAGTCACAATACTCAGTTAGCCATTTGTACCTATCCTCATCTTCCTGACATACCAAAACCCCTCTCATACCTACATCCATACCTTGAACGTGGCAACAATAATCTCGCCCTTGTCCACGTGCGAGTAGGCCACCTTCTTCAGACACCATACTCTGCACCGTGCGCATATATATTATAAAACATAATATTTTGGGCCGTGCGCATATATCTTTTTAAATACGTTCGCGGAATTCGCACGTACATATTATAGACAAGTGTAGTGAATAATTGTTGAACCAGTGACATGAAGAAAAGAAGAACTACGCGAAAGAGAGAAGTAAGTAAGAAGACAGCTGGCACAGTAAGTCCACTCCCTTCAAAAGTTTTTCATCTTTTCAAATCTGTTTCTTCTGCCGATATCGCACATGTTTCGACGTCATGGGTTGGAAAGCAGAAATTGCATATCTGCGCCATAGACAAGATTTGTAACATTTTAAACATGAGTAAGAATAACATGAGAAATTTTTACTTAATCATCCCACCTTTGATTTCATATTATACTCACTGCTGGTAACCTTCTACTTCAAAGGCTCTACTGTCCATATCTTCTAGCAACTTCCTCCTTTAACCTCTCCTGTAACTTGCTGCGACCTTCCAGTTTGGCACAATCAGAAGCTGGGACCCTCACAATATCGTCTTCCTATCACAGCCTCGGTATCCCGACCTTTCTTTTGCCACATGGGTGCCCCTCTAAGACTCTTTTTGGTAGCTGCGATGATGGCATTCTCTGAACATGCCCGGCCCATCTCAGCATGCTTAATCTTATAACAATGCTGGTAACAAAACAATGAATTATTCCTGTCTAATGTGGCTCCTGAAAAGGCTCCTGGACATATAGAATATGTGAATGGACCTGATCCATTCTAAATTATTATATGTGGTAAGGCATCGCAACAATGGCGAATTCTGAGCGGCGCGGGCGTTAGTGTTTTTTTTCTATAATGAACGTTGAGGTTTGCCTTGAAATAACTAAAGGGTATCACGAGTTGAAAACAACTGAATTATGGTATAGGGTGTCCAGTGGAGCAATATATTTCCTATTCTATCAAGCGTCACTTCAATATAAGTACCTGTACTTACATTAACTGCTTTAATACAAGATATTTATCCATTTTTACTTCCCACACTGCTATGTTGTCTTCAATCACAGACAAACATCAGGGATTCTTTGGGCAAATAATACTTTTTCCTCGACCATGCCATAGATAATTATTTTTCAGACCTATAAAGCCAGGTAGCTTTGAAACATTTATTAGTGAGTGGAACGTTGAGGAATTGTTGTGTACTGCTCAATACTTTCTCTCGAGTTATTTTCAACGTCTGACGTGTGTTTGTATTGATATTTTACATTCAAATAATTCTGAAAGGGGGTTGTTTTAAAATATCCGTGCACTGAGCAGAAATCTGATGAGAACATCCAATAATCCAGATTTTTTCAATCCAAAACAAGCCTTTTGACTATAAAAGACGCTCTTAGAGCTATTCGCCACGACAATATTGTTTGTAGTGATAAAATTTCATTAGAGTTTAGTTTGAGAGTGTCAAGAGAGGCAAAGAGAGAGAGGCGACAGATTAGAGTGGATTAAATTAGATTAAGGATTAAGGGATGAGAGAGTTTTAGCTCTTTACTTGAAAATTTTAATGGAAGCGATCACCATGATGTTGTCTTTTGGAAGAGATAACGCAATAGTTAGTGAAATTGACGGATGTTTATCTTTTGATAAAACAAACTATAAGATAAAATTGATGGAAAATCTATACAATAATTACAAGTGTGTTCATGTTCATACCCATAAGAACTTTAAGAGGGCATATATCTTAATCGACTAAGTAACTGAAAACATGATATAAAAACCGTCAAATACATTATGAAGTCTTCAGAAGGATAGACCCAAATGCAGAGTCCGACCTAAATACTAAATTCTAAATACCAACAATGTTTTCATTGCACAGTCGCTCTCTCAAGTTAGGAGATCACGTGGCTTCATAACTTAAAGATGCTACGAAGTTAGCTACCAAATTATTGAATATTTTTAGATATAATATGTATATCTATTCCTACAAAAAAATTGTGTCAACGTAGGATAGTGTGGAGGTCAGTTTCTTTTCCTATCCCGGATAGGTAAAACCTGACATACATGACTACGAAAATGTATACGAAAACAACACGTATACGAAAACAAAATATTTCAATATATTCAATAATTTTGATTTAAGGTTTATAGTTAAGTTCTTTTATTCATTTCTATTTATAACGTACATGGATTTTTACGTATTCTTACATTATACATATTATACTATCGACATCGACAATTGGAACTCATGTGTTACATGCAACTAGCACGCAACACTGTTTTCTATTTTATTAGTTAATTTCAAAATAATAATATTAGACTAGTTAAATGGCCCGCCGTGGCACGATGGTGAGACATTTGACTTTTATGCTGGCGTTCTGGATTCGATTTCCAGCCCAAGGATAAATTATTCATTTTAAAATATTGCTTACAGAATCAAAAAAAGCTGCTTACTATGACCGATGCTTTAGTGTGAGTGGTCCTATTAAATGGAATTCACTGCCTCTATATGTCCGCAGTGCTCAAAGCAAGAGCACTTTCACTAAAGGACTAAAAACAGCATTTTTTCAGAGAGCAACACAACATTAAAATATCAGCGCCCTTGGTATGATCTCGAATCATTAAACGGCGCTATACAAATAACTTATTATTATTTATTATTACGCAATTAGAATTTTATCAATAAAACTTTTCAATAAATGAATTGATAATTTAACTCTCCTCGTTTAAAATTATGAAATATAATGTAAAAAATATGTATTTATCCATATTCATTCAAATAAATATATATGGGTGGTAGCAGAACGGTTAGTGTACTGGGTTAGTAATCCAATGATCGCGAGTTCGAATTCTGCCTCGACCTATTTCGTTCACCTATAGCACAAGCGTTTATGCTTAATTAAGGGAATTATATGATCGCAGCATGTCAAAGGATACTAAAGTATATGTATGTATATATACGTATGATCGCAACATGTCAAAGGATGCTAAGGTTGCCATTCCTAACGCTATCTTAGTACCAACCTTGACGTATGCAAGTGAAACCTGGACATGGAAGAAGTCGCACGAAAGTAGAATAAATGCAGTTGAAATGAGATCGCTTAATAGAATCTGTAATCGAACGATGCATGACAGGGTCAGAAATGATGACACAATGAAAGAATGTAAGATGAAGAAAGATGTCATTAACAGAATGAAAGTGAACATATTGAGATGGTTTGGCCACATGGGGAGAATGAATGAGGAACGCATCACGAAGAAAATATGCATTGCGGACAGGAATGGAACGAGAGGTCGGGGACGCCCAAGAAAGGGATGGTACGACCATGTGACAAGTATTTTGAAAAACGGAAATGTTAGAAGCGTGAACAACAGACGAACATGTATAAGACGATGTATGAATGTTGACGAGGCGATGAATGTGTGTCAAGATAGAAATATGTGGCGTTTGGTATACTCCGCCTACCCCCTAAAGGCATGGCGTGATGGTATGTATGTATGCATAATGTACCTATTATATGTAGGTACTTGTAACAACAAATTCACTCTTAAGAAAATATTTAAAAGAATTGAGCGAAAAATAATTTACAACATGACTAACTGTGGCATTCGGTTCTATTTGCCTACCACAAACAGAGAAACTCAACTTAATATTATTTTTGTATCAAATATGATATCATTTGTCTCAGCCGTCCATTTAAAATGTGAAAAAAAAAATTCGCGGTTAAGAGCGTCCCTTGAGTTCGTTCTCGTGATGGTGGGTAATCTCTTTTACTTAAGACTAATCTAATGAAGATTCAGCAAATTTCATTTTTCATTTTCCAACAATTTAGAGACCCTTATCTCTCAGTCGGGTGGTGGCTTTTATCATTCCACGATCGCTTCAGCCGATTCAGCGTATCTGGTCGGCCGCATGAATTTGATGAATTCAGCAATAATAATTGTTGGGAATCGGAGGGCGAGAAAGAATCTCCAATAAGGGTGTGCGAGAGGCAGTCTTCGGTCCGTAAAAGACTCGAAATATCTCGCTTCGACAACTTGGCGAGGACTTGCGAAAACAAACATCGATACGGTAAAGGATTTGCGTTAACGCAAATTACAAGACAAGCCAGAGTCAACGTTGACGCTGACGCTGACGCAACTTAAGAGAGTATACAATGCCAGGGCTGCGTTCAGATAGAACACTCGACGAAGAGTGTCAGATGTACTTGAAGTTGCAGATTATGTACTTTTTCACACCAATCTCACTGAACGCTTTCGAGCGGCGTTTTAATCTGAATGCAGCATCGGGCGTTTTAAATTTCTAATGTTATTTATCATACACGTGTCTTTTTGAGTTATATTTAGATGGGTCGATGACAGAGTGGTTAGCGCGCTAGACTAATAATCCAGTGGTCGAGAGTTCGAATCCTACCTCGACCGATTTCGTACAACTAAAGCACAAGCATTTATGCTAAATTTTGGTAATGTAGGAAAATGTATATTTTATATGTAGGTACTTGTTTATCAAGGAAATTCTTGTATAAAAAAAAATCATCGAAACACAACAATTGGGCAGTGGAATAAATAATGCTCTCTGACCTCTAATTGGAAACTTTTGAATAATATTTTTCTTAAATTAACCTCTTTGTGAATGCATATTGTCATTAGATATAATGTCAACTGAAACAATCGACATCACAGAAACAAATATAGGTATAGAAGTCATGTTTCTACAGATAAAATAGAAGTTATCAGATACCACCACCATTACCAGATACTTTTGTCCCAAGCACAAGTTTTTAACTTTATTGGGACAGTACCTATTGAAAAAAAAACTGTATTAATTTAAATCTTTGTACTATGTGTCTGTTCATATTATGTTACTCAATAAAAAAAATTAAAAAAACTACAACAGAGCGTTTTTCACCCGACGATTATACAGAGCGTTTGGAGCGTACATTCGACGTTCAAACGCGACCGAGTGTCTTTAGAGCGTCTGTTTCCGGTCATTCTGAACGGCTTGGAGCGTCACTAAGTCCACTCAGCGTTCATTGTGAATGCACTCCAGCACGCAGTTTCAGAACACAAAAGAAAATTAATTCCCAGAAATTATACACGCTTTGTGCGTACTAGGTAGTCGCGTATACTTTTTATCGCTAATGTAGTAAATTATTTGGAAAAATGTATAAGGTCAAGACCAATCTGTACGGACACTGTACCTATAGATTAAAGATGTGAACGTGTTACTCGTAGTAAATACTTGTAAAGCATCCAATTTAAGATATAATAGTTATTAATTGTGATAATACTACCAATATGTGGAAACATTGTTAAGTTACTTACAGGATGTCGTATATATTTTAAATGCAATAAATAGTAATTGTTGCTTAAAGGTTACAAAAAAACAAAAAGTAAGGCGCATACCTCACTATTTTTTGACAATATCTAGCTGTTGTTTTGAAAAAAAAAATCATTTGTTGCTATTGTCCCGCATATGTATACTTGAAGATTTGCGTTGTTTGGGTCATTTTGAAATTGTTCTCAGTGCTGAAAGTGATCTCTGTGTTGTCAAGACCGACTAAGCCCATCACTACTTTTCTCTTTACCCGCTTTCTTTGATATCGTTATTTGTAGAGTGAAAGAAAAAAAATTGTTTCGCCAAAATTAAACTTGTAATAAGAGAGCAAAAATCCCGTACGCAGAGTTTATTATTGTTATTGGGCCAACAGGGGTGCCGAATTGTCACATTCCTATTCATAATTTTACACACCTTTGTCAAGAACAAAATACGAACAGTTTTATGATCCACTTTTGTAACAGCTACAATATCTGAGCAGCCAATCCGATTTATTTAATCTGTCTCTTCATGCACTAAAGCATATTCTTAATACGACTACAAGCATCGGTTAGGGAAACTATTATATTTCTTCCTTCCAGTTCATTTCCCGATTCCCAGTTTCCTAACCATATTCTAAATCTTATTCCTTGAACCCGTCCACATGATTAATGTTCTCTTCTTGGAATAAATATAAATATCTTTATATATATTCTTCAGATGACCAATATAACCAATCTGTGGAAAATACACTTCTGGCGAAAACTCAACAACGATGTTCGAAAGAATTATTTTGAACCTATTATTGGACATGCGGACCTCGTAGCCACAAAAAGCAAATTCAGAGCTTTCAAGATCTTCTTGCAATAATATGGTGCACTCTTATCTTCATTTTTTGTGCCATCTGTTTCCTTATAACAGCGCTGTCACTATGAGTTCACTGTCTGCAAGGTTTTAGATTTGTCCGGTCTCTTAGTGTGTTCTTTTAGAGTTTTACTTTTATTTTCTCATAACCAGCACTCTTTGTCACTAAGATCTAAACGCATAGTCCTAGGTAACGAAATACTAACTCCCAACCTCACTGGAGTATTTAGTATTCTTAAGTTAGCAATTGCGTTGCAGAGAAATCACTAACTAAATACTATGTCAAACTTATGGTCGATGGCGTCGAATTTCACATTATAGTGTACGAAGAAAAGAGACAGATAGTTTTCTATGAGTTTATACTGAGGTTTAAAATGTTTTTGTCATAACACCACAAACACATATCCAAGCTAGCACCGACAGATCGATGTCACGATTTTTCTAAAATTCCGGCGAATTCTCGGCATCTCGTATAGAACGCTGAATACTCTATTTAATTTGAAAAAAAATACTAAATACCTACTTGACGAAGTCGCTAAAATCATCATCCATCGAAAACATCTCGTATTTTAGTATTAAACCACTCGTAAGGTTC
This sequence comes from Molanna angustata, assembly GCA_963576475.1. Taxonomy (NCBI): domain Eukaryota; kingdom Metazoa; phylum Arthropoda; class Insecta; order Trichoptera; family Molannidae; genus Molanna; species Molanna angustata. Next base: position 20,687,616 of record OY754984.1, on the reverse strand, counting down.
CTCGCAGTCAATCTTACTTTTTGACAGTGCACTAAGTATTTAGATATGTCTCTGATATGCAATTCTCATACAAAAACTTCGTAGCATCCTTAAGTTAGGAAGCCACGTGATCTCCTAGCTTTATTGAACGACTGTGCAATGAAAACATGGTTAGTATTTAGAATTTAGTATTTAGGTCGGACTCTGCATTCGGGCCTATGGGTTCAGTGTCTGCGAGGTTTTAGAGTTGTCCGGACTCTTCGTGTGTTCATTCAAGGTGAGTGTTGCAAGTGGATATTTCAGTCTCCCTAAGAAGAACAGGTGGCGGTGGAGTAAAAACATAAATGTGGAAGTAATATCGTTTTGACCTTTTAAATTAGGTCTAAAAATGAGGTCTCGTTTTTATACGCCGCACTCCATATCTCGAGAGGCGTACAAAAGAAAATATCCCGTTATGAATTCGAAATAGGCAAGTGGTAAAATAAACACAAGTGTTTAGCATAAGTACACATACTGTACACGGTGTGCTCAGTTTGAATGTACCCAGCAGTGGTATGATTAGTTTTGGGATAAGATCTGTAACAACAACACTTGTTATGCAAAGCGAACCGCGGCTGGGCCCAAATATGTTAGTCCACTTTCTTCGACGACCCGATAATATTCAAACAAATTTTCAGAAATTAATACGCAACAAACCCACCGCCCGTTTGGATCGAAACTCTAATTATACACGAGAGAATAGTGTTTTTAGCCCGAGTTAATTTTGGATCCACTTACGTACAACCAACTTCATGTTAATAAAACATATTTTTACTCCTCACTAACCCAAGGGGATATAATGGGGAGTTATGAATTCGCAATTTTTTGGGCTATTTTTTTATTGCAGATTATCAACTAGTGTCATGATTGTATTCTGAAAGTTTTATCGCAATGTATTTGTGTGTTTGTCTGTGCTGTTTGTGTGTTTGTGTGTGCTGTGTGTTTGTGTGTGCTGTGTGTTTGTGTGTGCTGTGTGTTTGTGTGTACTGCGTGTTTTTTCTACTTTATCGACTTAGACTAAATTACCCATTCGATTCTTTTCATGTATTGCTAGTTTGTATATTATCTATATGTCTTGTCTTGCAAAACAATGTACCTGCCTCTCTTGCAGATGTAGTTTCACCCAACCTGGTACATTGGTACGAAATTCTGTGTGGTTATTAAATATGTAAATCGAATATTTTTACTGTTACATATATCTCAGGACACTTTCAGGTCTTATGACCTCTCATCGGTTGGTTTACGTGATCCCTAAAAAAAATCTTATTAAATACGAAGTTTGCTTGTTGAAGCTGAGGTCTTCATTTAGGGCGTTGAATTCAATAGGATAAAGAACGGGTGTCGCACTGTAATTGGCTTAAGAGGGGTACTGTTCCTAAGATTTTTGTATTGGGGGCGGTTCTATAAAAATAGTAGGATGTGGCCTATGTCAAGCTCTAGTGCGAAAAAACAAATTCACTATTTGTTCACAATTTTTATTTGGACAAATTATCAGTAATATTCAATTACTTATAAATAAAAATAATAAATACGTTGCCTGTCTTTAAATTCAGTAAACAAAGAGTAAGGCACATACCTCACTTAATTCTTACCGCACTTTGTTGTAGTGTTCGGACGTATTGTCCTTGTCAAAATATTTATTTATTTATTTATTTTTATAATTTATGTACATGTGTACAAAGGCAGGTTTATTGCCATAAGGTAATTTCTTCCAACTAACCCGAGCAACGTGAAGTCTCTAAGTCAAATTGGCACAACACTTATTTAGTGAGAAATAAATTGATAAAAAAAATTAAATAAAGGAGTTAGAAAAAAATACAAAGAGAAAAAAAAGAAAAGAGAGTTAAAAAAAAAGAATAATAAAAATAACACTGATCATAGCAATGAGGAAAAGGAGGTAACGGAAGGATTTAGAAGGAATTCAGGAAAAAAATACCATATTGTGTGATGAAAACATGTAAAAATTTCATTAGACCTGTGAAGGACTGAGCAGACATATGTTTTAATGCTGCATATTAAAAATTTGAAAATTTTAATGCTGCATATTAAAAAATGCTGCGAAGAAAAATTTGTAAAAATATTATTACCTGTGAATTGTATCTTGATTTGTTATTATAAAAATTATATTTATTTATTATTCCATTATTAATATATTTATATGGATTTGTCGATAGTTATTTTTATTTTGAGTAAACGAGAAAGGAATACGCTGCCCATATGTCGAGTCAGCATATTTATAAAACGTCGTCACGGGCCTAAAAATTATAAGGTGATTACACGGGAGAAAATACGCCTGAAGTGTGTGTTTAAATATTTTTTTTTGTTATATCTCTTTCTCACTAATGCAGTCAGTCATTCCGTGCTCTTTCTTGATGATATTGTAAGAATTTCTTAAACTGCACCATTTTTGTAGAACGTTTAGTTCTCATATAACGTGTCTATATATAAAATGTTTGGTATTATTAAATATTGGTTAATTTTTAGTGATAAACTTCTTAGAAATTATTCTTACCTTCACATCCCAACCCTAAATACAGTAAAACGTTAGTGAAATATTATATTTTGAGACCTGGCAGATATCGTGCACGTGTGAGTCATTGTAAAGGTTCGGAAAGGTGGGTGGTGTTAATTTCTTCGAGGTCAAGCATACAAAACACGTTTTCTGAAAGTCACTTCCTCCCCATAATGTTATCGCTCGGGTCCCAGGGTGGATGGTAGAAGAACAAGGAGGTCCCGGGCATCAAAGGATCCGAAGGGATAAATGGAGACCTCCCCGTGAAAGGGGACCATTGCCAAGGAAAATGTTTTTCACGAAACGAAAAATGCTTCTCATCTATTAGAGAACAGTCGCTTCAGGGCATCTTTGATGTCACGCTGATATCAAAAGTCGAGAATTATTATTCGTGTGTTATTATTATCAATAATGGACGTTTCAACAAAAGACATTTTAAAAACGAAACGAAGGTCTTAGAGGGAAAATTTTGAGATGATAATACATAATATCACGTCATTGTCAGTAATTCGAGACTTTTTGTCAAAAATATTGTGCACTCCTGAGTACGGTTATCATTTGTCAATTTACTTATTGTATGTTGTATTATCAACTCAAAATAGATTTGAGACTGACGAATGAATTTTATATTGTCTATTCAAATATTGACTATTTTTTTTATTTACGGCAAATTGCCTTTTACACACATGAACAACACTTGAATTACAAAAGAAAAAATAAATATTTTTTTTATTTATTTTATTTATTTATTTATTTATTTAAATCCACAATAACCATACAAAAAAAATTACAACAATACGACAGTGAAACATAGAACAAAAAAAATTTGAAAAATTGACAATTTAGTTTAACATGTTGGCACTGACAAAATGAATACAATCTATCAGTACCAACATCCAGTGGATAAGAACTATTCCACTAAGCAGTGCTTGTGTCGGAATAGCTATACATTCATTTTAACTGACACAGTCTTTACTTATGTAACCCATTTATGTCTAACATATAATTATAACATTTCAAAAAAATCAAAAATACAAATTATTATATAAGCATCACGGTTTTATAATCATTTCATAATTTTAAAAAATATATCTTCAATGTTCATTCTACCTTTGTTGAGAATCCAAGAAGATAGTTTATTTTTCATAGCACTTAGTGATTTTATATTATATATCTCAGAACCAATCAATTCTTTTGTAAATATGTTTAAAATACGAGGCAAAATAAAATCAAAATGTTTTTGAGCAAACGTGGTATGAGCTCTGGGGATGGGTAAAAGTCTGTGTCTAATATTGTAGGAATTTTCAACTCGAGTACATTGTGTTATATTGAGCTTATGTGAGTAAATGATTAATTTCTTGAGGTATAGCTGACGAATATCTAAAACTTCAAATTCAGAAAATAATGAATTAGATGGATATCTAAAAGGTTTTTATTAATAACTCGAATGATACTCTTCTGGGCTATTTCAATGGGACTAAGTGCGGTTTTATACGTTCCTCCCCAAACTATGATGCCATAACATAGTATAGATTGAGCAACTGCATAATAGATGAACTTAAGGTCATCTATTTTAAAAACATTGCGAATACGTAAAAATAGATATATTAGTTTTCGAATTTTTATGGAACATTCCTCAATATGCTTTTTCCAATTTGTATATTCACTTCATTTTGTATAGCTATTATTCTGTTTAAACTAGTTGCATGTAACACATGAGATCCAACTATCGATAGCGATAGTAGGTATGTATAATTGAAGAATACGTAACACAAATTAATAAACATTTTAAAATATTTTGTTTTCTATACAAAACATGAAGGTATGTATGTCAGGATAGAATATTTTGGAGATCAGTCCTTTTTTCCTACCCAGAATATGAAAACAGCATAATGTTTTGGTGGAGATTAAGTATCAAACTATTGAGAATCCCCGTAAATATTGTGTAGTATATACTGCCATACAAATTGTATGAAACGTTGTCGTCACTAAATTCAATTTTTATAAATAATGTTAAAAAAGTTTGAGTTTTACTACTCAAATGTAAATTTTTTTTAAGAAAATTAAATTGTATAGATGGAGTGTTTCGGCGTTTTGCGATATTTAAAAAAAAATTAAATATAGGCAATTAAACACATAAATTTATCATAAAAAAATTCTTTATGAAAAATGTTTGAGAAACTGTTGTATTAGTCTTTATTCATACCAATTTTCAGCGTTTTAGCTTTTATGGTTTTATATATATATGGAAAAATAAATCGAAAATTCAAAGTTGATTGACCCCTGACTGAAACAATAATTCGAGTATTTCAGTATAAAAGTTTTGTAGGTCTAAAATTTTCTATACTTTTTGAAATTTTAAGCTTTGTGAATTAAGCGGATCAAAAGTTTTAAAGGACACACGCACGCACATCAGACACACTAAATGTTCTACTCTGTATTCTGAGTAAATCCATCTATGGAACATTATATATGCTGCGAATCCTCAAAGTTGGTGTTTTTTGACTTCAAAGTTGAAAAAACCATGAAAAATATAGTCCTGGCTATACAAATCTCGCCCATTTTGAATTGAAACTTTGTCGATCTGCTAAGAGAAATAAATTCTCTTTGAACAAATCGACAGTTGGATTATTTCCATGTTCTACTTCATTTCACAAATTAATAAAAAACAGATAATTATAAATACGATCAAAAGTATTGTTTGACGTCTTAATGAGACGTATACGAATAACAAATTTTTCAAGAAAATTTTTAAATTCGGACTTTGGCTATTCCATATTAGACAAAAACGGTACTAATAAACGTTGTATAACAGATTTGGTCAACAAATTTTACAATTTAAAATTTGTATCTCTCATACAAATTTTACACAACGCTTGCACGCCTGTATTAGGTAGTTTAGCGGTGTTTTAAGACAACTGTCACCTATCATAATCAATTTTTATTTTGATCTGCATGTTTATCTTGGAATAATATGACGCAAATCGCTTTATAAATTATTTTATTATCGATAGTTGTGCATTTAAGAAGCCAATAGTTGTTAAAAAATTAACTCATTTATAATATCTACAAACCAGAGGGGCAAGTCAGGTCCGACCGGCGAAATCGAAACCCTAGTGATTTCCCATATCATGGATATAATTACTATATGGAGTTATACAATATCTTTAGATGTTATAGAACTCCATAATAATAATTATATCCATGATATGGGTAATCACTAGGGTTTCGATTTCGCCGGTCGGACCAGACTTGCCCCCCCTGATCTCATGGGTATTATATGTTTTAAATTATTTGTGATATTTTCCATATTCCTATTTCAAAATGTGTATAAATCATATGAAAATATTAGCCACGATAAATGTCAAAATTAGAATGGCGGATGGCCGCTGAGGGCTCGGCGCATGCGCGGGTGCGAAAATACAACGTTGTCTATTAATTTATGTTGTAAGTCTGTTGCAACTACCCAGTGGTTATACAGCGTTTATTAGTAAGATTTTCAAACAATTGCTACACGGGCTTAATACGGTGTGTAACTAAAACACTGGTCAACGGATTTGCAGTAGATTTTTATTAGTAAGACTGTAATGTTTTTACAACAATCAGTCCGCCATTCTATTTGAATGTACAAAACGGTGATTAATTATATAAATTATAAAACCATGAGAGCTTATTTTAGTTTTAGTAAGATTCATAAAACAGTCTTGACGCCATGAATAAACATCGATTGTGAAGTATTGAATAAATGTGTAGTTACCGCGTCAACCATAATGTGAAGTAGGTACTCCAAAAACCAAGATCCATTAGCAAACTCTGTTTCCTTTACACAATGATGGTTCTGAGGTGTCATTAATAGGAGTCGAGTACCTACTTGGCGCGAAGGTGGAATAAATAAATCTTGGGTTAGGTTAGTTATATAAAAGAGAGGAGAAATATTTACGTGTTCGGAAAGTCATTACGTTTCTATCCAACAGCGGACATTTTTTACACCCTATCATTTAACTTCACCTGACTTCCCGGTCAGTTAGAACTCAATTACAAAAACTTTCAGAATTTGTGATTGATTTAAGTTTTCTTTAACTTCACTAACCAGAATTGTGTCTGCTATACATGTTGCATAATATTCAGGCGTTATTCATATCGTTATTAGATCGATTTCAGTTTTCTTTAACTTCACTAACCAGAATTGTGACTGCTATACATGTTGCATAATATTCAGGCGTTATTTATATCGTTATTAGATCGATTTCAGTTTTCTTTAACTTCACTAACCAGAATTGTGACTGCTATACATGTTGCATAATATTCAGGCGTAATTAATATCGTTATTAGATCGATTTCAGTTTTCTTTAACTTCACTAACCAGAATTGTGACTGCTATACATGTTGCATAATATTCAGACGTTATTTATATCGTTATTAGATTGATTTCAGTTTTCTTGAACCTCACTAACCAGAATTGTGACTGCTATGTAGTTTGCATAACATTCAGGCGTTATTCATATGCAGTGTTATTTATAAAAATAAATTTGGTTCAATTGAACCCGGTTCAAAGTCTTATTCTGAAATTCAAATATTCTTATACAAGAATTATTTATTTTTATATGAGAATATTTGAATTTCAGAATAAGACTTTGAACCGGGTTCAATTGAACCAAATTTATTTTTTTAAATAACACTGATAGTTATTAGATCGTCCAGAATTGTGACTGCTATACATGTTGCATATTCCGGCGTTATTTAGGATTAAAAAATGCGGGATTCCCTTCGTTATCCGTTTAACTTGGGGTATAAAATGTCTTTGTGATTTTTCCTTGCTTTCAAAACACAATCTCTTCCTCAATCTCTATAGAAATGTTCCAAAAATATACTTAAGTACTTCTATATATGTTTCATTACTTCCATAATATACCTAGCATTGGTTTAATGCAAAAACTTCCATCACCTTATGAATAAATAACAGATTGTGACATCGCCGATAGATTAAATCTTATATGATTCGACCGTTCAAGATGGCGTGAAACGCCTTGGTTTAATTTTCGTCTTTGATGGCAAAGACTCTCCGAACAACTTGCTACCTTATATATTTGAAACGTGTCACAATAAATCTTAAGGAAATTCAGCAACTGTGTTTGAATACCAATCTGAAATAAATTCATTCAAATACAATACTACCTGCCTGTGAATCTGTAAAGATTGCGGGTACCATTGTTAGAAATAATACTGTTTGTGATCGTACATACATATATGTACATAGAAACCTATATACCTTCCATTTTGGACGAGTGTTTGGTTGGATGATTTGACTAAAGTAGGTAACCAAGTCAATCATGAATTTATCCAACTGTCGATTCGTTCATGAGAATTCAATTCTCTGAATGAATCGACATTATTAAGCCAATTTGCGTGTACGAAGGAACATTTTGTATGGCGTAGTGGACTTTTTGCATGCTAATAACACCAACTGGAGGCCTCGCAGTTAATATTTTCCCATACATGGATTTACTCAGAATTCGGAGTAGAACATTTGATGTGAGTTTTGTGTGTCTGTGTGTATGTCTGTGTGTCGGTCCCCCCTTATAACTTTTGATCCGCTCAATTCACAGAGCAAAAAATTTCAGAATATATATACAGTTATAGGCCTACAAAACTTTTATACTCAGAATTGTGAATTTTTGCTTCAGTCAGGGGTAATCATCTTTTTAAATTTCGGTTTATTTTTCCATATATCTCAGAAACCATAAAAGCTAGATAGAACGCTGAAAATTGGTATAAACATAGAGAAATACAAAATCTCAAATTTATTTTTTCAAAAAAATTCCAGGGTTTCTCAAACATTTTTTATTAAGAAATATATTTTTATTATGATAAATTTATGAGTTTAACTGCCTATATTTCCATTTTTTTAAAAATATCGAAAAAAGCCGACTAGATAATTTCATTTTCTATAAAAATCTCTATTTTTTTTAACAATTTTAATAAAAACTTGAATTTAGTGACGACATTGCTTCATACAATTTGTATGGCAGTCGCCTATACACAATATGTAAGAAGACCTAATAGTTCGATACTTAATCTCCCAACATACATACAGAACCATCATGCTGTTTTCATATTCCGAATAGGAAAAGAGGACTGACCTCCATACTGTCCTATCTTGACATACATACCACAATGTGTTAAAATTTTCAATAATTTGGATTTATGGGTTTATAGTTTGATTCTTATTCTTCAACTATACATTCACTATCGCTATCAACATTTGGATCTCATGTGTTACATGCAACTAGTTGTTGAATTTTTTTAACTCCTGTGTTTTTATTTACCTCTTTATATTAAAAATTTTTATGCCAATGTATATATTATGTGCGATATCATACCACCAATGATTGTGAAGTCACTTGTTTACATTTTTATATATTTTTGTACATTTATATTTTATCTATTTTTTTTTATTTATTAATTTCCATAATAAAATATAAAATAAAATATAAAATATAACATATCATGAAATATATAAATGGAATTTATTACCTCTCTAGGCAAAGCCTGTTCTGAGGTAATACTAGTCAATAAGTAAGCATAAATTTCAGCTACGTGAATTCCTAACATCTAAGGCACAAAAAAAATATAAAAAAAAATAATAAAGTACAAAAGTACACATTTTAAGTCACAAAAAATATAAAAAAGCACATATAAAATACAAAAATTTAATTTAATTGAAAATTTAATTCAATAATATAGTTTATTATCACGTCTGGCAGCATTCACTGATTCAGTGTGGCTAAGTATGTAGGTATTCATTCAGTCAGTAATATTCTTATGTTCACACTTTGTTATTACTTTATTTTATTTGAGTCTTTTTTTTATTCATTCTTTGATTCTTAATGTATGTACTATCGTGTTTAATTTACCTTTCTGCTGTGTTGATATGTATAGATTTTATGGATGTTTATAAATTGTATTTCTTTGGTTAAGTTTATGCTGTGTCATCTAATAATTTAATTTTGTAAAGGGCTTTAAGCCGCGAATGTCTGAATTAATAAAAAAATATATCGGCAGAAGAAACAGACGGCACAGTGAACATACTGTGCCAACTGTCTTTTTCTTATCTCTTTCGCGTAGTTCTTCTTTCCTTCACGTCACTGGTTCACTACACTTGTCTGTAATATACTAGTGCGAATTCCGCAAACATATTTAAAAAGTTATATGCGCACGGCGCGGCGCCGCATAAGAATGCAGAGTTTTGTAATATAGATGCTCACGATGTTAACTGAGTATTGTGAATGAATAAGGTGGCCTTTAGGCTAAGTCTGTAAGTAGATCTCGACTGATAAATGTCGAGATTAACTGTCAAAATATCGACTTGTCGATATTTTGACAGTTTTGGTAGTCACTAAGCAGATAACGCGTCGAATCGTTCTCGGCCACTTATTTGACGGCGAAATTGGGTCGACATCGAGTCGAGAGACAAGATCTAACGCCGCCATGTTGAATTAAATGTCATTTTTTACGCGACAATGCCGATTTTCATATTTATTTTGAGAATAATTATATAAACGGGTTAAACAACGCCGTTTAAGAGATTCTTCAAACCCCTTAAATATTCCGCGTAATTCATTTATTGCTAATTACCGCGTAACGAAAGTTTTATATGGATATATATTTATTGGAAATATGCGTCCGTAAATGTTTTCCGTAGGTTGATTTGAAATAATTTTTGATTTTTAGAAAGTATTCTTGTAAGCGATATTAGGTATCACATATGCATTTTAACACTTAACAAAAGAAAATTCGGCATAGTTTTTAGTAAAAAAAAACCTACACGCTGCTGTCATCACACTTGATAAATTAATCGAAATATGATTAAAAACAACTTTTAAAATTACTCTCAAAACATTCAATAAACACAAAAGAAACTTAATTTTATCGTATTATTACTTGCTTTCGTGCTTAAAAATATGACCATATGATATTTATTTAACAAATTTAAGTAAACAAATTTGACATTTATTCAAATCATGGGGAAAATATTGTGTATTGCCATAAATGATAATTCAAAAATGTACCGCAAGCCAGCCCAACGGCGACAAATACTAATAAGTGCATTTACGAACTCGACAGCGCTTAGTGACTACGAATTGTCGTCACGGGCGTTAACATGGCGAGATGAGCGGCGAGACGTTGTCGGATCTCGACTTTTTTACTGACTTGGCCTGCAGCTCGTACGCCGACAAGGGCGAGATTATTGTTGCCTCGTTCAATATATGGATGTAGGTATAATAGGAGTTTTGTTATGTCAGGAAGATGAAGATAACTACAAATAAGAAGTTTCTGTCATCTGCGCCAACGCAACAATGAATAATATCTCAAATAAATATTATGTCAGCCTACATATTACTGTGATCTAGACATTTATTATGCTTCTATGGAGACATTTCAGCCTAGTGAGATGGTTTATACAAAAAAAATGCTATATAGAATTTTTTTGTTTAAACCATGATAAAACTTCTTCTGATCAATGTTGTATGTATGCCTTTGCTCAGGCACTTGGATAAATTGAAAAAAAATTCACATCTACCGGTTATTGAACCCGGGATGCCAGCACAGAAGCCTAACGATTATTCCGCGACACCCGACACAAAATAATCGATAAATATCCAATACATATAACATCTTTCCAGGACCGTTTCTCTCAGGTAAGGTTAGAAGAAGATCGCGCCAGTCAAGCTAGAGGCTAATATGACAAAGAGAACGGAGTATAAAAGAAAATATTCCCTCATCCGAATTCCAGAAAATTCCAAAACATGACAACCCTCACATGCGGAAGGTGGCATTTTCCGATTCGTCGATTTCTAAGGGCATCCGTTGTCAATGCTAAACGAATATATTGTGCTTGCAAATATAGAATAGAATAAGAAAAACTCAATTGCTTTACCTTGCAAATTCGAATATTTCATTGTTGAGATATACGTCAATCTTCATTTGTATAAAAACTTGTACATTTGAAAAGAATTGTATATTTATTTATACGTATTGTAGGTATACTAAACGAGTGGGTTGTGGCCAACGCAAAACTCTCCACTACACAAGGAACCTTCCCCGCTAATATAACAATATCAATTTGAAATCAAATAACTTAACATTGCCAAACATAAAAATATTCTCTTGTTATATATATTTTTTATACAAAAATCTATTATTATGAACATAATTTTTCAAACGGTTGTCTGTTTTTCTTTTAACGTTGAACAACTTTGAATGCAGTTTTTTGAAGATTATTGCTATTGTACAAATAGTTTAAACAAAGTTAAAATATCTCAAAATTCCAGGTCAAACAGGAAAATTGAGAAATCAAAGAGAAACATTGAGAAAAAATAGGCCGTTGTCTAAGGAAATCTAATCAGCTAAGTTTATGTACTTCACACATATGGTATCAATATAAGTTCACCGGCCTTTTAGTTTGATCTGTACAGAGAAAACAAATTTTCATATTTGCTTACGGAATACGGCATACACACAAAAACATCACAACGAAACTCAAAGTATGCACACTCTACATGATACCCATTGAGAAATTGATGCAAAAAAATACTCTTAAAAATTGTGAAATCATGACTCTCCACTATTCCATAGTAGTGGAGAGTAAAAATGAAAATACTGAGGAAAATCCATATTTTTTTTAACTTTTTTAAAACTATATTTTTTTCAACTTTTCTACGGACAATTCTTGGTAGAACTCCATTTCAAATTATAAATAAATTTGGTACGGTAAAATAAAACCAAAGTTTTCAGTTCTACTAATTTTGATTAGTATAACTGAAAACTTTGGTTTTATTTTACCATATCAAATTTATTTATAACTTAAAAAAATAGTATTTATTTATTTTTTTATCTTTATATATAAAATTCTTCTGTACGTGTGTATGTCACTGAACTCTTCCTAAAGGGCTGAACCGAATTTGATGAAATTTTTTGTGTGTGTTTGTGTAAGTCCCTGAATGGTTTAAATTCACAAAATAGAATTTTAAACATTAATATACCTAATAAAAAAAATATTGTAATTATAAATTACAATAGGTGGCGCTAATGTAGGATTGGCTATGTTTAGTTTTTTTTCATCTGACAACACTAAGAAATCTGTCATTTGCATCGTAGTTTGTATTTTTTTGACATTTAAAGTTCTTTTCGTTCGGTATTATTCGTATTTCAATTCGTTCGTATCCGTGTTCAGACCATCTATGCTGTATTTCAATTATATACGAAATAACAATCAATCTAACCTCAAAGTGTTTAGCGGCTCATCGAACAAGAAAATATAACATCCTCATGATTCAAATACAATTTTTCCAACTGTCGATTTGTTCAGGAGAACTTTGTTCTCTTAACATATCGACAATGTATCAAGCCAGAATACGCGAGAATTGTATGGAGAGGTTTACTTTTTTCACGGCTTTTCCAACTTTGAAGTCAAAAAACACCAACTTAGAGGCTTCGCAGCATATATGTTCCATACACGGATTTACTCAGAATTCGGAGTAGAACATTTCGTGTGTCTGTGTGTGTGTCTGTGTGTCTGTGTGTGTGTATGTCTGTGTGTGTGTGTGTCCGTCCCCCCCTTATAACTTTTGATCCGCTCAATTTACAGAGCCTAAAATTTCAGAATATATAAACAGTTACAGGCCTACAAAACTTTTATACTCGGAATTTTGAATTTTTGTTTCAGTCAGGGGTTATCAACTTTTGAATTTTTATTTTATTTTTCCCTATATCTCAGAAACCATAAAAGCTAGAACGCTGAAAATTGGTATAAACATAGACAAATACAAAATCTCAAATTAGTTTTTTCAAAAAAATTCCAGGGTTTCTCAAACATTTTTTATTAAGAAAAGTATTTTTTTTATGATAAATTTATGAGTTTAACTGCCTATATTTCCATTTTTTTTTAAAATATCGAAAAAAGCCGAAACATCCCAACTAGATAATTTAATTTTATATAAAAAATATTAACATTGTAGCAGTACATCTCAAATTTTTTTTAACAATTTTTATAAAAATTGAATTTAGTGACGACATCGCTTCATACAATTTGTATGGTAGTCACCTATACACAATATCAAAGAAGACTTAATAGTTTGATACTTCATCTCTAAACATACAATATACATATACCATCATGCTGTTTTCATATTCCGGGTAGGAAAAAAAGACTGACCTCCATACTATCCTATCTTGACTACCTAGGTACATGTGTTGTATAGAAAACTAAATATCATAAAATAATAAATAATTTGTATTTATGGGTTTGGTACTTATTCTTCAACTATACATACTATCGCTGTCGACAGTTGGATCCCATGTGTTACATGCAACTAGTTGTATCACAAATAGTTCGGGCAGGACAACGTCTGTCGGGACCGCTAGTCAACAATACAATGAGGAAGTTACAAATACAATTACATACTAGAGCTAGAAGTTAAGTGCGTGTGTACATATGTGTGTGTATTATTTATTGATAAGTATTGTAATTGATAGGATATGATGAACACCTCACTAGGAAGTCCTGTACCGAGGTGTTCATTTGAACAGTTGTGTGACATAGATAGTACATATTATATAGAGTTCTTTAATTAAATTATACATGAAAAAAATATTGAGAAAAAAATGTGAAAGTAAATTTAATTTGATTAGGTGTATTTATGTTGTTGATATGATCTGAACCGGTGTTATTTATCCATGGTTTTTTTTGTAGTTTTGTGATGATGTATTTTGTGGTAGCAGTTTTAGTGAGGTTGATAGGCAATTGTGAGGTTGTAGTTTGATGGCATAGTATTGAATATGTCTTTATCCATGAGTACGCCATTAGACTTGAGACCAGTAGACTTGTAGACTTATTTGGAAAATTATTTAATTGCGGGTCCACGGCGGCGCTGTATCCAACGCATTTTGCTGAATCTGGCAAGCCGAAAATTGTACTGGATCCAACTGGATAGCTACAGTTTTTCCTTTCGCGATGAAGTGCAGGAAATCGTATTAAAATTATTGTTAGGGAGAATGTGTCCCAAGTATGCCATCTTTATCATTTTTATGCTGGACAATAATTCTCTTCCCCAGCCAGCTATTCTCGACACTTTTGCTGCTGGTGACCATATTTGTCCGTGGGATTCGTAACATTCTGCGACAGAGCCACATTTCAAATAATGGAGCTGACCAATTGACGGTCTGACGGTCAAGACGGAAAGACTGACTGTCGATAGGGAGGGATGGAAATGATTTCTGAAAGACGCCAGGGTCCGCAGCGGACCGCAATATTTTATTTATATGTTATAATATTTTATTTAACAATTGAATAATTTGCTATGTATATTTTGTTTCAGATACTGTGTGGAGTTTGAAGTCTTAAAAGCATCCAAAGCTTGCAGAAAGGAGAGCGAATATAAATATTTACAAGAAGGTAATTATTTTTATTTAATTTAACTCTATAATCTTTATTTCACTAATCATTCGATTGCGATGAAACTTTGGTTATTTGTTATGCACACACCCGGGAAGGTATTTGTGATTTTTTTTTGGTGAATGTAAAAAATCATTGTAAAGTCTATATTTCACAGAAAGAACTAAGGGGAATGATAGAAAATAAGGTATGAAGAAACGAGGTTTCGAAAAATAAATATATCCAAGAAACAAAATGTATTCATATAATACCTACTAGTCATCGTTCAGAAGTCAAAATTTGACATTAAATTTGGTCATTAAATGTGGTCATTAAATTTGGTTGTTAGGTTTGGTCATTATATTTGGTCATTAAATTTGATCATTAAATTTGTTCATTAAATTTGGTTATTAAATTTTGGTCATTAAATTTGGCCATTTAATTTGGTCATTAAATTTGGTCATTAAATTTTTTCATTAAATTTAGTCATAAAATTTTAAATAAAGTTTGAAAGGACATGATCTATGATAAAAAAAACATGTTATTCGTCAATGAGTACAAAGTTTTATTGTCATATATTGAAGTGTAATTATTGAAGTACGATTTATGTATATTGTTTCAGATTAGTATCTATATTTTTCTTGAACATTTGAATTTATCTTTGTTTGTAATATAAAACAACTGCGTTTGTCTCTATGGTATATAAAATCTATGGTTCGACGTGGAAAATTTTTGTAATCAAATTTTAATTTTTTTTTTGTATTTGTAACACAAATGTATAAATTTTAACTTTCTCGACAATCCACAATTTCTCGACAAACTCAATTTTAAATTTTAATTAATTTTAACAATGCCAAATTTCAAACTCCTCCTTGCGCGCAGTAAGCAATTTTTCGCTTCACTTATTAATAGATTACTAATGTCAAAATAATGGAAAAAAATAAATCTGTATTTTTTTTGCACATTTGATATAATTTTATAATTATTGGAGAACCAGGAACTTACACCTACAGGGCTTACGACCGTTCATCGGCTGGTTTACGTAATCACTTTATGCGTAGTTGCTTTAAGTTTCTGGTTCTCCTATAATATTCCAACTTTGTCTCTATTGAGATATTAAAAAACAGTCATAAAATATCAAATGCTTGCATATATGCAATTATAAAAATATTCGATTTAATTTTTATGTCTTTAGTATTCCATGCAAGTTGAGAATATATAAGTAAACTAGCAGACCCGACAGACGTTGCTCTGCACGAATGTTGGCTTGCCTGTCATTAGCTGGTTTAAAAAACATAAAAATAGATGTGGATTACCTTATAAAAGGAAGCACGACACATACGTATATGCCCACATATCAGCTCATGCGTTTATTCTTGACGTTTCAATCACAAAATATATATTCAAAACCTCACTTTTACATTACGGAGATTTATAACATTTGGCTATCAAAAACAGAATATATCACAATATAATACAATATAATGTCACAATTATATAACGATAATAATATAATTTTAGCTGTGAGGCACCGGCTTAGAATAGTGCTTCCATTCTGTTAAATCATTGTTTTCGAGTGTCCCGTAAGCGCCGGGTAATCAAAAATACAACAGGCAACAATAACATCTCACATAGTTCAGCAATGAGGTTCACCACCCATTCTGAATGTAGTGCCTTTTTTGGTGAAACGAGACTGGTGCGTGGGTATAAATAGATGTGTTGTTCTCCCCTTTATAAGGCAATGCACACCCGCACACCTTTCGCTGGTTACCCCACATTGTGGGATATGTCGTGATGGTATGAATGAATGAATGAATAATAATATACATATAACTAAATAATTTAATTTACTTGTAAAAAAACTAAATAGCTTTATACAATAATAATAATAAATTATTATACAAATAGTAATTTCACTAACAGCGTTGAGAAAACATCAAGTTTTAATGGCATAACCAACATTGCATAATATTATGACATATCGGAAAGCAATGTTGGCACTATTAAAAATGCATATTCCGAAAATATTTATAGCGATTGATATTTATTAATGTATAAAATTCCTTTTTGTGAATCTAATCCATTCGGGGACTCACATAAACACACACAAAAAGTTTCATCAAAATCGGTTCAGCCGTTTAGCAGGAGGGAGTTCAGTGACATACACACGCACGGAAGAATTATATGTATAAAGATAAAAAACAAATATTTATAAATGTAGGTGAATTAATGTTTTTCTGTCACAACTTAATTTAGGAAAATTAATATAATATGTACAAGTCAATATATTTTATTAAGTGTATAAATTGAAGTAAATTAATTTTGTTACAAGGATATACAATTAATTTTGAGCTACCTTCATACGATTTTTGTATGCCTGAGTATTAGGATAATGCCTATAATATTAGGAGCTCATCATTTTTCAAAATTAATTTTTGAAAGTGGAAAATTTTCCGTATAGAAGAACCTAATTGACTGAAGTCAATTTTTCTGAAGCGGGAGAACGCGAAACGGAGAGAATTCTCATCTCCACTACGATAAATATTATTTTTTTTATTTAAATATGGCGAAAAATAAAAATCGTTAGAAAATGTAGATACCGCATTTCAGATTATGGTTCTGTATTACAGAGTCAAATTGGCAAGTATTGTCAAAATGGTGGATTTTTTTTTATACACATGTATATTCCAACTGTCGATTCGTTCAAGAGAATGAAATTCTATTGAAGGAAGAGGCAGTTAAAATCCAAGATGCGTGTGTATGAAGGAACATTTTGTATGGCGTAGTGGACTTTTTGCAAGCTAAAAACACCAACTTAGAGGCTTCGCAGCATATATGTTCCCATACATGGATTTACTCAGAATTCGGAGTAGAACATTTTATGTGAGTTTTGTGTCTGTCTGCCTGTCCCCCCCCCTTATAACTTTTTATCCGCTCAATTTACAGGGCCTAAAATTTCAGAATATATAAACAGTTATAGGCCTACAAAACTTTTTTTACTCAGAATTGTAAATTTTTGTTTCAGTCAGGGGTTATCAACTTTTGAATTTTTAGGTTTATTTTTACATATATCTCAGAAACCATAAAAGCTAGAACGCTGAAAATTGGTATAAATATAGACAAATACAAAATCTGAAATAAGTTTTTTCAAAAAAATTCCAGGATTTCTCAAACATTTTTTATTAAGAAAAATATTTTTTTATGATAAATTTATGAGTTTAACTGCCTATATTTCCAATTTTTTTAAAAATATCGAAAAAAGCCGAAACACCCCAATTAGGTAATTTAATTTTCTATAAAAAAATTTAATATTGTAGAAGTACATCTCAAATTTTTTTAACAATTTTTATAAAAATTGAATTTAGTGACGACATTGCTTCATACAATTTGTATGGCAGTCGCCTACACACAATATCTAAGAAGACTTAATAGTTTGATACTAATCTCCAAACATAATACATATATACCATCATGCTGTTTTCATATTCTGGGTAGGATCAAAGGACTGACCTCCATACTATCCTATCTTGACATACATACCTAGGTACATGTGTTGTATAGAAAACCAAAGATCTTAAAATATTAAATAATTTGTATTTATGGGTTTATAGTTTGGTACTTATTCTTCAACTATACATACTATCGCTATCGACAGTTGGATCTCATGTGTTACATGCAACTAGTTATACAAATACACTTCGTATTTTATGCCAGAAAAAGACGTAGCTAAGGGTTGTGCCAAGTGATAGTGTTACACAGTAGTTTTTAAACTTCTATCATAAGTATACGTCGTATAGAGGAAGGTGTTTTATTTTAATTATAATACCTTTTCAGGTAATACCAACGATTTGCAAATAACGTTAGATATAGATAAATGAATCTTATTTTGCTTTTTCTAGGTGAACGCGTCTGTATCAAATGCGAAAGCGAAGCCCTCCGCAAGAACTTGGAGTGGAGATGCCAGGGTCATGGTGTGTCTTCAAGAACCACCAGATTTTCCGCTCTCTCAGCGCCTCACTGCCACGGCAAATGGCTGAGAATCACACCCGATTCGGACGAAAAGGACAACTACACCCTACAGTACACGCACAATTCCACTGACGACAGCTCGTGCGCGGGAATATCATGCAAAAGCGGCGCCAAATTCATTTTCGTTTGAATTTTGAACTCGTCACCATATTGAAAGAAAAAGATGGCGGTGTTCATAGACAAACACATCGGGCATAGCCTTCTTGTAATACCAACCATAAAACTTTATCTGGCAACATTATAAGTAATCCCGTATATGATCACAAAGAAAATTATACGTTTAATACCCATCGAGTTTATAAAATATGTTTTATACCTTTCAGTTAATATTTTTAAAACATAATATTGTGTTAGTTATTAAATAATTGATTTAATCATTTAACCTTTTGACAAAATCAATTGATATCTCTTATGTTTGAGCACTGGACAAAAAACGTAAATTTTGAGAATACTCCCACCTAGTTACATTTTTTCATCTATAAAACCCATTTATTTCTCACTTCCTCAACACTCGAATCTAAAAATCAAAAAATGAATACCTACTATATAAAAAAACAAAGTAATAACAAAATGTAAACATAATAATATTTTTTACAAAATGAAATTAACAATTAACAAAATAAGATTTACATTGCTAATACAAATCTTAAAATTTATAAATTTCCTAATTTATGAATGAAAGATTGCCAATTGCATCTAACACGCCACTTGCGCAGGGTGCAATTAAATATTTAGTATTTTTATTTATCTGTAAAATTATATTATTCTTATCAAAATGTTGCCAGATATTATTTTACAGGACCTACTCAAGTTGAGAATGGCTATGGTTTGGAGTAGGTACAAAATAAATAAAAACCATAGATTATGTTTTCTTTTTACCGCCGCCGATAAAAATAAATCGAGCATAGATTTTTATTTCATGTATACATAGACGGTGCTTTACCTACTCACTTGGTTTATTCGAATATTAAAAATTCGAGAAACCGTGTTCTATTTTCAAATTTATATCAACTCAAATCACAACCAACTTCACGTGAATGTCCAGAGTATCTTATCAGATTCAGTGCTCCATTTTCAAATCACAACGTGACCGAGTCAGTGAATCTGTGACGAAAGTATTCATACCATATTTTGAAGTGGGACATTTATTACGAATGTTTTTGACAACCTGGTTGGCAAAAAATAAAAAAAACGAATTATTGAGTTTGGTTAACCTTTTTCGTGTATATCACTATAAAAATATGTTCAATATGGACATTTTCATAATATGTTATATACAAACATATCGGTAAAAATAAATATTAAAAAAATATTGCTTTCATTGAAATATGAGAATAATATAACAAGCAAGTATACAAGCCAAAAACGAACTTTATTTCTGGCGCTGTTCAGGGGTGACATCTGTGCAAGAGCATATTCACTTCATGTTTTCATTTTTCAGTTTCTCATCATTAAAATATATAGAACTTTCAAAACTGTATTGATAAGGGAACTCAATAAGAAGGCATAATTAGTGAACGTTGCGCAAGTGCATAAAGTGATCACGTAAACCAGCCGATGGCAGGTCGTTAGCCCTGTAGGTGCCTCGAGTTCCTGGTTTTTCTACAATATCTCAACTTCGTCTCTTTTAAGAAATTAAAAATTTGTCTGAAAATATATCATTCAAATGACACCTTATATTTTGCCAACCAGATAATTCAATCCATTTATATTGTGATTGTGAACACAAATTTTGAATACCCCGTCTAGATATATGGATGAAAGTCTATGAAAAAAATACACTTTTTGTATATTTTGCTTATTTTATTTTGTAGGTTTATACAAAAAAAAAATCACGAAATGCACACTACTAGTAATATTTTAAATATTGTATTAAAAAACAAATAATTAGTTTGTAAGAAATACTTGAAAATATGTTTTCAATGCTTTATAAACGTTTATATTTCTGCTTTTATTTTATTAAGTCATTTACAAATTTATAATCATGTAAAATAAACAGGTATGTAGGTACCTATGTTACCTACTTGGAATTTTTTTATAAAGTTTACATAGCTTACGTTCAAAGTTTCTGTATAATTTCAATCATTTTAATATAGGTAGTTTAAATTGACTTTATGAAATTTTAATCAAGTAGGTAATATACAAATTGTTTAAAATATGAAACATGCTCGTTTAATTCAATCAAACATAATATATGGTAGGTACATTTCATGAATATGTTAGTATTTTTTAAAACAGAGTTTTGTTATTTCTTATTTAAAGTTTCTCTTCAAAATGTACCAAATCAGTATTCCAGAAAATTAATATAACTATGTTTTCTGAAGAATTATACATATTCGCAAAAAGCTCATATTTATGTTAGCAAAATCAACCCAGAAAATCATATTATATATAAGTAAATATATTTTTTGTTCATTCAATTAAATGGTTGTTTTGGATCCTTTTTCCAATAAATAAAATAAGTTATTTGTCGTTCGAACTTTTTTAAATTTAATCTTCGGTGTTTATAACCATATGACGTTGATTTTATTTTTTTGCAAGAGTGTAAAAAAATGCTAATTTTTCAACTAGATACTACCTACATAATATATCCTGGGAAGTTATACATAATCTTCGAAGAATATTTTATAATAATTGCAATTTACAAGATTTACGGGAAAAAAGAATTATATTTATCCATACAAAATTCGCAAAGTATATTTTTATAATTTGACCAACATAATTTATTGATTCAAAATTAATAAAACTCTTCTATAATTTTGCCATTTTTAATCATTTTAACAGCCATGTTTGCTACTTTCAATGATGGTTACAAAGAATAGGAATAAGAAGAAAAATAAAACCCATATTTTACAAAAAAAGTCCCGAGGAAATTTGCCATCAAAATATTGACCCATTAAATCTTAAGTTAAACAAAGAATGCCAACAAAGCCAGCAATGAACCTTCAAAGCTTTAACGGAATATTTTATACTGCGTTTATGTTTTATAATATTGATTAATGGACGCTTCAGGTGTTTTGAATATATATTGGCATTATTTTAAAATAAAAAATCACATTCAAGATGGCGGCCGATCAATCTGTCAGCTGGAATATTATTAGCTGTCAAAATGTTTGCGGGAAATCCGATGAATATAATAAACTCGGGGAAATTTCACTTGAAGCGCGTTTTTATTATACTCGTGTGACAATTTGCGAACAAAGTTTTTTTTATTATTTTCCGAATTTTACCTAATTCTGACAAATGGATACCACAATTTGACGCGAGAATAAAAAGTAATGGAGTAATATTATTAACACAGAACGTTGAAGTTTATTGTCTATGGTTTAACATGGCTTGTTTATAAATAGAATAATGATTATTAATCGACCAGTATAATATATATTTTTTTGAATTTTGTAATCCACATATTTGCTGATTTACATAAGAATTTGTTATATTGTGTGTATTTTTTCAATGAAGCGAAGTAGGTACGTATTTAAATATTTATTTTAACATGTGTGCCGATCAGAGTTCGATTTAAAATATAATAAAGCAATTTTAATCAATTTTACTCAAGAAGCAAATAAATTTTTACTGTTCAATTTTAATATAGTCTTGTCATAAATATCGTTTTTTTTCTTCAAAATGAACACATATTTATGATCTAACCATAGAATAATAATTGCTATTCATAGGTTTTCATTTAATACACTAGATGTCGTAGTTAGCAAATTTTGTATGAATCGAATGTGAGTCATTTTTCAGGGGGGATTTTTGAGGTTTTGGTTCCAGACCACATCGTTTTTCTATAGAAAATAACGACTAATGTGAATTGTTTTCGGACATATATGTCTAAAAAACATTTTAATTATTAATAATTTAGAGAACATTTATCTAGGATGTGTTGAAATGTAAGGAAAACTGAAATATTTTGTCAACCAAAACGTCAAACTCGCGATATTCCATGACTCGCTTTTTGCACAGAGTACTACATCTGGGTGTATTATAATAAAAATCTATGTTATTATTTTTATTCTATGGATCAAACCTGTATAAATTTGGAATCATTTAAAACATGTTGTTGCGAAATAAATGACATTGGTGCAACCATAGATTTTCATATAATTTACTAAATGTCGCAGTTAGCAAATTTTGTATGAATCGAAGTGAGGCTTTTTTCCGCGGGACTTTTGACTACAAGGTGGGAAGATCACATCGTTTTTTTATAGAGAATAACGACTAATGTGAATTGTTTTCGGATGTATTTGTCAAAAAAACTCTTGGTTCGTAAAGATTTAGAGTACAGTTATCTAGGAAGTATTGAAATGTATGGAAAACTGCAATATGTTGCCAACCAAAACGTCAAACGCGCGATATACTAAGACTCACTCATTGCACCGAGTACTCAATCTAATATATTATATGAAAATCTATGGGAGCAACCTATGCTTTACTGCCATTCTGAATTCAAATTTTAATTCGAATATTCATCTACTTCTATTTAAATCATTATTATCTTTGCTTTTCAGAATGAATTTGTTTTGACGCCTTTTTTTACAATGTAGTGTGCGATTTTAAGTCTTCATTATTTTGATGAATAAATAAAATGAAAAAATAAATATCATAACATTCATATCTCCATTAAAATTATATATAGTTAATAATAATATTGATTAGGTAATTATTATTATTATTGTTATTATAAGACAGTAGTGTTTGGTATTGATTAAAGATGAATTTTAATTTAATAATTATACAATACAAGTAAGTAATGTCATACCTTGTAAGGTTTTAATGATAATATTAAGAAGTATTGTATGATTTGTTTTGAAACCAACAATAATTACTGTAAATAAATAGATTAGGTATTATAAATAATGAAACAATAAACTATTTACTGCATTTATTATCAAACTTTTCTTTTATTTGTAGTCCACTTCTAATTCATTTATGTCACACGAACTGTCATTAAATCCCCGCCATATACCTAATTTCCACATAGCAAAATTTTAATCTACAATGCAATAACCACAACTCTCATAATAATTAATTTATACACTGGCAGATATTATCCTAATTAATGGGGTAGAATATCATGTAAGCCAGAGTATATAATACCTACGGATAATGTAAGCTAAAGAGAAGAAAAAATAGATATTTTGTCCCATAACTTCATTATTTTCCATAGACAACGCAGAACGCCTCTATCAATTTCTCATAGACAACTTTAAATAATTTCTCTAGTATATCATGAGTTAAAAAAATAGATTTTTATTACAATATACTAGATGTAGTTCCGGGGGATTTCTTACGTTTTGGTGTGCAGATCACACAGTTTTTCTATAGAGAATAACGACTAATGTGAATTGTTTTCGAGAGTAATGGTTGCTTTCGGAGATAATAGCTTTCAAAGTGTTGAAATTGTTTTTTTACCACGTCAGTTATTATGAAGTTTTAAAAGTATAAAGCGTGATTTTTTATATTTACCCGCTGTTGTATCCTTTTACAGAAAAATATCAGCCTTTATACTAAGTAATTAAAATATATATTATATTTTAAGATGTCAACTAAAAAAATAAACCTTAACACTGTTTTAACGAAAACAATATTAATAAATATTGGGAAGCTTGTTTCAACGGAATAGACGGTAATATTTTCCGTCAGAGGGGGAATGAGCGTTACAAGGCTGTGTTAGGAGGCATTTTTTGTGTATGATTGTTGTGTGACCGTTTTTTGTGCCTCCTAATCAACACGGAAAGGTAAATACGCGGACAGGATTTGAATGAGAGATCGGGGCCGCCCAAGTAAAAGATGTCCGTGTGAACGATATTCTGAAAGACGGAAATGTAAGAAGTGTGAAAAACAGACGAACATGACATGTATGAGGATAGAATATGTGGCGTTCGGTTATCTCTATGAGGGATATGACGTGATGGCGTGTATGTATGTTTATTAATGTGAGATATGTGAGTAAAAGAGATAGCATGTCTGTGTGTGTATATAGTGTTGGAATGGACGCGCGGGCGGTCATTCATCGTTTCGCCGTTATAGTAAATACCTCCGTATAATTGTATAGTAATATTGACCTTGAATATATTGTATTGTACTATTCGTGTTGTTAGAATAAAGTGTATAAAGAATATACATCTTTCACTTGCAAAATAATCAGAGTTCCACCCCAACAAATATTAGTGTACAAGGACACTGTAATTAATAAAAAGTCATTTTCAAAAATTATCATCAGAAATTGAAAAGATCGTGTTAAGGTTTGGATACGTATTCTTGAAATAAAATATGGAATAAATTAATTTCGTTATTCAAAAACTATTAAAGACTTTCCAAGTGTACAACAATGAACCGCCTAAACCGAATTCAAATTTGGAACCTCCTGTCAAATGGAATATCTGATATTATCATTTCAAATTTTCTCTCCGTGTTTCTCCATTTTACTTCCAATATTGTTCACACAATAAAATACGTTTTCCCCATCACTACCAAGACCCAGTGTGGGCTCAATATTCAAAATTTACAAATAAACCCCTTTATAAAATTATATTCCGAACAAAGATATTGTGAATTTTCACAAATAAATAAATTACTTCTACAAATGAATATAAACTCGACAACATAATATTAACATACAATTTTAACACAGAGGGTCTTAGGTGTCTGTCATTAATTGGCAACCGTTGGTTCAAGACAGAAATGAACTCAATTTAAAATTTACATACATATGAAGATGACAGAAATGAAACGACAGGTCGGAAATCGTCCGAGAGATGGCAGAGATGTTCTATACGTAAACAGATTATCTTTTTATGACGAAAAAAGGCATCAGTATCCTATGCTTTCCTCAAGGTGTAGTCCTTACTTGAGAGCCTCTTAAACCAGAATGCACAGTACTAGTACCTAAATACTAACTCCTAACCTCACTGAAGTATTTAGTATTCTTAAGTTAGCAATTGCGTTGCAGAGACATCACTAACTAAATACTAAATACTACGCCAATCTTAATGTCGATGGCGTAGAATTTCACATTAATGTGTATGAAGAAAAGAGATAGATAGCTTTCTATGGGCTTAGACTAACGTGTAAAATGTTTTTTTTTTGCTATAACAACACAAATATATGTAGCCAACTTCACACTGACAGCTCGATGTCACGATTTTTCTGAAATACCAGCGAATTTTCGGCATCTCATATAGATCGCTGAATACTCTGTTTGGTATTTGATTTGACAAAATTACCAAATACATATTTAACGAAGCCGATAAAATCATCATCCACCGAAAATATCTCGTATTGTAGTATTAAACCACTCGTAAGGTTCCTCGCGATCAACCTTACTTTTTGACAATTTGCAAATGTTAGTTTACGCCAACGCGCATGCGCTAAGTATTTAGATATTATGACCCGAATGCACAGTCCTAGGTACCTAAATACTAACTCCTAACCTCACTGAAGTATTTAGTATTCTTAAGTAAGCAATTGCGTTGCAGAGACATCACTAACTAAATACTAAATACTACGCCAAACTTAAGGTCGATGGCGTAGAATTTCACATTATTGTGTATGAAGAAAAGAGATAGATAGCTTTCTATGGGCTTAGAAAGCTATCTATCTCTTTTCTAACATTTGACGTTTAAAATGTTTTTTTGCTATAACAACACGAACATATGTAACCAACTTCACACTTCACACTGACACTTCGATGTCACGATGTTTTTGAAATTCCACCGAATTTTCGGTATCTCGTATGGATCACTGAATACTCCGTTTGGTATTTGATTTGACAAAATTACCAAATACATATTCAACGAAGCCGATAAAATCATCATCTACCGAAAAAATCTCGTATTTTAGTATTAAACCACTCGTAAGGTTCCTCGCTATCAACCTTACTTTTTGACAATTCGCAAATGTTAGTTTACGCCGATGCGCATGCACTAAGTATTTAGATATGTCTCTGCAATGCAATTCTCATAGAAAATCGTCGTAGCATCCTCCAGTTAGGAAGCCACGTGATCTCCTAACTTAAGTGAGCGACTGTGCAATGAAAACATGGTTAGTATTTAGAATTTAGTATTTAGGTAGGACTCTGCATTCGGACCTAAGTCTCTGCAATGCAATTCTCATACAAAAAACTTCGTAGCATCCTCCAGTTAGGAAGCCACGTGATCTCCTAACTTAAGTGAGCGTTTGTGCAATGAAAACACGGTTAGTATTTAGAATTTAGTATTTAGGTAGGACTCTGCATTCGGACCTTAAGGTATAAATACACTTCCTCTTCTGGAATGTAACCCAGCAGAGGAAGATTGGTTTGCACTAAACACTCCATCTCTCCGCATATGTCCGCAAGCCACTACATAACTTGGTAGCGGCCACAACGCACATCACTGATCAGCTGGTCCATATGACTGTTTCTAGGTCAACGTCTATAGTTTTTTGCCTTTCGTCTTTCCTTCGGCGACAGAAACAAGAAGACCCGGATGCCGGGATGTTATGACCTATCCATTTGGATCGCTGTTGGGCAACCCTCTTTAGGAGTTGTCTCGTTTCTCCGACTCTGCTCAGTACCACGTCGTTTGGAATGTGGTCAGACCAATGGATCCTAGCCAGAAGCACCACATTTCAAAGGCAGCCAGACATCCAGATTCTCTCCGGTTGAAAGTCCACGTTTTGCTGCCATACAGCAACACACTCCAGAAGAGTTTTAATCAAGCTCATTACTTATTTCGGGCAACTAACAAATACTATGTCAAATATTTATTTACCACGCACCCAATAACATGTCGACACATTCTGGAGACTAACGACATTGTTCATCTCACAGAACCAGACTATTAAAAAATGTGTCTCGACTAGGAATCGAACCCGGAACCTTTGGATCATCAGCCAGATACCTAACCAACTGAGCCACGAAGGTCGACTGTATGCTCATGAATACAAAAAAGAAGTTAAGGACAACACTTATGTACCTTCAAACTTATTTAACATCTCAATAGAGACGAAGTTGGGATATTATATAATAACCAGGAACTCAAGGCACCTACAGGGCTTACGACCTGGCATCGGCTGGTTTACGTGATCACTTTATGCGCTTGTTCACCAATTATGCCTTATTATTGAGTTCCTTTATCAATGTAATTTTTAAAAGTTCTATATATTTGAATAATGTGTAACAATTCACCTGAAAATAAAGAATTATACTATTGCCATCTATGAAGTAACGAAGAAACTTCTTTTTACTCTCCACTACTATGGAATAGTGGAGAGTCATGATTTCGCAAAATTTAAGCGTATTTTTTTACATCAATTTCTCAATGGGTATCATGTAGAGAATGCACACTATGAGTTTCATCGTGATGTGTTTGTGTGTATGGCGTATACGGCGTACACGCCGTGTACGGCGTAGCATTTATCTTTTTTGTGTCCTCTCTACAGCCCAAACTATTAGTCCGATTGACTTCATATTTACATCATATGTGTAAAGTGCATAGACCTAGAGCTGATTAGTTTTCCATAGACAACCGTTAATTTCTTCTCTATGATTTTATCATTTATGTTGTTTTTTTTGTGTCCTCTCTACAGCCCAAACTATAAGTCCGATTGACTTCATATTGATATCATATATGTAAAGTCTATAAACTTAGAGCTGATTAGTTTTCCATAGATATCCGTTAATTTCTTGTCTATGATTTCATCTGTCAAAATTTTCAAAATGCTCTCACGGTCTGGAAAATCAAGATTTTATTTTTTTTTATTTTTTGATACAATAGAAATATATTCTTCGTAATTGCATTCAGGGATTGTCAACCTTTAAACAAAAAAAAATCTATGGTCTGTTATATTAAATGTGTAATTGTATATTTATATGAAAAAAATACACAATACCTACTACATATTCATAGAATCCTCTTGACTTCTTTGGCCATAATTACTTCGGCATTCCTGAATTTCATGTAGTGGAGAGTTTAGCGTTGGCCACAACCCTCTCGTTTTTTAAACGCCATCTATTGAGAAATTAGTTTATTTGTAAAGTGATGACGTAAACCAGCCGATGACAGGTCGTAAGCCCTGTAGGTGCCTTGAGTTCCTGGTTCTTCTATAATATTCCAACTTCGTCTCTATGGAGATGTTAAAAAAGTTTGTCAGTAAAAATATCATTTGAAAATCCAATGTTTGCGTATTTGCAAATAAAAAAAATAATATTCGACTTACCTTCAATGTTCGTGCACTCCTTGATATTTGTTTCTGAATACAGTGCTCCGTTCCACCATTGAACTTTTCAACTTTTCACTTTTCGCTTTGCGATTTGAGAATTTCGCAAAGTGCAAAGCGTTCGCGTTCCACGAAAAAAAAATGGTCACTTTGCAGCGTCGCCAAACATTTGCAAACTCTTTTCAATTGACGCTAGCGACACCTAGTGATAACTTAGTAGTACCAAGTGTTTCGCGCGTAGCGAAAACGATCATTTGACACCGTTCGTTCTTGTATGTTTTGTGATTTCGTTGTTGTTAGAAAATGAGCCGGAAAGACAATATTAAAAACTTTTATAATATTGCAACTTTTACTTTGCGAAAAAATGTACTTAATGGTGTAACGAAAACAAGCCGAAGAATTGCAAAGTACAAAGCGCAAAGTTGAAAAGTACTATGGTGGAACGGGGCACAGGTGTCAGTTTCTAAGTATAGCAAGTATGTTTTATTAATCTGATTGAAAATGTTTTGAAATTCTGGAAATATTAGGAAACTCATATATTTCTCTTTGAACTCTTAAACAATACAACAATTTGTGTGAGGTGTGACCATTATTTACTCCACTGCCCATTTTTAGTCCGAATTTTGTCGACTCTGAAATTTCGATGACAATTAAGTCCTCCCCCAAACGGGGACTGACGGGGGTATAATATTTGCTACACATTTAAGACCCGATTATAAACCCTTTGTTCTTTGAACGATTTCTAAAAATACCGAAAAGCGAACGGGTCGTGGTCAACGCCAAACTTTCATTTTCATATTGCACAACTCTTTATTTTTTTGTGGTTAGAATCAAACAAGGTATGACAATTATATACGATAATTTATTTTCCTTTAAATGGCAATATTTTCGTCAAGTTGAATGATATGGCTCAACTGATTCAAGCAAAAGCTGCCTGATTTGCCAGACTAAACGATCGTCCTGAAAAAAGGAAAATCAATAATCGCTCTGAAATAAAAGTGACAATTCATATACCTATACAATTTTATAAGTGGTTCCTTTTTATATCATATCTATATAGAAAAGTTTAATGATTTTTAAGAATGGTGAATAGGGTCCTGTTTAATTTCTATTGTGTATTACTTGAAATAAATTATATTAATGGATCTTTAAATTTTTAAACTTTGATGATGTCTGTCAGAGGGTTTTCACCGTATGAAAGACATGATTTCTTATAGCATTACGTAAAAATATCAAATATACACGCTTTCTGTTACATGTTACAAAAGCATTTTCCATTTTCAAATTCTGTGTTAGTTGAAAATCTGCCAAAGGATTCAAACCGGTCGCAATTTAAATTCTAATTACGTGGTTTATACAAAGTAATAAAATGTATAAAAATATATCTCAATATATAAAGATCTCGTATCACAATGTTCGTACACGCTTATCTCTAAAACCACCAAACCGATTTAAATGAAATTTTGTAAAGATGAATGATTGGTTCCAACTCGAAAGATAGGATAGGTGGTGTTACCAAGATCTAAAAAAATATTTTAATTTTTTGAACGAATAATTTTTTTCAGATTTTTCATCCAATAATACATACAAGCAGAATTGTTTATATGTACACATGGTCGTTGTTATTTTTAAAGTTGTGTAATCTTTTGATAGTTGACGGTGTGAAAATCTGTTGACATCTGTATCACGCATTTAGGGAATAGACCACACTCAAGTGTACGAAAAAAATAGGAAACGTACCTATACTAGTTGCATGTAACACATAAGATCCAACTACTAGTTGCATATAACACATGAGACCCAACTACTAGTTGCATGTAACACATGAGATCCAACTACTAGTTGCATGTAACACATGAGATCCAACTACAAGTTGCATGTAACACATGAGATCCAACTACAAGTTGCATGTAACACATGAGATCCAACTACTAGTTGCATGTAACACATGAGATCCAATAACTAGTTGCATATAACACATGAGATCCAACTACTACTTGCATAAAACACATGAGATCCAACTACTACTTGCATAAAACACATGAGATCCAACTCCTAGTTGCATGTAACACATGAGATCCAACTACTAGTTGCATGTAACACATGAAATTCAACTACTAGTTGCATGTAACACATGAGATCCAACTGTCGATAGCGATAGTAAGCATAATTGAAAAATACATAAGTATCAAACTATAAACGCTTAAACACAAATCAATAAATATTTTAATTTTTTTTCTATATATAACATGTAGGTACCTACATATGTCAGGATAGGATAGTATGGAGGTCAGTCTGCTTTACCTACCCATAATACAGTAACTATAAGAACAGTTAATATTATTCAAATCAATACTAAGCAAAATAATTCGTTTCTGAAGTGTACCGCAAAGCATTATTTTACTAGCGCTATTGTCTTCTGCTTTTGACTATATCTAAACAATAAAATATATTTTAATTAATGCCGTGTCACGATATTTGTATGTAGTATAGATATGCAGATGTATGTTTACTGAAAATGCTTTATTTTATAGTAGGTACCTCAGTCAAGATGTAAATTGAAATATTTTCAATTATAACTCTGTCATGGGTATAATGGTTTTGTAATAGACGACACGGAGGGAACGTGAGAGGATATGGGGAACGAGAAAGGGTAAGAGGTTAGGTATGATGAAATAATATAGTATTGAGTATTAATAATTCATTAAGGTGAAAATACATATTAAGTATATTATGTGGTGGTTACACCTGGATTAGTAACAGAACTGCAGGAAGATATTTCACCAGAAAATATTAAATATATTTATGTGTAAGTATGTATGTGTATTTCCTTGGCTTTAGCTTCATGTATAATACTCCAGAATCCAGATGTTTCGGACTGTTTGGGAGCCAATGAAGGAAAAGCAAAAATACCGATACAAATTTTAAGATAGGAATTTCCCAATGAGTTTGATGTACGTTAGAGGCTAGCGTCCATACAGGCGCGGTTGACGGAGAGCATCATACGGTTTTAGTATTCTTTGTATAGGAATTCATACAAGTGCAGTGATCGATCGGCATCGTATGGAGAGCGCGCATTATTGCTATCATTTTCGCTAGGAGATAAATCCGATTGGTACGCTGCGCCTATATGGACGCTAGCCTTTTAAAGATGAATATTTGTCCTTATTTTTTTTATTAACTTTAAGAACAAACCTGACTTGAAATGCTTAATCACTCATTCACTTAAATTTTATGCACTCTTTTAGCACAAAAAGGGTTTATTTCTCTACGACATATAGTTATGGAGTAATTTAAAAAAATAGTTTGAAAAGGTTTATTTTATACACACACATACATACCATCACGCCATGTCCCTTGCGGGGTAGGCAGAGAGAACCGAACGCCACATTTTTCTATCCTGGCACGCATCCCTCGCTTCGTCCACATTCATGCATCGTCTCATACATGCTCGTGTATTGCTCACACTTCTAACATTTCCGTCTTTCAAAATTTCGTTCACATGGTCGTGCCATCCCTTTCTTGGGCGTCCCCGACCTCTCATTCCATTCCTTTCCGCTCTGTATATTTTCTTCGTCAGGCGCTCCTCATTCATTCTCCCCATGTGACCAAACCATCTCAATGTTTTCACTTTCATTCTAGTAATGACATCTTTCTTCATCGTAGATTCTTTCCTTATGTCCTCATTTCTTACCCGGTCATACATCGTTCTATTACAAATCCTTCTTAACGATCTCATTTCAACTGCATTTATTCTACTTTCATGCGTCTTCTGCCATGTCCAGGTTTCACTTGCATACGTCAAGGTTGGCACTACGACGGCGTTATGAATGTCAACTTTGGCATCCTTTTATTTTAAATATATTTTTTTATATATGTTAACGTGGAAGTCACTAAACAGACTGAGGACGGGCGTTGGGAGAACGCTGGATTACCTGTCTACATGGGGCTTCCTGCAACATGGAATACCAATGACACGTGACTGTGGAGAGCAGCAGACCACCGCACATCTGTGCAGCTGCCCCTCAAGTCCAGTCAACTGCACCATGCACGATCTTATGGTGGGCAATGAATGTGCTTTTGACGTTGCTTGGCACTGGCAGAAGATTATTTAAATGTGTTGCTGACACGATAGAAGAAGAAGAAGAAGAAGGGAATTTATGCTTAATTTTAAATTTGTATGACGAACATGAATTAGATAAATATAGAAAATACTTATGATATTTCTTAAAAACACACTGTTTCACGTATATTTGATAAATTTGGTTTCAAATTGGAGAGTTTTAAGTAGAACGATGTATGACAGGGTCAGAAATGAGGACATAAGGAAAGAATGTAGGATAAAGAAAGATGTTATTAATAGAATGAAAGTGAACACATTGAGATGGTTTGGCCACATGGGGAGAATGAATAAGGAACGTCTGACGAAGAAAATATACATTGCGGACAGGAATGGAATGAGAGGTCGGGGCCGCCCAAGAAAGGGATGCCACGTCCATGTGAACGGTATTTTGAAGCGTGAACAACAGACGAACATATATAAGACGATGTATGAATGTTGATGAGGTGATGAATGTATGAGGATAGAAGTAAGTGGCGTTCGGTCCTACCCCGTGAGGGACATGGCGTGATGGTATGTATGTATGTATGTATGTATATTAGTTTTAAGTTTATATACCCTCTTAACCCAATAAAAATATTTTCATTCATTTTCGTGAAATGTGAAACTACCGAACTGTCTTGCGCTTCGAGGCACCGGCTTAGAATAGTACTTCCATTTTTTATTATTTCCAACGTTTTCGGGTGTTCCGTAGGAGCCGGGTAATAAAAAATATAACAGACATCTCACAAAGTTCAGCAATGAGGTTCACCACCCTTTCTTAATTTTGCCTTTAAAGGTGAGACGAAACTAGTGTGTGGACATACACGCACGTGTCGTGCATCCTTTTGTAAGGTAATGCCCACCCGTGAACCTGTCGTTGGTTACCCTGGTGGGATATGCAATGATAGTATGTATGTATGTAGGTTGTATCTCTTACCTTTTTGCATCAGTCATATTCAATCAGTTATTTGGAACACGAAAACAAACCGTTGTCTTTATTTTTTCTCTGTCTTACTTCGAAATCTCTTTTCCTCGTTCTCCCTTTGAAGATACAGCTTACGTGAAATTGAATTAATTACTTCAATCGAGCCGTACTCATTAATTTATTGTTCTCCTTTGTCAATAAGGATCGTCTTTCCTTGGCGTCGTTCCCGTTCCTACTCCGTTCATTATGCAAATAATGTCTGATATCTGGGTGCAGGGTAAAGACACCCCTAACGACATTTGCTGTACAAATGTCACAAGGTAATTGCAATCACAGAGAAAGAGACGGCTCACCACTTTGACTCTCTCACTCTGTTTCTCGTGGTACAGACCAATATAAGTTTGGAATATTTTACAAAACAAATTGTTGTAGAGGGAAACTAGCTGTATCAAGGAGAAAATATATTTAGCATAAATTATGACGTCACGATGACTTTGAATATGGAATGTACTCTTACAGCCGTATTCAGAGACAAATATGAGAATTGAGGAGACCTCAGACCTCAATTTTTATATTTTCTTATTTTTTAAATAATAAATACATTATGTCCTTTTTTAATGTGTAGCTGCACCTTGTCAGCTGCAATATGTATAGCCTCATGATTCTCGAATACACCCGACGATTATAGAAGATCAACGAACCACAGCCCACCGCTGCATGTTGATACGAGCCAATGTACCTACTGATATTTATTCATGCGTTGATCGTTTAACAGAGTAGAGTCGCGTTTAATCTCAAATTTATTAGTTCCGACCCACGACATCACAAATTAGTTAACTTATTATTATTTTGTAATATATGTTTTATTCGAATATACCAGTGTTGATCATATAAGTTATTTTATTTGAAACCTTTTATCACTATAAACAATATACATATTATCAATTATTTAATGAACTGATATAAGCAATATCATATTGGGAGGTAGATGTTTTAAATTAAATATAATCCTTTTGAACATGCAAATATTAATATAATCCCTTATGATTAAATAAAATAGATAAAAACATCCACCCCCAACAATGAATATATGTAAATAAAGAATAAATGCTTGTGCTATAGGTGAACGAAATCGGTCGAGGCAGGATTCTAACTCGCGACCACCGGATTACTAGCCCAGCGCGCTAATCGCTCTGCCATCGACCCATCTAAACATCCATCCTTGTAGCAACAAGTACAAAATATACATCCTGTGTTTGTTGCCTACGGGTAATCGGAACATTAAATGAAATGAGACATTTTAAATCAAGGACGCCCAACCAGCCATTTAAAATCTTCTTGACTGATTGTACTTTTACTTGTGTTTTTAAGTTAAATGTACACATACCACAAATTAAGCTCATCATAATTCAGGGGTACTTTACAAGTGTTCTCTCCTTCAGGGCCGGTATCGGCGGTGATATGTCGTATTCTGAGCGTCTAAAGCACTTTAATACTGAAAGACTGGACGAGCAGGCGTGCAAATATCCCGCTGTCCGGGGGTTTGGATCTCAATTAATCCAAACCCAAAAATTATTAAGAGCAAGTGTACTATATATCGAGATCTGTTATTCCACTTGTTAAATATAGACAGTCACTTACTTGGGACGTATCTATCTATCTTCACAGGAACAGGTCCGACGTTCAGTTATCTCGCTCACGGGAATGGGGTAGGATTGTCAATCCTGTGACAGAGCAGGATCTGTTCATAAGCAGCTCACAACACCAAAATTACGCGATAAATATGAGCCGCGAAATCCAACCCGTGTCGGCCGACGAAACTTAATGTTCTGACGTTTTGCAACCGATAAAAAGCGAATGACATAAAACCATAGATCTGCCCTCTGTGTATGTTCGGATTTCAAAATAAATCACAAACAAATGACCATCCATTCCACAGATGGCAGATCTCAATTAAATAGCTCACTTGCTAATTATTTTATAAATTAAAATAAAAAACAATATTAATTATTGCTTAACCAAAGACTATCAGATAGAAGAGCAACATCTGAGCTCATATTTCTTTACAAGATACTAAATAGTATGGTCGATACTAATATTATAGAGAAAATTAACATCCATTCCAATGTTACGCTAAGAAACCCGGAAGTATTTCGTTTAAATAGATACTACAACAATGATTACATGAAAATTCTTCGAAACACAATTGTTCGAATGCGCAATTGTACGAATAACATTTTTTCGAAAATCAGTTATCAGAATGACAATTGTCCGAAAGCAAATTATTCGAACTAACATTTGTTGGAAAACCAATTAACCGAATTTAATATATTTTTGTGTCATTATGTTGCCTCCTTTGACATATTTGTTGCCAGTAAAATATATTCGATGAAGATTATTATTACTTGTTGTATTATTGTTGGGTACGTATGTTTGCACATTTTTAATTACTGATGTTTGACAGCGCGGGATAGCCTAGTTTGTACACCAGTTTATGTTTATCTAGTATTCACACCAATTTAGTTATTTTATTGTAATATTATACTTACTTTTTTTTAATATTTAATGCAACTGGCTCACGCCAGTCGCAATTATAACTACAAACAAACCTAACCAACCTATTTTTACCAAAGTTTTGTAGGTTTAGGTTTAAAAAATAGGTGTACATCCTAGGTTATCTGACAGCGCGGTGCGTCGCCATGTTGTTTATTCCATAGATTTTTATTATACACAATATACTATGTAGATGTAGTACTCCGTGCAAAAAGTGAGTCATTTGTTTTCGATTCATACAAAATTTGCTAACTACAACATCTAGTATATTATAATAAAAATCTATGGTATATTCCTCTCACAATACTACCAACATGACGTCATAAAAATTCGAACAATTGTAAATTCTGATAATTGTGTGTTCGGAAAATTGTTTTTCGAAAAAGTGTGATTCGAATAATTGCCATTCGTAAAATTGATTTTCGTAAAATTGAGCATTCGAATAATTGTTTTTCGAATAATTTTCCTGTCACCTACAACAATGTAGGCAATTTCAGTACACTGAGTAGAATGATGCGCTCCTATAATTCTTTATACACAAAAATTGAGAACCTCGAAATATTCTCAAACAGCCTCAGCACCTTCAAGCGTTTGATACAAGCAAGTCAACAATCATTATGAGATGTTTTCCCTTAATAATTGCTTATCTGAATCGTGTTTTAACAATACACTACACTGTGTGTGTGTGTGTGTGTGTGTGTGTGTGTGTGTGTGTGTGTGTGTGTGTGTGTGTGTGTGTGTGTGTGTGTGTGTGTGTGTGTGTGTGTGTGTGTTATAGTTACCTATTTAGATTATTTTCTAAAGGCTAATTAAATCAATCAAGATTTACTTTCTATAAAATTTTGTATTAGTAATATATATTTAATATTCAATTAAACGATATATGTATATTCAATATATGTTGTAAACACCTGTTATTGGAGCATTGGAACTACTATGCTGATTCTAACTGTATATTATGTTTTAAGTTTATTTCTATGTTATGTTGGTGTTTCTTTTAATAAATAAATATTAGAGGCATAAAAAACTACTGCCCTGAATAGTGTTTCCATTCTTTACTATTATCATTTAAAAAAATATGTAAAAAAAAAAAGATAAAAAAAAAACTTCCTTTTCCTTCCTTTCTTTCCTTTCCTTTAATACCCTTCCATTCCTTTTCAACATGGCGATTTTTTTTTCCACTTTCAATCTGTATCTCATATAATACCTATTACTTCAAATTGTAATTAGATGGATTCAGTAATTGGCGTAGTAAATCATAATTGTTTTGTTCTTTCTTTTGTAGTGTAAAACTTAAATAGCTTTTGTATCCAATACTACATATAAAAATAAAAAAATAAAATATAAAAATTTGAGCTGGATTAAGAAAAAAATCATCATTTAGACCAGTGTTTCCCAAAGTGGTCCAGGTGGACCCCCAGGTGTCCACGGAAGACTCGACGGGGGTCTACGTTGGCAGGAAAAAGAACGAGGGTTCACAAGTAGTAAGTGGGGGTCCACGAAAAATTATCCGGTTTCGATAGTAAAGAACTAAAAATATACCCGCGGGCTGGAATATTTTTTTTCATTTAGACCGGCATATGGATCATAAATAGCCTGTTTCCTTTTTTAAAAACTTGCCATTATTTTCTTTTTATTTTCAACATTCCAAATTAAGGGATCAGGGGGTCCACCGATACCAGTAAAATTTTGAAAGTGGTCTTCGAGAAAACAGTTTGGAAACCTCTGATTTAGACGAATAACCAGATCTATAAAAGTGTATTGTATAAATACCTAAGTCTGCATTATATCCAGCTAATTGCGTTAAAGTACTTTTTCCAATTCTAGTTAGCTCTCAGAGGAAGTGAATATTAAATTGTATTCTAGCTACCCTGGCGCTAGGGCGCATTTAACTTGTGTTCGCGCTGCAATTAGCGACAGCTAAAGTTGTGCAACAATGTTATGTTAGTATGTAGAAATTTCTACAGAGGGTGTATGTGTATATATTATGTATGGTACTTTGCATTGTAAATTTAGCGCGCGCGGGAAACGTTCAAATTGTTCCTAACCGGATACGGAAACGACTCAAATATCCACTTTGATTACAACAAAATGGCGGTTTGTATTTTTAACTAAAAATACTAAAACAACAAAAATAAGCTTTCATTGTATTTCATACGAGTTCATTTTGTAGTTTGTTATTTCCTTGAATATATATTTTCTAGTATTATTCAACCTCTATGCAGATGTACGTAAAAATCTTGGAGAATGTATAATTTTTGTTACTCACTTATGCGACTTGTAGATTAATTTGCGTTTAATTTAATTTAATTTAAGGGAAAATATACAGCAATTTGCAAAATACAATAGACAACAATGAATGTTAAATATTTGCCCAAATATGTAGTTCCCTCATCATCATACATTACACTATACGTAATATAAAAGTAAAATTACAAAATACAATAGACAACAATGAATGTTAAATATTTGCCCAAATATGTACATAGTTCCCTCATCATCATACATTACACTATACGTAATATAAAAGTAAAATTACAAAATACAATAGACAACAATGAATGTTAAATAATTGCCCAAATATGTAGTTCCCTCATCATCATACATTACACTATACGTAATATAAAAGTAAAATTACAAAATACAATAGACAACAATGAATGTTAAATAATTGCCCAAATATGTAGTTCCCTCATCATCATACATTACACTATACGTAATATAAAAGTAAAATTACAAAATACAATAGACAACAATGAATGTTAAATAATTGCCCAAATATGTAGTTCCCTCATCATCATACATTACACTATACGTAATATAAAAGTAAAATTACAAAATACAATAGACAACAATGAATGTTAAATAATTGCCCAAATATGTAGTTCCCTCATCATCATACATTACACTATACGTAATATAAAAGTAAAATTACAAAATACAATAGACAACAATGAATGTTAAATAATTGCCCAAATATGTAGTTCCCTCATCATCATACATTACACTATACGTAATATAAAAGTAAAATTACAAAATACAATAGACAACAATGAATGTTAAATAATTGCCCAAATATGTAGTTCCCTCATCATCATACATTACACTATACGTAATATAAAAGTAAAATTACAAAATACAATAGACAACAATGAATGTTAAATATTTGCCCAAATATGTAGTTCCCTCATCATCATACATTACACTATACGTAATATAAAAGTAAAATTACAAAATACAATAGACAACAATGAATGTTAAATATTTGCCCAAATATGTAGTTCCCTCATCATCATACATTACACTATACGTAATATAAAAGTAAAATTACAAAAACATATGTAAATAGTAAAGTAAGTTTGAAATTAAAGATATAAGAAATTGAAATATAAAATACAAAAAAAAAACAAAGATCATACAAAATAAAAAACATACAAATGATAATTTGGAACAAACAAATGATAATGGGTTATGTAGGAATTGGAGTAAGTGAAGAGGGATAAAGGAATTAGGTATTCTATGCCTCATATCACTGCGTCATTGCCGATATACTCCTGCGATATTGCGGATATGAGTTATTGAATATATCAGTATCATAAAACCTTGTATAATATATACTACAAATGCGTGGAAAGCATGAATCAACTATAATATTAGTACTACAGTGAGGTAAATGGAAATAATTTTGAGTGTCTGCTTGTTTTACCTGGCACATGAAATTGTATGTCACTAATCGATAGGTTCTTGTTCAGAACCTCAGTGTACCACACTAAATGTGAGCAAGAATGTCAAATATTTGGGTGTCATAGTTGAACCTGAAATGAAATGGAAGGACCATATATGTAAGACAGGAGAAAGATTGCATAAAATATTTTATGTCTTTTACCGTATAAGAAATTTTCTGGATATTGAAATGCTTAGAATGACATATTATGCATTGGCTCAGTCTGTGATGCAATATGGAATAATTGGATGGGGAGGGTCGTATCCTGCTCACTTGAATCATATACCATATATACCATTTGGTTAGTGAAATATTCTTTACATATTTGTTTAATTGCATTATATATATATATATATATATATATATATATATATATATATATATATATATATATATATATATATATATATATATATATATATATATATATATATATATATATATATATATATATATATATATATATATATATATATATATATGCAATATGGAATAATTGGATGGGGAGGGTCGTATCCTGCTCACTTGAATCATATACCATATATACCATTTGGTTAGTGAAATATTCTTTACATATTTGTTTAATTGCATTATATATATATATATATATATATATATATATATATATATATATATATATATATATATATATATATATATATATATATATATATATATATATATATATATATATATATATATATATATATATATATATATATATATATATATATATATATATATATATATATATATATATATATATATATATATATATATATATATATATATATATATATATATATATATATATATATATATATATATATATATATATATATATATATATATATATATATATATATGTTATAATATTTTTATCTCGGTTTTCCCGTGTCAGTAGGTCTTGACTAAGACCATTTGTCTTCCGACGTTTCGCCTGAATATCACCAGGCATTTTCAAGGACTTAACGAAAAGCACGCGCGCGACACACGTCTACTCACACTGAAAGCTCACCGTCAAGACACGGGAAAACCGAGATAAAAATATTATAACATATTTCACCCGTGAAAACATCAAATATAACACATATATATATATATATATATATATATATATATATATATATATATATATATATATATATATATATATATATATATATATATATATATATATATATATATATATATATATATATATATATATATATATATATATATATATATATATATATATATATATATATATATATATATATATATATATATATATATATATATATATATATATATATATATATATATATATATATATATATATATATATATATATATATATATATATATATATATATATATATATATATATATATATATATATATATGAGAATAGTGGCGCAAAATAATTTTGGTGGGTTCTTGGTATTGCTGAAAGACTTTTTGAAGTAACATTTTTCTTGTGTATTCATTGTGTATTATTTATTTTCAATTTGAGTATTTTTATTTATTCTACAGACCAATTTTGTATTTTTTTTTCTTCTCTCTTTATATATAATATTATGTATGTTTGTATCTAAATATGTATGTTATTGTAAATAGATTAGGGCCTAGATTAAGATGTATGTATATAATTAGATTAGATAGTTTGTAGGTTTGTGAAATGTGACTCACTTCAAAGCACGAGAAAACTCTTTTTGAAGTTGAGTCATAAAAAACAAAATTATAATGTATCTTTTTAAAAATTATATATATTGTTATATTGTGTATTTTTCTTTGTTATTTTTAATAAATAAATAATGATTTGGGAAGCATAAAAACAGTTATTAACTATTTTTTTGTAGAAGTGGTAGGACATTCTGGGTTCTTCGGTTCTCGGGGGATTCAAGACCATGAATTTTTCTCGAATCTGTGTAATAGAACTAACTGTCAAAAGGACTCCTGATAACCTCGAGGAATTCATCATAATAGGTAACGTGGAGGGTAGAAGAGCCAGAGGAGGCTCACCACCCCGATGGAGTAGCCCTGTTAAGTCTACTACAGGACCTTCAATCACCGAATCCTTTCGATCTGCTCAAGACCTATATGGAAACAGACTATTCGTCGAGTGAGTGCAGCCGCCATTCTCAGTAACGAAGAATAC
Organism: Molanna angustata; assembly: GCA_963576475.1. Classification (NCBI taxonomy): domain Eukaryota; kingdom Metazoa; phylum Arthropoda; class Insecta; order Trichoptera; family Molannidae; genus Molanna; species Molanna angustata. Next base: position 20,644,974 of record OY754984.1, on the reverse strand, counting down.
AACTACTTATTTATTTATTTATAGAATCTCTCACTTTACAGAAAAAAAATATATAATATAATGTTTTTCAACCTCACTAGGATAAACCTGTTTCGAGGTTAAATAAAGATATATTTGTGAAAGGCATAAATGACAAAATTAATATTTAAGAGGGTGACTGCTGCCAACGTACCTATTTTTTCAATTTGAATTTGCATCATTACTACAAAACGAATCATTTTGAAAAAAACAATCTAGTTTGTTTGGATATTAACAAAGAAAAATATACCTTAACTTTTTAATTATGTTCTGTATATATTCTTGTAGGAAAATAATAAGCATACCCCGATTTTTCTTAAATTTCTAAAAAACTATAAGGTAAAGATCATTATGTTTTTTTATAAATTAAAGAAGATCAAAATATCTGGAAAAATACGATGTAACGTTGTATTAATGCATCAGGTTAAGTAAATAAACCAAAAAAACTTTTATTTCGCAATGGCGCTGAATGGAAAATAAATGTTTTTTACGTTTATTTACTAAACCTGAAGCATTAATGCAACGTCACATCATATTTTTCTAGGAATTTTTGTCTTCTTTAATTTAAAAAAAATATGTTGAACTACGCCTTATATTTTATTAAAAATATAAAATAAACGTTGAAAATCGGGGTAAGCCATTAATTTTCTACAAGAATTTATACAGAACATTATCAAAAAGTAAAGATATATTTTTATTTAATAATACCCAAGCTATCTAAATTATTTTTTTCAAAACGATTTGATAAGAAATAATGATGGTATATCAAATTGAAAAATAGGTACGTTGGCAACAGTCCCCCCCCCCTTAAAACAAAATGTTACTAGAGTCGCCAGTTGGGTATTTATAAATTACTTGTAACAATAAATTATAGGGTAACCATGACTGTTGCAGATAAAATTCAAAAACTACTGAACTTAAAAAAAACGTCAATTTATGAAGGTTAAGGATGAAAAAATGTGTAAATCCTCATCAATACAAATATCTTGATATATTTTTTTAAATTTTATTGATAGACATAATCCTCATGAACTATACAAACAAGAAGTATTATAATATCTCACTTTTTACTAAATCTCTCATAACTTATGGATAATATTAAAATGAAATCATAATTATTTGTCGATTCTGTGTTCAATCAACAATCCAAGCGAACAAACTTTACGTAAAAAAATCTGTATGCAAAATGCATTTTGAAACGGTAGCAAACAGGGTTGACACTCATCTCGGTTAACCGGTGTTGCTCATAGACACGTTATATTTGATACACAGTGAACATTCCACGAACTTATAATGCATGTACAAAACCGTTTTTTTTTCATTATTATCAATGGCATTGTCAGTAGCTTTGAGCAATTCCATTATTACAAAAAATAACGTATATTTTTTAAATAATTTTCTTGTAACCACTCGCCACAGACCAACGACCTTTCTGAATGTAGTTTAATTCCTTGCCTTGCCTTGACCTGCCCTACCCTGTGTGATGAATCTATTTCTTTAAAGATTTGTATTATTGTTTGTTTTATGGACGATACATAATGATCGCTTTGAGGGTAGATCGGGGATAGCAGCTATATGTTGACACGATGTATACGTGTCGTTAGGTATATGTAGATATATTTTTTTTATTGCTTAGCGTTAAGTGGGAGAGTAGGGATTATACCTATGAGAGCGATTGCGTGTTTTGGCTGATCAATCAGGTATTAGTCGTCGGGAAGAACGGTCGGACTTTATTTTTAAAAGAGTTAAGGGCACTCGTTAAGATAGGGGGGTGTTGAAAGGCGATCGATTGCTCGTGAAACGCGAAGGAGTTTGTTTTTTTAAAATAATACAATTTGACTGTGTATTCAAATCGTGGAGTAAAGTGAAATATTTATTTTATTCTCTATCAACAATATATAGTAAATTATTCGATATCGTAAATTAAATTCAGTGCAGTACGAGTAACAATGCTGGAGATCGATGAGTCCCTTTTTTATTATTCACTAACAATTTATTATTATTTTTCTTTTGTTGTAACAAGATGAGAATACATGAAAAATTGAATATAAATTAGAAAATGTAATTATTTTTAACTATTTTGAATTTTCCTTCACATACAATCTGAATAAACATAATCTTATTTTAAACATTATAACCTATTAGAAAAATTTCTATATTTCATTAATTTTATATTTGAAGTATTGTGTTTTATAACTGACAGAATGAAATGAAGTAAACTTGTGTTCCATCTTTATCCTATATAAGTTGCTTGCCTGTAGAATTTAGTAATTCATAAATTATTTCTTTTTTTAAATTACTAATAGCATTATAATACTAACAAAACTTAATAATTCCTTTCCTGTAAATGCATGTTAAATTGATAAGTTATCCTATCTCGTAGAAAAATTAATAAGTATTATTTCCTGTCCTTAATACCAGTATTTTATTTACTGAATATCGGGGTAAGATACTTCACTAATCAAATATAATACTAAAATCGGTAATACCTTTGTCCTAATTACATAAAAACCTGTCTGGTCAGCAGGTCCATTCCTCGACATTATATTTTCTATGTGGTTAATGGTTAAAGATCCTCACTTTGACTGTGAGATCCCAGATGATAGCTTAGATATTCTCGTATCTAGATTTATTGATTTTAATATACAGTAATGCATGTTTTACAGGTAGTTTATTAATCGTAGTTTAGTGCACTCGGACCTGAGAGTAACTAAAAATGGTTTGCTCAGGATGGGTTTTGGCGTGTATTTGGGGCCAGACCAGCATGCTTGCATGAAAATTTGCATGATCTTCTTGAAAATCTGAATTTCCCTAACCTTAAAATGTCAGATGATGTATGAAAATCGAGTAAAAACACAATATTTTATTAGTCCATTTTGTTGGAACCTTAAAATGTCACATAGAACTTTTTAAAAGTAATCAAAATATTCATGTTTCAATCTGTTACTGTAGAAGGAAAATTCGTGTTCTGAAAACTAACGTTATAAGAATGATATATTGGACACCTAACAAAAATTGAAATAAAACTATTTACGTCATACTCATGGAAAGATTGTCAATTGCATATAAATATTATCCCTTGTTATATAATGTATTTTGGTATTGTTTTGATATGTTTTCATTACAGCAGGATATACGAAAAGGTAGGAAAATTGAATTTCGTTAATTACTCACATCCATGAGTGTGAAAAAGCGTTAAGAAGTATATATCGTGCTTTTTATTGAATTTTATTTATGTTTTTATGATAATCATGTTAACTTGTTTTATGATAATTTTACGTCATCCTATTAATTCTGTAGGTATATGGATACACTGTATTCTATATATAGAAGAATAAGAAAATGGATTTGTTAAGGATTCATTTTATTATAAAGTAAAATTTATTAAGTCTGTAAGTATATTAATATATATATCGATCAAACTGAGTAACAATTAAATTACATAATGTATGTTGTGAATCGAAATTTTATCATTACATTATACGAATTTAATAATTCTGTAGTTATAACTTTGTGTGTAAAGATTAACTATCTTTCGAAGGTCGTGGAGTCTATTAATTTATTAATTATTAATATAACATATATAAATATTCGCCTGTTTATAACTCGTAAATAAAACACAACGTAGAGGGTCCTTTTTAACGTGAATAATAATATTAACCACTAGATGATCATTGGCCAAAATCTGTTGAAAGCATATAAAATGAGCGAAATAAGATAGAAGAATACGATGTTCTTTCACGATAGAATGTTTCAATAATGAAGAATCAAATAGATGTAATAAATTCTAGATTTTACCTTGCAGGTAGAGAATAAACTAGTTAGAGAAATTAGCTATAGTACTAGGAAATTAGGAAATATATGTTAGATTTTTAATAGGTAGTTTAGCTAGCTAGTTTAGGAGGTATATGGATCCACAGAAAAATAGTTTAGGACGTATATTTCCTTTAGTTAGGGTGGGATCCATCACACCTGCCACCACCGGGAACCGAACCCGGGACCTTTGGTTCAGGCGTCTGATGAGATATCTAACCAACTGAATTTTCTTTGAATAAAAAATCTCACATTTCATACAGTAAAATATATCTAACATAATTTAACCTCACTAGATGTATTATAAATACAAAGTATTTTTTTACAATGCAATGTATTTAATGGAGTTCTATCAAGAATTGTGAATCGGCAAACTAAACTTAGTTAACCTCACTAGGACAAACTTTAGTTTTTGGTCGTTGGTTGGATAAGATTGCCTTATGGCAGTAAATCTTCCTTCGTATATAAATTTAATTAAAAATACAAGCTCATTCACTGTAGCGTACACCAAGAGGTCTAATAAATGTGAAATCCTATGAGTAATCCTACAAGTTTTTTTTATGACAAGTCATATCACAGCTCGCTCATTCTCGAGCACTTATGGTAAGGTCTCCTATTCAGAATTTTGGGAGTCCATCTAGTATCCCTCTGTCTCGCCACATGACCTGCCCATTGCCATATTAGCCTTCCCATTCTTTCTGCAATGTCGGTGACCTTTGACCGGCGTCTAATTTCCTCGTTACTAATTCAGTCTCTCAAGGATACGTCCAACATTTGTCTTTCCATTGCTCGTTGAGTACATTTAAGTTTGTACTCAACGACCTGCCAGTCTGAAACCTGCCCCTATCGATTTCATTCACCTATAGCACAAGCATTTATGCTTAGTTTAGAGAATGTGAGGATGTACTTATTACTAGTGATGAGCAAATGCAATACAAAGACTGGGATGCTCATGGTCTTGCATTAACAAATGTGGTCTTAGTCTTGGTTTTACATACACGATCGAGTCTTGGTGTCGCTCTTGATCTTGTATATCTAGTCTTGGTTTGCAACTTTTAAATGCAATACAAAGACTGGGATGCTCATGGTCTTGCATTAACAAATGTGGTCTTAGTCTTGGTTTTACATACTCGATCGAGTCTTGGTGTCGCTCTTGATTTTGTATATCTAGTCTTGGTTTGCAACTTTTAAATGCAATACAAAGACTGGGATGCTCATGGTCTTGCATCAACAAATGTGGTCTTAGTCTTAGTTTTACATACTCGATCGAGTCTTGGTATCGCTCTTGATCTTGTATATCTAGTCTTGGTTTGCAACTTTTAAAAAATAATAGTTTTAATTATTCTTTTAAAATTCACTTATTAAAAAAAATGACACTGTTAATATTACATGATAAATTGCAAAATTTTTAATTGTTTATAAAATTTTGCGAGACTGTAAGGCTCATGGATTAAGGTCCGAATGCAGAGTCCTACCTAAATACTAAATTCTAAATACTAACCATGTTTTCATTGCACAGTCGCTCACTTAAGTTAGGAGATCACGTGGCTTCCTAACTGGAGGATACTACGAAGTTTTTGTATGAGAATCGCACGACTCGCATTGCAGAGACATATCTAAATACTTAGCGCATGCGCATCGACGTAAACTAACATTTGCAAACTGTCAAAAAGTGAGGTTGATCGCGAGGAACCTTACGAGTGGTTTAATACTAAAATACGATATGTTTTCGATGGATGATGATTTTAGCGACTTCGGCAAATATGTATTTGGTAATTTTATCAAATCAAATACCAAGCAGAGTATTCAGCGATCTATGTATACGAGATGCCGAAAATTCGCTGGAATTTCAGAAAAATCGTGATATCGAGCTGTCGTGTCGTGTGAAGTTGGTTACATTATGTTTGTGTTGTTATAGTCAAAAAAACCTTTTAAACGTCAAACGTCAGAAAAGAGATAGATAGCTTTCTAAGCCATCATCATACACAATGATGTGAAGTCCTACGCCATCGACCTTAAGTTTGGCGTAGTATTTAGTATTTAGTTAGTGATGACACTGCAACGCAATTGCTAACTTTAGAATACTAAATACTCCAGTGAGGTTAGGAGTTAGTATTTACGTACCTAGGACTGTGCATTCGGGTCTTTGTCTTGCAAAAGTCTTACACCTCTTGGTATTGGTCTTGAAAATTTCACAGGACCAAGACCAAGACTGTTAGACTATTTGTTACAAGGACATATTCATTAAAAAAACAGTTTTTTAGGTTCGATTCCCAGTGGTATAACAAATTTTATTTTTAACTATTCACTCCACATAGGGTAGAATCACAATTTAACTATTTTAATCAATTCTCCAATTAACATCCAATTCTCAACGGGAATACTTTGAAGTTTCCTTGTGAAGTTTTCGCTGGGCGTATGATATTTTGTGTCCACTATACACCCCAAATCATAAGTTCTATCGACTTCATATTCATATAATATGTGCAAAAAATACGAAGGCTAGACTCATCGGGGCACTGATATTTATTTATTTATTTATTTAGGGACAAATACAGTCTTAAAATACACTATAAAATAATAACAAACAGACCAATTACATATGTCCACAGATATTAAATATGAAACATTTTAAACATCATAAATTTGAATATAATTAAGATTTACTGTATGTTTGCCTGTGACGGGAAAGGAAGGGAAAAGAAAAAAAAGGATTGTGACAGTTAAATTGTTATATTTTTGTTACAAACAACAACAAAAAATGTAAATAAAAGTATACAAAAGATAATATTAGAAAAAAATACAAATAATGAACAAAAAAAATTTAAACATACCTACGAGTTTATGCTATGCACTTATAGAGAGAATTTTTGTATACGTTATTACTAGCGGTGAATATAATATCAGAATGTGTGATACTGGCCGAGAGGTTGACATTATAGAAGTTACAAGCCCGATGTTCTCGATGTTCCTGTATGGTGTGGCAACATGGACACTGAGTGAGTCAGAGCGAAAGATAATCAATGCCTTCGAAATTTGGTGCTAGAGGCGAATGCTGCGCATCCCATGGATAGCCAGAAGAACGAATGTGTCAATTCTGGACGAGCTGAAGATCGAGGGTCGTCTGTCGACGATATGTTACAGACGTATCCTTCAATTCTTTTGACACATTGCCAGAAGAGAACCGGACTGCCTCGAGAATCTTGTTGTGATGGGCAGCATGGAGGGACGGAGATCTTGAGGTCGCTCACCGTCCAGATGAAGCGATTTGGTTAAGTCCACAATGGGGTCTTCGGTGACTGGTGCTCTGCGTTTAGCCCAAAACAGATTGGCATGGAGGCAGGCAATACATGTGGCGACGGACTGCAACCGCTATCCTCAATCATGAGAAAAAGGACGAATATATATAATATATACACCCCAAATTAAAAGTTCTATCGACATCATATTCATATAATATGTGTAAAGTACATTAACTTAGAGTTAATTAGTTTTCCATAGAAATTTCTTTTTTTTTCTCTATGATTTCATCTGTTAATTAAAAGTTTCTTAATGCCCTCAACACGTTCGTACTGGAATTTTTCAATTGACTAGTTAGAGCTCTGAAACACTCAGAATTTGTCCATTACCGATGACAATGCATGTTTACATTCCCCCTAGACAACGTGTCATTTAGCTCAAGAAAAGATAACTCAATGTATGGAAATGACAGTTGCCAGTCACGTGACAACTGTCACTTGTATACATTGAGTTATCTTTTCTTGAGCTAAATGACACGTTGTCTAGGGGGACAGCTTTGATATTTTGATAAATCTTTGGGGTTAAAGGTATTTGTAGTATGTAGAGCTTGCTAAAGTGCCAGAGTGGTCACTTGGTTAGAAGCGATTGCATACCAGCCGGAGCTGATATACACGCCTGTAATTGAGGTGGTAAGGTCGGTCAGTTGGACGTGTAGGTATTACCTGTTTGTCCGCCTTCAGCTACATACAACCCAAATGATATCTCAACCGCTTGGTTCGAACCTGGAGGCCGTCTGTTCGGAGAGTCCCGACAGCTGAGCCACAGATTGATCGACCAAGCAACTGCGATACCGTATACAATAGATTAAATATTATTATCAAATATTACTCAGGTAGGAATGGTTGACAGATTGAAAGATATAACAGGAAATTGAACTTACTCTTTTATTTATCAAGTTGATGCTTACAATTGGTGCTTATTAATATTACTTGGTACAGAAAATGATGAATTATTATTTAATGATTATAAATGTAAATTTGGAACGCGGACGATTTGAACGACGACGAGCGGTCGGGCAGCGTGATGCCTAGCCTCGAGATCTGGATGACGGAATGGTCTGGGCGCGCTGTGCTTCCCCTTAAATAGGAGACGGGCTGTGAATACGGCGCAGGGCAAGATGGCGCCTGCCGGTGTAACTCAGCTACGCGGCGCAATCGGCGGTTGCGCCACAAATCGAACAATTCTGTATTTCACACCAACTGTATTAGTTAAAGTAGGTACCATTTATACCGTTTCACAATAGATTATTTATGTTCTGTATTTGAATTTGTTGACGGTATAAAACAACTGCGTTTGACATTGGCAGTTTGAATGTAAACAATCTACGGTCTGACGTGAAATATTTTTTTATTGTTCATTTCAACCCGAAGAAATCTTTTAAAAGTATGTTCTAAATTGTCTATGTTTCATAATTTAATGTACTATGTTGCACTATTGTTTTTTATTGTTGTTATTTTTGTATGTTAATGTGGATTTAAAAAAATATTTTTTTTTTTTATTTAAGTACTTGTTTTTGTTTAAAGAATATATACAGTAAAGGTATTCAGGGATCGTCCACCTTTCTAGAAAAAAAAATGCACGAAAATTTCGTTACATTTAAAATTTTTCTCATTTTGAATAACCAATTATCTACATATTATCCGATAAAAATATTTTTGATTTAGAAAGTGAGTCGACACAACACGATCCAATTTATTAGGTAGTTATAAAATTCCAATATGTAATTTAACGCGCTATTAGGTACTCGTTTCGACGCTCCGCTACTTCATCATACAGCACAGAGCGATAAATCAAAACCGATTGATTTTTCACTCTCCATTTACACGATTGAGCAAGTCTTGGAAGTTGTCATCGGCGTGCGAAAGCCAAGATAACTCAAAAAGTATAAAAATATACTTACTCCAATCTATGATAGATACACAAATTTGAAAGGAATCGAATGAGTACTTAAGTCTATAATCGATATAGGAAAATAAACACGCCGTACATAGAACACAGAACATTGCACACACACACACAGATACATCGTGATGAAACTTTCAGAATACAATCTCAGCACGATACTAGTTGATAATCTGCAATAAAAAAGCCTTAAAAATTGCAAAATCATAACTCCCCACTATATATCCTTCGGTTAGTGAGGAGTAAAAAGGAAAATCATCATCATTAGCGCTACAGTCTATCCCCACCAGATTTTTTCGCCATTTTAGACGTAACAATTTATCAAACTTTAAAGGTGTCTATCGGGGGGTTTCCACCTACCAAAGGGTCTGTAAATGGAAGGCGTGATTTCCAACAGTTTTTACCTGCTGTGGTATCCTTTATCAGAAAAAGATCAGCCTTTATACTGTGACACTACAGGGGCTCCATCGAAGCTAAGGTGAAACTCGCCTCCAAAAAATTGAGCGTACTATATAGAGCGCGTAGATATTTTACTAAGACCCAGATCTGTATACTCTACAAAGCGCAAATACGTCCAATTATTGAATATGGCAGTCACCTCTGGAGTGGTACCCCCCAATACCTACTGAATACCCTCGACGCTGTCCAAAGGCGTGCTATAGGTACGTCTGATTGATGATCCATCTCTGACTGATGGATTGCAATCACAAGAACACAGACGCAAAGTCGGTATTTTAAGTTTATTCTATAGATACTACCACGGGAATTGCTCAGAAGAACTTGCATCTTTGGTCCCTCCTCCACCCACTCGCAACAGCTTTACTCAATCGCAGCACCCATTCACAGTGGACCTTCAACATATACGAACCAGTCGCTTCTCGAACTCCTTTATTAATACAGCAGCCCGACTGTGGAACGATCTTCCGAATTCTGTGTTTCCACCTTCGTACAACCCGGGTCTTTTTAAAATCCGAATTAAAAAACTCTTTTCTAGATTGCAAACCCCTCCCAACGCTACGTAGTGCGCTTCTTCGGAAGAGTAAAATGGACCCAAATCCTAATAGCTGGTGTCCCCTACATGTTAAAAAAAACGTAAATTCAGCAGTCGCTGCCTCTTGTTCTATATATTTTGTACAATATATAGTTACGTACAGCGACACTCCGAATTTTTTGAAAATAATAAACGACACTTGAAGCCGTCAGACAAGTAAAATTCAGTTGGCAAGCTATAAAAACTTTTTAATTGTTCGGTCCAATATTAATGGTTCACGGTACGGCCGCCAGATGGCACCTCGCGCCTACCTAACATTTAAATGGACTTTTCCTCCTTCATACACATATTATCAATTTATAATAATTTGTAACGTTATAATAATAAAATAATTTTAATTTATTAATACCAAATATTATTTCCTGTATTGAAAACTTTTTAACATCTCAATAGAGACGAAGTTGGGATATTATAGAAGAACCAGGAACTCAAGGCACCTACAGGGCTTACGACCTGTCATCGGCTGGTTTACGTGATCACTTTATGAGCTTGTCTGAATGTAATTTGATCAAATATTTTCAAATTGCATATTATCAAACATTGGACTTTTTTCCCGTCGGGAGTCAAATGATATTTTTATTGACAAACTTGTTAAAAAATGTTAAAAAGTTTGTCAATAAAAATGTAATTTGATCAATTAAATTCTTTTTTTTTATTTATTTATTTAACATAATAATGTTATAAAACACATAAAGATATAATTCACTAGTATAGTAATTTTTACAAAGCCTCATCAAAAAGATTGCAATATTGTGTTTGATGGGGGAATCACTTACACTGACAAATACAAAATATCAAATAGAAAGCAGTTAAACAAAGTCATACATAAAATAATTAAATCAAATTTATATATGAACAAAAAATCAAATAAACATTAAAAAAGTTTAAAAATAAATGACAAATGAGGATAACAGACAACTGAAACATATCAAAAACACATATTCAAATAAAAAAAGGAAATACATGAAAATAATTGAAAAAATGAGGAATACAGACGATTGAAACATATCAAAAATCAAAACACATATTCAAATAAAAAAAGGAAATACAGGCAATTGAAACTTTTGAATTTTTACTTTATTTTTCCACATATCTCAGAAACCATTAAAGCTAGAATGCTAAAAATTGGTATGAACATAGACAAATACAAAATCTCAAATTTGTTTTTTCAAAAAATTACAGAGTTTCTCAAACATTTTTTATTTAGAGAAATATTTTTTTTATGATAAATTTATTTTTCCATATATTATATCCAAAGTTTTTACAAATATCTAAAAAAGCCGAAACACCTCAACTAGATAATTTAATATTCTATAAAAAAATATAACCATTGTATTAGCACATCTCAATTTTTTTTTAACAATTTTAATAAAAATTGAATTTAGTGACGACATCGCTTCATACAATTTGTATGGTTGTTGCCTATACACAATATCTAAGGAGACTTAATCTCCAAACATACATAGGTACATACCATCATGCTGTTTTCATATTCCGGGTAGGAAAAAAGGACTGACATCCATACTATCATATCTTGACAAACATACCTACATGTGTTGTATACAAAACAAAATATCTTAAAATTTTCAATAATTTGGATTTATGGGTTTATAGTTTGGTACGTATTCTTCAACTATACATACTATCGCTATCGACAGTTGGGTCTCATGTGTTACATGCAACTAGTATTACACAGTCTTGATAGTACTGTCAGTTATAGCATGAAGCGATATTTTACTTCGATTTCTCTACGTCTTTCATGTAGAGAGTGCATAATACTATGAGTTTCTTCTCGATGTTTTTTGTACTTTTAACATCATAAACCAGCCTAGATAATTTTCGACGTGGAGGAGGGCGGTTTGCGCGCACAAGTGATCAAAACAACCAAACAATAAACCCAAACTAGTCTTCTGCACACCCACGTGCTTTTTCTGGATCTTTAGCGATAAATATATAATAACTTGATAAGATGCCTAGCCCATGAGGGACATGGCGTGATGGTATTGTGGCGGTGATATGATCACTGATCACCCTGACCCCACGGAAGACGTCGTTCGTCGGGTAACATCGTTTCTCACGGAGATTCACGAGGACGACCGAAGGACACCGGTGCCTGAACCGAGCCCCCAGCACGAATCTTTATATTACTACCATATAATCTGTGATTCGCTCGTCAACCGGCCGCACATGCACAGTGTGCAACTTGTTCAAGAAATATATTATTTTATATCCGACCTTATCATCGCGGAACATCTTTTTATAGAGTGTAATATTTGTAAATCATTTGTACTGAAAATATACCGATTATATGTAAGTACTCTTTTTTATTATGAAGCCCTTCATCACTAAATTATTTATATTCTAATTAAATGACTGATTATATTAATTTGAAATATCTTAAATAGTGGTGTGTATATTGGGAGATGATTTGAACACGTAATTTAAACTCGCAACCTTTCTGATATCATATTCCAACTGTCGATTTGTTCAGGAGAACTTTGTTCTCTTAACATATCGACAATGTATCAAGCCAGAATACGCGAGAATTGTATGGAGAGGTCTACTTTTTTCACGGCTTTTCCAACTTTGAAGTCAAAAAACACCAACTTAGAGGCTTCGCAGCATATATGTTCCATACACGGATTTACTCAGAATTCGGAGTAGAACATTTCGTGTGTCTGTGTGTGTGTGTGTCTGTGTGTGTGTCTGTGTGTGTGTGTGTCTGTGTGTGTGTCTGTGTGTCCGTCCGTCCCTTATAACTTTTGATCCGCTCAATTTACAGAGCCTAAAATTTCAGAATATATAAACAGTTACAGGCCTACAAAAATTTTATACTCGGAATTTTGAATTTTTGTTTCAGTCAGGGGTTATCAACTTTTGAATTTTTATTTTATTTTTCCATATATCTCAGAAACCATAAACGGTAGAACGCTAAAAATTGGTACAAACATAGACAAACACAAAATCTCAAATAAGTTTTTTCAAAAAAATTCCAGGGTTTCTCAAACATTTTTTATTAAGAAAAATATTTTTTTTATGATAAATTTATGAGTTTAACTGCCTATATTTCCAAAACTTTTACAATTATCGAAAAAAGCCGAAACACCCCAACTAGATAATTTAATTTTCTATAAAAAATATTAACATTGTAGTAGAAGATCTCAATTTTTTTTTAACAATTTTTTTAAAAATTGAATTTAGTGACGACATCGCTTCATACATTTTGTATGGCAGTCGCCTATACACAATATGTAAGAAGACTTAATAGTTTGTTACTTCATCTCCAAACATACATACATACCATCATGCAATTTGCATATTCTGGGTAGGAAAAAGGATCTTCTTCCATACTATCCTATCTTGACATACATACCTACATATGTTGTATAGAAAACAAAATATCTGAAAATATTCAATAATTTGTATCTATGGGTTTATATTTTGGTACATATTCTTCAACTATACATACTATCGCTATCGACAGTTGGATCTCATGTGTTACATGCAACTAGTAATATTCCAACTGTCGATTTGTTCAGGAGAACTTTGTTCTCTTAACATATCGACAATGTATCAAGCCAGAATACGCGAGAATTGTATGGAGAGGTCTACTTTTTTCACGGCTTTTCCATCTTTGAAGTCAAAAAACACCAACTTAGAGGCTTCGCAGCATATATGTTCCATACACGGATTTACTCAGAATTCGGAGTAGAACATTTCGTGTGTCTGTGTGTGTGTGTGTCTGTGTGTGTGTCTGTGTGTGTGTGTCTGTGTGTGTGTGTGTGTGTCTGTGTGTCTGTGTGTCCGTCCCCCCCTTATAACTTTTGATCCGCTCAATTTACAGAGCCTAAAATTTCAGAATATATAAACAGTTACAGGCCTACAAAACTTTTATACTCGGAATTATGAATTTTTGTTTCAGTCAGGGGTTATCAATTTTTGAATTTTTATTTTATTTTTCCATATATCTCAGAAACCATAAATGCTAGAACGCTGAAAATTGGTACAAACATAGACAAATACAAAATCTCAAATTAGTTTTTTCAAAAAAATTCCAGGGTTTCTCAAACATTTTTTATTAAGAAAAATATTTTTTTTATGATAAATTTATGAGTTTAACTGCCTATATTTCCAAAACTTTTACAATTATCGAAAAAAACCGAAACACCCCAACTAGATAATTTAATTTTCTATAAAAAATATTAACATTGTAGTAGAAGATCTCAATTTTTTTTTAACAATTTTTTTAAAAATTGAATTTAGTGACGACATCGCTTCATACATTTTGTATGGCAGTCGCCTATACACAATATGTAAGAAGACTTAATAGTTTGATACTTCATCTCCAAACATACATACATACATACCATCATGCTATTTGCATATTCTGGGTAGGAAAAAGGATCTTCCTCCATACTATCCTATCTTGACATACATACCTACATATGTTGTATAGAAAACAAAATATCTGAAAATATTCAATAATTTGTATCTATGGGTTTATAGTTTGGTACATATTCTTCAACTATACATACTATCGCTATCGACAGTTGGATCTCATGTGTTACATGCAACTAGTTTAATATTTCATAAAATGAATTAATCCAACTGTCGATTTGTTCAGGAGAACTTTGTTCTCTTAACATATCGACAATGTATCAAGCCAGAATACGCGAGAATTGTATGGAGAGGTCTACTTTTTTCACGGCTTTTCCAACTTTGAAGTCAAAAAACACCAACTTAGAGGCTTCGCAGCATATATGTTCCATACACGGATTTACTCAGAATTCGGAGTAGAACATTTCGTGTGTCTGTGTGTGTGTGTGTCTGTGTGTGTGTGTGTGTCTGTGTGTGTGTGTGTGTCTGTGTGTCCGTCCCCCCCTTATAACTTTTGATCCGCTCAATTTACAGAGCCTAAAATTTCAGAATATATAAACAGTTACAGGCCTACAAAACTTTTATTCTCGGAATTTTGAATTACTGTTTCAGTCAGGGGTTATCAACTTTTGAATTTTTATTTTATTTTTCCATATATCTCAGAAACCATAAACGCTAGAACGCTGAAAATTGGTACAAACATAGAAAAATACAAAATCTCAAATAAGTTTTTTCAAAAAAATTCCAGGGTTTCTCAAACATTTTTTATTAAGAAAAATATTTTTTTTAAGATAAATTTATGAGTTTAACTGCCTATATTTCAAAAACTTTTACAATTATCGAAAAAAGCCGAAACACCCCAACTAGATAATTTAATTTCCTATAAAAAATATTAACATTGTAGTAGAAGATCTCAATTTTTTTTTAACAATTTTTTTAAAAATTGAATTTAGTGACGACATCGCTTCATACATTTTGTATGGCAGTCGCCTATACACAATATGTAAGAAGACTTAATAGTTTGATACTTCATCTCCAAACAAACATACATACCATCATGCTATTTTCATATTCTGGGTAGGAAAAAAGGATCTTCCTCCATACTATCCTATCTTGACATACATACCTACATATGTTGTATAGAAAACAAAATATCTGAAAATATTCAATAATTTGTATTTATGGGTTTATAGTTTGGTACATATTCTTCAACTATGCATACTTTCGCTATCGACAGTTGGATCTCATGTGTTACATGCAACTAGTTAATAATCCAACTGTCGATTTGTTCAGGAGAACTTTGTTCTCTTAACATATCGACAATGTATCAAGCCAGAATACGCGAGAATTGTATGGAGAGGTCTACTTTTTTCACGGCTTTTCCAACTTTGAAGTCAAAAAACACCAACTTAGAGGCTTCGCAGCATATATGTTCCATACACGGATTTACTCAGAATTCGGAGTAGAACATTTCGTGTGTCTGTGTGTGTGTGTGTGTCTGTGTGTGTGTCTGTGTGTGTGTGTGTCTGTGTGTGTGTGTGTCTGTGTGTCTGTGTGTCCGTCCCCCCCTTATAACTTTTGATCCGCTCAATTTACAGAGCCCAAAATTTTAGAATATATAAACAGTTATAGGCCTACAAAACTTTTATACTCAGAATTTTGAATTTTTGTTTCAGTCAGGGGTTATCAACTTTTGAATTTTTACTTTATTTTTCCATATATCTCAGAAACCATAAACGCTAGAACGCTGAGAATTGGTACAAATATAGACAAATACAAAATCTCAAATTAGTTTTTTCAAAAAAATTCCAGGGTTTCTCAAACATTTTTTATTAAGAAAAGTATTTTTTTTATGATAAATTTATGAGTTTAACTGCCTATATTTCCATTTTTTTTTTAATATCGAAAAAAGCCGAAACACCCCAACTAGATAATTTAATTTTATATAAAAAATATCAACATTGTAGCAGTTCATCTCAAATTTTTTTTAACAATTTTTATAAAAATTGAATTTAGTGACGACATCGCTTCATACATTTTGTATGGCAGTCGCCTATACACAATATGTAAAAAGACTTAATAGTTTGATACTTCATCTCCAAACATACATACATACCATCATGCTATTTTCATATTCTGGGTAGGAAAAAAGGACCTTCCTCCATACTATCCTATCTTGACATACATACCTACGTATGTTGTATAGAAAACAAAATATCTGACAATATTCAATATTTTGTATTTATGGGTTTATAGTTTGGTACATATTCTTCAACTATACATACTATCGCTATCGACAGTTGGATCTCATGTGTTACATGCAACTAGTATAAATTAAATATTTTTCACCTTGAAGGTATCGGGTTTTTCGTCTATGTATAATCCAACTGTCGATTTGTTCAGGAGAACTTTGTTCTCTTAACATATCGACAATGTATCAAGCCAGAATACGCGAGAATTGTATGGAGAGGTCTACTTTTTTCATGGATTTTCCAACTTTGAAGTCAAAAAACACCAACTTAGAGGCTTCGCAGCATATATGTTCGATACACGGATTTACTCAGAATTCGGAGTAGAACATTTCGTGTGAATTTTTGTTTCAGTCAGGGGTTATCAACTTTTGAATTTTTATTTTATTTTTCCATATATCTCAGAAACCATAAACGCTAGAACGCTGAAAATTGGTACAAACATAGACAAATACAAAATTTTAAATTAGTTTTTTCAAAAAAATTCCAGGGTTTCTCAAACATTTTTTATTAAGAAAAATATTTTTTTTATGATAAATTTATGAGTTTGACTGCCTATATTTCCAAAACTTTTACAATTATCGAAAAAAGCCGAAACACCCCAACTAGATAATTTAATTTCCTATAAAAAATACTAACATTGTAGTAGAAGATCTCAATTTTTTTTTAACAATTTTTTTAAAAATTGAATTTAGTGACGACATCGCTTCATACATTTTGTATGGCAGTCGCCTATACACAATATGTAAGAAGACTTAATAGTTTGTTACTTCATCTCCAAACATACATACATACCATCATGCAATTTGCATATTCTGGGTAGGAAAAAGGATCTTCTTCCATACTATCCTATCTTGACATACATACCTACATATGTTGTATAGAAAACAAAATATCTGAAAATATTCAATAATTTGTATCTATGGGTTTATAGTTTGGTACATATTCTTCAACTATACATACTATCGCTATCGACAGTTGGATCTCATGTGTTACATGCAACTAGTCATATTTAAATAATAAAGCATCCTCCTCACTACACATACCGCTAAAGTATTCCAACTGTCGATTTGTTCAGGAGAACTTTGTTCTCTTAACATATCGACAATGTATCAAGCCAGAATACGCGAGAATTGTATGGAGAGGTCTACTTTTTTCACGGCTTTTCCAACTTTGAAGTCAAAAAACACCAACTTAGAGGCTTCGCAGCATATATGTTCCATACACGGATTTACTCAGAATTCGGAGTAGAACATTTCGTGTGTCTGTGTGTGTGTGTGTCTGTGTGTGTGTGTGTGTGTGTGTCTGTGTGTGTGTGTGTGTCTGTGTGTCCGTCCCCCCCTTATAACTTTTGATCCGCTCAATTTACAGAGCCTAAAATTTCAGAATATATAAACAGTTACAGGCCTACAAAACTTTTATTCTCGGAATTTTGAATTACTGTTTCAGTCAGGGGTTATCAACTTTTGAATTTTTATTTTATTTTTCCATATATCTCAGAAACCATAAACGCTAGAACGCTGAAAATTGGTACAAACATAGAAAAATACAAAATCTCAAATAAGTTTTTTCAAAAAAATTCCAGGGTTTCTCAAACATTTTTTATTAAGAAAAATATTTTTTTTAAGATAAATTTATGAGTTTAACTGCCTATATTTCAAAAACTTTTACAATTATCGAAAAAAGCCGAAACACCCCAACTAGATAATTTAATTTCCTATAAAAAATATTAACATTGTAGTAGAAGATCTCAATTTTTTTTTAACAATTTTTTTAAAAATTGAATTTAGTGACGACATCGCTTCATACATTTTGTATGGCAGTCGCCTATACACAATATGTAAGAAGACTTAATAGTTTGATACTTCATCTCCAAACAAACATACATACCATCATGCTATTTTCATATTCTGGGTAGGAAAAAAGGATCTTCCTCCATACTATCCTATCTTGACATACATACCTACATATGTTGTATAGAAAACAAAATATCTGAAAATATTCAATAATTTGTATTTATGGGTTTATAGTTTGGTACATATTCTTCAACTATGCATACTTTCGCTATCGACAGTTGGATCCCATGTGTTACATGCAACTAGTTAATAATCCAACTGTCGATTTGTTCAGGAGAACTTTGTTCTCTTAACATATCGACAATGTATCAAGCCAGAATACGCGAGAATTGTATGGAGAGGTCTACTTTTTTCACGGCTTTTCCAACTTTGAAGTCAAAAAACACCAACTTAGAGGCTTCGCAGCATATATGTTCCATACACGGATTTACTCAGAATTCGGAGTAGAACATTTCGTGTGTCTGTGTGTGTGTGTGTGTCTGTGTGTGTGTCTGTGTGTGTGTGTGTCTGTGTGTGTGTGTGTCTGTGTGTCTGTGTGTCCGTCCCCCCCTTATAACTTTTGATCCGCTCAATTTACAGAGCCCAAAATTTTAGAATATATAAACAGTTATAGGCCTACAAAACTTTTATACTCAGAATTTTGAATTTTTGTTTCAGTCAGGGGTTATCAACTTTTGAATTTTTACTTTATTTTTCCATATATCTCAGAAACCATAAACGCTAGAACGCTGAGAATTGGTACAAATATAGACAAATACAAAATCTCAAATTAGTTTTTTCAAAAAAATTCCAGGGTTTCTCAAACATTTTTTATTAAGAAAAGTATTTTTTTTATGATAAATTTATGAGTTTAACTGCCTATATTTCCATTTTTTTTTTAATATCGAAAAAAGCCGAAACACCCCAACTAGATAATTTAATTTTATATAAAAAATATCAACATTGTAGCAGTTCATCTCAAATTTTTTTTAACAATTTTTATAAAAATTGAATTTAGTGACGACATCGCTTCATACATTTTGTATGGCAGTCGCCTATACACAATATGTAAAAAGACTTAATAGTTTGATACTTCATCTCCAAACATACATACATACCATCATGCTATTTTCATATTCTGGGTAGGAAAAAAGGACCTTCCTCCATACTATCCTATCTTGACATACATACCTACGTATGTTGTATAGAAAACAAAATATCTGACAATATTCAATATTTTGTATTTATGGGTTTATAGTTTGGTACATATTCTTCAACTATACATACTATCGCTATCGACAGTTGGATCTCATGTGTTACATGCAACTAGTATAAATTAAATATTTTTCACCTTGAAGGTATCGGGTTTTTCGTCTATGTATAATCCAACTGTCGATTTGTTCAGGAGAACTTTGTTCTCTTAACATATCGACAATGTATCAAGCCAGAATACGCGAGAATTGTATGGAGAGGTCTACTTTTTTCATGGATTTTCCAACTTTGAAGTCAAAAAACACCAACTTAGAGGCTTCGCAGCATATATGTTCGATACACGGATTTACTCAGAATTCGGAGTAGAACATTTCGTGTGAATTTTTGTTTCAGTCAGGGGTTATCAACTTTTGAATTTTTATTTTATTTTTCCATATATCTCAGAAACCATAAACGCTAGAACGCTGAAAATTGGTACAAACATAGACAAATACAAAATTTTAAATTAGTTTTTTCAAAAAAATTCCAGGGTTTCTCAAACATTTTTTATTAAGAAAAATATTTTTTTTATGATAAATTTATGAGTTTGACTGCCTATATTTCCAAAACTTTTACAATTATCGAAAAAAGCCGAAACACCCCAACTAGATAATTTAATTTCCTATAAAAAATACTAACATTGTAGTAGAAGATCTCAATTTTTTTTTAACAATTTTTTTAAAAATTGAATTTAGTGACGACATCGCTTCATACATTTTGTATGGCAGTCGCCTATACACAATATGTAAGAAGACTTAATAGTTTGTTACTTCATCTCCAAACATACATACATACCATCATGCAATTTGCATATTCTGGGTAGGAAAAAGGATCTTCTTCCATACTATCCTATCTTGACATACATACCTACATATGTTGTATAGAAAACAAAATATCTGAAAATATTCAATAATTTGTATCTATGGGTTTATAGTTTGGTACATATTCTTCAACTATACATACTATCGCTATCGACAGTTGGATCTCATGTGTTACATGCAACTAGTCATATTTAAATAATAAAGCATCCTCCTCACTACACATACCGCTAAAGTATTCCAACTGTCGATTTGTTCAGGAGAACTTTGTTCTCTTAACATATCGACAATGTATCAAGCCAGAATACGCGAGAATTGTATGGAGAGGTCTACTTTTTTCACGGCTTTTCCAACTTTGAAGTCAAAAAACACCAACTTAGAGGCTTCGCAGCATATATGTTCCATACACGGATTTACTCAGAATTCGGAGTAGAACATTTCGTGTGTCTGTGTGTGTGTGTGTCTGTGTGTGTGTCTGTGTGTGTGTGTGTGTCTGTGTGTCTGTGTGTGTGTCTGTGTGTCCGTCCCCCCCTTATAACTTTTGATCCGCTCAATTTACAGAGCCTAAAATTTCAGAATATATAAACAGTTACAGGCCTACAAAACTTTTATACTCGGAATTTTGAATTTTTGTTTCAGTCAGGGGTTATCAACTTTTGAATTTTTATTTTATTTTTCCATATATCTCAGAAACCATAAACGGTAGAACGCTGAAAATTGGTACAAACATAGACAAATACAAAATCTCAAATTAGTTTTTTCAAAAAAATTCCAGGGTTTCTCAAACATTTTTTATTAAGAAAAATATTTTTTTTATGATAAATTTATGAGTTTAACTGCCTATATTTCCAAAACTTTTACAATTATCGAAAAAAGCCGAAACACCCCAACTAGATAATTTAATTTTCTATAAAAAATATTAACATTGTAGTAGAAGATCTCAATTTTTTTTAACAATTTTTTTAAAAATTTAATTTAGTGACGACATCGCTTCATACATTTTGTATGGCAGTCGCCTATACACAATATGTAAGAAGACTTAATAGTTTGATACTTCATCTCCAAACATACATATACATACCATCATGCTATTTGCATATTCTGGGTAGGAAAAAGGATCTTCCTCCATACTATCCTATCTTGACATACATACCTACACATGTTGTATAGAAAACAAAATATCTGAAAATATTCAATAATTTGTATCTATGGGTTTATAGTTTGGTACATATTCTTCAACTATACATACTATCGCTATCGACAGTTGGATCTCATGTGTTACATGCAACTAGTTATGTATGTAATATTTGTTCTGCCACAATAATCCAACTGTCGATTTGTTCAGGAGAACTTTGTTCTCTTAACATATCGACATTGTATCAAGCCAGAATACGCGAGAATTGTATGGAGAGGTCTACTTTTTTCACGGCTTTTCCATCTTTGAAGTCAAAAAACACCAACTTAGAGGCTTCGCAGCATATATGTTCCATACACGGATTTACTCAGAATTCGGAGTAGAACATTTCGTGTGTCTGTGTGTGTGTGTGTCTGTGTGTCTGTGTGTGTGTCCGTCCCCCCCTTATAACTTTTGATCCGCTCAATTTACAGAGCCTAAAATTTCAGAATATATAAACAGTTACAGGCCTACAAAACTTTTATACTCGGAATTTTGAATTTTTGTTTCAGTCAGGGGTTATCAACTTTTGAATTTTTATTTTATTTTTCCATATATCTCAGAAACCATAAACGCTAGAACGCTGAAAATTGGTACAAACATAGACAAATACAAAATCTCAAATAAGTTTTTTCAAAAAAATTCCAGGGTTTCTCAAACATTTTTTATTAAGAAAAATATTTTTTTTATGATAAATTTATGAGTTTAACTGCCTATATTTCCAAAACTTTTACAATTATCGAAAAAAGCCGAAACACCCCAACTAGATAATTTAATTTTCTATAAAAAATATTAACATTGTAGTAGAAGATCTCAATTTTTTTTAACAATTTTTTTAAAAATTTAATTTAGTGACGACATCGCTTCATACATTTTGTATGGCAGTCGCCTATACACAATATGTAAGAAGACTTAATAGTTTGATACTTCATCTCCAAACATACATACATACATACCATCATGCTATTTGCATATTCTGGGTAGGAAAAAGGATCTTCCTCCATACTATCCTATCTTGACATACATACCTACATATGTTGTATAGAAAACAAAATATCTGAAAATATTCAATAATTTGTATCTATGGGTTTATAGTTTGGTACATATTCTTCAACTATACATACTATCGCTATCGACAGTTGGATCTCATGTGTTACATGCAACTAGTATATCATATCATGTTTACTGCACTAAATATAAAACAGTGACTTTTACGAGATTATTTTTTCGTAGAAAAGCGATTCTTGGAAGAGAGTCGTTTATTATTAGTAAGAGGGGAGGAGTTATGTGCTTCTAAAATGATTTTCTTTGCCGTTCAACCAACATTTTTATTTTATACCTGCAATCTGTTGCCTGTATATAGTAAAGTATAAGAGTGTAGAACAAATAAGGATATCGAATATGAAAAATGATATCGCTTCAACTTGAAAACGATTTTTAAAAATAAAACGCCTTGAGATAAATACTCTGTATCTCACGGTAATAGTCTGGTATTAAACCGTCGCTTCTCAATATTTTGCTGAAACAAATCAATATATTTAATAAATTGTTGTTTCAATTGCACATTTTCTTGCATAAATTAAGTAGTACGAAAGAAACAAGAACAGTGAGATAAGCGAATAATACAAATTAATTTGTTCTGATCATTAAAATTTTATAAAAGATCTATACAAATAGATTTTTGTAATATTAGAGTAGTTATAGTCGATATAGTTTTTTGGCACCAAGACTCTATAATAAAGTAATGATGGATATTGAACAAAACATATCGCATGATGGGAAAACATTTCAAAGACATCGTTTTTCGTTGGCTGAAGCAGATTGGAAGAGAAGGATCTGCCTCGGTACTCTTAGATTTTTTGAGATAGAGGTTTTAGAGTTTTTCTTCCTGGTTGTCAATGTTCTAAGTGAATGGAATATGTGAAAAAAAAGAAAACAAATCATATGATCGCAGAGTAGCCATAGCAATTTTAAACTAGTACTGCCTCAGAACAGCCTATGTCTAGCGAAGCAGTAAATTTTCCAAATGTGTGAAAAAAAAAATTATTGTAAAATTGTAATTAAGTATAAATTAAATTGTATTTTGTTCCTTTGTAATATTTATACTGTTGGAAATATATTATTCATTCATTCATTCATTCATAAAGAAATACTATAATTGGATAATAAGGCCTCGCTCACATTGGATGCGTTTTCGTACGAATTTCGCTCGTGCGTAAACGTACGTAAATGCACGAACGATCCCGATACTTGATGTACTATGAGAGTGCTCACACTGGATGCGAGTTGGTCGTACGTGATCGTACGTAGTCGTACTGTGGTCGTACGTATACGCACGAATTGTTACGACGTCTGAGTTCGATCATGGACATGCTCACATTGGATGCGTTTTCGTACGAAATTCAGTCGTCCGAATGCGTACGAAAACGTCGAAAACGCACGAATAATCCCGTTCCTTTTAGCACTATGAGAGTGCTCACACTGGGTGCAAGATAGTCGTACGTTGACGTGCGTATAGTTCCGACATACGAATTCGATCCAAACTTGTTTGGATATTTTGCTCCGTTCGTACTTTGATTACACATAAATGGATACAGAAAATTTTGTTAATTTGGTTTTTGGACACAAATGTTAATGGGATTTCTGCTTACGTTATGCAATTTGATCCGAATCAAAAAAAACTAAATATTTTTTTATGACTTGGTATTTTTATCTTTTTTCACGGCTTTTCCAACTTTGAAGTCAAAAAACACCAATTTTGAGGCTTCGCAGCATATATGTTCCATATACGGATTTACTCAGAATTCGGAGTAGAACATTTCGTGTGTCTGGGTGTCTCTGTGTGTGTGTGTGTGTGTGTGTGTGTGTGTGTGTGTGTGTGTGTGTGTGTGTGTGTGTGTGTGTGTGTGTGCGCGTGCGTGCATGCGACGTGTGTGTGTGGGGGGGGGGAGGGTGCGCGTGCTGGTGTGTGCGTGTACGTGTGTGTGTTCGTGTGCGTTTGCACGTGCTAGGGTGTGTGCGTGTACGTGTATGCGTGTGCTTGTCTGCTGTTTTGTGCTATGTGAAGTGAATATGTTATTATAAAATGTTACTAACAAAATAATTTTGTCTATATTACAATTGTCTGCCTTCGTGGCTCAGTTGGTTGGGTATCTGACTGCTGATCCAAAGGTCCCGGGTTCGATTCCCGGTGGAAGCACAGTTTTTAATTGTGTTTTCAGTCTGGATCTGTGAGACGATTAATATCGTAAGTCTCCAGAATGTGGCAACTTGTTATTGGGTGCGTGTTAAATAAATATTTGACATAGTACCTGTTAGTTGCCCGAGAAGAAATATTAAATAAATGAATAAATAAATAAATGGGAATAAAATTAGATGGGTCGATGGCAGAGCGGTTAGCGCGCTGGGATAGTAATCCAGTGGTCGCGGGTTCGAATCCTGCCTCAACCGATTTCGTTCACCTATAGCACAAGCATTTATTTGCTTATTTTAGGGAACGTAGGAAGATGTTTAACAAGTACTTGTTTAACAAGGACATATTCATTTTTATCTAAAAAAAATTAATAAATAAATAAATTGGATAAACCACAGAGAGGCTGTGCCTTGTGGGATTTTTGTATGCACGGTAGCTTTGTTGTGATTGATATTATGTTTATGTGTATTGTTTTTTATCCGTGTACCAAATCTTAAATAAATAAAATTGTACGACCAGCATCGTACGTCGACGTACGATCAAATTCGTATCAAAAATCGGAGAAAGCCGTATCTAGTGCGCGCACTCGACCCGTATCGTACGTACCTATACGTACGATGCGAATTAGTATCCAATGTGAGCGAGCCAGTGCGCGCACTCGATTCGTACGACCAGCATCGTACGTTTACGTACGACCAAATTCGTATCCAATGTGAGCGGGCCCTAAAACAATCGTATTTCAAGTCGTAGCGTCCCGTTTTGTAGTTCGTATCATTTGAGGTTTTTTAAAATTTGACAGATACTAACCACAGAAAAAGTAAAATATGTCTATAATTGAAGATTTAGTAACTGACATGTCATATTGCACTGTAATACGGAAATGGATTAAATCTCCCCATAACATTAATCTTGAGTTTAACAATGAGTTGAGGGCCGACTGTAATACCGGCCCTATATGATTTTATATTGTGAGACATCGATGTGTCGCCTGTGTAGAGGCAATCGGTATAGCATAAAGTTTCAACTGTCGATTTGTACAAGAGAATTTATTTCTCTTAACATATCATGCCAAGATACGCGAGATTTGTATGGCAGGTCTATATTTTCATGATTTTTTTTCAACTTTGAAGTAAAAAAACACCAATTATGAGGCATCGCAGCATATATGTTCGGTACATGGATTTACTTAGAATTCGGATTGAACTTTTTTTTTAATTTATTAATCGAATAAATTATATATTACATATAATAACGTGTACAAGTTCCATTATATATTTCGTAATAACCCTCTTTAATTGAGACAAAATCCCGTGTTAAAAAAGGGGAGAATCTATTATATTGAATACGTCTCCCTCCACAATCTGTACGTGGTCGTGGCCGCTTAGCATGTGCGCGTATTGCCAGTAAAATAATTTTACCCAATTTTATTTTACGCATTCTAAATATTTCTCCAATATAAAAAATAAATTGAATCGAAAAAGTACAAAATTATCGTTTAAAAAGTATTTTAAATATCAATTGACAATATTATTGTTCAAAAAGGAATTTTAAACATCAATTTTATCAAACGTTATTAATAAATCTGCGGAATACGTATTTAAATTATGGCACCATTCTGTACGAACTCTCTATGGAACGCGTTAAAACAATCTAATCTATGGCTTTGACGTGAGTTTAAAAGTCATATTTTAACTTTGATCGTTCAAAATATTTATTTTTAACATCATTATCTAATTATTTGGTGTTATTTTGTTTGTTGCAGGTTTTTACCGAAACTCCATGGATACTTACAATCAAAACAATCAAGAGATGGATGAGCGAGATATGACGGAACAGCTAGATCTGGATGAGCGAGATATGACAGAACAGCGAACAGCTAGGCGAAGAGTGACACAAGAGCTACGAGATCGTCGAAATGCTAGACGAAGAGTGGAAAATATAACGCAAGAACAACGAGATCGTAGGAATGCAAGAGAACGTGTGGAAAATATGACACAAGAACAGCGAAATCGTAGGAATGCTAGACGAAGAGTGGAAAATATGACGCAAGAACAACGAGAACGTAGGAATACGAGGGAGCGTGTGGAAAATATAACACAAGAACAGCGAGATCGTAGGAATTCTAGGCGAAGAGTGGAAAATGTTATGCAAGAGCAGCGAGATAGAAGTATGAATGCAGGCAGAAGAAATTCTGTCACTTATTTTAAGTGTGCAATTATTAATACACCTCATAATTTTCTTCCAGATCAGCATGATATGGGTCGCATGGACAAGCTGTGTACAGTGGAGAATTGCAGAGCGGTTCATTTTAATGCTGAAAAGGGCAAACTATTACATAGTTTTTAACAGATTTTTAATTATCTCAATAGAGACGAAGTTGGAATATTTATTGTAGGAGAACCGGGAAATCAAGGCACCTACAGGGCTTACGACCTGTCATCGGCTGGTTTACGACCTGTCATCGCAAGCGCATAAAGTGATCACGTAAACCAGCCGATGACAGGTCGTAAGCCCTGTAGGTGCCTTGATTTCCCGGTTCTCCTACAATAAATATTCCAACTTCGTCTCTATTGAGATAATTAAAAATCTGTTAAAAAATATCTTTGACTCCCGACAGGGAAAAAAATCCAATGTTTGCGCATATGCAATAATAAAAATATTCGATTATTACATAGTTGTTGCCACAGTGGCAAAGTGTCACCTCAAGTACTGTCAACATATCCGGAAGAATTGAAAGCATTATTGTTAGGAAGCTGCAATGAATCCAAAAATTTTAGAGAATTTATTCGTCAATACAATAGTGCTAATGCTTTTGCATCCTTTGGCGCTCAGATTGCAGACGTACCTGGTACCGGACCATACTGTTTGAAAATTTCAGGTGAAGTATATCATAGAACTTCAAGAAGTATGCAGATTGACGGAGAAACTCCATCTTATGCACAGCTGTATGTTTATGATGCCGATGAAGCTGTAAGGGTACGTATGAGACACCCATCAAATGCAAGGTGTCAACAAAATATTATGTTTACGATTGATAATGTCATTCGTCGTGTAAGTCCGTATGCTCTCCAGTATAAAAGGTTAAAAGAAGCTGTAGAAGAAGAAGAAGCTCGAGTTGCAATTAATGGCGGCCCAATGAGAGATGTTAGACTCCTATTCACACGGTCAGAAGCAGATGATCAAAGAAGGTATAATGCTCCATCTCACAATAGTGACATTGCCATTGTATATGTCGCAGATCATGAAGGTCAGATACCATTTGATGTAGATGTAGCTGTTCACCCAAAAAATATTGAAGGCCTCCAGCGCATAAATATGTTATCAAAACATCTGGACCCCATGGTTTTTCCATTGTTATTTCCCTCAGGCGAGTATGGATGGACGACTGGTATTCAGCATCATCCAAATTTTCAAACAAATCGTCGTCAATCTGTAACAACTATGCAATTTTATTCGAGTAAAATAGCAGTACGTAGGGAGGTCTTCAATCCAATACATTTTGCTGGCAAGCTTTTCCAACAATATATAATTCATGCATACATACATAGTTTGTGAATCACTTCGTTTAAAGTACATAAGAGAAAATCAACAACATTTGAGAGTTGAATGCTACCAGGGTCTACAGGATTATGTACAGAATTTGGCTATTGAAAGTGGACGAGCAGGTAATATAATAATTCTTCCTTCTACATTTATTGGTGGGCCACGTCATATGAATAAACTTTACCAAGACTCTATGGCTATGGTTAGAAAATTTGGTCGTCCAGATTTGTTCATCACTTTTACCTGTAACCCAAAGTGGCCAGAAATCCAGAATGAATTATTACCAAA
Source organism: Molanna angustata (assembly GCA_963576475.1). Taxonomy (NCBI): domain Eukaryota; kingdom Metazoa; phylum Arthropoda; class Insecta; order Trichoptera; family Molannidae; genus Molanna; species Molanna angustata. The sequence continues at coordinate 20,616,162 of OY754984.1, read as the reverse complement.
TCAAACTACATCGGATAGGCCTGATTTAGTGGCCCGGGTTTTTCAGTTAAAAGTGGAAGAGTTTATAAGAGATATGACTGAAAAACATATATTTGGTAAAGTGTTGTGTTGGGTTTATGTTATAGAAGAGCAGAAACGAGGTCTTCCCCATCTTCATGGAGTATTTACGTTGTGTGAGCAGGACAAATTTCGCACAACTTCAGATATTGACACAGTTGTGAGTGCTGAATTACCCGATCGAAGTTTTCATGGTTTGTATGACATAATTTTGAAACATAATATTCATGGACCTTGCGGTATACTAAATCCAAATTCAGTGTGTATGGTTGATGGTAAGTGTTCTAAAAAATTTCCAAAGAATTTCAGAGATGACACCAATAATAATGTAGGAGGGTATCCAGAATATCGGAGACGCGATAATTTTTCTGGTAATCATATTGTTCGAGGAATACGTATTGATAATCGTTTTGTCGTTCCATATAATCCTTATCTTAGTCAAAAATATAATGCTCACATTAATGTAGAAATTTGTTCTTCGGTTCTTAGTATTAAGTATATTCATAAATATATATCAAAAGGGTTTGATTGTGCCCGGATACAAATACATCAAAATGTTGAACGCAATGAGACTCTGGTATATGATGAAATATGTGAGTATATTAACTGTCGATATGTAAGCGCACCAGAAGCTGCATGGAGAATCATGGAAAATCCAATATATGGTCATTCTCATGCTATTTTGCTTTTGTCAGTACATTTGCCTAATGGTCAGCCTATATATTTTTCAGAAGGACGAGAAGAAGAAGCTCTTAGAGCAGCAACCTCAAGAAACACAACTTTAACTGCGTGGTTCCAACTTAACCTAGAAGACACCGATGCACGCACAATCAAGTATCAAGATATACCAAATTTTTATGTGTTTTCAGTTAATAAGAAATGGACTAAGAGACAACGTGGTGGCGATAAGATTATTGGGCGCCTTGCATCAGTTTCTCCCAGAAACGTAGAATTATATCATCTAAGGCTTATTCTTTTACAGGTGACTGGCGCTACATCATATGAATCATTGCGGACTGTAGGTGGTAATTTACTGCCCACATTTCGTGATGCAGCTCGAGAACTAGGACTAATCCACGACAACAGGGAATGGCATAATTGCATGGCAGAAGCGTCATCATATATGATGCCTAGAGCTCTTCGAGATTTATTTGTATTATTAATGATTCATTGTCTCCCAACAGATCCATTGGAGCTGTGGAATGATTTCAAGAGTTTAATGTCTGAAGATTTTGTCCAGCGAGGAGCTATAGAAGAAGTTGCTGTTAATTGTTCACTTCTGTACATACAAAACGCACTAATGAAAGAAAATTCTTCTTGCAGTTTACAAGGGTTGCCGGAACCAGATAGCAGCAGTGATTTTCATGAAATTGAAGATTTAAATTTTATGTTAGAGTTTTCTTTAGGTGCTGAAATGGCGAATAAGCTTAATGATGAACAACGCAATGCATTCGAAGTTATTTCTTCCAAAGTATTTTCAGATGAACGTGATGGAAATAGATGTTTTTTCATCGATGGTCCTGGTGGAACAGGTAAAACTTTCCTATACAAGACTCTTATACATACTTTAAGAGGAAGAGGAAAGAAAGTTTTATCCGTTGCTTGGACAGGAATTGCAGCTATTTTACTTCCAGGTGGAGTGACGTGTCACACAGCTTTTAATTTACCTCTTGATTTACAGGATAATACTACTTGCAGAATTACCTCAAAGAACCGTAAAATTATAAAAGATGCTGACGTTATCATTTGGGATGAAGCACCGATGGCTCCCGTAGTAGCCTTAGATATTATTGAACGTACTATTCGCGATATAATGGGTAATGATTATATTTTTGGTAATAAAGTTATTGTTTTAGGTGGAGATTTTAGACAGATTCTTCCAGTTTGTCGTAGAGCCTCTCGAGGTCAATTAGTTGCAATGTCCATTAAAAATAGTAAACATTGGAGAAAATTTATTACCTTCCATTTAAAAACCAATATAAGAGCTTTAGAAGGGGAAAGCATATTTTCACAGTGGCTTTTAGATTTAGGTAATGGACAGCTTCCTTCTGTTGCAGGAAAGCAAGAGTCATCGGTGCTTATCCCAAATGATAGTGTTTGTCAAAATGTTATTCAAAGCATATACAATGAAAGTCATTCAGTTTCAGATGTACCAATAATGTGTAAACGAGCAATATTATGCCCTAAAAATGATCATGCTCGAATGGTTAATGAAGATGTACTGGGAAGGCTACAAGGTACAATGCATACATACCATTCTTTAGACTATATTATTAATGACAATGGTCAATTAGATGTAAATGAGCAAGTTAATTATCCAGTAGAATTTTTAAACAGTATAAATCCAAATGGTTTTCCGTTACACTCTTTAAATCTTAAAATTGGAGCAATCATAATCCTTCTCAGAAATTTATCTATCGGAGATGGCCTTTGTAATGGAACAAGAATGGTTGTAAAACATATGAGTACTAATATTATACAAGCAGAAATTGTAACAGGTGAAAAACAGGGAACGATACATTTCATTCCTCGCATTTGTTTAAATACAACATCTGATAAAACAATACCTTTTAATATGTGTAGAAAACAGTTTCCTATTAAATTAGCATATTGTATGACCTTGAATAAGTCACAAGGACAAACTTTTGATCGCGTTGGACTTCTACTGCCAGAACCAGTATTTACTCATGGACAATTATATGTCGGGTGTTCCAGGGTACGCTCACAATCTGCATTAAAAGTACAAATTATAGAAGGTTCAAAACAAGGAATTATTTCAAATGGATGTTATACAGAAAATATTGTATTTAAAGAGATTTTAAATTGATTTATACACATTTTGTACTCTCATATGTATGCTTTGAACAACATTTTGACAAATAAGTATGTACATTTTTACTGATGCCATATTCAAATTTATTTATTTAGAAAAACTTTTTTGTATAAAACACTTTTTCATTATCTGCGAGGAATAGGAAAAAAAATTAACTGTTGCATGGACAGGAAACATTGTTTACAAGGAAATATTATGATCTGTTTTTTTCTCACTAAAATTATATTTTTGAAGTTTATCAGTTTTCTTTGTCTGTTCTTTCTGATAATACTAATAGAACAGACGGATTTTTGAAATAAAATAATATTCATATAGAAGTCATAACTGGAGAAAAGCAAGGGACTCCACACTTTATTCCTAGAATTTGTCTAAATACCTCTTCTGATGTGTCAATTCCATTTAATATGTGTCGTAAACAGTTTACAGTTAAATTAGCTTTTGCTATTACAATAAATAAATCACAGGGACAGACATTTCAACGCGTTGGTTTTTTCCTTCCCGAACCTGTCATCACACATGGTCAATTATATGTAGGTTGTTCTAGAGTTTCTTCTCAGAGTGCATTACATGTTCAGATTTTTGAAAGTGCAGAACAGAAGAAAATTAATGAATCGAATGATATTTACACAAGAAGCATTGTTTACAAGGAAATATTATGATATGTTTTTTTCTCACTAAAATTATATTTTTGAAGTTTATCAGTTTTCTTTGTCTGTTCTTTCTGATAATACTAATAGAACAGACGGATTTTTGAAATATCACCTAATAAACATTGTTTTATTTTATTGGTGTACAGAACCATCAGTACATAATATATTTACATAGGTACATACATTAAAAATGTATTCAGATATAAAAATATCTTTTAAGAGTTGTAAAAATATCTTTTTAGTCTTTTAACTGTTGGTTCTATAAAATCAATAAAATAAAATAAATAAAATAAAATAAGAGTTCTTTTAACTAGGTAAAACTAAATAAGTAGGTAATGTGTTCAACAATTGCTAGAAAAAATATACCATATTATACTCAAAAACATACCAATATGGAAGACAGTAAAGTTGTTTAAAAATAGAAAATATTTGATAAAATTTCTATATTTCATTTATCAACCTAATTTTTTGAAAGAGATATAAGGTGAACATATTTGTGGCGTTATGTTCTCTTTGTTAGAGACATGGTATGTATATGTAATACAAGTATCCTACAATTTGAGTTCACAAGTTTCATTATTCAACTCCAACCCCGGTTTTAACATACCCTCATTTTACGTTTTCCCTTTTTTTGCGTATAATTTCTACTCATTGTAATATAAAACTAGGGGCTCCGCCCCTGGCCGCTTCGCGGCCCGTCCTCGGTTTGCGTGGCGTAAAACAAATGGCGCGTAGCGCCTAAAGAAATGCGCGCAGCGCACAAATAAAGGCGCGTAGCGCCAAAAAAAATGGCGCGTAGCGCCAAACCGGGGTTGGGCCGCGAAGCGGCCAGGGGCGGAGCCCCTAGTCTATTTTATATTGCTACATTCACCAAACATTGCACATCTACTTTATTTAGTGTGTCTGTGTGTGTGTCCTTATAACTTTTGATCCGCTTAATGCACATATACAGAAATTTCATGAAGTATAGAAAATTTTAAGCCTACATAACAATTATACTCATAATTACGAAATTTTGTAACAGTCAGGGGTTATCATTTTTTTTAATTTTTGCTTTATTTTACATACATCGCTAAAACCATAAAATATGGAACGCTGAAAATTGATATAAATATAGACAAATACAAAAACAAAAAAATATTTTTTAATAGTAGGTATTTGAGTTTCTGAAATATTTTTTTATTACGAAAAACATTTTTTATGATAAATTTATGTGTATAAGTGCCTATATATCCGTTGTTTTAAAAAAAGCCCAAACATCGCAACTAAGTTATTTAATTTTCTATAAAAAATATGAATATTGTAACTTTTTTAACATTTTTTATTAAATTGACATTTCATACAATTTGTAAGGCAGTAAACACTATACAATATCTCACTCAATAGTTTGATACCTACTTAATCTACAAACATACATCATGCTGTTTACATATTCTGGGTAGGAAAAACAGACTGGCCTCCATACTATCCTATCCTGACATACATACCTACATGTTTTATATATAAAACAAAATATCTGATAATATTTTTTAATTTGTGTTTAAGTATTTATAGTTTGGTACGTATTCTTCAATTATACATACTATCAACATCGACAGTTGGATCTCATGTGTTACATGCAACTAGTAATAGTACCTACAATATACCACATATATCGTCAATATGTTTAACAAAAATAAACCATAATAAACGACATTTAATTATATTTTATAATTATCATTTAACAACCACTGGATAGAATACACAAATCAGATATCAAAGATACCTATTATATTATTTACCTACCAAGTACTATTTTTATAAACGTCGATTTCAAACCTAGTTTATTTCTAATACTCAATATTTTTAAATCCACATTTTATCTCTCATAGAAATACCAGATAATACATACATATTATACGTAGTCAAAGTAATTGCACCGTTCCATCGAGCTCATTGGACACGCAGACCTTGTAGCCACGAAGAACGACTTCTGAGCTTTCAAGGCTTTTTATCATATGTTGCACTGTTATCTTCACATCCAGAATTCGGCTAGCCTACTCTTTATTTATTTATTTACCTTTTATCACACCATATTTATAATGACAACAATAAGTAGATTACTGCTGTCCAACTAGGAAATCCTGTTCTAGGGCTAGCTAATACTCTTTGCTTATAATATGCTCCATATGACACTATTAGTGCAGTTTCTTTAAGGTTTAAGAGTTCTCCGGACTCTTATTGACTTTTTGATGTACATCAACTGTCCAAAGACAGGTTTATTTATATGGCAATCACTTCCAACCAGCCCGAACAACGTGAAGTCTCAAAATTAAATTCAGTAATACAAAAGAAACATAGGTTGTGGTGAACCCTATATGCACAAAGTATTCAAATGTCGTATAGAAAATTTTCATCATTTTTATGAAATCAGTATGTCAAATTATTTTTGATTAAATATTTAATTATGAAAACTTTATAATACTCCAATGCCATTTTATCTAAGTGATGTGCCTCTTTAGCAATTTGATAAAAATATATCAAATTTTAAGTTTCCTGAGCATGGGGTCACTTTGAAATATTTGACAGTTAAAAACATTCAGTAGCACTGATCAGATATCCTTAAAAATCAAATGGGATAACAGCTAGTATTAGACATACAAATTCAAAAATTTCAAAATAATCTAATGAGTTCTTTAAGTCTGTAATCGATAAAGCAGAATAAACGCGTCGTGCATAGTGTACACAGCACATAACACATAGCACACAGCACATGACACACACACACACACACACACATACACACACACACACACACACACTCACACACACACACACACACACACACACACACACACACACATACACACACACTCACACACACATACACACACACACACACACAAACACACACAAACACACACACACACACACAGATACATTGTGATGAAACTTTCAGAATACAATCTCAGCATGATACTAGTTCTATAATCTAAAATAACTCCTCACTTTATCCCCTTGGGGTAGTGAGGAGTAAAAATCCTGATCATAGCGATAAGGAAAGCAATAAGAGAATCGAAGGGCCGCTGAAGGACTCTTTTGTCTTCTTTTGTCCTTTCGTAGATTTGCAAGGATCCGTTATAATTTGTCCCTATAATCAGGACCAGGGAATGGTTGAGGGAAAAATTGGCAAAGGACGTCCTCGCCGGAAGTATCTATAACAGGTGTGCGAGGACATGGAGAGTGCCTCCTACACAGAGTTGAAGAGAGTCGCTGAAGATCGAGCGGAGTAGAGGAAGAGATGCAAAAGATTTACAGAACGGATGGTAGTGGGGAAATAACAGTCTAAACATAGACGTTTCCATTTCTAGAATTTCTGACGTAGCCAAATAGAGCGTTTGATAATCCTTAGAAATATCAAATGTACACGGGGTCTCGACATGAGGGTAGATAGTCCCTACATAACCTTTGAAAGACATACAAATGTTTGCTCGAGGGATCCTGACCCGGATAATACCAACCGCATGTGAAAGTCTTCTTCAACAAGTAAGAATTTATATGAAGGTACCAACTAGAAACGCTATATCTTACTTCAGACAATCCAACATCAGATATAAATCCGGACGTTATATTACAATGTCACAAAAGCTAAGCGTTGCACAAACAATGGTATAATTAAAGAAAAATCTTTAATTTGAAATAACTTTTCAGCGTGAATTTCACCACAATGATTGAAAAAAAATATGTTATGGGATCATACAAACCTAAACACCCAATTTAAAATCAAATTCCTCAAATATGTTAAACAGCGTGTTTCTAAAAAAATACCATAAGTATTTTCAACATTTCTCTAGTGAATGTTGAAAATGACCCTGTGGACAAGAGACCCCTGGGAAGACCAAGGCAGAGATTGATGGACAATGTTACCCGAGATCTGAACGTGCTGAATGCTTGTGATGACTGGGAGTCCACTGCAGCTGATAGGAAGGCTTGGAAAGCTATTGTTCAGGAGGCTAAAGCTCTACCGGAGTTGTATGGCCATCGTAAGTAAGTAAGTCTAGTGAATGTTCGTCAGACAATTTTAAAATTCAGCATGAATTTTCCTAAAATAATCATTTAAAATATCCTTTTTTACAGCTTTTTTTTAAGTTACTCCATAACTATGTGTCGTAGAAAGATAATTATTTTATATGATTAAAGAGTGCATAAAATCGAAGTGACTGACTGATAATTTTTTTTCAATTCGTCAGGTTATTTCTTGAAATGCAAAAAATCAACAAATTTGGGGTTTCCGATATTATGAATCACATATCATAAAACAATTTTTAACGCACGCGACAGTTACCCTTACTAACGCGTAACTTCATAATGAATTAGGCGGTTTTTTTATCATGTTTTCAGTCACTAGGTTTAGCGTTATATTATGTCCTCTTGTGTTGTTTTATATTTTTATTATGAACAATTGACAACTGACATGAAGTTAGCAGGAAGCGGCCAGCCAAGATGGTGGTTGTCTGTGTTGCCAATATTAAATATATACACCATATATCACATCCCCACCCTTAGCTGGTCACCCCCAACCCTTACAAATCTTTACTTATAACTAGTTTATCATAATACACGAGTATTTTAATCATACCCCCACCTTCCAGGGATTTTGACAGTTCTACCATACCTAGTTACATATGGTTCATCATTTGTAGAATGTCCAACCTGTACACTATTCTCCCTTCTACTTAAAACAAAATTATCACAATTTAAATCATCATTATTACTATTCTTAGTATCATCATAATTAATTATTATAATTCGAATTACTGTTATAACTATTATTTACATTATTAGTATTATTATCAAGTACATATCTTTTCTTTAAATGAATAACATTTCTTCTAAAAACTTTCCCCTTGCTATTTTTAACTACATATGACCTTGGTGAATCATGCTTTTTCACAACTATTGCTTCTTCCCAAATTTTATTTTTTAAATTTTTTTATCCATACTTTATCATTAATATTAAAAAATCTTTCTTTATTCCTTACTGGATTGTATTGAAGTTTTCTTTTTTGGTTATTACTTACATTAAATCTATGTAAATCATTATATGAAATTACTTTTGGTATTAATTCTTTATGGTTAACTGGTAACCCATTTCTTAATTTTCTACTCATTAGCAATTGACTTGGCGAAAATAGTATACTAGCCAGCTGCGTGGATCTGTAATCTAATAATGCTTTGTACATACATTTGTTTTCATGATGAACTTTTTTCAAGATTTGTTTAGCAATACCCACACCCTTTTCTGCTAGAGCATTTGCTTTTGGGTAATATGGACTAGATGTATTAATCATAAAACCCCACTCTGATGCAAATTCATTAAACTCTTTACTATTAAAAGGGCTGTTATCACATCTTACATACAACGGTATCCCATGTATTGAAAATGTACATTTTAACTTTTTAACAGTTTCTTTTACAGATTTATCCTTAATGGGAATAATATCTAAAAACTTAGAATAGTAATCTTCTAAAATTAAGTATAATTTATCATTGTACTCACAGATGTCAATGGCAATGAATTGAAATGGCAATTTTGGCAACTCTGTAGGTATTAAATTATCTTTTATATTATTGTTTGAAAATCTTTTACAAGTTTTACAGGAATTTATATAAACCTCTATTTCATTTGTCATTTTTGGCCAGTACATCATAGATCTAGCTCTATTTTTACTTTTGACAATTCCAAGATGTGCATCCCCATGAATTTTTTCTAACATATTATTCCTGAGTAATTTTGGAATAATAACCTTATCATTTAAAAACAACAAATCTTCTTTACAATGAATATTACATTTAACTTTATAATAATTTAACAAAATTTCATCATCTATAAGTTTCTTATCAGTTGGCCATCCTGATTCAGTATAATACATCAGTTTATTTAAAATATCATCACTTTTAGTGTATTTCTTTAATAAAAATAATTTGTTCTTACTTAAAGGCAAATATTCACTTAATTGCAAACTATGTACAATATCGGTCATATTAGTTTCAGTATAATCATTATAATTATTTTGACAATCTCTTGATAAAATATCTGCGACTAACATATCCTTACCAATACATGCAAATACCTTATATTTAATTCATACTTTAATAGTTTTAATTGTAAACGTTGTAACCTGTTTGTGTTCTTATAAATTTCTTTTTTGACTATACTTATTAACGGTTTATGATCTGTATAAATTGTTACATTTTTATGACCATAAATATATTGATGAAATTTTTTGACAGCAAATACTATTCCTAACATTTCTTTCTCTACTATTGAATAATTACATTCAGTTTTAGTTAAACTACGTGACGCATAACATACAGGAAAATTATCTTGAATCAAACAACAGCCTAATCCATTATTGCTCGCATCACTTTGTATAATTATTTCTTTATTAAAATCAAAATAACGCAATGGTTTATAATTACAAATCAAATATTTAATTTTTTCAAATGCATCATCCTGCTCTTTTTCCCATTTCCATCCAATATCTTTTCTTAGAAGCATTTTTAACTGTTGTAAGTTACTTGCCAGATTAGGTATGAACCTATTTAAATAATTTACCATACCAATAACTCTCTGTAACTCTTTAATATTTTTTGGTTTTTTCAAATCAACTATTGCTTGAACTTTAAATGGATCTGGTTTAATTCCATTTTTTGAAAAAATACATCCCAAAAATTTTACTTGATCTTTTTTGTATTGTAATTTATCACTATTAAATTTTACCCAATTTTTTCTTGCCCTCTCCATGACTGTTATCAATATTTCATCATGTTCTTTTTCATCTTTTGCTGATATTATTAAGTCGTCAAAATATACTGAAACACCATGTATATCACCAAATATGCGTAGATTCTCTCTTTGAAATACTTCAGGACTGCTGGAAAGACCAAAAGGTAATCTGTTAAACTTGTATCTACCGAAAGGTGTTATAAATGTACACAAATAAGAGGATTTATTAGTTAGTTCTATTTGATGAAAACCATCTGACATATCGATTACTGTAAATACGTTTTTTTCAGATAACTTGTTTAATATTTCATCATATGTGGGTATGCTATAATGTTCTCTTCTGATGTACTTATTCAAATGAATTGGATTAATGCATAATCTTAAATCTTTATTTTCTTTTTCAACAATTACCAAATTATTTACCCAATCAGTTGGTTCTGTCACTTTTGATACAACCCCTTTGTTTTCTAAATTATTTAATGTTAATTTCAATCTGTCATATATACTAAACCGAATTTTTTGTAATTGTTTTACTACCGGTATAGCATCCTCTTTCAATTTAATATCATATTTAAATGGTAGCTTACCTAGACCGGTAAAAACATCTTTATATTTATTTACAAAATTTTCTTTATTATCGCTGTAAGTTAAATCATATACCCTCTTTATTAAATTCATTTCCTGGCAAGTTTCTAATCCTAAGATTGGTGCCGATGATACTTCAGCAACCACAAATTCAATATTGTAAAATTTATTTTTATCTTTACATTTGATATTAATTATTCCCTTTGAATTCAATTGAAATCCCCCATAAGTTTCAACATACACTCTTTTTCTTAAAATCATACTTTTATCTATACATAATTTATTAAGTATGTTTAAAGGTAACACATTTATATTTGCACCAGAATCAATCTTAAATTTAACCGGAATATTATTAATTAAAATTGTATGATGCCATTGAATAGAATTTACTACCTTGTTTCTATTAAAACATCCTACTGCAAAATGATTCATTTTTTCACATATATTACATTTTTTTCCATATGCTGGACATTTCTTAATTTCGTGTTCTCTCCCACATTTTTTACATAAATATTTCTTATACCTATTTTTAGAGTAGCACTTATCTTTAAAATTATTAGTTGCAAACACTTCTTCTGTCACGATGTCATTATTATTACCCGTAATAAATTGATTTTGTGTTTCGCTCAATTCGGCAATCATAGCCCTTTTTATGATGTCATTTAAACTCTCTTCCGTTGTTTTTAACAATTCTTGTCTTGTATTTGTGTTCTTCATGCCTGTTATTAGTTGATTTTTAATCATTATTTCACTATAACTTTCATCACATTTTACACATTGAAAGTTACATTAATTTGCTTGATGTTTTTATTTAATCCTTTAAAGCTTGATTCGTTTTTTGTTCCAATTTATTAAATTTGTATATTTCAATTGTTGTATTTTTAATTGGTTCACAATAGTCATCAAAGAATGTTATTACTTCTTCAAATGTTGCGGTTTCTTTATTGTCAAAATTTTCGTAGATTGATAATCCCTTGTCATCTATGTTGCTTAAGAAAATCGCCATTTTTTGTTCATCTTTGCATTTGACATTTTCTGGCAAATTAAGTCGTATATTTATCCTTCTTTTGAAGATTTGCCACCTATTTTTTAAGTTGTCCTCTTCGAAACTAAATAGATTTCTTGTATCCATTTTGTATATTAATATTATTTAGTAGTTCACTGCTATTTTATTCGTTTATTTTACCCGGGGCACCATGTGTTGTTTTATATTTTTATTATGAACAATTGACAACTGACATGAAGTTAGCAGGAAGCGGCCAGCCAAGATGGTGGTTGTCTGTGTTGCCAATATTAAATATATACACCATATATCACACCTCTTAGCCGATAGTAAAAAGAAAATCGATAAAAAATATATAAGAAATTCTAGTTATTAGATCTATTTTTCTCAATATTAGAAAATAAAAATAAATAGAAAAATAATTTGCGTATGTATCTTTTGATATCTTTTGATGTAAGTAGATTTTTTTTAAATGATACATCCTTATACATTCCCTAAACTGAGCATAAATGCTTGTGCTATAGGTAAACGAAATCGGTCGTGACAGGATGCGAGCTCGCAACCACTGAATTATTAACCCAGGGCGCTAACTACTCTTCCAAATTATATTGAAATAATGTTGATTTTTTTCATACCTATAACGTTGCTGTCTCTTAGCTTTACTAATATATATATATATATATATATATATATATATATATATATATATATATATATATATATATATATATATATATATATATATATATATATATATATATATATATATATATATATATATATATATATATATATATATATATATATATATATATATATATTGAAACGCCCGGAAATTAGACCGAACTGATTATCAGTCTAATCCGGGGTCCAAGAGGGCGGAACAGTGAAACACCGGTTATTATAATTTAATTATTTAATTATTTATTATTGTAAATGAAATACAAAAAGAATTTTTTCTTTATTATACCAGCAATAATACACTGTCTTAATCTAAATAAAAAAGATTAAGATTAGATTTTTTTTAAGATTAAAATCGTATCAAGATCAAGATCATATATATATATATATATATATATATATATATATATATATATATATATATATATATATATATATATATATATATATATATATATATATATATATATATATATATATATATATATATATATATATATATATATATATATATATATATATATATATATATATATATATATATATATATATATATATATATATATATATATATATATATATATATATATATATATATATATATATATATATATATATATATATATATATATATATATATATATATATATATATATATATATATATATATATATATATATATATATATATATATATATATATATATATATATATATATATATATATATATATATATATATATATATATATATATATTTTGGGGTAGGTAGTATTTGTGGTATGTAGAGCTTACTAAAGTGCCAGAGTGGTCACTTGGTTGGAAGCGATTGCATACCAGCCGGAGCTGATATGCAAGCCTGTAATTGAGGTGGTAAGGTCGGTCAGTTGGACGTGTAGGTATTACCTGTTTGTCCGCCTTCAGCTACATACAACCCAAATGATATCCCAACCGCTTGGTTCGAACCTGGAGGCCGTCTGTTCGGATAGTCCCGACAGCTGAGCCACAGATTGATCGACCAAGCAATTGCGATACCGGATACAATAGATTAAATATTATTACCAAATATTACTCAGGTAGGAATGGTTGACAGATTGAAAGATATAACAGGAAATTGAACTTACTCTTTTATTTATCAAGTTGATGATTACAATTGGTGCTTACTAATATTACTTGGTACAGAAATGTCGAGTTATTATTTAATGAATATAAATGTAAATTTGAAACGCGGACGATTTGAACGACGACGAGCGGTCGGGCAGCGTGATGCCTAGCTTCGAGATCTGGATGAGCGGAATGGTCTGGGCGCGCTGTGCTTCCCCTTAAATAGGAGACGGGCTGTGAATACGGCGCAGGGCAAGATGGCGCCTGCCGAAGTACTCAGCGCAGCGAAGCACTGCGCGGCGCAATTGGCGCAATCGCCACAGACCCCGCTGGCAGTCGCTTAGACGAAACACGACCCCTCCTCGAAGTTCAAAGTCCTTACATTGCGTTCTGTGAAAGATAAAAAAAAATTTTAAAGCATTTGATTTGTTATGTTATTTTGCATAGGGTTTTCTTTTGAACCGCTATGTACATGTTATGTAATGAATTTCTATACGAAAAGTAGTCTTTCCTAATACACAGTAATGTAATTATTTAAATACAACTTAATCTATACATATATAAAGTTAATCATATTATAAGTATAAATTTGTTTTTGTACAAAGTATGAAGTTACTTATCTTTTAAAAATATCTGCTGCTGGTATGATTTGCTGCTCTTGTGATGGCGTGTGGTTGCTCTGCTATTGAGGTGAATGGAGGAGTGTCGTCCTGCGTGTGCTGGCTGGACATCCTTATGTGTTCCTCAGTGGTATAGCTTGTTGGGTGTTGTTGATTGCGACTTCGTAGTGTACCATTAATTGTGAATGGTCCCCAGTTTTCTGTTATGAAGTGTAGAAGTTCTATTTTTGTTCAGGATGAAGTAGATGTGTTATGTATGTAGAAAATTGATGCAGTTGTATGCGTGGATGCTTCGACTTTGTCGGGAATATCTTCCTGAAGTAGGTATTTATCCAGCTAGGCGAAATGGTTTGCAGTGTGCTCAGCGTGTGTATGCTTGTATATAAATATTCGACAGCTCCCTGCGTGTGCCGGCATGGGGCGAAGCACGAGGGTGTCTTGTGGTTTTCGGCGTGTCGTCAGGAGACAGCTTTGGATGTAGAGTATCCAGTGTAGCCTGTAGTGTTTTGCGGTGCGCCATGTTGACGGCTTTGAAGTGCATGGGACTTCAGTGTAACCTGTAGGTATTTGCGGTGCGCCATGTTGACGGCTTTGAAGTGCATGGGACTTCAGTGTAACCTGGGTATATTTCGTGAAACCGGAGGATGTGATGTGAACTCCTCAGGGCGGTGACACGTAAATGTTGAGCAGCTTCGTTTCTTCATGCGTCGCAAGGAGGTTGACATTAGCTCATTGCGTGCAGGCCATGAAGGAAGAGACGTTGTATGTCCAACAAAATCGTTCCTCGTCAGAGCAATGATGGCGATGACTTGGGGAAGACTTTGCGTGCTCTTGTAGTAAGTGTATGTGTGATGCTGGCACGGAGATGTTCTCAAAAGGCAAACGTTGCTGGTTCTTCAGCGGTGTTGAGCAGTGAGTATTGGCGGTACCAAAGATGATCCTCAGCGATGCTCCGGTTGAATGCTGGTATGATGTGAAGATGCAGTGGTTCCTCCATAATTAATTTCTTCCCGGTAGTGCTGCGGTAGAATGCGGGGGCAGCTAGTTTCTGTATGAAGTCGTCCAGATGATGATGATGTGATTCATCATAAATATTTTTTTCTTCTATGTAGTGATGCGGTTGAATGCGGGGGCAGCTAGTTGCTGTATGAAGTCGTCCAGATGATTCTTGTTGATGTCTTTGATGCTCAATTTGAAATTTTAAAATTATACAATAGAATTATACAATGTAAATGTTTGTACTTGCGATGATTGATAGGTATAAAATGTTTTTTTATAATTTGCAAGTTCCATTTGGTTATAAGTATTTATAAGTATTATAAGTTCCATTTGATTTGATTTATAAGTATGTTTATACTCGTTGCTGAAGTATTGTAGTATGATGCCATATAATGTTATTTGTTTGTTTCGTATTGTATTGTACAATGTTTTTTTTTTAAATTTAATATACGAGTATATTTATAATATTTATTATTATGTATGCCATGTTGCAATGTTTTATAATTTTAATGTTTTATAATACTTTTTGTAGTATTACATAGTTAATATAATATAGTTAAGTTTATAGTACCAGTTTGTTGCCGTATTATATAGTTAATATATAATAAGGTTTTAATGTTTGATTATGGTTAGGTATTTTTACTACCGTATATTATAGTTTCAATGTTTCTATATTCTGGAACGTATTCGCTATCGTATCGTATTATTTTTATTGTTCGACCATGGTTTTATAGTTGTAGTGTTTTTATAAAAAAATAAAGTAAAATATTTTGTATTTATTTAAGTATAATATTTTGTAAATATTTTATAATGTTTTAGCTATTTGTAGCTGCTCGATGTATCACGGCTTTTTATTTTTATTTATTTTCGATTGTATTTAAAAACAATGTTTATTTGTAGTTCGTTATTGTTTAAATTTGCTTTCTATATTATAGTAATAGTTTTAAACTTCCGTATCGTATGCTTGTTGGAGTTTATTTTTTAGAATAATATTTTAATATTATAGTTTTAGAAGCATTAGTTTAGTTTATTTTCAAAAAATTATTTCGAAAAAATATTTTAAAAATATATTATAATGTTCGTTTGCGTACGTATTTTATTTTATTTAATTGTAATTGTATACAATTGTTTTATTCCGATAATTATGTTTAGAAACGATGTATCTAATTTATTTAAATGTTTAATTTATTTGATTATTTGTTTTGCGTTGTTAATTTATTCGATGAATTCTATTTTTATTTAGGCGATGTAAAATTTTATTTTTGCGATCGATGTTTTAAATAACATTATGCTAACTTTCACTTTTGTAAATGGGGTATTGACCTGACCGTTATCGCTGTTATATAGGGGTTATACGAGTTCATTCAGCGAGCCTTTTGTTTGAAGTTCGTTTACCTCCTTTTTTATTACCGATGGACACGGTGTAACATTCTTAAACATATATTTGGTTTACTGAATTTTTACATAAAAATATGCGTTTTACGAATATAATAATTATATAACTATATGTTTCTAATTTTTAGTTTTTATGATAATGGTTTTATTTGGGAATGTAATATGTATTTTTTATTGATAATTTTTTAATTTTTACGTATTACGATATTTAGCAAAAATAAATATTTTATGAATTTCTATGAAATTTATTTTTAATTTTTATTTTTTTTTCTCTGCGTTTTATCAATTATGAACAAAATAAAATATTTATAATGACTTTAGGCTTTTAGAATGACTTTAGGTTTTTTAATAATATTATAATTTTTATACCTCTTTTCGGCGTTTTTGATTCTCTAGCTTTTTGCTTTTTATTTTTATACCTTCGTCCTTTGTATGTATTTATTTATTTTCTGGTACTTTTGGTTTTTTTCTAGGCAGCTTCTTTTTTAATTGTTCCGTCTGGATTATTTTTGCGTGTCGTCAGTCATGAAAAAATATAAGGTACATATTAGTTATATATTAAACAATTGTAAATATGTTAAGTTAGGTGGAATTTGCGTATGAGCGTTTTTGAGCGTTTTTTTTTTTTTGAGCGGGTACACTTGTAATTAATTTTTGACAAATTATAAGACAAATGTATTTAATATATTAGCTTGTAATATATGTGTTACCTGCTCGAGTGATTCCGTTCATCCAGACCTCGCTGTTCAAGTATTAATTCCTGTTAAATCCTTTGTTTCTGTCGTGCAGTAAAATGTTACGCAGTATATTAATGAACACATATTATTGTTCTGTTTAATAAAACTACTGATTTTACGTTAAAAAGGCACAATAGGTTGTGATAGGCTCACCAGATTTTTTTACCACAGAATAACAATTGAAATTATGAGCACAAAATAAAAGTACCTGAGTTTTTTTAAACGATTTCGGAATTTTACCAGTTTCTGAAGGTATGTGTGTGTTCAGAGACACGTTCGGATCACCAAATTTGGGACTGTTTAGAAGGTATGTTCAGACACGTTCGGGTCACCAGTTTTGGACTGGTGGGTGTTCAGAGACACGATCGGGAGTCACCAGTTTTGGGGTAGGTAGTATTTGTGGTATGTAGAGCTTACTAAAGTGCCAGAGTGGTCACTTGGTTGGAAGCGATTGCATACCAGCCGGAGCTGATATGCAAGCCTGTAATTGAGGTGGTAAGGTCGGTCAGTTGGACGTGTAGGTATTACCTGTTTGTCCGCCTTCAGCTACATACAACCCAAATGATATCCCAACCGCTTGGTTCGAACCTGGAGGCCGTCTGTTCGGATAGTCCCGACAGCTGAGCCACAGATTGATCGACCAAGCAATTGCGATACCGGATACAATAGATTAAATATTATTACCAAATATTACTCAGGTAGGAATGGTTGACAGATTGAAAGATATAACAGGAAATTGAACTTACTCTTTTATTTATCAAGTTGATGATTACAATTGGTGCTTACTAATATTACTTGGTACAGAAATGTCGAGTTATTATTTAATGAATATAAATGTAAATTTGAAACGCGGACGATTTGAACGACGACGAGCGGTCGGGCAGCGTGATGCCTAGCTTCGAGATCTGGATGAGCGGAATGGTCTGGGCGCGCTGTGCTTCCCCTTAAATAGGAGACGGGCTGTGAATACGGCGCAGGGCAAGATGGCGCCTGCCGAAGTACTCAGCGCAGCGAAGCACTGCGCGGCGCAATTGGCGCAATCGCCACATATATATATATATATATATATATATATATATATATATATATATATATATATATATATATATATATATATATATATATATATATATATATATATATATATATAATATATATATATATATATATATATATATATATATATATATATATATATATATATATATATATATATATATATATATATATATATATATATATATATATATATATATATATATATATATATATATATATATATATATATATATATATATATATATATATATATATATATATATATATATATATATATATATATATATATATATATATATATATATATATATATATATATATATATATATATATATATATATATATATATATATATATATATATATATATATATATATATATATATATATATATATATATATATATATATATATATATATATATATATATATATATATATATATATATATATATATATATATATATATATATATATGTTAACTTTTAGGTTTTCACGGGTATAAGATGAAAAAGAATTTTCTGGGTTAACCCGTGTCAGATAGTCCTGAGAAGGACTGTTTAAGACCTGACGTTTCGCCCGAATATCATCGGGCATTGTCGAAGGAACGCAACGAAAACCGAGCGAGAACGAACGCGCGCGAAACACGACCGCACACAACTAAGGCTTTCCGTCAAGTGAGAAGCGCCAGTCTATGCATGAGCGCAGAGGTAGCGAGCGGGTAGGTTCCCCTCCCCCCTCCACCCCTTCACTCCCCGCACCTATTAGCTATTTGTTCTATTATTTGTACCGTTAAGCCGACTTTGCGAACGAGTTGTCATTTTAATAGTGGGTTTTTCAAATATTGTTTGTTTTGTTATGTGTGGAGGTATTGAATTTCTAATTATTACTTTAGTTTTATGAGTATTACTATCTAGAATATTTGTCCATGTTTGAGGAATTCTTATCGCGTCATTTCTGCTGTTCATATTATTTGCATGTTTGAAAATCTCAATTGCCTCTCTGTATATGCGTTGTGGTTCGGAATTTAAGTTAGCGATGGTGGATGAATTTTCGAAATCAATAGTGTGGCCTTCGTTAAGAACGTGTTGGACTAACGACGAAGTTAACTTTTTATTTTTGACGTCCACTCTATGTTCTGCTACTCGTGAGGATATTTTTCTATTGGAGCGACCGATGTATACTTTGTCACACGAATTGCATGGAATTTTATATACTCCGTGCGACTCGAGTGCAACTGAATCTTTGGGATTGCGAAGAAAGGTAGATATTTTATTTTCTGTTCTGAAAATTGTTTTTATGTTATTTTTCTTCAGAATGCGGCTTATTTTGTCTGTCGTGCCCTTGATATATGGCAAAAAAGCTATTGAAGTCGGAGGAAGTTCTGGTTTTTTGATATTTTTATTACTGTAGCGTCTAATAGATTGTTCGATACGTGATTTTGAATAACCGTTGGAGATGAGAGCGTTTTTGAGACAGTCAAGTTCGTTGTTTATGTTATTATTATCAGATAGTCTGAAGGATCGGGTCACTAGAGTATTAATTATAGAAGATAATTGAGCCGGGCTATGGTTTGAATTTGCATTTAGATATCTGTTTGTGTGAGTAGGCTTTCTATAAACTGTATGACCAAGTGTGCCATCGTCATTTTTGATGACAAGGACATCCAAGAAAGGTAAGCTATTATTTTCTTCGATTTCCATAGTAAATTGAATGTCCGAGTGGAAACTATTAATATATTTTAGAAAATCTGTCAGTTTATCGGTACCGTGGGGCCATATAACAAAAATGTCGTCGACATATCTACGCCATAAGAGTGGTTTTAAATTTGTCTGTTTTAAAATATCGGTTTCTAGGAATGTCATGAATATGTTGGCAATAACCGGACTTAAGGATGAGCCCATCGGAGCACCTTCTGTTTGCTTGTATATTTTTCCTTCAAATTGAAAGTAGGTATTATTTAGACAGTGATCGATTAAATTGATGATATCTTTTGATAATTTTAACTTTGTTTTTAATAATTCGATTGACTCTTTGATGGGAATTTTAGTGAATAATGACACTACATCAAAGCTTACCAGAGTGTCACCTGTGTTTATTTTATAGTTAGATAGTGTGTTTATAAAATGTTCAGAATTTTTAATGTAAGAGTCTGATTTTTCAACGTGGGGCTGTAATTCTTTAGCATGTCTAAATAATACCTACTTTCAATTTGAAGGAAAAATATACAAGCAAACAGAAGGTGCTCCGATGGGCTCATCCTTAAGTCCGGTTATTGCCAACATATTCATGACATTCCTAGAAACCGATATTTTAAAACAGACAAATTTAAAACCACTCTTATGGCGTAGATATGTCGACGACATTTTTGTTATATGGCCCCACGGTACCGATAAACTGACAGATTTTCTAAAATATATTAATAGTTTCCACTCGGACATTCAATTTACTATGGAAATCGAAGAAAATAATAGCTTACCTTTCTTGGATGTCCTTGTCATCAAAAATGACGATGGCACACTTGGTCATACAGTTTATAGAAAGCCTACTCACACAAACAGATATCTAAATGCAAATTCAAACCATAGCCCGGCTCAATTATCTTCTATAATTAATACTCTAGTGACCCGATCCTTCAGACTATCTGATAATAATAACATAAACAACGAACTTGACTGTCTCAAAAACGCTCTCATCTCCAACGGTTATTCAAAATCACGTATCGAACAATCTATTAGACGCTACAGTAATAAAAATATCAAAAAACCAGAACTTCCTCCGACTTCAATAGCTTTTTTGCCATATATCAAGGGCACGACAGACAAAATAAGCCGCATTCTGAAGAAAAATAACATAAAAACAATTTTCAGAACAGAAAATAAAATATCTACCTTTCTTCGCAATCCCAAAGATTCAGTTGCACTCGAGTCGCACGGAGTATATAAAATTCCATGCAATTCGTGTGACAAAGTATACATCGGTCGCTCCAATAGAAAAATATCCTCACGAGTAGCAGAACATAGAGTGGACGTCAAAAATAAAAAGTTAACTTCGTCGTTAGTCCAACACGTTCTTAACGAAGGCCACACTATTGATTTCGAAAATTCATCCACCATCGCTAACTTAAATTCCGAACCACAACGCATATACAGAGAGGCAATTGAGATTTTCAAACATGCAAATAATATGAACAGCAGAAATGACGCGATAAGAATTCCTCAAACATGGACAAATATTCTAGATAGTAATACTCATAAAACTAAAGTAATAATTAGAAATTCAATACCTCCACACATAACAAAACAAACAATATTTGAAAAACCCACTATTAAAATGACAACTCGTTCGCAAAGTCGGCTTAACGGTACAAATAATAGAACAAATAGCTAATAGGTGCGGGGAGTGAAGGGGTGGAGGGGGGAGGGGAACCTACCCGCTCGCTACCTCTGCGCTCATGCATAGACTGGCGCTTCTCACTTGACGGAAAGCCTTAGTTGTGTGCGGTCGTGTTTCGCGCGCGTTCGTTCTCGCTCGGTTTTCGTTGCGTTCCTTCGACAATGCCCGATGATATTCGGGCGAAACGTCATGTCTTAGGCCCGGTTGCACCAAAACAAAGTTTATAGTTAAAATTTTAAACTCCGTTTATGGTCTAACAAAAGTTACGTCGAGTTTAAATGAAATATGAGTTGCACCGACAAAAAAAAAGTTAAGTTATAGTTAATGGGGATACCAACGCAACAAAGATCAAATTCCGTAATAATGAACTGAAATACACCGGGAATTATTTTTGTCATATTGCCATACCATTTTGTCCATGCTAGATTTTGCCGTCTGTCATAATATTACAGTATATATATCTTTATTCTATGAATATAACCTCGTTTTATTTGTTACCGCTCAGTGCGCGTTACGGTCATTATTTGTTTATTTGCTGTCTGATTATCGGCATGGATTTAAATTCAAAATATATATTAATTAAAATTTTATTTACATAACGATATTATTGGCAAGGTTTTATGAAGTGATTTTTTCAGAGATCGGTCAGCAAACTTTACCGCCGACGAAGTATCCCTTTGTCATTGGTAGAAGGAAAAAAAGAAATAATGTTAGATGGTGGTGCAATGTCCTCTCTAATAAGTTCCACTAATTGATGAACCCTCTTTTTGGACATTCTGAATCGGGCGATAAATTCATCATCATCCCATAACCAAAAATTTGTCCTTTGCCTGAATAATTTCGGCTTTCGCGTAGTTAACATGGTATGTATTAATGATGACTAAATTCGTCATCAGATGAATCCGAATCCCCATAAAAAAAAATTATCACTATATTTCAACAATTAACACGAAAAAAACAACATCACAAAATAAACAATTGTCAAAAGTATTTTCTACGATAGGGAAACGAAAGAGAAATCATGTGTTCTCTGAGAGAAATGTCAAAAATTAACTTTAACTTAATCTTAAACTCTCATGTCTGGGGGTTTAAATTTTAGTAACTTTTCGGTTAAGTTTAAGTTAACAAAAATGCGATGCAACT
Source organism: Molanna angustata (assembly GCA_963576475.1). Taxonomy (NCBI): domain Eukaryota; kingdom Metazoa; phylum Arthropoda; class Insecta; order Trichoptera; family Molannidae; genus Molanna; species Molanna angustata. The sequence continues at coordinate 20,593,135 of OY754984.1, read as the reverse complement.
CAATTTGACAAAAAAGTAACTCTTTTGTAACTTTAACTATAAACTTTCGTTTAACTTTTTTGATGCAACCGGGCCTTAAACAGTCCTTCTCAGGACTATCTGACACGGGTTAACCCAGAAAATTCTTTTTCATATATATATATATATATATATATATATATATATATATATATATATATATATATATATATATATATATATATATATATATATATATATATATATATATATATATATATATATATATATATATTGAAACGCCCGGAAATAAGACCGAACTGATTATCAGTCTAATCCGGGGTCCAAGAGGGCGGAACAGTGAAACACCGGTTATTATAAATTAATTATTATTATTATTTTTTTTTTTTTTAACCGGCATTTTCACTTATTTCATTTTTCTCAGGGTCAAGGTTCTTTTCTCTTTTGCTAAGAGTCCCACTGCTGGGCGCCAATTGAAACGCCCGGAAATTAGACCGAACTGATTATCAGTAAACTAGTGATCTTGATACGATTTTAATCTTAAAAAAAATCTAATCTTAATCTAGTCTTAATCTTATCTTAATCTTATCTTAATCTTATCTTAATCTTATCTTAATCTTATCTTAATCTTATCTTAATCTTATCTTAATCTTATCTTAATCTTATCTTAATCTTATCTTAATCTTATCTTAATCTTATCTTAATCTTATCTTAATCTTATCTTAATCTTAAACCAATCTTAATCTAATCTTTATCTTATCTTAATCTAATCTGTCGCGTGCGTGGGCGCAGCCCGAGATGCTGATCAGCAGGCGCAGGGGCGCTGGCAGTCGATCGGGCGCGGAGGGCGCAGCCCGAGATGCTGATCAGCAGGCGCAGAGGCGCTGGCAGTCGATCGGGCGCGGAGGGCGCAGCCCGAGATGCAGATCAGCAGGTGCAGGGGCGCTGGCAGTCGATCGGGCGCGGAGGGCGCAGCCCGAGATGCTGATCAGCAGGCGCAGAGGCTCTGGCAGTCGATCGGGCGCGGAGGGCGCAGCCCGAGATGCAGATCAGCAGGCGCAGAGGCGCTGGCAGTCGATCGGGCGCGGAGGGCGCAGCCCGAGATGCAGATCAGCAGGTGCAGGGGCGCTGGAAGTCGATCGGGCGCGGAGGGCGCAGTCCGAGATGCAGGTGCAAGGATGCTGGCAGTCGATCGGGTGCGGAAGGCGCAGCCCGAGATGCAGGTCATCAGGTGCAGGGGTGCTGGCAGTCGATTGGGTGCGGAAGGCGCAGCCCGAGATGCAGGTCAGCAGGTGCAGGGGCGCTGGCAGTCGATCGGGCGTGGAGGGCGCAGCCCGAGATGCATGTCGGCCGTTGCAGGGGTGCTGGTAGTCGATCGGGCGCGGAGGGCGCAGCCCGAGATGCAGGCGGCCGGTGCAGGGGCGCTGCAGGTCACGTCTTCAGGTGGCGTGGTACTCTCCAGCATCAGGCAGACGTCAGGAGGGGGCAGCACGTCTTCGTGTGATTCCTGGTGGTTCTTCCTGATTGCTGGTAGAGGAGTTGCTGGCTTGCTGTTGTTCAGCTTACTCGATGGTACTCTTCAGCATCAGGCAGACGTCAGGAGGGGGCAGCACGGCTTCGTGCGATTCCTGGTGGTCCTTCCTGGATGCTTGAAGAGGAGTTGCTGGCTTGCAGTAGTGGCGCTAACTAACTATGTATGGGAATTGGTCCTGCTTTTATAGTTGACTGTGGCGCAGTTTATAATTGAATGTGACGCAGTCCCGTTATTCATTCATTGGTTCTAAATCAGAACGGGACATTTGATTGGCTGGGCCTGATTTTTCCACGTCGTACTTGTTGTTGAATCAGCCGGTCATGTGGAATTTTCTTGTTTCATCCGGCCTCGGGTGGTTTAAACCGGTTTGAGCTCTGTGCTCGCGTTCATTGATGACATTGGTGTTTACTTTTTTTTAGTCATTGGTGTTCGTAGCAGTTTCGACCACGGCCACTCAAAACCGAACGCATCAATATATATATATATATATATATATATATATATATATATATATATATATATATATATATATATATATATATATATATATATATATATATATATATATATATATATATATATATATATATATATATGAAAAAGAATTTTCTGGGTTAACCCGTGTCAGATAGTCCTGAGAAGGACTGTTTAAGACCTGACGTTTCGCCCGAATATCATCGGGCATTGTCGAAGGAACGCAACGAAAACCGAGCGAGAACGAACGCGCGTGAAACACGACCGCACACACCTAAGGCTTTCCGTTGCGTTCCTTCGACAATGCCCGATGATATTCGGGCGAAACGTCAGGTCTTAAACAGTCCTTCTCAGGACTATCTGACACGGGTTAACCCAGAAAATTCTTTTTCATCTTATACCCGTGAAAACCTAAAAGTTAACATATATATATATATATATATATATATATATATATATATATATATATATATATATATATATATATATATATATATATATATATATATATATATATATATATATATATATATATATATATATATATATATATATATATATATATATATATATATATATATATATATATATATATATATATATATATATATATATATATATATATATATATATATATATATATATATATATATATATATATATATATATATATATATATATATATATATATATATATATATATATATATATATATATATATATATATATATATATATATATATATATATATATATATATATATATATATATATATATATATATATATATATATATATACAATCAATACCTGGGGTGAAAGTAATCTTGTTTCATTTAACGTCTCAAAAACCCAAGCCTGTCTAATTTCTGCGAAGAGAAACCCCAATGAATTGCAAGTGTCTTTCAACGGAAGCACCCTACCTAACAGCAGCTCTATCGACCTGCTTGGAGTATCTATAACGAACCAATTACACTACAAGGGCTCCATCGAAGCTAAGGTGAAACTCGCCTCCAAAAAATTGAGCGTACTATATAGAGCGCGCAGATATTTTACTAAGACCCAGATCTGTATACTCTACAAAGCGCAAATACGCCCAATTATTGAATATGGCAGTCACCTCTGGAGTGGCGCCCCCCAATACCTACTGAATACCCTCGACGCTGTCCAAAGGCGTGCTATACGTCTGATTGATGATCCATCACTGACTGATGGATTGCAATCACTAGAACACAGACGCAGAGTCGGTATTTTAAGTTTATTCTATAGATACTACCACGGGAATTGCTCAGAAGAACTTGCATCTTTGGTCCCTCCTCCACCCACTCGCAACAGAGTCACTCGCTTCACTCAATCGCAGCATCCATTCACAGTGGACCTTCAACATATACGAACAAGTCGCTTCTCGAACTCCTTTATTAACACAGCAGCCCGACTGTGGAACGATCTTCCGAATTCTGTGTTTCCATCTTCGTACAACCCGGGTCTTTTTAAAATCCGAATTAATAATCTCTTCTCTAGATTGCAAACCCCTCCCAACGCTACGTAGTGCGCTTCTTCGGAAGAGTAAAATGGACCCAAATCCTAATAGCTGGCGTCCCCTACGTAGACATGTTAAAAAAAAAAAAAAAAAAAAAAAAAAAAAAAAAAAAAAAAAAAAAAAAAAAAAAAAAAAAAAAAAAAAAAAAAAAAAAAAAAAAAAAAATATATATATATATATATATATATATATATAATTATACGAAATTCTGCTTCATTTCCAGATCCCTTCTAAACTAGTTAGGCTTGTCATAGTAACAATGACCAACACAAGAAGCCAGGTCAAGGTGGGAGGGGAACTTAGTGAGGCGTTTACAATCTCTCAAGGGCTAAAACAAGGGGATAGTCTGGCTCCCACTCTCTTCAACATAGTGCTAGAACATGTTGTCCGTCAAACGTCCGTCGACACGAGCGCTAACATTTGTTTCAAGAGCAGCCAAATAGTTGGGTACGCAGATGATCTTAATATCATCGGAAGATCCCTGGCAGCTATTAAAGAAGTCTTCACCCCATTGGAAACTGCTGCATGTGAAGTGGGCTTGAAAATAAATGAGAGCAAAACAAAATATATGGCCCAAAGTCGAAACCCATCTCAAAGAAGAAGAGGTAGCGTAAAGCTGGCAGACGACCATTCATTTGAAACAGTTGACCAATTTACGTATCTGGGATCTCTCCTTACGGAAAATAATGAAGAGGAAGTAGAAATCAAAAAAAGAATATCAGCAGGCAATAAAACTTATTTCTCCTTATTGCCAGTGTTCAGGTCTCGCAATGTCCACAGGAAAACTAAATTGACATTATATAAAACAATCATTAGGACTGTGTTGACTTACGGATGCGAGGCTCTGACACTGACCGTGAAATCCGCTGAAGCATTAGATGTTTTCGAAAGGAGAGTCCTACGCCGAATATGTGGTCCTGTGAAGGAAGGAGATGAATGGCGCATAAAGAAAAATGAAGAACTGTACAAAATCTATGAAGCACCAAAGATCTCAACCCATATAAGACTGCTTAGGTTGAGATGGGCTGGCCATGTACAGAGAATGCCAAACACGCGACTACCCAAAAAAATCATGTTTGGTCACCCGGGAGGTAAACGGAAGATGGGGAGACCAAGACTGAGATGGGAGGACGACATACGGAGAGATGCAGAAAAGCTCCTGCAGGTCCCTAACTGGAGAACGGCGGCTGAGGATAGAAGAGACGGCGGCTGAGGATAGAAGAGGTTGGAGGCGCGTGTTGAAGGAGGCCAAGGCTCGATTTGGGCTGTAGCGCCATCGAAGAAGAAGAATATATATATATATATATATATATATATATATATATATATATATATATATATATATATATATATTTACATATATACTTCCTGAGGATGGCCGTCAACGTACGGCTGAAACGTCGAAGACAAGGTTTCACCAGAAACCAAACGAACACGACGCGGAGTACCCGAGAAACGGATACATCATATATATATATATATATATATATATATATATATATATATATATATATATATATATATATATATATATATATATATATATATATATATATATATATATATATATATATATATATATATATATATATATATATATATATATATATATATATATATATATATATATATATATATATATATATATATATATATATATATATATATATATATATATATATATATATATATATATATATATATATATATATATATATATATATATATATATATATATATATATATATATATATATATATATATATATATATATATATATATATATATATATATATATATATATATATATATATATATATATATATATATATATATAGATAGACCATCCTCGTGTGGAATGAAGTTTTCCAACAGTCAATCGGATTTGGGTAACTTCGGACTTTGGAGTAGGCAGAGAGAGAGCCAAACGTCAGAATCATCTGTCTTGGACATACATTTCTCATACACGCTATTATATTATTCTTACTTTCCAATCCTCTTTGATCCAATCCTCTACTTTTCGACCCTCTCTTATCAGCCTTATATACATCTTTATATATGTATATATAATTCTTCTGTACGTGTGTATGTCACTGAACTCTTCCTAAACGGCTGAACCGATTTTGATGAATTTTTTTGTGTGTGTTCGTGTGAGTCCCTGAATGGTTTAGATTCACAAGTGGAATATTTATTTATATAAGGAAAATAAAAAAAACATGATTTTATATAACTATAAATTATAATACATGGCACTTATGTCAGTTTTTTCCCATCTTACAACACTAAGAAATCTGACCATATATGCTGTATTGCAATTATATACGAAATGACAATCAATCTAACCTCAAAGTGTTCGAACAAGAAAATATAAGTTTGCTAAGTGAATAATAACATCCATATTATTCAAATATATGTTACATATATTTTTTGTTTCACAAATAGTTCGGGCAGGACAACGTCTGTCGGGTCCGCTAGTCATACATAATATAGTCTTGTCAAATATCCATGAATATAAGAGATTAAATTTAAACATTCCTATTTCAATCTTTCACTGAGACTTTTGCAATCCCTACTGGAAGCACCTATCCAACGGCGGAGGCACTTTAGCAAAAAATAAAAAAAAAACGTCAAAGAAGTGCTTTAAAATTAATTGCAGCTAGCGTCGGTACGGATGTAGGAGAGCGGGTGGTGGGTGTGCGGGCAACACTCTGTAGAAAGGATGGAATTAAAGCTACACGTAATATATTATCCCGGTTAAGTAGAAATAATCTCGTGTGCCGTAAAAGTTCAAACATTCAGAGATAGTAAACCTTTTTAACGGACGAAATAAAAAATGCTACATTTTATATACTTATTTAAACGAACGGGGAGTGCACAACAATTAATCCTGCTGATTTTTTTTGTTTAATATAATAAAATATTATCATGCGGAGAGTGCATTCTATAATTTATTTTCGTTACATTTTTTTTTAACATAGGTATGTCGAATTTGACATTTCTCATCTTCTATACGGTCCAAAAATATTTTTTTAACTCAATTTATAATGCAACCCGCTTTCGCGAGTCGTATTTATCAACTAAATTAACCTTGTTTTGCAAATCGTAATTACCAACTAACTAAACTTGACTGAAAATGTATTATTTTGTTATTTTTTTATATACATGGTTCTCATGTCTTTTTTGTCCTAAAACTCCACTTTTATGCCAGTATCAGACCAAAAGCTAAGTTAGTTTAACTTAGCTCGCATAGCTGAAGTCGTTATACAAGTGTGCAGACCGCAAACTATACGAGCTAGTACGAAAAATGACCTCAGCTATGCGAACTTAGCTAAACTAACTTAGCTTAGCTTTTGGTTTGCAACCTGCTTTACGCACGAACTTTCTCATTTAAATATGTATTTATGTTCATTTCATTTTGATACCATGTTATATATTTTTTTATTCTTTTGTCTGTCCATAAATACATAAAAATACGTGTATATACTATCGCCATTTACAAAATATATAAATACTCATATTTACTCCTCCAAGATAAATATGTACAATGTGCGTACCTTATACCACTAGAATATTTTGTCTTTATGAGCCGATATCCTTTATTATTATTAGTGTCCGACCGAAGCTTCGGCTTCGGCTTCGGCCACCTTCGGCTAAAAAAAAACACCTTCGACTTCGGCTTCGGCCAAAAATAACCCGAATTTTCGGCCGAAGCTTTTTGTCAGCCGCTAAAAACAGTTAAAACTTGAAAAAACATGCGCGAACATGACATGTGTAGCGGGTGTATAGATTCGGCCGGCCCAGTGTCGCGTGCCGACTGTCGACAAAAACAAAACACCTAACCAACAAGTCACGAAAGCAGATTATTTATTATTTTAATCGATTTATTTAGTAAAATCAAACCTTCGGCTTCGGCCGAAAGTTACGGATAAGGCCGAACAATCGGCTTCGGCTTCGGCCAAAATCTGACCTTTGGTCGGACACTGATTATTATCACAAAAAAATGACTAAATACGTATGTATAGGTCTTCTTCTTCTTCTTCGTATACTCAAATGCTGAGGGTCGTGATCTACGGGGCCGCTAATGGACAGAACTAGTCACCTCCAGTCCTCTCTGCCCTCCACAGCAAAATAAAGGCCGTTCCCAGTCATCTCCTTAATTTGGTCACACCATCGCTCAGGAGATCTGCCACTACTTCTTTAGCCTGGTACACTTCCTGTGATAATACTTTTTTCCAGCTTACCTGGCTCTCTCCATGTATGTATAGAATATCACATTTTTTGTCGGCCTGCGTGGCTCAGTTATCCAAAGGTCCCGGGTTCGGTTCCCGGTGGAGATAAAGTTTTTTAATTGTGTTTTCAGTCTGGATCTGTGGGACGATTAATATCGTTAGTCTTCAGAATGTGGCAACTTGTTATTGGGTGCGTGTTAAATTAATATTTGACATAGTACCTGTTAGTTGCCCGAGAAGCAATATAAAAATAAAAATTAAATAAAATATCGCAATTATATGTACATTGCTCATACTAAGCCCCTTGATAATAAAACTAAGCGAAAATGCTCGTCATAAATCATTTCAATCTATTTTTTATTGTATACTTACTTAAGAGGGTGACTGCTGCCAACGTACCTATTTTTTCAATTTGAATTTGCATCATTACTACACAACGAATCATTTTGAAAAAAAATAACCTAGTTAGTTTGGATATTAATAAAGAAAAATATACCTTAACTTTTTAATTATGTTCTATATATATATTCTTGTAGGAAAATAATAAGCATACCCCGATTTTTGACATTTATCTTTAATTTCTAAAAAAATATAAGGTATTATTAAATTAAAGAAGATTTAAATATCTGGAAAAATACGATGTAACGTTGTATTAATGCATCAGGTTAAGTTAATAAACCAAAAAAACTTTCATTTCGCAATGGCGCTGAATGGAAAATAAATGTTTTTTAGGTTTATTTACTAAACCTGAAGCATTAATGCAACTTCACATCATATTTTTCTATATATTTTTGTCTTCTTTAATTTAAAAAAAATATGTTGAACTACGCCTTATATTTTATTAAAAATATAAGATAAACTTTGAAAATCGGGGTATGCCATTATTTTTCTGCAAGAATTTATACAGAAAATTATCAAAAAGTAAAGATATATTTTTCTTTATTAATACTCAAAATATCTAAATTATTTTTTTCCAAACGAATTGATAAGAAATAATGATGGTATATCAAATTGAAAAATAGGTAAGTACGTTGGCAGCAGTCCCCCCCTTAAAGTATACCATCATCCCCATATTGTAATTATTCTCCTACAATATCTTTATAAAATTCTAAAATAATTAATTAAAAAAAAATACTTGACGTAAGTAATAATTCACACACCTATGTACGTTTTCCATTCAAAATAATAATGTGAAATTATTCCTCGCATGTACACGCCATCTTTTGTGTGTTTTCAGATGTAAATTTTTTATTATCTCACAATAAATTAGGTACATTATTTCGTAACATAATATTTTCATTTTACAAATGTGTAGGTGTACAATGAAATTACAAATGCTTTTACCTTGAATAATAACAAAGTATTGGCGTATAATAAATTTATGTAATTGTAATATTACCGGATTTATTTACATATATTCATTTCAACATTTCAAAAAACAGGATTCTCCCTAGTGATTTTGTTTAAGAGAATTTATTTCTCTCAGCCATTAAAGAAGCTCTCGATCCCCTGGTATCTGCAGCACATGACGTGGGCTTAAAGATTAATAACGAAAAGACAAAGTTTATGATACAAAACCGAAACGCACCTAATAGAACAAGAAGAAACGTACAGCTAGCAGAGAATCACACATTCGAATCAGTCAATCAATTCACATACTTGGGATCTCATCTCACGGAATGCAACACTCTCAATCGAATAAGCAGTCAACCACCTTATAATCATTCACCTTTTACTTTTAATGCTGTAACTGAAACTGAGATCTCGAACATAATATCTTCCATTTCCACCAAGTCTTTCGACTCTGATGGTCTCAATATTGATATGATACGTCTTCTTCTACCTTCTATCTTGCCAGTAATTACCCATATTATCAACCACTCACTGAGTGTCGGAATTCTCCCTGCATCATGGAAAATGGCACACGTTATACCCCTTCCAAAAATTTCATCACCTAGCCAGCCAAAAGAGTATCGTCCTATCTCCATTCTTTCAATCCTCTCTAAAGTTACAGAAAGGGTTGTTTTTAATCAATTTAAAACATGGCTTCGTACAAATTCTCTTCTTGATCCTCTTCAATCTGGCTTCAAAATTGGACACAGTACTTCAACTGTTCTAGTTAAGATAACTGATGACATAAGATGCGCTATGAATGACAAGCAACTAACTATCCTCACACTACTCGATTTCAGTAGCGCGTTTAATTCCGTCGATTTCGACATTCTCATTGCCAAACTAACCTCACTCAATATAGCCCAGCCAGGAGTACCCCAAGGTGGTGTTCTTTCTCCTTTCTTATTTTCCATTTTCATAGATTCAATTACAAAAAACTTGAAATGTCACTATCACCTTTTTGCTGACGATCTTCAGTTATATATTCACTTTAACATCCACCACATTCACAGTGCTGCCCGTTCTATGAACGATGATATCAGTTTCATCTCATCTTGGTCCTCAGAGAACGGTCTTCTAATTAACCCAACTAAGTCCCAAGCTATTATTATTGGCAGTCTCCGTCTGCTGTCGTTGCTTAATAATACACAAATCCCACCTCTTCTTATCAATAATCAATGTATACCTTTTACCAATGTCGTGAAAGATCTTGGAGTTCTAATCGACGAGGATCTCTCGTGGCACGAACAAGTATCTCACGTAAGTAAAACCCTTTTTTTTTGCATCCACTCTCTCAATAGACTCAAAAATGTTCTTCCTGTGCATTGCAAAGTAACCCTAGCACAATCGCTTCTTCTTCCTTTACTTGACTATGCTGACGTTTATTATTTGGATGCGAACGAGGATCATATCAAAAAACTCGAGCGCCTCCAGAATGTTTGTATCCGCTTCATCTTTGGACTTAAAAAATTCGATCACATTTCCTCTTACCGTACCTAATCTTCTCCATTGGCCTAAGACACGACAACGGCGAAATATACACATTTCGTCACTTCTTTATAATACGCTCTTTAATCCTAATTCACGTACCTACCGCAGTACCTTAAAACCAAATTCACCTATTTATCTAATCACGGCCTATCGCTTCGATCTGCTGAACGTACTACATTAGCTATCCCATTCACAACACTGAATTTTTCAGCTCTTCCTTTGAAGTGCGTTCAGCAAGACTCTGGAATAATTTGAGTCCTGATATAACTTCGTCAATCTCGCTTTCCATTTTCAAGAAAAGACTAAAGCAGGGATATCTGTCCGAAAATACCTTATCCCTCTCCTTTTCCTTCCTTCCATTGGCTACGTAATATTTATCCCTAAACACCCGATCTCGATTTCCTCTTCTTATTCCTTCCCAATCCCTTTTTTGTTGCTATGATGTTTTTCTTTTTATTTATGTATATTTTATTTGTTCTTTTGTAGCTTTCATTTTTTTATTGATGTACATGTATAATTCTGTCACTCTGTAATCTGGTTGGTTGGAAGAAATTGCCTAATGGCAATAAGCCCGCCAGTGTGCATTATAATTATATCGTTAATGTTAGGAAAATAACTTTGTGGCGACATTATAAATTATTTATAATATAAACTTAACGTAGTTCACACCACTTAACTATGAGTAGTAACTTCTACCGGTTTCAAAAACTTTAAATGTTTTCTTCTTCAGGAAGACTTACGTACTAAAAATTAAAAATAAAACATAGACTGTTGTTAGGTATTAAGTTGTGGGAGGAGTCAATTTTAGAAAGTAGTGGGGCGGAACGGTAAACATAAGTGACTATAATGGGAATAATAACATAGCAAAATTAATTAAAAAGAACATCCCTGACACAATCTCACCAGCTTTCTACACCAACAATAGACTAAAAAATGTAATTTTAATCAATAAAGATAAAGTCAACAAATTAGATAAATCGGGAGTTTATAAATTATCATGTAAAGATTGTGATCATTTTTATATAGGTAAAACTAATAGAAACATTCAAACCCGAGTCAAAGAACACTTACGTTGCTTGAATAATAATAATTTTTCGGAATTTGCTGAACATCTTATAGAATTCAACAATCATTTTGACATAGACACGGGATTACAGATTATGCATACAGGTTATTCAAATTTAAAATGAGCAGATTTAGAAATTTTGGAAATAAGAAAAAGTGTAAATAATAAACAAAGTATAATAAATAACCAATTAAACTTCCCAAACAACCCGATTCTAAATACATTTCCGATTAATTAATAAAATATAAAATATTTTTATAACTAACAAAAAAAAAATTTTAACCACCCAGTGTCACTTATGTTTACCGTTCCGCCCCACTACTTTCTAAAATTGACTCCTCCCACAACTTAATACCTAACAACAGTCTATGTTTTATTTTTAATTTTTGTATAATGGTATATAATTTTGTTATAAGTGGTGTAAACTACGTTAAGTTTATATTATAAATGCATTATAATTGTTTATATTATGTACAAAAAGTTAAATAAATAAATAAATGAGGAGGCGGAGGAAATAAAAAAAAGAATCTCAGCAGGTAACAGGACATACTTCTCCTTGGTGCCAGTGTTCCAAGTCCCGAAACGTTCATAGGAAAACCAAAATAATCCTATACAAGACAATTATTAGGACTGTGGTTACATACGGGTGCGATACGTTGACACTTACAATAAAATCCGCTGAAGCTTTGGACATATTTGAGAGAAAAGTTCTCCGCCGCATATGCGGTCCAGTGAAAGATGGGAAAAAATTGCGTATAAGGCAAAACGAAGAACTGTACAGAATATAAGAATCACCCATATATAAGACTATCGAGATTGAGATGGGCTGGATATGTTCAGAGAATGCCAAATATGCGAATTCTTAAGAGAATTGTGACTGGTCATCCAGGGGGAAGAAGGAAAATAGGAAGACCCAGGTTGCGATGGGAGGACGAGGTGAAGAGGGATGCAGTACAGCTCTTGAGTGTTACAAACTGGTGGACGGCAGCTGAGGACAGACGGGGTTGGAGACAAAAGTTGAAGGAGGCCAAAGCTCGACTTGGGCTGAAGAAGAGGAAGAAGAAGAATTTATTTCTCTCAATGAATCGACAAGCTGTGAGGCACCGGCTTAGAATAGTGCTTCCACTCTTTTCTATTACTGTTTTCGAGTGTCCCGTAAGAGCCGGGTAATCGAAAATACAACAGGCAACAATAACATCTGACATAGTTCAGCAATGAGGTTCACCACCCATTCTGAATGTAGTGCCTTTTTAGGTGAGACGAGACTGGTGTGTGGGTATACACATATGTGTTGTGCTCCCTTTTATAAGGCAATGCACACCCGCACACCTTTCGCTGGTTACCCCACATTGTGGGATATGCCGTGATGGTATGAATCGACAATATTAATCTAAGTCCCGTGTGAGAGAATTGTATGCATTAATAAAGTTTTTGCGTGGTTTTTCAACTATGAAGTCAAAAAACACCAACTTAGAGGCTTCGTTACATACGGATGAACTCTGAATTATTCGTCGTAGAACATTTAGTGTGTCTGTTCCCCCTTATAACTTTTGATCCGCTTTATGCACAGAACTCAAAATTTTGAAAATATAAAAAAATTATAGGCCTACAAAACTTTTATACTCCGAATTTTAATTTTTGTTCCAATCAGAAGTTATGAGCTTTAAAAATTTTATTTTATTTTTCCATATATCTTAAAAACCATAAAAGCTGGAATGTTGAAATTGCTATTATTTTTATTAAAACCTTCCAGGGTTTCTCAAATTATTTTATTAAGAAATAACCATATCAATACTTTATGTGTCATCAAAATATCAATAAACCAGCCATTGAAAATAATTAATCGAAAATGTATCTCTTTTGGACTACTATCATTGAGCAGTTTGCGGTAGATAGGTACTGCGCAGTGTCTATATTTATAGATATTATGTTATATTGCTGGTAGAAATTAAACAGTAAGTTTATAGAGCCGTAGATTTAAGATTTTTTATTTTTATTTTATTTTACAAAGGACAGCACACAGTACATGCATACAATACTAAGTTGAAATATATATATTTTTTTCTTTTTTAATTTTTTTTTTGCAATACTCATGGTCACCCTACATATTATATTTTTGCTATTGTATTATTTATCATTTATATTATTTAAAAAATATTGTTGAAAATGGTTTATAAGTACCCAACAGGCGACATTAGTGACATATTGTTTTGTATAATATTATTTTTGTGTCATTTATGTCTGTCACCAATCACTAGAGTGTATTTTGTCATATTTTCCCTCAAACATTTATTCAGGTCGTCATAAAATTCCTCAATCTCATCTTCTGACGGGTCTGATGTAGGTGCGTACACTTAAATTATTTTCGATTGAGTACCGCGTTTGTTTTTAGTATCAAATATACGATTCTCTCTGATATGCCTTTAATGGTAGTTATGTGTCTTGTTAGTTTTTTGTTGACCAGGAATCCAATACCACCATAAATGATATTGTCATGTCCCATATAAAAGAACATGTGTCCTGACGTCAACGTTTTACATTCCTCTCCGCGTCTCTTCACCTCTGATAACCCAAGTATATCCCATTTTATTTGCTTTAGTTCCTCCTCTAATTCATACGTAGCTAGGGTCAGTTTTAGTTGGTAGCCTGGCTTTATCCAGTGATTCTTAGCACCCTCTGTCTGCGCCTTAATCTGGCCGCTACCTTGACCAGAGGTTAGCAGACTGCTGGGGATTGAGGGCCTTCCTTTTTGTTTCCTGTCCATGGGGGTTTTGGCAGTTGAAACACCACGCTTTCCAAACGTGTTGATGAGTCTTCCGTTTTCGTTAGCCTTGTAGAGAATATAAACCGCCGGGACATATTAACATACCCAACCATCTACATATACCCTCACCAAGTTTCCAGGGGCACCACTTGGAGGTGAAAATCGGAAAAATGGGAACAGCTATCGTGCCGTATCCTTTGTTCTCTTCTTAAAAAGCCCAAGAGATCCGTCCAACAGCTGCCTCCCCCTTTGCCCCCTGCCCCCCCCCCCCCCCCCCCATTTGCCCCCTGAATTTTAATGCCAAATTGGGAAAGAAGGAAGACCCAGACAAGGAAAACGTTGGACTGCACGGATATGGCACACTAAATGAAAGAGGAAAACTATTGCTAAACTTTATTCAATAACAAAACTTGTATGCCATGAATACATTTTTCCAAAAGAAACCTTTTTTTCTCTCAACAGGAAGCGATCACAGACTGGTGAGAACGAATATATACATCAATACAAGACTAGAAAGACTAAAGATAATGAAGAAAAGAAGTACAGGGGAAATCGGGAAGATTGTACAGAATAATAAAGAAGCATACGAAGCATCATTTAAATCAGAATTAAATAAAAACCCAATAGATCTATCCGAATCAATAAACAACATCTATACAAATATCAAAGAGAACATACATAGAGCCATCAATAACATCAAAACACCAAAGATACATGAATGTAAAATATCACCCCAGACTAGAAAATTATTGGACCAACGAAGGCAAATGAGGCACAAAGGTTTATTCAGATGCCAAGAATTAGAACTAAACAAAACCATTCGAAGAGAAATTCGAAGAGATGTGGAACACATTATCACGACTTTATATAGAAACTAGTGAACCCCCGGCAAACTTCGTATTGCCTGTATAATTAAAAATGGTCCATCATTACCAACCGACCCTTCAGTACTTCTGTCCCTTCAGTACTCCCCGTTCCTTCAGGCCCTTCAGTAGATACTTTCCGTCCCTTCAGTACCTCCCGTCCCTTCAGTACCTCCCGTCCCTTCAGTACCTCCCGTCCCTTCAGTACCTCCCGTCCCTTCAGTACCTCCCGTCCCTTCAGTACCTCCCGTCCCTTCAGTACCTCCCGTCCCTTCAGTACCTCCCGTCCCTTCAGTACCTCCCGTCCCTTCAGTACCTCCCGTCCCTTCAGTACCTCCCGTCCCTTCAGTACCTCCCGTCCCTTCAGTACCTCCCGTCCCTTCAGTACCTCCCGTCCCTTCAGTACCTCCCGTCCCTTCAGTACCTCCCGTCCCTTCAGTACCTCCCGTCCCTTCAGTACCTCCCGTCCCTTCAGTACCTCCCGTCCCTTCAGTACCTCCCGTCCCTTCAGTACCTCCCGTCCCTTCAGTACCTCCCGTCCCTTCAGTACCTCCGGTCCCTTCAGTACCACCCGTTCCTTTCGCCATTCAGTACCTCCCTTCCCTTCATTACCTCCCGTCCCTTCTTTTTCCAGGATTCTCCAACTTCATAGGTAAAATGAACAAATACATGATAAAGAAGAAGAAGAAGAATAAAGTTTGAATCCAGAAACCGTCCTGGAAGACCTGCGAAGAGTAACTATTCAAAATAGGTACGTCTAATTCAGTAACTTTTTAAGAACGTTTCGGTCAATTTAGGTACGTTCCTATTCCATTTAGTCCAAGTTTATATTTTATAACGCTTAAATAAGACCGTAAATCTAAAATCTACAAATCTTAGACCGTTTCTAATTTAGTTACAATAGTTACTGAATAGGGGGTATTGACTTTGATAGATATTGTAATAGTAAAGATGAGTCAATGCTAGAGCGGCTGGGCTTTTGCGCAGTTCGAATCCTGCTTCGACCGATTTCGTTCACCTAAAGCACAAGCATTTATGCTCAGTTTAGGGAATTTTTGGGGATGAATATTTCTTGTTACAAGGACATATTCATTACATAAAAAAGCTGTCAACTTTGAAAGAATATAGAATTCAATATTTGACAGTAACCATAAATAATGAAAATCATAAATCTCCTTTAGATAAATTTAGTTTATTTCAACACTAAAATCTCTACAACATCACAGAGTACGAACAATTTAAAAGAATTGGACAGAATCAATAAAGCGGCTTCAGTGTGAACAGGCCTTTAAAATGGAATAAATTGCACCTTGACATACGTAGAGCTCAGAGCATTGACACCTTCGGTAGACTTCTTAAGACTGCCTCGTTTAGAATTATCTTATATAACTAAACGGTGCTTTATAAATTATTATTATTAAAATAAGCTAAGGAACTTTTTCTCCTTCAGAGGTTGACAATCTCTGAATTTATTTTATGGAGCTCATATTTACTGTGCATGTACTTGACCAAACTCATAGTATATTTACAATAAAAGTAGGCTTAAACTGCAAAATCATAATTCTCCACTTTTATATAGTAGTGCAGAGTAAAAACTATGAGAACATATATTATCTATTCTACTACACTATGGGTAATCGTAAAAACCAAACCACAGAGAAAATATAACATCAAACATAGTAATATGTACCTCCTTAAAGATTAGCCTTTCTTACCATATCAACTTTTCATGATAGCAACTGTAACACCATAACATTCTGTGATATTTTTAATCGTTGCAAAAACAATCATTTATACCTACCTACTAATTGTTTCGTTATCTTTATTTTATGTGTATGTATTGTGACATTTTTGACATGTTAATATGAAGCAAGCTGTGGATTCGCTTAGTTGGAGGGTTACCGAGATTTTTCTGAAATGAAATGAAACGGAAACAAAACTAAAAGAAACGAAATTAAATGAAATAAAATTTGCGCATGAGTTCAAATGAAGCTACAAAAAAAAAAATTCATACCTACCTTCATTTACCAGCTCACTCAGCGATAGGCATTAAGACTTTACATTGAAATAAATTAAGTACCTTAGGGTGTGTAGTCATAAGTGAATTAAAGAATTTAAATTATTTATTAAATAAAGAGGGTACTGAGATGATTCTGTATTGTGAGAAAGGATTGTATGAGTAAAAGACTATAAAGTTCCATACAAAAATCTATTTACCATTGTACATTGGACATATTGTTAGGTTTTAAATAAGTTTTTTTTTTACTTTAAATTAAGTAAGAAATGCAGAGATAATAATTTCACTAGACTTAAGCTTTACAGTAATCAAATAAGTAATAAAGATGAATTTAAAACAAGATTAATAGAGTATAATAGCTTCATAGCGTATTAAAATTAAAGGGAAATGAATTATATGACAAAATTCTAATCTTAAATAAACTTTTAGGTTTAATAACTTAAGAGGGTGACTGCTGCCAAAGTACCTATTTTTTCAATTTGATATACCATCATTATTACTAAACGAATCATTTTGAAAAAAATAACCTAGTTAGTTTGGATATTAATAAAGAGAAATATACCTTAACTTTTTGATTATGTTCTGTATATATTCTTGTAGGAAAATAATAAGCATACCCCGATTTTAGACATTTATCTTAAATTTCTAAAAAAATATAAGGTATAGAACAATATTTTTTTTTATAAATTAAAGAACAACAAAATACCTGGAAAAATATGATATGAAGTTGCATTAACGCATCAGGTTAAGTAAATAAACCAAAAAAAAATTTATTACACAATGGCACTGAATGGAAAATAAATGTTTTTTTAGGTTTATTTACTAAACCTGAAGCATTAATGCAACGTCACATCATATTTTTCTAGATATTTTTGTCATCTTTAATTTAAAAAAATATATATTACTCTACGCCTTATATTTTATTAAAAATATAAGATAAACGTTGAAAATCGGGGTATGCCATTATTTTTCTACAAGAATTTATACAGAACATTATCAAAAAGTTAAGGTATATTTTCGTTTATAATATCCAAAGTATCTAAATTATTTTTTTCAAAACGATTTGATAAGAAATAATGATGGTATATCAAATTGAAAAATAGGTACGTTGGCAGCAGTCCCCCCCTTAATCTGAATGATGAAATATGCAGTTGCAAATAATGATTAGATTTAAATGATGATTTGAAGAAGTAATTGGTTTTCCAAGTCACATGTTGCAGATGTACAATTTGGTTTCTCGACGTTGTCCAAACTAGATTTTCTCATTTCGGATTTCCATTTCATAAAGCATTTGTAATCCTATTCGTTTGAGCAAAGCAAGTTCCCATGTTGTGTGAAACTATTTTACAAAAAAAAAACATGTGAATGCATATTGTTACCAACAACAATTTCCTTGTAGCAGATGAAATTTGTCCAAAATAACAACGGTAGGTAAAGTTTTCAAAATAAAAGTAATGCCTTACATCGGCTTACATAATAACGAAATTATAAAACAGGCAAGAAGGACAAACAAGGTGAACAGACAAGGGAGGAATTTGGATTTTCCTGTAGAAGTTAAATAAAATAAAATAAAGTAAAATAAAATAATACAAAATAAAATAAAAGGAAATATACAGAATTGACATAAGCTATGGGCCAGAGGATTGGTACAAAAATTGAAGTGGAGCGGGGATATCCCAAACACATTCATTCATACCCTCACAGCATATACCACAATGTGGGATAACCAGCGACAGGTGTGCAGGTGTGCATCATCTCATAAAAGGGAGCACAACACATGCATTTATATTTTAGATGGGTCGGTGGCAGAGCGGTTAGCGCGCTGGGCTAGTAATCCAGTGGTCGCGAGTTCGAATCCTGCCTCGACCGATTTCGTTCACCTAAGCACAAGCATTTATTTGCTTATTTTAGGGAACGTAGGAAGATGTATATGTACTTGTTTAACAAGGACATATTCATTTTTTATAAAAAAAAAAAAAATTTATCACAACATACACCTCGTCTCGCCTAAAGTCACTACATTCAGAATGGGTACTGATGATCTCATTGCTGAACTATGTGAGATATTATTTTGCCTGTTGCATTTATTTCATACATATGATATCAATATTATGATGTTGAATGTACACACTACACATAGGACACTATTATTTAACAGTACACCATACGCCATGCACATATGGAACTTTAAAACTAAACTTAAAACACTCTCAACATGATACCTGTTGGCAATTGAGAAGCAAATCAAATCTTAATTGAGGCATCTTCGAACAAAAAAAATTCTCAATTAAAGTCACCTTAATTTTTCAGTCACTGTGGCATAACGGTTAACTGTTTGACTTCTTTGCCGGCGTCCTGGATTCAGTTCCCAGCAGAGGAACTGAATCCAGGAACAGAATTAATTTCTTATGAAAATTTTCTCCTCCGGACCCGAATCGCTTGTTAATTGGGAAAAAATGTGATAAACTGACCACTTTCACAAGATTCAAGGGAGAATTTAGTCATTCATTCATACCATCACGTCATATCCCACAATGTGGGGTGACCAGCCACAGGTGGGCACTATCTTATGAAAGAAGGCAAGACATGCGTGAAAACCCACACGCCAGTTTCGTCCCACTTAAAAGGGTACTACATTCAGAACGGTCGGTGAACCTCATCGGTCAACTGTGCAAGATGTTATTTAGCCTCTTTTATTTACAATTACATGGCTCTTACGGGAACACCCGAAAGTAATGATGATAGAAAAGAGTGGAAGCACTATTCTATGGCAGTGCCACTCAGCATTTATAATGAAATAAACAATTATTATCACATATAGTTGTAAAATTGCAGGTTTATACGTAAATAAAAAAAAAAACAAATCAAATATGTATGTCAATTTTATTAACCTAACAAAATATAAAACACGCGAGAATTATGTATTTTATTGTATTTCATCATAAAACATTTTATTATAAAGTCATTCTTGAATTATTTTGATAATTTATAAACATTAACAAAAAAAGATTTTTTCAAAACTACCTTACAATACAATAACGCTACGTCCTACGTAGGCGATTCAAAGCGAACGTGATTGCGAAGCGATGCAGTGCGGATACAAGCGAATTCAATGCGATGCGATGTGACGCGGCGGCTCTGTCCTACGTGTGAATCGTTCCCTCTGCCGCCAGCTACTGTCATGGATGAACGTACATAAAATACTCAAGAAGTATGAACGGCAGAGAAGTGAAACTAATATTGTGTACTTAGAGAGGCATATTTATGGGGGATATCACAATTTGTATGAAGAATTACGTGATCTTGAATTAATAAATGAGACTGAATTTACATCTTTCCGGGAAACATATCAAAATTTGACATTCGTGCAAGCGAGAGAAAACTTTGTGTGTTTTGAACAACATCCTATTGTAAAATAGCAATAATAAATAAATGTGTTTACTTGTAGTCCCATTAATTTTGCCAAATCCCAAAATTCGCGGTTCGATAATAATTTGTCCCATAATATGGGACGTTCATGGACAGAAATTAAAATTTCTGTTTCTGACATGTCAAAAAACAATGGCGCTGCTATCAATTCGCGCGAAAATATCAAACCAACTCATTGCGTTCGCTTCGCATCGCGCCGCATCGAAACCAACTCGCGGTCGGTAACGTAGGACACTACCATAGTTACTGACTGTTTGTTATTTTTGCGCCGCGCTGCTTCGCATTTGCTTTGAATCGCCTACGTAGGACGTCGCGTTATACTCTATTTAGATAAATATTAACCCTGTACCAAATGCTCGCCCTAATTGGCCGTTCACAGTGCGTTTCATAAGTATTCTAATCATAGGACTTTTTAATTTATCGTCAAAGTCCTTTAATAGTTTTATACAAACCTTTTTGTATTTAAATTCATGACATTATGATTTCTAAATTCAAAAAGACAAAACATGTCTTTCATAGTATTTGCTTAAGCCAATCAAATACTCAATGATTACATTCTAAAATATACAAATAATAAATTATTTTTTAGCATTACAAAGTATTTCAATCGTGCGGCTTAAAATCAAATATACAATATTCGAAAACAACTGATATGAGGTTATTCAAAAACATACCAACTATCAAATTTAAATCATACAAATTATTTGCTTATCAAATTTAAATCAAACCAATAATTAAATTATCAAATTTAAATCAAACCAATACTTTTAATAATACATGGTGTCAAATTTAAATCAAACCAATAATTCCAATAATACAAGTGTCAAATTTAAATTAAACCGATAATTATATTATCATTTTTAAATCATACTAATAATTTGAATAGTTCAAATATCAAATTAAAATCATAGCAATAATTCAAGTATCAAATTTAAATCATACCAATAATTGAATTATCAAATTAAAATCCTACCAGCAGTTCAATTAACAAATTCAAATCAATTCAAATATTAAAAAAGTAGATGTTAAAAAAAATTATTCATTTGTGATGGAGATATTTGATTAGTGCAACTATCTAATATATTTATCTCAAATTGATATTTTTAACAATAAATTAAATATCAAAAAAAAATAATCAACTATGAAATCTATAAATATAAAATTAATGTTTTTATTTATATAAAAATGTCTGCATGTCCTGTGTGTGCTCCTATACCATCCATCCGACTACGATGAAACTTTGGTGATTTGTTGTATTTCACACGCACACATTGACTTTCATTCTTTGAGCGGCATTGCAACACATGCTGGGTACTCGCTAGTAAATATATATTTGTATGAATATTCAAAAAGACATTAATCATTTGAGTACCATGGAAGTACAGTAATTCATATTCACATTAAAAATTACTAAAATACGGAGCATATTATATAAAATCTTTGGATATGATGTAACATTAAAATTAATAAAATCAAATAAATAATAATAATACAAGATAAAAATATCACATATTAACAATCTCATCATTTGAGGGACAGTATGAATGAAAACTTTAACTTGAACAGCTAAGCTTTAGTCTGAAGGCCCACTTGGGAGGCTCAGATGCGTAGCCCAAATTTTCAGCTTCGCTATTTATCGTGTACGGTTTCTCCAACACGTCCATTAGGAACCTCACCTGAAAGACAAAAAATTATTTTTATTTATTTATTGTATATATAGCCAAGAAAAGGATGACACGACCGAGTGAACGACATTTTTAAAGAGAGAAATGCAAGAAGCTTGAACAACAGACGAACATGTACGAGACGATGCACAAATATTTGTGATGCGATGAATGTGTCAAGATAGAAAGTGGCATTCAGTTATCTCTGCCGTGAGGGATGCGGAGTGATGGTATGTATGAATATGCATCAAATTTCCAAGCCTGGCTATCACTACATCTGTTTCGAAGTTGACGATTTCAATGAACGAGCCAGAATTATCTACGTTTTATTCAAAAGTACAGTGTACGTGCCCCACATGTTCGTCACACAATTTTCTAAATTTCTCTAGTGAATGTTCGTCACACAATTTGCTACATTTCTCTAGTGAATGTTTGTCACACTATTTTCTAAATTTATCTAGTGAATGTTCGTCACACAATTTTCTACATTTCTCTAGTGAATGTTCGTCACACAATTTGCTACATTTCTCTAGTGAATGTTTGTCATACAATTTTCTAAATTTATCTAGTGAATGTTTGTCACACAATTTGCTACATTTTTCTAGTAAATGTTTGTCACACAATTTTCTAAATTTATCTAGTGAATGTTCGTCACACAATTTTCTAAATTTATCTAGTGAATGTTCGTCACACAATTTTCTAAATTTATCTAGTGAATGTTCATCACACAATTTAAAAATCATCATAAATTCCCCTAAGAAATATCAAAAATATCCTTTTTTACAGCATTTTTATTAAATTACTCCATAACTGTATGTAGTAGAGAAATAAAATCTTTTATGTGCTTAAAGAGTGCATAAAATCAAAGTGAATGACCGATAAAGTTTTTTTTCATTATAAGTCAGTTTTTTTCTTAAATGCAAAAAATCAACAAATTTTGAGTTTCCGATAGTTTAAATCACATATAAACCCTTTTAAACGCACGCGATAGCTACCATTACTTACACGCATATTCAGTGTGTATCATGTTTTCAGTCTCTAGATTTAGTGTTATATGCCCACTTAAATAAACGAAAAACAAATTACTTT
Organism: Molanna angustata; assembly: GCA_963576475.1. Classification (NCBI taxonomy): domain Eukaryota; kingdom Metazoa; phylum Arthropoda; class Insecta; order Trichoptera; family Molannidae; genus Molanna; species Molanna angustata. Next base: position 20,569,606 of record OY754984.1, on the reverse strand, counting down.
GGAGAAATCATCGGCTTCAGCGGATATGATGGCATCTTGCAACATCCAATTCCGTGGCACATAACGAGGATTGACACTCATCATAGTCTTCCTCCTCTCTTCCTCAGTCAAGGGTCCGCTGTCTGAATACCACAAGACATATTATAATCCATACATCAAACAATGTGGAAGTCACTCAACTTAGGAATAGCGACCTTATTCTTGACTCAAATCTGAACCCAATTTCAAAATTTTTGCTAAGAACCTACCTTTGTAATTGATAATTAGGCAGTAGTTAAATATGTTTTAATCGTAATAATAGGAAGATAATATGAATTTATGCAGGCGACAGGTACATAAGTTCTAAACGAAAATTCGAAATTGGATTTGAACGTCAAGAGTAAGCTCTGAACACATGATTAATAATAATAATAATGAAAACTTCCTCGCACCCTGCGCAATTGGCGAGTTTATTACCGTATGGCAATTTCTTCCAACTAACCAATGTTTCCAGCCCAGAGAAGCAATATTTGCATGAGAAATGAATTTAAATAAATTTCTCCTCTGCTGGGAATCAAACCCAGGATGCCCGCACAGAAATCGAACGGCTTCCAACAGTGCCACGGCGGTCGGCGTGATTGAGTAATTCTTAAATATATTTTAATTTTTAAGTTTTCAACACAAGATCAAGGGAGCAAGTTCGGTCAAACGGTGAAATCGAAACCCTCATGATTACCCATATCATGGATATAATTATCATATGGAGTTGTATAATATCTTAATTATATCCATGATATGGGTAATCATGAGTGTTTTGATTTCACCGTTTGACTGGACTCTACCCCTGGTGTATAGTTTTTTCAATGCCTAAAAACATTCTTACAACAAAATATAGTCATAATAATAATAAGTTTATTGTTATATAAGTTTATTGTTATATAGCAATTTCGTTACAGCAAAAAAAACACATTTTATAATTTATTCATTATATTTTTTTCTCAAAAGTTTTTATAAAAAGAAATTCATTGTTTTTTTTTTATTTCATTTCAGATAAAATGTGTCCGGTACTTATCAGCTACGACAGTCAAATAAGGTTTAAATAAAATTAATGAAATAAAAAAGTCGTCCATATCATCCATAAACTCACCGACTTTGTTCAATCTATCGGTGTATGTCTCCACCCAATTTGACCACTGCTCGTGTGTTGCCAGCCTCTTCAACGCCCACTTGTCCTCCAAGCAATCAGCGAGCACAAGCTGATGGGGCTCCAACTATTAAGAAACCATATTCAAGTTATTTATCTCAATAATTTTTGAAAATGGGCAACGTACAAATAAATTTTAACAATATAATAAGTGTTGTAACTTAATCAGCCCACCTTTGATTTCATGTTACATATTTAACTTAACAGTAAGTACCAAACTATAAACCCATAAATCCAAATTATTGAATATTTTTAGATATTTTGTTTTCTATATAACACATGTAGATATGTATGTCAAGATAGGATAGTATGAAGGTCAGTTCTTTTTTCCTACCCAGAATATGAAAACAGCATGATGGTATGTATGTTTGGAGATTAAGTATCAAACTATTAAATCTCCTTAGATATAATGTATAGGCTACTGCCATACAAATTGTATGAAGCGATGTCGTCACTAAACTCAATTTTACTATGTACTACTACAATGTTGATATTTTTTATAGCAAATTAAACTATCTAGTTGGGGTGTTGGGTTGTTTTATTTTTTCCGTAAACAAATGATGTTTCCAAAAACAACTAATATGCTTCCAATAAGGCATGAACTAAAATTAAAACATTTTGACAGTTGATTTGACTAAAATGTGGTTATAGAATAGGGAATTGGACTAATTTGTGACTTACTTGGAGTAAGAACGTTCCTATTTCAGCGTTATAAAATATCAACTTGGACTAAATGGAATAGGAATGCACATATTTTAGCCGGTACATTCTGACGTATTGGTTATCATAGTAGACAATGGTGTTCATAAATATTCTCCGTCAACACAACATCTCAAAGGAATCAAATAACAACAGCACAAGCATATGCTTAATTTAAGAAATGTATGAGGATGTAAATGTACTTGTTACTAGGACATTATTATTTTTTTTTTAAAATAATAAGTAAATAAAAAGTACACAACCTCACTAAGTTGCCAGAAAGTAATGGTAAAGTCAGCTCCTGTGTCCTGCATCATTTCCAACAGTTTCTCTATCATCTGATCATCGCCCCAGTGGTCGTCGCTGAGCCCCAACTTCTTCAAGAAGATTTTCCTACACGCAAAAAGACAGATTATTATTTTATTTCATTTTATTATTGCTGCTCAGGCAACTAACAGGTACTGTGTCAAATATCAATTGAAAACAAACTCAATGACAAGTTGCCACATATTCATTTATTTTCTTTATAAATTTTTCCAAGACTAACAGCTATACATCAGTGATAAATTTAATATAATAATTTAACAGTCAATTAGAAGTCAAATATAGATGTTAATTATCTGGATGATTTTTTTTTTTTAAGATATTTATTTTTTAATAAAAAGTAATACATTCTTATTTTCCCGCCAAACTGCAAAGCAGTTTTTTTGGCAGAGCAGATTCTCTCTTTCACACAATATTATAAATTTCACATATAATTATTTCAATAAACTAATCTCAAATATAAAAGATACAGAGACCAAACAAAAATCTGAAAGAAAAAAAAACTTGAAAATTCGAGAGAAAAAAAAATTAAATAAACCTTACACATAATATATGTACATTAGATATACCTATAATTAATCAACAATAATAATTCAAAGTCTAACGAACGCTAGAATTCAACAGATGTTTTCGTTTCGTCAGACTTTAAAATATTTCTTATCCTAATCGACAACGCGTTAATAATATGCGGTACAAGACAAGATGTTTCCTGGTACGATCTCATCTCCATACACGTTGTTTGTCTTAGGTACCTGCAGGGCACGCTCCATCGCCAGCCAGCCAGCCAGCCAGCCACCTCCCATATATGTGACTTATTTCTGTTTTAAAATATTCATTTTTGTATTCTTCCAAAATGATGCACTGTTTTACTTTATTTTGTATTGGGAGTATTTTACATATTTCAAATAATTTTTCATATTGGCTATTACATGATTTTTTTGTATTGTTGTCCACCAACATTTTCAAGAAATTGATTTGAATTTGTTTAATTTTATTGGTGTGTGTTGGGTAGGTTAAGCCGTAACAAGTTAACGCGTAGCCGATGATTAATGTTATAATTCAAAGAACTGAAAGATCAGCCTTCTATGTCTAATAGTTTTCAAACTAGAGCCATTCAAAGACCCCCAAGAAGAGACCGAATTTGTGCAATATTTGTATTTTTGAAAATTAAAAAACTAGTGGTCTTACTTACTAGATTTCGTTGATAGCTTACGAAACCTGTAACTAGATAATAAGCAAGAATAAAATAGTTAAGATCGGTATTAAAAATCTTACTTATAAACGTATACTAAGATGTGACTAACTAGTTCACTGAATAGTTTACGAACACCCACATTTATTTTTTTCATATGGCCGCATTGGATTCACAGATGTCAAAAATAGATAAATGCATGTAATTTTTGGATAACTGACATCGAAAAACAAACACCACGTTGTGCCGTGTTGAGTCAATTTACGACACGAACACAATTACGATGAAGGATAACAAGGAAAATGTTATAAGGATTAAATTAAATTAAAAAATTAATTTATCGGCTTATAAGGCCACATTCAACCATTTGAATGTGGCCTTATAAGCCGATATGGTCATGGAAAATTTAAAGAATACCCATAGAAATTATATGCATTCTTTCTTATTAACCATAATATAATTAAGAAATTCTACAAATCGGATGCCGTCACAATAAAAAGATTAAAGGCTGCAGACAAATTTATACAGAACTAGTGAACACCCGGCAAACTTCATATTGCCTGTATAATTAAAAATTGTCCTCCATAACCACCCGTCGCTTCAGACTCTTCAATACCTCCCATCCCTTCAGTACTTCCCGTCCCTTCAGTACCTTCCATCCCTTCAGTACCTCCCGTCCCTTCAGTACCTCCCTCAGTTACTCCCGTTCCTTAAGTTACTCCCGTCCCTTCAGTACCTCCCGTCCCTTCAGTTACTCCCGTCCCTTCAGTTACTCCCGTCCCTTCAGTTACTCCCGTCCCTTCAGTTACTCCCGTCCCTTCAGTTACTCCCGTCCCTTCAGTTACTCCCGTCCCTTCAGTTACTCCCGTCCCTTCAGTTACTCCCGTCCCTTCAGTTACTCCCGTCCCTTCAGTTACTCCCGTCCCTTCAGTTACCCCCGTCCCTTCAGTTACTCCCGTCCCTTCAGTTACTCCCGTCCCTTCAGTTACTCCCGTCCCTTCAGTTACTCCCGTCCCTTCAGTTACTCCCGTCCCTTCAGTTACTCCCGTCCCTTCAGTTACTCCCGTCCCTTCAGTTACTCCCGTCCCTTCAGTTACTCCCGTCCCTTCAGTTACTCCCGTCCCTTCAGTTACTCCCGTCCCTTCAGTTACCCCCGTCCCTTCAGTTACTCCCGTCCCTTCAGTTACTCCCGTCCCTTCAGTTACTCCCGTCCCTTCAGTTACTCCCGTCCCTTCAGTTACTCCCGTCCCTTCAGTTACCCCCGTCCCTTCAGTTACTCCCGTCCCTTCAGTTACTCCCGTCCCTTCAGTTACTCCCGTCCCTTCAGTTACTCCCGTCCCTTCAGTTACTCCCGTCCCTTCAGTTACTCCCGTCCCTTCAGTAGGTCCCGGTCATACGCTCGACAATTCATCAAAGTTTCATTGAAATTGATTGAACGGTTCCAAGGATAGTCCACCTTCATCGGTAAAATGACCTGATACCCGATGAAGAAGAAGAAGAAGAATTTTTTTTAATCCAGAAACCATCCCGGGCATACACTCGACAATTCATCAAAGTTTCATTGAAATTGAATGAACGGTTCCCAGGATAGTCCACCTTCATAGGTAAAATGACCTAATACCCGATGAAGAAGAAGAAGAAGAAAAATTTTTTAATCCAGAAACTATCCCGGTCATACGCTCGACAATTCACCAAAGTTTCATTGCAATCGGATGAACGGTTCTCAGGTTAGTCCACCTTCATATGTAAAATGACCTGATACCCGATGAAGAAGAAGAAGAAGAAAATATTTTAAATTCAGAAATCATCCCGGGCATACGATCGACAATTCACCAAAGTTTAATTGCAATCGGATGAACGGTTCCCAGGATAGTCCACCTTCATAGGTAAAATGACCTAAAACTCGATGAAGAAGAAGTTAAAATTTTTTGATCCAGAAACCATCCCTGGTATACTCTCGACAGTTCACCAAAGTTTCATCGCAATCGGATGAGCGGTTTAGGAGCGCATTCAACACATACATAGATACATACAAACATTCAAATTTATAATATAGATAATGATAAAATAATTTATACAACAACAAATACTAAACTTGTACTTACAGTATTCTATTTTTTCCATAAGTCTCCAGAGTTTTGGTTATATTGGTTATCTGTGTTTTTTGAGCTGGGCTCAGTATGGGGGCGAGGGAGTTAGCCAACTGAGCAAGATTCCAACATACAATCTGGAAAATATAGAAAAATAATTAATTAATCTTCTTCTTTTTTTATTAGATCATAGATCTATCTTTCGATAAAGCTATTCCTGTGAAGCTGAGTCCCCTGTTCATGTTTAATTAAGTATCCTCTTGGAGCATTTTGTCGGTGTCAGCATATTCCAATATTCCTATGTTGTATAATAAATTGTACTAGTGTTGCACTATGGCATTATTGTTCTGTATTGTTTATGTAAATTAAAAGAAAAAATAAATAAATAACATGTTAAAAAATTACGACGTAAGGAAAGATGATTACTGTAATTTTTCGAGCTTAGTCATTTTAAAAAATTGTATGTTGTATAGAATCTATATGGGCTGAATGCCTTTTGTTTTTACCTCAATTCTAAAAACAAAAATGAATTAAAATAAATTTACTTACTTCAAACTGGTTTCCCAACGAATATCTCCCTTCGCTGTCCGAATGGTTGGGCACAAAGCCGCTGTCATAGCAATCTGCGAACCCGTAAGGTCCAAAGTCCATGGTCAGTCCGAGCATGCTCATGTTGTCGGTGTTGAGGACTCCGTGCGTGAACCCGAAGCCCTGCCACTGGGCGACCAGCTTCAACGACCTGTGAGCCACCTCCGTAAACAGCCTCACCAGGCGGTCGTCATCGTGCAACGATATATCAGAATAATGCTCCTGAAATAATCAAACAAATATTGTTGTGAATCTTATTTGATATTTTTATAGCCATTTTAAAACCTTGTATTTTATTGATAGGTTATACAGTATCCTCAACTGCTTCATTAATTTGTAAATAGTAAAATGATCAATAATAAATGGGTTGTGGCAGAACGGTTAGCAATCCAGTGGTTGCGAATTCAAATCCTGCCACGACCGATTTCGTTTTAGTTTAGGGTGATTATTGCTTGTTTGCGAAAAAAACATCAAAAAATCCGATTTTTGAGTTAATAATGCAGAAATGTTTTGTTGCGAAAATTATAGTATACATAAAAAATAATCTGTATTCTACCACCTCGGAACAGGCCTGGCCTAGTGAGGTGGTACAAACCAACCCATATATTTGATCTGTAATAATTTTAATTTTTCTGATAATTATTTCTTTGTACTTATATTGTAATTTTGTATTTTTTGGTATCAATAATAATAAAAAAAATATAAATAACTAACAAGAATCTAATAAGAACTATGCAGGCTTTAGAAGAATCTGGTAGGATTGCCACTACAATGAGCATAAACATTTGTTTATTGTCTATTTAAATTTTTATCCTGCAACATCTAAGTTGTCTACACTGTGTCGGCATTCCCTTATGATTCAATTTCCCAATAAATATATTTGACCGGAATAACATCACAGTAATTTATGTAAAAGTAATGAAAAAATGTTGAATCATCTTAATTTATTTAAAATCAGTCTCAAGATCGTCAGAAGAGTCTTGATCAAATCTATAAAAATATTGTCATTTGACAGACGGAAAGATAAGGTGTAGGGAACAGATAAGGTAAGAAATGTTTTATAATTCAACTCTATTATTTTGTAACAGGATTGCTAAACATTTCCTAAGATGATTTCTTGAAATGCCGACCGCCGTGGCGCAGTTGGTAAGCCGTTTGGTTTCTGTGCGGGCGTCCTGGGTTCCAACCCCAGCAGAGGAGGAGTTATTTAAATTAATTTCTCACGCTAATATTGCTTCTCTGGGCTGGAAACACTGGTTAGTTGGAAGAAATTGCCATATGGCAATAAATTCGCCACCTACGCAGGGTGCAAGGAAGTGTTCATTTTTACAGCACTGGCCGATTTACTAATAATTTTAATAACAAATAAGCACTACAAATAATAACACTCAATTATTATTATTACCATTATACACTTCCTTAAAATAATTAGCAGATCAATGCGTAAATTGTAAATTATTTAAAAGAGCAAAATAAAATGCAACAAACGCATCATCAAGCTTTCAATTGGGAATAGTTCACCCATCCAGATACTTAACATATCAAAGAATTAGGCTCTGAGGAGGTCTCTATACTACCTAACAACCCTACTGATTCCCAAATATTAACGATTAAAAAATCTTTAACGATTCTACATTTATTCATTATTATCGTTTGTTGCATTTTTATTATTAAGTTTTTCGATAAATCTAAAATTTCTAAATTATGTATTAAGAATTTTGGAATAATGCCAGTGGCTGAAATAATGAAATAGGTAATATTATTATTTTACGAGAATGCCAAAGTCTTTTAATCTCATTACCTAAAGCGGTGTATTTTCTAATTTTTTCATCAAAAGTTTTTATAATATTACTAGAATTTGGAATAGCCACGTCGCAAATATATGTTATTTTTTTAATTTTATTATATATTAATATATCGGGTCTGCTATATTGAATTGACCGGTCAGTTAATATTATGGTTTTGTTTTTCTATTATTATTATTAGTACCAGCTTTAGAGATAAATATTATAATTGATAGTAAAAAAATTGCATAAATACGTAAGTACCTGAATAATGTAGTCACAAACTCGTCTCAAGACCTGGAACTCTCCCGAGTGCGATAGGATCTCCAGAGAACCAATTCTGAACCAGGACGGTGAGAGCCTGAGTACTACTGCAGCTTTCTCTGGCACGGCATTACCACAGTAGAACATGTCCCTCAAGACTGGATCATCGCTCACTAAAATTCATTTGTTGTGACTTATTTTATGATGTTGACAGTCACACAAATACAGAATGAAAAAACGGTCAAAAACGAGTGGGTTATGGACAATACTATACTTCTCACTACCAAGTATTTCTACAAAGCATTTCATGAAATGAATTTGTTAAATTATTTTCGATTCAATATTTTATTATGAAAAAATTGATGATTCTGCAATGCCATTTTATGAAAGTGATGTGCCTTTTTACTAATTTGAAAATAAAAATAACAAATTTTAAGTTTCCTGATCTTGGGATCACTTTGAAATATTTGAGAGTCAAAAAAATTGAGAAGCACTGATCTGACTCTTGAAACTCGAATCCGATCCCGATTTCAAATTTTCATTTAGAACTTACCTATCTGTTGCCTGCGTACATTCAAATTATCGACTATTACTATACCTACCTACCGCATTCATTCTCCGTTACAAAGATAGGTTCTTAGCGAATCGGATTGTATTGGGATCGGATTTGTAGTGGAGAGTAAGGCCGCAGATGTACTTCAAAATCTAATGGAGTCTAAGCATGTATTACATACACATATTTGCAAAATTTGAAAAGAATCAAATGAATTCTTTAGTCTATATAATCAATAAAGTAGAATAAACACGCCATACATAGTACACAGCACACATATACATTGCGATGAAACTTTCAGAATACAATCTCAGCATGACACTAGTTTATGATTGATAATCCTCAACTATATATAGTCATTCAGCCTATCGATCATTCAGCTTTTCCTTATTCTATTTTCATTAACCCTTTACGCTTGCCTAGTTAGATATATTTGTAATTTGTAGATATCTGTTCTGGAGCAACTAGCAGGTACTATGTCAAATATTAATTTAACACATTCCCAATAACAAGTTGTCACATTCTGGAGTCTTACGATATTTATCGTCTCACAGATCCAGACTGAAAAAAATTAAAAACTGTGTTTCCACCGGAAATCGAACCCAGGACAGAATCAAATTCAGGAGTCAGATATTTAATCTATACTGTAAATTGTTTTACTGCTCATAAATTAAAAATTTAGATTTATAAGTTCCATTATATACCAATCGCAACTAACCGATAATAGCAGCAGCTCTTGTGGTAGGTATACCGAGGAAGTGAAAAGCTTCAGAAGCAACCATCTCCCTTATGGAAGAGCGCAGCACTGCTCTGCCGTCTCCTTGTCTCGAATACGGAGTCCTCCCGGAGCCCTTCAGTTGAAGCTCCCATTTCTCACCGCATCTACAAAGGTAATTAACACACCTTGAAACAACAGTAAGTACATACATACATAACATCACACAATGTCCCTCACGGGGTAGGCATTGAGAACCGAACGCCACTTACATCTATCTTGACATACATTCATCGCCTCGTCAACATTCATACATCCTCTTAAACATGTTCGTCTGTTATTCATGCATCTAACATTTCTGTTTTTCAAAATACAGTTCACATGGACGTGCCATCCCTTCCTTGGGCAGCCCCGACCTCTCATTCCATTCCTGTCCGCAATGTATATTTTCTTCGTCAAACGTTCCTCATTCACTCTCCCCGTATGGCCAAACCATCAAATGTGTTCACTTTCGTGATCGTTCTGTTACAGATTCTTTTTAGCGATCTCATTTCAACTGCATCTCTTCTACTTTCGTGCGACTTCTGCCATGTCCAGGTTTCACTTGCAAACATCAAGGTTGGCACTAAGATAGCGTTATGAATGGCAACTTTAGCATCCTTTGATATGTTGCGATCATTCATAACTGGTCTAAGTCCTCCATTCACTCTGTAAAACAGTCCTTTTAAAACCTTAATTAATATTTTTCTAAGCAGATTGCAAACCCTCCCCAGCACTACGTAATGCGCTTCTTCGGAAGAGTAATATGGACCCAAATCCTATTAGCTGATGTCCACTACATAGCCATGTTAAAAAAAAACAATAATTCATACTTATTAGAATACTATAATTGGCTCTGTTAAAATATACCAATATTAATTATTGCTGTTGTATTCCATAATAAATACAAAATAATAATATGTTTTACTTGTTGACGTGTTCTCCAATTAGATGGGCTCTTCCGTCACCCAGCTGACCCGCCCAGTATCCAAATTGGTGTCCTCCATATCTGCAAAATATACATTTATGATATAATATCGCTTTCATTATTATCCTGTATTCTGACGATGCTCCTATTTTTTTTGGCATGATACATAAATACATAATACAGCGTTAATTACCTATAACAACAAAATAATTTAAACATTACAGTGATAATATATCCTAAATTTAATGCTAGGTTACTATTAAAGGTTTAAAGTAAGCTGGTACTAGCAAAAATACTCCAGGAGTATACATAATTAAAATAAGAATAAAATATTCTGTACTATTTTAATATTGTCTCATTGGACGTCCAACTAGGTGAACCTGTTTTAGGACGTCCGATATGTAGTTACAATTTGTAGGTATCAATAACATAAGCAATTTAAGATGCTTGAAAACTTAATAAATAAAAATTATAAATGAATATCGAGCAAACTAGAGTATGTTTAATTTATTATTGGATTCATCTATGCCGATGGATATAAGCCAACTACTAATTGTTTTTTTCAGAGTGTCTATTTTCATATTTTTACAAGCGTCAGGTAGTATATTGTACATTTTGGGGCCAAGAAATTTAAAATCACGCTGTGCAAATGTGGTGTTTGTTTTTTTACAATAATAGACCTTTGAGCATTTAAAGGAAAAATATATAAACAATATATATCCATATCTATATATAGAAACTTGCAGATAGAAAAATTAATAAGTAAGTTGGCATTAATATGAATAGGAGCTAGAAACTAATATTTTTTATACCTGTGTGCAACAGGAATTGAACCAATAGGTAGACTTTTTCCCGAAACGAAATTCAAGAATGCCTCTGAATCGGCAACAGATGGACTTAAATTGAGGATGTTTATGAATGCGTCTTTGGAGGCGCAAACCAAGCGAGGATTTTGTTCCAGAGGAGACGGAAGCACCTACAAGAATAAAACACACTGTTAAAAGGGCAAAGTTGTAGAATTTTTGGTACACATAAACCAGCGTCGGTCAAACTGCGACCCGTTGCTTGTTTCAGTGGGGCCCGCGAACAATACATATCAAAATATCATAAAATAAGTCTATTTTTTCCTTAAAAAAATTTAAAGCTAATTTTTTCATTCACACATACTGCAATAGATCAAAAAATGGGCGTAATTTTTCTGATTCAGTTTATTGAAAGAATCATAAAGCAAAAATTTTTGAAGTATATCGAAAATTTTTACTGCACTGACATCTGTTTTATTTTATTTAAATACTCTCAAAAAACGAATTGTTCATATAAAATAATAAGATTAAATTCCTACCACCTCACTAGGCCAGGCCTGTTCCGAGGTGGTAAAACTAGTTACATAATATTAATTACTAAATCATTCTTCCCCCTTAGCGCTTTTTGTCCCGTTTCTATCGGGGTACGCTTTGACCATGATCCTGGAATTGGCGAGTCTGGTTATTACCTTGAAGCGACTGCCATCTGACCTTCGTAACCCTTAGAAAGGGGAACCAGACAAATTGGATCATGGCTACACATAGCTAGTGATATAAATCCACACATAGATTTTTTGAAAATCCAAAGGTGCGTGCCCCGCCCGGATTCGAACGGTCGACCTCAGGCATGGGAGGCGACAATCTTACCGCTGGGCTATCACAGCTGCTAATTACTAAATCAATGTAAGCTGTTATAATATAGAATGATTGTGTAGCCCATGGTCCACTTATTGAGTCCTATGTTAGTAGTTTTGTCGTGTATGTTGTTATGAATTGATAATTTGCTGACAATAGTTGATCCCTTTGTTATAAGGGATCAACTATTGTCATATTTGTAAGGCGTGAATGTGTATCAAGACAGAAAAATGCGGTGTTCGGTTCTCTCCACCTACCCCATGATTGACATGGCATGATGGTATGTAGATTTTAGATTTTTAATAAAGTCTTATGAGGGAAGTTATTAATATGGCTTTGTCCCAAAGATTTACCCAATCCTGACATTTATTTCAGTATAACAGTAATACAAAATCATTTGTAGTAAATATTGAAAATGAGTGCATTATTACAAAAAATAAATAATATGGTGTATAAATAATTGATTTTTCAGAGAATATTAAAACATTCTTAAACCACTATTTTACGATTCTAAAAACTTCTACAAAACGTCCAAACATGACTGGGACGTTTTACTGTTCAGAACGAATAAATAAAATCCAGGGCCGGCGCAAGCAGGTCGGCCGCCCGTGTGCAAATGTGATACGGCCGCCCCCCCTTCCATCTTTTTTTTTAATTGTTTAAAAAAAAATTTAATTTTTTTTATTCGTATTTAAAAATTACTTACTTATTAAAACTATTTTTAATTATAATTTATAATTATTTTTTAAACACGTAAAACACTTTTTTACTATTTTTCATAATGATGATAATCTATCCTGATCCATAGACAATCTTAAATAATTTTTAATTATCTTCAACTTTGAAAATGATCGTTCATTTGAAGCTACAGTTACAGGTAGGGTTAGAAATATTCTAATTCCATTACAGATATTTGGAAAAGTAGAAGCTAAATTATTTTCAAAAATATATTTTAATATATCTATCACCGTAATTTTTACTACGTATTCTATCTAAGCCTACATTTGAAAATTCTGTTTCTGCGTTAAATAAATTGCCTAATTCGCGACCTTAGTTTATTAGTTTTTCAAAACTTTCTTCCGTTCTAAAATTTTCAAAATAAGTTTTTAAATTATTTAACATTGTTAATGCATAAATAAGGTCAGGCTGTAAGTAATTAAAAGTCATCTTCGTTTCATTTGACATTGTTAAAAGAACCTTTTTGTATATTTTTTCTTTTGAATTAGTATTTTGCCGAACAGGAAGTTGCAATAAATCTTATAACCCTGAAAAATAGCGTTTAGAAAAGATGGGAATGTTGTTCTTGGAAAGTTGTCGTTTTTACGTTGCATCTCTCTTCCGAATGTCATAAGCTAAAGTGGAAGCAATAAATTTTATTTATAGTCTGTCACGGCCGCCCCTAAAAAATCATTTAGGGGCGGCCGCCCGTGTTCTTTGAACAATTAGTACATATGGAAGGTCCGGCCCTGATAAAACCTATGATTATCCCAAACATTTGTAAAAAATAATTGGTCGCATTTTGAGCACCAAGTCCACTTATTAAAGTAATAATACCTGTAATTGAATTAATTTTCACGTACTTACCAATGAGAATACCGCATTTCTTACATTCATCCGCACATAATTTTGGGTAACGTCGTCAAAAGGTAATTGCGTATATTTCGGAGTCGTTATTAGTTTCCAATTGGAAAAGTCGTCTAACAATGGAGAACAAATATTTTCACCCGACATGACGGAAATATATTGTTTAGGTATAATATTACAGCTGTATTGTGGAATTAAAAGTCGATTTATTTGCCTTTTGGCATCAGACGTCGCAAAAATATTCAAAAACAAAAGTGTTCTATTCATGTTACAAAACAAAACGCACAACACACGACCCGACCTAACCTCAATCGCGACATTTGACATGTTTACTAACATTCTGAATACGTCATTATGATCGTTGAAGAGATAAAATAAACGTGCGGTGTAAGCAATACATAATATTTGCATAAATTTACTTTTTGTGTGAAGGATAAATAGTCTGGCATTTTTGTGAGCATCATTCGTTCCAATATTTTTTCCTATTTTTTCATTGTTGTCGAAAAATAGCAACTCTATAGTATTTAACACGTTTTGGAATACGACACGTTTGGGAACAAACAAATTATCAATACTCATTTACAATCCAGCATTGAAATCAAATAAATAATTTTCATCTTGACTCCATTTTTACTCCTCACTAACCCAAGGGGATATATTGGGGAGTTATGATTTCGCAATTTTTTTTAGTAACATGCTGAGATTGTATTCTTAAAGTTTTATCACAATGTATCTGTATATGTGTGTGCTATGTACGACATGTTTATTTTACTATGTCGATTATAGACTAAAGTACTCATTCGATTCCTTTCAAATTTGTATATCTAATACTCGCTTAGACCCCATTACATTTTTACATTTTGAAGGATATCTGAATAGTGCTTCTTATTTTTTTTAGCTATCAAATATTTCAAAGTGACCCCAAGCTCAGGAAACTTAAAATTTGTAATTTGAAATATCAAATTGGTAAAAAGGAACATCACTTTCATAAAATAGCATTAAAGAATTATCAAGTTTTCATAATACAATATTCAAATCTAAAATAATTTATCAGACTGTTATAGCCGAAAAACAGTGTTGTCGAAAAACAATAATTTTTAATTTTTTCCGCGGCAACATAGCTTATAGCACGCGATATGGCACGCGCCCTCTTTTTGGCGTTCTACTCTGGTGGGCGACGGACGGTTTGGTGTGACGCCGTCATCGGTCGACACGTGCTCCCGATGGCGGCCATATTTTTGACGGCGCAGGAAGTCTGCTTGACAGGACACGTCACGCGCATGGACGCTGCCGGTGCTACGGAGCCAAGATGAGGGCATCAACAGGGCAGAGGCGTGGAGGCAGGGCGCAGTGTTGGGCCACCGCAGCAGGGAACGCGGCGGCTCGCAGATTGGACCACGAGGGGCTTTCCGTGTCGTCTGGGGCGTCGGTTCGCCTCCGGTGAGGCTCCCAGCTGGCCTGCCACCTCTGTCGAGATGCGCCTTCATAACGTTGCCGTGTGGCACGGAGCCAGCCATGGGTGACTGCCTTGCAGAGAAGAGGAAACTATGCCGTGTACGAGAAGGACCTGCCAGCCTGACGCAGAGGCTGGGCCCCGCCGGACTTTCAGCCACCACGCGGAAGACAGTGACATGCCTGGAGAAAGGATGTCGCTGTACCCTGGGGCTGCACCTTCTGGTCGGCGTCTCTTCGTGCTCGGTGGTGTTTGAGAGTTGGATTGTTATCGTTTTGTTTTGTTATTTGTACTCTGTTGTTGTTGTGTTTGTTTTTTTTTATTATTTAACTGCCATGGACCAACTAAACTGATATTTTGAATAAATGCGCCGTACTACTACAATTTCATAGTGTCACCATCATTTGTCTCCTTTTCTTCCCCACACCTTGGCTTGATGTTTCCTCGTAGTAGACGAGAGGTCTCATCAAGACTCATTTCATGAAAATGCTGAAAATTTTCTATTCAAAATTTTTTTTCGGTGACTTGTTAGTGAGGAGTTTAGCGTTGGCCACAACCAACTCGTTTTAACATATCTACGTAGGGGATACCAGCTAGATTTGCGCCCATTATAATTTTTCTAAGAAAGATTGGAGAGGTTTTTCAATCTGCTCTGCTTATTTTTAAAACTATATCAGTGTTTGTCATATATACATAAGTGACACCATTAAAACGTATAAATTATATTTCTTCAATGAATCGTAAATGACAAATACATTTAAGTTTGCATCAGTTGTTCGAGCGTTCACTATTTATTTATTTATTCAAAAACAATTAAGTTACATTCAATTAACAATTTGTCCCCGTTAGGTAGGCGAGTACCTACCCGTATTTTATTATATTAAAAAATACAATATTTTAATCATATTACATTATACGATATTATATCATATTACTTTACATCATATTATTTTATATAACATTATATTACCACCAAGTTATTTATTTCTGAAACGTTAAATATTCTCCACCACTTTACAATACTCGGTGCGTGTTATAACAGATGCGTCAACGATTTAATCACGGAACTATATTCCTTACTCCATGGATTCAATATAGCGGATAGCGATATATGTAATACTAGGAGCGTGTTTACGTAATCGTTATAACATAGCTTCAAAAATAGCATGTTAGAAATAAACAGCATATTGCATATAGCTTGTTATGCAAAAATAGCCGTTTCGAACAAAACTAGAACCTAGCATCCAGCAGAGTTGGTCAACTAAAATCGACTGTAGATGAATAAATTGATTCCTCGTTTTTGACATTTGAACCGTTTTCGAATATACTATTTTTTCACTTGTCACTTTTACTTGTCAACTCTTTTTATCGCGGTTCGGAAAAAATACGTGGTCGATAATCATCTTTATTTCATGTAAATAGATTATATTTAGATTATTGAAAAATAAATTATGGTATACACCGAAGAGTATTTGAAAAACAAGCTAACTAAGGAGTTAGAAGCCACACATGTCGTAAGTACAAATAATGATAGTTGCTTATTTACAATTTAATATTCGTGTCATCGCTTTTAACTCTTCTTTTACCGGTCGCGTGTAGCGTGTATTAATAATAACAACTGACTATATTCCGGCTTACGTTTGCAAATCTCATTTTTCAGTTTGATCTGTGAAGTTACGAACGAGCGCAACTAGAGATTGCGTTGTACAATGAAGGGCACGGAACCGAGTGTTTTGCCGAAAGGCTTCTTAGGACTAAGCTTGGTCCTGGCGATTTTGACACGGTGGTCGGTGTCGCTGTACCCCTACTCCGGGCAGAAGAAGCCGCCCATGTACGGGGACTACGAGGCACAAAGGCACTGGCAAGAGATAACTCTGCACATTCCCGTCAAACAGTGGTACGTCAACACGACGCAGAACGACCTGCAGTACTGGGGCTTGGACTATCCCCCTCTGACGGCGTACCACAGCCTCGCCATCGGCTACGTGGCCGACTTCGTAGACCCGGAGTCTGTCGTTTTGTTCGGATCGAGAGGTTACGAAAGCGAATTCCACAAACTGTTCATGAGATGGACTGTCTTTGTGTCGGACTTGTATTTCTACATTCCCGCCGTAATGGGCTTCTCTTACGTGAATTACAAACTGAAGATTAAGGAGTTGAAAGCCCAAGGGATGTCGACGATGATTAAAAACATGCTGTTTCAACCGGAAGTGTCATCTTTGATCACGTTGATGTTTCCCGGAATGATACTGATTGACTACGGACATTTTCAATACAACTGTGTGTCTTTGGGACTGTTCATTTGGGCTACGATGTTCATTTTGTTGAACAAATATGTTTTGGCTTCGATCTTCTTCGTTTTGGCTGTGAATTACAAACAGATGGAGTTGTATCATTCTCTGCCGTTTTTCTTGTTTCTTTTGAGGCAATGTATTCCATCAAAGCGACGAAACATGAAACACTGCATCAGTTTGTTTATTTGGATATCTCTGACAGTCGTCTTTACTTTCGGTATTGTTTGGATGCCATTCCTGACGACGTGGGACTCTGTTCCTCAAGTCCTGTTTCGTCTGTTCCCCGTGGCCAGGGGAGTCTTCGAGGACAAAGTGGCAAACATCTGGTGTTTTATAAATGTTTTCGTCAAGCTGAAGAACAAGTTTGACAATGTTGCTATGGCGAAAGTTTGCTTGTTGTCGACCTGTTTGGCGTTGTTGCCATCTTCCGTGGATCTGTTCTTTCGTCCCAACGTAAAGAAGTTCATTTTGTCTCTGATAAATGTTTCACTGTCGTTTTTCCTGTTTTCTTTTCAAGTTCACGAAAAGTCGATTCTTCTCTGCGCTGTTCCTGTATTGATGCATTTACCTTTGGACCCTGTGCCTTGTGTTTGGTTCCTAGTAGTGGCTAACTTTAGTATGTTGCCCCTTTTGATTAAGGACGGCTTAATGATGGCATACTTGTCTTCGAGTGTATTATTCCTCAGCACGTTCAGTGTTATATTGATGATGATGGACAAGAACGTCAAGTTTATGGATATATTTAATATAACAAAAATTAACAACATATTGAAAGGCACAATCAATAATTACGACAGTTTATTTTACAAAATCTTTAATATTTTATTTATTTGTTCGTTACTCGTGATGTTTGTGCTGACAATATGTTCTACAAGTGTTTCGCCCCCTAAGAAATATCCAGACCTGTTTCCGTTGCTGGTTTCAGTTTTTTCTTGTTTGAATTTTGTGTTATTTTATATTTATTTTAACTATTGTCAATTTATTATACCGCATGACTCAAACGCTGTAATCAAGAAAGTAAAATAAAAATATATGAAATATCCAAGGTTTGATTTAATTTCACCTCATTATCAATACCATTATAATATCAATGAAATAATTTATAAGTATATTTGAATATCCAGCTTGACCCCACAAATTTAAGACTACAATGATATAATGTATATGAAGGCAAATCATTAGGTTACAAAAAAATAAAACTAGCTAAACAAGTACAATAGATATTTGTTACAATAGAGTTTTATTAAGACTATTAAAGAATCATGAACAGTGGAAAGTTTTGCTCGACTTGAAAACTTTATTTCACAATACTTGAAATTTTTTATTACTTGAAAACAATTACATAATATGGTATTTGAAATAAATTAAACTTATCAATTTTACTAATCTTTTAACTAATGGGGGAGTGCCCTGTAAGTTCTCTGGGGTTTGATTTTTTTCACATATTCATGACAACATCGCAAATATGGATGATAACGTCACATATTACTACTATGTCGTTAACTGCAAAAGCTGCATTGTATTTATAAAATGTTTTAGAATATTGTCCATAGATGCCTCTGCTATGCATATTTTTAAGTTATTTCCTAAAGTGTGTTTTATAGATCATGACGTTGAAGAACGTTCATAATCCCCCACTTGTTGATTAGCTGTCAATTCTTGTTGGCAAATGCTATGGATGCTACTTATAGTAATTATCAACCGGAATTTCGAACAATCGTTGTATATATTCAAAACAAGTATTATCAACTAGTATCATGCTGAGATTGTGTTCTGAAAGTTTCATCACAATGTATCTGTGTGTGTGCTATGTACAGCTTGTTTATTTTACTTTATCAATTAAAGACTAAAGTACTCATTCGATTCTTTTCAAATTTTGGAAATATGTATATCTAATACTCGCTTAGACCTCATTAGATTTTGAAGGATATCTGAATTGTGCTACTCAATTTTGTCAACTATCAAATATTTCAAAGTGACCCCAAGCTCAGAAACCTTAAAATTTGAAATTTTTATTTTCAAATTGGTAAAAAGGCACATCACTTTCATAAAATGGCATTGAAGAGTTATCAAGTTTTAATGAAATGCTGAAAATTATCCATACAAAATTTGAATACTTTATAGAATGACATGTTAGTGAGGAGTTTAGCGTAGGCCACAACCCACTCGTTTTTTAAATGAATATGTCCTTGTTAAACAAGTACTAACCGCTCTGCCATCGACCCATCTAAATAAACTTTATTATCTCTTTTTTAGGATGTGATTGACGAATCGGACGGATGTGGTGGAAAGTTTTCCGTGGTGATAGTTTCGGACAAATTCAAGGGGAAACCACTATTGGCCCGTCACAGGTAATTATTATTTACTTTTTTTGTATTGCCATTATTTAACACAGCTATGGCAACACCTAATTACAAAAATCTTTGATAGAAAAGTCCAATCAGCCCCCCTAGACAACGTGTCATTTAGCTCAAGAAAAGGTAACTTAATGTATGGAAGTGACAGATGCCAGTCACGTGACAACTGTCACTTCCATACATTGAGTTATCTTTTCTTGAGCTAAATGACACGTTGTCTTGGGGGTCTGTTCATACAATGAAAAATTGTTAATATCAAAAAGCTCATTGGTAGGGCCTATACTACATATTTTATACACACTTATATAATTAAATCCAACTTAGACCAAATTTCTCTGTATAGCTACATACCACTGGCAACATTACATAGGCAACACTTCTGTCTCTGTCGCACACACCGACATTATTCCCAAGTCCACCTTTAAACTTCTCGGAGTACATATTGACTTCAGTCTGAGCCTCGAAAAACAAATAAACAGCACAACATCCTCTTTCTAATCTATTCAAAGTGCCCTTGAGGTGAGGTTATCACAAAAACGGCGCTATAAGTCATCCCAGTTTATTATTTCATTATTACTATTATTTATACACACATACACATCGTCATGCCGTGCCCCTAATGAGGTAGGCAAAAAGTTGCCTCTTGCATATAATCCATTTTCAACCTATAATATGTCAGTTCAGCATTCATGTCTTAAGTGTTAATATTATGTATGAATTTTTTTTAGCCTTACTCATTACTGAATGTTTTCTTTCTACCTACATTCAATTTGACATCAGAAAAAATTGTAACATATTTTTGTAATCTGTCAAATGTTCATGTTAAGCATCATATAATTACTTTCGTATTTAAATAAGTTTCATTTGTTGCATTACTTTGCAAATTTAAAAGGTAATTATACTAAAATAGTGGACCTTTATTATTAGTAGCACATTATTTTCAAATATATTTTGAGTGCTGATGAAAATAAGTGATTTTTGTGTTAAATTGTTAGTCCTTGACTCTTTCAGAAATAATATTTATGCATTATTGAGTTCATTATGTATATAGAAATGTGACATCTATTAATGTTGTTATATAATAAATATATTAAGGTTTAAAAAATCCAGTTTATCTTCAATGTCTCTGCAACAATATATTTACTAGATTGCCTAATTATCAGTTCGATAAATTACACTATGATATTTAATGCAACGGCATGACTTTCTTGCAGTGTAGAAAATCAATGTCATGGAATACCTTTTCTAAATATTTATTTTAAATATTTAAATATTCCAACTGTCGATTCGTTCAAGAGAATGAAATTCTTTTGAAGGAAGAGACAGTTTAAATCCAAAACGCGTATATGAAGGAAATTTTTGTATGGCTTAGTGGATTTTTTTCATGGCTTTTCCAACTTTGAAGTCAAAAAACACCAATTCGCAGCATATATGTTCCATACATGGATTTACTCAGAATTCGGAGTAGAACATTTCCTGTGTCTGTGTGTCCCCCCCCCTTATAACTTTTGATCCGCTCAATTTACAGAGCCCAAAATTTCAGAATATATAAACAGTTATAGGCCTACAAAAGTTTTATACTCAGAATTTTGATATTTTGTTTCAGACAGGGGTTATCAACTTTTGAATTTTTACTTTATTTTTCCATATATCTCAGAAACCATAAAAGCTAAAACGCTGAAAATTGGTATAAACATATACAAATACAAAATCTCAAATAAGTTGTTTCAAAATGATTCCAGGGTTTCTCAAACATTTTTTATTGGGAAATTTTTTTTTATGATAAATTTATGTGTTTAACTGCCTATATTTCCAAATATTTTAAAAATATCAAAAAAAGCCGAAACACCCCAACTAGAAGTAAATCTCAATTTTTTTTGAACAATTTTTATAAAAATTGAATTTAGTGACGACATCGCTTCATACAATTTGTATGGCAGTCATCGCCTATACACAATATGTAAGAAGACTTAATAGTTTGATACTTAAATCTCCAAACATACATACATACCATCATGCTGTTTTCATATTCTGGGTAGAAAAAGGACTGACCTCCATACTTTCCTATCTTGACATACATACCTACATGTGTTGTATAGAAAATAAAATATCCTAAAATATTCAATAATTTTTATTTATGGGTTTATAGTTTGGTACTTATTCTTCAACTATACATACTATCGCTATCGACAGTTGGATCGCATGTGTTACATGCAACTAGTTATTAACACTTTTTATTTGAATGTGTCTTATTTGATTTTGTAATGTGTCTTCATCTGTTTTTCTTGTTTCATCTTTTATTTGTATTTGGAATGGACCTTCATTTGTTTTCTTCTTTTATTTATATTTGGAATATGTTTTCACATGTATTTTTTTTAATTCAATTTTGTGTACACATTTAAAATTATAACTTTTATTCGATTAAATAAAATTTCCACAGTGTAACATGCTTAATTAAAATTGATACCACAAAGTAACCGACCGCCGTGGCACAGTTGGTAAGCCGTTTGGTTTCTGTGCGGGTGTCCTGGGTTCGATTCCCAGCAGAGGAGAAATTTATTTAAATTCATTTCTCACGCAAATATTGCTTCTCTGGGCTGGAAACACTGGTTAGTTGGAAGAAATTGCCATACGGCAATAAACTCGCCACTTGCGCAGGGTGCAAGGAAGTGTTCATTATTATTATTATTATCTGTGGGATATCTCAGCAGAAGCTGGTGGTTACATCATGATGCGGGCTATCGCCAAGCATTTTGATTATTTATTGAAGTTCTATTGTATTATGATTTAGAAACCGTCTGACTATTGAACATGTGTCGAGTATTGCTGATTTTTGGAGATGGGTGTATGTGTTTTTTTTATCTTAAGTAATTTAAGTGAAGTGTGTAATGATTTTGGGATTATTCCGATTGAGGATATTATTATTGGTACTATTGTCACTGTGTTTTGGTGCCACATCTCCTTGATCTCGTCGGCAATAGGGATATATTTTTGAATATTTTCGTTATGTTTCTTCTGTAAGTTTTCTGTGTTGGGTACTGATATGTCTATTAGGTAGATGGTTTTTGTAGTCTTAACGGTGATAATAATGTCTGGTTTGGTACTTTGTATAGTTTTGTTTGTTATAATGTCACGGTTTTATTATTATTATTAATAAACAATTGTTTGAATATGTTATTTTTATTTATTTGTATTTGGAACATGTCATAATTTATTATTAATCTTTTCTTTTCAGGCTCGTCAATGCCGCATTAGCGGAAGAGTTAAAAGAGATTCACGCATTTTCCCAAAAGACATTCACCACCCAACAGTGGGAACAGGAAAAGATTAAATCATCGTCATAAACTAACATACCATTAATATTTATTAATTATTCATCTCTATATTCATACTGTTTTCACATATTATTTGTGTATAATTTTATACTTTCAATAAAAATTGTATTTTTCTAAATAATGTAAACTTGGATATGGTCTATTTGTTATTTTTATCCGCATGCATTTGAAATTATTTTCTTTCGTTTTACTCGGTTTGGTGGAGTATTGATTCTTTTACTTTGGTGGAGAGCTGTCTATCCTACTTCTGATTTTTTTCCCAATTCTGAAAGATTCTATGAATATATTTAAAATTAAAAATGAGTGATCTATTAAGATGTGAAGTGTCAGCTCCAGGTAAAGTAATTTTACACGGGGAGCATTCGGTTGTTTATGGTAGGACAGCGATTGCGGGCAGTCTTGGATTGAGGACATACGCCATTTTACAGGTACGCTTTATAGCCTTGTTATTTTAATACTTTTTTCTGCTATTTGTACAATTTATTTAAGTGATATATATGATCTGATCTTTTCACATTTATTATATTTGTGATTGATATGTTATTTTTGTATCAATCAATACAAAAGAGAAAGGCAATCGTGGTTTCAATGGATCCCACGAGCACAGGCGACCAGAGAAGTCAAAATAGGCGAGCCACACGGGCTTACGACCATGTATGGGGGCTTAAGGGGCCCCTTTATAACTCTAGTAACGCTCACCACTCACCCACCAGCCTCCGACTGATACTCCACTCCCCTGCGCAACCAAATCCAATAGGATGCTTTTACCACTCTATCCAGAAGTTCTTTTATTTTACCCCTAGGGAGACCTAGATCCTTAAAGTAGGAATATAAAGACTTTGCAGGCAGGCCTTTCACCCCCACCTCTACAGCATATATATTTGTGCCAAAGCCATCTTGAATTGTTTTGTCTACCAATTCCTTGTACTTGTTTAGCTTGTATTGGTGATAATTACTTTCGACAGATCCAAATATTACATATGAGTGTAAAGAGAAATCAAAAGTTGGATTTCTTTTAATGAAATTTATTTTAAATTTAAAATACATTCGTAACAGTTAATTTGATTTAATTAACTATATAAATTACATTTTATTCAATCAAAGTCGTCTAATATTAGACAGCTTTTGGTGTGGAACCTCTTCTAATATAACTGTTTAAACATTTAAAACTTAATTTTGGTGAGTTGCTGAACTCTATGACTTCCATATTGACATTACTTTAGATGGGTCGATGGCTGAGCGGTTAGCGCACTGGGCTAGTAATCCAGTGGTTGCGAGTTCGAATCCTGCCTCGACCGATTTCATTCACCTATTATCACGAGCATTTATGCTTTATTTAGGGAATGTAGGAAGATGTATATGTACTTGTTTAACAAGGACATATTCATTTAAAAAAAAATGCAATGAAATAAAATACATATTATAAATGTAAACTACAAACAATCAATGTATATGTGGGAGAGTGTTAAATGGGCTAAAATATGAACCCAGTGAAGTTCTCAATCTATTTTGTTAAACAAACTCACAATTAAGTGAATCGATGAATGTATTTTTTTTTTAAATAATAATATATTGATTTTATTTAACCAGGAACAAGACATCTCAGATGAACCAAAACTGAAAATCGTTTTGCCAAATATTGCACTGAGTCTCGAAATAGCTTATTCTGCTTTAGCCGATATCATCAGCGATCTGCCCATGAACAATGAAAATCTAGAACTCGAATTGCATAATCCATCGGATATAAACCACGACGAGTATCTCAAGATTCTGCAAGACTTTATCAATTATTTTCAAGAAGCAACCAGTTTACAATTTACGGCCGTGCAACAGCAATCTGCTGCCGTTGTATTGTATCTCTTCTGTGCCATCTTCAAGGTCATAGAAAATGAGTCTTCGCTGGAGCTGAACGTGGAATCAAAGTTGAACGTTGGAGCAGGGATCGGAAGTTCGGCGTCGTTTGCAGTCGCCCTGACCGGTGTGATGTTTCAGTATTTGAAGAGGAAGAATCCGGTGAGGTACTTCTCTCTGGTGCACGGAAGGCCTGTCACATTAGAAGAGACTGCCAAAATTAATAAAAGAGTCTTCAGCGACAAAGAAAAAATTCTCATTTCTGGATGGGCATACTGCGCAGAGAAAATCGCCCATGGAACTCCATCTGGTAAATTTTATTTCTAAGTATAATTGTTTGCCTAAATAAAAGTTTATGACTTACTTTTATTTAGGCAAATCTTTAATTTAGCAGTTTTAATCCCACAACATCTATCTCTCTCCTTTCTTTGCTGCTGTGACTTTACAATTAAAAATGTTACATGTTTATCTTTCTGTGTGTTTTCTTTGTTATTAATGTACCTACCACTACACTATTTATGGCCTCACGTTGCTTTAGTTGATTGGAAGAAATTGCCTTATGGCAATAAACCTGCAATTTACTTTTCTAGATGTATTCAGAACATCTCTTAGTATCATTTTTAAATTACAATTTGACAAATAATCTATTGTTTTTTTGTAGGCGTTGACAATGCAACATGTACATTTGGTTCCATTGTTGAATTTAGAAAAGGAATGATACCCGTACGACATAATCTTAACGTGAAACTGAGAATAGCTTTGGTTAATACAAAAGTGAGCAGACAAACTAAAGATCTGGTACAGAAAGTTAAGGATTTGAAAGAAAAGTGTCCTGAAGTTGTAGAATGCATACTGGATGCCATGAATGAACTGTCCAATACTGCTTTGAAGGTATATATTATTTTATCTTTCTTCAAAATGATACCAAATACTGCTTTAAAGATCCCTTTTATTTTGTTTTTCTCTCAATAGTTCCATATTTGAATTTTCTTCTATGTAAAATGCATTTCATTTAAAAATCCACTTTGTTTTTAAGTTGGTTTAATTGTATTTGGTGTTGTTATACATTAAAAAGAAGATGTTCTCTACAATTAGAGTTTTTTTTTGCTTTTGTAATATTTGTGTATTGACTTCTGATAAATCTGCACGAATCCTTAATAAATAAGATTGTTTTGTTTAAAATAATTACTTATAGATGACACGTATCATATCAAACTCAGATTGTTTTCTTTCAAAAATTTTTATTACTCTACTGTTTATATGAGATTAGGGGAACATACTTTGGAGATACGGCAACATTATTCAGTTTATTTGACTGACTGACAGTCATACCAACATTACCATGAAGTGCACTGCACAAGTGAAACGCAGAATAGTTGGTATAAATTTGGAGACATGGCAACATTATTCAGTTTATTTGAGTCATACCAACATTAAAATGAAGTGCACTTTTATGTGAAACACCAAATACCAATATGTTCACATTACAGTACTAATAATAATGTTTTTTTAATTTTCTATTCCTTATAATTCTAATGGTGATTTTTTTTTGTCTAATTTTTCTGATTGACATATACAAAATTCCACTTATAATACTTAAACACATTGCTAGGGGGTAGAAATTTTTCTTTAATGCAATATTTCATTGCCAATTCAACTGAATTTGTAGAATAGATCTGTTGTCGGCCTTCGTGGCTCAGTGAGTTGGGTATCTGATTCCTGAGTGAAAAGTCCCGGGTTCGATTCCCAGTGGGGACACAGTTTTTAATTGTGTTTTCAGTCTGTATCTATAAAACGATAAATTTCGTTAAGTTTCCAGAATATGGCAACTTGTTATTGGGTGCGTGTTAAATTAATATTTGACATAGTACCTGTTAGTTGCCCGAGAAGCAATATTAAATAAATAAATAAAATAAATAGAGACATACCGACCGCCGTGGCACAGTTGGTAAGCCATTTGGTTTCTGTGCTGGCGTCCTGTGCCCCGTTCCACCATCGTACTTTTCAACTTTGCGCTTTGCACTTTGCAATTCGTCGGCTTGTTTTTGTTCCACCATTACATTTTTTCGCAAAGTAAAAGTTGCAATTTGCAAAGCGAAAAGTAGACGCCTATTGCAAAGCAAATAAGCCGTTCTGTTCCACCATGGCTACTTTTCATAAAAAAACTTTGCAAACCTTGCGAATGAATTGAAAAGAATATTTTGACATTTCAAATTTGCCATTCGTCGAGTTGTGAAAGTAGAAGTTGTTTGTTTAGAATTTTTGAGTAAATTTATTATAAAATTTTGCATAAATTATTGTTAGAAAGGGATGAGGAAGACGGGGTTGTAAGAAATTATAGAGAAAGGATAAATTTCGAAAATATTTTACCCACGCAGTTCCTCGAATATTTTCGCATAAATATTTTCTATTTATTTTCATATTTTCTCAGTGTGAATATGTCTTGATTAAGTACACGATTTATTCTGATTTTTTTAGGTAATTTAAACTATGTTTATGTGATTATTATGTCTGCTTTTTCTAAGTTTATATGATTATTTCACTACTCATTTACAAATATTTTAAGGTACAGAAAAGCACTAAGAGAAGCAAATGATTGTCTCCTCAACAGCAAATAATTCAGTGAAGCACCTGTTTTACTGTATTAGTGATAGTGTCACTAATTACTCCAAAAATAACTCCTTTCTTTTCATTAATTATCTCCAACACGGCTATTTTTTTCTTAATATTGTCTTTCCGGCTCATTTTCTAACAACAACAACGAAATCACAGAACAGACAAGAACGAACGGTGTCAAATGATCGTGTACGCTACGCGCGAAACACTAGGTACTGCTAAGTTATCACTAGGTGTCGCTAGCGTCAGTTGAAAAGACTTTGTAAATGTTTGGCGACGCCGCAAAGTGACCATTTTTTTTTCGTGGAACGTGAACGCTTTGCACTTTGCGAAATTCTCAAATCGCAAAGCGAAGAGTGAAAAGTTGAAAAGTACAATGGTGAAACGGGGCACTGGGTTCGATCCCCAGCAGAGGAAAAATTTATTTAAATTAATTTCTCACGCAAATATTGCTTCTCTGGGTTGGACACTGGTTAGTTGGAAGAAATTGCCATATGGCAATAAACTCGCCACTTGTTTTTGTTTGACATATTATTTTTGATATTATTAATATTTTATTTTTATGTACAATTATTTTTCTATAACAATTTGACATTTAAGGTGCTGAAATTATACAACAATATTCCAGTGACAGATGAAACACAAAAAGAGAGAACAGATCATTTTAATCAATTGATTGTAAGTAAATATTATAAGTCATTATTGATCTTTTTGTCATTTTAAATTTAGAAATGCCACTAGTGCACGACTGCACCACAATTTTTTTTTCCACCAGCAGTTTTGACTGATAAATGCAGGAACACTCAATGTGCATGCACTCCAGTCAAAAACCGCACACAATCTCGTCAGTTGGGAGATGGACTTCATGAGAACAGCTTGTGTTGTTGCTTTAGTAATGAGACTGTATCCAAGTTGTAATTTGTCCATTACATTTTTGCGATCACATTATCAAAGAATTTAGAATATTTTAGAATTTACATATAGCAAGTGCCATTTATACATTTCAACCGACTAGAGTAGTGTCGAGTCTCAAAAGTAAATTTGGCACAATGTCATTTAGTACTTTGGTGCATAAGAAAACATATTATGCTGAAAAATAAAAATACTGATCACATTTGTATAGATTGAGACGGTGTAACTTAATCACATGAGGCATTCCATAGCAGCATAGCCATTCCATAGATAAAAAGTAGATTCAGCAGATCTAAGAGGCAGCTCCCGATTTGACAGGACTCGATGTTATTTTTTAAATAGTTTTATTTTATTGATATATAGAACCAACAGTTTATAATATGTTATAAAATGTAGCTATATTATAATTTAGATATTATGTTATAAACTGTAGCTATATTATAATTTAGATATTATGTTATAAACTGTAGCTATATTATAATTTAGATATTATGTTATAAACTGTAGCTATATTATAATTTAGATATTATGTTATAAACTGTAGCTATATTATAATTTAGATATTATGTTAAAAACTGTAGCTATATTATAATTTAGATATTATGTTATAAACTGTAGCTATATTATAATTTAGATATTATGTTATAAACTGTAGCTATATTATAATTTAGATATTATGTTATAAACTGTAGCTTAATTATAATTTAGATATTATGTTAAAAACTGTAGCTATATTATAATTTAGATATTATGTTATAAACTGTAGCTATATTATAATTTAGATATTATGTTAAAAACTGTAGCTATATTATAATTTAGATATTATGTTATAAACTGTAGCTATATTATAATTTAGATATTATGTTATAAACTGTAGCTATATTATAATTTAGATATTATGTTATAAACTGTAGCTATATTATAATTTAGATATTATGTTATAAACTGTAGCTATATTATAATTTAGATATTATGTTAAAAACTGTAGCTATATTATAATTTAGATATTATGTTATAAACTGTAGCTATATTATAATTTAGATATTATGTTATAAACTGTAGCTATATTATAATTTAGATATTATGTTATAAACTGTAGCTATATTATAATTTAGATATTATGTTATAAACTGTAGCTATATTATAATTTAGATATTATGTTATAAACTGTAGCTATATTATAATTTAGATATTATGTTATAAACTGTAGCTATATTATAATTTAGATATTATGTTATAAACTGTAGCTATATTATAATTTAGATATTATGTTATAAACTGTAGCTATATTATAATTTAGATATTATGTTATAAACTGTAGCTATATTATAATTTAGATATTATGTTATAAACTGTAGCTATATTATAATTTAGATATTATGTTATAAACTGTAGCTATATTATAATTTAGATATTATGTTATAAACTGTAGCTATATTATAATTTAGATATTATGTTATAAACCTTTTAAGGATCTATTTAGTAGGTACAACTAATTATGTAGAATATTAAGCAATTGCTGAAGGGAAAGAAGTTGTTGCAAAGAAAAAAACATGTTCATCTTTTTGCTATTTGTATCCGCATGCAAATTCTATTATTTCTAAATAGGTATTATAAAAGCCACATTTTTGTAATATTTATATAACTATTTGATCAGGGGGCAAGTCTGGTCAGCCGGCGGAATCAAAATCATCCATGTTTAACCATATCATGAATATAATTATTTTGGAGTTATATCTTAAGATGTTTTAGAACTCCATAAGATAATTATATCCAGACCAGACTTGCTCAAATTTCAACAAACAAGAAATGCTCAAATTTTTAATTTACTTTTAAGATTTTTTTCCTGATTTTTGTCGTATATTACTTGCGGGCCATTCTAGGTGATATGTGATCCAGGAAACTTGTTGAATTTGTATAGTCAGACATATTTTGTTTTTTTTTTTTGTACATTCATACTTGTAAAATGATTTTATACCGTTTTTTTTCTTCTTAATATTAAAGGAATTGTTTGATTTAAATCACAAACTATTGGCATCATTGGATGTTTCCCACGATTCCTTGGAAAAGGTGCGGGCTATAACTAAGGAAAATGGATTTATCTGCAAACTCACTGGTGCAGGAGGAGGGGGGTGAGTTTAATATATATTGTTGTCCCCAAATATCTTGAGCCATTTCGCCGAGAAGGGGGGTGATTTGCACGTATACCAACGAAGCAAAAAGACACAAATTTGCACACTTGGAATCCTGGTACAAGATATTTGGCGATATTTATACATACATATCTAACTTTTCATTTAAAAGGGCACTTAGTGGTTTTGTTGGCATGATTGTATTTGGTGTTGTTATCCAATAAAAATAGAATATTGCCTACAATAAGGTTTCTTACTCCTCACTAACCCAAAGGGATATAGTGAGGAGTTATGATTTCGCAATTTTCAAGGCTATTTATTTTTTTGTGACTTTTTCCATCACAAAAAATAAGTAATATGTCAGAAACCTTTCTGAGTGTCTATAAAGGTAAAATAATAGTTCATTGAATGAATTCCAAGTAGATCATTTTTGACCAATTCCTTTGTGAGTTGTCAAATTATTCAGAAAACTTCCTGGGTGTGCATAAAGGTAAATAGATCATTGAATCAATTCCAAATAGATCATTATTGATCAATTCCTTTGTGAGTTTCAAATTATTCAGAAACTTTCCAGAGTGCACACTAAACAAAAATAAAATTTGAAATTATGTATGTGGTCTAAATATGTCCACACAATATTCAGTTACATTCAGAGATTATTTCAATTTTTTATTGTTGTTATTCTATTTCAAAAGTTTTAAATTGTCATGGTATTTTCAGGTATGCCATTGTCTTAATCCCGCCCAAAATTGACGAAGTAAAAGTATTTCAGATGATAGTTGCCTTGAAAGACAAAGGATTCGATGTCAAATTAACGGACATAGGAGGAGTCGGGGTCGCCGTACACAACACGGATGAAAATTATTTTTAATTAAAAAAACAATGTTGTCATTTTAATATTAAAACTAGACTATCTTTTTATGTTCTGAAGTATTAATTAAGTCATTATTTAGTTTTTAGGGACAATTTTTATTCAAATTTTAGAATACTTTTTTTACCATTTTGATTTAAGATTTAAATTAATAATTTTTAATTTTGTGGCTTATGGTTATTAATTTTTATGTAATGTCTTTAGTCGATTGAATGAATCTTTTTTTTATAATACTATGACAGATATTAATTTATTGTTATAAATTAAATAATATACTAATTTTATGTGTAATTACAGATTAATTAAATAGTCTATATCTGATTGTATGCTCTCTATTCGTAACAGTATTTAATGTCGTTCATTGAAATAGATAACCTAAAAAAATGGAAACATCAAAGTTTTTTTTTTATTTTTACTTTCTATATTTCAAAATCTCAATTTCTCGTAAGAAGACAATACAACAGCTATTGTTTGATGAAAATTATTTACTGAATGTTTGAATTTTCAATTCAATAATTTTTGATTAAATATACAAAAGTATTATATAATTATTATTGTTTAAAATGGTCAAGGAATGTTATATATTTATTAAGAATGTTGTGTCTTTTGCAGTTTTATATTGTAAGTTATTTCCAATAAATTATTTTTTAATATTTTAATATAATGGTTTTAATGTATTTTTGGTAATACGGTGGATATTAGTAAAATAATATAAGCTCTTTATTATCCAAATAAAAAAATATATTTTTACAAAATGTGGCAGACCACCTATAGACATTTTTTACCAGTCAACCACATGGACTTCCATGATTGTAATTCATAAAAAATATAAATACTTAATAGATAATCAAATGTAGATGCTTCGAATTTGTAGAAATCCATTATTTAATATAAATTTCAAAGCAAATAAACTTCTGTGTTTAATTTCACTATATTTGTAGTAAATAGCAATGGTGTATTTTATTTAAATGTAAGCAATGTTTAAAAATCATCTGTATTTTATCATATTTTAGCAACTGAAGCTGACATAATAAAAGAGTTTATTAAAAAAATATTCCACAAATATTGTAATATCTTTAGTACTCACTCGGGACTGCTTCTGGTGCTGTACTGCGGTCACTAAATAATTGGTTCAGTGCTGTGTTCAGATAAAACACTCCCAATTTGAGTGTCGGATGTACCTGAAGTTGCAGGCTACGGCGTTTTTCACATCAATCTCACTGAACGCTTACGAGCGGCGTTTCAATCTGAACACAGCATCAGGTGTTTTAAATGTCATTTATCATATACGTGTGTCTTTTTGGGTTATATTTTCATCGAAAGACAACAATTGGGCAGTGGAGTAAATAATGCTCTCTGACCTTTTATTGGAAACTTTTGAATGATATTTTTATAAATTAACCTCTTTGTGAATGCATATTGTTATCATAAATAATGTCAAATGACATAATAGACACCACAGATAAAATAGAAGTCAACAGATACTATAACTACTGTCAGAGCATTTTTTCACCGACAATTATACAGAGTGTTCACTGGACGTTATTTAACACTTTACTTTAGATAACTTATTTGCCAGTACAAATGGCGGACTTATTGCCTAGTGGCAATTTCTCCCAGACAACCATCTGTTACAATTATGGATGAAAGTGAATTACACAATAATGACGATTAAACAAATCATAGATGAAACCTGATACAACACTAGGGGAGGGAAGGGAAAAAGGAGGGGAGATTTGTCTAAATAAAGGAATAGGGAAACTAATGGGAAGTAAGTTGGTTTGGAAATAGAAAGTAGGAGTGCGCCACTTTAATCTAATTTTCAACGTGTTTCTGGTCATTCTGTACTGCTTAGAGTATCACTAAGTGCACTCGGCATTCATTGTGAACACAGCCCTGGATGACATCTCTAGCCCTAAGGACAAGTCAGTTACCCACACTTAGTGGGAGGAGCTAACTTTATTACTATACATGTAAAACAAGTACTTACATAGATGTCACCTAGAAGTACTTATTTTTATTTGAATTGGTTCTATATTAAAGTTTTAGTTTTATATTTGTTTTAAAGTGACAGTTAAGATTCTAAAAAGGAGGAACTAAAAGCATTTAATGTCGTTTCTCTTTTTACAGGTAAAATTATATTTGTTATTATTATTATTTATTTATGTTTATGTTATTATTACTTTTATTGTATTTTATAATTATTTTAATAATAAATTTCTCTTTTTACAGAACAACGATTTAATTTGCTTAATACACTCCATTATATACATACTTACCTATAAACACCGCATTGCATATGTGCTACAGTAATCATAATTTTAGCTTAAGATGTTAGTTGCACTAAAAGCCAATGCACTACGGCTCATGTAAGTATTTATATATTCCTAAAATATTGGTTATTTATGTGAGGAAGATTATGTTATATATTTTATTTACAGTTTTCAAAACACAGCATAGACATTTTGTCAAATAAAAAACAAAAAATAACGGGCATAAATTTATTTTATTTTCTACACATGAGGCATGTTATTTATTTTTTTACTTTTACAAGACATCTTTATATTATGTAAGTAAGCAAACCACAGTGAGAACAACATATTTATTACTTTTGGCAATTATTTATTTTTTAAATTATTTTTTTCATTTTATAAATAATATGAATTAACGAGCAGTTACTACACCTGACCAATAATTCAAATTGTAAAAAAAAAACATTAAATTCAATGTGAATAATCTTATGTGATAAATAAATGAAATAGGTATACATTGAATTTAAACCTGGGTCTAAAGGCCCCCATTCACGATCGTGCCATCCTTCCAAATGGCTTGCCATCACTCCAAAATGCGCTTGTGAATGTCAAATCCCACACAGCCATCATACTATCACGGATTATCTCACAATGTGGGTTTACATTACAAGAGAGGTGTACATTAATATATTTCAATCATACTATCACGGATTATCTCACAATGTGGGTTTACATTACAAGAGAGGTGTACATTAATATATTTCAATCATACTATCACGGATTATCTCACAATGTGGGTTTACATTACAAGAGAGGTGTACATTAATATATTTCAATCATACTATCACGGATTATCTCACAATGTGGGTTTACATTACAAGAGAGGTGTACATTAATATATTTCAATCATACTATCACGGATTATCTCACAATGTGGGTTTACATTACAAGAGAGGTGTACATTAATATATTTCAATCATACTATCACGGATTATCTCACAATGTGGGTTTACATTACAAGAGAGGTGTACATTAATATATTTCAATCATACTATCACGGATTATCTCACAATGTGGGTTTACATTACAAGAGAGGTGTACATTAATATATTTCAATCATACTATCACGGATTATCTCACAATGTGGGTTTACATTACAAGAGAGGTGTACATTAATATATTTCAATCATACTATCACGGATTATCTCACAATGTGGGTTTACATTACAAGAGAGGTGTACATTAACTTATAAAGGAAACATGATATAAATATTTTTGTGTATAAATAAGACTAATACAGTATATTATAATAAATTTAAAGATTACTTTTATTAATATTTGACATAATACCTGTTAGTTAATCGAGAAGCAATATAAAATACAAATTATTATGATATTGGCCGATGGTGTGTACATTTTATATTAAGAATTGATATAATGACATTTGTATTCTCACACACGAAATTGTGTTATTTATTAGTTATGAGATCCTTACTAAACAATCAAACTAAAATTACATTTAATAGTATACACTTTTTACAATAAGGAAACAATTATTATTGCTAGATTGGTTAAATTAAATTAAAAGCATAATCAGAAAATAACAATAGAAAATATGACGTAACATTTAACATAAAATTGATATAAATAGACTTCCTTTAACTTAATGACAGTTTATACCATGAAGATATTTGATTTATATTAAAGGTACTGCCTCCCTGACCAGCCGCCAGCTGTTTAAAAATTATTTGACCAACACCAATTTAGTTATATTTTAGTTACTTTTTTTAATATATAATGCAACTGGCTCACGCCAGTCGCAATTATAACTACACACAAACCTAACAAATCTAGTTTTAACAAACTTTTGCAGGTTAGGTTTAAAAAATCGGCGTACATCCTAGGCTATCCTGGCTGGTCAGGGAGGCAGTACCTATACTAAAACGTCTATTGGTCAAAGAAACTATGCATTTTTATTGACAAACTTTTCAACAATATCATTTGACTCCCGACAGGGAAAAAATTCCAATGTTTGCGTATATGCAATTAAAAAAAAATCAAATTACACCTTATTGTCAGGATCCACTTACATATGTTCAATATTGTTCCTGGCCACATGAAATTATGAAATTCCTTACTCAAATTTAAAAAGATAGTCAAAATGTTTGTATTGACAGAGGATTGTAAAAATATTTTTTCATCCTCGACCTTCTTCAGTTAAACAATGTTTTATTAAATTTAATTTGTGATTTTAGTCACCTTATACATTTTGTTATTGTATCTATCATTCTGCATTTTTTTTAATATTGTTACGGTTTGTCTTACTAATAAATGTGTTGTAAAAATTACACAACCGTTTAACACCCGTGTAGGCAAAAACGTTACTAATAAACACTCTGTAGCAGATTAGTTGGTTAATGACTGTGTATCTGTCATACAAACTTTACGCAACGCTTGCACGCCTGTCCAAGGTAGTTTAGCGGTATTTTAACACAACAAACTGTCATCTATCACAAATCAATTTTGATTTTGATCTGCATGTTTACATTTTAATACAAATATATATATATTGTTTTATTTTGGATTGATATGATGGTTTAAATAAACTAGTTGCATGTAACACATGAGATCCAACTGTCGATAGCGATAGTATGTATAGTTGAAGAATATGTACCAAACTATAAACCCATTGATACAAATTATTGAATATTTTCAGATATTTTGTTTTCTATACAACATATGTAGGTATGTATGTCAAGATAGGATAGTATGGAGGAAGATCCTTTTTCCTACCCAGAATATGCAAATAGCATGATGGTATGTATGTATGTTTGGAGATGAAGTACCAAACTATTAAGTCTTCTTACATATTGTGTATAGGCGACTGCCATACAAAATGTATGAAGCGATGTCGTCACTAAATTCAATTTTTAAAAAAATTGTTAAAAAAAAATTGAGATCTTCTATTACAATGTTAATATTTTTTATAGAAAATTAAATTATCTAGTTGGGGTGTTTCGGCTTTTTTCGATAATTGTAAAAGTTTTGGAAATATAGGCAGTTAAACTCATAAATTTATCATAAAAAAAATATTTTTCTTAATAAAAAATGTTTGAGAAACCCTGGAATTTTTTTGAAAAAACTCATTTGAGATTTTGTATTTGTCTATGTTTGTACCAATTTTCAGCGTTCTAGCGTTTATGGTTTCTGAGATATATGGAAAAATAAAATAAAAATTCAAAAGTTGATAACCCCTGACTGAAACAAAAATTCAAAATTCCGAGTATAAAAGTTTTGTAGGCCTGTAACTGTTTATATATTCTGAAATTTTAGGCTCTGTAAATTGAGCGGATCAAAAGTTATAAGGGGGGGACGGACACACAGACACACACACAGACACACACACACACACAGACACACGAAATGTTCTACTCCGAATTCTGAGTAAATCCGTGTATGGAACATATATGCTGCGAAGCCTCTAAGTTGGTGTTTTTTGACTTCAAAGTTGGAAAAGCCGTGAAAAAAGTAGACCTCTCCATACAATTCTCGCGTATTCTGGCTTGATACATTGTCGATATGTTAAGAGAACAAAGTTCTCCTGAACAAATCGACAGTTGGATAAAAAGGTATGTATAATATGTTTATTTTTTAAAAATCTTTATAAGCGATTTTACTCTCCATATTTGTGCATTTTAGGAACGTAAAATTGCCAAAAAATTTGTTCCTTTATAATATAATTGGTGTTCATATGATTAAATTATTTGTTATATTTTCCAAATTCCTATTTTAAAATGTAAAAAAACGCATGAGAATATCAACCACGACAAATGCCAAAATTAGAATGACGAATGGCGGCTCTTTTTTTTTTTAGTAAGGTAGTCAGTCCCTATACAGGACTATTTGTGCCAAAGACGTTGATCAATGTGTATATGCAGTCAATAGTACAACTCCATGCGCATACACGGATACGAAATTACAACCTTGTTGGATTAATTTCTGTTGCAGCTACCCAGTCCTTACATATTGTTTATTAGTAAGATTTTAAATAATTCCTGCACGGGCTTTACACGGTGTGTAACTAAAACACTGGTCAATGGGTGTGCAGTAGATTTTTACTAGTAAGACTTACCCAACTGGCAACTCTGTATTTATTTGTCATATATCTGCCACAAATGGGACTTTATTTAATCTCGATATAGGTTTGTCCTAGTGAGATTGAATACATATATTATATATATTTTTTTTCGTCTATGAAATGTGAGATTTTTTTTAAATAAATAAAAGATTAGAATATAGAAAACTTTCTTTCTTAAAAAAATATGAATTGACATAAATGGAGCTAATGAACTACACATTAAATTTGGATAAACATACATACATACATATATACCATCACGCCATGTCCCTCACGGGGTAGGCAGAGAGAACCGAACGCCACATTTTTCTATCTTGACACACATTCATCGCCTCATCAACATTCATACATCGTCTTATACATGTTCGTCTGTTGTTCACGCTTCTTTCATTTCCATCTTTCAAAATATCGTTTACATGGTCGTGTCATCCTTTTCTTGGGCGCCCGCGACCTCTTATTCCGTTCCTGTCAGCTTTGTATATTTTCTTCGTCAGGCGTTCTTCATTCATTCTCCCCAAGTGGCCAAACCATCTCAATGTGTTAACTTTCATTCTGTTAATTACATCTTTCTTTATCTTACATTCTTTCCTTGTATCTTCATTCCGAACTCTATCATACATCGTTCTGTTACAAATTCTTCTAAGCAATCTCAATTTGGATAAAGGAATATGAAAAAAAAATTATGAGTGCAAAGAGATTTACAATTTAGGTAGATTCACTTTATTTTTAATGGGTTAAGAATAGTTCAGAGCTACATAGAATTCATAAAATATACATAAATTGAACTCCATAATTATATGCTATCACAAGTATTTATTAAAACAAAATGCATAGTGACATTCTGCTATTTGTTAAAGGTAACGCAATCAGTGGTTTGAATTTATAATCCTATTATTTATATGTTTTTAGGATTGTTAACATCAAGTTATTTTTTTACATAGGCTGCAGCTTCCATATAGTTTACAATTTTACATAATATTATTATTAGAATGTTGCTATATATTTGTTTTTATTGTGACAGTAAAATTATTTATATAATTCACAGGTGAAGACCTTTGTATTCAAGTTTATTTCAGAAACAGACCACCATTTGTCAAAATTCTAATATTTTATCTATGACAATTTCAGAAGATTGCTTTGTATGTGTATAAATATCACCAAATATATTGAACCAGGCTTCCGGGTGTATAGAGCGCAAATTTATGTCTTTTTGCTTCCAAGATATTTGGCGACAACTATGCAGTACGGAAGTCTATGGTTATATGTTACACTAATTACATTTCACTAAGTCTAATAAGCATTTTTAATCAGAGGTATTAAAATTATCATATATTTTCAAGCATTAATCCTAAACAATATTTATTCACATTGTTTTTTGGTGCTTTGAATAATTTGTGATGCATTTATTAAACACTAAGTAAAAATGTATATCTAAAAATTAGATATTAACATAATATATTTTTAAACAATATTTTTTTTTTATTGCATATTATACCTACTGTAAATATATCATTGCTTTAAATGAGGGTGTTGAAATTAAAGTATATAAAATAATTCATTATAAATATTTGAATTTTTATAGCATTAAAACATATTCATGTGAATTTGAAGATAGCCAGGATACTAGATTTTGCAACGGTGTGTGAGGTTCTACATGGAATGATTAACATCTTTATTAGGGTATTTTCTATAAATCTAATGATTAAGATGTATACATTCTTGGAATTAGAAGCCAAAAGCGACCTCACATTCACTGGCATTGACGTTTTTACTCAAATTAAATTTGGGTCACCGTTTTTTTATGGACATTCAAAAAATATATGGTCTAACGTTTCCTCATTCGTTCTGTACTCACACAAACTCCACTCACTAACTCCGATCCTTGCCAAATACTCCCCAGTAGAAATGCCCGAGGCGCATTTGACACTTATCAAACATCATTTCACCGAACCACAGATTTCTGGCAAGTTTTGCTTGTATTTCTCAATACAGTTTGCCATATGGAATGATTACTATATTTTTATTCATTCTTTATCACACCATTTACATATACGTCATCAAAAATAGATAAATGCTGCCCAACTAGGTATACCTATTCTAGCACATGCAGTGTTAGATTGTTATAAAAGAAATTAATGACAGTTTACCAAGTAACAATAAAAAACAAAAAGTTTACATTATTTGTCGATTTCAGATTACAAGACCTCAAATAGTGCATCCAAACTGTTTATTTTTACAAGTTCCAGTAAAAGATTTTATATAAATTTACTACAACAATATTTATTAACTTCCATAAAATATTAACAATAAAAAATTAAATATGGATATGACATGAGATATGTACATTTTACAATATAATAAAATTTCTTTGATCTCGTTAACAAAAATGTAGGTACAATGTATATATTGTCATTATTTAATACTTTTTCAACTGTTTTTCAAATATTAACCATAAATAAATGATACATAATTTTACTAACTATTAGAATATTATTGAAAGAGACACAGCTTTATACGTATTTAATTTTAATAGATTAATTTTTACAATCGAACATTATAATTAAGTTAACCTACAAATACTGTTGGAAAAGAAATCAATAATCATTATCACAATATATAATAAACTTAGAGGAGTTGGAGAACAGTATTCCAATATGTTTTAAGATCTGTTCTCTACGCTGAGATCTTTCCTTTGCATAATGTACTATGTTAATAAAAATCACAAATATGTAAACATCATTATTAAAAATGGTAATTTTCTGTCCTGGCAATATTTATTTATTTATTGACTTCAGGTACAATAGCGGTTTTATTGCCTAAGACAATTTATTACAACCAACCAACCAAAGCTACGTGAAGCCATTAATAGTGTAGTGGTAGGTACATTCAATTTATAATAAAAAACAAAAAGATAAACACATAACATTATTAAATGCACAGCAACAAAGAAGGGAACAAGATAGATGTTATGGGAGGAGAGAGAGAATATTTTGACTATTTGTTTTTTTTATTCCTATATTGTTGCAAGGTCATTTTTATTCCTATATTGTTGCAAGGTCATTTTTATTCCTATATTGCTGCAAGGTCATTTTTATTCCTATATTGTTGCAAGGTCATTTTTATTTCTATATTGTTGCAAGGTCATTTTTATTCCTATATTGTTGCAAGGTCATTTTTATTCCTATATTGTTGCAAGGTCATTTTTATTCCTATATTGCTGCAAGGTCATTTTTATTCCTATATTGTTGCAAG
Organism: Molanna angustata; assembly: GCA_963576475.1. Classification (NCBI taxonomy): domain Eukaryota; kingdom Metazoa; phylum Arthropoda; class Insecta; order Trichoptera; family Molannidae; genus Molanna; species Molanna angustata. Next base: position 20,528,542 of record OY754984.1, on the reverse strand, counting down.
GTCATTTTTATTCCTATATTGTTGCAAGGTCATTTTTGAAAGACAATAATTAATTCAATGAAAATTTGCAGACATGCCTAAGTGGGCCTCTAAAGATTTTAAATAAATTTAAATTACTATATAAACTAATGTTTATATGAGAAATGCACTCCTTTTAATATTGAAATGTCTTCTGCTAAGTGTAAAAATTAATATTCCGGTAGTTATTCAATGAAAAGATAAATTTAATACGATTAATAGTGTATATTTGTGTGTCTAATAATGTTAAATACATAAAAAAATCAGGTTTCAAACATATTAAATGAATAGGTTAGTAAGCTTATTATGCTACAATTATTGTACTTGACTCATAGAATCATTTTATTTTACCAAAACATACATTTACGGCAATATTTCATTCAAATGAAATAAACATCATAAAATAAAGAATAAACATGGAATAAACATCATAAAATAAAGAATGTTTTATACTTTTTTTCAAAATATTTGAATGCAATTACTAATAGTCTTACTAATAATTTGTAACTTCTATAACTTTTTTTTTCTTGAATTGTGTAACTTTTTTTCTTGAATTGTGTAACTTTTTTTTCTTGAATTGTGTAACTTTTTTTTCTCGAATTGTGTAACTTTTTTTCTTGAATTGTGTAACTATTTTTTTCTTTTATGTACTTGTGTAACTTGCGTATGTGATTGAGTGAGAGCTCATGTAATTTTGTGTGCATCCATAATTGGACGTCCAGCACTCGTAGTAATAACCAATATTGTTTTCTTTTTGTGAGAATTGTGAGCTGGATGTCTGTCGATGTACCCTTTTAATAAAATAAAATAAATGGTAATTATTTACAAGTGGTATAAGTCTTCAATTTTGCTGAATTTTTTTCTATAGATAGATAAAAATATACAGATTACGGGAAAAATAGTAATTTTCCCGGGAAACGCCTAGGAAAATTAAAAAAAAATAAAATTACATTACGAAAAATATATGAAGTTTCCCAAGCAAATAGTTGCTTTTCTGACATCTATGGGCGAATATTCAAACTAATTGATAGTATAGAAACACGCCGCGAAAATCTGAACTAAATGAAAATTCTATGAAATATCGAAAATTAATAAAGTTTACAAAAAAACAAGGTTATAAAATATATAAATGCTACTTACATTTCAGGTCTTGAATTTTTTTAACACTGAACCTAACCTAACCAATTTTTACCAAAAGTTTGCTTAGAATAGGTTGGTTAGGTTTGTATTTAGTTTTTATTGCGACTCGCGTGAGCGAGTTGCATTATACATTGAGTGACAGTATGTAATGCAACTCGCTCACGCGAGTCGCAATAATAAATACATACAAACCTAACCTAACCAATTTTTACCAAAAGTTTGCTTAAAATAGGTTGGTTAGGTTTGTATTAACCAACCTATTATTATAATTTTGATGATGTATTCGCATTTGTTTATAATTTACAAATAAATTATATTTAATAACAAATTTAGGTAGTTGTATGGTACCTACCAGTTTTAATATTTTTTATGTGATATTTTTTCGCAAATATTGTCTGTCATATATTTTGTAGTATGCATTTATCTGTGGTTTAGTTTTCAGTTTTATGTCGCAGTTGTCGTATTAGCTCGCGTATTTAATCGTATTAAATAAACGTTAAAAATAAAAAATTAGTAATGATTTTTCTGGTTTTTTATCGTGAAAATCGAATGTTTATAGATAATTTGCGTGTTAATAATGTGTACATTGTGATTTAATAAAAGTATTGTTGGTTATTTGACTTCAAATGAGAAAATAGTCACGTGCAATCTCGGCGATAGGTGTCGTTAAATCGTACAAGGTTTCATACATTGCAATTTTATTTTTTTTAATTTTTCTAGGCGTTTCCCGGGAAAATTACTATTTTTCCCGTAATCTGTATATTTTTATCTATCTATAGAAAAAAATTCAGCAAAATTGAAGACTTATACCACTTGTAAATAATTACCAAATAAATAAATAATAAACGTGTTGTAAAAGTTACACAACCACTTAACACTATGTAGGTAAAAACATTATCAATAAATGCTGTGTAGCTGATCAGTTGGTCAACGACTGTGTATCTCTTATACAAATTTTACACAACGATTGCACACCTATTCGACAAAGTTTAGCGGTGTTTTAAGACAAATTTCATCTATCACAAATCAAATTTGATTTTGACCTGCGTATTAATATTGTTATATCTTGGAATAATATGACAAAACCTCTACAAATTATTATATTCTCGATAGTTGTGCATTTTATGAGCGAAAAGTTTTCAAAAAATCTGCTCTTTTATAATATCTACAATGGTGTTCGCTTGGGTATTCGTATGATGAAATTATTTGTTGTATTTTTCATATTCCTATTTTGAAATGTGAAAAACATATGAAAATATTAACTATGACAAACATCAAAATTATAATGGCGGATGGCGGATCTGCGCATGCGCGAGTGCGAAATTACAACGTTGTCGGATTAATTTTTGTTGTACGCTTGTTGCAACTACACAGTCGTTATACAGCGTTTATTAGTAAAATTTTCAAATAATCAATGCACGGGCTTTACATGGTGTGTAACTAAAACACTGGTCAACGGGTGTGCAGTAGATTTTTATTAGTAAGACTGTAAGTATTTTAAAACCATGTGTTACCTACTTATTTATAATATTTTATTTAAAATCTTATGTTTTCTTCATCAATCGAAAGTCAAATGAACATGAATTTAAATTATACATTCATCATCAATAAAGCAAAACTTATATATAACAATATATTAAAAATATTATTCTGTAAATAAAAATTACATTTCATAAGTACATATTAACTAGGTACCAAGAATTAAATTAGAAAATAAAACAAGACTAAAAAATATATATAAGGTAAATTAAATACCAATTCTGAAACGACATGAAAAATATATTTCTAAATATTCATATTGAGATATTGTAGCCTCTAAAAAAATGTGATTTAGTAATAAATTTTTCTTTCTTTAAAAATACACATTTTTGGCAAAAGTGCAAAGTAGTTGCATCACTCCATTGAGGCAATATGCTTAAGATATTCTCTAAGTATACGGCTATATATGTTGTAATTTTTAACTCAAATAAATCAAAATAAATATACTATCTGTTTCTTACCTAAGAAATCATAACACTTTTTCTGCCTAAATGAAATAAAAACTTATTATTAACTTATTATTATTAAAACTTATTCACAGATTTTTATATAATATACTAGATGTCCCAGTTAACAAATTTTGTATGAATCAAAGTGAGGATTATTTCCACGGGAAATTTGACAAGGTGGGCAAAAAAAAAGTTTTTGTATAGAGAATAACGACTAATGTGAATTGTTTTAGGATTTATTTGTCGAAAAAAAACTTTAGAGAACAGTTATCTAGGAAGTGTTGAAATGTATGGAAAACTGCAATATGTTGCTAACCAAGTAATCAAACGCATGATATACCATGACTCACTCATTGCACGGAGTACTCCATCTAGTATATTATATGAAAATCTTTATTAATAATAATAATAATAATAAACACATCCTTGCACCCTGCACAAGTGGCGAGTTTATTGCCGTATGGCAATTTCTTCCAACTAACCAGTGTTTCCAGCCCAGAGAAGCAATATTTGCGTGAGAAATTAATTTAAATAAATTTCTCCTCTGCTGGGAATCATTATTATAATAGCAACATTTGTATTCAAAATGCATCATGTTTATCTATGACTGTCACAATCTGTCAATTACAAGAAATTACATTTATCAAAGCATTTTACTAACTGCAAAATGTCATTTTGTATTCAATGCCTTATTTAAAATGAGATTCAGAAATATTTCATTTCAATGTTTTTAATCTATGTAAAAATAATATGTATTGTCAGATTTTATCTATAGAAAACTCTATAGCCACTCTATGCGCAAGTCTATTGTAATAAAATGTAACGGAGCTCATCAACGCACATAACCTCCTTGATTATGTTTATAATAATAGCTATAATAAATTGCCTGATTACAAATTACATAGCCATAACTTATTTAACACTAAAATTTGATATCCTGAAGGCTAAAATTAATCTTATTATAAAAACTATCAATTAAGATTATGTATATGGTATAATTAACTACAGCATGTATATAATATGTATAATATAATTATATATTCCTTATTAACTAAAAATAAACACAAATATATAATCTACATTAAATTTAACAACACATGGGTAATATCCTTAATGCCGCATATAATATCATATTATTTATTTTTATTTTATTTAAAGACACATATAGTGAATTCTACTACGCTAACTTTGGTTCAGTGATTTTACGGTATTTTTCTGTTTCATGAACGCTACCATTTGTTGCTCTCCACATGAACTTGGACAAATAGGAGTCCAACGTAACCTCACCTATACTTAAGATTAAGTTAGGTTAGGTTTTTGTCCTAAAATTCTGTATCTCATGGTGTATGCCTACTTAACCTTTTTAAGACGAGCGTCATGTATAGATGCCCACCGGCAGCGTGCCTAAACGCCGAGTGTCATCTATACATGCCCTCATGGCTATACACAATTGTGAACCTTCATATCTCAGTAAATTCATACTTGATTGAGACGAAAATTGGATGAATATTACTCCCATATATTTGACTTCAAGACATCTGTCGGTGAATCAACAAAACAATTGTTAAATTATTTAAAAAAATTAAAAACTCTAAACACTGAAATTCATCGATCATCGCCGGCGAAATTCACACTCTCCCGCGCTTTGTAAGGATCTAATACGCATGCGCGTAGGAGAGAGGGATACTGCGTCAGTTCATATTGTTGTTTCGTGCTCAACATTCTGCTTTGAATTCAATCCTTAACAATACAAATCAGCGCATATTCCTTATCTACATCGAATGCCGGATGGATCACGTGACATATCAATGACGCCATGTACTTTTTTGTATGGAGATAACCACGATGGAGATTAATCTTCATTTATCTTATGTTTATATTATGAAGTGTTCAATTTCATTGAGTTTATGTGATCTTTTGTTTATCTTTGATCTTTTTATCATATATCTACATCGTTAGATTTTTTTTTACCGTTATTATATTCAATTAAAACGAGATTGAAAAAAAACTGTGTACGACGCGAAATACTGTCCGTCCGTACGGAATGCAAGTACTTGTACCTACCCGTCTTGATTGAGTTAATGAAGTATCATATTTGTCTATCCACGCTTAGCTGTCAATAATTACGTAACTTTGTGAGAGTCAAAAACGCTATCATACGTTGCCCCGAGTATAACTGTAGTTAGTATATGTGCGTTAATGGTGTTCATGAAACAGAAGAGTACCGATTTTACTATATATCTATCATATTAAAAATTAACATTCGGAAGTACATAGTGATATAAAAAATTAACATTCAGAAGTACATAGTGATATAAAAAATTAACATTCAGAAGTACATAGTGATATAAAAAATTAACATTCAGAAGTACATAGTGATATAAAAAATTAACATTCAGAAGTACATAGTGATATAAAAAATTAACATTCAGAAGTACATAGTGATATAAAAAATTAACATTCAGAAGTACAAATTAACATATAACATTTAATAACATATTGTTTTGAGATATATTTAACATTATATACATACAAAGAAACTTTAAAATGTTTGTATTGAAGCTCGAAACTTACCCGCAATCCTCATCCCATTCTTTTCCCCAACTCTACCAACCAAATTAATATTGCAAATTATTTAAATATAAACACATAGATTGTTTTTATAAAATAGTATTTAACATTAAAAAATAAAGATAATACAAAGTTAATAAATATAAAACAAAATAAATGCAATAAAAATTATAAAAATCAATATTAGTAAAATTAGTGACACACATTAAGAATTGGAAGCCATGATTGAAATATGTGATAAAAACTATATAAAGCTGTAAATAACATATGAAAATAACAATGAATATAAAAAAAAGACCACTTCTGTGATTATAGTGGTTGTAATCTCGCATTTATAGATGGCAGCCATAGACACCAAGTCAAATTTTTGTGGTAATAAAATTACCATAGAAAGCTGCAGAAAAAACTGAAATTTTACTAGCTACTTATCTCACATAGGGCCGGTATTACAGTCGGCCCTCAACTCATTGAGTTTATTAAACTCAAGATTAAATGTTAAAGGGAGATTGAATCCATTTCCGTATTACAGTGCAATATGACATGTCAGTTACTAAATCTTCAATTAAAGACATATTTTACTTTTTATGTGGTTATTATCTGTCAAATTTTAAATAACCTCAAATAATACGAACTACAAAACGGGACGCTACGACTTGAAATACTATTGTTTTATTATCCAACATGGTAAATTTAATTTTTTCATCAAAATAATGCTTTTAAATGTCCATGTTCGTTTCAATATGGCTGTCAGTTTGTTTTGTTGTGTGGCGCCACCGTTGATACAACTAACGCCTCTAGTGATAGAACACTGAAATTACATGCGTTGCCTAGCAACGAGTCGAGAAATGACAGTTGACTCACCGTTAAGTACTTAATCCGCCAGAAACGTTGAGTTAAATATTTGTCGATTTAGTGATGTATTTGAGGGAAGATTAGGCGTAAACGGACACTGTAATATGATATATTTTTTGTAAAACTTGAGTTTAGCTCTTAAACTGAGACTGTAATACTGGCCCACAATATGATGATATTTTCCTGTATAATCAATGTTGACAGTCAGTCAACTTCTATAGTTTTAATTATTGTGTCTTAAATGTAAATTTCAATTACATAAAAAGCCCTTCAATCTGCCCAAGAATATTTTTCATAGAGGCAAACCATCCGTCGAGTGATTGAGTGTAGCTGCCATTAAAATTAAGAAGAAAATTTAACAAATTCAATTGTTTGGAGAAGTTGTTACAAAACTAACCTACTAAGTTGATTTAAAATAATGATATATGTACTACATACACACAACGGAAATACAAAGTGATTATTAAAAATATATTTGATAAAATTATAACTAATGGGATTAACAATGTAAAAATAACATACAATTTTTCTATTGATTGTAAATATATATCACAACAAATACGTTTATTAGTTTATGATTAAAATAAAGAAATACTATTAGAAATAAGTCAGTTATTTTGAAATCCAACAACAAAAACCAATCGAAGATTTTTCTGTACATTTATTGTATTTTGCAGTATTCTAAAGGTATTCACAAACTAAAATAGAACAGCGTTCGTGGGGTTGCCAGGTCTAGGAATGAATTTGTGTTGTGTTACCATGTCCGATATAGAAATTATAAATTAAACCAGCATCGAGGTAATAATGCAAGAGAATTATTTAAACAGTGAACATTTAAAAACCAATGCCTTTAATTTGCACCCAGGTATATTGAATATATAGACAAAGGCACTAACCGCTCTATGACGGACGGATCCTTCATAAAAAAAACTCCTGATTATTGTTACATTTTTTTCTACATAACTGACAGAAAGCCAAAATTTCAGACGTGTGAGGAACAATTATTAAAAGTCTGGTAATTCTACATGTACAAAGTCAGTTTTTGTGACTCAGTTAGATTTAGATTTCTCACTCTTGAGCCAAAAGTTCCAGGTCCGATTCCCAGTGAAGACACCGTTTTTCACTATGTCTTCGGTCTGAATTTGGCAACTTCTATTCAATAAAACTTTGGCACTTGCTACAAAATAATTATTGGGTGCGTGTTAAATTAATGTTTGACATAAAAAGAAAATAAATATATGTATATCATGCAAAATATTTCAGATACGGAATTGTAAGTAGTACTCCATTACAAATTAATATAATTAATAATAATCAATTTTTATCTAAAAACAATATGTTGTATGTAAATATTTTTTTACATACATTAAAGTCTAAAGTTAACAACAATAAAATGGAGGAATAAAATCAACATATAATATATACATAAATAAAATAATAAGAATACTACAGTGAAACCCTTTAAAATGTTTTATAATAATATTCAGATACACTTTTACGTGAGATTCACTGTGAATTATACTTATGTCAAATTATTTGAATTCATATTCATCCTACGTAAAGAGTTCCATTTGCAAAATACCAACTTAACAAAAGATAAATTGAGTTAGTCAAATATGCTCAAATTGTAAAAATAAAAATACAAATTGTATATGTATATAATAAACGATTAACTGTATTTTTTTTCATACGTCCTTGAAAGAAGTGTATATACTACATAGATATGAGCGCCGATGGCCAATTTTGCGGCGGCAGTGTGGCCAAAAAAAAATCGTCGGTGGCGGCAGCGTCGGCGGTGCACCCGTAGAAAATATAATTTTTTATCAGGGAATGATTTTATAACTTAAATATACCTAAATAAGAATTCTTGGTTTTAGTTCTCTCAAGAATTGATGAACGATAAACTTAATTTAGGGATTGATTTCTCAAAAAAAAACATAAATGAAACAGCATTGTAGGTAGGTACCAAAGAAATCTTTATAATCTTAATAAAACAGAACGGAGAAAATAAACAATTGTCATTGTTTAATCTTAAGTATCACTCTTTTCAACAATTATAAGGTACGAAAAACATAAAAAATAATACTTATTTTGTAATTGCAATTTTGCAGTCTAATAAATAATTAGAGATCACGTTTACTATTATACATTCTCATTTCTCATAAATTCCCTAAAATAAGCATAATTGCTTGTACTACAGAACGAAATTAGTTGAGGCAGTGTGAGATTCAAACTCTTGTGCACTGGATTACAAATTCAGTGTTACCTGTCACCGTCCCATCTAATTTAAATCATACATCAGGTTTAAATGTGACATAAATATACCTAGGTACATCAAAAATTTGAACAAATGTTTACTCTTTTATAAATTCTTTACAAAATCCATAATTGTCACGGATAAATACCTACATACATGGATACATGGATATTTAGCCTCAAAAGATGCAGTCGTGAACGTTTCGCGGTTATCTCGAGTTCAGCTGTGGAAAAGACTCTCTCGCTCGGTGTGCTGGTGGCTGATATATTCAAAATCGAGCGTGCAAGAGTATACAATGATGGGAAAGAAGTTTTCCTGTCTTTCCAGTAATGTAGAACGTCTCCACCGTAAAGATCTAAATCTTCAGGACTTGCTGTACTGAAATATTTCCAGCATTCAATTTCTACTTCACTCTCGGAATTACGTTGAATGGTGCTGTGTTTTCGCTTCAAATCCAGCAGAAAGTTTGCAGTACTAGCAGAAGAACTCGGCACAGCTATGGCGGAATCAATTACTTGATTTTGACGAATATCTTCAGTTGTCAACCGACTCCTGACCATTGTTGTTAAAAATGAATCTTTAGTGTCTCCTTTTTTTGCATGTACTCATCAATCTCATTAATGGAATGGAATCGACAATGAAGCAAAGTTGCCGCAACAACCACATCGGTTAAAGTAAATCTGGATTCCAGACCCTTTAACGTGTTATTTTTGAGCCTACTAATTATGAGAGGTTCATCGTCATTCGCTTCTTCGATCAATCTTTTTACTTCCGATCTAAATACAAGAGACAGATTCAAAGTAGGTTGAGTTTCTGAACTTAAAATCTCAACTATTCTCTAAAAATTTTCAAGAAACTTAATCAGTGCCTCAATAGTTTCATATTCGGTATCTTGTAATACGAGACCACCTCGTCCTATTTCGTTGAGAATTTCCTTTATAGGCTGGTGATTTGCATAGTGAGAAATGCTTTTAAGCATCATCAAAATGCTATGCCATCTAGTGCTTGTGCTCGTTTTAATGGTAGGAGGGGGCAACAAATATTTGGAGCTTGAAGCTCTCTCGGGTGTCTCAGTCGTTTCCGACTCAGAGTCGGTTGAGTCGTAATCTTCCAAGTGTTCGACGGATTCTTCAATAGAATACAGCTATTCTCACTGTTCTGCGGATGCAGCGGCTTTTAACATGTGGTGCCCTGTATCGAACATATTCGACAATCCTCTTGAATCCTCCTCGACAATTTTCGATGCCATTTACATTGACTAGATTGTGTAAAACATGACCAAGGCGGAGGTGGTTATCAAACCCTAATAAATTTGCAGCTCGTTTCATATTACCACCTCTTTTTTCGTCTTTTTCAACTACTAGTTGACCAAATTCTGTCCAGCTAAAACTGTTCTGTTTATGTTTTTTGGACAGATTTTTCATAGGTGTTATAAATATGTCTTTTATTTTTGTTTTATAAATATCAACATTTACCGCCATTTTTTTACAATATAACAACAAATAACCACGCACAAGGTTCACTCGGTAATGTATTTCACTGACGGCTGGCTGGCTACTGACGGGCGGACCGCGAGTGCGAGCAAGATAGTAAGTCGCGATTTGAAACGGCGGCGCGCCGTATGTCTTATTAGGCGACGGCGCACCGACATGAAATCACGGCGACGGCGGTGCACTGGCGTGGCGCTCATATCTAATATATACATCTCCTCAGGCATTACCTAAACTAAGCTAATGCTTGTACTATAGGTGAAATAAATCTGTCGAGGCAGTATTTGAAACTGCGCCCGCTGGATTCATTTAATCTAGCGCGCTATCCGCTCTGCCACCGACTCGTCTCAAAATTTAAATTTGCGCATAGAACCGTGTACGTAGAACCGTCATATTTTTAAAATTTGGAATCATATACATATTATATACAAATAAAATCAATGTTGCACGTCGAAATGATAAAAAAATTCACTAGAGTCAATTGTGATAACGACAATACCGTCTTTACTATATCAGCCGTCTATCGCTGGCGACATTATCCTCGACGTTGACTTGCTCGTTGGAGGAAGGATTCTCGACGCTCTTCTCCTCCAGCGCAGCCTCCTGGAGCCAACTCTCGATTTCCTTTGTGTACATTCTTCTCTGCAGGACCTCGCGAGTCCTCGGCCGAGAGCCGATAAAAGTGACTACAGTCTGAAAATAGCACGCAAGATTAATTGCAATTATTGGGTAAAACCTTGAGTATTATAATTAATCACAATTATTGCATAAAACCTTGAGTACTATGATTAATCACAATTATTGGGTAAAACCTTGAGTATTATGATTAATCACAATTATTGCGTAAAACCTTGAGTATCACAATCACAAGTATTAGGTAAAACCTTAAGTACTATGATTTATCACAATTATTGCATAAAACTTTGAGTACTATGATTAATCACAATTATTAGGTAAAACCTTGAGTACTATGATTTATCACAATTATTGCGTAAAACCTTGAGTATTATGATTAATCACAATTATTGTGTAAAACCTTGAGTATTGTGAGAAATTGTGTGGAAAAGATATGATAATATGAACTGCATTTCTTTTTACACTTCCATTGAAAGATTATAACCAAATATAAAATGTTTGATTCGAAATAGATAGTATTATTTTGAGATTGTTTTAATATACCAATAGAGATGAAACAACAATATATATTTTATAGGAGAACTGGTAAATCAGGCACACACAGTTTACATGATTACTTTAAGCACTTGCGCAATATTCACCAATTATTCCTTTTTATTGACTTCCCTTACCAATCCAAATTTTGAAAGTTCTATATACATATTATGTTACATCGCAAAATTTATATCGCTAGAGAATAAGGTGGGAGCACCATCGCCATCTATTAAAATGACGATGAAACTTTTTTCTCCGTGTTTTATGTCTGGATTCACGAGACAATAATTTAATCAACACTAGTTTCAAGTAAAAAAATTCAACATTCATATTTAAAAAAAAAAATACTGAAGATATTAAAAAAAATCAAATATTCTTTTAATTTATAATCTGTTTATCTGTAACTAGCAACTTATAGAACATTCTGTGTATAAAGGATGAAAAATGAGTTGTGCAAAACAATGGGAGATACATACCATACCATCATGCCCTTTCTTGTTGGTAGCCTGAATTATATTTGACGTATTAATTGTTGGTTGCCTGAATTATATTTGACATATTACTTGTTAGTTGCCTGAATGATATTTGACATATTACTTGTTGGTTGCCTGAATAATATTTGACATATTACTTGTTGGTTGCCTGAATAATATTTGTCATATTACTTGTTGGTTGCCTGAATAATATTTGACATATTATTACTTGTTGGTAGCTTGAATAATATTTGTCATATTACTTGTTGGTTGCCTGAATAATATTTGTCATATTACTTGTTGGTTGCCTGAATAATATTTGTCATATTACTTGTTGGTTGCCTGAATAATATTTGACATATTATTACTTGTTGGTAGCCTGAATAATATTTGTCATATTACTTGTTGGTTGCCTGAATAATATTTGTCATATTACTTGTTGGTTGCCTGAATAATATTTGACATATTATTACTTGTTGGTAGCCTGAATAATCTTGTCATATTACTTGTTGGTTGCCTGAATAATATTTGTCATATTACTTGTTGGTTGCCTGAATAATATTTGACATATTACTTGTTGGTTGCCTGAATAATATTTGACATATTACTTGTTGGTTGCCTGAATAATATTTGACATATTACTTGTTGGTTGCCTGAATAATATTTGACAAATTAATTGTTGGTCAGAAGATGTAAATGTATGCAGTCATATGTATGAATATGACAAAGTATAACAGCAAAGAGTGTTGAAGACATGGAATTGTCTTTTAAAGAATATCTCAATTAAAATTTTTGTGATATTAAAAGTACATATATAACTTACTCCAGGTTCTAAATGAGGTCTCAGCTGATCAACCATAGTTCCATCTATACCCAGCTGTTGTACTTCCTCCCAAGACACATGTACTTCTTCATGGAGCAATTTCTCCTCTAGAATAATACACAAACATAATTAACGAGGGTTATACTTAAGTATTGTTAAGTAACCGTAACAGCATGTTTTATTATACCTAACCATAACAGCATGTTTTATTATAACCATAACAGCATGTTTTATTATATCCCTAACAAAATGTTTTATTATATCCGTAACAGCATGTTTTATTATATCCCTAACAAAATGTTTTATTATATCCGTAACAGCATGTTTTATTATATCCCTAACAAAATGTTTTATTATATCCGTAACAGAATGTTTTATTATATCCCTAACAAAATGTTTTATTATATCCGTAACAGCATGTTTTATTATATCCCTAACAAAATGTTTTATTATATCCGTAACAGCATGTTTTATTATATCCCTAACAAAATGTTTTATTATATCCGTAACAGCATGTTTTATTATATCCCTAACAAAATGTTTTATTATATCCGTAACAGCATGTTTTATTATATCCCTAACAAAATGTTTTATTATATCCGTAACAGCATGTTTTATTATATCCCTAACAAAATGTTTTATTATATCCGTAACAGCATGTTTTATTATATCCCTAACAAAATGTTTTATTATATCCGTAACAGCATGTTTTATTATATTGATACCGGGGGGTAAAATTCCGGGTAGAAGTCGCCTTCCAGATTTGACTCTCTCGCAAGCGGAGAGTACAAGATCCTGACGCTTCCACCTTCTCACCGTGCCGTATCGTAATGACAAGGGCTCACTCCAGTAATAAAAGAATTTTTAAGTTAGTTTCTCGTTTCTGTTTAATTATAGTTTTTGAAACAAAATTCAAATTGCGATAAAATAGCCATACACAAAAAACATACAAAATTCAATAAATTTACAGGTGCGATCCCAATCGCAGAATACATAAAAAAAAACAATAAATTATACAAATATGCGTAGACATGGCCATGACGCTACTAAAGGAATTATACATGGTTACATTTAAAATTATATAGTTCAAAAATAAAATGTTCGTTGATTTTCACTTGAAGTTATGTATATTTCTCACTTGAAGTACTATTTGTTTTTCACTTTTAAAAATAAAATTCACTGTACCTTGTATCCCTAACAAAATGTTTTATTATATCCGTAACAGCATGTTTTATTATATCCCTAACAAAATGTTTTATTATATCCCTAACGAAATGTTTTATTATATCCGTAACAGCATGTTTTATTATATCCCTAACAAAATGTTTTATTATATCCCTAACAAAATGTTTTATTATATCCGTAACAGCATGTTTTATTATATCCCTAACAAAATGTTTTATTATATCCGTAACAGCATGTTTTATTATATCCCTAACAAAATGTTTTATTATATCCGTAACAGCATGTTTTATTATATCCGTAATAGAATATTTTATTAAAGTAACAGATTATTTCACAATGTCTCAAAATAAAGTTTATGTTTAGTGAATTGATTAAAAAAAAAGTAAGCCGTGTATCGAAAAAATGTTTATTCATTGTTAAAGTACACAATTTGGGAATTTATTTCTTAAAAATAATATCGTCCAAATGTAGATCCTCGCGTTCGCAGCACTCATTTAATCAAACAGTAAAATTACTTATGACGGCTCGGCAGGTGGACTCAGTGATGGCTACTATTTCATGACGGATATTTTATTTCAAATGCGCCAGGGAAGTTGGTTTATTGGCGTAAAATTTAGATTTAAAATTTAGATAAAGTCCATAGGGGTTAAATCAGGACTGTGTGGAAGCCAATTTATGTCACCTCTCCTGGAGATCAATTTGCCTGGGAAAATTTCACGAACTCGTGGCAGAGATGTATTGGACTTGTGTGACGTTGCTGCGTCCTGCTGGAACCATGTTCATTGGTTATAGCCAGGAAAGTTTTGGAGTTCAGGCACCAAGAAATCGTCCAACATCTCTACATAACGCTCTGAATACAAATATAAACTTTCTTTTGAGACACCTTACATATATAATGTATGTGTTTCAAAAAAATGTGAAATTGTGTCTTTTAAACAAGTGTAAAGGTATCATTGAGTGTAAATGTCAGCGTAAATTTTACAACACAAATAATTATGTATATTGTTTTTACACTCACCGTCTCTTTTGGACGTACTCTTCTTGTACTGGATACGGAACCTGAAGGCCTCCAGTACGCTCGCCATCACAATTGTCAAAACTACCATTGTGAACAAATAAAATACCTAAAAATATATCAAATCTTAGTTAATATAAAAGGCGCAATAGTGTGAAGCGACATAAAGATTGTTTCATTCATTCATTCATTCATATCATCGTGGGATATCCCACAATGTGGGGTAACCAGCGACAGGTGTGCATTTATAATACTTATAAAAGAAAGAGTGACACATTCGTTTATAGGTATCCATACACCAGTCTCGAATCACCTAAAAACATTATGGGCCGGTATTACAGTCTCAGTTTAAGAGCTAAACTCAAGTTTTACAAAAATATAGCATATTACAGTGTCCGTTTAGGCCTAATCTTCCCTCAAATACGTCACTAAAACGACAAATATTTAACTCACTGTTCTGGCGGATTAAGTACTTAACGGTGAGTCAACGAGTGTAGTTTCAGTGTTCTATCACTAGAGGCGTTAGTTGTATCGACGGTGGCGCCACACAACAAAACAAACTGACAGCCATATTGAAACGAACATGGGCATTTAAAAGCATTATTTTGGTGAAAAAAATTTAATTTACCATATGGATAATAAAACAATAGTATTTCAAGTCGTAGCGTCCCGTTTTGTAGTTTGTATTATTTGAGGTTATTTAAAATTTGACAGATAATAACCATAGAAAAAGTAAAATATGTCTATAATTGAAGATTTAGTAACTGACATATTATCATATTGCACTGTAATACGGAAATGGATTCAATCTCCCCTTAACATTAATCTTGTGTTTAACAAACTCAATGAGTTGAGGGCCGACTGTAATATCGGGCCTATAACATGGGTCTATTTACAATATAATCAAGTCCTTAACCGCTACCTACGGCTGGTGCAGAATGCGCTCTACCATTTCACTCATCATAAATATAATGCAACCATCTCTCTCACACACTGGTATCTCCCTTTCACACATCTCAATTTCCCCAGGAGCTTGCCCCTTTTACCGATCCAAGCGGTGGCCCCACGTTTGAGGTTGGACTCTCGGGGGTAGTGGTTGAACTCGCGAATAGGAGGATATTGTGTTGTCTGACGTTGCGGCTGCGTCGGGGATGAACAGGACCAAAGAGTCCTATAGCGTCCTCCGGCGTGGAAGTAGTTCGCGAAGTCCATCTCGATTTACACACACACACACATCTTAATATTACATTAATTATGAAAATGAAAAATATGAACACATATAATTCTACAATCGATTTATTTCACTCCTGACAACCGTTTCGGCTTACAAGGCCATAATCAACTGGTGGATTATGGCCTTGTAAGCCGAAACGGTTATCGGGAGTGAAATAAATCGATTGTAGAACTATATGTGTTCATATTTTTCATTTTCATGATGGAGTTCTACAACTGTGCCGACTGCCGTGGCACAGTTGGTAAGCCGTTTGGTAAACAGTCCTGGGTTCGATTCCCAGCAGAGGAGAAATTTATTTAAATTCATTTCTCTCGCAAATATTGCTTCTCTGGGCTGAAAACACTGGTTAGTTGGAAGAAATTGCCATCTGGCAATAAACTCGCCACTTGCGCAGGGTGCAAGGAAGTGTTTATTATTATTATTATTAAATTAGAAGCCGTCGCAATCAAAAGATTGAAAAGTGTGCATTACATTAATTATTCTGGATTTTTTATGGGATTATTTCATCGATAGGAACATACGAATATTATGTGTACTTGTTACAAAGACATTGTTTGAGCCTCGGCAGGAAAGCCCTAAAAACTCTGACAGGGTTCCTCACAGGCCATTGTAGACTTGGGGAACATCTGCGGAAAATAGGACTAGAAGAAGACGGCACATGCAGATTCTGTAGGGAGGGGGCGGAAACGCCACACCACCTCCTCGTGCAGTGTGTTGCTGTGACTCAAGTAAGAATGAGGACCTTGGGCAGGCCCCAAATGGACATTGGATCCATACCCTCATTGAATCCCCTGCGTGTCCTAAACTTCCTAAGAGGGCTAGGACTCGAGGGGATGCTGTAACAGGAAACCCGGTAAGCAAGTAGGGGGGAGCGCAAAATATCCTAAGGGTCGCAGTGTATAATAATAACACCCTCTAATAGTAATACAAAGACATATTTATTAATTTGTAAAAACTTTAAATGAATACCATAAAATAGATGCGACTCCACTGGTTGGCCACAAATGCATAACCGTTCATTATAATGAACCAATTGTTGACAACGGTCAACTCAAATAGTGTCACACCGCTCGTCAGCAAATTCTCAAATGTATTCAGATAATAGAAGCCGAGGGCCGTTGAACTGTTCACTGAATACTTGTAGAAGTCTTCGACGGTGGTATTGCTGAAAAATAAAAAAGTATTTATTAATTCTTTCATAGTTTGCAGTAAGTAAGAACCAGATAAAATATTGTAATTAATTGTGCAAAGTCTGTAGTTTTCACAGCACGAAAAACAGCATGGCAAGGAAAGATCTTTGGCAAGCTGGAGATCAGGTCAAAGTGTCGGAAAGTTTGGGACCGGGACACCAACTACCCTACCTAACATGGAAGACACTTAATAGATTACGCGACGGTGTCACCAGATGCAAAGAGAACATGCTAAGGTGGGGTATAAGGGTAGAAAAGGATGTTTCCTGCAATTGCGGCGAAATACAAACTGACGAACACCTCCTCATCTGCCAAAATATGCCAATGAGATGCGACGCAGAGGACTTGAAGATGGTTAATGACAATGCCGTTGCGGTTGCTGTATTCTGGAGTGGAAAGGCCTAGTGGTGAAGTACTAGGACTCGTTAAGTAAGTAGTACAGCATGAAATTGAAGTGTGACTATGTATCGATCACAAACCAATAATATATAGAAATGACATTAGCAAAGTTTATTGGTACACACCGCCACCAAAATTTGCTGGCAATCAATATAAAGTATTTGAATATTTTCGGAATGGTTCTGAATGAAAATTGAAACAGTACTCTAATATCTAAAAGTACATGCTGTTAACAAAGGGGTTTAAATTTTGAAAAGCAAATACTTTTACTGCTATATATAAATGTGTCATTAATATCCAATTTATATTAAAACATTGACAGTCTTACTAATAAACATGTAAAAGTTACACAACCGTTTAACACCCGTGTAGGCAAAAACGTTACAAATAAACGATGTGTAGCTGATCAGTCGGTTAACGACTGGGTATCTCTCATACAATTTTTACACAACGCTTGCACGCCTGTCCAAGATAGTTTAGCGGTGTTTTAAGACACCTGTCATCTATCACAAATTTGATTTTGATCTACATGTTTATATTGTTATATCTTAGAATAATATAAAGAAAATTCGTTATAAATTATTTTATTATTCTTTAGAAAAGTTGTCAAAAAATTAGCTCCTTTACAATATCCACAATGGTGTTCGCATGGGTATTCGTATGATTAAATTATTCATTATATTTTCCAAATTCCTATTTTAAAATGTGAAAACCATATGAAAATATTAACCACGACAAATGTCAAAATAAGAATGGTGGATTGCAGCTGGTGGCTCTGCGCAAGCACGGGTGCGAAAATACAACGTTGTCAGATTAATTTCTGTTGTAAGTCTGTTGTAACTACACCCAGTCGTTATACAGCGTTTATTAGTAAGATTTATAAATAATTGCTACACGGGCTTTACACGGTGTATAAGAAAGAAAGAATGATTTTCAACTTACAAGGAGTATATTGATCACAAATAATTAACAGTTTTCTCACAGGTAAATTTACAATCAATAATACAAGTACAGAGGAACTTTCTCACAATAAGTAGGTATTTTAGATTAGTCGATACGGTATAATAACGAGCGAGTTAGCGAGTGAGTCGGTAAGCGAAACGTAGAGAGCCGAATAATGACGATAACAATCTCAATGTGTGAAGAAATGCTCGCGTAGTGAAGTGATGGCGTGCTCGCGGGATCGAGAAGTGACATCGTGTACAGGCATACTCTCCCTTATATAGTCTGGTGTTAAGGGTCTGGCGAGTTCAATGACCGCGATCTCTCTGAAACCTTTCGCTGTATTAACATATCGTTGTAACGGTTTACTGTCGCACACTCGACACCGAGGGCGATGAACTCGGCCTAGCGATAAACAAATATTCTCGCTGTCACTAGGCGCGTGTGTGACAGAAATTTCTCAAAGTGGTCTGCCACAATATAATAATATACTTTTAGATGTGTGGTGGTAGAGTGGTTAGTGTGCTGGGTTAGTAGTCCAGTGGTCACGAGTTCGAATCCCGCCACAACCAATTTCATATACCTATAGTAAAATCATTTATGCTTAGTTTAGGGAATATATGAGGATGTATATGTCCTTTTTTTAAGGACATATTCATTCTTATAAAAAAAAATATTGTAATAAGACAATCTTTCTTTGATAACATACATAATATATTTAAGAGCTAGAATACTTGACCTTTTTGTATGGGAAACTCACTGATAGCATGTAGGCTAGTGAGATCCCAATTATTAAAAAAATATATACATATGAAATATTCAATACTTACACACAACAATTACGCATGTCGTAGCCGGCGAAGAGTTCCATACCAACAATAGCAAAGAAGTAATACATGACCAACATAACACATGCGGCAGAAGACATCAGGGGTGACAGAAGAACAAGTGTACCAAAGACGTCGCGATATCTCTTTTTCAATTTATATAAACGCATCAACCTTAAAATATAAAAGGACATATTTGAATTGTCTGTCTTAAAACAAGTATTATTCCTAGTCAGATAGAGAAAGATAAATTGGTAGAAAGATAAGTCACAATATTTTGAGTAGTGATATTTTTAATTATTACATGGTCAATGTGTTTTTTTTTTTTGTGAAAAAACAAAAACTAAATAATTATAATTATAGTTACACGATTATAAATTAAAAACTGATTTAGCCTGTAGATATCTGATTTTCCCGTTTGCCTGTAATATAATTGTAAAAGCATATTTCCATGTCGCCTTTCCTTGTCTTTCCTCTCACCGATGTGTTAAGAAATTATTGCATTGGAAAATTATAAGTTGCAAGATTTTTGTGTAACAATAACAATAGTGGCAATCTTCTAACTTGTACTAAATCACACAGTGGCAAGTGTGTGATTTAGTACAAGTTAGAAGAGCATCGCATGGGGATGTCTAAATTGTTTCAACCAGTGCATACGAAAAACAATCATTTTGTACCAGCAGAATAACAAACATCAGTGAAATCGTTTTTTTACAGTCCACTTATCATCCTATAACATTAATATCCATCACTTGATGTTTTCTACAATAATATTTTATCTATGTATGTAATAATATATTATGTTTATTACAAATATATAGAAATACTTGTGAACAAACAAAGCTCACATCATAGATTTTCTATCTATTAGATTAATATATGTTAACACAAAATGATGAGACAAATTAACGTTACTCCCTTAGATTTACACTTTTATCTTTGGCTTGATGATACAATTAAGGTTCAACTCTATTGTATAAGTAAAAATGTATTGTATTCACCTCAACGGTCTAAATATAACAACGATAATAAGTCCAGGCATTAAAATCAATAAGATCGCACCAAGAATGCCGAGCAGTGTCGCCACAAGATCAAATACATTCCAACCACTGGCTAGGTACTGACGCATTCCCAGGGCAAACATGCGCAGAGCTGCTTCTATCAAAAACACTGAAAAACAAAAATACTCGAACATTACAATAACAAATCTCAAATGATATCTACATATTTTAAATATATAAACAATCTCAATGGTGACAAAGATGTATCATTTATCAATCATATAAAATTAGACAGTTTTCTATTAAAATATTTCATCACAGGTTTGTGAAACAACGGTAATTTAAGACTATTGCAGTAGAATACATACGTGTGAGGAAGAGCCAAGTATCCCAAGATGCACAAAACAGCCTGGCACTGTCCTGCAAGCCTCCGGAAACTTCCGAGATGCGTACCAACATGGAAACTCCGTTTCCGATTATAAGCGTAACTGAAAAACAAACTCCGTTTTAACCTCAAAGATAAAACAGTAATTTTCGGTGCATTTGATATCACAGGTTGAATAATAAGTCAATGACAAGCTTCATGGCTCAGACATACAAATGTCTGACTCAATTAATGTTGATATAATTAAAACCTATTGGAGATAATAAAATCATATTGGAGATTATAAAACCTTACTGGAGATAATAAAATCCTATTAGAGATAATAAAACCTTACTGGAGATAATAAAACCATACTGGAGATAATAAAACACTAAAAGTGGAGAAAGAAACACAATAGATCATAAATGGAGGTTATAAAACCCTACTGGAGATAATAAAACACTATAAATCATAGAAGGAGATACAGTCCAGAGCCACTCAATGTCCCAATCTAAAATTAAGACAGATAAAGATTTTAACTTGGTTTTACTGGATAATTAATTCTTATAGCTTAGTTTTACTGGATAATTAATTCTTATAGCTTAGTTTTACTGGATAATTAATTCTTATAGCTTAGTTTTATTGGATAATTAATTGTTTCAGCTTGGTTTCATTGTGTATTTAAATGTTTTAATCATGATTCTACTGTACTTACATACAACATATTCGAAATACGGCCAGTTGACTATGTACGCTGCATATCTCCCCAGAACTTCTAAGGCACCAAATGATCCATACCAGGGAGCCCTTTCGTGCTGTGGGGCCCAACGCAGAGCCCCGCATTCGTACACCGACAAAAATTCATCCAGAGTCAATGCCCCCGAGTTGGAAACATTTAGCTGCTTGAACATCAGCAGAACATCTCGTATTGCTAAAAAAAATATAATATCAACCTTGAAAGAATGAACAGAGTGATGACACACATTTACAATGAAGACTAAATATAACGAAAAAAATAAGAGAAAGGCAATCGTGGTTTCACTGGATTCATGAATCCAGGCCCACGAGCACAGGCGACCAGAGTACCAGTAAGTATAGGTAAGCCACATGGCCTTGCGATCATGTATGTGGGCTTAAGGGACCCCTTTATGACTCGAGTCACGCTCACCACTAACCCACCAACCTGTGACTGATACTCCACTCCCCTGCACAACCAAATCCAAAAGGACGTGGACAATGTTGCTTTTAACACCCTATCCAGAAGTTCTTTTGTTTTACCCCTAAAGAGAACTAGGTCCTTAAGTAATAATATAAAGACTTTGCGGGCAGGCCTCTGGCCCCCACCTCTACAGCATATATATTTGTGCTAAAGCCATTTTGAACTGTTTTATCTACAAGTTCATTGTACTTGTTTAGCTTGTATTGGTGGTCTTTTGGAATATTTACTCTACATTAATAACTATTTTCAATGAAAGAAAGTATAATGTCAGCCCTAAGAGATGAGATGCAGATTTTATTTTATTTTTTTTTTTTTATCACACCATTTAAATAATCTTCATTAAAAATAGATAACTGCTGCCCAACTAGGTATACCTGTTCAAGGGCTAGCAGTGTACATATTATTATATTTCACAGGAGTAACTATTTGCATTTTTAAAAAGTATCTAAACAATATAAACTTAACTATTGTACACAAATTAAAAACGAGTGGGTTGTGGCCAACGCTAAACTCCTCACTAACAAGTCATTCTATAAAGTATTTAAATTTTGTATGGAAATATTCAGCATTTTCATGAAATGAGTTTGTTGAATTATTTTTTATAAAATATTTTATTACGAAAACTTGATAATTCTTCAATGCCATTATATGAAAGTGATGTGCCTTTTTATCAATTTGAAAATAAAAATTTCAAATTTTATGTTTCCTGAGCATGGGGTCACATTCAAATATTTGACAGTTAAAAAAAATGAGAAGCACTATTCAGATATCCTTCAAAATCTAATGGGATCTAAGCGAGTATTAGATATACATATTTGCAAAATTTGAAAAGAATCAAATGAGTAAAGTCTGATTTTTTTTAAAGTGCCAATTCTATACATAAACAAAAAAATGCATAGTATTTACGCATGTAAATGTATTAGTAGAATCGTGGTTGCTGATTGGTTTACACCATTTGGTGTCCTTAACAACAAACATCAACAAACCCGACAGTACGTATCTATCTCTCGAAGTGCGCGCACGTTTGATTTTTTATGGTGACCATGTGTTCTAAATTAGGAATTGTTTTCATTGATGATTTTTTATTTCTAACTTATGTATTTTATTTTTAGTTTAATATCGATATATAATTATTATCATAAACATGTGTTATCACCGTCTTAGTATAGAATAAATGTCCATTATTTATTTGTATTAGTTCCATAGTTATTATGTATGTATGTGTGTTTGCCTCAATGAACTATTATGTATATATTTAGTATAATGTAATTTATAATTTTGTAAAATAATATGCAACTGTTTATTATTATAAGGATTAATTACTTCATAATGTATTATTTTTATATCCCTAATAAAAAGTATCAAATAAATATTTTGTTTAAATATTACTTTCCCAGGAGATGCCCATTAACATTTGCAGAAAATACCTAATAATGTAGACCCATTAAAGCCGCATGGTACCGGGGGTAAGTATAGGTATGAGTAGATTTGAAGGTTTTGAAGATATATGCATGTGCAAGTTACAACCGTTTTATATCATAAAGTGATAAAAAAAATCCCATATTTTTTTTTCTTTGACACCATGGTCACCCTATGAGCTTTGGCACTATTAAAAAAATCAGACTTTACTTTAGTCTATAATCGATAAAGTAAAATAAACACGCCGTACATAGCACACTGCACATAGCACATAGCACACACACACAGATACATTGTGACGAAACTTTTAGAATACAATCTCAGCATGATACTAGTTGATAATCTTATAATAATAAAAAATATACCCTTAAAAATTGCGAAATCATAACTCCCCACTATATCCCCTTGGGTTAGTGAGGAGTAAAAATAATGGAATTGGAGTCATCATGATATGCATATACATATTGTGTATGTAGGTATCTTGTAATTTTTATTTGTTAATTGCACAAATAATCTGGAATAGTATCTCTTGGGAATACTGAACTGACAGAGCATAGATGTGATCCGTCAGTCATATCTTTATTTGTTAATTGCACAAATAATCTGGAATAGTATCTCTTGGGAATACTGAACTGACAGAGCATATGTAAATATGATCTCCTTCGGAAGGGTTTATCTAGACAAATTATACTCAAGTTTGCAAAACCGTACCATTGTGAATGAATGTTTTGGAGTCATGACTTCTGACATCTTCCTGTTCATCGGCGTCCCTCTATTTTTTCCTTGATAATTAATTGAAAAATTCTATACTTTTTGTTTCGCTGAACACAACCCAGTACAACCATCTGTCGCTTCACTGTGTTGACCAGTTCGTGCTCTACGTTTGCTCACTATGAAAGGAACCTAAAAAATTTAATAACATACCTTTATGGGGGGCAAAGTATCTCATGAGTCCGTAGAATTGCTTGAACCTCACGGCAGCGGGAGCCTGTCGAGAGACTAAGAGACGAAAGGCGTGTTGACAGGCTCTGCGACGATGCAGCAAAAGCCTTCTGTATTTCTCCCTTTCTATGCGCGTGAATGTCTCGTACACAACAGCCAACATCTAGACACGCACACCGAGTTATGAACTGAATATATTATAAGTAAACATATAAATTGAATACAATACAGTCTGAAATCACAGTGACGGCATTGATATTTAATCTGGAGCTTGTAGCTTAGATGTCGGAGGCATATAATTGAAGTGAAAAATAATTAAAATTTTACTATATATTTAATTTAAATTCATCAAGAAATAATAAACTGAGCTACGAAAACTGACATGCCATGGAATTATGTGACTCAATATGTAACTGAAATGACATAATTAATCAAGACCTAACAAACTATTCCAATAAAATTGACATGTCATTAAATTTAATAACACAATTCAAACTGCACTGGTAACTAAATTCAAGACATCAATCTAAGCCAGTAAACTGACGTATTATTGAACTGAGCCACGTAAAACTCACTTAGTATCGATTAAATAGCACCATTTAAAAAAAACTGACAAAATGTGTCAAAACTGAGCCAGGAAAACAGAATGTTGTGAAATTAGTTAGAAAATGTACAGCTGAACTTACCAAATTCATCAAGACATAGAGTACTGTAGCTATGTAGGAGATGAAGAAAATCGCGTACCATTTGGACTTAGCATATGAAGGCATCATAACATCGGGAAAACTGTAAGAAATATACAAAACTGAAAAATAAATAATGAAAATATATTATATATTTTAATCAGATCTTGATAAAATGACACAGTGCAATGACCCTTACATACATACACGTATCCCCAATACAAACATGCAAAATTTCAAATGGTCAACTTATATAATTATAACCATATTAGTGAAATACATACAAATAAAAATATATTCTGACAGCCATTAACTGTTTATGTAATTTTTTCAAGGCCAAGTCTATTTATACACATATAAAGTTGTGAATTTTTATGGTGAATCAATAAAACTCAATATTTACTAAAATAATAGAAGCTTCTCCAAAAACTTCTCAACTCCAGATCGCTGTCCAAACAAATCATACTAAAAAACAAAAACCACATTCGCACAGCGTAATTTAAAATTTTTACTAATTGATAAAAATAAATATTCTAAAACAAAAACAATAAATAGTTGGCTTATATTCATCGGAATAAACGAATCTAACAATAAATTAGGTTTATTCTAGTTTATTCAGCAAGTTTATTTAGAATCATTATTTATTTAAAGTTTTTAAGGATCACATATAAGTTATTGATACTATTTACTTATCAGGTGTCCTGAAACAAGTTCATTTACTTTTAGCTCTAATGCGTGGACAGGCAGACTGCCATGAAAATAGCTGTGCACAAACATGTGCAAATCCAGAACAACAATCTCACGAGATCTAATTTATTTATATGCAGATTATGTCACTATGTATCTTTACTAAATAAATAAAATACTGTGGTAAAGAGTGATGAACAGCGATTGAGTATTTTCGAAATTAAAACAATTTACCAAATCAATGAGAACTAACAAAGGTGAAGATGGCGAATCAGGTGTAATGATAAACTGTACCATCTATACAATGACACCGACATAGGGCCGGTATTACAGTCTCAGTTTAAGAGCTAAACCCAAGTTTTACAAAAATATAGCGTATTACAGTGTCCGTTTAGGCCTAATCTTCCCTCAAATATGTCACTAAAACGACAAATATTTAACTCAACGTTTTTGGCGGATTAAGTACTTAACGGTGAGTCAACTGTCATTTGCTAGGCAACGCGTGTAGTTCAGTGTTCTATCATTAGAGGCGTTAAGCAACGAGTGTAGTTTCAGTGTTCTATCACTAGAGGCGTTAAATGTATCGACGGTGGCGCCACACAACAAAACAAACTGACAGCCATATTGAAATGAACATCGGCATTTATAAGCATTATTTTGGTGAAAAAAATTAAATTTACCATGTTGAATAATAAAATAATAGTATTTCAAGTCGTAGCGTCCCTTTTTGTAGTTGGTATTATTTGAGGTTATTTAAAATTTGACAGATAATAACCACAGAAAAAGTAAAATATGTCAATAATTGAATATTTAATAACTGACATGTCATATTGCACTGTATTACCGAAATGAATTCAATCTCCCCTTAACATTAATTTTGAGTTTAACCGACTGTAATACCAAGCCATAATCACATCAAAATATAAAATGTCAATCGATTGGTAACAAACAACACATAGAAGAATAAAGGAACTGCCTACGCTGAATCACTGAAAGAATAGCAGAAGAATTGGTAGACTAAAATAAAGATGGCTTGATTGTATTGAGGGACTTCTGCAAGAGATCAACTGATAGGGTGGAACAATTACTTGAAAATACCAAGACAAATAATGGATTGTAATGCCAACAGTAATCAAATAACTCTTGAACAGTAATCAATTAACTGAACAGTAATCAAATAACTCTTGAACAGCAATCAAATAAATCTTGAACAGTAATCAAGTAACTGAGCAGTAATTAAATAAATCTTAAACAGTAATCAAATAAATCTCGAACAGTAATCAAGTAACTGAGCAGTAATCAAATAAATCTTGAACAGTAATCAAATAACTCTTGAACAGCAATCAAATAAATCTTGAACAGTAATCAAATAACTCTTGAACAGTAAACAAATAGCCTTTGAAAAACAGTAATCAAATATGATACACTCAATTATTAACAAATAAAATTACACACAGTATGTTATTATTCACAAAATATTTTCCCAGACGAGCATTTGAATGAAATAATTTTCACCTGTAATATTTATATTTGGGTGTTTCGTCATTACCAAACATAGACGAAATGTAGATCAGTCTAACGTTGGGTACATGGAATACAGAAAACAGTCCATCTGATAAATTTATATCATCATGGAATTTATTCACATCAATCAATTTTGAATTAATTATAATAAAAGAAATGAATACCTTAAAAATAATTAAACTTTTGATTTTAGCGATTGAGACAGTATTTAGACTGTAGAACTACATAACTTTATGTACTTAGTACACATATTAAAGGTCTGGCTAGTTATTTTGCTATAAAATGCGTACTAAATATTTGGATGGGTGAAAAATTTCACTTGTTTTCATTATTATTATAAGTAACAAGTTAAAATTTCTTAGATAAGTTAAACCTTTAGCTTAGACCGAATTTTACGGCTAGGACCGAACATTTGACCTCGACCAGAATCTGACCTTAGTTCGGACATTGACAACAATGACAAAAGGAAGGAGGGAATTGAAGGATGCAGAAGGAATATTGTTCAAGAATTATTTGTTTAGTTATTTCTAAATATTTGCATAGATTGAGAGCATGTAACATCATCACTTCTAGGCTAAGGTTATGAATAATGATTTTGCATCGCACAGTTGTGCAGCTATGATAAACCTGTATTAATAAGACATATAAAGATTTTAGTTACAAAAAAAAACAACATAAGAAAACTTACTTGGCAGTGGTAAGAAGAACAAACATGCTCACAAAGGAGTCACTAATTGTACTAAAGTGTTGATTGTCCAAGTGCTCAGAGAAAAGGTAGAATCCGAGCAAGGAGTATGTTGTCACAAAGAACAATAGCAATCCTGAAATAAAGCGCACAAAATAGTGAGTTGGACTAAGTATTATGACACATATCATCACATTACTGAGTATAATGACAAATATCATCACATTTTTTTTTGCGGGTGGCAGTTCTAAAGGAAAACACACTTAGGCCAATTGGCCCTTTGTGATACCACATTGGGGCTGTCCTCCCACTCACTCATCCCCCTTGAACCAGCCTGAGTGGCTAATGAATGTCATAATGTCTCCGATGTCGGCCGACGCTATGTCAATTAAATCATCATAGAAGAAACTTCCCAAAGAGCTTCTTCTATTTCTATAGAGAGTAGGACAGTGACAGAGGAAGTGGACTGCCGTCTCCTCCTCCTCCTCGTCCTGGCATGCTCTGCAGTAATCGTATGCCTCCAGCCAATGTTCCCTCTAATTTTTCTATTGTGTGTGCGGATCTTCAACGCATCTGTGCAGTGGCGGTGCGATAGATTTATAAAGGGTATTTATTAATCACAGTGATTTTATATAATAACAACACTAACAAAGATAATTTTTGAAATAAATAAAAAAGATAACTAAAATCTGGCAATGGAAACTTTCCTATGTAATATTGACTGTGCGGAGGGTAAAACATGTGTGCGGAGACATTTTAGTAGGTGTGCGCGCGCACACCTTACAGGGAACATTGCCTCCAGCCCTAGCTTTCTGGCATGCTTTCCTATAATCATCACATTACTAAGTATAATGACACATATCATCACGGAATAGTGTCTTGAGACTGTGCAGGTATTACTTTGTGACTTATTTTAACTAATATATCAAAATAATAACTTTTTGTTTTCACCACTTTTGAGTATCTTATGTTAACCGGTTTCAGAGCTGACCCGCTCCCTCATCCGAACAAACTTATACTAAACTTAAAATTATGTTTAAACCGTGTGTAGTGCTACTGTCGTTAGTGGGCAAAGTTTAGACTAGAAGAAGGGGTGGTGTCTTTGTTTAAACGTATGGGCAAATAATGGGAAGATATTGAACAGAGGCGTTCTATTTAGATTTATTTGATTATTTTCTTTCTTATTTATAGCCTTTTGTATTTCAAAAGCTTCCAGATTATCTAGTCTTAGGCCCTGTGTATTTACATGTAATATTTCAACTCCCGTTTGTTTTTCAAAAGAATGATTACTAATTATGAGATGATTAGCAAATTCAGAAATGTTGTCGCTCTTTAAGCACCTCGTGTGCTCCTTAATTTGAGTTTCAAAATTTCGGCCAGTTTTACCGGTGTAGAAGGCCGGACTATCGCTACAATTCAATTTATACACCCCAGGAATTCTCAATTTTCTGTTTTTATCTCACAGAATAGTGAGAGATTTAATATCATACTATTATCATCATGGAAATAATTTATTTAATCTCATACATATTATCATCATATAAATAATTGATTTAATCTCATACTATTAATTTTAACCTATTGATGACATGTGAACAAGTTGACAAGTTGGAAAGACATGAACTAGTCAAGTTGATAGTCGCAAGCTCTAATTTCTCAGATGAAATTAATCTATTGTCGTTAACCTCCTGTCAATTAAATACTCACCGAGCATGTCCAATATGGGCGGCATGGACTGCAGAATCTGTCTGATGAACCTGCGTACTCCTCCGCAATGTTTAGTGTCAACAAGGAAGATGGGACGTAGCGCCCTTGTCACACGGAAGTGAGAAGATTGTCGTATCAGCACAACAAACGCTTCCAACACCATTATAAACAGTGTCACACACTGGAAAAATCAATAAAATGGTTATACAATAATGAATTGTAACAAGAGGCGATATCTACAAACAAAATTATAAGAAACATGTTAACTAGTGAGCCCAGACAGATGCTGTTCTGCTACAGATCGCATTTTATGTGTTTTACCTTTTTTTATACATATTTGAGTGTAGTGTATTCTTTAGATGCCTAATACAAATGTCAAAAGATTTGTTCACACTGCCATCTATTGAAAGATTACACAAATTAAAAATGAATCATGACCTTTTTTCCTGTAAAAAAATCTTGGAGGGGGTGTAGGCAAGTAAAAATTTGCATTTTGTTCAGTTTGGAACAGAAAACTAAAAAAAAAAACTTTTATCTCGATAACAACCTATCGGGTGCAAAACTATCATATCCTTCAATCCGGAACCAACCATACAAATTTATAAATTTCCATTGTAAACAGTTGGGTGGTTTCGGAGATTAGCGTATAGGAACATCGTGACAAGAAATCTTTATATGATAAGATAAATACTAACATAAAACAATGAAATAAAATGTAAATGTTAACAAGTTGCCACATTCTGGAGACTTGGGATATTTATCACCTGACAAATCCAGACTGAAAATTTAAAGATGTGTCTTCTCCGGGAATTGAAACCGAGATCATTAGCTGAGCAGTCAATCTTAATAAAAAAAACAAGTGGATTTTGGCCAACACAAAACTTCCCACTGCAATTTATTTTCTTCTTGAAATGTTGACAATCCCTGGATCCATTTTTATGAAACACATATGTTATATATTCTTTCAACAAAAATAAAAAACTTTTCATTTTAAGAATTTGATAGCATTTTAACAAGTGAAATCATAGAGAAGAAATAAACGGATATCTATGGAAAACCAATAAACAGAATTTATAACCTCTAATTACCAATATTTGTGTTCCTTAAATGTCCCTATAATTTCAGCATTATTCTGTTACCTTAAGCATAGTGCGTTTGTGTTTAAGTATCGTTCTCCAACCGATCCATCGAAGCTTCAAAAATAACTCCACTCCAATAATGCTCAGAGCAAATAACTCCACTGTGCCATGTACACCAACGGGAAGCTACAAAAAAAGAAGAAGACCTTTATGAAAATATCGAAATATCTTAAATGATTATTGACTGATAAATATTTAATTTTTGGGTGCATACAATGGAAATAAATCAAGATTAGTCCATTTCACATAATAACTCCTATTGTGTTTTTGGGTTGGTAAGCTTGCATAGTCTGGCCAATTTAATTCTACGAAGTTGCCAACATTTTAAATATTTCGCTACATTGTAAATTTACAGAGACTTGGCTTTCATAAATACAATTAAAATTCATTTTATTGCCTTTGAGGTTATATCAAAAAACAACTTTTATTACTCTTACTTGGTAATAAATACTACTGAACTAATTTATCCAAGTTAGCGATATCTATATGTTGTCACATCTGGCAAAGTTTAGTTCCTTACATATGACAACACTATAAAATCCTACCAAAACAAAGATAAAAAAGAAATTATTCAGTGAATCGGTCTATGTTCGATACGGTATTTACTTTTTGGTGTGAATACAAATCACCCGTCTTGTTCCTTCCCCCTCCTTTCCATTTAACTGCTCTGTTCCGTTCCTGCTATACACCAACTAGTACTTGTTCGCACTCGGCCTTGAGCGGTTGTCAATTTGGACTATGTTGCCGTTGTCGCCGATAGAAGTGCCCGTTATAGGAAATATTCTATGTGTAATGCTGTGCTCCTGCATATAGACTACACATCTTTCGTTCGGACTGGGTGAGCGATCGAGGCGAGGATTTCTTCCTTACTGGTAGGTGATTTCCTTTCTCGATCCATTTCATCTTATCCTATTATTTACCTTGTCGCTGTGAATAACGCGCCGTGACAAGTGCAATTATTTATTTTTAGTATACAGTCCTCTAATCTTTTAGCCCGAGTTGCAATAGGCAATTTCGGCGCTAACGTCTATATTATCTCAATTGGACAGTGTTAGTTTTTCAAAGCTCTATATGATTTTTAAATTAGCTAACCTGAAACAAAGGCACCGCAGGATCTTCTGTGAAAGCGAGGAGAATGAGAAGAAGTGAAGCAGCAAGATCCAAGCCGTGGTACCAGGGGTTATGGACCCTCAGATAGGCCGGGAGTTCGTCTGGACTTGACGGATGTGAATCAAACTTTTCATTGTTTTGTCCTTCCTGAAAAATAACACATTGAATCAAATGACACGCTAGTTCATAAAAATTATAGAAAACGAGTGGGTTGTGGCCAATGCTATACTCCTCACTACCAAGCAAAAAAAATATAACGGGAATGGAGACTACACATCATACTATTATTTAGTTGTCATGTTTTATTACATCCCGTATAATATTCGGTTAGGTTAGGTAATGATAATAACGACTCGCGTGAGCGAGATGCTTTATAAATTGAATAGAAATTGGTTGTAGGAAAAATTTTATCAACATCTTTGCCATTTGAGGTTAGGAATAAGTTTATTATGTATTTGATCACATTTTTCAAATAAATTATATATGTCAACATATTTTTATCTACTTTTATGATTTTGAACACTATTTGTTATTTTATATTTAAATTATCGCGTTTAATGTCAACTTTGACAGCTCATTCGACATTGGTAAAATGACCTGTGCGTTGACTAAGCTCTAGTAAAACAAACCTCTAAATAAATTGCTGCCTCATGGTAGTTCATTTCCCAATGGTCTTCTTCCGTGAGATGCTCCCTGTTGGATCTGTTCAGAGAAGACCTGCTGCCCAAGTCTAATGCGGCATTCCTGATAGCCTCTGGATTACCCCCATCCCCGTTCATCCCGGGTCTGGTGTCTAAAATCAAATCATCCCTCATTAAAGACGACTTGAATTGTAAAAATACGACACCAATAAATTTAATTTACATATGTGGGTCAAAGAAAACAAATAATGATCGCAACTATACCAATTTTTTCAAGTGTCCGAACGGAGCTTCGGCTTAGGCCACCTTCGGCTAAAGAAAACAGCTTAGGCTTTGGCTAAAATTAAGCCAAAAGTTTGGCCGAAGATGATGTTTTCGATCAGCTGCTATAAACAGTATATTTATCATAACATGGTACTTATGTTTGTTATAAACAGTATTATTATGAAAATTATATAGGGAATATAAGTTCGTTTCCTATATAGGGAACTCAATAAAAAGGCATAATTGGTGGGCGTTGCTCAAGCGCATAAAGTGATCTCATAAGCCAGCCGATAACAGGTCATAAGCCCAATAGGTACCTTGATTTTCCGGTTCTCTCTTAATAGACCAAAATTCAATACAAACTTCGTCTATATTGAGATATTGAAAAATACAGTCATAAAACTATTATAATTCTAGAACGTTATTGGGTGCGTGTTAAATTAATAATTTTACTAGATAAAGGCTTTGTAAGTTGTAATAAAATAAAAGAGCTTGTTATAAATTTATTCCTGTTGAAATCTTACCTTTTACAATATTTGTAATTTCATATAACTTTTCTTAGTACATTATGATTTTTTTAACCAATTTTCTTGATAATATTAATGTGTTATGTTTTATCAAAACACGGGAGAAATAATATAATTACAACGTAACGAAGCAAAGTAACATATGAAGCAACTGTGTAAATATGTACATACATACTCAAGAACAAATATTAATCAATTCATATTATCTATGTCCAACGCAATCTTCAAATGCAATTCAAGAGATCTTATCTTTAAACATACATAGCATCACACTGAACGGAACCGAATGCCACAAACTTCAGTATTTGCACACATTCATCTTCTTCTTCTTTCAGCCATATCTTCAGTGCTGGATGTAGGTCACTTCTAAGTACTTCCTTTCGTCTTTTTATACCCATCTCATTCCAGCGAATGGGACAATATCATCAGACCACATTTCTGAGGCGACATAAAGTGCATAAAATGATCGCGAAAACCATCCAATGACAGGTCGTAAGCCCTGCAAGTGCCCTGAGTTCCTAGTTCTCCTATAAAATTCCAACTTCGTCCCTATTGAAATGTTAAAAATTTGTCATAAACAGTCATTTTGAAAGTTTTGACAGATGAAATAATAGAGAAGTAATGTACCAATGTCTATGTATAACTCAACTCTAAGATAACGGACTTTACATTTAAGATATATATATATATATATATATATATATATATATATATATATATATATATATATATATATATATATATATATATATATATATATATATATATATATATATATATATATATATATATATATATATATATATATATATATATATATATATATATATATATGAAATTGATCAAACTTATATTTTGCCATACGTAATACGCCATACACACAACATATTTACTCTCTTTCGTTGAAAAGAGTTATTTATGTGGCTCCAGCAGACTGTTCCATGGGACACAAATATTACAAAAGACCACCAATACAAACTTAACAAGTACAAGGAACTGGTAGATAAAACAGTTTAAAATGGCTTTAGAATGAATATATATGCTGTAGAGGTAGGGGCGAGAGGCCTGCCCGCAAAATCTTTATATTCCTGCTTTAAAGACCTGGGTCTCCCTAGAGGTAAAATAAAAGAACTATTGGATAGGGTGGTAAAAACAGCATTATCCGCATCCTATTGGATTTGGTTGCGCAGGGGAGTGGAGTATCAGTCGGAGATTGGTGGGTGATTGGTGAGCGTGACTTGAGTCATAAAGGGGCCCCTTAATCCCGCATACATGGTTGCAAGCCCGTGTGGCTCACCTATTCTGGCTGGTACTCTGGTCGCCTGTGCTTGTGGGCCTGGATTCATGAATCCAGTGAAACCACGATTGCCTTTCTCTTTTGTATCATCAGGACGAAACTTGAATAAGTATGCACTCTCTTGAGAAATCAATTTTAAAAAAATGTGATCATGACTCCACTATTCCGTAGTAATGGAGCGTATTAATAGGCTTAAAATTATATACTAGCGGTTAGTCAAAAGACACACCTTCCAATGATATTGTAATGGAGATTTAAATCAAAGTATCAAAGTATTTATACTTCATAAAATAATAATTAAATTTAAATCAAAGTATTTATACTTCATAAAATAATAATTAAAAATTAAACTAACATTTCCGACAAAATGGGAACCACTGATGAACATATGCAGAGAAAATATATGAAAAAAAAATCCCACTTACGTGCATCACAAGAATTTATGAATATGTCACGCTCCAAGAAACACCATTAAATTGATATTCATATTTCTAATAAGATATGTTGATGCGCCTGTAATGGGTGACCGGACCCGGCGCCCTTCCATAGCGAAGCTAAAACGCACCCAGCCTAGCATGCTCACGATACGGTCGCATCCCGGATCGATGTTGACCGTATAACGATACCACGTGACATGCCTGGACAAGTTAGTCAACCAATCAGCGCGCACCGCGCCGGCCAATCAGAGACCGCGTTGTATCGGTGAATCAGAGCGAGCGGTCAGCACTCGCCGTACAACCGGCCAATCAGAGCGCGCCACAATCGGCTGGCGGCGTATAAATATGGGTCGACCGCGCTAACCGAGATCAGTTCGCCACTCTACGAGCTACGGGCAAGACCTCCGCAAGACCACTTCAGTCGGGAAGACTCCAGCCGTTGAACGGACCTGGCCCTGCCTGTCGTGTCGGATCGACGAAGAAGCGACTTCCACCCCCGACGTGGCCGTCGAGTCTGCATACACTTCGATATCTCTTAACACGGCACGCTTCGATATCTCTTAACACTAAACACTTCGATATCTCTCGAGCACTCCGACCTCGCACCAGCCTGGACCTGCGCCCAGCGGCCAGCCCCCAGTCACTGCTTCTGCCACTGCACCGCCTTCCCGGACTGCGCCCCTGGACTGTGACACTGGTCTGCGCCCCTGGTCTGCACCACTGGTCTGCACCCCTGCCGCTGCGCCCCTGGACTGCGCCCCTGGTCTGCGCCCCTGGTCTGCGCCACTGGTCTGCACCCCTGCCACTGCGCCCCTGGTTTGCGCACCTGCTCTACGCCCCTGGTCACCAGCCTGAGCCACGCCCTGCAACCAGCCCCAACCGTTTGCGCACCTGCTCTGCGCCCCTGGTTTGCGCACCTGCTCTGCGCCCCTGGTTTGCGCACCTGCTCTGCGCCCCTGGTTTGCGCACCTGCTCTGCGCCCCTGGTTGCGCACCTGCTCTGCACCCCTGCTTTGCACACCTGCTCTGTGCCCCTGCTTTGCGCACCTGCTCTGCGCCCCGGGTCTGCGTACCTGATCTGTGTGATTAGTGTTTGTGATAGGACACATCTGGTGATCGTGATAGGACACGCTAGTATTTGTGATAGGACACATTTTGTGATTATAATAGAACATATTTGTGCTTGTGATAGGACGCTATTTATTTTGGTTGTGAATTTGGACATTAAGGGATTCTCCTGCCACTGTACTTCTTTCTTTTGTATCGTGTATTTTGTTGTGTATTGTTCTGTGTCTCACAATAAACATTATTGACAATTATACCGGCTTTTCACTGCTCTGTTCCTCCTTTTGACCACGAGTGTGTGGTTAATCTCCAAACCATACATCTCGGGCGTATCAATTTATTAACAAACCATGCGTAATGTTACTCAAGAAATGAATAATTCACTATCCAACTGCCGATTTGTTAAAGAGAATTCATTTCTCTTAACAGATTGACTAAGTTTCAAGCCAAGATCTTCAAGATTTATATGGCCAGGTCTATATTTTTCATGATTTTTTTCAAATTTGAAGTCAAAAACACAAACTTCGAGGCTTCGCAGTCATATATATTATATGTATGGATGAACTCAGAATTCTGAGTAAAACATTTAGTGTTTCTGTATGTGTGTGTGTTCCTTGTAACTTTTAATGATAATCATAATAAACGCTTCTTTGCACCCTACGCAAGTGGCGAGTTTATTGGCATATGGCGATTTCTTCCAAGTAAACAGTGTTTCCAGTGCAGAGAAGCAATATTAGCTTGAGAAATTAATTTAAATGAATTTCTCCTCTGCTGGGAATCGAACCCAGGACGCACGCACAGAAACCAAACGGATTTACCAACTGTGCCATGGCGATCGGCACTTTTGATATGCTTAATGCACAGAATCTAAAATTTCAGAAAATACAAAACTTTTATACTCAGTATTTTCCATACATCTCAATAACCATAAAAGTTAAAACACTGAAAATTTGTATAAATATAAACAAATACAATATTTCAAAGTTGTTTTTATGTTTAAGTTCCAGGGTTTTGCATTTTTTACTAAGAAAAACATTTTTGTTTATTACAAATTTATATTTTAACTGCCTATATTTCCATTTTTTTTTAATTTCGAAAAACGCCGAACCACCCAAACTAGTTAATTTAATTTTCTATATAAAGTACCCACACTATAGTAGTACATCTCAAACTTCTTTACAATTTTTGTTAAAAAATTTAATTTAGTGACGACATCCTTTCATACAATTTGTATGGCAGTATACACTACACAATATCTACGGGGACTCTAAATATTTTGATACTTAATCTCCAAACATACATACATAACATCAAGCTGTTTACATATTCGGGGTAGGAAAAAAGGAAAAACTATCTGGGTTAGTGGGTTTAGTACATATTCTTCAACTATACATACTATTGGCATCGACAGTTGGATCTCATGTGTTAGATGCAACTAGTTATAATAAAATTAGGTACAATGATGAAATTTATTTGTTTAACTATTTGAACGCATTAAGTAAAAAATAAAATAAAATTTGAACTGAAAAATGCAATTTTTCAATAAAAAATAAAGTATTCTATAAAATTCCTTACAATTTTTTTTAATCAATATCTTAATTTAATACACCAAAAAATAGTTGTCACGTTATATTTTGGGGGGCTCAAAAAATGGAATTTAAATTTTTTTTTTCGCATCCAAAGGTAACGTTTTTAAAAGTCATGGACTATAGTCGATTTACGCGTCAAAAGGGGAAAAAAATTCGGGCGACTTTAGTCAATTTACGTATTCAAAGGGTTAATATCCTTTTTTTACACTGTGTTGTGTGTAACCTGAAACTTATCCACCGTGTAAAAAAAGAATTAACTATAACATCACCTAACCTTCCTTTTAAAAGATCATTCATGAAAGTTTAAAATACGTAGTAATTTTAATGGTAGGTAAAATAGCACCATCTTGGTCTGTCAAACAACCCTCATTCGTTCTTCCTATGTATCAAAGAACAGGAAACAGAGAGACGGACACCCAGAACTCTGAGGTAGCAGATGAAAAAGACTTGGGACAGAGAGGAATGGAAAGCATAAGAGGCCTACATCCAGTAGTGGAGGAAAGGCTAACAAATAAGAAGAAAGATGTATCAAAGGATTGTACTTTAACATCTTGCATTTAAAGTGTCCAAAAAAACATTACAACTTACTACAAACATTATGAGAAAATATAAATTGACCTGGGGGACTACTCATGACACATTCTTAATACGTTCTTATCTTGCCTTAATCTTAAATTATGTATAAATCAGTACTTGATCAAAATCTAATCATAATTTTACTCTACATTTTTTAATCATAAAAAAAATGTTTAGATCAAAGTTTAGTATGAAATTGTCATTCTTCTTCTTCTGGGTCATGATCCAAGGATTGGTCTGCACCAAACACTCGATCTTTCCACTTAACTCTATCGTCCGCCAGTCTCTTCATCTCTTTGTAACTGCTACAGCGCACGTCACCGATTATCTGGTTTATATAGTTGTTTCTGGGACGACCTCTACAGTTACCCCCATCAATCATTCTTTCGACGATGGTAAAAAGCAGGCCTGGGTGCCGAATGTTGTGGCCTATCCAAGTTGTTCTCTGTCGGGCAATTCTTTTCATAATTTGCCTTGTCTCTCCAACCCTACTTAGTACCTTGTCGTTGCTGATGTGTTCTGACCAGTGAACTTTAGCCATTATTAGCCATTAGCCACTTTAGCCATTGTCATTATTTTGTATAAATTAACCCAGATAATCCTGAAACTTTTTTTTGTTCGAAAATTCTTGATTTTCGAATATATGGTAATTTGTGATAAAAAAATAAGGTCCTAGAAGAAGAAAAACAAAAATGTTTTTTTTTTTTTATTTTATTGCAAAAAGAAAAGTGTACGATTATTCGAACAATAGGAACATAAACCACCTATTACAGTATTCATCATGAAAAAGTTGAGCGTCTCGTTAAGTTTTTTTTTTAGATATAAAATAAACAAATATATTGGACACTGGCGAACTTATTGCCATTAGGCAATTTCTTCTTCTCCAACCAACCAGATTACAAAGTATTACAAAATTATTCTTATATGTAGGTACAAAAGAATTATAGCGAAAAACAGAAAAAAGTAAAATAAAAATTATTCTTCTTTTTCATAAAACAATCAACGTGTAATGACACATCACATTTTCTACACTTATAGAACGATGTTTTTTTGACATACTCTACATCGTGTTGCTTTATTCTGCTTCCAATTTTCCACCTTTGTATCGATGGAGTTGCCAAGCATTTTGTATCGAAACATCAAGCAGGAAAGTTATTAGACAATAATAAGACTTCTTTCCACGTATACCAATCCTGTATAAGCCTATATTTTGGTCACGTCTGTCTACTCCCCCCATTCCTTTATATAAACATAAACTGCATTTGGTTGTTTCACAGTTATTTTCTTTTTATGCGCTTGGGAATATCTTGAAACCATGTGGAATGGGTCACTTGCTACAGCATTTGATGCGACTGTGACAACATTATTGTCGTGCCAACGAGTTACTGATATGGATCTACCGAGAGTAACCTTTTGATCAGATGCACCACGTGATTCATTCTTCATATCTTTAATTGATTTTAATGGACATTTCGACAGCCTATTGTCCCGGTTACTCTGATGCCT
The DNA here is from genome assembly GCA_963576475.1 of Molanna angustata. Lineage (NCBI taxonomy): Eukaryota > Metazoa > Arthropoda > Insecta > Trichoptera > Molannidae > Molanna > Molanna angustata. The sequence goes on along the minus strand of OY754984.1, from coordinate 20,488,587 downwards.
CTTGCTGTCAGCTCCTCAACGAGTGAAATTGTGGTAAAATAATTATCACAAAATATATGATACGGGTATTTCGCTATATTTTGTATTATATCTGTGTAGGTTAGTACTACACAGGGGCCAAGACCTAATGGTCGGTAAATCTCTTCAGTTGGAGCTGCTGCTATGAGATCATTTTTTGTATCAGGTGTATTTTCCCAATAAAGGCGTCTTCTAGGTAATGTCACATAGCCACTCAGAAGAAGAATTCTAAAAACGATTTGAGTTCCTCTTTGGTGATATTGGCTTCTTTATTTTTTTGAAATGCATATTTATTAGTAAAATTTAGTAACATTTCCATCAAATTGTTGTCAAAGAAATGTTCAAATAGTTCTGCTGGACTTTGTTCGTTGTGAACTAATGTAAGTGGTGGCCAAGATTCCATTGTCTCAGGTTGAAATTCTCTATTTCTCCATATATATGACTCATTCTTTCTTACATGTAATGAATGTGGCTCTTGAACATCGTCACTTGTTGTTCCAATAACATCTTCTATTTCATCAGAATTTTGACGAATCACCATTTCTGCTGGAGCTCTTAACTGAGATCCCGGTAACTGATATGGAGACATTTGTTCTTCATCCCCTGAATCTTCATCAGTATTATAATCACACACATTTTCTGGAGGAAGCATTAATATATCGACACATCTTTCTTTCTCAATTTCTTCGTCATCCTCTTCTAAGAGTGTCAATATTTCATCAACAGTTAATGATGATGTAAAAATAAAAAAAATATAGGTTGAAAAAATATTACTTATGAAAAAAATATTAATTATAAACGAAATTATAATACCAAAACATTATAGAAAAAAAAAAAAAAAAAAAACATTTTGACGAAAACATTATAGCGTTAGCAAATTTATTAATTAATAATATAAATAGATATATAGATGTAGATCCTATAAATAGACCAAAATTATTTAAATTAAATACGTCCAAAAAATTATCTAAATTAATATCCGACATAAATGATATAATTTTACCAAAAATAATACATGACAATATTAATTTTTTAGATTTACACACATTAATATATGCTAGCGCTATAACGGTTTATGAAGCTCTAGGCATTAAAATAAATTTAAATAATGAAAATTGTCATAGATATAAAAAACCTGATTGGCAAATTAGATTAGAAAGGGATGTAACGTTATTGAGAAGTAGTATTGCTAGGGTTATAGAATTCAAAAATGGGAATAGAAGTAGAAATATATTAAGACATGTAGGCAAAATTGGGGTAAATTTTGGATATAATAATGTACTTAGCTCAAATAACATACATACAATAAATGATTTATTAGATCTTTTAAAGCAAAAATTAGCAGTCAAATCTAGTAGACTTAAAAGATATAATTATATTTATAATAAAAATAATAATAATAAATTATTTAAAAAAAATGAAAAATTATTTTATTCCAAATTAGATAGTCAAAATAGTAGTACTAATAATAATATAGCATTAACCTCTGAATCAGATATTCGCGAATTTTGGTCCAAAATTTGGAGTAACGATATAAAACATAACAATTCGAGCCCGTGGATAAAAGATGAGGAGCTGAATTTTGCTGATGTGGAGGAAATGAGTTTCTCTGAAATAACTTTAGATTTATTAACAAAAAATATTAAAAAATCTCATAACTGGAAAGCCACGGGTTGCGACGGAATAAATAACTTTTGGTATAAACGTTTCACTTCTTTACATCCACTTTTGGCTAAAAATTTATCAAAATTAATACGACATCCTCAAAATATTCCAAATTTTCTTATTAAAGGAATAACATATTTATTACCTAAAAATGAAAATATTAATAATCCTTCTCAATTTAGACCGATAACATGTTTACCTACGATTTATAAAATTTTAACTTCCTGCATGACGGATTTAATTTATAAACACGTAGATGAAAAAAATATTTTATCGGAAGAACAAAAAGGATGTCGTAGAAAATATTTAGGATGTAAAGAACAACTAATAATTGATTCAGTAATTCTTAAACAAATACAAACTAAAAATCGTAATTTACATGTAGGATATATTGATTATAAAAAAGCTTTTGATAGTGTACCGCACTCGTGGCTTATAAAAATATTAGAAATATACAAAATTAGCCCAATTTTAATAAACTTTTTAAAATGTATTATGTTAGGCTGGAATACAGATTTAAAAATAAATTTAAATTCTAATAAAATATCTATTCCAGGAATTAAAATTAAACGCGGAATTTTTCAGGGAGATTCATTGAGTCCACTTTGGTTTTGTTTAGCTCTTAATCCGCTTTCTAAAATGTTAAATGAATCTAAGTATGGAATAAAAATTAACGGTCATCCACGGTCTAATATTAAAATTTCGCACTTAATATATATGGATGATATAAAAGTATATGCTAAATCTGATTCAGAATTGGAAAAAATGATTAGGATAATAAAAGCATTTTCAGATGATATTAGAATGTCTTTCGGTTTAGATAAATGTAAAACTTTACATGTCGAAAAGGGTAAAATACTAGAAATGGGTGGTGATATTCAAAGAAATTTTCAAATAGATAGTTTGAAAGGGTTGGAGGTTTATAAATATCTAGGTTATCCGCAGTCTAACAAATTAGACCACACGAAAATAAAATTTGATATTAATATAAAATTTAAAGATAGAATTACGAAAATATTAAAATGCAATATGTCAGCTAAAAACTTAACTAAAGCTATTAATACTTGGGCAATACCGATATTGACATATTCTTTTGGAATTATTAAATGGTCAAAAACAGATTTAGATAGTTTAGAAAGAACAATTAGAACGCGTTTAACTAAATTTCGTTGTCATCATCCTAATTCCGCGATTGAACGAATCAATTTGCCTAGGAATTTAGGAGGTAGGGGTATAATAAAAATAACATCGTTACATAATAATCAAATTGAATCGCTAAAAACTTTCTTTTACAAAAAATCTGATAGTTCTTTAATGCATAAAGTAATCTGTGAGGCGGACAAAAATTTAACAACATTAAATTTAAATTACGAGAATGCCAATAACAATATTATAAATATAAATGACGACCTTCTAAATTCGTGGCTAAATAAAATAATTCATTCTATACATCCAAAATTTCTCAACCAACCTTATGTTGACAAAATTTGGTCAAACAAATGGTTGAGTATTGGTGATTTGGACGCGGATTTAGAAGGTTTTATAATAGCAATTCAGGATAGAGTAATAAAAACTAAAAATTATCAAAAATATATAATAAAAGACATAAATGTAGATGATGATAGTTGTAGGAAATGTTTGGCTTTTCCAGAAACAATCGATCATATAATATCGGGCTGTTCTTTTCTCGCGCAATCAGAATATACATTTAGACATAACCAAGTAGCAAAAATAATACATCAAAATTTAGCTATTAAATATAAATTAATTGACGCGATAAACATAAAACCATATTATGAATATGATCCGATTTCATTTTTAGAAAATAATAATATTTCGCTTTATTACGATAAAACAATATTAACTGACCGGTCAATTCAACATAACAGACCCGATTTAATAATACATGATAAAATTAAAAAAATAACATATATTTGCGACGTGGCTATTCCAAATTCTAGTAATATTATAAAAACTTTTGATGAAAAAATTAGAAAATACACCGCTTTAGGTAATGAGATTAAAAGACTTTGGCATTCTCGTAAAATAATAATATTACCGTTCATTATTTCAGCCACTGGCATTATTCCAAAATCGTTAATCCGTAATTTAGAAATTATAGATTTATCGAAAAATTTAATAATAAAAATGCAAAAAACGGTAATTATGAATACATGTAGAATCGTTAAAGATTTTTTAAACGTTAATATTCGGGAATCAGTAGGGTTGTTAGGTAGTATAGAGACCTCCTCAGAGCCTAATCCTTTGATATGTTAAGTATCTGGATGGGTGAACCATTCCCAATTGAAAGCTTGATGATGCGTTTGTTGCATTTTATTTTGCTCTTTTAAATAATTTACAATTTACGCATTGATCTGCTAATTCTTTTGAGGAAGTGTATAATGGTAATAATAATAATTGAGTGTTATTATTTGTAGTGCTTAATTGTTATTAATATCATTAGTAAATCGGCCAGCGCCGTTTTAAAAAATATATATCCAACATTTGACACATTTCACGTTTGTACTGTATACACCACTGTTTGTACTGTGTATTATCCTATTGTACTGTGTATTATCCATTTGACACATTTCACGTTTGTACTGTATACACCACTGTTTGTACTGTGTATTATCCTATTGTACTGTGTATTATCCATTTGACACATTTCACGTTTGTACTGTATACACCACTGTTTGTACTGTGTATTATCCATTTGACACATTTCACGTTTGTACTGTATACACCACTGTTTGTACTGTGTATTATCCTATTGTACTGTGTATTATTCATTTGACACATTTCACGTTTGTACTGTATACACCACTGTTTGTACTGTGTATTATCCTATTGTACGTTTAAACATACACTATTGTTTCAGAAGTTATAACTACCCTAATCTGTAAGCGAAGTTAATTTTAATCATACAGTAATATTAATTAATCATTTTCATATATACATTACAAAAATGAAGTTTATAATTGTAACATTTTAAAAATTATTTACCTTTTATGAACAGAAGGTGGTATCGACATCTTTGCAAAATAAGTATCAATAAAATAAACTCCAAAAACACGGAAATTAACAGCGACAACCTGTTGCAAACTGTTGTAAGTGAGAAAGTATTGTCTTAGCATTAGAAATACACTAGAAACATCACCGATAAAAAAATAAACTAAGAGTATTGTCAATTTAACGTGTGACACTGCAAGTGTTCGAAAAATCGTACAATAGGATTATCTGGGTTAAGATCATTATTCATTTTTTTTAACTCTGTTTTGTAGTTGTGATATATACAGCCAAACATTAAATAAATTATTCAAATTAATTTTAACCTCAAAGATTGCTAAAGTCTGAAGTAAGATCTTAATCTTATTTTAATCAACTTCATGGGTAGCCCTGCTGACATTGATATATCACGTGTAACTTAATGACACCTTCAGTAAATCATTTATGACTACATTGTTTCACAGTTAATAACTAATAATGTATGCTTATAGGAATAAATAGATTAAAGACACCTTTAAACAAACATTAAACAGCCAAGGTGTTTAACTATGTTATTATTCAGTAGTTAGCACAGTTAAGTAACAATACTTCAAAGGCAATAAAAAAATTATTTGCAATGTCCTACCGAGGCATCATTAGCCACAGTTTGAATAGCCGAAAAATGACGCAGCCGATGGCGGAAAGAAGCATATGCCAATGCCAAACAAAAAGTAAAGTAGGTATTATTAAAATATATAGAGTTCATATCAAATCCCATTGATAGGGAACTCAATAAGAAGGTATAATTAATGAACGTTGCTGAAGCGCATAAAGTGATCACATAAACCAGCCAATGACAAGTCGTAAACCATGTAGGTGCCTCGAGTTCCTGGTTCTACTATGATATTCCAACTTCGTCTCAATTGAGATGTTAAAAATTTTGTCTTCACCGGGAATCGATCCCGGGATCGTCAGATATCCAACCAACTGAGCCACAAAGACCGACTATTAAATGAGCCATGATTATAAAATTTGTCTCTAGCTAAATCTTCAGATTCTGCCAAAATCTGACTTTCGGTAAGAAACTAGTTATTTGATATTAAATTATAGATGATACAACACTTGTTCATCATTTTTACAAAATACACGGTGATACAATAGCCAAAAAATATATAACATACCATCACACCATTTCTTTATTTGGGGTAGGCAGAGAGAACTTAACGCCAGACTCCTCTCTCTTGATATACATTTCTCACTTCATTCATCTCATACACACTCTTCTATAAGTCTTACTTCTAACGTCTCCATCTTTCAAAATTCCATTTATATGATCGTGTCAACTTTTCCTTGGCTGACTACCTTTCATTCCTCTTTTATCAGCCTTGTACACATTTTTGTCAGACGGACATCACTCATTCTTTCTATGTGGTCAAATCATTTTAGGGCATTTATTTTCATCTTACATACAACATATTTTTAGTCATCTTATATACTCATTTCTTATTCTATTTCAGTGTTATTTATAAAAATAAATTTGGTTCAATTGAACCCGGTTCAAAGTTTTATTCTGAAATTCAAATATTCTCATATAAAAATAAATAATTATTGTATAAGAATATTTGAATTTCAGAATAAGACTTTGAACCCGGTTCAATTGAACCAAATTTATTTTTATAAATAACAAGTTTTATGTTTACAGACATTACCAGAATGCCAGGATACGCAGTGAAAAAATACAGATAGACAACATTGAAATGTTTACAGACATTACCAGAATGCCAGGATACGCAGTGAAAAAATACAGATAGACAACATTGAAATGTTTACAGACATTACCAGAATGCCAGGATACGCAGTGAAAAAATACAGATAGACAACATTGAAATGCGAATACATCTTGTAGTGACAATCATATCACTCATCTAATGATTAGACACTCGTCATAGTTATGCATCAATATTTTGAATGGACATTTATCTCATCATTTAACGACGCTGTGCAAATTTTCATTACTACAGCAAATGCACATTCATAAAATATTTATAGTCCACTTTAAGATGTAATAGATGTTAGTAAGGAAACAAGTAAATATATACGAATAAAGAGTTTGTATTGTAACACATATAAGGTGCTGATAACATAAACAAATAATTATGCTATATAGAATTTATAACAATAATATTGACCTTGTGAATTGATAGAACAATATCTATATTTAAGATAATGATTAATTGTTTTCAACAAACAAATGTTTTGTTAAGTTTATCTATGATACTTGACTTAAATTATTGACAACTTCATATAATATATGTACTATCTAAACTACAGGTTCTATTCCTTGTCGAATCATAGCATTTCAAAATAGCAATAATCAACACCTGTGTTGATTTTATTTATTTATTTAAAATAAAAATTACATAAAATTTATGATGAAAAAACATACTATACTTCTTCATCACAATCTTTATGTTATTATGGAGTTTTATCATGAAGTAAACGTTACAAAAATTAAAGCTTTAGACTTGAAACTTGTCATTTTCTCAATTGATAAAATAAAAATCATTTACAAAACTTATAATACTAACTGTTTGAACCATAAATATAATTTTTATCTTCTAAAGTGTGAAATTATGTTTTGCCGTACTGTAACAGTGAAATTTTTATTGAAAATAACATCTCAATGGAGACGAAGTTGGGATATCATAGAAGAACCAGGAACTCAGGCACCTAAAGGGGTTTTTTACGTGATAACTTTTGCGCAAGCGCATAAAGTGATCACGTAAACCAGCCGATGACAGGTTGTAAGCCCTGTAGGTGCCTGAGTTCCTGGTTCTTTTCTGATATCCCAACTTCATCTCTATTGAGATGTTGTTGTCAATAAAAATATCATTTGACTCCCGACAGGAAAAAAATCCAATGTTTGCGTATATAAAATTAAAATATATTCAACAGTGAAATTTAAGCAGTCAAAATCCTATATCATTGGTTTCACACATTTGTGTATCATCTTTTGTATTAAAATTTATTTATTGGGAAATTTAGTGACTTAGAAAAAAATGCGTAACAGCATTCATCTGATCTCTTATCAATTCCTAGTACCATGATTACCCATTTTTGTTTATTAATTCAGTCATACAAGTATCTCTCCATAAACTTTGATAATTCTGTAAATTAATAAAAGGACAGAATGAACTGTCACAACTTTGAATCTAATTAATTGGTTTTGTGTACCACAAATTATAATATGTTCTCCATGCTGAGTTATACATTATACTTTATCTTTTTAATATAACAAGTCAAACTAATTGCAAAGTGTTAAATATAGGGGCACATCACACTGAAATTAAATATTATAATATATTCCCTAACAAATAATTGTACAATTTCACATAACAGCGTACAACAATGACTGTTTGCATTACCAATCTGACATTTAAACAACATTAACAAGTGTAAAAAATATATTTAAACTCAACTTGTAATGAAATTTGCTCTTGTAAGTTGGAATTAGAGATAATTTGTAAACCTAGCTGTATAATGGTTGTAAATTATGTATTTCGAAAAATAAAATTATCAATTTATTCATACATTTTGATTTTTTTTATTCACATGCTTTTCCCAGTGAATGTTTCCTTTTTTAATGGGAGCGAAATTGTTTCTAAACATTTTCACTCAAAAATACAATATGAACAAATCAGAGATTCAAAATTTCAGGGGCCAATTTAAAAATTTAATCAAATAACGAAATAAAATATGCATTCTCAATAACGTTGGTGTTTGAGTTAATTATAAAATAATGATTCAAATTCGCTATGATGTATAACTAATCGTGTATGAATTAATGACAGCGGATGTGTTCATTTCCCGTAATACATAATTGCGAAACCGTGACATTTTCACAAAAAATACGAACATTCCAACGCGAGAAAAAGTATGAGGCGGTATAAACATATATGTTTTTTTCCTTAACACACAAAGAAATGTTAATAAAACGATACTTTCAACTGTGGACAATTACTTACTTGAATTATTTGATCCATAAGTCTGCGTTGAGTTATTAATGTCATTGCTAAATCTCGTATAGCCGTCGGAAGGAGTCACTGGGCTCCTCAATGTAGCCATTTCTGGCACCTTTTCTGACATTGACAGTTCAACCTGACGGATAATTTTTCTCACAACACCCATAGTGAACGAAATGTTTTATCACATTATTTATGGTCAAAAATATAAAAAAAATACAATCATCACACAAAATGTCCTAAATATAATTAAATTTATCACATATTTTATCCTAAATATTACACGACTACACTAAATGAATCATTCTGACTGATTAATTAAGTTCGAAAGAACATTTAAATTATCTTATCTATAGTAAACAAAGCATATTATTTGTTTCCTTTTCTTATATAAATTTGTGATATTGAAATTGCATGAATTAATATATTTTTAAATAAACAAATTATGTGTGTAATATGTAGTAATTTTATTTATTGATTAGTTTAGAAAATAGTGGTTGGATTGAGTTTTATCCAGTTGTGCAAGCAATAGAAATTCTATTTTGTTATAAGTGTTTTAAAAATATGTAATTTTGTCTGTATGTTATTATAATTTGTATTAAAATACATGTTAATCCTTGGAGGAGTAAATATGATATTAATTATTGTCCTAAAATGTTGTTTTAAAAATTATTTATTTATTTAAAAAACAATAGGTACATGAACTGAAGAAGTGAGTATTTTGAATGTTATTTAAATTAAGAACGTTGCACAATTTTAGATTCTTGTTTTATATATTTTTTAACTTAAAGTAAACCTTTTTTGAAAAAAGTACTCAGTGATACATACAAACCATTTTTTGAATAGAAGAGCTTTAAAGAAGGGGCTGTCCATAGAAAATTTATATAGTAATAATAAACACTTCTTTGCACCCTGTGCAAGTATCGAGTTTATTGCCATGTGGCAATTTCTTCGTACTAACCAGTGTTTATTTATACACAAAAATGGCATTGTATATAAATTATACATATAAGTTATTAGTCTTTAGTACTGTTTCAATTTTCATTCTAAACCATTTGGAAAATATTCAAATAAGTTACATATATATTGATTGCCACCAAATTTTGGTGGCGTTGAGTACCAAGAAATATTGTTTTGTCATGTCTACATCATTGGTCTATGTGAGCAAGTGTTTTATCATCTACCTACATTTAAAAATTAAATAACTTTTTTCTTGTCTGCATAATGTCATCACTGAGACTTGTGACTAGCTTCTTACCATATAATAAAATACCAGGGAAATTTAGAATCCATTTTTGACACCAAGTAATTACCAGACATTTTACTTCTTGTATCCTCTGAGGTTGAGCAGTATTTAGGTTTGTTTTTTAAAAATAAATTAAGAATGGATCTAGTATAAAGTTGCCTTATATTAAGTACTTTAAATTGCTTATAAATCTCTTCAGAACAATATCTAAATGTATATCTATGATCATAGTGATGTGAGTCACACAGGAACGGGAGGAGAGAGGCCTATGTCCTGCAGTGTGCATAGTGATGTGAGTCACACAGGAACGGGAGGAGAGAAGCCTATGTCCTGCAGTGTGCATAGTGATGTGAGACACAGGAATGGGAGGAGAGAGGCCTATGTCCTGCAGTGTGCATAGTGATGTGAGACACAGGAATGGGAGGAGAGAGGCCTATGTCCTGCAGTGTGCATAGTGATGTGAGTCGCACAGGAATGGGAGGAGAGAGGCCTATGTCCTGCAGTGTGTATAGTGATGTGAGTCACACAGGAATGGGAGGAGAGAGGCCTATGTCCTGCAGTGTGCATAGTGATGTGAGTCACACAGGAACGGGAGGAGAGAGGCCTATGTCCTGCAGTGTGCATAGTGATGTGAGACACAGGAATGGGAGGAGAGAGACCTATGTCCTGCAGTGTGCAGTGATGTGAGACACAGGAATGGGAGGAGAGAGGCCTATGTCCTGCAGTGTGTATAGTGATGTGAGTCACACAGGAATGGGAGGAGAGAGGCCTATGTCCTGCAGTGTGCATAGTGATGTGAGACACAGGAATGGGAGGAGAGAGGCCTATGTCCTGCAGTGTGCATAGTGATGTGAGACACAGGAATGGGAGGAGAGAGGCCTATGTCCTGCAGTGTGCATAGTGATGTGAGACACAGGAATGGGAGGAGAGAGGCCTATGTCCTGCAGTGTGCATAGTGATGTGAGACACAGGAATGGGAGGAGAGAGGCCTATGTCCTGCAGTGTGCATAGTGATGTGAGACACAGGAATGGGAGGAGAGAGGCCTATGTCCTGCAGTGTGTATAGTGATGTGAGTCACACAGGAATGGGAGGAGAGAGGCCTATGTCCTGCAGTGTGCATAGTGATGTGAGACACAGGAATGGGAGGAGAGAGGCCTATGTCCTGCAGTGTGCATAGTGATGTGAGACACAGGAATGGGAGGAGAGAGGCCTATGTCCTGCAGTGTGTATAGTGATGTGAGACACAGGAATGGGAGGAGAGAGGCCTATGTCCTGCAGTGTGCATAGTGATGTGAGACACAGGAATGGGAGGAGAGAGGCCTATGTCCTGCAGTGTGCATAGTGATGTGAGACACAGGAATGGGAGGAGAGAGGCCTATGTCCTGCAGTGTGCATAGTGATGTGAGACACAGGAATGGGAGGAGAGAGGCCTATGTCCTGCAGTGTGTATAGTGATGTGAGTCACACAGGAATGGGAGGAGAGAGGCCTATGTCCTGCAGTGTGCATAGTGATGTGAGTCACACAGGAACGGGAGGAGAGAGGCCTATGTCCTGTTTTGTGTGCAAACACAGACTGTTGATGGACGTAAAAAATTGTATAAAATATTCCAACTGTTGATTCGGTACTTTGGTACGAGATGCGGGTGCTTTGGGCGTAGTGGACTTTTCGCATGCAATAAACACCAAATTAGAGGCTTCGCAGCATATATGTTCTATATATATGGATGAATTCAGAGTAAAACCAAATATTTAGTGCGTCCGTCTCCCCCTTATAACATTTGATCCTCTTAACCTGTTTAAGACGAGCGTCATGTATCGCGTTAACGCCGAGCGTCATCTATACATGCCCTCATGGCTATACACAATTGTGAACCTTCGTATCTCAGTAAATTCATACTTGATTGAGACGAAAATTGGATGAATATTACTCCCATATATTTGACTTCAAGACATCTGTCGGTGAATCAACAAAACAATTGTTAAATTATTTAAAAAAATTAAGAACTCTAAACACTGAAATTCATCGATCATCGTCGGCGAAATTCACACTCTCCCGCGCTTTGTAAGGATGTAATACGCATGCGCGTACGAAAGAGGGATACTGCGCCAGTTCATTTTGTTGTTTCACGCTCAACATTCTGCTTTGAATTCGATCCTTAACAATACACAATCTCTGGCGCATATTCCTTATCTACATCAAATGCCGAAAGGATCACGTGACATATTGATGACGCCATGTACTTTTTTGTATGGAGATAATTACGATAACATTATTCTTCATTTATCTTATGTTTATATTATGAAGTGTTCAATTTCATTGAGTTTATGTGATCTTTTGTTTATCTTTGATCTTTTTATCATATATCTACATTGTTAGATTTTTTTTACCATTATTATATTCAATTAAATCGAGATTGAAAAAAAAACTGGGTGCAACGCGAAATACTGTCCATCCGTAGGGAATGCAAGTACATTTACCTACCCGTCTTGATTGGGTTAATAGATAGAGCCCAAATTCTCAGTAAATATAGAAAATCTAAGCCTACAAAACTTTTATACTCGGAATTTTTAATTTTTGTTGTCGACAGAGGTAATCAACTTTTCGACTGTTTGTTATTTTCACGCCGCGCCGCATTCGCTTTGAATCGCCTATGTAGGACGTCGCGTAAGTCTCAGGTGTCAATTTATTGGGTAAACAAATAAAAGAAATGCAATTATTTTTGACTGTTTATTGTTAACAGTATATATTGGATGTTTTGCACCATCAAACACATTTGACGAAGCATAGTTATATAAAATATTGTCCTAACGATATCCCACCACTGAACAGCATTCTTTCCTTTAGAACTTCATTCTGTGCGGGTATTGTGAGGAGCGTAGACCAAACATGGCTGAGAGGTACTGGCGGTACACTTTGCGTTCTGGACTCTTCTTGATGATTCCCAATAAAGCAACATCCACCGCCTTCTGGTCGGTCTTTCTTTGCTCGCTGGCCACATATTTCTGAAAAACAACAAAACACAATAAGATATGAGAACTTCATAAAATTAATTTATTTGTCTAGTCGATGACATTATTAGAAACTCCAATTTTGACTTTGATTCCCAGCAGACAATTGATTTAAAATACTTTTCAAAATATTTGGATTATTTTAAAAATCTAATGGTCCCGAGATTGAATCTTGTTTTGAATGATTCACATAGTACAAGCATTTCTGCTTAGTTAAGGTAATGTATGAAGGTATATGTCGATGGGTAACCGGACATAATATATTGTACGTCCATTTCTTTTAATTTTATTATCAAAAAAACACAATCACAAGATGATACAGAAAAAGATACACAGTAAAAAAAAACATATTGCCCTTTACCAGAGTGCAAGCATTTGTTGTGTAAAGGAGACTTTTTTAGTGAAATTGAGTTATGATCCAATTTTGAAAAGCTCGACTTTATTGATTCGTTAAAATATTGTTTGTCCAAAGTTAATTAAAAAATGAATATAAAGCGAATATACCATCACTGTGAACATTTGTGTTCACATTATAAAATTCATTCAAAATTATAGTGGACATATAATATATGTCCTGTTACCCATAGAATACATTGTATTTGTTTCAAAGACATTCATTGAAAAAAACTTGAATGAGATTTCCAAAAACAACATTTTTTGCATTGCGACACTCTTGTTGCCGATGCGTGATATGATGGCATCTATTTTTGCATTGCAACACTCTTGTTGCCGATGCGTGATATGATGGCATCTATTTTTGAAAAACCGAAACATTGTAGCCCTCGCACATTTGTAAGGTCATCTTTTCTAAACAAATTCTTATAATACGAGACTGTCATATAAAATGAAATGATTTATATAGTGACTATTTCGAGATTATCTCACCGAAACGGAGCTTTTAAAAGAGTCATTTGTATTAATTTTAAATTAAAATTTTACAAATATAAAAACTATAGCTATAATAGACCTAAATAATACAGATGAAATAAAATGAATTGAACCTCTTTCTTTTCTGTGAAGATATCTTCTCCCTCTTTCCTCTTCACTGAGCGTTTTGTGGACTTCTTGTTCTTCTTGAAGTAAGCGTCATTTAAGTGCTCTGGTACCTTCAACGATGAAATGTCCAACTTGGTTGAGGTGCCGATAACGTAGCGCTGGGAGATACGTCTCATTGGGCAACCATTGACCTGCAATGAAAGTAAAAGATCACACCATAAGTAAAGTCATCACTATTCAAGATAATTTATACAGAATAATTTAATTGCCTAAAACAGCGATCAACGATCTGTCATTATCGGTGGCATGTCAGGCCAGGCCACCGAATAACATATTATACATCAAACAACTGCGCTGCATAAACGTATTACGAGCATAGTTTGTCGTGCAGTGGGGCAACCTGAACAAATAGTTAGCATGAGTAACGCGCTGTGGGCAGTTGATAGGTACCAGCTCGAGTAAATTTAATGTATTCGTAACACATATTATGTCCTATTCTGATTCGTCTAAATTTATCCGTCTGAATTTTAGTACATGAGAAATGTAAAAAAGTTGCTTGCATTTATACGGGACTCATTATGTCACAGCGCGTATAAAATCCTTTCATCCACGGTCACCTGTTGGTTACAGACATTTTCGTACTCTGAAACGAATCAGAATAGGACATATTGTAAGTAACGAGCCTGTAGGTATATCCGGCCCTGTTGACAAATATTTATGTAATGGAAACCAGACAGAAAATTTTAAAATACCACTAACAAAAGATGTCACTTGATACGAAACCGGGTGATATGACTAATTTTACCTTGAAAGGACCAGTTACGAGGAGTAGTCCAGATGCCAAGACCTTGAGGAGCACAACACGCTTTCCCTTGTGACGACCGGCGAGGAGGATAAGAACTGTGCCTGGCTGCAGTGAGCTGCGGATGTGACGGACGTGTTTGCTGAAGCACTTCTTGTAGTTGGACTTGGGCATCCTGGAACAAACAACGATCAATTAATAAAGGTCAGATAATTATTAAATTGATCCTTTGTTTTTATCCAGGTTTTTACGATCTTTAACAATTTATAAGCATGTAATTTTATTTGAATAAACGTTAAAAAAACACACAGTGGGTTGTGGCCAAAGCTAAACTCTCCGCACCATAGTAAGCGTTCATTTTTTCTTCTTGAAATGTTGACAATCTCTAAATGCATTTTTATGAAGTACCTAAGCAAGAGTCGCCTTCAAAAAAAGATCAACAATTTTTGAATCCCCTAACATTTCCATCAAAATAAGGAAAAATTTGATCAAGATTCTTGTCTGGAGTGTACTGCTATATGGCTGTGAAACATGGACCATCAGCCAATGCGAAACGGGACGTCTGTCTGCGTTTGAGATGTGGTGCTACAGACGCATGGCTAAAGTTCACTGGTCAGAACACATCAGCAATGACGAGGTACTAAGTAGGGTTGGAGAGACAAGGTAAATTATGAAAAGAATTGCCCAACAGAGAACAACTTGGATAGGCCACAACATCCGGCACCCAGGCCTGCTTTTTACCATCGTCAAAGGAATGATTGATGGGATTTTAAGTAAAATTGCATTACTAGCAAGATGAGCATGTATGAGACAGTGTATCAATGTTGATGAGGCGATGTATGTGTCAAGATAGAAGAATGTGGTGTATACAAATATGAAATTTATTTCACATTGATATGGCAAACCATAGACTTTTTTCTTTAAATTTTACAATCCTTCAATGCATTTTTGATGAGTGTATTTTCGCTGTATCGAAATTTCAAACAGTATACAAAAAACTCGATTTTCCAGACCGTGAGAACATTTTGAAAATTTGGACAGATGAAATCATGGAGAAGAAATTAACGGATATCTATGGAAAACTAATCAGCTCTAGGTCTATGCAATTTACGCATATGATGTTAATATGAAGGCGATCGGACTTATGGTTTGGGCTGTAGAGGACACAAAAAAAGCATTGTATCAACAAACAAATATGACATGAGTTTGCTGTAGCAGGACCTAATACAAGATAGACTCTTACACACCCTCAGATAAATCTTCCTTCAGAAAATAATTCAAATGCACCATTTTTGCATACATATGTCATAATAAATTTTCAGTGCCCTTGAGGTGAGATATTCGTGAAAACGGCGCTATATAATTGTCCAAAGATTACGATTATTAATTACAAGATTTAATGAGACAATACTAGTTAAGTTTGGATCAAACCTAAATAGTAATACAAACAATTTACATACATACATCAATAGGAACCTTGTACCATTGATTTATCAATAAATATACATTTTTATTGTCTATGTTGACTTGTTGATATTGTTAAAATTTAGGACACGTTTTAAGATTTTACACACATCACTGATTCAGATTCTAAATGGATTTATTTTGTTTAAAGGATTATCATTAAGGCTGACTAAGTCTAGATCACACCTGAGCAAACTTTAGCACAACAGATTGAACTGTGAATTTGAACGGTGGGCCGCAGAAGTAAAATACTAAATACCCTCATTACACCATTTAAAAATCTACAGGATTGTAGATTTTTGGTGAAAATGTATATAAAAAAGTCCTTATTTTATTTTTATTTATTACTTCTCGGGCAACTAACAGGTACTATGTCAAATATTACTTTAACACGCACCCAATAACAAGTTGCCACATTCTTGAGACTTACGATATTAATCGTCTCACAGAACCAGACTGAAAACACAACTAAAAACTGTATCTCCATCGGGAATCCAACCCGGGACAATTGGATCGGCAGTCAGATACCCAACCAACTGAGCCACGAAGGCCGAATTATGTGTCAATGCAGATATTTTCGGTGATAGCTTGCCGGTTTTCAAAAGAAATATTTATGGGTCTTTCCTACATCGATAGCTGCCAACTTTGCATTTGATCTATTGCCACATTTGTTTTTTCCTTCTTATCTTTTTTTTGTTATTCTATTGAAGCTTAATCAATTGATATATTTGTTTCTTTGTGTAACTATTTTATACTGTTTGTACGGTGTCTACTTTTTCTTTTTTGTTTCCGTTTATTTTTTTGTTATTCTATTGAAGCTTAATCAATTGATATATTTGTTTCTTAGTGTAACTATTTTATACTGTTTGTACGGTGTCTACTTTTTCTTTTTTGTTTCCGTTTATTTTTTTGTTATTCTATTGAAGCTTAATCAATTGATATATTTGTTTCTTTGTGTAACTATTTTATACTGTTTGTACGGTGTCTACTTTTTCTTTTTTGTTTCCGTTTATTTTTTTGTTATTCTATTGAAGCTTAATCAATTGATATATTTGTTTCTTTGTGTAACTATTTTATACTGTTTGTACGGTGTCTACTTTTTCTTTTTTGTTTCCGTTTATTTTTTTGTTATTCTATTGAAGCTTAATCAATTGATATATTTGTTTCTTTGTGTAACTATTTTATACTGTTTGTACGGTGTCTACTTTTTCTTTTTTGTTTCTGTTTATTTTTTTGTTATTCTATTGAAGCTTAATCAATTGATATATTTGTTTCTTTGTGTAACTATTTTATACTGTTTGTACGGTGTCTACTTTTTCTTTTTTGTTTCCGTTTATTTTTTTGTTATTCTATTGAAGCTTAATCAATTGATATATTTGTTTCTTTGTGTAACTATTTTATACTGTTTGTATGATGTCTACTTTTTCTTTTTTGTTTCCGTTTATTTTTTTGTTATTCTATTGAAGCTTAATCAATTGATATATTTGTTTCTTTGTGTAACTATTTTATACTGTTTGTACGGTGTCTACTTTTTCTTTTTTGTTTCCGTTTATTTTTATGTTTGTAATTCTTTATGGTATTGTAACACCTAAATAAATGGTTTATACCATATATTGTTTAAATAAATTATATTAAAATATTATTCCACCAACATTATCAAATAGTAACTCTGATCATGCAATTGCTGAACTAAGTTTCCTGTAGGCGTGAATTTGGCATCGACACACTTTGAATATTATTATTAAGACAACAATGATACGTACTTGTCTTGTGTGGGGTAGAAAGACTTCCTCTTTTTCAGGAACACCGTGCGAGTTCCACCGTTCTTGTCACCGTCGATGGGCTTCACCACCACTTCGGGCTTCTTGGCTTTGGGAGCCTTGGCGGTCTTCTTACCGATGAAACGGTACACAGCCTAAAATTACCAAAATAATCAATTTTATATTAAAAAAAAATTGTTTCGTAAAAACAATCCTGTTTATTTTATATTGATTCTTGAGTAACTAACAGGTAGAGCTCGACAAGTGAGAGAATATGTATGACAGGTTTATATACCATGGTGACAAATTAATGGTTGCAGAGGTAAGGGCACAACGGCCATCGTCAAGTGATTTTATTGATTGATTCAAATATATCCCACATAGAGATATATCCCGGCACTATATAAATTGGTTTGTGCTCAGATGACGTCACCTGCATTCTTTCACTTGACAAATTCTACGGTGTCAAATATTATTTAAACATTTCCCCGAGAACAAGTTGCCATATTTTGGAGACATATGGTAGATTCCACGGTAATCGATACCACAAAACATAAAAATAAATAAAATAATTTAGATCTCTGTTGCATCTTAAACTGAATTAGATATGTCCAACTTTCAGGAACAAAAGCTGAAATTTCATTATTTTAATAATAAATTGACTTTTTTATGCTTGTAGTTTCACTCTACCACGAATTGCTTTGTACAATATTTTTCGTGCGAATGTTGACAACACTGATTTACTGAATCTATGGTTCTCTTTGTTTTTATTTCTCTGTCGTTGAATTTACCGGTATTTTTTTTGTGCAATGTGTAAAATTTAAGAATTTTGGGTAAGTAATCAATGATTAATTGTCAATCAAAGTTCCTAGTGTTTTTGTGTCACACCCGTCACGAAATAAATACAAAAGTTTTGTTGTGATAGACAGTATAGCTTGCAACAAATAAAATAACTTACGAAAGTGAGGATATGTTACAAGGGAATACATTGTAATTGTTTCAACGCGTTTTTTAATCATTCCTTGTTTGAGATGGGCTTCCTTATTTTGGTCACACCCGTCACATGTGACATGTGACGGGTGTGACCAAAATAATGAAATAATATATTTGTTTCTTCTGTGCTGGATTAAGTTGTTATTTATTATAGGCCTTTTGTACTTGCATGCTGGTGGTTACATGGTTATTTTTATTCAGGATGGAGGCTGCTTCTAGGACGAGAAAGAGCAGAGAAAAGTTGAAAAGCAACCCTGAAAAATGGCGTTTGTTCTTAGAAAAAGAAAAAATAGACTGGTCGTTATAATAGGTTGTGGCCATAGGGGCCTAGCCAGTAAAGTTGGGGGTGGCCGCAGCCCCACCCTAGGATTCTGGGCAACAGGTTGGTGGCGATGACTACCTCTGCATCACTGAGCCATGGAAATCGAAGAACTGAAAGTACTGTTCGGTGGTGTACCTGAAATTCGCCAACATGAGCAACATGGGGGACTCCCCCGTGATGATTGGTGGGCACGACCCACTCGGCGGTAGCCCGCCATGATGATGAGACAGGTGCAGCCGACGCTGCGCCTGGTGTGGAAATCGAAGAACTGTAAAGTACTACAGGCGTAGCGAAGACTCCCTGTGATAGTCTAGTGTACCGTGGCGCTGTCGGGAGGGTAACCCTCGCCGAGATTGACGGGCCTCCACGATTGTGGTTGGACGACTCTTAGTGGTAGTGGTATGAAATATGCATGATAATAGTTATTGTTTCATCCGGAGAGCAGCCGCTCTGGGGATGAACAGAAGGCATGTTTCTATAACGTTCCCAATGGAGTGGGGTAGGTGACTGCGACTTTTCCTAATGGTGGCTTTTTGCTACCAGCCATGGCAAAGGTGCTGTTGATGGGTTGGGTGCCACAGCTAAATGTCGATTGTGGAATGCGATCAGATCTCGCCAGACTTTTATAAACACAGCATGGGACTGTTATAATTACTTGTCTTCAAACCCAAAAGGTGTAATTTATTTGTTTGCAAGCAGCATTGACATGATGAAAATTGCAAAGATAGGTTAATGGTGCGGTGGGACAACTTAAATATGTTGCATAATGTACAGAAAAATCACTTTTTTCAATATTATGGAGGAAATTGGATATCTAGTGGATTGACAGGCACCATCCCAAAAGAGAAATCGCTACTCTTTTAAGATAAACTTTTATATGAAGATGTAGGTATATGATAGCTCTGATACTGATGAAGCTAAATAATGACTTAAAATTCCCTAATAATGATTTTTATTTACAAATTTCCATCCCCTTTGAATATTTTTGATAAATAAAAGATGTATGTTGCATAAAACTGACCAGAGTTTCAACGATTTTTCAACTTGTCACACCCGTCACAAACTGTTGTCACACCCGTCACAACATATTCCTGATCATAACTAGTAAATAAAAATTATTTACACAAAATTTGTAGTTGGATATTGTCAAGAAATTAGTATTCTTAGGCACCAGTATGTTTTTTCTTCTACAAGCTGTTTCAATTTGCTAAACGAAGGCAAAACATTCATCCCTCTACAAGTTTTGTTCGCGTGCTCGTCACACCCGTCACAGTGATACAATAGCTTCAAACATAAAGACTATAAACATTTTGAATGAAATAATATTTAAATAAGATTTTTGCCATAGTATAACAAATGTGACCATAAAGAAATTATCATTATTTGCTCAATTTATATTAAAAATACTAAAAAGAAAAAGTTGAAATGTCACACCCGTCACCATGGAATGACCCATATGATGTTGATTGACTTACATATCCACCGGGAAACGTAAACGAGCGATAAAGGCTAAATATTGTATTTTATATTATATTACATTTAAACCTATTTTCCTATTTCAGCTCGCACGGCTGTGTTTTTTTATTGTTTCAATTGTAATATTATAATTTTTTTTATACTGTAAAATGACATAGGCGGATTTAAAACCAATGATCCACAAGGCCGACTGACATGAATATAGCCACGAACAAACATGTGCAAATCCAGAATGACAATCTTACGATGTCTAGTTTATTTATATGCAGATGACTTCAAAGGCAGTTAAAAATAACTATGGCAGGGTTCGCAACCTAGGGTAAGCATGCTAAAGCTGACACGTTTAAAAGTTTAGATGGTACGTGGACGATTTAGCAACGAGGTATTTCCCAATGTTATTATTGATTAAATATTTATACTATTTTGATACATACAGTCCCTGATCTAATTATTAGCCCACCCTGGTATATTTGGTACATTATGACTTTTTCCTCTTGTTATTAATACATATCTTAATTTATGCAAAAACAAAATATTGTTTTGGATATATTTTATGGTTCATTTTAATTGTTGGCAACACTAATTTATTATTAGGTTGGCAACATTTACACATGAAATATGACATTAGTGTTTTCTATAGGATTTGTGTTTTGTTGTCTGGGCAGTTCGGTTGTGTCTTCGTTTAAGTTTAGTGGTTAATTTGGTGTTTTTTTCTACAAAAAAACTGTGTTTTCTTTTTTCTACGCATTTTACAATAAGTTTTGGACTATTAATTCATTTATTTTTTATTTTGTTCTATAGAAATTTAGTTTGAATTCCGTCCTAATTATTTACACGTGGTTTTAACCTTAAATTTCATTATGGGCAAGGCCAAAGATATTAGTGTTGAAAAAAAAGCAGTAGTGGAACACCTTTTGACCAAAGAAAATGTTACCATAAGTGAAATAGCAAAAAAATGTAACATATCAAGGCGTACAGTAAGACGAATTAAAGAAAAATTGACAAATGGGCTATCATTGGATGCTCAGAGGCATGGTAAATGTGGACGTAAAAGGATAATGACACCTAGGAATGAAAGGAAATTGGTGAAAATCGTTAAAGAAAACAGATTTGCTACCAATACTACATTGACTGATAAATTAAATGAGGCGGGAGTAAAAGTAGCCACTATTACTGTCCGTCGAAGTCTCCATAGACTAGGAATGAAAAGTCGAAGGCCAGTACGAAAACCCAAATTGACGGATAATATGAAGAAAAAAAGGTTGGAGTGGGCTAAACTGTATTCCGATTTCTCAGTTGAAGATTGGAAAAGAGTAAGATTAAAAAATATATTTGATTATGCTTTATTATTTTTTTAGAAATATTCATTAAATTCTGTCTAAAATTCTGGTTATTTGTAGGTATGCTTTAGTGACGAGTCAACGATCGAAATACTGACACAAAAGGCACAGTATGTTAAAAGAACTTCATCTGAGAAGTACAACCAGGACTGTGTAATTAAAACTATCAAACATCCTCCAAAATTAATGTTCTGGTCAGTTATTAGTGGTAAAGGTCTTGGCCGGCTGTACATTGTTGAGGGCATAATGAAACAGGACCAGTACCAAAAAGTCATTGAAACTCGACTGATGCCTCAAATAAAGGAATGGTTTCCACATTCGGGCGATAAATTTATATTTATGCAAGATGGAGCTCCATGCCATACAGCGAAATCTGTAAAAAAACTACTTGAAACCAAAAAAATCCCACTTCTAAACTGGCCGGGGAACTCCTCTGACCTCAACCCCATTGAAAATGTGTGGGAACTATTGAAGAGGGAAATATCTAAAGAAAATGTTACGAATAAGACCCAATTAATCGAGAAAGTGATATGGCATTGGAACCATAATGATCATTTGAAAGAAATGGCTCTTAAATGTATCGAAAGCATGCCAAGCCGTTTGCAAGCTGTGATAAAAAATAAGGGAGGATCCACAAAATATTAAAATAAAGTACTAAAGAACTATTATTTTTTTTAATTGTTATTGTTTTATGTTTAAAAATATGTATATTCACCCAAAGTTTTAAATACACAAATATATTTTTATAAAAATGTGAGTTTTTAAATCCAAAAGTCATAATTTACCAAATTTCCTAGGGTGGGCTAATAATTAGATCAGGGACTGTATGTTTCGTACATGCATACCATAATTTGTCAGCAAAAATACGGTGGGTATTTAAATATTGACAAAAGAAATGTGAAGGAGAAATACCTGGGGGGCAAGTCTGGTCCAACCGGCAAAATCAAAACTCTCACAATTACCCATATCATGAATATAATTATTATATGGAGTTCTATAATATCTTTAATATCATAAAACTCCATGTAATAATTATATCCATGATATGGGTAATCACGAGGGTTTTGATTTCACCAGTTGAACTAGACTTGCCCCCCTGGAAGAATATAATCCACGGTAACATAAAAATTGACACAGGATTTTAATCAAAAAGAATTGTCAACGAGCAGCGGAGGAAGAAATAATGGTGAAGAATTGCAATTGAAAAAAGAAATATATTTTGATTACACGGACAGCCTGATATTATAAGTTCATTTTTTTTCTGGAAAAGCCAAAAATTTTCTACAACTATCATCTACTATATTCGGGCCTTTTATTGTATATTTTTAATCATTTTTATTTTTTATTACCTACTCTATCCTGAATCGCAATTATAAAACGAGTTTTCGGATGTTCAAGACGAATAATTTTGTTTGGCCATGAATTTAGAAGTTCGCTTATAATTTTTATTATAACTATTATCAACATTCTCGACAAAACAATAAAGTAATGCATAAAGTTATGTTTGTCCGCCTCAAAGATTACTTTATGCATTAAAGACCTATTAGATTTTTTGTAAAAGAAAGTTTTTAGCGATTAAATTTGATCATAATGTAATGATGCTATTCTTATACCTCCTAAATTCCTAGGCAAACTTATTCGTTTAATCGCAGAATTAGGATGATGACAACAAAATTTAGTTAGGTGTGTTCTAATATTATATTTGACTGGTGACAGTATTTTGATATTAATAATTTATAGATATTATTTAGTTCTATCAAGAATTGTTTATCAATAAGAATTTAGTTAAATGATAACATGAAAAGATTGGTGCAGAATAAGAATTGTCAGAGAAAAATTGTACTGGTAGGTAGCAAATAGTAAAAAATAACGATAGAAAAAATTGTGAATGGTATTGTGAAAAATTGGTCCAGGATTGCAAATACAATAATCAAATTTGCTCTTGTGCATTATTGTCAAATTCAATAAACTAACCCATGAATACAATTATTTTTGATTCTGCAAAATTTTTCCATGCTATTATAATATTATGTATCTTTTAAGATAAAACACAAGAGTATTAAGTATAAAATTAATAGAGTATGAAAAGGGAACCTTCTTGTGGAACATCTTTGTTTTGGAGAATCTGACAAGTCCTCCTCCAAGATCCCTATTTCTGGACCTTCCTTGTTTCTTCACCACTTTTTTCTTTTCAACACCAGCGGCGGGGACGGCGGGAACCTTAGCCGCCTTAGCGGCTGCCTTCTCCGGTGTAGGCGCCATCTATATAACCAAAACTATTATTTAACACCTTTTCTAACAAACAAATGTATAAATAACACTCACGAATTAAATGATTTCAACTATAAATATAGATGAAAAAACTCTTTATTCATTTGCACAAATTTATCACAATATTTTTGACACATCTATCACAACTAGGTTATGTTTAAACTTCCGAATCCATTTTAATTTGTAGCTTAAAATTACTAACTCATTAATATTTTAAAGACTTTTTTCGAATTATTTAATGTAATTTAGTGAATTCGATGAAAATTATACGTGATAAATCCATCAAAGCATTTTAACGTCAAATAAAACATGGATGTTGAACATACGACAAATATTTGGTAATTCAGTAGGTATCCTCGAAATATTAGTTTCAGAGTATCCTACAGACGTGTAATTGACAAAATTGATAATTATTTTAACAATATTTTGATGGATTATTAGGATATTTTAAGAAAAAAATTAAGTCACCAACTCACAATTTTCACACGATCAAAAAGAGAAACAAGAGCATTAAGTTGGCAACATTTGGTTTAGAAACAGACGATTTTATTGCCATATAGAAAAATCAATAATACTATAAATAAACCGAATAACCTACTTTCAAGGAATTTGATATAAGGCGGTAATTTCAAATAGGTGAAATAAACCTATTAATTTGTTTGATCAATAATGTTTGGTGATACGATAATTTACATACGAATTAAGTTGTGTGGAATTGTATATAATGAGAATAAATTTATGATTTTCTAAACCAAATTCTCAAAGTAAAATTATATTCTAAATTCAAATTGCTGTCAAATACATAATTTGACTATGTGATATAACTTGGAGCATACTTGTGCATACTTGGAGGAATAAAATGATATAATGATATTTACTTTTTAATAGTCTGTAATCGTCTTTATAGAAGAAAAAAAATTTAAAAAGTTCTAAAATATAAAATGGCTTCTGAAAACCAGCATGCTCGTCCGAATTCAGCTAGAAAATCACCAAAGAAATCTAACAATAAAGCGCAAGAAATGACACTTTGTAAAACGAATGTGACCAGTTCAAATGCAACATCCAAAACACCGGTTGAAATAACCATGAAGGATTTTTTTGATTTCATGAAGACGGCTTATCAAATTTATGAATATGTGGAGGGCGACGTTGAAACAGCTCCCGGTGGCATGAAAATTGATTGGGACGAGCTGGAAAAAAATCCTGTTGTTAAAATTATGATGGATATGTGCATAACAAAGTGTGATGAAGGAGCGGCCGGGCGGCGGGGTTCCGAGGGCGGCGCCTCATTAGACCCCCTAGAAAATTGCTCCACCAGCGGATTTATTATTTCCGATTTGGATTCACATGACATGCAAACAGGAAAACTCAAAAAATGCGGTAAGTATATATTTTTTAAATTTATTTTATCAATTTTTTCGCCGCAGTAATAGAGTTGTCAAAAATAATTATAGAAAACTGTATTATCGACATTATATTTCAAAGTCACAATACCATAGAGATATACAACATATTTTCATAAATTTTTCTAAATAATTAAAAAATAAATTAAAAGAGGGATAAAAAGATATTTAAAAAAAAATATGACGTGACTCGCTTGAGCGAGTTGCATCATAATATTTATCTAAAATACGTATTCTTCAATGCCCCATTTAGAGTATCGACGAACAATTCGGTGAATAATTTGTGCAGGAATACGACCACATAAAGACCTGTTTATATTTTATATATTAGTCTATATTCAGTGAACATAGATCTTTCATATATGGATGACCTGCGACTCGCTGCTACAGCTTTTTGTCAATTTATTGTACATTGACTCAAAAGAAAAAATCTTTCTTTTTACATAAGTAAAATCTAAGCCATGCCATTTGTAAATATATATATTTTTTAACTCTGCAACGTATATCTTTATAACTGTCATTATATGGATCCAAGTATCATTAATGCTTTTTTTATTTTTGTGGAACTGATGGTTAGGATGCCATATCACGGCTTCTCCTTCAAACTTTAAAATATACTCGTTCGTCCAATCCATTGCAAAAAATAAACAGCTTGAACAACGGCTTATGACAAAATTCAAGAGTCAACTAAACAATGATAACGCGCATCAATACATACAATTAATCCTTTGAATAGTACCAAAAACCTGACCGTGCGGAGAACGGATTATTATTCGTGGCCATCACCGAATACACTCAAATTACTTATTCACATACTCGTGTTTGTGTCAATTCGTCTGTAAGCTATTCACTATTGGGAATAAATTTTTTTTCAATCCACAAACCTGTCCTTGTAAAATTTTCAGAAATTTGTCCTAAAGAGATGTTCTCCCCTCAATACTTTTGTTATTTCAACAACTGTTTTAAATGGATGGATGTTTCAATAAATAATCAAGAGTTTTTACCATATTATTTCAGCTGAACCTAGAAGGAATTCCCTCAGCACATTTACGAGGAAGTCAGTCACCAGCAAGAAAGAGTCCAAGGCAGATGACAATGGTATTGATGCCCTGTTGATGTCCAAACTATCTGAAGTAATTATATACTTATCAATATTATTAGTCGGCCTTCATAGGTCAATGGTTAGATATCTGACTTCTGGGGGAAAGATCCTGGGTTTGACTTTCGGTGAAGACACAGTCTTTAATTATGTTTTCAGTGTGGATCTGTGAGACGATCGATAAATATCGACTCTCCAGAATGTGTCAACTTGTTATTGGGTGCATGTTAAATTAATATTTGAAGTAATACCAGTTACTTTCTTGAGAAACAATACAATATGGGTCTTTCCTATATCGTTAACCACCAACTTTGCAGATGATCTATTACCTACGACATTAATTTGTTTTTTCCTTATCTTTTTTTGAAGTTTAATAATTGATACATTTGTTTTCTCCTTATCTTTTTTTTTGAAGTTTAATCAATGGGTACATTTGTTTTTCCTTAACTTTTTTTGAAGTTTAATTAATTGATACATTTGTTTTTTCCTTGACTTTTTTTTTGAAGTTAAATCAATTAATACATTTATTTTTTCAATATCTTTTTTTGAAGTTTAATCAATTGGTACATTTGTTTTTCCTTACCTTCTTTTGAAGTTTAATCAATTAATACATTTGTTTTTCATTATCTTTTTTTCGAAGTTTAATCAATTGGTACATTTGTTTTTCTTTACCTTTTTTTGATGTTTAATTAATTGATACATTTGTTTATTCAATATCTTTTTTTTTTTAAGTTTAATCAATTGATACATTTGATTCTTTCTGCGAACTATTTTATACTGTTTGTACGGTGTCTAATTTTTGTCTGTTTTTATCTGTTTGTTATTATTTCTTGTATTGTAACACATAAATGGCTTATGCCGAATATTGTTTAAATAAATAAATATAGAATACCCAGTTAGTAGTTAGATGTTGTTGACTATTCTACATATATGTGTTGTAAAAAATAAAGCTCAAATTAATTAAATAAAACTCTACAAAATGAAATGTATTCTAGTATCCTCTTGAATTTTGTATCTTTTGTGGTTATAAATGACAGTGGCATCTACATAGAAGGGACTGTATTCCTTGAGAAACATCTTGAAATATCACGAGGGCTGCGCAGAACACAATTTTGGCTTGCTTGTTTAGTAGTTGCGCAAACCGTCCCCCTCTTCACTGAAAATTCTAAATACCCATACAAAACTATTAATTTTCATTTATACATACACACCACCACGCCATGTCAGTATTAATTTTCATTTGTACACCCACACCATCACGCCATGTCAGTATTAATATTCATTTATACATACACACCATCACGACATGTCAGTATTAATTTTCATTAATACATACACACTATCACGCCATGTCAGTATTAATTTTAATTTATACATACACACCATCACGCCATGTCAGTATTAATTTTCATTTATACATACACACCATCACGCCATGTCAGTATTAATTTTCATTTATACATACACACCATCACACCATGTCAGTATTAATTTTCGTTTATACATACACACCATCACGCCATGTCAGTATTAATTTTCATTTATACATACACACCATCACGCCATGTCAGTATTAATTTTCATTTATACATACACACCATCACGCCATGTCAGTATTATTGAGGAAGGCAGAGAGAACCGAGCACTATTTAATACCTTCATGCTTCTGTCTTTGCATATATTCATTGCCTCACTAATATTCAGACATGCTCGTCTGTTTTAACACATACTTCTAACGTTTCTTTCTTTCAGAATATTGTTCAAATAGTTGTTTCAAAAATTGTTGCTATTGGTTTTCATTGCCTACTCTAATGGATAATATTTTGCTTGATAATATATTGTTACAGGTATTGAATGAGGGTATTCTAGACTCTGTCCTCTCATACATGGTCAGCTATTCCAAATTGTCAAAAGTCAAGAATTGTCATCAACCAATCATCAAGAAACCTGTCTCTTACAATAATAATGTTGATGTCAAGAAAACAGAGAGTTTCGGTGGTATGTATTATTGTATTATATTGTAGTTCACAAGAGATCACACAATAATATCGTTTCCATAAGAAGATGAAATTATTCAATGATTAAATTGAATACATTTTAGGATTCTTTATGGAAAGAGAGGGCAAAGAGAAGTTGGGAATAACACAACGGGACAAATTAGGAAGAAGAAAATCATCTGTGAGTGGTGATAAACATATTTTCAGAGGAGAGTAAGTTATTAATTTATTATCAAATAATACAGGGCCCTGCCCCATTTAATTCTGCTACAAAATAAAAAAATATGGGAAAAGAATCGTGCCAGCGTATTTGTTATAGTTTTCTAACTGTCAATTTGTTCAAGAGAATTTATTTCTCGTAACAGAATGACAGAGTTTCAAGATCCGCGAAATTTTGTATTACCAGGTCTACATCGTGGTTTTTCAATTTTGAAGTTAAAATACACCAACTTAGACGCTTTGCAGTTCGCAGAATATATGTCATATATTTATTTATTTATTAAGTTCTACGCTCATTAGAGCATTTACAAATATTTGTTAAATAAAAAAATAAATATATGGATCTACTCAGAATTTGGAGTAGAGTATTTAGTGTGTCTGTGTGTCCTTATAGCTCTTCATCCGCTTAATACACAGAGCCAAAAATTTCAGAAAATATAGGGCTACAAAATTTTTATATTTTAACTGCATTTATTTCTATTTTTTTTTTAATACAGAAAAACACCGAAGATCCTCTACTAGATAATTTAGTTTTTTATATAAAGTATATAAGTACATTAAAGCAATACATGTCAAAATTTTTATAGCAATTTTTTTAAATTGAATTTAGTGAAGACATTTTTTCACACAATTTGTATGGCATTATACACTACACAATATCTACAGGAACTCAATTTGTTTCAAGCTGTTTACATATTCAGGATAAGAAAAAAGTACTGATCTCCACACTATCCTATCTCGACGTACATGTTTTGTATAATAAACAAAATATCTTAAAATATTCAATTATTTGGATTTATGGGTTTATAGTTTGGTATGTATTCTTCAACTATACATACTATCGCCATCACATGCGTTGCATGCAACTAGTAATAAAAAAATTATATGAAATAAAAACAAAAAATAAAAATAGGAATTAGAAATCAAACAAATCTGCATTCTTTCACTTGGCGAATTGTATATGCAGCTTCCAAAATATGCTCAATATGGAACTAAAATGATTTTTCTTTCGGCAGTGGCGAGGTGGAGATCCATGTGTGCGATGAAGTCAAGGGACTAAAGAAGGACTTTCGCTGTCCCCAAAAGCTGCTTGTCTCCAAGATGGGATACTTTGCCGACGTCACCTCTGGGCAGAAGCTGGAGGACATGGACATATCGGTGCACTGCGACATACAGATATTCGACTGGCTGATGAGATGGGTCAAGAAAGACACCATATTGGTCGCCGACTGGCCCATCTTGGACCCCACAAACGTTGTGCCCATTTTGGTCTCAGCGTCATTTTTACAAGTATGAATTTAATGTATTATTATTTAAAATTATACGTACGTTCCATCATGCCGTTAAGAGTAGACAGAGAGAACCGAGCATAGTAAGATGTGGTCGTCAAAAGAAAATCATGTTGTCCATTTTTTTTAATGCTTATAAAAATGTTTTTTTTTACTCCTCCTTAACCCAAGGGAATATAGTGGGGAGTTATGATTTTGCAATTTTTATTGCATATTATCAACTAGTATCATGCTGAGACTGTATTCTGAAAGTTTTATCACAATGTATCTGTGCATGTGTGCAATGTGCTATGTACTGTGTGCTATGTACGGCTTATTTATTTTACTTTATCGATTATAGACTAAAGTACTCATTCAATTTTTTTTTAAGTTTTTCAAATTGGTTTATCTAATACTCGCTTAGACCCCATTAGATTCTGAAGGATATCTGAATAGTGCTTCTTAATTTTTTTAACTGTCAAATATTTCAAAAAGACCCCAAGCTAACTCATTTCATGAAAATGCTGAAAAACTTCCATACAAACTTTGAATATTTTATGGAGTGACTTGTTAGTGAGGAGTTTAGCGTTGGCCACAACCCACTTGTTTTTACAAGCGCCTGCTTCACTATAACTATAATCATAGGATCACATCCCGTGATGAGGAAGGCACTTTACAAAAAATAATAATACTAGCAAAACAATATCTTAATAATTACAACAATAGTACTAAAGTAAACAATAATCCCTTCAATAAAGCATATTTAAACTGAACTCATTATTTTAGATAATTTTTATTATATTACTGCAATATTATCACATCAGCCCCCTTTTTTGTCCAGTAATGGCCTCCACTTGAGACTTCTACAGCTCTCTCTGCATCCAACCGCCTCCAGCCAGGGCTGGATAAACGTGTGTTTGCGTCCGTAGCAATATATTTGAATACGCCCCTCCCCCCATTTTTTTGGAATTTTAAATGTAGAACAATTTAAAATTATGTAAAATTACATCGGGTCTAAAATGACGAATTAGTTTGTTAATATTACCTAAAGCTACCTATATAGTAACCACAACAATTGGAGATTCATAATAATATAACATATTTACACCATCATGCCGAGCCTCTATCCGGGTACGCAAAGAGAACCGAGCGCCATACCTGTGGATTTTTTATTTATATAACATTTTAGAATTTTAAGCGCCCTTTTTAAGACTACCGCCCTGACTTCTTGTTCCTGATTGTTGTATGATTTATCCGGCCCTGCCTCCAGCCACCCGTCTTATGTCATTGGACCACCTTAAAATCTGTATTACTCAAATTATTTATTTAATTTTAGATGGATCCTCTACTTCACGACTGTTTGATGTATTGTCACAGTCACATGACAGAAATTGTCAAAACCAACACAAACTTGGCTTGTCTGAACGACACCATTTTGACAAGGTGCAAATGTTTTTTTTTTTATTCTTTAAATATAATTTAAGCTTATAAAATGTTGGGATTCCTGATGAGAGTATGCAAACCATTTACTCGAGTGAAAACATTTAGCTTATTATAAAACACAATTGGAACATGCGTCATTTATACATAGTAATAACAGTATAGAACGAATTTAACACCTGTTTATGAGGCACATGAAATACAAATTTGGTAATAACTACAAACATGAATTGGAGACTTGACAGACAAGACGAAGGACCTCAGACTTAATGTACCTTTATGACATAATCCAACTGTCGATTTGTTCAAGAGAATTTTATTCTCTTAACATATCGACAAAGTATCAAGCCAAGATGTGCGAGATTTGTATGCAGGGTCTAAATTTTTCACAGTTTTTCCAACTTCGAAGTCAAAAAACACCAACTTAGAGGCTTTTCAGCATATATGTTCTATATAGGGATTTACTCAGAATTCGGAGTAGAACATTTAGTGTGTCTGTCCCCTCCCCTCCCCTTCTAAATTTTGATCCACTCAATTTACAGAACCCAAAATTTCAGAATATATAGATAGTTATAGGCCTACAAAACTTTTATACTCAGAATTTTGAATTTTTGTTTCGGTCAGGGGTTATCAACTTTTGAATTTTTCCATCATTTTTCCATATATCTCAAAAACTATATAAGCTAGAACCCTGTAAATTGGTAAAAAATATAGGCAAATACAAAATCTCAAATTAATTTTGAGTTTCTCACACATTTTTTATTAAGAAAACCATTTTTTTATGGTAAATTTGTGTTTAACTGCTGGTTAGCTGTGAGGCACCGGCTTAGAATAGTGCTTCCACTCTTTTCTATTATTGTTTTCGAGTGTCCCGTAAGAGCCGGGTAATCGAAAATACAACAGGCAACAATAACATCTCACATAGTTCAGCAATGAGGTTCACCACCCATTCTGAATATAGTGGCTTTTTAGGTGAGACGAGACTGGTGTGTGGGTATACACAGATATGTTGTGCTCCCTTTTATAAGGCAATGCACACCCGCACACCTTTCGCTGGTTACCCCACATTGTGGGATATGCCGTGATGGTATGAATGAATGAATTTGTGTTTAACTGCCTTTAATTTTATATATTTTATATATAATTTGTTTTTAAAAATATTGATAAACCCCAACTAGATAATTTAATTTGCTATAAAAATATTAACATTGTAGTAGTACATCTCAAACTTTTTAAAACAATTTTGATAAAAATTGAATTTAGTGATGACATCATTTCATACAATTTGTAAGGCAGTAAACACTAATACACAATATCTCACTCAATAGTTTGATACATACTTAATCTACAAACATATTCTGGGTAGGAAAAACAAACTGACTTCCATAATATTCTATCCTGACATACATACCTACATTTTATGTAGAAAACAAAATATCTTAAAATATTTATTAAATTGTGTTTAAGTGTTGATAGTTTGGTACGTATTCTTCAATTATGCATACTATCGCCTTCGACAGTTGGATCTCATGTGTTACATGCAATAAGTAAACTACAATATTGACTGTAGATACACACCTTCTGAAAATTACTAACTTCAACATACCAAACAGACAAACAAGGCGCACCAATTTAAAATCCCACCAATGAAACAGAGATGCCTGAAATTTGGATAGGTAAATCTAAATTTAGCTTATTCAAAATATTTGTATTTTGAAGGCTGGGTGCGATGTACACAAACACAGAGCTGGAGGCCATCAGAGACAAGAAGGACAAGATACAGTCTCGACTGTTCTGCAAGATGATCATGTCGTTGGGTGAGCCAGTTCCCGAGACACTGAGAGGACACTACACCTCTCTGGCAACACTTTACAAATGTAGCAGGTTACAAATTAAATTACAATTTTATTTATACAAATAAAACACACTGTAGCTGATAAGTTAGTGCCTATTTTTGGGTTTGATAAAGAAACTTTATTTTGTTTGCAGAATAATATTATTTTTTTTCGAATGATTTGGCCCTTTACCAACTATGTATGTAGTAATAATAGTAGACTAAAAAGTATGCTTGATGGTTTTTGAGGCTCTGGATGACTTGAACCAACCCGAGCAACGTGAAGTTTCTAAAGTTAAGTTTGTACAAAAGTAGGTATTTAATGAGAAAAAGTGAAAGATGTACGAAAGGATATAGAAGGAATATTCTGGAACTATTTGCCAAAAAAAGTTTTGTAGTTTACCTTTAATTAATGTGAGCAAAATATATAATTGTATTTTAATAGTTTTTTTCTCATCCATAATTTGTATATAGTTAAACTCATAACTTAGAAAATGTAGATTTTATGTACCAGAAATAAAAAAGGGCATAATTTTCAAATTGGAACGAGTTGGGTTTAGTTATCTCTGCTTGATTTGTTTTAAATATATTTTTTTTCAGTTGTTCAAAGCTGTTAGCGAGGCAGATAGCTGACCGAATACCTTGTCAGGCAGCCAATATGAGTATCGACAGAAGAGGAAATGTAATCAGTGCACATACAAGGTAACTCAATATATTTATATATACATATTTTTTTTATCCCCTACCATTCTAGCTGCCTTTTCACGTCATCTTTACTGTGCAGCTCATGGTGAATGAGTGGCTTCTAGAGGTCTTAAGTCTAATACCCACAGTCCGATCTCTCGAATGATCTTCAGTGGGCTGGCTTCTCTGATATGTATTTGCTCAGTGTTTGGTGAGCCAAATATTCTAGCTCTTGTCTGCATCAGTGGTCCACAGTCCTTGAGCAGGTGAAGCGGAGTTTCACTCTCATACAGGCAGAATCTGCAATCCAGGTGCATGTCTGCTAGGTTCATTGTGGGTAAGTGTTTGTTTAATCTACAATGTCCAGACAGTGTCCTGATGAGAATTTTAATGCTTTATCTAATTAAGGTAAGGATTTGTTTGGATCTTTCTGGGAAGTCTAAGATTAGTGATTTAAAATTCTTCTGTCCTGGTAGGTTTTATCAGTCTTGTGATTTTTCTAGCTTATTATTGTAAAGTTTTGTTATAATGTCACTATTGGTTGAGAAACTGTGAGGTTCTGGTCCATAGGTTGTTGTATTAGCTCCTATATTCACAAGTTTGTCAGCCTCTTCATTACCATCATAGTTTGAGTGTCCTGGCATCCATCTTAGAACATCCTTGTTGTTGTGTTCTATCGTTAGTTTGTCTTATTCTTAATTACAGTCCTGGACTGTAGCCGAATTTATTTTACACGAGTCTAGGGCTTTGAGTGCTGCTTGACTGTCGGAGTGCATATACATTGTTTTGTGTTTATAGTTCCCATAGAATAATAATAACTATAGAATACTCATTCCCATACAATACCTCGCTGAAAAAGTGAAGCCGTTTTATTGGCCGGCTCGTGTCAATATATGTATGACTCTGCTGGTAGACATTGTTCGTATAGTACTACTCGTTATGACTGCGTAAATAATTTTGCAAGCAGTAAAAAAATTACCTATTTGGAGAACGTATCACCCAAATGGCAAAATGATTACTGAATGCTCGTAGCTAAATGTTGACCAAATTAGTCAACATAAAGCAGTTGTGTTTACTACAGGCTAAAGAGTATTCTATACTATTATTATTCTATGATAGTTCCATATGAAAATTTCATAAGCACATAATTCTGCCAAGAAAATTGTTGTGGTATGTACCAGGTGTTTATATATTTTCATTTTGGGTTTTTGTGTATAATGTATATCGTGGGACGTTCACAAATTTTTATGTCCTCTGCAGTTTCAATACTAAAATTATAATTCAAATATTGAAGACTTTTTTATTGTCCTATTTAATATATTGTTTGATTTATATCTTTTTAGAGATCTAAGTTGGAATTTGAGCGAGTACATAACCTCACTTTACACTGAGATGAAGTCGTGGAGGAAGGTCTATTGGAGGTTGTGGGGCGAGAGTCACTTCCTAAAGTGTACAACTTGTGATAATCACTTTCCAATAAATCAGGTTAAAAACGATTTATTTTCATGAGAACAAAAAATTCTAATAACTTTTTTCATGTTATCGTTGGTTTATACAGGAGCGAGAAGTATAAAATGTGGAAGAAGAATGATTGAATAATAATGTTTTTTTTAGATGGAATGGTGTTGTTACCACAACGACATGCCGCAGTTCTTCTCTCCTGATCCAGTCAAGTCCACCTGCCTACCACTCGGAAGGTATCCTTGCTGCAGCCAGAGAGCTTACAGATTTCAAGTTCTTACCCATACAGCGGTACAGCACATACCTACCTACTTTTGTTTTCTAAATTATTTTTATTAATTATAATATATTAAATTAGTTTGAAATCTGGATTCACCGTAGAATGCTAAGGATATATTAGACTGTGTTATTCACAACTATTAAGTTCTGTAAGACTTCGTATTTTGATCTTATATTGAGAGGAGGAAAATACTTCATTGTACAGTTGATCATAAAGGGAAAGATTGAGGCCGTTTGAGGGGTCGGCTGGAAGCAGTTATCCTGGCTCTGAAACATTCGGGAGTGGACCCTGGCATGAGGCGTGTTAATGACTTGTTCCGCACCTCACAAGACAGATAGTTTCTCACGAGTGATTGTCAACGTCGGGGGGGGGGGGGGACCCGACAGGTCTCATGAATAAGAAGAAAGTAGAAATACAATCTAACCTTGCCTAATAAGCTTTATTCGTTGCACAATTTATTCCCTGACTCCGATTTTTGTTCCATTCCTGTCAACTTTGTATGTTTTCTTTGTCAGGAGATCTTCATTTATTATACCCATAATATTAACAATTTCAGCAAGGTTGTCAGTTCAGAGAACATATATCCGAGCAGCATTCGGACTACGAGGCAGCGGTGCTGGCAATATTCAACGACTACAGAAATATTATTGCAATACCACCCCCAAAGTTGCAGTTTCCTGAGAGATTCATCAGACTCATCACAAGAGGTAATCATTGAATGCCAGCTCTTGAGCACTCAAAGATGTTTTATATGTTTTAGATTGGACGGTGGTAGAGCGCTTAGCCCCCTGGCTTGGTAATCCAGTGAAAGCGAGTTCAAAACCCATCCTGCCTCGACTGATTTCTTTCACTTATAGAACAAGCATTTATGCTTAATTTATGGAAAGTATGAGTAAATATATAAGGGAAGTATGAAGTACTCTTACCTAGCCATTTTCGACCCACAGCTGGACAAAAGCCTGTTATATTCTTTGTAAATCTTTATTCCTCTGAATTTTTCGGTTAGATTGAGTTAGTCTGTAATAATTTCGTCTTGCATGAGCGAGTTGCTTTATAAACTAAATATATTTTGGTATTGAGGATGACGATCTGAGATCGATTAATCGGAGAGAATCGATTTTAAGCAATGGATCGATCCAGTGAATCGATTTGAGACACTTAAAATCGTCAATCGATTTTTACTATTACATAATTACTCACCTTGTCGTTTCCCATAATTATGTCTCCAGGGGTGCATCCTACCCCCATAAGTGGACACATCGGAAGGTGACTCTCATCCTGGGTTACGCCGCAGTCACATAGAGTGTCATCTTCAGAGAGGTACCCCATCTTGCGAGGTTCACTCGAGGTTTTGAGAAAACGATCTTTTGGACCTCGATTTTTCAGACTTCGATTCAAATCTGTTCAAAGATCTTTCTTTTTGGCAAGAGTCGCCCATCTCAATTTGGTATATTGATTTTTGTACTGTGCATTTTTTACCTTTAATAATGGGAAAACCCGTCTTTTACGGGTCACCCGAAAACGTTGATAACAGAAAAGAGTGTATTATGTATAAATTAAACTAACTTTCTTGGTACACATGATATATTATGTTAACTATTTCACAGCTCATAATATTGTGGTTCCACCATGTTGGTATCCACCCCACATTGCATTATCTGCATAGTAGAGTGGAAGCAGTATTCAAAGCCGGTGCCTCACACTTGATTGTACATTAATATAATAAATATGTTTTAAATATGTTTCATAAATATGTTTTGATAGTCCTAACAGTTGGACATGGTGCAGTATGTAGTTTTGACATTAGATATATCAGCTTGGCTGCCTGTCATATAATAAATAATAATTTATGTTAATATTCACTAGTCCTTACAGTTGAACATGGTGCAATATATAGTTTTGACATTAGATATATCAGCTTGGCTGCCTGTCATATAATAAATAATTATGTTAATAATTTTCAGAAAATGAATTGACAACAGCGAAATTGAATGCACACGAGATGTTTTGGTGGGAGGGATTGAAACTCGCCCCTCCACGTCTACCTCTGGGATTACTTGGGAAGCTATACTCGGGAAGTGTCAACTCTAAGACTCAAGGTACAGCACATCTTATTTTCACTCCTCACTATACCAAGGAGGTGTGAAATCGCAATCATGCTGAGATTGTATTCTGAAAGTTTCATCACCATGTATCTGTGTGTGTGTGTGTGTTAATGTGTACTATGTAAGCGTGTTTATCGATTATAGACTAAAGTACTCATTCAATTCTTTTCAAATTTTGCAAATTTGTATATCTAATACTCGCTTCGACCCCATTTGATTTTGTAGGATATCTGATCAGTGTATACTTTTGTATTAACCACCACACCAGGGTGAGCCTGTTCTTAGGTAGTTTGTATACTTTACATTGCAATCATTTCCTTCGTTTTTTTGTTACTTTACTACCAATTCTACCTTTTACAGCAAACAATAAAAACAACGGAATGTCATCGACATCGACGGCAAGCTTTTATTCGATGCCATCGTTGACGCAGTGCACATCTTCAGCTGTCATAGAAGCAGGCAACGATACCGTTAAGAATACAGAAACAAAATCCACCAAGGTATGTTATATTTTTGTTCAGATAGCAAATTTCAATTGT
Organism: Molanna angustata; assembly: GCA_963576475.1. Lineage (NCBI taxonomy): Eukaryota > Metazoa > Arthropoda > Insecta > Trichoptera > Molannidae > Molanna > Molanna angustata. The sequence goes on along the minus strand of OY754984.1, from coordinate 20,449,885 downwards.
TATTTAATATTTAAATAAATCAATAATATTCCATAAATCAAATATTTTTAAAGTAGCATTAACGCAAGCATTGGATTTTTTCCCTGTCAAATTTACAAACCAATTCCTCAATAGATGGCATCACAAAAAAATTTCTTTGTCTCTTCATAGATTGCGATGGTGTTTTCAGCTTATTTTCAAACAAACAGATTTTCATGATTGAAATATATAGAAATTTCAAAATTTAGATTGATAGGGAACTCAATAAGAAGGCATAATTGGTGAAAGTAAGTGCATAAAGTGATCACGTAAACCAGCCAATGACAGGTAAGTAAGGCCTGTAGGTGCCTTGAGTTCCTGGTTTTTCTATAATATTCCAAATTCGTCTCTATTGAGATGTTAAAAAGTTGTCATAAAATGTTCAATAAATTATAAATAAATTTAAAATTCAGCTCTTATGTTATTGTAGAATTAATTATTAGGTAGAAAAAAAAGCTATAATAATAAATAACAATATTTAATGAACACAATATGGCTTCAATAATGAGATTTTCTTCCTTGTCGGCTAAGCTCGGTGAGAAGCCCAGCGAGATCAAGACTGTGGCCCAAAAGGTGGAGTCGGATGAAGAGTCGTCTTCAGGTAGATCAGAGAGTTCTTCCTCTTCCACCACCTCGGAGAGCAGCAGTAGCACGAGCAGCGCAGAGTCCAGCCACAGCGAGGAGAGCAGCCCTCAGAGGACCAGCAACAGCAGAAGGAACATTAGGAAGGGAAGACCCAGAGTTTTAACAAAGAGGTATATTTATTATTTATTTAAGCATGAAAAACAGACTAGAAGCTCACTGATTTCATGCATTTACGAACATATGTATGATTGATTTCATCCAATAATACATTCAGCATTCTTAAACAAAGATTACATATTTTAGAAATTGTTTTCTGCAGGAACAACAATAAAATGAAAAAAAATAACAAACATTTGTAAAACAAGAAACATTGAAAAGGCAACTAGTACATGTTATTAAAATTGGCACGTTCTTAAAGCACTCTTGAACAATGCCCGTGATTGTGTAAATATATCGACATTTTCATATTAATAATGTAGTTTGTTGTATAGTCTGAGTGACCGTGGTAGAGGAGCATGGAAGCCCAGGTTTGTATTGTAATGTGAGATGTTTAAAATGTTTTGTAATCTGGAGCATGTATAATTATATACACTAGAGATTGCACAGACGTCAAAATTCAACAGTAATTCAATCAATTTTTATGTTTGATAAGTTATTGGATATGTTAAAAACATCAAAATAAATTATGGATAATAATGTTTAAGTACCATTTATATTGTTTCACAGTGGGTATTCAAATATGTATTTTTCTTTAAAATGTGCTGAAATTTGAATTTAAACAACAGCATCACAGGTACCACATTGACAGTTTAAACGTAAACAACAATCATGAAAGAGAGAGGATATGTAAATATGACTACTGCAGTCAGGGTCGGATAAACGTGTTTTTGCGCCCGTAGCAATATATTTGAATCAGGCCCCCCCCCCGTTTTTTTTTTATTTTAAATGTTGAACAATTTAAAATTATGTAAAATTACATCGGGTCTAAAATGACTAAGCGATATTTTTTATATACACATCATGCCGAGCCTCTATCCGGGTACGCAAAGATAACAGAGCGCAATACCTGCGAATTTTTGATTAATATTTAAGAATTTTAAGGGCCCTTTTTAAGACAACCGCCCTGACTTGTTGTTTCTGATTGTTCTATGATTTATCCGACCCTGACTGCAGTGTGACTTATCTCGGTTATTTGAATATTTTGGTCACAGAAGCTTATACTACGAGGATATATTAAGTCAGGCTTCCCATCTCATTCATGTTCTAAGGAAAACAATGATTGGTTTGATGTGAAATATATTTTTATTTAATTTAATATTTTTGTATCACAATATTATGTATAAATATTAACTTTCTGTACTACTCCGCCACATAAACTTTAACTATGCCAAATCTCATACAGTTTTTGTATTTTACAAAGGACATCACACACACAGTACCTACATGCATACAATTATGAAAAGTAAATAAGCTAAAAATACAAATAAGACATGTGCCTCTTACGTACTATACCTAATATCAGAAGAAGACAATAAAAAGTGTGACTTAGTGTGGGTGCGCGCATGAGAGAGAGTATCAATGTATGTGTGTGTGAAAGAGATATCTAGAAAGAGTGTGAGTGTGTGGATGCGTGGGTGTTTATGTGTGTGCATGTGTGTGTACATGTGTAATAATAATAATAAATATTAAATTGGGATGATTTTTACAGCACCATTTTTGTGATAACCTCACCTCTAGAGCGCTTCGAATGTGTGTATTTGTGTGTGTGTAGAAGGAAAAGAAACTTTGCTTAAAAGGAGTTTTCGCTTCACGTATATAGATAATTAATAGTTGCCATAGGGCCGGTATTACAGTCTCAGTTTTAGAGCTAAACTCAAGTTTTACAAAAATATAGCGTATTACAGTTTCCGTTTAGGCCTAATCTTCCCTCAAATACGTCACTAAAACGACAAATATTTAACTCAACGTTTCTGGTGAATTAAGTACTTAACGGTGAGTTGAGGGTAGACTGTAATTCTTCTTCTTCTTCTTCGATGGCGCTACAGCCCAAGTCGAGCCTTGGCCTCCTTCAACTTCTGCCTCCAACCCCGTCTGTCCTCAGCTGCCGTCCTCCAGTTTGTAATGCTTAGGAGCTGTACCGCATCCCTCCTCACCTCGTCCTGCCATCGCAACCTGGGTCTTCCTATCTTCCTTTTTCCTCCTGGATGATCAGTCATAATTCTCTTGGGAATTCGCATATTTGGCATTCTCTGAACATGTCCAGCCCATCTCAATCTCGATAGTCTTATATATGTTGAGATACTGGGTGTTTCATATATTCTGGACAGTTCATCGTTTTGCCTTATACGCCACTCTTCCCCATCCTTCACTGGTCCACATATGCGGCGGAGAACTTTCCTCTCAAATACATCCAAAGCTTCAGCAGATTTTATTGTGAGTGTCAATGCCTCGCACCCATATGTAACCACAGTCCTTATAATTGTCTTGTAAAGGATAATTTTGGTTTTTCTATGGACGTTTCGAGATTTAAACACTGGTACCAAGGAGAAGTATGTCCTGTTACCTGCTGAGATTCTTTTCTTTATTTCCTCCGCTTCCTCATTGCATTCCGTGAGATGAGATCCCAAGTATGTGAATTGATTGACTGATTCGAATGTGTGATTCTCTGCTAGCTGCACGTTTCCTCTTGTTCTATTAGGTGCGTTTTGGCTTTGTATCATAAACTTTGTCTTTTCGTTATTAATCTTTAAGCCCACCTCATGTGCTGCAGATACCAGGGGGTCGAGAACTTCCTTAATGGCTGTTTGGGTTCTTCCAAGTATACTTAGGTCATCCGCATATCCCACTATCTGACTGTTTTATCTGAAACATATATTAGAGTCATTGTCAACTGGTGTTCTGCGGATAACGTATTCCAGGGCGAGGTTGAAAAGAGTAGGAGCCGGGTAGACTGTAATACCGGGCCATAATCATTTGATTTTTGTAATAGAAGTTAAAATGAATTGGCATGTAAAATTATTAGATGTTCTATGGACAAATGTTGAATCTTCTTTATATTTGTAAAAGTGAATTGTTATCATTGTACTGACATCAGGGTCACTACTTTAGATATTGATTGGTACTTATATGTGTGATACAATGAAACTGCGTGTTCGGATTTAAATGAGATGTTTATTATACGAATGAACTTCATAGCAATGTAATTAATTTTGATTTGTGTTAGAAGATGCACCGGAAGTGGTGGTAGACTCTGGGCCGCCACCTTGTCCGCTCGCAGCAATCAAGATCACCAACGTCAGTACGAAGAGAGGACCGCCAGACAAATGAGGGCGCTGCTGTCTCGTCGAGTATCCAATCAGAATTTAAGGCTAGACCAACCGTTGGGTATAATATAAATTTATTATTATACAGTTGGTAAGCCGTTTGGTATCTGTGCGGGTGTCCTGGGTTCGATTCCCAGTAGAGGAGAAATTTATTTAAATTTATTTCTCAAGCAAATATTGCTTCTCTGGGCTGGAAACACTGGTTAGTTGGAAGAAATTGACACACAGCAATAAACTCGCCACTTGCGCAGGGTGCAAGGAAGTGTTCATTATTATTATCATTATTAATTTTAATTCATTTCGAAAATCAGATAACACATTTCAATATCAATTAAACAAGGAAGCTAAAGTCCAATTATAACAAAAGTTGTTAAAAAAAGTGTAGGTATAATACAGCTATAATGTGTGTACTTTTTATAAAAAATTCAATTACCTAGTCGGGGTGTTTTGGCCTTTTTCGATATTAAAAAAATGGATTAAGGTAGTTAAACACATAAATATTTTTCTCAGTAAAAAAAAGTTTGAGAAACCCTGGAAATTTTCATAAAAAGAAATTTGAGTTATTGTATTTGTCTATTTTTACTATCATTCTATATATTTACAAATTTTCAGCTTTCTAGCCTTTAGGATTTTTGAGATACATGGAAAAATTAAATAAAAATTCAAATGTTGATAACCCCTGACTGGAAAAAAATTTTAAATTCTGAATATAAAAGTTTTGTAGGCTTGAAATTAATATATTTTCAGAAATTTTAGGCATTGTGAATCAAGCGGATCAAAAGTTATAAAGGGGGGCGGGCACACACACATACACATGTTTTTTGACTTAAAAGTTGAAAAACCATGAAAAATGTAGACCTGGCCATACAAAATCTTGCGGATCCTGGCTTGTAACATTGTCGATCTGTCAAGGGAAAAAATTGTCTTGAACAAATCGGCAGTTGGATTAAGTGTACATACTTAATGGAATTGTACAAATTGGAAGCTGTCTCAATTAAAAGATTGATGACTGTAGTAGTACATATACTGTAGAAAAATTACAAAACAATATTATGTTTAATAATATTATATTCAATAATATGTTTTAATATTTATGATGATGAATATGATGTCAATTTTTATCACAGGTGGAGTCTATGTTCGTTTGGAAGCCGAATGGAAACAAACCAATCAATCAAATGCAGCTCTACGATCAGCCAGACAACTATATTCTGCTAAAGTTGTACGGTCCAAATTTACAAAATAACATTTTGTATCCAAGTATATTTATTTTAGTTGATTTATTTATAAAAATATGTACGTAAATTATGTCATATTAAAATATTTTGAAATACATCTTTTTTTATTTCGCTTTCCCTATTTGTGAATTTCAAAGAGTACCAACATAAAAATACTAAAATTATAGGAAATGTTAAATCAATTATAATGAATATTTGGGATTATTTATTTCTTTAATTAATAAATGATAAATTACTAGTCAATTAGTTATGATTAAATAAAGATTTTGCCCCCCTAGACAACATGTCATTTAGCTCAAGAAAAGAAACAAGAAAAGATAACTCGGAGTATGGAAGTGTCAGTTGCCAGTCACGTGATAACTGTGTCACTTCCATACATTGAGTTATCTTTTCTTGAGCTAAATGACATGTTGCCTAGGGGGGCTTATGTACTAAAGATGAAAAAGTATTCAAGAAGTACATACCTACAAATACATATAACAAGATTTTCTTTTAATGAAATAAATATAGGTGATGATTGATCTCTTAATAAAAGACGAAATAGCTCACTCAGAAGTAGTTTTAATACTTTAACACATTTAACTTTTACAAGATAGTCAAATCCTAATTGTATCTCGCTGCTTCATCAAATTTCGGCATCAGTCGGGCGACGTTATATGGTGTTCGTTAAACAGTCACAAATACACGTAGAATAGTGAGACTTTTTAAATTTCAATGTTCATAAATCTGTATAGGGTTGATAGGTAGTATAGAGTCCTCCCCACAGCCTAATTCTTGGTATAGTATTAAGTATCTGGATGGGTGAATCATTTCCAACTGAAAGATTGATCGATGCGTATGTTGCATTTTATTATGATCTTTTAAATAAGTCGCTGAAGACTGAATAGCCCCCCTAGACAACGTATCATTTAGCTCAAGAAAAGATAACCAATGTATGGTAGTGACAGTTGTCACGTGACTGGCAACTGTCATTTCCATGCATTGAGTTATCTTTTCTTGAGCAAAATTACACATTGTTTAGGCTGAGTGGAAAAAGAGATGCATCACTTTGCTGCCAATCAATCCCCAATATTGAAACCAAAGAAGAAGAAATAATTTGCAATTAACACATTGATCTAATTCTTTTGAATATTACAAATTACAATGAATTTAATCATTAATATTAATTATTCAAGTAAGAAATAAAAGAAGGTTACAACTTGATAGGTACTGATAATTTTCCATCATTGTACTGAAATAATGGGCCTTGGGAGAATGCTGGATAACTTTTCTTCCTGCAACAAGGAAAACCAACAACCTTTGACTGCGGAGAGCAGCAAACAACAGCGCATCTGTGCAGCTGCTCTACAAGTTCGACCAACTGCATCATGCATAACCTAATGGTGCACAGTGGATGTGCTCTTGACGTCACTAGACACTGCCAGAGATTGCTTAAATGCGTTACTGATACAATAAAAGAAGAAAAAGAATAACAAAGAACAAAAAAAAAATGCGGAATCTCTGTTCACAATTTTGTTTAAGTGTTTCTATGCTTAGTTGTTCATTAACTAAATAAATGTAGAATTGATTATTTGTCTTAAATCGCAAGAAAGTGCTGTTTTATTCTTAAAATACAAAGCTTAAAACAAATGGAAAAAAACAACAAAATTATTGAGACTAAAAATCGACTTAATTTCAATTTAGATTACAAAATAAAGAAAATATTTAGGATTGATACTCATTTTCCATGAAAACATAAAGTATATTTGAAGTCATTATACCTAAAGAATCTTCAAAGATTTGAATTTTGAATCTGAAATTTTAAAGAATGTTGCCACTTTTCAATTTATATTCCTCATAATTATCGGGAATACATTTTTTTCTGACACATTGTTTTGTGGTTTTTGTGACTGTGACAGCTCACTATCGTAATGGATTTTAATTGAGGCTAGTTTCCTGATAATTCAGGTCTTCACGCCGATGGAGTGTATTTGTTATGGAGGGAAAGGTTCGGGAAAGTTATGATCAATATCAGAAAAATTCATTTTGGAAGAAAAACAACCGCGCCGTGCCAGGAAGGTTGAGTCCTCGCAAAGAAGGTCGTCTCGGAAAGGTTATGTCGGGTTCGTCGTCATTTCAGGACTTTCAGGAGTCCGTGAACGATGCCTGGGACGCGGGGGATGATGATATCGTGTGCGGGATGGACAATACAAAAATTTCTAAAGTCATATCGCTGTCGGCGGCTTTGAACGTTATCAATTCGCATAGGAGTGAGACTAAGTCGGGTGTTAAAAATGACACGAAAAAAGTGGACAGTGCTAACAAACGGGTCGAATCTAGTGCTTCTACGGCCAATGATAAAGGCAAAGAGACATCTCCCAGTAGATCTAATCTGTCTACGTCTCCGACGCCGCCCATGAGACTGTATCCGGGGAGACCCAGGGCCGTGAGGTTCTCGTCACTATCTTCAAAGGAGGACAACTATGAATCTAAACTGGAGAGGTTTAAGCAGCTCAGTGAAGCTGAAGTTTTGGATCTGAATGAATTAAAACAGTTGTGTTGGTCCGGAGTGCCTGTAAAAGTAAGTTTGTTTATATTTATTCTTGTCATTGTTTGTGATTACTAAGAACATGTTAATAAAGTTAGCAATATATTAAAGTAGGTAGTTTTGTTTATTTAATGAATCTAGTGATTAACTTCATATTCATAACGAACTACACATGTTAAGTGATGCTATTTGTTTATATTTAGTGATTAAAAGTAAATAAAACTTAAATCAATTTTCTAAATAAATGACAATATTTTAAATAATAGAATTGACTCACCTGAAATATTAGTCATTTCCTTTTCGTGTATATTCAAACATTAATCATAAGTTATAATTTAACAAATCATGTCAAAGCTTACCGATGTGGTTCAGTTAGTAAGCCGTTTGGTTTCTGTGCGGGCGTCCTGGGTTTGATCCCCAGCAGAGGAGAAATTTATTTAAATTCATTTCTCACGTAAATATTATTTATCTGTGCTGGAAACACTAGTTAGTTGGAATAAATTGCTATATGGCAATAAACTCGCCACTTGCGCAGGGTGTAAGGAAGTGTTCATTATCATTACTAATTGTCAAATACATGATAAAATAAAAAAAATAACATATATTTGCGACGTGGCTATTCCAAATTCTAGTAATATTATAAAAACTTTTGATGAAAAAATTAGAAAATACACCGGATTAGGTAACGAGATTAAAAGACTTTGGCATTCTCGTAAAATAATAATATTACCGTTCATTATTTCAGCCACTGGCATTATTCCAAAATCGTTAATCCGTAATTTAGAAATTATAGATTTATCGAAAAACTTAATAATAAAAATGCAAAAACGGTAATAATGAATACATGTAGAATTGTTAAAGATTTTTTAAACGTTAATATTCGGGAATCAGTAGGGTTGTTAGGTAGTATAGAGACCTCCTCAGAGCCTAATCCTTTGATATGTTAAGTATCTGGATGGGTGAACTATTCCCAATTGAAAGCTTGATGATGCGTTTGTTGCATTTTATTTTGCTCTTTTAAATAATTTACAATTTACGCATTAATCTGCTAATTCTTATGAGGAAGTGTATAATGGTAATAATAATAATTGAGTGTTATTATTTGTAGTGCTTAATTGTTATTAATATCATTAGTAAATCGGCCAGCGCCGCATATTAAAAATAATATGTGGTAAAAGAATCAGTTTTTCTTTTTTTTTTTTTCATTTCTTTACATGTTCTCTTTTTTTTCTTTTCTTATTTAGATGTTTTCTCTTTTTTTTCTTATATGTAGTTTTATTTTATTTTTCTATTTTAATATGTATATATATTTTATGATCGTCCAAGGGTTCGATTCCCGGTGGAGACACAGTTTTTAATTGTTTTCAGTCTGGATCTATGAGAAGATTAATATCGCAAGTCTCCAGAATGTGGCAACTTGTTATTGGGTGCGTGTTAAATAATTATTTGACATAGTACCTGTTTGTTGCCCGAGAAGCTACATAAAATAAATAAAATATATTGAAAATTCTGTGGAACCAATACTAAACTGGACGATCTTTTGATAATATGACTAGAGGTGGGAAAAACAGCTTATTTTTTTAAATGTTATAGACGTTTCGTTAATTTTAAATAACGTTATTTTTAAAGGCTTAAAAAGCTTAAAGGCTTATTTATATTTGTACTGTATATATACAAGTACAATATACCTAAATCTAAAAAAAATAACACATTAACATGCAATGAAAAAAAAAGGTATGTTTTTGAAATAAATATAATGTACTTTTATTTTTTTGCTTCCTCTATAAAGTATTTAAAATGTAGTCTAAACCCTTTGACGAAAATACAGTAGAAATGTTATACAATACATACATAAGTTTAAAAATTATGTTGATAATAATTTTGTACGCTCGAATCATCTAACAAAGCCGACAACACACAATAAACCAACCCGATAGGCGTTTTAAACGATACTAAAGAAACAAAAAATAAACGTTTACAAAAATCAGTAATAATAATAACTTATAACGTTGAACGAAACAAGACGATTTGAAACTGATCATTTGTCACACACAATGATGTCAACAGATGTCTAGCGACCGACAACGCTGCCACCGGTCAGCTAATCATAAATCACAATCATCTCGCAACGTTGTCGTTAAAAATAATACATCTTTGTTATGATTATAAAATAAGCTTTTAACGAAAAACAGCCTTTAACGAAAAACAGCTTTTAACGAAATCATCATCGGAACGTTATGATTCATGATTGAAATCGTTGTAACACTCGCAACGTTCAACGAATATGGTTTAAAATTATAACATTTGATTGATTATTTTTTTTAAACGAATATTTTAATCAGCTTTCGTTTAAACGATCATCTCTAAATATGACACTATGGCCCGGTATTTGAGTCGGCCCTTGAGAGTTTAACAAAAATATTGCATCTTTCATTACCTAATCTTCCCTTAAATACGTCACTAAACGACAAATATTTACTCAACGTTTCTGGTGGATCGCGTATCTTAATCTTGAGTTAAGTATTGTTTCTAGTCTTTTATCACCAGGTGGTGCACTAATCGCCGTACGCTTCAATGTTTTATTTCATTATACTACAAATATCTATGCATAATTATAATTACAATCATGATTTATTTTTGTTGGTAATAAAAGACTAAATATAAAAGTGGTTCATGTATTTAATATTTATTTTCCTTTTTATTACATAAATGATAATGTATTACCTGACAACAAATGAAACATATTGTTAGCCATAATGAAACGAAAGGCACGCATTTTAAAACTTTGGTAATGCTCAGTTGGTAATGTCGCATTTATTGTACTCATATCATAATTGTAAACAATAAACTATGAAAAATACGAGTATTATTGTATCTTGATTTTACCAAAAATCGTAATTTCCACTTCTGTGCATAAAGCCATTGTTATATTACTTTAGTATAAATACGGCTATAATAGTCTTTTTATTAAAAAATGCCTCTTTGTCTTACGGTTATTGCCCAAATAAAATAATTAATTTTGACGGCTATAGTAGTCATAACCGTCAATGTGACAATCAATTTTTTTTAGATACGAGCCATCACATGGCGACTGCTTTCCGGTTATCTCCCGGCCAAAGCGGAGCGGAGACAGGAGGTCCTGGACAGAAAGCGTCTGGACTACTGGCACCTCGTGAAGCAGTACTACGAGGCGGAGAGGGACGACGAGACATACCGTCAGATCCACATCGACATACCGAGGATGAGCCCCTTGGTGGCGCTCTTCCAGCAGTCCACCGTTCAGATGATGTTCGAGAGAATACTGTACATATGGGCCATCAGACATCCCGCCTCCGGGTACGTCCAGGGCATCAACGATCTGGTCACCCCCTTCTTCATGGTGTTCCTGCAGGAGGTGGTGCCCATCGGAGAGGACTTGGACAACTGGCAGGTGGATACGCTGACCAAAGAACAGCAGCAGATTATAGAAGCTGATTCCTTTTGGTGTTTGTCCAAGTTTCTGGACAGTATTCAGGACAATTATATATTTGCACAGCTCGGAATCCAACATAAGGTTATTATTTATTTATTTATGACATTTACAAAATCAAAATTAAATATTTTATTACTATTAAATAAATTTAAACTACAAATAAGTTATTTTATTTGACCGGTTTCGAAGCGACTGCTTGTCATCTGTCCTTAGGAAGAAGCAGTCACATTGAAACCGGTTAAATAATAATTTGTGGTTAATTGCAGTATAATTGATTGAAAAACTTAATTTTAAAGTAAAATTAAAAATGGAAGTTCAATATGAAAAGTGTATGTGAAATTACATAATATGTACATATTATGTCCCAACAAGCTCATTAGTGTCTGGGACATATAATATATGTATACTGGTGGGTTTGAAAGGGTTCATTATTTTTAACACCTCATTTATTGATAAAAAATGCATTATTTACCGCAGTTACAAACGCCAAATTACATTACATGGTAAATTTTACGACGTTGCAATATTGTTTGTGTAAATATCATATTAAAAAAATGCAAGCTTATTACAAAAATTCATGTTTGGAAATATAAAACGGTGGAATTGTTTGCATTATTTGTTGCAAAATAGAAAAAAGGTCTGCAGATGTCATTGTCAGATTTATGCTTGTGTAGTTTTCATAACTACTCATAAATAGTAGATCTAATCTAATAATAATAGCTTAGGAATTAAAACAATAATGACCAAACCTGTATTACTAATGACCATGAGGTACTTTGTTGTTAACTGTGTAGTGTTATTACTAATGACCATGAGGTACTTTGTTGTTAACTGTGTAGTGTTATTACTAATGACCATGAGGTACTTTGTTGTTAACTGTGTAGTATTATAAAAGTACCATTTTTATTTTATGTAATTTATTATATCTTAACAAATTCTATTCACTTTCATTCTAGTGATCTTTTTATCTTACATTATTTCCTAATGTCCTCATTTCTTACCCTGCCTTATTTAGGCCCAAATTATTGAATAATTCTCAAGACCGTTCTCCAAATGTTTCATCTCAAGACCATCTTGAGATCATGCTCAAAAAACCGTATTATAAGTAAAATACGTACGCCGTCTCATTTGAGAAAGTTTACTCGAAAAAATGTGGATGTATTTAGGCTATAAATAAGTACTTTGTTGGAAAACTAGGAATATATTTCTGTTATCATTCATAATCATACTACACATACATATGACACATAAAAAAATATAGTAATTTATTGTTTTTATTTAAAGGTTAACCAATTAAAAGAGTTGATCCGTCGGATAGATCTGACCCTACATCAGCATCTGCAGAGTCACGGTGTTGACTACCTGCAGTTCTCCTTTCGTTGGATGAACAACCTGCTGACTCGAGAGCTTCCTCTGGCCTGCACCATTCGCCTCTGGGACACGTACCTCGCAGAGTCGGACGGATTCGCCACCTTCCAGCTGTACGTGTGCGCCGCTTTCTTGTTGCATTGGAGGGAGAGACTGATGCAAGAGAAAGACTTTCAGGTATATATTCATTTTCAACAAGATGATAGAAATTTGAAATGATGCAAAGCAGAGTCAACAATTAATTTTAAGTTAATTACTAATTGTTGCTTTATGAATTACAATAATTTTTTGAATGCGATCAAAATAATGTCTACTTCTCATCCTATTTTCGGCAGTAATATAGACTGGTATTATATTTTTATTTTTAGGTGATTATATGCTTGAAAATAACAAAAGAATTACTAGTGCCATCTATTGATGAATAATTGTTCAAACAATGTAAGCTTCTTTTTTGCATATAAGGCTTCATCAGAATTATATGGTCAATACATTATAATTACATAAAGCTAAATCAGAATTGTATCAATAAGGTCAATGGCTTAAATAATATGATAGCAGATTTATAAATTAAAAATTGTTTTTGTTTTAAATCTTATCTGCTTACATCATTTGTTTTTTATTTTATAGGGGTTATGTATGTTGTGAGGAAGCTTTATATTTAATTATGAATATTAATATGATATCAGAAAGGTTGCGAGTTTAATTACGTGTTCAAATCATCTCCCAACATACACACCACTATTTTAGGTATTGAAAATTAATATAATCAGTACATTTAATTTAAATAGAAATAATTGAGTGATGAAGGGCTTCATAATGAAAAGATAACTTACTCATTTTATATATTATATTTTCAGTTCAAATAAATTACACTCGAATAAAATGTTCCGCGATGCTAATGAACGAATGGCGATTTGTGCTGGGCGCTCGATTCAGGAACCGATGTCCTTCAGTCGTCCTCAGAAATCTCCGTGAGAAGCGAGAATATCCGACGAATGACGTTTCTTGTGGGGTGAGCATATCGCCGCCACAATTTAATTAAAAATGTATATAAGTCCATTGTTTGTTTTTGTCATTTCAGGGTCTCATGATTCTACTCCAGAATGTACCGACTCACCAATGGCAGGACTCGCATATCGGAGTTCTGGTCGCTGAGGCCTACCGTCTCAAGTTTGCCTTTGCCGATGCACCCAACCATCTGCAGAGTCCAGACACTTCCTCCAGTCAGAGATGACGTGGCTGGTCCTGAGGGGAATGCCGCAGACGACCCACAAACGAGAGGCTCGGATCACATTTTTAACACACATGTACGTTTCATTCGCTGCATTTGCTATTATTGGCTAATAACAATAAATAATAATATTTAAAGAAAATCTGTCAAGGAATAAAAATATTCCTATGATAGAAAATAAATACTTATATATGATTCTTGTTTCAAACACCCACAAAAACTGTACATTTTAAATTGAAAAAACAAATAATGATGTTATTAATCACTTTATATATGTGATTGCTATGCATATTTCTTAGAGTGAAACCTTTATCTATCGTTTTTGAAGGGACTTAATGAAAGAAAATGGATGTAGAAATACAAAATGTATGGGAAAAAATTTAGATGGGTCGGTGGCAGAGCGGTTAGCGCGCTGGGCTAGTAATCCAGTGGTCGTGAATTTCGTTCACCTACAGCACAAGCATTTATATGCTTATGTTAGGGAACGTAGGAAGATGTATATGTACTTGTTTAACAAGGACATATTCATTTTTTATATTAAAAAAAAAAAAAATCATTGATGCTACTGAGTCTTTCCGCAATTTGTTTGGCTTTCTACCGAATAATACACCCATCGGAATATTTTCGGCACGAAATTGTTGATACCAGATGAAAATGATTTCCGGCAGCTTGCTAATCTTCCATCTTCCTTGTTTTGTATGATTTTCCGCACTTTCGTATGTTCACGAATTCCATTTTTCTTTGTTATAATCGAGATCAACGTGGATCCTGAGATTTTTAAACGCTTAGTTACATCAGCGCCTTTTTCAGTGGGATATTTTTCTACTTCCTTCTTGTAGAAAGTTCATGGTAAAGGGCAGCATGTTTTTTAAATGTCTCCTTTACACACAAAGGGCAGCATGTTTTTTAAATGTCTCCTTTACACACAAAGGGCAGCATGTTTTTTAAATGTCTCCTTTACACACAAAGGGCAGCATGTTTTTTTACTGTGTATCCTTTTTTGTATATTATGATTGTATTTTTTTGTGTTGTATTATTCAAATAAAAAACATTCACTCCATAATGGGGTCGGGGGTCGACAGAAGGGGCTAAATGTTCTCTATCACTCCATAATGGCGACCGATAGAAGTGACAAACCATTCTCTTTCGGTCTTCATTGATATTGAAATTTTCTACGTAATTTAAACGATTACATACATACGTACCATCATACAGTTTCCCTATTTGGGGTAGACAGTTAGAACCGAACACCAGACTTTTCTACCTCCATGCATCGCATCATACATGCTCTCCTATTATTCTGACTTGGTATATTACCATCTATCAAAATCTCATTTATATGATCATACCAACTCTTTCTCGGTCAGCCCCTACATCATTTATCTTCATTCTACTCACAATATCTCTTTCAATCTTGCATTTTCGTCTAATATCCACATTCCTCATCCTACCATAGATTGTTTTGTCTTACGGATCTCATTTCTACGCAAATTTTACTTTGATGCGTCTTCTGCCATGTCCATATCTCACTTGCATACATTATTGTTGGAATGACTATTGATTGCATTGCGCACTCTGCTGGCCTTGAGGTGATTGGGTCAGCTTGCACCGTTCACTATTTGCTGCCGTTACCCTTTTTTCTATATCCTTTTTGAATCTTCCATCACATATAGCTGAAACATACTTCCTTAAGTCAAATATTCGTCCACTTGTTTTGGTAGCTCATTATAAAATAAATAAATTGGGATAATTTTTATAGCACCGTTTTTGTGATAACCTCATCTCAAGGGCGCTTTGAATATAACTATTACAGGTTTTTGTTAGATTCGCGGAAGAAGTGAGTTTTCAGGTGTTTCCTGAATAGTGCTAAGTTGTTGATTTGCCTCAGTTCAGGTGGTAGTTTATTCCACGAGGCTGGTCCGGCCACAGCAAAAGCACGATCACCGAAGGATGAAGTGTTGACTCTATTTATTTCAGTCAACTTGCCAATCACGGATGTGGTGGCTGACCGAAGTGTTTGTTGTCGCTCGTTTACGGTGAGAGGGATGCAGAAGTCTGAAAGATACGTGGGAGCCATGCCATGGATCGCTTTATCCACTCGTATTTCGTATTCTACTAAATGATTAATGCGGGAAAAAGATTTTTTTATTTAATTTTATTTTTATTTGTTGGTAAATTCACGGAATATATTATAGTAGAGTAGCCTAATCCACAAATTATAAATAATATATAATATACACTGATGACATAAACTTTAACTTAATTATAATACTATACATTTTATTTACTTCTTTATCAAGTTATATTGTACCTACATAAGATATTATTATATTTGTAAAAAAGGATTTTTAATATAAATAAATAAATATATAAATATTATATAAAATTGTGGACATAATCCTTTAAATATAAATAAATTCCAATAACAAATTTACATGTAAAATATTTCATATTTAATTTTTGGAACCTAAATCCACTGACTGCCCACAACGTACTACAAAGTGATTTGGATCGGATACATAAATGGACAAAACGTTGGTTAATGAATCTGAATGCTTCCAAATGTACCGTTCTTCATATTGGGAAAAACAACCCACATATCCAGTACACCTTGGGTGAAAGCCTGATAACTCCAGTCAAGAAACAAAAGGATTTGGGCATTACTATCTCGGAGGATTTGAAATGGTGTGAACATATCACAATGATTGTTAAGAGAGCCAACTCTACTCTTTATCTTATCAAGAAATCATTTCACCACCTAAGTGTACAAGTTTTCCTAGAAATGTATAAAACTTATGTGAGGCCGATCCTAGAGTATGGGTTTCAAATATGGAATCCTTACTTTATCAAGGACATTACACTGCTTGAGAAAGTGCAAAGACGAGCAACCAAACTGTCAATTGGAATGGGTGGTCTGGAATACTCAGAAAGGCTGCAAATTTTAAAAATCCCAACTCTGCAGGAACGCCGGAACCGTGGGGATATGATTGAGACATACAAAATTTTACATGGCTATTATCACGTGCTGTAGTGTTATGGATAACTTGTTGAATCACAATCCACAACTGAGGGGCCATCACTTAGAGCTGAATAAAACATCCTTTTCCCTGAATCCAAGGAAACACTTCCTGACCAACAGGGTAGTGGATGCCTGGAATAGTTTACCGGATAAGGTTGTGAGTGCTGGAACACTCAATCAATTTAAAAACAGATTGGATGCACATTACAAAAATAAGCACATGATACAGGCCCATCAGCAATAGCTGCCTGCCTGTTAACTAATAATAATAAAATATTAACAAACAAAATAAACAAAACTAGAGTGATAGAGAAAATAACAACAAATTAATTAAGTGATAGAGAAAACAACAACAAATTAATTAAGTGATAGAGAAAATAACAACAAATTAATTAAGTGATAGAGAAAACAACAACAAATTAATTAAGTGATAGAGAAAATAACAACAAATTAATTAAGTGATAGAGAAAATAACAACAAATTAATTAAGTGATAGAGAAAATAACAACAAATTAATTAATTGATAGAGAAAATAACAACAAATTAATTAAATAATAAAGTTTGCGAGATGAAAAATAAATAAAATTATTATATAAAAAAAAAACATAATAAATTGAGCACCTCTTTCAAAACTTACATAAGGAATTTCATTATGCATAAAAAATATTAAAAAAATCCGATTTACGGTGAAGTTAATATTCATTTATATTATCATGGCCTGCGCTGAGGATTTTATTAAGATGTGGTTTGTATTTTATGTAAAATATGTCAATATCATCAAATTCAAAATTGTTTGGGGAACGATAGATAGAGGTTTCACTGTAATATATTTTTCATTATAAAAATTATTAATGAAAACATTTTCTTACAACATTCCAACCCATTTATTTAGTAGCCTAAATTGATACCAAATATTTTTTATTTATATTTGTTAAATGTAATACAACCCAATTAATTTATCAGGGTAGGCAAAGGTAATCAAACCCTAAACTTTCTTCTACTAACATACAATTATTACCACGCATTGTTTCATATAAATATAGAAAAAAATTAATATCAGCTTTGCTTGGTTTATTTAAAAAGGTTGGAAGATATTGCCTACTTGTTCACAATATATTCTGTATAAATATAAAATATAATTTTTCTATTATTTGTATTTGTAATTTTTTAAACCATTTTTTTTTCTTTCAATTCTCAACAGGTATTATATTCAATGCGTTATCTTAATATTTCTGTTAGGTTTATTGTGCTTTCAGTATTTTTTTTGTTTTTTTTTGTCTATGGACAAACATGTTTAGTAAAATAAAATTAATTTGTAGGACAATTGATATTGTAAGTCTTTAAAATGAGTGTCCTTAAATTGATATTAATATGGCACCTACTCGTTTCCCCGTAAATTATATGTCACATTATATATCACAGAACCAATAATACATAGACACGACATAAGCAGAATTTCTTGGGTCACACTGTCAGCACAATTTGGTGACAATCAGTATAATGTATTTGAATATTTTCCAAATGGTTTGGAATGAAAATTAAGACAGAACTCATCGCAATAATATCAAAAAATACATGTTGTTAACAAATTTAAATATCAAAAAGGAAATACTTTTTCTGCAATATAAATGTGTCATTTATATTTAAGGGGGGGACTGCTGCCAACTTACCATTTTTTCAATTTGATATACCATCATTATTTCTTATCAAATCGTTTTGAAAAAAATAATTTAGATAGTTTGGGTATTAATAAAGAAAAATATGATGTGACGTTGCATTAATGCTTCAGGTTTAGTAAATAAATCTAAAAAACATTTATTTTCCATTCAGCACCATTGCGAAATAAAAGTTTTTTTGGTTTATTAACCTAACCTGATGCATTAATGCAACGTTATATCGTATTTTTCCAGATATTTTGATCTTATTTAATTTATAAAAAAATATAATGCTCTATACCTTATAGTTTTTTAGAAATTTAAGATAAATGTCAAAAATGGGGTATGCTTATTATTTTCATACAAGAATATATACATAACATAATTCATGAACACCTTCATGATTTAAACATTGAATGTGTTTGGGATTTATTCACCTCACTTTATGTGTCAATCCTCTGGCATAAAGTCGTAGTTTATTTCAGCTCTGTTTGTATATTCTTTACTCTGTGGTCTATATAGTATAGTTAGAAAACGAGTTTTTGTCATGGATTTGGGCGGTTTGCACATATACCAACCAATCAAAAAACCACAAACTTGTACTCTGCCCAACCTACATGACATTTTCACGTTATTTATCGCTAACTGTACCATGGAGTAATTAAGATGAGACTAATATTGTTTTTATTTATTAATAATTTGTTTTTCATTTTTCAGGCAACACGGTCTCGGTGAACGGTGTCATATAGATATCTATATATTATATAAAATATATTAAATTGGAATTATTATATTAGAATTATTGAGTATAGTTGAGATATCATAGTGTTTAAGAGGAATTTAAATATCAGATTTGATATGAACATAGTTTTTATACGTTTGTTTAAATGATGTTATATTTTAAAGTCAATATAATATATATTATGTACTACTACACATCCATTTATTAATTATGAAACACAGCTTTAAGAGACAGATGAATCTGTTAGTAATGTATGTATTGATTATTGTAGTTTCATATAATATAATGCTAAAGAAATTGCGGGGAAGGGATGTGTGTATAAAACGGGAAAAATATTAAATAGCATCACCATTTTATTATAAACATTAAATATTTCATTACAATGTGTATATTTTGTTTTATTCCATTTTCAAATTAACAGAGTTCATGATGAATATGAGAAGTCATCAGGGGGGCAAGTCTGGTCAACGGGCGGAATCAAAACCATCCATGTTTACCCATATCATGGATATAATTATCTTATGGATTTCTATATCATCAGATATTATAGAGCTCCATAAGATAATTATATCCATGATATGGGTAAACATGGATGGTTTTGATGCCGCCGCTTGACCAGACTTGCCTCCCTGGTCAAGCGGTGAAATCAAAACCCTCATTGATAACCCATATCATGGATCTTATAGAGTTGTATAATATCTTAATATATTATAGAACTCCATATGATAATTATATCCATGATATGGGTAATCATGAGGGTTTTGATTCCATTGTTTGAGGAGACTTGTCCCCCTAAACTCTGTTTTTAATCTTATTCTTATTCTAGACCAGTTATGAAGAATTTTATAACAACATCAAACAATGCTAAAGTTGCCATTCATAATGCAATCATAGTGCCAACCCTTGACGTATGCAAGTACATATCCATCTTCCTACGTTCCCTAAAATAAGAATAAATTCTTGTGCTATAGGTGAACTAAATCGGTCGAGGCAGGATTCGAACTCGCGACCACTGGATTGCTAGCCCAGCGTGCTAACCGCTATGCCATCGACCCATCTTTATCATATTTATTTATATTATCTGTTATATATATATATATATATATATATATATATATATATATATATATATATATATATATATATATATATATATATATATATATATATATATATATATATATATATGTATGTATATATATATATATATATATATATGTATGTATATATATATATATATATATATATATATATATATATATATATATATATATATATATATATATATATATATATATATATATATATATATATATATATATATATATATCATTGTAGGCATAAGGTTTTTCTTATAAATTTCAAAATATAAATATTCAGTTTTATCCTGTTTTGGTACGTTTGATACGTCTTTTTCATACTTGCGTCCAAGTGTATATTTTTTGTATATTTTATATATGTCTTCCTATATTTTTCACGTCCATTTTTTTATCTTTATTACTGCTTCCGGAGTATATTTTTTGTATATTTTATATATATCTTCGTATATTTATCACGACCATTTTTTTATCTTTATTACTGCGTCCGGTGTATATTTTTGTATATTTTATATATTTCTTCATACAGTTTTCACGTCATATTCTTCTATCTTTATTACTACTTCCGGTGTATATTAAAAAACTTTCGTATGCATAATTGACATCGTTCTTGCGTCCATGTGTATATCATTCGATATTTTTTATTATTTTTTAACTTTATTACTACGCCGACCGCCGTGGGACAGTTGGTAAGCCGTTCGGTTTCTGTGCGGGCGTCCTGGGTTCGAATCCCAGCAGAGGAGATATTTATTTAAATTCATTTCTCACGCAAATATTGATATTGTATATTTCTACGTGGTTAAACCATCGGCTTCGCCCAAAATCTGACCTTCGGAGACTTGAAACCATAGATAAAATCCTGCAGATAAAATCCAATGTAGGATAATACTGATAAAATCCTGATTTCGGTGAAAACATAATAATTTACAATCGTATTTATTTTCTTATGAATCATGATGCAATAATAATGTAAGTACCTACTTAGGTACATATTTCACTACGTACAATAAAATATATTATAGGCATAGAAAATAAACTGTCACCAAGCTTTAAAATATTCTTTTACCCTTTATATTAATTTAATTTTTAATATAGATGCCGGTGTGTCAAAAATATGCGCAAGTCGAGCTTCTTTTATAGGATAATGCACACCCGCTCTCACCTGCCGATGGTAACCCCACATTGTGTGGATCGCATTGAGGATCAATCCATGATAGTGTACAGTATAATACCAATGATTAACAATAAAATGAATGAGTTTGTTAATATTTTATTTATTTACATAAGGTACAAAAGAATATCATTATTAAACAATAATAGTAGGTATTCAACATTCATTTCGAAATGAGTGTTGTATACTATTCAATATCACATTCTAAATAATCATGGACAATCATATATATTTTTACTAGTTGCATGTAACTCATGAGATCCAACTGTCGATAGCGATAGTATGTATAGTTGAAGAATAAGTACCAAACTATAAACACTTAAATCCAAATTATTGAACATTTTAAGATATTTTGTTTTCTATACAACACATGTAGGTATGTTTGTCAAGATAGGAAAGTATGGAGGTCAGTCCTTTTATCCTACCCAGAATATGAAATCAGCATGATGGTATGTGTGTATGTTCGGAGATTTAAGTATCAAACTGTAAATATGTACTTACATATAATATTGTGTATAGGCGACTGCCATAGAAATCGTATGAAGCAATGTCTTCACTAAATTCAATTTATATAAATTTGAGATATGTACTACTTCAATGTTACTATGTTTTATAGAAAATTAAATTATCTATTTGAATTGTTTCGGCTTTTTTCGATATTTTTAAAAACTTAGGAAATATAGGCAGTTAATCACATATATTTAACATAAAAAAATGTTTTTCTTAATAAAAAATGTTTGAGAAACTCTGGAATTTATTTGAAAAAATTCGTTTGAGATTTTGTATTTGTATAATATGTTCGTACCAATTTTCAGCGTTCAAGCTTTTATGGTTTCTGAGATATATGGAAAAATAATGTATAAATTCAAAAGTTGATACAAAAATATCCTGACTGAATGATACCCTGACTGAAACAAAAATTCAAAATTCTGAGTATAAAAGTTTGGGCTCAATTTTTTTTAACAATTTTTATAAAAATTGAATTTAGTGACGACATTGCTTCATACAATTTGTATGGCAGTCGCTTATACACAATATGTAAGAAGACTAACTTAATAGTTTGATAGGTACTTAATATCCAAACATACATACAGAACCATCACGCTGTTTTCATATTCCGGGTAGGAAAAGAGGACTGACCTCTATACTGTCCTATCTTGACATACATACCAACATGTCTTAAAATTTTCAATATTTTGTATTTATGGGTTTATAGTTTGATTCTTATTCTTCAACTATACATACTATCGCTATCGACAGTTGGATCTCATGTGTTACATGCAACTAGTATAATAAAAATTCATGATATCATTCCATCATTTTAAACTCAGATTGTCTATTTTAAAGTTTTAAAAATGATATAAGAGGAACTTAATTTGGAGATGTGGCAACAATATCACGAGGTGCACTTTTAAGTGGAACACAGAATAACCTTATTAGGAAATGGCGTGATAGTTATGAATGCAAATGTTTTCTTTCTGCACACTGACGATGGACAGTCTGTTAATAGATGCCCATGTATAAATTTAATGTAATCAAAAAATTACCTTAAATTTATTTAATAAATTTAAAGCAGATCAAAAGTTATAAGGGGAAACGGACTCACACACACGCGCACACACAGACACACGAAATGTTCTACTCCGAATTCTGAGTAAATCCGTGTATGGAACATATATGCTGCGAAGCCTCTATGTTGGTGTTTCATGACTTCAAAATTTGAAAAGCCGTGAAAAAAGTAGACCCTGTATACAATTCTCGCGTATCCTGGCTTGAAACATTGTCGATAGGTATGTTAAGAGAACAAAGTTCTCTTGAACAAATCGACAGTTGAAATATGTAATTAAGATAAACGCAAAAAAACAATAATAAACTAGTTGCATGTATTGTAATACATGAGATCCAACTGTCGATAGCGATAGTATGTTAGTTGAAGAATAAGTACCAAACTATAAACCCATAAATACAAATTATTGAATATCTTAAGATATTTTGTTTTCTATACAACAGATGTAGGTACCTATGTATGTCAAGAAAGGACAATATGGAGGTCAGTCCTTTTTTCTAACCAGAATATGAAAACAGCAAGATGGTATGATTGAAGATATTATATAGAACATAAGATATGCTGCGAAGCCTCTATGTTTGTGTTTTTTGCATGTAATAAGTCCACTACGACATACAAAATGTTCCTAATTCGCGCATCTTGGCTTAATACTGTCGATATGTTTAGATAAATAAAGTTAGTACAACGTCTGCCGGGTTTCGCTAGTTAAGTAAAATTTTAAAATTTTGTTGAAAGTATCATTATTATTTTATTTTCTTGGCAAATACAGGATACTGTGGTGGGTTCGATAGAGAATGTGTAACAAGAGTTAAGCTAAACGATCGCTAATCAATGTGTTATCTGATCTGCGTGACGAACGGGAAGTCTATAATACAAGCCTAAATCCCTTTTACGGAAGTGTAGAAATTTTGTTTACCACTGACAAATTTCTATTTAAGCCGGGACGCGGCCGATCTATGGATTGAAAAAAGGTTAAGTAATTATACGCACTCCTCAAAGTTTCACTGTAAATCATTGATTTCAATAATATACGGAGTAAATGAAATGACCCTTGACTTGTTACATACAAATACGCGGCCGTCGATACAAAAATTGGATGGACCAAGATTGGATAGTATCCGTAGGTTATAATATTCTCTTTGAACACTAGTTGCATCGTTGCATGTATCGTATGAGATCCAACTGTCGATAGCGATAGCATGTATAGTTGAAGAATAAGTACAAAACTATAAACCCTTAGATTATATATAATTCTATGTATAAACCCATAAATCCAAATTATTGAATATTTTAAGATATTTTTTTTATACAGCACATGTTGGTAAGTATGTCAAGATAGGATAGTATGGAGGTCAGTCCTTTTTTCCTACCCAGGGAATATAAACAGCCTGATGGTATGTTTGTATGTTTGGAGCTTAGATTATATATGATATGGAGATTAATTATCAAACTATAAAGTCTTCCTTGATATCGTGTATAGGTGACTGCCATACAAATTGTATGAAGCGATGTCTTCACTAAATTTAATATTTACTAGTTGCATGTAACACATGAGATCCAACTGTCGATAGCGATAGAATGTATAGTTGAAGAATAAGTACCAAACTATAAACCCATAAATACAAATTATTTAATATTTTAAGATATTTGTTTTTCTATACAACACATGTAGGTACATATGTATGTCAAGATAGGATAGTATGGAGGTCAGTCCTTTGATCCTACCCAGAATATGAAAACAGCATGATGGTATGTACGTATGTTTGTTTGGAGATTAGTATCAAACTATTAAGTCTTCTTAGATATTGTGTGAAGGCGATTGCCATAAAAATTGTATGAAGCAATGTCGTCACTAAATTCAATTTTAATAAAAATTATTAAAAAAAAATTGAGATGTGCTTATACCATGTTAATATTTTTTATAGAAAATTAAATTATCTAGTCGGGGTGTTTCGGCTTTTCTTGATATTTTTAAAAAAATTGGAAATATAGGCAGTTAAACTCATAAATTTATCATAAAAAAAATATTTTTCTTAAATCTAACTTTTATGGTTTCTGAGATATATGGAAAAATAAACCAAAATTTCAAAAGTTGATAACCCCTGACTGATACAAAAATTCACATTTCTGAGTATAAAAGTTTTGTATAAAAATTTGGGCTCTGTGAATTGAGCGGACCAAAAGTTATAAGGGGGAGACAGACACACACACACACCACACACACACACACACACACCCTCTCTCACACACACACACACACACACACACACACACACACACACACACGCACGCACACACGCACGCACGCACGCATGCACGCACGCACGCACGCACGCACGCACGCACGCATGCACGCACGCACACACACACACACACACACACACACACACACACATAAAATGTTCTACTCCGAATTCTGAGTAAATCCATGTATGGGAACATATATGCTGCGAGGCCTCTAGTTGGTGTTATTAGCATGCAAAATGTCCACTACACCATACAAAATTTTCCTTCGTACACGCATCTTGGCTTAATAATGTCGATTAATTAAGAGAATTGAATTCTCATGAACGAATCGACAGTTGGATAAAATATTGTTTAACTAGTCGCATGTAACACATGAGATCCAACTGTTGATAGCGATACTATGTGAAGTTGAAGAATAAGAATCAATCTATAAACCCATAAATCCAAATTATTGAAAATTATAACACATGTTGGTATGTATGTCAAGATAGGACAGTATGGAGGTCAGTCCTCTTTTCCTACCCGGAATATGAAAACAGCATGATGATTCTGTATGTATGTTTGGAGATTAAGTATCAAACTATTAAGTCTTCTTACATATTGTGTATAGGCGACTGCCATACAATTTGTATGAAGCAATATCGTCACTAAATTAAATTTTTATAAAAATTGTTAAAAAAAAATTGAGATGTGCCAATATAATGTTGATATTTTTTATAGAAAATTAAATTATCTAGTTGGGTTGTTTCGGGTTTTTTCGATATTTTTAAAATATTGGAAATATAGGCAGTTAAACTCATAAATTTATAATAAAAAAAATATTTTTCTTAATAAAAAATGTTTGAGAAATTTTGGAATTTTTTTTAATAAATTAATTTGATACTTCGTATTTTTCTATGTTCACACGAATTTTCAGCGTTCTAGCTTTTATGGTTTCTGAGATATATGGAAAAATAAACCAAAAATTTAAAAGTTGATAACCCCTGACTGAAACAAAAATTCAAAATTCTGAGTAAAAAAGTTTTGTAGGTCTATAACTGTTAATATATTCTGAAATTTTGGGATCTGTAAATTGAGCGGATCAAAAGTTATAAGGGGGGAGGGACACACACACAGACACGAAATGTTCTACTCCGAATTTTGAGTAAATCCGTATATGGAATATATACATTTATGAAAAGATTTGACAAATACGACTAGATCAGGGGCAAGTCCGGCCAAGAAGTGAAATCCTGGATATAATTATATTAGATATCTTAAGATATTATAGAATCCACATGAAAATTATATCCTTGATATGGGTAATCGTGAGGGTTTTGATTTCACCGATTGACGGGACTTGTCTCCTTGAGTTTAAAATACATTAAATATCTGTTGTGCATAAAAATAATACAACTTAGTGCAGAATATTTCTTACCCAATAAACTTTCAGTTTCTGATGTAAGTGCGTATTTTTAAATAAAAAACCCGCATTCATGAAAAAAAAAATACCTGATGTTATTGATCACATGGCTATTCTCATGATTTTACCATCCAAATACGTGGACAGTATGGAGGTCAGTCCTCTTTTCCAACCCGGAATATGAAAACAGCCTGATGGTATGTATGTATTTGGAGATAAAGTAACAAACTATAAGGTCTTCTTACATAATATACTGTGTAATGTGTATAGACGACTACCATACCATACTTAGGAAGCATGTTTCAGCGTGATGGAAGATTGGAAAAAGATATTGAAAGGAGAGTAACGGCAGGTAATAGAGTGAACGGTGCATTAAGACCAGTAATGGCAGACCCAATTATTTCGAGGCAAGCGAAGCTCGCGGTACACAATGGTATCGTCGCACCGACTCTAATGTATGCTAGTGAGACATGGACATGGCAGAAGACGCATGAAAGTAGAATTAACTCGGTTGAAATGAGGTCACTAAGACGAATGTGTGGTAAAACGATGTATGATAGAATAAGAAATGAGGATATTAGACGAGAATGTATGATTGAAAGAAATATCGTAAGTAAGATTAAAATAAATTCCCTAAGGTGGTTCGGCCACATAGAAAGAATGAAAGATGACCGTCTGACAAAAAAAGTATACAAGTCTGATAAAAGAGGAACGAAAAGTAGAGGTCGGCCAATAAAAATTTGGCACGATCACATAAATGGGATTTTGAAAGATGGTGATGTAAGAAGTAAGAATAATAGAAGAGCGTGTATGAGACGATGTATGAACGTGAATGAGGCGAGGAAGGTATTTCAAGAGAGAGGAGTCTGGCATTCGGTTCTCTCTGCCTACCCCAAATAGGGAAATGGAGTGATGGTATGGCTATGGGACTACCATACAAATTGTATGAAGCGAAGTCGTCACTAAATTCAATTTCAATAAAAAATGTTAAAAAGAAATCGAGATGTACTGCTACAATGTTAATATTTTTTATAGAAAATTAAATTATCTAGTTGGGGTATTTCGGATTTTTTCGATATTTTTTAAAACTTTGGAAATATAGGCCGTTAAACACATAAATTTATCATAAAAAAATATTTTTCCTAAAAAAAAATGTTTAAAAAATGTTGTTTGGTTATTTTTAAAAAACTTATTTGAGATTATGTATTTGTTTATTTGTGGTACCAATTTTCAGCGTTCTAGCTTTTATGGTTTCTGAGATATATGGAAAAATAAAGTAAAAATTCAAAAGTTGATAACCCCTGACTGAAACGAAAATTCAAAATTCTGAGTATAAAAGTTTTGTAGGCCTATTACTATTTATATATTCTGAAATTTTGGGCTCTGTGCATTGAGCGAATCAAATGTTATAAGGGGGGGGACACACAGACGTCATGACACACAAAATATAGATAAATAAAAAATATCAAATTGATGTTTTCAAAAAAATTCTAGAAATTCTCAAAAAATTTTTATTAATAAAAATATTTATCATGATAAATTTATGTGTTTAAATATGTGTTTCCAAAGTTTTTAAAAATATCGAAACAAGCCGAAACACCAAAACGAGATAATTTAATTTTCTATAAAAAATATTAACATTGCAATAGTCAGTAAGTAGGTACGCGCATCAGAGTAACAATAAACAAATTGATAGTATTATGAACGATGTAAAAATAAAAGTAAGTAGGTACGCGCATGAGAGAGTAACAATAATCAAATCAACATATAGTATGAACTTTTTAAAACTGAAAGTAAGTAGGTACGCGCACGAGAGAGAGTAGGTATCAATACATATATCGACAGTTGTATGAAGTCGTAAAAATAAAAGTAAGTAGGTACGCGCTTTTTCAAGGCAATATTTAAAATGCGTTGAATTGTATTCATTTTATCGCGAAGGTCACAGAGACATGGTAGAACAGTATTGAGTGCAGACGCAAGACGATCGGAGCCATATATATAAATCACCTTCAAAATATACTCCGAACAAATCTCCGTGCGGCCAAGGTCAACATGTAATATTTTGCCGCGGATGCAAAACGATCGGTGGCTTAGTAAAAATATACACCTTCAAAATATACACTGAACAAATCTCCGTGCGGCCAATGGTTGAACTAATAATATTCATTTCAAGATATTTTGATATTTTTTTTGCTTCCATGTAAATTTTTGCCAGTTGATTCTCTATGGTATAAGCAACAGAATGGTAGTTTTTGGCGTGAAAATTATCTTGCGTCCGTATACCGGACGCGAAAAGTTGGTGGACGCAACAACCCTATACGAATTTCACATAGGTGACGCAACAAGTATTGCGGGATATATATATATATATATATATATATATATATATATATATATATATATATATATATATATATATATATATATATATATATATATATATATATATATATATATATATATATATATATATATATATATATATATATATATATATATATATATATATATATATATATATATATATATATATATATATATATATATATATATATATATATATATATATATATATATATATATATATATTTTTTAATTGTATTATATATATTTAAATGTAGCTGTGAGGCACCGGCTTAGAATAGTGCTTCCATTCTTTTAAATCATTGTTTAAATCGAAAATACAACAGGCAACAATAACATCTCACATATGTAGTTCAGCAATGAGGTTCACCACCCATTCTGAATGTAGTGCCTTTTTTGGTGAAACGAGACTGGTGTGTGGGTATACATAGATGTGTTGTTCTCCCTTTTATAAGGCAATGCACACCCGCACACCTTTCGCTGGTTACCCCACATTGTGGGATATGCCGTGATGGTATGAATGAATGAATAATTGTATTATAGTTACTTTGTTTTTTTCCTATTACTTACTTGCTTTCCGTGTCTTCGTTTCGTTGTATCTGTTCCAACATTGATTCTTTATCATGAAGTGTGTCTATGGATATTAGTGGTATTTGTGAAAGGGTATATGTGGGATTAAAAAATATTTTAATTCGTGGAAATAACATATTTTTTATTTATATTAAATATCGCCCAATCATCGAACCGGCATTTGTCTCCACATATCATATCATATTTTATTTTATTTGCAACATTTTCATTAATTGGAAGGAACTATACTTGCAAAAATATTCTTTACAGTTTATCAGGAAATGAGGTATTAATATCCTGGGAACAATTTCTAACTATTGTTTAGCTGAAGCGTTTGTAAGTACATGTTAACAATTATTATTGGAAATTTTATATCTATAGGAAAGCAATGTTTATTTATTTTTTAATATAATAACTTATAATGAAGGCATTGTTCAAACAATTTCATCTTTATTATTTAAACATGTTTTAACTATTTATTATTAATGTCAAGGCCCATTGTGCTTCACCATTTATCATTCAAAAGGAAGTCAACATATTTTATAGTTATTATAATCTTATTGATAAAAGTAACATATATGTTTGTTCTTCATAAGCTCCCATGACCAACTCTACACAAATAAATACATTAACATTTTCAAAAGAATAATTAAATGGGAAATATATGATTCATTGCATCAAAATATCCTGATAAAGAGAAAATGTCAATTTTATTGTTCAATAAAGAATTTTATGTAACGCGACGTCCTATGTAGGCGATTCAAAGCGAACGCAATTGCGAAGCGATCCGAAGCGGTTACACGCGAATTCAAAGCGATGCGGTGCAACGCGGCGGCTCTGTCCTACGTGCGCGTGAACCGCGCTTCTGACAATATACTTAACAAAAAAAAACTATGGCACCGCTTCCAATTCGCGCGAAAATATCAAACCAACTGATCGCGTTCACTTCGTGCCGCGCCGTCGTGTAACCCTACTCGCAGTTGGTAACGTAGGACATTTCCATAGTTACCCTCTTCATGTTCGCTTTGAATCGCTTACGTAGGACGTCGCGTTAGTGTGTATTTTAAAATCTCAGATAAATTAACAATAGTCTAGTTTTATAACCTTACTGATTAATGAAAAAGATATTGTTAAAATAGTTGTATCGAATCTACAATTTTAAACAAAATTTAAAAAAAAATGTATGCAAAGCATGACAAATGAATGGTAACAATCATAAAAATGTTTTTTTGAAACAGTGGCTACGGATTGAATGATTGAAATGGTGGACTTATTGATTGAAATAAATAAGAAAAAGCATTGAAAAACAGGAGGACAAAAGGGGAAATAATAAAAAATTAAATATTCATTTTAAAACATAAGTTTAATGCCAAATAAAATCTACATACATTAAATTACAAAAATAAAACATAGATTTAAATTACAAAATAAACATAGATTTTAAAAGAAAGAATGTTTATATGTCATAATATATTAAGGATGTATTTATTATGATAGAGGCAAATTATTAACAGCGATGAAATGTCGAAAATAAATAATAAACAAAAAAATAAAATATTAAGTGCATTCTAAAATAAAGACAGCTGCCAATGGGTGCTGTGCTAAGGGGAATTCATAATCAACAAATAAATTATAAATTAATTAATATCTTTTAATGTGCAGATATTATTAATCATTTCAAAGGCGCATGTTTAATCTGGTTTTATGTTGCACATGTTAATTATAAGATACAATAATAAATAAAATGTGTATGTAGTATTTATTATGCAATTTATTTAGAGCACTCTTGTATATAACACAATATCAGTCACAGATTCGCGTAACTTTTGTCACAATCAATAAGTGTTTTCCGATACATTGGAAATTTGTCAAATTCACATTTACACAATAAAATATTAAAATCAACATTATAGACTTTGAAAATATTTTTATATACATAATATATTATGAACAACGAACGGCTCTATTTACTAAAAGAATCATCAGGATCTGTTTAAAATATAATTTTACAGTTATATTTTACAGATGTTTTTAACAAATTATTAACTATTTCTCTGTACAATCACATGATCAGTCCTGACACATACCGAGTCATCCTAACCTCACAAAACTCTCAAGTGTCTCGTTCTATATTCAAAAAATCATCAAACAACTCGTCCAAATACATGGATATTAAGTAATTCCATAGATATTTCAACACAAATTTCAAATCATATTTAAAATTGGAAAAAGCATTTATAAAGAAAATGTAGGATTTTTTACAGTTCAATCAATACTTTTTTTTAAATTTCTTTATAAATAAAACTATATTTTTTTGTACGTGTCGACACTGAAGGCGTAAGCATAAATAATCCATCATAAAACCTGCAAGTGCCTAATTTTTCAGGTAGAAGACTTTGGAACTTTGTATTTTTACTTGGTCAATTTGCGATACGATAACTTTTCGAATATTAAAAAATAATGAGCTTGTGAGCTATTCAAGATAAAAATTGAAACAAAACAAAGAATATTTTATCATTTAAAATATAACAAATCACAATTTCGGTACATTAAATAAATTAATAACATATTCACAATATGAAACATCGCAACATAAAATTATACAATTATTTACATATATAATATTATAATGTCTGTCTATATTTTACATTGTTTTAATGTGCAACAACGACTGATCAACATAAAGATAAATAATATGATGGGGTCATCAAAATATCAATCAACATTACACTGTCTTGGATGTATCGCGTAAATGATATGATAATAAATAACTAGAGCTCAATATGAGCATCACACGCACGCAGGTATATCATCTTAGTCCAGTTAATATAATCTCTGTTATGTGATCAATCTGGCCTGGCTTCCTAACATATGTAAATATAAGAAAGAAGGCTGTAGATAATTTCTAATATTGATATAAAAATGATCAAATCTTAAACGGCTTGTACATTGAAATTGAATATATTTTAACTACACAAATACGCCATGTCCAATATTCAGTTGACAAAGAGAATCAAACGTCATTATATGTTCTTTTATTCTGAATATTAATACAGACAAAACTTTAACCAATAAATTATTTATTGTAACGCCATCTATTGAGAAATTAGTTTATTTGTAAACAATGAAAGCAACAGTCCTTATTATGAGATGACGGTGTCTCGCACGATGTCACCCCTGAACTGCGCCAGAAATATTATTTCATTTTTGGCTTGTTTACCTACTTGTACCAATGTGTATGTTAATCGAATATTTTTTAATTCCATATATGCAAACATTGGATTTTATTCGCTTTCGGGAGTCAAATGATATTTTTATTGACAAACATTTTTTTTTAAAAATCTCAATAGCGATAAAGTTGGGATATTGTAGAAGAACCAGGAACTCGAGGCACCTACAGGGCTTACGACCTGTCATCGGCTGGTTTACGTGATCACTTTATGCGCTTGCGCAACGTTCACCAATTATGCCTTATTGAGTTCCCTTGTCAATTGTAATTTTTGAAAGTCCTATGTATTTGAATAGTGTGTTAACAATTTACCTGAAAATAAGGAATTGACATCTGTGCGAGACACCGTCATCTCATTTATAAGGACTGTTGCTTTCATTGTTTACAAATAAACTAATTTCTTAATAAATTATTTCAAAAAACTTACAATGACAATATTACATAAAATAAAATCATAAACTGCCGTTAGCATCAAGGTTTAGGAAACTTTTCTGTGCAATTAATTGTATATATTGTATCTCTGTATGTACAAAAGCTGTAATTGATTGTATTTTACTGATTATATTTTACAATCAAAAAACGTTTACATCTTATTTATATTTGGTTAATCTCTGAATGTGGCAAAACAATCTGTCACTAACTAACCTAACCTAACCTGGTTTTAATTCTTCATTGACAATGATAGAATTGGAACAGTGTATTTGTGTTTATTATATATAATTCTTTATATTGTGATAAATGATTACACATACTAATTATTAAATAGAGCATTTTTATCAAATATCAAATTAAATTTGAATAACGGCACAGATTTCAAAATACATTTGCGATTTTCTTAAATATTTTCAAATAAAACATAGTTTATAGGAGATATTACAATATTATTCGAAGTGAGGTATTTTGCGAACACTTATAGACGAGAGGATATGGTATCTCGGTATTAAACAAATTCAATCAAATAGAGAACCTTTGGTACAATTATTTAATGTTTGAAGAATTTCTCACTAAATACCGTGTGGTGATATTTGTTTATGTGTTGTGAAGATGACATAGTCGCTCAAGAATTGTGTTTGACGTAAAATCAGTCCAGACAGAAGATGTGTCAGAAGAAAGAAGGCTGTTGATTATTCTACGATGGATACCAAAAGTGGCAATGATAGAACATGCTGTCGTCAGGATGTTAAGGCAGGATAGGGCCAGTCTAGTTGGAGGCGGCGGTCACTTGGGAACCACTGTTAAGCTTCTGGTCCCCGACGGCCGCCTGCTTGCAGAAATCACTGAGGTGCCTCATCTGTTGACAAGAGAAAAAAGATATAAAGAAACAATACAACAACACAGGAGTCAATGAATATAAATTGTGAACAAATTTCATATAGATGAAGATTAAAAGTGCCAGCTTAGCTTTCAATTATATAATACTAATCTTGAGAAATGAAAACATTTAATAATATTGTGATTGTTGACATTATGGTTCTAGGTTTAGAAGTTAATAGTTTGCAATAATTTTATGCTCAGAAATCAATGATTTTACATAAAGACTATGATACAACCAAAGTGAAATGCAATTTATTTATTTTATGAGACACTCACAGAAAAATAGACGATACAATTAATTACATTTAATTACATATACCTACATAAACAACAAGTCATGTCAACACACTTGTGTCTACTGCATGGTAATAAGAAAAAAAAAACAAATTGTATTACAGAGTTTTATTAGATGTGAACCTTATTATTAACAGCTATATAGTCGTTTTTTTTTCACAAAAATATGAGTGAGTTGGATGGCAAATGATGATCACAGATTATTTTTTATTTTATGTAACGCAAACAAGTCATAACACGCAAGCAGTGCTTGGGTTGGTGTGATAGGATGCATGCAGCGCCCGCGAACACTGCTCGTTCAAAAGCATGAAGTGGTTAATAATAGACAAAACACAATGTAATGATATTATGTCATCTCAATTTGTACAAATATTTAAAATCTAAGGAAACGTCTATCAACTCGTTTGCTTAGGTCAGGTCGGTTTAATCAATGCAATCATATTGGAAATAGTTTAACCCTTTGAACGCGTTAAGCAACAAAATAAAATTTGATCAGAAAAATGCAAATTTTCAATAAAAATAAAGTATTCTATAAAATTTCTTTAATTTTTTTTTAATCAATATCTTGATTTAATACACCAAAAAATAGTTGTCACATTATATTTTGGGGGGTGGGGGGCTCAAAAAATTTAATTCAAATATATTTTTTTTTTTTGCATCCAAAAGTAACGTTTTTTACATGCCATGGACTATAGTCGATTTACGCGTCAGAAGAGGAAAAAAATTCGGGCGACTTTAGTCGATTTACGCGTTCAAAGTGTTAAGTAAAGTGCATTATTTGTGTTGAGTGGTCCAATTAAGTGGAATTCACTGCCTCCAGATGTTCGCAGTGCTCAAAGTAAGAGCACTTTCATGTATAGAACTCTGTTATACCCCCAAAATATGGAGGGAAGTAAAAGTGGTGTTCATACCCAAAGGAGGTAAAACATCTAACGCTACAACCAAGGATTTCAGACCAATAAGTCTATCCTCGTTTGTCATGAAAACGCTAGAGAGACTCATAGAGACACACATCAGGAGTAAAATTGAACCTTCAATGTGGTCAGAGTCCCAGCATGCATACAGTAAAGGGAAATCTGTTGAAACAGCCCTACATACTCTAGTACAGAAAATTGAGAAATCGATGAAGTACAAAGAATATACATTGGTAGCCTTTCTAGATATAGAAGGGGCCTTTAATAATATTAAATACGAAAAGATAGCTCAGTCCTTGGAGAAACTAGGGATAGAGACTTCGCTTACAGAGTTTATCGATCATATGTTGAGAAATAGGGTCATAAACTCGGAACTTGGAGACTCAAAGGTAAGAAGATACCCAGTGAAGGGTACACCCCAAGGGGGTGTTCTATCACCTCTTCTATGGAATTTAGCCTTAAACGAACTGTTGATGGAATTGGACAACATTGGCGTTACGGTAATCGCGTATGCGGACGACCTCGCCATAGCAGTGTCGGGGAAGATTCCCAACATACTCACATCTCTTTTACAGAGAGCATTAGGTAGGATAACTCGATGGTGTAACAGCAGTGGGTTGGGAGTCAACCCAAGGAAAACGGAGTTAGTCCTATTCACAAATAAACGGGTAATCCCGACCTTCACGTTGCCAACCCTGGAGGGAGTGACACTAGAGATCTCAGCCCAAGCTAAATATCTGGGACTAATTCTGGATAGGAAGCTGAACTGGAAGCCCAATATGCAGGAGAGAGTACGGAAAGCTACAAATGCGCTGTACACCTGCAAAAAGATCGTGGGAAAAAGCTGGGGAGTGCACCCGAAGATAACCCACTGGATGTACAAGGCGGTCATAAGGCCAATCATGATGTATGGGGTGGTGGTATGGTGGCATTCCTTGAAAAAAGGGGCACACCTTAAGGAGCTGGCAAAAGTTCAAAGACTAGCTGAAGTGACAATCACTGGCTGTCTAAGAACTACACCAACTAAAGCTCTTGACACCATCCTGCACCTGATTCCGCTTGACCTCCTTGGGAAACAAATGGCGGCAAACGCTGCCCTAAGAATGAATAATGTTAACCCTTGGAAGGGGACTCATATTGGGCACTCCATGATTCTTCAGGAGTACAAACAACCATCCGAAGGTATTGACCACACCATTCCCAAACCCTTCTTTGAGAATGGGTTCTCCACCCAAATCCCCTCGAGGGAGATGTGGAAGGAGAACGCAATTCACCATGGTGAGGCCCAGATGGTGATATACACAGATGGGTCGAAACTGGACGGAAGGGTGGGTGGAGGGGTATTTTCGGAGCAACCAAATATCAATATCTCATTCAGGTTGCCAGACCACTGCAGTGTTTTTCAGGCAGAGATCCTGGCGATTCAAGAAGCAATAGGATGGATACAAAGGGCCGCAATGCAAGGCAGCGAAGTCCGTATCCTCACAGACAGCCAAGCAGCGATCAAGGCTCTGCGAGGCGCATTAACGACCTCTAAAGTTGCCCTGAACTGCCGCACAGCATTAAACAAAGCAGCCGAGCGGTTTAACATACTTGTTATGTGGGTACCAGGTCACAATGATATAACAGGTAACTGTAAGGCAGATGAACTGGCCAGGGCAGGTACCCTGTTACCTTTAGAAACAATAAATCATCGACCCGGGGTTCCCATGGCAACATGTAAACTCCGGGTCGATGAGAAAACGATAACTCGTGCCAATCAAAGATGGTCTGAAGAAAGCACGTGTGCCATTGCCAAACAAACATGGCCAAAATATGATCTCAAAAGAACAAGGGAGATGCTCTCGTTCAGAAGGGACTCACTAGCCAGAGTCACATCGGTATTAACAGGGCACTGGCTCATAGGAAAACATGCCAGAAGGCTTGGTTTAGAGGCATTTGATTATTGCAGAGCATGCCAAGACGAAGAGGAAGAAGAGACGGTAGTCCACTTCCTCTGTCAATGCCCTGCTCTCTCCAGAAATAGGAGGAAATTCTTGGGAAGTTTCTTCTACGATGACCTGATGGACATAGCGTATGCTGACATTAGCGACGTTCTGACATTTATTAACCACTCAGGCTGGTTCAATGTGGTTTAGTGAAGGGGAAGGACAACCCCACTGTGGTATCACAAAGGGCCAACCGGCCTAAGTGTGTTCTCCTTGGAGAGCTGCCACTCAAAAAAAAAAAAAAAGAGCACTTTCACTAAAGGACTGAAAACAGCTTTGTTTCGTCTGTCAGCGCCCTTGAAATGATCTTGATCATTAAACGGCGCTATATAAATTATTATTATTATGAATTACACATAATAATATACAGTATACTGTCACTGTATATTATTAACAATGTGGCAGGTGTGCATTACCTTACTAAAGGAAACAATACATACACATGCGTGTATTCCCGCACACCAGTCTCGTCTCACCTAAAAAGGCACTACATTCTTTATTATTAAAATGAATGTGTCCTTGTTAAACAAGTACATAATATATCTTCCTTCATTCCCTAAATTAAGCTTGTGCTATAGGTAAACGAAATCGGTCGAGGCAGGATTCAAACTTGCGACCACTGGATTACTAGCCCAGCGCGCTAACCGCTCTGCCATCGACCCATCTGAAGAGTGGTGAACCTCATTGCTGAACAATGTGAGATATCATTGTTGCCTGTTGTATTTTCGATTACCCGGCTCTTACGGGGCAGCCGAAAACGATGATAACATAAAAGAGTGGAAGCACTATTCTAAGCCGGTGACTTACAGCAAAAAGTATTAAAATACCATAAATTTAATGTTGTTAGATGGAGCGAGTATAATAGTGTGTGTATATATTTACATATATATCGTCGTTTACTCACTATATTTATATTATAAAATATTTATTACATCAGATGAGGAACTGTGAGATGATCCCGAGGACGGTAACTTTCTTCTGTCTGGTTGTGGCTGATGGACAGCGCTACTTGATGAACGCTCACTGCTCCAACATCTAAAAGTATTAAAAAATCAATTAATATTACGCAAACAATATACAAAGCAACACACGACGTCCTTAAGAATATAGTAAATTTACAGAGACGAAACTTACAAACCTTTTGACTGTTTAAAATCTAAAATAAATATTTTATAAACAATGGTGAAGGGTGGAAAATATCTCTAAATATTTTTAAATACAGACAATAATAATAAGATGTAATGTGAGAGAAAGACCGAGACCCAAATGCACAGTCCTAGGTACATAAATACTAACTCCTTACCTCACTGGAGTATTTAGTATTCTTAAGTTAGCAATTGCGTTGCAGAGACATTACTAACTAAATACTACGCCAAACTTAAGGTCGATGGGCATAGAATTTCACATTATTGTGTGTGAAGAAAAGAGATAGATAGTTTTCTATGGGTTTATACTGACTTTTAAAATGTATTTTTGTCATAACAACACAAATACATGCAGCCAAGCTCACACTGACACCTCTATTTCACGATTCTCCTGAAATTCTAGTGGATCATCTCCATCGAAAACTTCTCATATTTTAGTATTAAACCACGTAAGGTTCCTCGCGATCAACCTTACTTTTTGACAGTTCGCAAATGTTACTTTATGCCAATGCGCATACGCTAAGTATTTAGATTTGTCTCTGCAATGCAATTCTCATACAAAAACTTCGTAGCATCCTTAAGTTATGAAGCCACATGATCTCTTAACTTAGACGAGCGGCTGTGTAATGAAAACATGGTTAGTATTTAGGTCGGACTCTGCATTCGGGCCTGAGTGTCATATGCGTTATGTCTGCATAGTTTGAAAAATTTCACACAGATGTCAGTAGCGTCAAATATTAGTATATATTACACATTCTGAATTAAAGGAAGCTATAATATAACTTTCAATTAATTTTCCAAGAAAATAAACAAAGTTTTTTATTAATTATATTAATATAACGTAAGTCTCACAAAGGTATTAAAGGTATTCTTATTCTCTGGTTAGTTAGTATATACCTGTCATGCAGTTGATGTGATGGAGCTAGTGAAGCGAAGCACTCGGCGCACACTCTGACTGGACTAAATAGCTGCTCATTGGGCAGTGGAGTTGTGTTCTCAGAACATTCTGCGCAGAAAATGCGTCCACAGCTTCTGCGGGCAACAACAAATACACTCAGATTCTCAAAACATACACACAAATAGCAATCCAAACAACTAAAAATAAACTCAATATAACTATCTAGATGTTAATGTTCTACAAAATTTAACTACTGAAAGATCTGAAGACATAATTCTTTAATGTAGTGCGAAGCTAAGTCATGCAGAGCCTCTAAAATCTACTAATTATTATAGGCCCTTCAACCAGTGTGTTAATTTGTAAAGAAAAGGCCTTAAGTCTTAGGCTCTTTTATCTTTTACCTTCTACATAAATTTTTCTTTATGAGAAGCTTCTCGAGGTTGTCGGGGGCCCTTCTGGGTATGTCCAAAACATTGAAGAAGAAAAGGAATATCTGTGATTGTATTACACAGAAAATGTTGAAGATCAAATAGCTCATATATAAATTTAAATAAAACAAATTCATAGTAGATATTACTTTTAACAAATTATCATTTCCACTTATGACATTTCAATAAATCATCTTTACTATCTGTTGAAAATTATTTGAAGATCTTTTTACAAGTTGTTTATGATTGCGTACCTGCAATGGTGCTTCCTCTTGCCGAGCCAGAAGTGCGTCTGGCACCTGGTGCAGCGTGAGACTGCATGGTCCGGGACCCACAGCACTCCGCTGCCACCTCCCGCACCCCCGCTGGCAGCCCCACCCCCTCCCCCTGCTGTGCTACTGACGCCACTGGATGACACAGAGGTGGCACGGGACATGCTCCCGGAGACACTCTCGGATCCGACGGCCGTCTGGTTCGAATCACCGGTACCCAGAGACGCATCTGACGGAGGATAATAGTCCTAAAGAGGAAATACAAATAATTAATATAATTATTTTTAACGGAAAGTGTTTGAGGAAATTACACAATATTTAAGAACTTTTGAAAATAAAAAAAAATTGCACTCGACAATTTATTGATTTGTGGTATAGTATGAAAGATAGTGATTTCAATAAAATTCAATGTTACAGTTTTCCTTTATTTTTAATATCTCATAGATGTGCACAGTACTGTACTATAAGTGCATTAGGCTTCATAAAGCATTTTCTACTGTGATAGAATAAATTATGATCAAAAAACCAATAACAACATCCAACATAAAAATATATATCCAACAGCTTAAAAATAACGATATAACAATGGTATAAAAATAAATAAATGTTTTGATGACATATTAGTAGAGGTTGGACATGCAAGAGCCTAAATAAAACACATCTAATTCTATTTAGATGGATCAAGATGTAATATTGTGATCAAGATGGGATATTGTAAGAGAACCAGGAAATCATTCTCTAATTATACTCCAACTTCATCTCTATTGTGATCAAGATGGGATATTGTAAGAGAACCAGGAAATCATTCTCTAATTATACTCCAACTTCATCTCTATTGTGATCAAGATGGGATATTGTAAGAGAACCAGGAAATCATTCTCTAATTATACTCCAACTTCATCTCTATTGTGATCAAGATGGGATATTGTAAGAGAACCAGGAAATCATTCTCTAATTATACTCCAACTTCATCTCTATTGTGATCAAGATGGGATATTGTAAGAGAACCAGGAAATCATTCTCTAATTATACTCCAACTTCATCTCTATTGTGATCAAGATGGGATATTGTAAGAGAACCAGGAAATCATTCTCTAATTATACTCCAACTTCATCTCTATTGAGATATCAATTTGTAAAAAAATATCATTTACTCCCAACGGTGAGAAAAATCCAATGTATGGGTATTTATATATGCAATCATAAAAATATTCAATTTACATACACATGATACATTTATGCAAACAAATTAAAAATGAACTAATCATTTTGGCGTGGTTCAGGAGACATATATGCGGTAGTACCTCATATATAAGGATTGTTGTTTTCATTTCATTTTCTCCCAACACGGAAAAATTCAATGTATGCATATATGAGTCGTATAGTATTAAAAACAGCAATCTGTTCTCAGACTGATTTCGAGCAAATTAAAAAAAACGTTTTTTTTTTAATTTGCTGCTTTCAGAAACTGACGTATACCCTTATTTTCATATAATTAAGACTTAATTATGTGAAAATAAGGGTACACGGTAGTTTCTGACAGCAGCAAATTAAAAAAAAAACTTTTTTAATTTGTTTGAAATCAGTCCGAGAACAGATTGCTCTTTTTGATACTATACGACTCATATATATGCAATCATACAACTCATATATATGCAATCATATGACTCATATATATGCAATCATA
The DNA here is from genome assembly GCA_963576475.1 of Molanna angustata. NCBI lineage: Eukaryota > Metazoa > Arthropoda > Insecta > Trichoptera > Molannidae > Molanna > Molanna angustata. The sequence goes on along the minus strand of OY754984.1, from coordinate 20,408,121 downwards.
CGACTCATATATATGCAATCATAAAATATTTAAGATGCATAAACCTTATTTATTTATAGACACTACATACATACATACCATCACGCCATATCCCTTACGGGGTAAGCAGAGAGAACCGAGCGCCATACTCCTCTATTTTTGCACACATTCCTAGCTTCCTTTATATCCATACATCGTCTCATACATGCTCGTCGATTATTCAAGCTTCTTATATTTCCTTCTTTCAAAATATCATTCACATGGTCATGCCATCCCTTTCTGGGGCGGCCCCTGCTATTCACTCCATCTCTTACACCCATGTATATTTTTTTAGTCAGTCGTTCATCATTCATTCTTTCAATATGTCCAAACCACCTCAAGGAATTCACTTTCATTTTATTTATAATACTCTTCTTCATCTTGCATTCCCTCCTTATGTCCTCATTTTTTATTCTATCATATTTTTATTCTATCGTTCTATTACATACTCTTCTTAGTGATCTCATTTCCACAGCATTTATTCTACTCTCATGCGTCTTTTGCCACGTCCATGTTTCACTGGCATACATCAAAGTGGGCACTACAATTGCATTATGTACGGCAATTTTGGCTTCCTTTGAGATGCTTGGATCGGACATTACTGGTCTGAGAGCTCCGTTTATTCTGTTACCTGCCATAACTCTTCTTTCAATGTCTTTATCAGGTCTTCCATTCCGTTCAAACATACTCCCCAGGTATAAATATTCCTCTACTTGTTCTAGCCATTCGTTCTCTACTTTTATTCTACACGGAGTTATACTTTCAGTTTTTTCGAATACCAATATCTTAGATTTACTCACATTCATTCTCAGTCCGTTCTGCAAGCATCCTTCATACACTTTATTCACTAACACTTTATAGACACTATAATTGTACAAATCACAAACACAGATAATTGGTATTGTTATAAAGAAATAATTTGGCACAACCATAGCTTTCTATAAGATTGATTGTTTTAAGTAGACACGAGCCATAAATATGATTGTAATTGACACAGGATTAAAACGGATTAATCTCGTCGAAAGAATCGTTGTGGGATTCCATATCGAATTGATTGATACATATTTATTGGTAGATCCCAATTACTGAAGACAGTGTGCGGAGGAACAAGAACAAGAGGATATCTCTCTGCATTACACAATCTCAAGAATATTCACTAGCGACTCTAGTGCGAAAATTGATAACCAACTAGCGGGAAAATTTGGCATATTAAAAAAAATACACGACAAATATAATACTCGATAAACACTTTGAAGATATCATAAAATTAAAATATTTTAATAGAAATATATCCAGGTTATAATTTGCTATAAAGACAAACTGATAAAGCAACAATGACCAAATTAATGTGCATTTATATAAGCAATGATAATAAGCGCTTTTTTTCTGACAAAATTCTCACTATATATGATGATTACATTTTTATAACAGAAAATAAATAAATATTACGATAAAGAAAGTTCGTTTAAGAGGGCTTATAAAACTGAACCCCAATTTGAAATCAAACTTCTCAAATATGTAACAGTGTGAAATTCTAAGAAGTATTTTCAACACTTCTCTAGTGAATGTTCATCACACAATTATAAAATTCAGCATAAATTCCCCTAAAGGGGTTATTAAAAATATCCCTTATTGCAGCATTTTTAAAAAATTACACCATAACTATATGTCGTAGAGAAATAAATATTTTATAAATAAATAATAATGAACACTTCCTTGCACCCTGCGCAAGTGGTGAGTTTATTGCCGTATGGAAATTTCTTCCAACTAACCAACCCAGAGAAGCAATATTTGCGTGAGAAATGAATTTAAATAAATTTCTCCTCTGCTGGGAATCAAACCCAGGACGCCTAAACAGAAACTGAACGGCTTAACAACTGTGCCACGGCTGTCGGCTTAAAGAGTGCATAAAATCAAAGTGAATGACCGATAAAGTTTTTTCATTTCAAGTTTGTTCTTAAAATGAAAAAAATTTAAGGCTTCTGATAACTTAAATCACGTATAAACCCTTTTTAACGCATGCGATAGTTACCCTTACTAAGACGTAACTTCATAGTGCATTAAGAGGTTTTAATATATCATGTTTTCAGTCATTAGATTTAGCGTTATATGTCCTCTTAGACATTCTTCTCCTACTGTTTTATGACATGTCTGTCATACTACCAAACTCAAATAATCTCCCAATAAATAAATATTTACTTACCACTAGATAGTGGTAAGCCCCTTTCAACTAATCAGCGTTTCCAGCTTACTGACATGACTTGTAAGAGAAATTATTTTTTATAAATTCCCTCTTCATATTCGATTCAATTGTTTAAACACTACAATATTAAACTCTGTCTTTAAAAATAATCTAACTGTAACTTTAATAAATACAGATATTTAAAAAAAAAGAATGAATATGTCCTTGTAATAAGCACATATACATCCCCTAAATAAAGTATAAATGCTTGTGCTATTGGTGAACGAAGTCGGTCATGGCAGGATTCGAACCTGCAACCACTGAATTACTAACCCAACGCGCTAATCGCTCCGTCACCACACATCTATTTGAAGTATGTTTTTATTAAATATTGTTTTTTTACATTTCAACAGAGACAATTGATAATACCACTTTAACACAATTGCAAAATTTGGCACAAGGGCATTAAAATATATGAAACCAGAAAATATGGTGTCTTACTTTGTGGTTTCTCATATGAAAAAATGGAGTCTTTCACCTCTATTGAGATATAATTATTAATGTTTCATTTTGATTAAATTCATAGATGAAAATACACAATATCATAAATAATTGAAAAATAATAGAATACAATGCAAAAAAGTTCTATTCTTATAGACTGAAAATGCTTTAGTGAAAATGTTAGGACATAAAACCAAAATTACATATAAAAATACCGAGTTAAATAGTTTAGAATTCATTACCACTCCATTAACATGAAAAATTTAGACAGCAAATAAAATATGATTTTGAATATTAAATGAAATAAATGATTAATCTGATTTAATGAATCATGAATCAACGCCATCTCTGAACAACATCACAAATTACTCGTCGATTAAATGAACTTTTCACAAAAGAATGATGCATAATACAAAATGTTTTGTTTAGTATATGAGTTTGTCCTTTTAGCAAACTAACCAAGATGGCATCTAGCAAAGCTTCGTTTCTAAAATTTTCTTGAAAGTAAGCCTCCTCCATAGCGACCTGTCGCTCGGTCCACTCCATCTCAGGAGCGATGGAATCAGAAGATTTATTTATGTCTTTTTCACTCTCCGCATTATCCTGAAAACCCATTTAGAAAATACTCCATTTTGAGAACAGCGGAACTACCAAATATGTAGATTCAACTCATTAAATGATAATAAATAAATGAATCAATGTATAAATGAATATGATATGTATAGAAATAATGACAACGGGCCGGTATTACAGTCTCAGTTTAAGAGCTAAACTCAAGTTTTACAAAAATATAGCGTATTACAGTGTCGGTTTAGGCCTAATCTTCCCTCAAATACGTCACTAAAATGAAAAATATTTAACTCAACGTTTCTGGCGGATTAAGCACTTAACGGTGAGTCAACTGTCATTTCTCGACTCGTTGCTAGGCAACGAGTGTAGTTTCAGTGTTCTATCACTAGAGGCGTAATTTTTTTCTAAATTCTGTTTAACTACTACCGTAAAAATTTTGAGCTCTATTTTATACTACAGCACCGAATGTAGTTTTGTTAAGTTGGTTGTCATGACCACATAACAAGACAACCATGATAGTTGTAAAACTAGCTATTGCACTTTATGGCCCGGTATTACAGTGTCCGTTTAGGCCTAATCTTCCCTCAAATACGTCAATAAAACGACAAATATTTAACTCAACGTTTCTGGCGGATTTAGTACTTAACGGTGAGTCAACTGTCATTTGCTAGGCACCGCGTGTAGTTTCAGTTTCTATCACTAGAGGCGTTAGTTGTATCGACGGTGGCGCCACACAACAAAACAAACTGACAGCCATATTGAAACGAACATGGGCATTTAAAAGCATTATTTTGGTGAAAAAAATTAAATTTACCATGTTGGATAATAAAACAATTGTATTTCAAGTCGTAGCGTCCCGTTTTGTAGTTCGTATTATTTGAGGTTGTTATAAATTTGACAGATAATAACCACAGAAAAAGTAAAATATGTCTATAATTGAAGATTTAGTAACTGACATGTCATATTGCACTGTAATACGGAAATGTATTCAATCTCCCCTTAACATTAATCTTGAGCTTAACAAACTCAATGAGTTGAGGGCCAACTGTAACATCGGGCCTATGTGTTTATATAAATCATTTACAATCATTCCAAGGGTGTATTGCATGAAATAATAATGTAAACCTTCTCATACAGTCCCTAAACTTAACATGAAACCTTCAATATAGGGAGGCAAAAGTCTACCAAAATGATACTCGTCTGTCTTATTTTTTACATTTTATTTTTAAACACCTTATTGCACCCTGTGTGTGGAGATTTTACTACCACATGGTAATTTTTTCCATATTATAACCAATGAATGAATGAATAACCAATGTTTCCAATCCAGAAACAATTTTAAATAAATTTCTCCCCTGCTGGGAATCAAATAAATCACCACTATGTCACTGCAATCGGTAGTGATAAAAATTTGTGCATTTAAAAAAATTTGAAGAATTTTTTTAAAATACATAGTACAAAATATAACAAAACACTAATAAAAAAATCATATTGTAACAGATGGGATTTTCAACATATTGTCTAAAAAACTAAGAACCTTTAATAGACAGGTCCACCACATTATGTAAAATTTCTTTTATAGATAATAAATCTCTCAGTGGAGCCTGATAACCACTAGAGAACGCGTCCCCAGGGTGGTAGATAGGGGAATTCTCTCCAGATACGAAGGGTAAGGAGAAAATAAACAACTCCCCGCGGAACAACGGGCCTGATGTAGGGAACCAGCTTCATCAGTGCCTTCTAGTAGCCATAGACAAATAGCTACAAATGATGTTGAATGGACTCTGGAATGAATAGGTCAAGCCTAATAAAATTTGAGTTACTGTGATGTAGAAGGCAATGAGAAACCGCCACATTATTATTCCCAGGAAAATCATCATAACTGGAATAAAGTGGAGTTAGACCTGATGGTCGTCAACCTTCGTAGAGGAGACGGCACATGGAGAAGAAGACGACATTTTATTTTATATTGCTTCTTGGACAACTATCTCATATATTTATTTAACAAGCACCCAATAACAAGTTGCTACATTAAGGGGTGGACTGTTGCCAACATACCTATTTTTCAATTTGATATACCATCATTATTTCTTATCAAATCGTTTTGAAAAAAATAATTTACATAGTTTGGATATTCATAAACAAAAATATACCTTAACTTTTTGATAATGTTCTGTATAAATTCTTGTAGAAAAATAATGGCATACCCCGATTTTCAAAGTTTATCATATATTTTTAATAAACTATAGGGCGTAGAGTAATATATTTTTTTTAAATTAAAGAAGACAAAAATATCTAGAAAAATATGATGTGACGTTGCAGTAATGCTTCCGGTTTAGTAAATAAACCTAAAAAACATTTATTTTTCACTCAGCGCCATTGCGTAATAAAAGTTTTTTTGGTTTATTTACTTAACCTGATGCGTTAATGCAACGTCATATCATATTTTTCCAGGTATTTTGTTGTTCTTTAATTTATAAAAAAAAATATTGCTCTATACCTTTTATTTTTTTAGAAATTTAAGATAAATGTCTAAAATCGGGGTATGCTTATTATTTTCCTACAAGAATATATACAGAACATAATCAAAAAGTTAAGGTATATTTCTCTTTAAATATCCAAACTAAGATATTATTATATTTTTATATAAATTATATAAAAATAAAACAGTATGTTTTAGATTCTACGTATATTTTTTAATTCGTCTACATATTTTTTAACGTAGAATCAAAAACAGTATGTTTTAGATTCTACGTATATTTTTTAATTCGTCTACATATTTTTTAACGTAGAATCAAAAACAGTATGTTTTAGATTCTACGTATATTTTTTAATTCGTCTACATATTTTTTAACGTAGAATCAAAAACAGTATGTTTTAGATTCTACGTATATTTTTTAATTCGTCTACGTATTTTTTAACGTAGAATCTAAAACAGTATGTTTTAGATTCTACGTATATTTTTTAATTCGTCTACGTATTTTTTAACGTAGAATCTAAAGAATGCTGTTTTATTTTTAATATAAGTTGCCACATTGTGAAGACTCACAGATCCTGACTGAAAACACAGTTGAAAACTGTGTCTCCACCGGGAATTGAACCCGGGACCTTTGGATCCGCTGTCAGATACCCAACCAACTGAGCCACGAAGGCCGACATAATAAAAGGATATTATTGTTATTATTATTATACATGATGAGACACGTTTTCTTCTGGTACCCTGTCTGGAACCCCCAACGTAGGCAATCACTCTATATTATGCAATCAGGGCATGTCTCCTTCTAGTTTCTTTTCGACCTTCAATATTAATCGAAGCAAGTGGTATTTTTCTCCCCACATTACGTGACCGATCTTGCGGACCTTTATTTTAGATAGGAGTTGCTTGGTTGTTCTGGTTCCACTTTTTGAGAGTTTGTAACCAGATCTATCCAAGGTATTTTTAGCATTTTGTGATACAAACACATCTCAAAAGCTTCCAACCTGTTAATGGTGTTAACCTTCAGTGTCCAATGAGACACAATACTCTTATAAAAATACATCTTTCATCTCTTCAAACAAATAATCCTATATTGTATTGAACTTTTTCTCCAAAATATAGATCTTTCAACCAACTACATACATCCGATGATGTAGATAGATAATAAGAGAAAATATATCCCATGATTCAACCAGAGAAAAGTATGAGTCAAAGATAAGGTAATGTATATGTGAGGTAATGATGATAATGACAAATAGTTATGGTGAGAGATAGAAATAAAGATGAAGAAAATAGATTATATATTATTATTATTAAAATAAGAAAACAGTTTTACCGTGTGATCTGGTGTTAATCTCGCTGTTCGACACGCCCTCTGTAATAGTTCAACTCGAGCCGCGTGAAGTTCTCTAATTAAGAATTCCTCCCTTTTCTGTAACAAATAAATAGCACTCGGTTATCACAGGAGAATATATTTTTTTATTACAAGACGTAATATAAAAACTGACGAGCAGATGACACAAAACTTTCTTGATTTGTTTTTGAAATATAAGAACCAATAAATAAAATGACGTAACTTTTAAGAGTACGGCGTAATGAGCATCCAAAAAGTACCTTGGAGCCTATCTCGTCACCTAAATACAAATTACAGCTTTGTAAACAGCGTGGATTGATGGTTATATAAATAATGAATTGAATAGTTCACCTTATGATCCTGTATGATCTGATGTAACCGATGTTGAACAGGACTCTGTGGGCAAGCTAAACCATCCACTGGATCTAAGGAGCTGCCCAGCCTTTCTGTCCGACTATTATGTCTGGAAATAATCAACACACACTATTAAATAATTTGTCCAGAAAAATATTTAAGCAAGGTATTGAAAAAGAGTATGGAAAAATATTATTTTTCCTTGTGTTCTAGACCATAGATAGATCTGTATTTGAACAATTTTTATTTTCCTTTTGGAAGTGGAGCATCCTTTCTTTAATTTTAAACAACTTATCATCATGTCCATTTTATCTACATAATTTCCTGCCATATGTAAAGCTTAGAGCATCAAGATTTTCAGTAAATGATTTAAGACCACTGCACTCGATAAATTATTATTAAAATGAATACTGGTTAAAGGCTTTGAAGAGATATCAAGAAGGTTTGATCTATTAAATCAACTTGTGATAATATCTCTCAAATATAACTGGTAATATCTCTCAACACATTGTGGTAACATCTCTCAAACATAATTGGTAATATCTATCAACACGGTGTGGTAATATCTCTCAAACATAACTGCAGGCTAAGTCTGTAAGTAGATCTCGACCGATAAATGTCAAGATTAACTGTCAAAATATCGACTAGTCGATATTTTGACAGTTTTGGTAGTCACTAAGCAGATAACGCATCGAATCGTTCTCCCCACTTATTTGACGGCGAGATTGGGTCAACATCGAGGCGAGAGACAAGATCTAACGCCCCCATGTTGAATTAAATGTCATTTTTTACGCGAACAATGCCGAATTTTATTTTTATTTTGAGAATAATTATATAAACGGGTTAAACGACGCCGTTTAAGAGATTCTTCAAACCCTTTAAATATTCCGCGTAATTCATTTATTGCTAATTACCGCGTAACAAAAGTTTTATATGGTTATATATTTATTGGAAATATGCGTCCGTACTTAGATTCTAACATTATAATTCTATGCGTCCGTAAATGTTTTCCGTAAGTATAGATTTGAAATAATTTTTCATTTTGAGAAAGTATTCTTGTAAGCTATTTTATCACATATGTATTTTAACACTTAATAAAAGAAAATTCGGCCAAGTTTTTAGTAATAAAATAACACGCTGCTGTCATCACACTTAATAAATTGATCGAAATATAATTAAAAATAAATTTTTAAAATTACTCTCAAAACATTCAATAAACACAAAAGAAGTTAATTTAATCGTATTATAACTTGCTTTCGTGCTTTAAAATATGACCATATTATATTTATTTAACAAATTTATATAAACAAATTTGACATTTATTCAAATCATGGGGAAAATATTATGTATTGCCATAAATGACTAGTTGCATGTAACACATGAGATCCAACTGTCGATAGCGATAGTATGTATAGTTGAAGAATATGTACCAAACTATAAACCCATAGATACAAATTATTGAATATTTTCAGATATTTTGTTTTCTATACAACATATGTAGGTATGTATGTCAAGATAGGATAGTATGGAGGAAGATCCTTTTTCCTACCCAGAATATGCAAATTGCATGATGGTATGTATGTATGTTTGGAGATGAAGTAACAAACTATTAAGTCTTCTTACATATTGTGTATAGGCGACTGCCATACAAAATGTATGAAGCGATGTCGTCACTAAATTCAATTTTTAAAAAAATTGTTAAAAAAAAATTGAGATCTTCTACTACAATGTTAATATTTTTTATAGAAAATTAAATTATCTAGTTGGGGTGTTTCGGCTTTTTTCGATAATTGTAAAAGTTTTGGAAATATAGGCAGTTAAATTCATAAATTTATCATAAAAAAAATATTTTTCTTAATAAAAAATGTTTGAGAAACCCTGGAATTTTTTTGAAAAAACTAATTTGAGATTTTGTATTTTTCTATGTTTGTACCAATTTTCAGCGTTCTAGCGTTTATGGTTTCTGAGATATATGGAAAAATAAAATAAAAATTCAAAAGTTGATAACCCCTGACTGAAACAAAAATTCAAAATTCCGAGTATAAAAGTTTTGTAGGCCTGTAACTGTTTATATATTCTGAAATTTTAGGCTCTGTAAATTGAGCGGATCAAAAGTTATAAGGGGGGGACGGACACACAGACACACACACACACAGACACACGAAATGTTCTACTCCGAATTCTGAGTAAATCCGTGTATGGAACATATATGCTGCGAAGCCTCTAAGTTGGTGTTTTTTGACTTCAAAGTTGGAAAAGCCATGAAAAAAGTAGACCTCTCCATACAATTCTCGCGTATTCTGGCTTGATACATTGTCGATATGTTAAGAGAACAAAGTTCTCCTGAACAAATCGACAGTTGGATAATTCAAAAATGTACCGCAAGCCAGCCTAACGGCGACAAATACTAATAAGTGCATTTACGAACTCGACAGCGCTTAGTGACTACGAATTATCGTCACGGGCGTAAACATGGCGAGAAGAGCGGCGATACGTTGTCGGATCTCGACTTTTTTACTGACTTGACCTGCTGGTATTATCTCTCAACACATTGTGATAATATCTCTCAAACATAACTGGCAATATCTCTCAACACATTGTGGTAAATAATCTGATATGCAGACATATCCAAGTTACCTTTGATGAACCTTCCGACAATGATGTGTGGCACCATGTTGTTGACTGGAGCCACAAGGACAGTTGCACAGTCTACATCCACCACCAGCTGCTGCCTCACTACCCACTTCCTGAGAACACGGCACAGACACGGAACGTCCCTGCCATCTTCCCATTGTGTTGGCTGAAACAAATATAATATAGATAATATTAATGTGATTGTTGTATGCACAAACAACAAACTTTTCTGGATCAAAATAAAATAAGTTATTAATACTAGTAGTATGTACATATCAGACGTCCTAAAATAGGTTCACATAGCTGGACGTCCAATGAGATAATACACTGTAGAAAAATAGGAAAATAATCTCTGTGCAGTATTGTGGGGAGATGAAGAAAATTATGATAGTACTATCAATTTTTTTGATACTAAAATAAACTTTTAACCCAATTAAGACGGGTAGGTACAAGTACTTGCATTACCTATGGACGGACAATAATTCGCGTTGCACACAATTTTTTTTTAATTTTGTTTTAATTTAATATAATAACAGTAAAAAAAATCAAAGATGTAGATGTATCATAAAAAGATCAAAGATAAACAAAAGATCACATATACTCAATGAAATTGAACACTTCATAATATAAACATAAGATAAATGAAGAAAAAAATAATGTTATTGTAGTTATCTCCATATAAAAAAGTAAATGGCCGCATTAATATGTCATGTGATCCTTCCGGCATTTGGTGTAGATAAGGAATATGCGCTGATTGTGTATTGGTAAGGATCGAATTCAAAGCATAATGTTCAGTGCGAAAAAACAAAATGAACTGGCACAGTATTCCTCTTTCTTACGCGCATGTGTATTAGATCATTACAAAGCGCGGGAGAGTGTAAATTTGGTCGGTGATGATCGATGAATGACAATGTTTAGAGTTCTTAATTTTTTAAATAATTTAACAATTGTTTTGCTGATTCACCGATAAATGTCTTGAAGTCAAATATATGGGAGTAATATTCATCCAATTTTCATCTCAATCAAGTATGAATTTACTGATATGAAGGTTCACAATTGTGTATAGCCATGAGGGCATGTATAGATGACGCTCGGCAGTTATGCTCGCAGCCGGTGGGCATCTATACATGACGCTTGTTTTAAAAAGGTTCAAATTGATTGAATTTAATATCATTTATTCAAAACAGCATGATCATGATCAAGCTAGATTACATTTATTAATTTATATTTATTAATAATGAAAGTGCACTAACCTCCTGCTGAGTATGTCCTGTAAGCCCTGTGTGGTGAGTTGGGACACAAGGTCATATCGGAGCAGGTCAATATCTCGTCTGTGGTGGAATACGGAAGGAAAGGGGGGTAGTGTTCGAAGTGTGCAGGAGCTCCTCCTCCTCCATCTGACTTCTGTCGTCTGTGTCCTGGGAGGAGTGTGACTGGACTTGTACCACTGCTGTGCTGTTGCTGCTGCTGTTGTTGTTCCAATCTCTTGGCTGCCGACTCCGCTGATATAAGATTACCTGCAAATTATACATATTTGCATTTCAAATCAATTCTAGAAACATGAATTAAATCAAGTAAATTAGGTACAGTAATATATGTCCTATTTCTAAATAACAACATAAATGATAAAAATCGGTATATTTATCCTTAACTTATAGCTAACATAATTTAATTATTTTGACACATTCTAGAGAATAATTATATTAATCATCTCACAGACTGAAAAAAAAATTTCAGTTACTTAATAGTTGACAATATTGTCAATCACCCGATAGTTGACAGAATTGCCATTCACTCAGTAGTTGACAAAATTGTCTATCACCCAATAGTTAGCAAAATTGTCAATCAACCAATAGTTAACAAAACTGTCAATCAACCATTAGTTAACAAATTTGTCAATCACTCAATAGTTGACAAAATTCTCTGTTAAGTTTGTTATAAAATGACTTTGGATGAAGAACTTTGAAGACTGAAATGAATACAAAATATTTCTTACCAATTTCAGTTTCCAGCAAGATGGCCGCCGTGTCGTTTAGTCCGCCGTTTTGTACCGAATCCAATCTCTGCCTTCTCATACTTCCGCTCCTGTGTCCTATCCCTTCCAAACTGGGAGAAATGGTCGAGTTGTTGATCTCAGCGCCGAGGTCCACGCAGCCGCTGCTCGAATCCGTCTGTTGGCTGCACTCCGACACGCTCCTCCACGTCAGGCTTTCATTCCTAATCCTGCCGCTCATTTCCCCCGAGTCTGAGAGGTTGGCCTCCAAGAACACAGAGATTTCTTCAGTTGGCGAGACGGCCGTCCCAGACTTGAAGGTGACACTGTCTCTAGTGACGATCCTAGCCGGTCTCTCTTCGTAGTCCCGCTGAGGGGAATCCGCGATGGTATCTATGGCTTGTTCGACGTACTCCGAATTCTCCGTTAGACCATCTATCTGGTCAGGAGAGTCTGCGAGGAGTCGCTCTTCGATCAAAAGGGAAGTGTTGCCGTTTTCATAAATGCCGTTGGTTTCTGATTTGCTGTTGATCATATCCACTTCGTAGTCATCTGTTTTGGTGTTGGAATTGGAGTCGATGCTCTGTGTTATGATATCGCTGCTATCCATGGAAGCGCCGTTATCGAGAAAAGGAACGTTACCGTTAGCTTTGGAATACCCGTTGACAATCTGCTTGGGAACTGTTGTGTTTATGAGACTATCGGAGGTGTTGAGTATATTGTGCATCTGTACGAAGCTAGATTGACTGTCGCCGCTCGAGTTAACAACTTGCTGGTTGCCCAACAAAGAACTGGAGTCATTGTTCTCGTAGTACTCGTCTATCAATTGTTCGCCACTTTCGTTGTTGTTGGACGAGCTGCTCTCTGTTGTAGGGTTACCAGATAAGCTCAACGTACTTAGCTTCCTGGAAATAAAGAAACAAACATTTTAGGATGAAAATTTTATGATAACGCTGTTGAACTGAGGTTACTAAGACGAATATGTAGTAAAACAATGTATAATAAAATAAGAAATGAAAATATTAGATGAGATTGTATAATTCAAGAAATATTGTAAGTAAGAATGAGTAATCGTCTGACAAAAAAATGTATAGGGCTGATAAGAGGAACGAAGAGTAGAGGTTAGCCAAGAAAAAATTAGCAAGATCACATAAATGGGATTTCAAAGGAAAGATGGTGATGTTAGAAGTAAGAATAATAGAAGAGCGTGTATGAGACAATGCATGGACGTGAATGAAGAGAGAAATGTATGTCAAGAGAGGAGTTTGGCGTTTGTCTCTATATAATAATGGTGGATTAGGATTGAAAAAATAAAGTTGTAGATAACGATTTTAATACCTTTTGATAAGTTTAAGACATTTTGTGTTGGTTTTGTAAATTATTTTGTAGGACGTACAATTTACAGAACAGACCATCTACTTTACTAAAATTAAAGTCAGTTCACCCATCGATGGGAGGACAAGACTCCTTAAAGTGTAATAGATCAATGATCTTGAATTAGTTTTGATGTTACACTTACATAGGATCTACAGTAATACTGGGATCACTGGATCTTCTGTGTGTGTTGTTTCCTGGTTCTGACAGTGCTAATAGATCACCGTATGATCTCGTTTTGGTCATCACACCTGGAATAAAAGTTAGTACCATGTTCAATTTATTTAAAAATAATACCTTAATATTCAATTTAAATAAAACAGATAAAAATTCTATGTTACTAGTTTAAGACATTTAGAAATAAAACCATTTGAAATTAGTCAGTTAGGTGTGATTGAGTTATTTCCATGTGATTTTCTAAAAAGGTTTGACTTGGGTTGTTTTTTGAAAGTCATAATATTGTAAACTTGTCTTAGTCTGTGGGGTAGTTTGTTCCATGAAGATGGATCAGCCACTGGGAAAGTGTGGTCACTAAATTTTGTTTTGATCACTCGATTAACTTGGCATACCTTTCAGACTGCTGTATTTCATGTTGATCTGAGAGTTCTTTGTCTTTCATTCATATTTAGTGGAATACGTCGGGTAAGTACTGAGGAGTTAGATTATGCATTGCTTTGACTGTCATAAGACATCATTTATACTCTTATCCTCAAGCACAGAAAATGTAAAACTCAAATCTTTGTAGTTTTTTGTGTCAAGTTGAGATTATAAGATAAATTACCTGTATTGAGTTGTGAGTTGGACGGAGATGAACTGCTTTCCCCCTCGGGTGGTGGTGGGGGAGGCTGGAGGGGAGCGGGAGTATCAGGGGCAGCACCGAGGTAAACGGCCGCCCACACAACCAACGCTCGAGCAGAATGGGCCGGATACAGAACCTAGAAAGTACATCAAAGACATTTTTCAATATCTACAACTTTTTTTTTTTTTTGTTGGCTCTTCACCCGTTAAGAGTGTTCTCAGCCATCTAAGTACAACTTTGATAAGTGAAAATCAATATCATAATATTAAATGGCAAAACTACGAATGTTGACAAGAAGAGTGCGGAGAGATTTTGAATATGGCAGAAAGATGATTCTCTCCATCGTATATATTTAAAATATATAATGTATTGTTTTCCAATAATTTCATCCTATATATAATGTTTTAGTAGCCAAGTTACAATATAATGTATTGTTTTCCAATAATTTCATCCTATATATAATGTTTTAGTAGCCAAGTTACAATATAATGTATTGTTTTCCAATAATTTCATCCTATATATAATGTTGTAGCCAAGTTACAATAATTTAAGTACTTCTTTTTAAATATAATTATTTAGAATTTGTTTTACTTCTGTGAATATTTCACAGGCTATACTTTATCACTTTAAATAAGGAAATATTTGATATCAGGGGGGCAAGTCCGGTCAAACTGCGGAATAAAAACCCTCATGATAACTACTATATTGTGGATTTGATTCCGTCATTTAACCGGACATGCCCTACAGATTATAAAAAAAAATACCTCGTCACCGCTGGGTTCGTACAGATGATTCTTGTACTCCGATCCAGTGAGGAACTTCCAAACGCTGAAGGTCCTCTCTGCCACCCTCTGGGAGGTGCGCTCCCTTCTGCTGTTACACAGGAAGGTGCCAAACAGACAAGAGTATGTGTGCTGAGCTAGCTTTATCTAAAAAAATCAAACAGCATTATTTTCATCAGATATTATTTAGTATACCACAACCAAAATACAATTTTAAATCCTAAATCACATTGAGAAATTCATGTAATGTGGTTTTTATTAACCCAATTAAGACGGATCCTGTAGGTACAAGTAGTTGCATTACCTAGGTAAAGTCTCACACAGAATTTTTAAATCTTGTTTTAATTGAATATAATAATGGTAAAAAAAATCTAAGGATGTAGATATATCATAAAAAGATCAAAGGTAAACAAAAGATCACATTTACTCAATGAAATTGAACACTTCATAATATAAACATAAGATAAATGAAGAATAATGTTACTGTAGTTATCTCCATATAAAAAAGTACATGGGCGGCATCAATAATATGTCACATGATCCTTCCGGCATTTGATGTAGATAAGGAATATGCCCCGATTGTGTATTGGCAAGGATCAAATTCAAAGCAGAATGTTCAGTGCGAAAAAACAAAATGAACTGGCGCAGTATTAGATCCCTACAAAGCGCGGGAGAGTGTAAATTTGGCCAATGATGATCGATGAATTACAATGGTTAGAGTTCTTAATTTTTTAAATAATTTAACAATTGTTTTGTTGATTCACCGATAGATGTCTTGAAGTAAAATATATGGGAGTAATATTCATCCAATTTTCGTCTCAATCAGGTATGAATTTACTGAGATATGAAGATTCTAAATTGTGTATAGCCATGAGGGCATGTATACATAGATGACGCTCGACATTTAAGCACGTGGCCGGTGGGCATCTATACATGATGTTCGTCTTAAAAAGGTTAATGAGTACAATTGAAAGTATGCTAAAAAATATATTACCAAATATGCTTGCGAAAACTCAAAACTGCAAGGGTACTGCACTTGGATCTGATGGACGCAGTCCAACCACTGCAGAAATACTGGACATCTGCAACAATCACATTTGTGTTACATAATAAAACTTTAAATGCTTGTGGTAATCGTTCAACAATTATCAAATTATAAAGATTTTTTAGTAATATATTTTTTTAAATGTGTCAATAAATTATTATATTTATACCTTTCGTTGAGATCTTCCGTACCGACAGTATGTCCACATCTGTCGGCAAACTTATGTCCAAAGTCCAACCACTCTCTCTCCACCAGAACTCGAAAACCCTGAAATTAGAAATCCAATAATGACCTTGTATTTCTGAGGTATCAAAATTGTTGAATGTTATTTTTTTTTAAAGCCAACACTACATGATTAGCTGTTATTTGAACAGGAAATAAGTTATTTCAAGTTAGCATTATAACATGATATTATGTTAAAATAGCAATAATGCTCTTCTTTTGAAGTACAATCAGCTAGACTGTGGAACGACCCAAGTGATGAAGTTACAAGCATGATGGTACTTCACCATGCGAATACTTGGTCACTTTGACTGGCTCGCTTGTTATACCTACTCATCGTGAGAAAGTTCCTTTGTAAGTTATTTTATCAATTGTAAATTTACCTTTAATATAAGAAAACTGTTAATTGTGATCAATATATTCATTGAACCTATTCTTTCTACTTCATATTCTCAAAACCACTGTCCTTGTAATCTTAATACAAAGCATATTAAATCTCTTTGATTTGATAATAAACTATTAACCACTTGGTTAACCAACCCACTTTATTGGGACATAGCATTTACCACTTTATATGTATTATTCATAATGTTGCTAGCTTCAATTAAAAAAATAATAGAATATATGAAACAAACCTATTTCCAAGACTTATTTTAGCAATATTATATCAGTATAGCAAGGCCATGCCAATAGCTGGTTTTACTATTGAATCATATTGAAAGCACAAACAGTAAGAGGTACAAAAAAATAATAGTGTGCGTGAGATTTGACCTACCTCGATGGTTCTGTAGTATGGGTCGAGCAGCAGTTGAGCCGTGGCGACAATCTGCGGTGTCCTGTCCCATCCATCTGAGCAGTGAACGAGGGTAGGGCGGGCGGCCACATGCACAGCTCGGGCCACCAGACTGGCAGCCTTCAGGAGACCGCCGACAGACTGCAGCCAGAGAGATCTCTCCAAGACAGAGTGCCAACTGAATCAAACAAAGTATATAAGATATCAAAATACACATATGCGCATATAAAATTTTGCATTCCACTTGGTAAAGTTATTGGCATATATCTGTTTGCGTTAGTTTATAGTAATCACTTTGCGCAACTACCAACTGACCAAGAAGAAAACAATTTAGTCCTGTACGCAGCTGACATGATCTTTTAAGTTATTTTCTGATAACTATTATTGAAAAAATATATTTGTCAAAGTCTCGAAAATCATCTTTCATCGAAAACATTTCTTATTTTAGTATAAAACCACTCATAAAGTTCCTCGCATCACAAGTTAATGACAATGCACATGTGATAAGTATTTAGATGTCTCTGCAAAGCAATTTTCATACAAAAATATTGTAGCATTCTTCAGTAAGAAGCATTCTTCAGTTAGAATTTAGGTAAGACTGCATTCGGGCTAAGGTCATATGAAATTATTGTTATTTTTTTATTGTAAATTTGGTTCAAATAATATATGTTTTATTTGAGTATTAACTATACTAACTATACAAACTATACAGATAGTTACTTCTCTCTAGTGAAGTAGTTGATATTTTTATGCTCTGTAATATCGTAAACAAGAAATAAATAAATAAATAGAAAAAAGAAAATATATTGCATGAAAAAAAATCAATAAATCTTACTTTGCGTGATCAGCAGGCTCCGCAGCAAGAGACCTCAGTGCCTGCGCCGACTTCCTCACGCTGTGTATGTTGGGCAGACACATGAACTGTATTTCGGCGCATGGATAGTACTGGGGGCACTCGCAGC
This sequence comes from Molanna angustata, assembly GCA_963576475.1. NCBI lineage: Eukaryota > Metazoa > Arthropoda > Insecta > Trichoptera > Molannidae > Molanna > Molanna angustata. Next base: position 20,390,062 of record OY754984.1, on the reverse strand, counting down.
CCCCTCCCCTCGCTCTGTTGGTGACGGCCGAGGCGTAGGAGCGAGCGTCCACTATGAGCACCTTCCTGGCGGCGCTGGATGAGCTCACCGAGGCGGTGGGGCCCCTGTCGAAGTGGCAGGCAGCGGCCAGGGCGGCCAGAAGCTGCTCGTCTTCGTTGGAACGCCACCCCAACCATCCCACCTCAGGTTGGGAGCAGCGGGCTATGACGGCGCCATTGCCCCTATGTCTGAAAAATAACAAAAACATTATAATAAAAGTATTAAGAAGACAACAACAGTTTGAATATCTACAACATAAATTCCACTCCAGTAAGATATTATAATATACATAAGCTAATGAATATGTAAATTATTTTTCTTCACCATTAACCTTTTTAAGACAAGCGTCGTGTATAGATGCCCACCGGCCGTGTGCCTAAACGCCGAGCGTCATCTATACATGCCCTCATGGCTATACACAATTGTGAACCTTCATATCTCAGTAAATTCATACTTAATTGAGACGAAAATTGGATGAATATTACTCCCATATATTTGACTTTAAGACATCTGTCGGTGAATCAACAAATCAATTGTTAAATTATTTGAAAAATTACCGGCTAAATTTGTATACACTCTCCCGCGCTTTGTAAGTATCTAATACGTATGTGCGTAGGAGAGAGGGATACTACGCCAGTTCATTTTGTTTTATTGTGCTGAACATTCTGCTTTGAATTTGATCCTTACCACTACACAATCGGAGCATATTCCTTATCTGCATCAAATGATCATGTGACATATTGATGCCGCCATGTACTTTTTTATATAGAGACAACCACAATAACATTACTCTTCAATTATCTTATGTTTATGTTATGAAGTGTTCAATTTCATTGAGTATATGTGATCTTTTGTTTATCTTTGATCTTTCTATATGTACGAGGTTAAAAAAAATCTGTGTGCATCATGAAATACTGTCCGTCCTTTTAGGTCTTAATTGGGTTATGGAGATTTGTTTGGTAAGAAAAATCTTGGTCCTGGGATGAGAATATCCATCATTCCCTCCATCTATAAGGTGATCTTCCAAGTGATCGCTAACCCTCTATTATTCCACATGTTGCAATATGGGAATTTCTTTCTGGATTCATCCTCTCCACGTGTTCCCTTCAATATTAGCATCTCTGTCTGTTAAATGATTGATTCATGTGCATAAACATACCTCCAGACGACAGCTGGTATCCTCCTGGAACTCCTGAACTTGGCCACTGTCTCTAGGGCGTCGTCCGAGACGCAGGCAGGCACCAGAAGCAAGGGGGGATAGGAAGCGCACAACCGAAAGTCAGAGTTGGCCGAGGAGACTCGCCACGCTCCGTGGAGGTCAAATTGAAGACGGGAGACCTTTTCAAATGTAACAAACAAACTATTCATTCAAGAGTATTTATGAAACTGAATCACTCAAAACATAGAAATGATAACCCTCATTGTTTTCCATAATAATATACCTAATAGTGTAAGAGACCACGACTTACAGAGATACGTCATTTTTTATAGTCTCCCAAACAAAATATGTACATATACTTAAGTCACAGTATAAAGGCTGTTTTTTTTCTGTAAAAGGATACCACAGCAGATATCAATGATTGGATAATATGGACCCTCAGTAGTGGTGGCATTTGGAGATTAATGCCATCAAAGTGTTGAAAATTGCTGTTATAAAAGAGAAACAATTTATTAAACTTTAAAGGTATCTGCCGTAGGGATTTGACCAACCAAAGTGTCTGTAAATGGATGGCGTGATTCCTTAGTTTTCTGTAGTAAATATAAAAAAATCACGTATCATACTATAACTGACGTGTTAAAATAGCAATTTTTAACACTCTGAAGGAGGTTATCTTCGAAAGTCACCACTACTTGGGGTTCATAATATTATCCAATTGTCATTACCTTCTTTAGTATCCTTTAATGAAAAAAAAACAGCCTTTATAGGTGGTGAAACTTATTGCTGAACTATGTGAGATGTTATTGTTGCCTGACATTTTTAATATAACATATAGGTTGACGAGATCAGTAGATGGACATATTACGATGCAGGTTCCGACCTACGACAGCCGAGCAATTCAAAGAGCATCCTTCTAGAGCACATATCCATCGTCAACGGACCTTATCATATACCTTTTCAAGTGAGTAAATTTTCAATTACCCGGCTCTTATGGGAAACCCTTAAAATGATGATGGTAAATTATTCCGTTAAAAGTGTATAAATCTGCCAAAATGTCAAGATATCCCCGAGCTTGGTCCTGTCAAATAGTTTAGATGCATTATTGATTGATTAATTTTGTACCTCTTTTCTGAAGTCCTGATGTGGATCGGACGGAAGTGGGGCAGCCAGTCTTCTCGTGACTTCCGCTCCCTCGGGTTCTCCGGCCCATGCACGGAAGCAAAAGGCAAACAGTCCCTCCAGAGAAGCGGGTGGCTGTAGTCCGCTCTCTATTCGCCTCTGCCACTCCATGCACTGTTCACCACTTGCAAACGTACATCTACAATAATGTCAAAATACACAACATTTTATTTATATACTCTTCCATTTAATAATTATAACTCCCCTTATGTTGAAATAAGAAAAAACATGTGAAATAGAGGACATCGTTCTGTGCAGTAGATCCAGAAGAAGACATTGGAGCGACCACGTAACCAGAATGAACAGTAATAGACTTGCATACATAGCAGAAAATGAAATCCATTCTGGTCGCCGTGAACCCAGAAAGAGATGGAAGGATAGTTGGACTTCGGATATCTCAGGAGGCATAGTTTTTGAATTACAGACCAACAGATCTACAAAACGAAGAAGAAGAATTGCCTTCAGAACCTAATCCTTTGATACATCAATAATCTGGATGGGTGAATTATTCTCAATTGAAGCTTGATTATTTATAGTTATTTTTTTTTGTAACAACATAAATGTTTTCATTTAGGTTATACTATTTAATAAACTGTATATTTTCCCAGATTAATGATTTCCACAAAACAAATATTATCGAGTGAATGAATATTAAACAACAATAATATTATTATTATGCTGATTTAAAATAAGCAACTTAATTGACATTCAGATAAGTATATTTTTTAATTTTAAAACCCCACAGATAACAAGCAGTGGAGTTATCACCGATACAGACCGCAATGTTAATTCCATTGATAAGAGACAAAACCACCGCACCAGGCAGTACTCTCTTATCATCAAATTGGTTGGCCAATTTTAAAAATAGTCTACGTCAATTATATTAAATATTCCCAGTAGTTTGTTGATTCACATATTGTTGGCATTCAAACATGAAATTGCTAAACTATTAACACATATACATACAAGATTGATTATCTATGACATGTATCCAAATCATTTTACATAGAATCTTCTAAAACTAACTATCTATATGCTAAATTCATATATTAATAGAGCTTGTACTGGGTAAAATGGAAATTGTTTGAGTGATCCGGAATTGGATATGTTTGCTTCGAGTTGTTATATATTTAAAAAAAAATTGTGAATTTGTCGGATATTTAATCTATTTTGTTGTGCACATCTTTAACTTTTTAATTGTGCCCCTTTAACTTAATTTTAATTGATCAATATCCATACATTGAGACACATAAGGTATAAATCATAATATGAGTTTCTAGTGGTCGATGCTTCCCCCCACTCCCCTCCCTACCTCTCTCCTTTCCCATCCTGTCTTCATAATTGTTAATAAATGTGTATGTACTTAATATATTTTAGAATACTATAATTGGCAACATAAAAATTATCTCTGTATATCTGTATAAATCTTTATTGTATTGCTATTGTATTCTATAAAATAATAACACCAATTTCTTATTAAAAAAAAAAATGATCATGAAAGAAAGAGGATACTTAAGTATAACTACAGCAGTGTGACTACATCGGTTATTTGAATATTAGTCACAGTAGTTTACACTACGCGGGTATATTAAAGTTAGGCTTCCCCTCTCCTTCATTTTCTAATGGTTTGATGCGAAATATCATTTTTTTTTAATTAAATGTATTATATATTTTATATATTGCTTCTTGGGCAACTAACTGGTACTATGTCAAATATTAATTTAACACGCACCCAATAACAAGTTGTCACATTCTGGAGATTTACGATATTAATCATCTCACAGATCCAGACTGAAAACAATTAAAAACTGTGTATCCACCGGATATCAAACTCGGAACCTTTGGATCAGCAGTCAGATACCTAACCAACTGAGCCACGAAGGCCGACACATATTATATTTATTTATTTATTTAGTACAAATATTAAAGATAACTGCTTCACTAGACAAAGTCTGTTCCGAAGCAACTATCAGTAAAGTTTGTAAAGTTATTACATTTTACAATAAAACATAATATAACACTGTATACATATTACCTATACAAAAAAATTAACAATAAAAAATATATATAAACCTAAACAAATAAAAAATAATAATTATTCACAAAAAAGATGACAGCCAAAAATACAATATGCAGAAGAAACATAAAGAAGTTAAGTTATTATTGTTGATACATTAATTTCATTTTATTATCTTTCTACAATCCTCCATATAAACATTGACTATGCCAAATCTCAAACTCCTATGTGTGCTCAGTTTGTTTAAAATGCCTCCAAAGTTTTCGCTACCATGTATTAATATATTTAGTATTCATGATAATAAATATCAATTACAATGGAGTTATCAAAGAATTAATTATATAATTCTGTACATGAGGAGTAATATGTATTAATATTAGCAACATTAGTGGTTCAACGACATGTGTATATTTGGCTCCCAACATTGGTTAATATAATAATATATGTATTATATAAATGGACTGCCAGTTCATTGACCTGTCACACATATTGATAACACCACCAGTCGCTCTTATCGAAACAGAGAATGGATCTTTTGACAATATTATATTAACAATGATAAATATAATATTATTTAAAATGATAAATAAAAAATAAACATGGGGGTGTATAAAAATCAAGATAAAAAAATAGCAATCTTGTTTAGCAACGAGATAGTATTATCTATAGAACAGACAGACATGAATATTTATTGTTTGCGATAATTAAAAAATATGCAATAATGAAAATGAGATTAATCAATAAATTATAAATATTTAAAATGTCAATAAAACAAAAAGGTTTAATAAATGATTGATTGACATTTGAAGATTAATATTATTACTTAGTTTGTGATATGTTTTAACTGCCCTTACATTAAGTAAAATTGTTGACGTCAATTGTTGAGGTCTGAATTGCATTTTATTATGTACTGTTTATAAATTGATAATTAAATTTGCCAAAATAGAAAAATGTGGCTAAAATGAAAAATATGTTTTTAACATGGTGTAATGTCATTAGCATGATTCTGTACGTGTGTATGTCACTGAACTCTTAAACGGATGGACCGATTTTGATGAAATTTTTTTCTAATCTGGTGTCCCGTAACAGCCGGGTAATTGAAATTACAACAGGCAAAATAACATCTTACATAGTTCACGACCCATTCTGAATGTTGCCTTTTTTAGGTAAGGCGAGACTGATGTGTGGGTATACACGCATGTGTCGAGCTTCCTATTATAATCTAATGCACACCCGCACTCCTGTTGCTGGTTACTCCACATTGTGGGATATGCAGGTTATTTTTATGTTTGCTAAACCAGCTGATAGGCCCAAAGTCGGACATTTGCGAATTGACACCAGCATTTGTGGATTGGCTCGGAGCACTCGACGTGAATGTGTGATTGACATATCGTGCTGATTTGTATTTGATTGCTGTCATTGCTATGTTTTGTTCATTTTGATTTTATGCATTTGATTCACTAGTACCATACGATAAATAAATAACCAGGTGATAGCAGGCAAGCCAACGTTCGAGCAGGACAACGTCTGTCAGATCCACTAGTATTATATATTTAAAAAAATATTCAAAATATTTTGAATATGGAAATTCCACGTATCATGTTATACAAATATTTCATTTTATAACATAACAAAAAACAATAAAATGCTGAATACAAGCATTCAATAATATTATATTATTGGAATATTCAAAATAGGTACATAATAATGTTATTATAATCATTAAACTTCATAAATATTCTTTATATGTACCTATACAATAATGCAGCCAGTTGCAAATTCATTTATGCAACGACCATTGCGATAATTGAAATGCAGACATTGTTTAATTAATTCATCATAAAAATATTAATGAAATGAAAAAGATAAACTTGGTAACTGCAACGGTTGCATTGATGCTGGGCTGCATAAGTATCATCTCCATTGAATACAGATGGGATTAAATGCAGCGCTATAGCTTATTTTTTGTGGTTCGGAAAAAATGTCACATGTCACATGATCACAACATGGGTTTATGTGCCTAAGCGAATTTAGGTACTATTAAATTTGTCTGACATGTGTATTTTTTTTTTTTTGTAATGAAGCCAGTACCTATACAGGACTACTGGTGCCAAAGACGTTGATCAATGTGTATATGCAGTCAACAGAGCTCTAAACTGTGTGCAGCTCAATGTGTCGACTGCTAACTGCGAACAACTCCAGCGAGTGTGAAAAATAATTAGATATTGTGGGGGATTACAGTATAACTATATTTTTTTGTAAGTCCCTACACAGGACTATTTGTGCCAAAGACGTTGATCAATGTGTATGTTGATCATATGCAGTTTACAGAGCTCTAAACTGTGCAGCTCAATTTGTCGAATGTGAACAACTCTAGCGAGTGCGAAAAATAATTAGATATTGTGGGGGATTACAGTATTACTATATTTTTCTGTATGAACAACGATAGAAGTATCATGTGAATCTTACTTTAAATAATCTAATAGCACCACAATAGTCGGCCTTCGTGGCTCAGTAAGTAAGGTTCGTATCGATCGAGACAAAGTTTTATGTGGTGTTTCAGTCTGGAATTATAAGTTTATAAACATTGAAAGTCTCCAGAATTTGGTAAATTATTATTGAATGCGTGAATCAATCAATACAAATATATATTGAAAGACTGTCGTAAAAAAAATCTCACACTAAGGTTATCTGGATCTCAGAGTAACAAAGTTTAAAAATCCCTTACAAGGCAAAATGCTAATCCTATCAAGAGAAATAAAGATTGGTAGATTTATTAAACTACTGTAACAATTTTATCGTCGCACAGAGCAAAAAAGCTTTCTAAAATTCTTTTTATATCTTCTCAAATGTAATATTATAAGAATTAAAGAAAACTTTTTGCTATACTGTAAAGTTGCCAATATTGACTTATGCGGTGTTACCTCTTATGCGACATTATGCGTTTGTGCCCTGGAAAAATTTTTTTTTTCTACATAAAAGATCCTTTCAAATTCTTCAAGTTCTCTCCTCACCTCAAGCTTCTCGCGTCCTTGCACATAATATGCAGATAGAAGATGTCTCTAACATCAGCGCTCTCAACAAGCATCAGAGGTATGATAGTAGCAGCTCCCTGACCGCTCCTGTGGAAGACCCGGTAGTTGGACAGGGCCAGTACGCCATCTTGAGTCCTGCCCAGATACTGTAAACCAAACAATCATACATATAATAAACTACGGTAATAAACTGAAAAGAAAAATGATAAGCCCAAGAAGAAATGGCAACAGATAAGCTAACAAGCAACCAAGACATAACGCAGATTGTAGAGCTCAAGATTTAAATCTCATTATTTGTCATAGCAAGGCACTTCACAAGGAGGCAGTCATTTATTCATCCAAACTTCCAAAAACAGGGGTCGAAGTAGTCACAGATTACAACAAAGACAGGCAAAAAATAAATAAATAATAGACTACATTTATGAAAACAAAAAGATTCAATAAGGAAATATCCTATGTCAATTGAAATCTCTATCATATAGCATTTCGTCAGTTGTTAAAGCTATTTGCAGATCTAATGTTGCTAGCAACTCTACATATCATACCTATGATATTGTAAGTTCAGGGGAGTGTCCTTCATATTGCTGAGCATAGGTATGGACTGGAGACCATGTGAGGACAAGAAAAGTAGAAGAAAACCACCTACACGATGGTCCGATGATATAAAGAAGGTTGCTGGTGACTGGATGCAGAAGGCCCATGACCGAGAAGCCTGGAAAGATATGAGGGAGGCCTATGTCCAGCAGTGGACAGAGACTGCTGCATAAGTAAGTATAGGTAAGGCACTGAGGAAGAAGATGTGAAGAATAATTGTAAGCATACCTGAACGGCTTCGCCGCAAATCGGCGCAAACGGCACCGTCAGTCCAGGGTCGTCAGTCTCGAGCTGCTTCTTGGGGAACAGCTCGGCCGCCCTGACGTGGCAGATAGACGACCTCGAGGCCGGCGGCGTGGACCTCTCCCGCCTCTGCAGCAGCTGCTGCTGTTGCTGTGGTTGCTGTAGCTGCTGTTGTGGCTGTTGCTGTTGTTGGGACGAGCGGGATAGAGGGGGGGTGTTGTTACCGGAGCTCGGCGGGGTGCTGGGACGCCGCGGGGGCGGAGTCTGGGGCTCCATCACGGAGGCGGGTCTCTCCGGCGTAGCCGTCGCTATCTGAAACGGAGGAGAATAAAGGATACTTAGTCAAAGTGGAAAAACGAAAATAAACCATGGCACACAAAAACTTTGATAAAGCAGTCTTGAAAAAATAGCATAGCACAGAAAAGTATAGTCTTGACGGTGAGCTTTCAGTGTGAGTAGACGTGTGTCGCGCGCGTGCTTTTCGTTAAGTCCTTGAAAATGCCTGGTGATATTCAGGCGAAACGTCGGAAGACAAATGGTCTTAGTCAAGACCTACTGACACGGGAAAACCGAGATAAAAATATTAAAACCGAGATAACATATTTCACCCGTGAAAACATCAAATATAACATATATATATATATATATATATATATATATATATATATATATATATATATATATATATATATATATATATATATATATATATATATATATATATATATATATATATATATATATATATATATATATATATATATATATATATATATATATATATATATATATATATATATATATATATATATATATATATATATATATATATATATATATATACGTTTTTCCAACTGTCGATCTGTTCAGGAGAACTTTGTTCTCTTAACATATCGACAATGTATCAAGCCAGGATACACGAGAATTGTATGCAGAGGTCTACTTTTTTCACGGCTTTTCCAACTTTGAAGTCAAAAAACACCAACTTAGAGGCTTCGCAGCATATATGTTCCATACACGGATTTACTCAGAATTCGGAGTAGAACATTTCGTGTGTCTGTGTGTGTGTGTGTGTGTGTGTGTGTGTGTGTCTGTGTGTGTGTGTGTGTGTCTGTGTGTGTGTCCCCTTATAACTTTTGATCCGCTCAATTCACAGAGCCCAAAATTTAAGAATATATAAACAGTTATAGGCTTACAAAACTTTTATACTCAGAATTTCGAATTTTTGTTTTAATCAGGGGTTATCAACTTTTGAATTTTTACTTTATTTTTCCATATATCTCAGAAACCATAAAAGCTAGAACGCTGAAAATTTGTACAAATATAGAAAATTACAAAATCTCAAATTAGATAATTCAAAAAAATTCCAGGGTTTCTCAAACATTTTTTATTAAGAAAAATATTTTTTTTATGATAAATTTATGAGTTTAACTGCCTATATTTCCAAAACTTTTACAATTATCGAAAAAAGCCGAAACACCCCAACTAGATAATTTAATTTTCTATAAAAAATATTTACATTGTAGTTGAAGATCTCAATTTTTTTTTAACCTTTTTTTTAAAAATTGAATTTAGTGACGACATCGCTTCATACAATTTGTATGGCAGTCGCCTATACACAATATGTAAGAAGACTTAATAGTTTGATACTTCATCTCCAAACATACATACATACCATCATGCTATTTTCATATTCTGGGTAGGAAAAAAGGATCTTCCTCCATACTATCCTATCTTGACATACATACCTACATATGTTGTATAGAAAACAAAATATCTGAAAATATTCAATAATTTGTATTTATGGGTTTATAGTTTGATACATATTCATCAACTATACATACTATCGCTATCGACAGTTGGATCTCATGTGTTACATGCAAATAGTAATTATAAAAACGTCGTGGAATTTTTTTACCTTTTATTTTCAAATTGGATCACATCACAACTATTGCGACTCGCGTGAGCTAGTTGAATCATTGTTTAAATATGCACTAAACACTTGTAAATTTGTCATTTATAACTGTTTCAAAAATAAAATCCATGTACAATATTGTAATTCATATAAATTTATTTTAAGTAAAACCAAATGCCAAAATATACAAAACAGTTAAAAATTGCATCAGTCATAGTTATAAGCCGTTATTGTGGAAATTGTATTATTATTATTATTATTGGGGGTGTTATTATGCACTGCGACCCTTAGGATCTGTTGCGCTCCCCCCCTACATACTTGCCGGGTTTCATGTTACAGTATCCCCTTGAGTCTCAGGCCTCTTAGGAAATTTAGGACACGCAGGGGATTTAATGAGGGTATGAATTTAATGTCCATTTGGGGCTTGCTCAAGTTCCTTATTCTTACTTGTATCACAGCATCACACTTCACGAGGAGGTGGTGTAGCGTTTCCGCCCACTCCCTACAGAATCTGTATGTGCCGTCTTCTTCTTATCCTATTTTCCACAGATGTATTCTTAAGTCTGGATCGCACTTTCTCCGTAATATTCTTTACTTTTGAATGGAAATATGAATTTTCTAGGCCGCAGAATGGCTCTGGTCCTATCAGGTACCCTCTCGCACCCTTTCTGGCGAGTCTATCAGCTCGCTCATTTGTGGAAAAAGTAAATCGTTTGACTATTATGTCGGTCCCCTGTACTCGATTGCTAGTATATTATTGAAACATTTGTTGATAGTTGGAATTGCTCTATGACACAGGACACAATGAAGAAAATATATACAATTATCGATAATAACCGTCAAAAGTTGACTAATAAAGAAAAATTATATGATCATACAAATCGTTAAGCATTTCATACTGTGGCTAAGTGAAAAAGAATTGCGTGAGTAGGGACAAGTTAGCGTGCCAAAATATTCCCAAAGACCACCATTCTTTATTGTGGGTCTGTACATGTACATAGTTACAAAGTTCGTCGATCCGGCGCTGGTTGTGTTTTATTAAAACAAAACACATTTCGGAGTCAAGCGAATCGAAATTGCGACAAGAAAACATAACCACAACATGTTTTAATACTTGGGGATTAATTAATTGGATAAAGACGGACGACAAAAGAAAGGGAACTCGTAGGACATAAAAAGAATTGCAACACAGACGTAAACGGAGTCGTAAAGAAACGACTGAGCGAACATTGAAAATAACAAACGTTAAAACAATAAAGAAACGTTGGAGAGAAGCTATAAAACATGGACAAACTGACAAACATCTAAGAGGCCAAGAAGACAAAGAGAACCAGAATAAATAAATTAAATAATTGCAAATCTCGTAAGGAATACTTTTTTGTGAATTCATAACCCAAAAAATAAAGATAAAGAGAGAGAATTCAAGATAAAAAAGAATATTCTTCTTCTTCTTTCGTGTCAGCAACGCATTGTTGCGTTGCTGTGGTGGAAGGATTGGCCAGAGAATTTCTGTTACCAGGGGGCACCGCGTGGAGGTTCCTTCCGTTAAAAAGAATATCATAAGCAAGGATGAACGTCTGACTAAAATATATACAAAGACGTAAAGGATGAAGATAATAGCAGGAGTCGTCCTAGAAAAGGACGGGATGACCATGTAAATTACAGTTTCAAAGAAGGAAACTTAAGAATCTCGGACTGTTGGCGATCGACATCATGGAGACATGAATCGACGAATCACTAATGGAAGGCAGGAATTTTTGCAAGAGGAATACCAAACGTTGCAAAAATACAACAAGTTATTTTGATTTCCAAACATCTTTCCAAATGCCCCAAACAACAAAAACAATGTGAGAGACAACGGACGAAAGAATGCGACTTGAGACCTTATACATTGACGGATTGTGCATATAATATTTCCTATGTGAACTGGAGCGGTAACCGGAAGTATGTGCAATGCAGTCTATGCCATTCAAAAATATGTCGATATCAAACAATGAGAATGTTACCCAGACAAGGAACGAATTGTTACAATTATTGCTCGTTAAATGTTCGTTTAAGAACTGCTCTGTAGGTACCCGAGTATACACGAAAACCAAATCGTAGCCTACTAACAAATTATAATAAAATCAAGATAGATATCTAATGAAACATTCTTGAGAGTTGACTTGTACCCACCGGGGTAAATGTACGTTCAAGGCAGTCGAGTAACTAACTACTAACTGTACAAGAAACGGAAGAGACCGTCGTCGTCGGAATGATTGTTGCCAAATATGTTATTGTATCGCACGCGGCACAACTTAACCATTGGCTAAACAATCTAGACGAAGAAATAACTAACAACACAAGACATTTGACACGTTCGAGTTGAACACAATCACAAGTTGATTGGTATTTTTAAATTTGATGTTTCGATTTCTTTAGGAAAGAATTACTATACAATGCATTATGTTCGATACATCCAAAAGTGCAGTCGTCTTCAGTGATCTTCAGTGATCAACCTTTTTTTTTCAGAATGTATTCAGTTGCACATTAAGGTCCGTAAATACTCTATCAATCTTTTTCTGTATTTACGAACCATTGAGACTTGCATCAATCAATAGCACAAAAAAACACCAAAAAATATTTTTTCGGTTCGATATATTATGTTTATTCAAATGACGCTGATCAGTATCAAACTATCAAGAGCATCATCACTCTTTTATCAATATCATTACAGAATATTGCAATGATATTGATAAAATAAACTATTGTAATCGATCTACATAGCCTTGAAATAACAAAAACGACATTTGAATCATTTCCACAATCAGGGGAATGCAGTTGAAATTATCACCGGTCTCGACAAACTTTTAACACCAAAAGAGAATGCCGATTCGACCGGTGTCTCGAGAAATGAACTTTAAAGTTTAATGAATTCCACAAGGCGTTTTGGTTTATTTTTTATTCAAATAGTTGAAACTACGGTAGACGAACGCGTGGCCAGCAAAAATGATGTAATATACGACCTGTTCTAAAGAACCCAAACCACAAAGGAGCGAGGCATACAGCTCGAGCATGGACACGCGACCACATATATCTGTCGAATTACGTAAATATAAATTCAGAATATTCAAATTAATCAGTCGCAGGCAGTCGACGAGTTATAAAACTTCGTTAACATATTAATTGTATTCCAACATCTCTCTCCAATGATCAGGTTTTGTTAAAAATCGAGAATTATTTGGAACCTTTTCGGGAAAGATAAATATGGCGTACATGCATATAGATCTACAGTGTAGACCGGACACCCAGTTGAAAGGAAAAAAAAGAGTTCCCGCTTTGGGTTTTCTTTTATCTTTAGTCTTTTCCTGTACTATTAAGTCCATTTTTTATTCATAGACATCTCATTAGCATGATTCGAAAGCATAATCAAGTACTTAATAGATCTTTTTAGGGGGTTTGTTCGTCCACACATTATCCATAGATAATGTGTCTTACAGAAGACAGGCAAGAACTTTAGATCATGGTGACTAAGCCAGACTCCGGATGAATTGGGATAAGGGGGCAGGAAATAGTAATGATTATTCATAGATACTTTTGTTGACATTATTATAAGCTTAATAAGGTATTCCTGTTTTGGGGATTTGATTGTCTTAAGTTTCTTTCGGTATTTTAATGTCCACTTTGTATTCTTAGATAACATGTTCGCATGATAATAAAACACAATTAGATAACAATGTTATCATTACGTTAGAAAAAAATAATTCCCGTAATGTCCAACATAATATATTATATGTGGGATTTGCATAATGGGAAGCGCGGATGAACTGTAACCTATACAAGAATAGGTAAACATAGTCGTAGAAACAGATAGAACGACCCATCTATCGGCCAACATTGACCTCTAGAGTAGTAGCGATATTACGACGCAGATCACGATGATAATTGTCGAGCCAAATATACCATACATACACAGCGGAACATAACGCCAGCTTGACAAGACCAGTTGGGAATTTATAGATAAATATTTGTTATTAGGTATGTACAGAGTACACACCAACAGATATTATGGTATATTATCAGCAACTGAACATACATTATGCTAACGCTATGAATGTCTTATGCGATAAGAATCTTGCTCTTTGTCGAGTCTGCCCATTGCTTAGAGCGTCGCGATTCTAAATACGGGCCTCAAAATTTCGTTCCTCCAATCCTGGGTCAAATCGATTGTGGATACAATAAAGGTGTGCCCCTAATTTGATCAATCTGATCAATCCATCTCATAGCCTAAAATTAATAATAGAAACATAAAAAAGCTCAAATGCATAAAAAGTCGGGAATGCTTTCTAGAAAAGAGGTGTGTGTCGCTCTGTAATCAATGCCTACAACAGTAGAAACAGCGCGAGGACACGAGTGTTGTGTATCTCCTCGGCGCCCAACCACGTCTTATATATTCCCCCTGTGTGATCGTCAACTTTTCCACACAAAAATGAGGCCTCGAACAATAATAGCTCAACAAAAGAATCAATTGTACCAATTTAGTATAAATATTCCACAGTCTCAGTCAATACAATAAAATTTCATATGGATGATGGAATCGCTTAAGAAACAGCGAGGCTATATGTATTCGCATATGTCACTTACAGTTTGTATTGACAATTCTCAAATAGACTTTCAAATGTCAGATGTCTGTTAAGTTAAACATTTATGTCAAATATTCAGAACACACACCAGACGAATACATTTTTTTTATTGGAATACGTATTAAAAATATAGTTTCGAAGCTCACTGCACACTTTATTCATTTATCATATTTTAACTACAGCTTTTTTTCAACTTTAATTACGACATATCACTTTATTTAAGCACGAATTACTCATTTGATACGATCGTTTAGAAGCGACATTAAAAAACAAAAAAGTTTTTCTACCATTACTGCAAGTCCTGTTAGAGAACTCAATAAATGAAAAACATAGAGTCCAGAACACTTTTGGCCCAAAGATAGCAACAAGTGCAGTGCAACTAAAAACTGATGGTTTCTCAGCACGCACTGGATTAGTTTATGACATTTTTAACAAAATGGAAATGATATCAAGCTTAATTAAAGGGCAAATGATTAGTCAAAGGATTCACAAATGAACCTTCGTGACCAATATAGGCCAAAAGTTGTAAATTAATTATACTATGGGACGGAATAAAGAAGGCTGTAAATACTACATACGCCGTGTTCCAAACGGGTTAGGCACAGAAAACCGAGCGTCATACGCCTCTATTTTTGCACACATTAATGGCTTCCTTTATTTATGTGCATCGTCTTATATATTCCCGTTGGTCGTTCAAGCCTCTATGTTTCCTACATATATACATACCATCACGCCATGTCCCTCACGGGGTAGGCAGAGAGAACCGAACACGCCACATTTTTCTATCTTTCCTTCCTTCAAAATATCATGCACATAGTTATGCCATTCCTTTTTTGGGGCAGCCCCTACTATTCACTCCATCTCTTACACCCCCGTATATATTTTTGGTCAGTCGTTCATCGTTCATTTCTTTACCTTGCATTCTCTTCTTATTTCCTCATTTTTTCATATTTCTATCATATATCGTTCTGTAACATATCTTTGTTAATGGTCTCATTTCTACAGCTTTGATTCTACTTTCATGCGTCTTTTGTCACGCCCAAGTTTCACTGGTAAATATTAGATAAATGTCAAAAATTCAAGACAGTATTCACAGTTTGTTAATATGGAACGGGCTTAATGTAAGTCGCCAGTCAGACCTTGATATTGACCATGTTGCCAACAGCTGGATAAATTTACATTATTGTTTGAATCTATTTTAACTAGGCGAGGTGACTCTGATACTATGTACCATACATATTACATATTTGGCATCACATATTCTTAAAACATACATTATTAATGTCTACATAACGATACATAAACAAACATGTGTCGCTAAACGAAAATAGAAAAGACGAACAGGTCAAAAGTTTACTTATTAATTCTCCTATTCTAAGATTCAAGAAGTTATTGTTAAACATTGAATCCAAGGATGACCTAAATCTGTGTTACTTGATACTTCAAAAGAACCATGCTCAGCTATAAGCAGGAGACCAAACTACCGACAGGTGATTTTCATCATGATCCAGTATATCCCAGAAATATAAGAATAGACAAAGAAATAACTACTTTCTGAGAATACAAAACAGTACTTATTATAAATACACATTACTCATATTTCACGTCAACCATAGATTATTTACTTTCATATTGCCAATATCACGTAATGTCAAACGCAGTTGTTTTAATATAACAAAGATAAATTAAAATACAGAAAATGTTAAAGGAAAATACACGATCTAATGTGAATAAATATTAATGTTAATAAAACAATATCACTTTGAAATATCTGGAAAGAAAACTGTATTCCTTGATGAATACATGATTTTTTTTTTAAATAATGAATATCCTTGTTAGCAAGTAAATATACATCCTCATACATTCCCTAAATTAAGCATAAATTCTTGTGCTATAGGTGAACGAAACCGGTCGTGGCAGGATTCGAACACGCGACCACTGGATTACAAACCCAGTGCAGCGCACTGAGTTATCTAATACTATTAAAAATTAAGAATTTAATGAATTACTGTCGAATTTTGGCATCTGAAGTATCACCATTAATAATAATTGTTCTGTCATCAATAGCTACATAACCTATTACGTATTCGATACAAATAATAAAATATATATCTTTCTTACCAGACGCCCTAGTTTCATACACACCATTCAATGAAAAATAAATAAAATACAATCGAAGCGAATGGCGAGTTAAAAATAAATAACTATTAAAAACCATTGATAAGAGATTCATAATAATACATACATAGGTACAGGTAAGTGCTGCTTCGCGAATCATTATTTCACACAACAAGTTCCCATTTCCCGTTTTCATGAATGTGCTAAATTGGTTTTTATCGAGAACTGCGAGTCTATCGAATCACACA
Source organism: Molanna angustata (assembly GCA_963576475.1). Classification (NCBI taxonomy): domain Eukaryota; kingdom Metazoa; phylum Arthropoda; class Insecta; order Trichoptera; family Molannidae; genus Molanna; species Molanna angustata. Next base: position 20,372,893 of record OY754984.1, on the reverse strand, counting down.
ATCAAGCGTAGAAAATGTTATTGCGATCATAAATCGGAGCGAAATGAATGCCGAGTCAAGGACACGGTCAATCGTAACAATTTATCATTGCCGCGTAACAACGACTGTAATCGGAAAAAAAACGATAAAATTTGCAGGTAGCCTATTCCTAGAGCAGCAGTTGATATTTTTGAAGTCGATACGTTTTGCATTATGACCAAAAACAACTACGCACATGATAGAATTCAGATATACATATCTGAAAATGAAGGAATAGGGATTGTCTCGAATATTATTGGTATTTTTTTTTTCAAACAAATTTGATAGATGAAATTAGTCTAATCGGCAAAAATACAACTGATATACAACAAAATGTAGCTCTGTATTCAACATGGTTGCGTAGGGGACACCAGATATAAGGATTTAGGTTCATTGTATTCTTCCGAAGAAGCGCACTAGATAGCGTTGAGGAGTGTTTGCAATCTACTGAAAAAATCATTAATCCGGACTAGGAAAAAAACCCGGGTTGTAAATTCTATAATAGTTGTTAGTTAGAATGTTTATTTAAACAAGACCGAAGTAGTAGTTCCACATATAACGGAAGAAAGTGTGGAATAGAAATATTGTAATAACAATAAAATCGTCCGGATAATAATTTATTTAGCTCACGACATTTTCAAAGTAATTAGTCGAAATTTTATGATTCTTTTTGTTGCCTGACCACGTTTTGATGCTGAAATTGAGAAGTATCTTTTGGAAAGAAAATAGATTGGTTAATTAGTCATACATGCAATACTTAAAAAAACATGCAGACAGCAGTGATGGTAAAAAGTAAAGAACATAAAAATAACGACAATAGAAGTCTTAACGTAAATTAAAATGGACACAAGAACATAAACATAAACTGCTCGGCTATAAATATTAACCAGAACTCTGGGCCATAATGTCGAGTAGAATGAGTTGAACGTTGTATGTATTAACCTCGCCCGCAGACAATGCATTGAACCGAGTTCAGAAATGAATGGAGTCTCGAGAGTGTGTGCAGTTAAATTGAATCGAATACTCCGCGGTGGCGAATTGCCTCAATAAGGAAATCTCGGTTAGAGAAGCGGAGAAAGGCAGCGTCTGGCATGGACCGGACTGGTCTGCCCACACTTTGAATGCATAATTTGCGGGCGTGGTTGATAGCTTTGTTATATTAGTTGTGCATCGGTGGGCGAAATGCACCGGTAGACTTTATGAGAGCACAATTTACCAAGCTCACGTTTCAGCGTATTCGCGAGTTTTAAAAACAATCGTTTGCCATGTGCAGTAAATTGGAATTGCTGTTTAAAAATAATTATTTATGTATTGCATAAAGCACAATGGCAGGTTTATGGCTATAGGGCAGAGCAACCAACCAAAGCAATGCAATGCCTCAATAGTACACATATAGTACCAAAGAAGAAATATAAAATATAACAATAAACAGACTATGAGGAGACCATAGATGCTATAGGAGGGAATCCAAAGAAGTAGAAAGAATATCGGTGCTATTTTGTTCGGAATTAAGAAAAAAAGGAATGTAAATTATCAACAAATGCTGTAAATTTACGGTAGCTTTCCGACAGTTTAATGAAAATTATTCATGACTTCAAAAGTTATACGGTTGAAACAAAAGATCTTTCTTTCTTTTTCGTGTCCGGCTAAGCTCTACCACTCCAATAAACAGCGACTGACATCGCGTTGTCATTTGTCATAATTAGATCCCCAGGACTACAGACCACTCTCATCAGTGGGCACATCAGCAAGTGGCTGTCATCTGATGGAGACAGGTACCCCCACCTTTGCAATTTTTTTTACATCTGGTGACAAAAGATCTAAATCTGTCAGTGTTTAAAATGCAAATTAAAAGTGATTCCCGATTGATTTCCTGATTCATTTTTTTTATCCATTAATAATGTTTTTTACGGAACAGTAAAACCCTTTCATTGATTGAACGTAGATACATAATAAGCTACAAATATTAGTCTATTCCAATGATAGAATTGTGAGTGTGCTATGGAACAGGGTGGAAAAAGGCTCCTTTTAAGAATCGTTGTTTTGAAATAAAAAAAGTCACAACTGTTCAATATAGTAAATGAACTTCTCAGCATTTTAATGATAAACATCGATTGAGCAAAACCACTGCAGGAGTCTTTCAACAAATACAACATGATACACCTACGCACTAAGATCACGGTGTCCTTATAGACTAGAAATTTGGGTCTATCGGTCTAAAAAGGAGTGCAATATGATAATCGTTAAGTGGGCATTAAATACTCGAATATGGCAACGATGATGTATTCGTCTTTCGGATTGCACCTCCGACACAAGGAATTTGATTGTCTTTACATTTATGTTGGGATTATAGTAATGCAACCCTCGTTAAAGTATACGAGCTGCATGGATTAATAATGTCACTCATGATTTCTAATGTCACCCATTTAAGGATAACTGTATGGGGTAAATCAATAATTGACGAAGGTCACTCCACGTGTTTGTGTAACGTAAATCAATTATGTCTTAAATAGGATTCCTTTATTAATCCTATTTCTGAACTGTACATACAACTGTACCTCAATAATAAGCTTGTATGCTTATAGTGATAAAGAAACACAAAAGCGATAAATAGGATAAAATGTTAAAGTATTTAATGATCACTATAATAATATAAACCAGCAGATGACATGTCGTAAGCATAGAAGGTGCCTATTTGATTAATAAATTATGTAAAAAATACATGATTATGTGAACCGATGATGACAAATAAACAATGTATTTTTCATAATTTACAAATAAGTCGCGTTTAACAACATATCAATTTGAAAATTTTGACAGTTATCAGAAAGTAAGATCAAAGTTTTCACTTAACCCTTTATAAAATAAACACGATTATAAAATTAATACAGAATTTCAATTATAATAAATTGGGAATAATATTTTGGCTTTGGGATATCTATGAATTTCCCAGTCAAAACAACAAGTTTGTGTTGTTAACAGGAGTAATGAGGCGTGATCAAAATATTCAAAGGATTAGTGATTGTTCATAGGTTCAGATGAAAGGATGAAAGGAGATCCACAATATTGAATTATACTCCTACGCATTTGAGTGCCTATAACTTCCTTGAATAATTTAGGCTCAAAGACTAACAAAGCTGAAAATTTACGCCTTTTAATGAACTTAATTTTGGATATTGTTAGATAAACATACTAATAATTACAGATAAATCAATTAATTCAGATTTCTGGAAATCAAATAAAAACCAAGAATTAAGGGAATACCCACTTTTATTAAACATTATGTATTTCTAATTAGACACAGAGTTCAATTGATCCAGATTTCTCTAGATCAAGAAAACCAAGACTTACAAGAGTAGAGCCTTAGTTCAATTGATCCAGATTTATCTAGATCGTGAAAACCAAGACTTACAAGAGTAGAGCCTTAGTTCAATTGATCCAGATTTCTCTAGATCATGAAAACCAAGACTTACAAGAGTAGAGCCTTAGTTCAATGGATCCAGATTTCTCTAGATCATGAAAACCAAGACTTACAAGAGTAGAGCCTAAGTTCAATTAATCCAGATTTCTCTAGATCATGAAAACCAAGACTTACAAGATTAGAGCCTTTAATGTTGGTTTGTTACCTATTTGTCTTGAGCTAACATTTTCAGCATACAAATGCTTTCAACGATTTACAAAAAAAAACAAGCATTCAACATTCTCCGCCAGTATCCTTCATCAGAATGTCATATAATCTGGTTTTCATAATCCATCTCTAAACAATTTCAAATGGCAAATGCACAAGGTCGCAAAGATAATTAGCATAATTTTGGCTAGATCAAAAAATTACATTCAGCCACATGACACAATGTCGTGAACTGTAAAGCTACCGAATTGGTTGCTGTTTTGATTGTTTTTATGATCTATAAACACACATTAATCATCAATAAAAGTTTTGTCATCAAAACCATATACCCTTGTTTGTTATTGTGATGGTCTTAGATGATTGAAATGTTCATATAAACAAGTAAGATCCATGATTGACTAATGAGATTGATCAATCCGATCAATTTGTCTTTGTAACCTCAATTCAATATTGATTCGGGAAAATAAATATTAAGTCATGTAATGAGCAATGTTTACACAATAATTGTCTGGCGACCGATGTGTTAGTTCATTTAGTGTTAACCAGGGTGCACCACGAGGAGGCGAACTAACTTTGCACACAATAACTACATCAATCTCCTGGCGTACATCACATCACAATTTTCTCTGACAAACAATTATATTGTGCAATTTATATTTTGTGTTAAATGAACAGATATGTGATGTACTTTTATAAGACCATACGAAAAATAAATAAATAACACAATAATTCATGGCATACAAAGTTATTAGTAATAATAATTTACAAATCGATCCATACGTTCCAATAGATCGATACGACACAATTGATTTTTGGCTCTACGAAACATAAGTTTTGAGTTATTTACTGAAGGTGTCAAGATTTTGAGTTCCACGTACATCAGGGAGTAATCTATCTCGTTTGCACTAAAACCGTTCACATTATAAGTAGTAGTAAAAAAGAATTTATACTATGTTATACAGACACCATATCAAAAAGGTTGAGGGAACAACTAGCAGAGTGCGTCTCCGCCGGGAATATCTAGTACAGATGTACCACGAAATGAAGTGAACCTCATACTTATACAGAGTTGAAGAGAGTCGCCGAAGATCGAGCGGAGTGGAGGAAAGATGAAACCAAAGAAGAAGATATAGACTTATATTCATATTTTTATTGTAGAATCCTTATAATGAATCGTTTACAAGGACCAACTTCTCGAGTTTTAGATCCTAATGTAATCGCTTTGGTTAAGAACTTATTTCATCGTGTTGTGCGTTTCTGAAGCTTGAATACACAACATCACAACATGTGCTAATAATAAAGTTATTGATATTTTTTTAAAGAATGAAAATGTCCTTATAACAAGAACATAATATACACCTTCACATATTCCCTAAATTAAGCACAAATTATTGATATTATGTATATGTAAATGAAATCAATCGAGGCGAAATTCAAACTCGCGGCTTCTGGATTGCTCATCCAGCGCAATAGGCAGTCTGCCACCGATTCATCTTAATATATTCACCTTAAAATTCTAAAACCCACACAAGTAATCAACCATCGACAATGGGCCACAGCTCCCGTCAATTGAATGAAACATTCCAGCGTATTACTTGAACACATTCTCGGATGTCCATTACATTACAATACGTGCCGTGCCAGTTGGTGTAAGTTCATTGATGGGAAATGTTAGGTTAGGTTGTATATTGCAACACAATGTTGATTCATTCCATCGGCCATAATTAACTATTATTATATTGTTGTTGTTACAGACCCAACTACTACTGCTGCTGATGGTCTGTTCTCATTTTCAGCGCACGTAACACACACACACATAGGTAATTGATTCCACTAACGCCGACTACCACGTGTTTCATGTGACCACTTCTGGTAATACCGTAATCAATATTTCATACTATCATCAATTATCTATGAAGATAATACTCCAACCCGTTTCTCAGTCCTTACGTAAATCCTTACGTACACATGAACAAGATTTTTCAATATCTACGCTTGTCTGTATTGGAAATTTATCTTACAAAGATATGTATAGATAGTTTTGAAATTGGTTAAGTTCTCCTTATGTGAAATGCACAGCTACCCAAAAATAGAAAAACACATCATTATGTTATTTGAATCGGGATATTTGCGGTTAAATAAAGACATAAACCTGACACAGAGGTCAAAAGTCAAAAAGGGCATCGTCCTTTAAATTTTAATAGTAGAATACCTTTTCATTAACCACAGGAGAGCTAATATTGTATAATTTACATGAGACAATATACGACAGACTCTCCGCCGTCTGTCCAAGAATGTTCTTCAGTTCTTCGGTCACATCGCCAGACGAGATGACAGCAGCCTTGAAAAACTTTGCTTGATATGGAAGTAGAAGGAAAGTGAGGAAGATATCCACTAGATGGACTGATCAAATCAAGGCTACCTCGGGAAAATCGACGGTTGAAGCGATGCGGACGGCGGCGTGTTGGGAGATGTGAAGGACAACAATACATATTATGTTGAGGACAAGAAGGGAAGATGGTCCCCAGACGCAGAAAGAGAGACATGAAAAAAGCCACAAGTGGTAAAGAAAAAGAAAGATGTAAGATAATAAAGGTGAAAAGACTTGTGTTAAAGAATAAAGCGGAGGTTGGATTGGCGCAGGTACTGATCGCACATCGATCTATTCTGCCTATCAGCGATGACTTTGTATGTGGCGTGTGGTGAAAGTTAAGCAGACCTTCCAATCTCACGAGATAAGTGCAAAAAAAACTCCTACGAAGCTGCTTGAGCCAAACCTGTCTCAAGTGTTTTCGATAACCCTCTGTGTATTGTTTGTCTACATCTTGGCACAAGACGGAACCAGCCTTTCACTTCTATAATGCTTTGTGATGCACACACATTCATATTACAAGATTTGCAAAAATAAAATGCTAGACTGCATGCCTTTCTAACAAAGCTGATGGTGTTTTAATTGTCTGAAATTCTTTCAATTGCAGTGCTGAGCAAACTGGTTTTTCAAGAATACGAGATGATTAGAACAGCATTTTTACGGTCATTTAAATGTAAAATTTCAACGGCGAGGTTTTATTTTATTTCTTATTTATTGCTTTGACTATTGCGAAAGTGTTGCGAAATATGTTGCGAAAAGGGAAAACTAAATATGCACAAAAACGATGATGCCGTGGCTCTAATGGAAAAAGCAGAGATAACTGAGTGCCACACAGCATTTTTTTTTACATATACCAAAATTTACATAATTTTATATAAGCAACATAATAAATTGGTTTGGTTTGGACCACCTCACTAGGCCAGGCCTGTTCCGAGGTGGTAGACTAGTTACATAATATTAATTACTAAGTCATTGTAAGCTGTTATATAATAGGATTGTGTAGCCCATGGTTCACTTATTGAGTCCGATTTTAGTAGTTTTGTCGTATATGTTGTTATGAATTGAGAATTTGCTGACAATTATAGTTGATCCCTTTGTTATATAACCATGTTTGTATTGTATGTTTAAGTCTTGTATTTTCTATTAAATGTATGTTGTTTATATCTTTTGCAACTAAATTTAGGATCTTTGGAGCCAAGTATTGATAATGTCTTTGTCCGTATGTAGTGTTTGTCTTCGGAGTGATTATTTGATGTCTGTATCTTGTATCGTGAGAATGTTGAACAGTGATATAGTTTTCTTATCATTTTTAAAGTGAATAAGAATTTGTTTAGTATAGTTTGTTTAATTTGTTCAATTACTTACATACTATGGAAAATTGAATATAATCCCAATATTATACTTCATAATTTACGGGTCCGAGCACTTCACCACTAGGCTCATTATGTGAGAATGCAGAGAGAAACGAGCGCCATAAAATTTTGTTTTGCATACATTCATCGCCTCAATGTGTATGAATGTACAAACAAAACTAATTACTTCGTCATATTTGATATGGAAGTGGTCACGTAATAATTTATTAATTGAATGGGTAGGTACACAGATAGCAGATAACTTAAAATGCAATCGAGTCATGTGATGATGGTGACATTATTATAAAGGTAGGTATAGTTTAATATTCAAATAATCGGTGACACATAAAAATGTACCAACACATTATTTTATTTTGTAAACATATGTACAGTCGTCATAATAAGTATTACAAAAATATTTAGGTTCTGTATTTCAACAATGATGATTACAATAATAATTATGAATGTCATGTGACTGCTATACCTAGTTGATTCTGAAAGGTAATAAATGAATTATTTTTTTCCAGGAAAAATATGTGTTGTTGGAGAAGCGATGAATGTTTGCTCAGCCAAGAATGTGTTGCACTCGGTTCTTATTGCCTTCCCAAAGGAAGGAAGGGAATTTGTTAAGATAAATTAAAACGACAATAATATCAAAAAACCTTATTATAAACACGGTAATAAATAGCAACAAAACTAAGAAAAAAAAAACAGAATTCAATCATAAATCAAGTCATGAGACATAGAGAATCAAGCAATAGGATCTCCTCATGTGTCTTTGTCCAGGGAAACAAAAACTTCTCTTAAAGTGTCTTAATCCAGTGAAAAATATTATTTTTTTATTTTATTTTTTATTTCCGGGATATTTACAGTATAATAACATTTTTTATATAGATGCATTAGTATAAGACTAAAACCAATAACAAATTTCCACATTATTAAAAATAAATTTTGACTCCTGTGCTTACATACTTAAAGCTACATATATGAAAAACATTTATATCTGAATGATAGTGCATGAGTGTATGTATGTGTGTACGTATGAGTGTAAGGATGTGTATATGTGTGTGAGTGTGTCTATATAAGTGTAAGAGAGAATGTATAGGTACCTGCAAGCTCACATTGTTTACTCCAATCAATCTTGATACTTCAATCATTCAGTGAAATTCAATTATTATTACTTGAACTGATTATTATGTATTATACGAAGAGATTTTTTTAAATTTATTAATCGAATCAATTACAATGTACATATAAATTACAATTTATCGTTTGGCCGCATATATCACAACTACAAAACCGAGTTAAAATATAAAATTTGCCATTCTTAAGGTAAACTAATGTCGCAAAGGGTTAAATTTCCTGCTTGTCAAATATGAATGTCCAGTATCTTAATAAATTACAATAAATAAGGATATATTTCATAATAACCCTAATTGAGATGAAATCTCGTGTTAAAAGAGGGGAGTATCTATTTTGTAATGTAACATTAACCAAACATTGCACATTTACTAAATAATACATAAAACATTTTATCACTAAAGTTTATCACATAGGTTAACATTTATTTGAAGACAAACGAATAATTTACATGTAAGGATTGTGTAAAAAGGTGAAACAAAATTTTCAAAACAAATAAAAAATTACAAAAAAACAAGAATGAAATAAACATAAAATACATAGTACCTTCATACTTATAGAAATGTTATGAGGTAGTTGTACGTAAAAGAGGAATAGTAATACATCCCTTGTGAATTTATTCTGCTGCTTATAGAAAATGACAATTGGTTTGAATTTGTAAGAATATCTTATGGCAAGACCTATCACATTTCGGAAAATCGGCGCGCGCACAATCGGTGACGTCACGCCAGCTATAAAAGACGCGACGGACCGTTCATCGGCATTCAAGTTCGTTCCTGCCTACCAGCTTCTCCCCTGACCGGAATTCGTTACGACCCAGCCACGTTCCTGTAGTCGTTTAAATTTATCGAGTTTTAATATTTATAATCTTCGCGTAATACCAGTATCATGTGTAAATAACTTTGTGAATAAATCCAGTAAGTTTTAATCTTTGAGTTCTTATTTATATGTCTATTTAAATACCCAATTCTATTGTCGGTTACAGTCGTGCATGGTTAAAGAACACGCAGAAGTATTTAGCCGATCAACTGGTTCGATCCCAGAAGTCGAGCTCCTCATAAAGACACCCTCTGCACGGCAATAGTAACAATCTTTATGAATTTGGAACAATGAGATTCTTTTGTAGATATTTTCAACAGTTGAAACTTTAAATTCTTGAAATACATTAATAGTTGGATAATTAAATCTCTTTTTTAATATAATTTTAATAATGATTCTTTGAAAAACTTCTAAAGGCACTAAAAGGGTTGTAAAAGCTCCCCCCAACATATAATGCCATATTGTAAGATGGATTGAAATAGTGAAAAATATATTGTTTTAAGGCGTTCAACAGTAGTAGTAATATTACATTTATATTATATTTATTATATATTATATTATTATATTGGAATTTTCACTTTATCCGGTGAAATGTTATGATAATAATATAATTAGAATACTTCTTTACATGACCGAAAAAAAAACAAATTCTTCAAAGCTACATAGAAGTGTAGATGTAATATATTATATGCGAGTAAAAGCCAAGGAACTTGGCTCACAAAGCCAAAACCAAACAATGTAATCGATGACAAACTGAAAAGAGATGACACAACTCGCTGATGCGTAGACGAAGAAGAAATACCCAAAACAAACATTCGAGGAATTACCGACCAATTGGCCGCTAATGACATTATTATAATTAATGGACGTCAACAACACAATGGCCTCTGAAGAGCGAAACGTAAACAATATTGATTTTTGGGTATTTACCTTGAAACAAATATCAATGCCGTCTAATAATAGGCGGGTGGGTCGCTAACACTGTTGCACGATAATGCGACGCTACCGGTGGAAAAAAAAAATTACTTTAATAAATTGACAAAAGTTTAAATACGTATTTAAGTGGAACGACGACGACGACAGATTCGTTATGCCACCGACATTGTCTGCGATTAGGATAACGTCCATGAGATGACCCTGACGTGGGACAGTTGAAATATCTGAATAGGACGCGAAAATTGCTCAAAAATACAATCAAGAGTAGTTGTTTGTGGGTCACAAATAATAAGATAATGCAATCAGTTTTACATTGTAATATTTCTCAAATTATTCTACGAAAATTGTCCAATGATGACAAACATGAGAAACGCCAAAAAAATATAAAGATGGTATTGGAAGATGTTTCTTAGGAAATGTTAACTTGACTTGAAAGGACACTTATAAGACATTCGTAAAAACTAACCATTCTCTACACCGTAAGTCTACATTTAGAGTGAATTTTTCTATGTAAATTGGAAGAAATTATACCCATAAATTGACTTTTGTTATTTAAATATAGGTATTTTATACTAATCTAATAATTTTATTGGTAAATTGTTTATTATTGACAGATTGATCCTGCATAGCGGGAAATAAAATTTATGATGTTTCTGTCTTTTGATCTCTTCTTAGATAGTAGCATTTTCAATATTACATCCGACGAAAATTCCGACGAAATGCACGAGCGAACGTATGTAGTTAATCTATCCACTAAGTATGGTAACTTAAACATACGATTTAAGTATCAGAAATCCCCAAGTAATCGATCAGTGATGCTACGAAGAGATGAAGAAGCTGGCGGACAACAGTGATAAGTGGAGAGATGGAGTGTGCGGTGCAAACCAATATAAGAATCGTGACCCAGAAGAAGTATCAGACTATTTAACATGGTAAAGTAACAGATTTTCAATGAAGGATTTGTGTTGTTACTTGAGCCAAATAAAATATTATGATCTCGTACATCGTGGAATAGTAATATTTTCTACTTGGTTATAATAAGTTCGGCATGAACCACAACTTAACAGTAAACTCATCATAGTAAATACTAAACAGTAGGTAAACGTTTTCTGAGAAATTTCACATCGCATGTTCGATTTTCATAACAAACTCTCACTACATACACAAAATATCTTCATTGTTTCAAATTAGTTTAAATACTAAACAGTAGGTAAACTTTTTCTGAGAAATTTCATATCGCATGTTTGATTTTCATAACAAACTCATACTATACACACAAACTATATTCATTGCTTCAAATTAGTAAGACGAAGTAACTCTTAAAATATGGATCTTTAGCTTGTTTTGTATGAAACTCATTCTATACAGATTTTCTTGTTCATTTTGTTGTAAATGCTCATAATCCGTGAAATAAATAAATTGCAGCGATAGAAATGACAGAACATGAGATTTACCCTCATTATTCTTAAAGGCATATACTTAGCGAAAAGGAAAAACTACATTTTAAATAATTATCATGTAATGAATCCATTCATAACTGATACTCAGAAAAATGTATGTACTTACCATATTGTATCTGTAGTTTAAGAAACTTATATTGACGCATAATGACAACAGAAAGAAACACAAATAAATGCTTAAGTTTTCCAGTTAATTAAAACCCAAAAAACTCAGATAGGGTTGCAATTAAATCTTCTCCGAATGAAGATGCTCATTGTTGCCAAAATCGTAGAGCAATTATTATTATATGAAACACGAATTCGGTGGGCCGGTTGGTAGCTGGTAGCATTCCTTTAGTGTCATCTTATTGTTTAACTTCTAAGAAATCAATTGAAAACGTAGCTGAAAAAACTCACAGGAAATTCACAGGAACACAGGAATTTAAAGAGATTGTTTTAATTGATTTGAACAATGATCACGTTTCGCTAATGAGACCCAAAATAATTATTTTTAACAGAAACAAGCGGGACGATAAAATAAGAATAAAAAATTGACCTTGCAAGTCCTTTGGCTGGCTTTGGTCCATTCCTCTGGATAGTGGGCCAGTGATCCTCCGTTCTTCAGGTCTCCGAGGGTTGTCACCTCGACACCCATCTCCAGTTCTAGCTCCAGCTCAAGGTCAAGGTGAACGAAGCCCTCCGCGTCAATTGTAGACGCGAAGTTGTTGTGGACACGCTCGTTCAACACTGGCATTGTCCGGTCGATAACGCGCAGAGTCCAATAGAAACTAACACCAAACTCGAGACGACTCCATGTCGGAGTCCAAACATTGACATTCTTATATGTTCGTAACAGTGGAATGTGTTTTGTACTTTGACCCTAAATCAGTATTTAAACGATTCTTAATTACTTAAATGCACGAGATATTATATGCTATTTCTTCTTCTTCATCCGTTTCAAAAATGAAATGCTGATAACTGTTCGAAGGCACACACAAAGTTCTTCTTCAAATTTCAATAATCCAAAACTATCTATCAGTGTAAATTTGGCACACTACCCAAAACAACTACCTACTTGATAAACTATAACATCTAAACATGTTTTTGCATCAAACCAATTTTTCACTCCTCGATTTAATAAAAACTGGCTCTTGAGCATTGACCTACATGGTTTCGTAGATCGATTCAAATATGACTATAAATTCTGCTACAAAATAAAGTCTAGCCTCCTAAAACACCTCAAAATGTTGATATGCAAATGTTCCTTGTGACACACCGTGGTTGGCTTCTTGCTCTTCTTCATCAACATCGAGGATTCCATCTTCCTCTCCGGCGCTTTCTTTCTCGTCTTCACTCTAAAACACAACCCCTTCAAGATTTAACTGTTTAACACTCGAGCACTTTCACAGTAAGTTTTGTTTTTTTACACGTCTTTTTGAATATGCAACACTTCTTTGGGAGCGAACACAAAGTTATTTCAGACCTTGAAAATAAATGATAAACGTAAAAAAATATGTTTCCGCTTAAAATATTCCAGTGTATGTTAGAAACTTGTCAAAGAGGTTGAAAACAATAACAATGACAAATATAAGGCAAATCTTTTCCAGAATATCATCGAGGGGGATCGCGATCCACTTCCACGCCGGCGACGCTATAGAGCTCAAAAGAGGAAGGTATTAAAATAAAATACTTTTTTTCCAGAATATCAACTGTCAAATCTAAGATAGTCATTGTTTACGGTTGTATGGCAGCGCCTGGCGTACAGCGTATGACAGCTAGTGTAGATGACTTCAGCCAAGTGTAGCCGCGACTCCATTTCACCGTATGTAGTTTACGAGTTGCAACAAAAGGGTTTTAAGCGCCGCGGAGCGTTGGGAATAATAGTAATAATAATATTTTGGCAAAAGCTATTGTAGAGTTGTGCCAGAATAATCACATGGGAACTGTCTAAGAATCTCTTCGTCTGGCGTTATCACCTGAGATCTGATGTGGGCCAAAAGCGAGTCTTACATATTATCGTCTATCTTTATTCGTCATCGCGGGTTCACATGTCTTTCACAATACAATGGGTCAATTTTCCCAGAAGTTCCTCATAATCGTGCAGATGGAATTTACAACTGGCAGAATGTAATTAAACATACGTACCTACACAATTTCCTAACGCGATGTGTCAAAAGTATTAAAATACAATGAACACATTAGCCTTAGCAAATTGTTGAATTTGAACTATTGATAAATCAAATTCTATTTATTAAGTTATTGCACACGATGGAAATGAAGTTTCTACTACAAAACACCACCCAGCTTATTTATTTGACATTTTTCGACAGTCTTAAAATGAACTTGATACTTGAAATACAGGACTAAAGGATATCCCGAGATACTTTATATTTTTTTAACAACAATGTTTTTGCTATTTATCTCCAAACAAGTTTGATAAAGCGTTTGAATTTCAATGAAGGGAAATGTAATTACACTTATTCATTCTATAAAAAAAGACATGATCTAATGTAAGATATATTGTACAATTATGGATTTAAACTATGATGAACGAGGATAGCAAGATAAAATAAAATAATATGAAACTAGATCAAATGAAATATATACATACCAATTAAATTATCGACATAAGTATATAAAGGTCCAAAGTACTTTGGTGCCATGTAAAGTGACTTGGTTAAGTAAGATGTACTGCAATCGCAGATCCGACAGTCAAGAAGCCACATGACACTCGATCCATGTATGAAGTAGTAGACTGAGGTTTTGCACTAGCTACCCACCAACGATGGGAAACGAGGACTTGTGGATTTAATATCAATTTATTTATAGAAAACCGAGAAATTTCTTTTGCGTTTTTAAGCATGAAACAATTTGCTGGTGATTTTGAGTTGTGCACAAATTTATTTCAAAATAGTTAGGAGTATACGAATGCATTCATTATTTTTGTTTAGACATCAACCACATCTATGTGCATAGTTAATATCACTGTCCAAATTACCATATTTTTAGTGCCGGTGTATGACGTAAATTCTACTTTTATTCGTTTATTGTCCTAAACTGACTAAAAGGTCTTCTATCTATCACTCGACCAAATATTTGTGGATATGGATGCCGTAAAATCTTTTAACTTATTGAATCGTTGGTATATGAAAGCGCGTCCAACTTATTAATACAAGACGCCGGAACACACCGAAAGCCATAATATGATGCTGGATTCAATTAAAATTTCAACATACGAGTTTATAAACTGAAGATATTTAATAATAGTAAGATCAAACAGACACCCGATCAACTGGAAGCTGGGCAATCGCTTTAGTCACTGAAGACTTTCAGCTGTGAGGATTTGAGTACATACATACCATCACGCCATGTCCCTCACAGAACAGGTAGAGAGAACCGAAGGCCACATTTTTATAGCTAGACATTCAGGTATCGTCTCATACATGCTTGTCTGTTGTTAAAGCTTCTTAGATTTCCTTCTTTCAGATTGTGGTCCACATGGTCGTGCAATTTTTTCTTGGACTACCACAACCTCTTGTTCCATTCCTATCGACTTTGTATATTCTCTTCGTCAGAGTTCGTCATATGTGGTCAAACGATCTTTCTTTCATTCTGTTGATGACATCTTTCTTTATCTTTCACATTTCTTATCCTGTCATACATTGTCTTGTTACAAATTCTTATTTCAACTGCATTCAGTCTGCTGTCATGCGACTTTTGCCGTGTCCCCAAGTATCGCTTGCATACGTCAAGGTTAACATTACGATTAGTGGCGGGTTAACGTCCGCCAAATGAAATTCGCACATTATCAAAAACAACTGCGTTGGTCATACGTCCACAGATGGAGGAGATTCGTGACATTTCCGACAAGGTTAACAATTGATATAAAATGTGTTGCGAAACATCTTTGACCAGTTTGCAGTTCAACAAACGCGGTTCAAGGTTTTGAACATAATACGAATATAGAACCAATATTACTTTCGCAACAAGACAAAAGGAAACCAGCAATAAAATATTGAAGAAAAGTATATCTGATAAACCGAAATTTCTTAAAAAAATATTGAAGTAAAAATCATAACTTCTACGAAAATATTTTATTTCTATTTTCTTATCACACCATGTTTTACACCGACAACAAGTAGATTACTGCTGCTCAGCTAGGAAATCCTGTTCTAGGGCTAGCAGCTTACAATGTTACAGTGATAATATAATTATGAACTGGGCGATAGTTCCCGCTCTACATTAGGTAGGCACAAAATCACAATACTCTATACTAATAACTACCACTTCAATAAACATAAAACAGATCCAAAATGTTCGTAATGATATATGTCAACAAATCCATTCCCGACGTCATTTGACATTTTAAAACCACAGAGAATATTTTCCTTTTTACTGAATGATCATTCAGTTTTACGACAAAAACTATGGAGTTCTTCAAACCAAACGCTGTCTGGATCGTTTAAATGATCGAAAGTTGTGTCAAAATGATAGACGAGATTTTCGAATGTCATAAAGTTTAGTTATATGGTCTTGTTAGATGTTTGTCGCCATTTTGTGTGTGTACACTTTCACTGAAAACTTTCAAATCTAGCTCCGTATATATATATATATATATATATATATATATATATATATATATATATATATATATATATATATATATATATATATATATATATATATATATATATATATATATATATATATATATATATATATATATATATATATATATATATATATATATATATATATATATATATATATATATATATATATATATATATATATATATATATATATATATATATATATATATATATATATATATATATATATATATATATATATATATATATATATATATATATATATATATATATATATATATATATATGTGAATGTTGTGCAATCAATATTGTGTATAATTAATTTGTGTGCATTACCATAGACACTGTGAAATGTCTTCCTGTTTTGTGTTATGTCACATAAGACTCTAATTATTTGTGTGACAGCGTACCAAATTGACAATAAACATTTTAATGAATTTTATTGACAATTCATAGATTCATAATATTCAACTATGTTCACTTACGAATACTATTCATACATTATAAAAAAATCTTTTGATATTATCAAAATTTGATATTTTCATTCTACATTTCAATCTTTACTTTTTTATTTATTTCAGTACAGTATATTTCATAATGGTATACATACTAAAAATATTAACATTTTACTATCTCACTAGGCTGAACGTCTGTTTGACGGATTAAACGACACGGCAGTATCTTAATTTTTAAGCGTGATTAAAATACGTTCATAAGGAATAAAAACGTCTTAAATTGAGAAATCATAACTATATTATTACACAGTAGTAAGGATACGCCTAAAATTGTGAAATAAAAACTATATAATTACACAGTATGAAGGAGTAAAAAAAAGCACCAAAATTGAAATCATCCACTCTTTCTACTCTCCACTACTCCATAGTAGTTGAGAATTAAAAATACACTTAAAAATAACAGTATAAGAGTAAAAAAAAACTACTGAAAAAATTATATGACAACCGAACTGGCTACCTGCGTGTAAGCCAAACATTTGTTATAAGTAATTAAGGTTTATCTATTTATGACTGTACTGTTTGGCTGTGTGCACAAAATCAAATGTTGTAGTCACTATAGTTCGGTTAATTTAAACATGAAATTTTGTTACTATTAACATTTTTATTTTCAATATAGAAATTGTGAAATCATATCTCCATTATTACACAGTACCTAGTCAAGAATAAAAGCAAACATTGCAAAACAAAACATTGTAAAATCAAGTAAATAAAACAAACTTTTTAGGACACCCTTTTTCAAGTTTTCTTAACTTTGAAATGAAGATCAAAGTTAAAGAAAACTGATATCGATCTAATAATGATATGAATAACGCCTGAATATTATGCAAAATGTATAGCAGTCACAATTGTGGTTATTGAAGTTAAAGAAAACTGAAATCGATCTAATAACGCCTGAAAATTTTGCAACATGTATAGCAGTCACAATTGTGGTTATTGAAGTTAAAGAAAACTGAAATCTATCTAATAACGATATGAATAACGCCTGAATGCAACTATTGCAAAATTCCATTTAAGACAGGTGAAGTAAATAAAAAGGGTGAAATAACGAATACTCGGAATTAACAGTTAAATAAGAGAACAAATAAATAAATTTAAACAAATGATACTATGAATTATATTAATAACGATAATGATGTCACATGTCCAGTCGTGTTTATTTAGTATCTAGGAAATAGTAGGTTAGGTTATGTTAGGTTAGGGAAATACCTCTCGATGTCAACAACAAGCTATGTACATAAATATAGAATCAATCACCTTGGGTAAACTATAAAGTTGCTAGAAATTATTAAACATTACTTATGTACTAAGGTATATGACATGTAACAATACATACATACTTATTCGCACATATTATTATGATAATAAGAATATTAATAAATGGCAAGATTTTATGCGCAACAACATTATTATGTACATATATATTCCGAAGTTTTCATTTACACGAAATAAGATAGTGCCAAAAAACGCGACAAAACAAGAAATGTTCACTCATTCAACATGCATACAATCGCGCCTTGTTACTGACGCGGTAGGCAGAGAGAACCGTCCTCCGTACAACTTTAGCATTGTAAACATTACATACGCTTACGTCGTATGTAATCTCATATATGAACGCCGATAAACCATTTAATCGAAAGAAATTGTCATCAGGCAATAGACGAGTTACGGAGAGAAATGTTTATAATTATTCTAAATCAAAGACATACGCGAAAAGGAATAAAATTAAATAAGGAACGAAATTATACGAAGTATACTCGCTTAATTTAAAAAAAGGAATAAAATCAAAGACGTGTGCGTATTACTCGTATAATTTAAAAAAAGAATAAAATGAAACACGTACACTATTCATATATAATTTACGAAAGGAATTAAATCAAAGGCGTGGCGTAAATTTAAAAATGTAATAAAATCAACGACGTGATACTCGTATAATTTAAAAAAGGAATAAAATCAAAGACGTTACGCGTATTAATCTTATTACTTAAACGAGTGAGTTGTGGCTAACGCTAAACTCTTCACTAACAAGTCACTAAAGTATTCAAATTTTGAATAGAATTTTTTCTGCATTTCATTAAATGAGTTTGTTCAATTATTTTTTTATTTAAATATATTATTATGAAAACTTGATAACTCTTCAATGCCATTTTATGAAAGTGATGTGCCTTTTTAACAATTTGAAAATAATAATTTCAAATAAAAAATTTCCTGAGCTTGGGGTCACTTTGAAATATTTGATAGTTGAGAAGCACTATTCAGATATCCTTCAAAATCTAACGGGGTCTAAGCGAGCATTAGAAATTCATATTTGCAAAATTTGAAAAGAATCAAATGAGTACCTACTTTAGTCTATAGTTGATAAAGTAAAATGAACACGCCATACATAGCACACAGCACGCAACATATAGCACACACACACACACATACAGATACATTGTGATGAATCTTTCATAATACAATCTCAGCATGATACTAGTTAATAATCTGCAATAAAAAATACCCTTAAAAATTGCGAAATCGTAACTCCCCACTATATCCCCATGGGTTAGTGAGGAGTAAAAAGGAATAAAAGGACATGTGTAAAACCTATTCGTATAATTATCATAACGTAACAAATACAGTATTTATTACAATTTAGAATTTGATAGGTAGCCCATGGGTTAGTGAGGAGTAAAAAGGAATAAAAGGACATGTGTAAAACCTATTCGTATAATTATCATAACGTAACAAATACAGTATTTATTACAATTTAGAATTTGATAGGTAGCCCATGGGTTAGTGAGGAGTAAAAAGGAATAAAAGGACATGTGTAAAACCTATTCGTAAAATTATCATAACGTAACAAATACAGTATTTATTACAATTTAGAATTTGATAGGTAGGTATACGATAAGGATGCCATAATCTAATATTAATAAAAGTTAAAAATAACCATACATCAGACGTCACATTTTACCATTGGTAATAAATAACCTTGAATATGTTATTGTGATCAAAATAACATTATTTATGCTTATTATATTTTTACACACGAATCCTATTTGAAATAAGTATATTATATTAAAATCGATACATATGAATTATAAATAAAAAACAATATTTCATAATATTGAGTATCTATCTGACTGACGTTTTCTTCGATTTTATTACTAATGATTGATGGGGGCAGCTGTAGAGGCCGCCTCAGAAACAACTAAGTATATAGACCAGATAATCGGTGACGTGCGCTGTAGCAGTTACAAAGAGATGAAGAGACTGGCGGACGATAGAGTTAAGTGGAAAGATCGAGTGTTTGGTGCAGATCAATCATAGGATTGTGACCCAGAAGAAGAAGACAATTTAAAGGTAAGGAAAGAAGATACAAATTCAATTATACTAGTTGCATGTAACACATGAGATCCAACTGTCGATAGCGATAGTATGTATAGTTGAAGAATATGTACCAAACTATAAACCCATAGATACAAATTATTGAATATTTTCAGATATTTTGTTTTCTATACAACATATGTAGGTATGTATGTCAAGATAGGATAGTATGGAGGAAGATCCTTTTTCCTACCCAGAATATGCAAATAGCATGATGGTATGTATGTATGTTAGGAGATGAAGTATCAAACTATTAAGTCTTCTTACATATTGTGTATAGGCGACTGCCATACAAAATGTATGAAGCGATGTCGTCACTAAATTCAATTTTTAAAAAAATTGTTAAAAAAAAATTGAGATCTTCTTCTACAATGTTAATATTTTTTATAGAAAATTAAATTATCTAGTTGGGGTGTTTCGGCTTTTTTCGATAATTGTAAAAGTTTTGGTAATATAGGCAGTTAAACTCATAAATTTATCATAAAAAAAATATTTTTCTTAATAAAAAATGTTTGAGAAACCCTGGAATTTTTTTGAAAAACTAATTTGAGATTTTGTATTTGTCTATGTTTGTACCAATTTTCAGCGTTCTACCGTTTATGGTTTCTGAGATATATGGAAAAATAAAATAAAAATTCAAAAGTTGATAACCCCTGACTGAAACAAAAATTCAAAATTCCGAGTATAAAAGTTTTGTAGGCCTGTAACTGTTTATATATTCTGAAATTTTAGGCTCTGTAAATTGAGCGGATCAAAAGTTATAAGGGGGGGACGGACACACAGACACACAGACACACACACACACAGACACACGAAATGTTCTACTCCGAATTCTGAGTAAATCCGTGTATGGAACATATATGCTGCGAAGCCTCTAAGTTGGTGTTTTTTGACTTCAAAGTTGGAAAAGCCGTGAAAAAAGTAGACCTCTCCATACAATTCTCGCGTATTCTGGCTTGATACATTGTCGATATGTTAAGAGAACAAAGTTCTCCTGAACAAATCGACAGTTGGATTATTTTATATGTATGTTTGTAAAGGACAATATATTCCGTAAATGATTAAATAAACAATTTCAAATGTATAAAAATTGTAATATGATAATATAGATTTATTAACTACAAATTTTAATCTACGTCATTGGCCGTATTTTTAAATTTTATTCAACGCCAATGGTCTTTTTTTTAAACTAGTTGCATGTAACACATGAGATCCAACTGTCGATAGTGATAGTATGTATAGTTGAAGAATAAGTACCAAACTATAATCCCATAAACACAAATTATTTAATATTTTAAGATATTTGATTTTCTATACAACACTTGTACCTATATATGTATGTCAAGATAGGATAGTATGGAGGTCAGTCCTTTGATCCTACGCAGAATATGAAAACAGCATGATGGTATGTATGTATGTTTGGAGATTAGTATCAAATAATTAGGTTTTCTTAGATATTGTGTGTAGGCGATTGCCATACAAATTGTATGAAGAAATGTCGTCACTAAATTCAATTTTTAAAAAAATTGTTAAAAAAAGTTTGAGATGTGCTAATACATCTTGTATATTTTTTATAGAAAATTAAATTATCTAGTTGGGGTGTTTCGGCTTTTTTCGATATTTTTAAAATATTTGGAAATATGGGCAGTTAAACTCATAAATTTATCATAAAAAAATATTTTTCTTAATAAAAAATGTTTGAGAAACCCTGGAATTTTTTTGAAAAAATTAATTTGAGATTTTGTATTTTTCTATGTTTATAGCAATTTTCAGCGTTCTAGCTTTTATGGTTTCTGAGATATATGGAAAAATAAAGTAAAAATTCAAAAGTTGATAACCCCTGACTGAAACAAAAATTCAAAATTCTGAGTATAAAAGTTTTGTAGGCCTATAACTGTTTATATATTCTGAAATTTTGGGCTCTGTAAATTGAGCGGATCAAAAGTTATAAGGGGGGGGGACACACACACAGACACACGAAATGTTCTACTCCGAATTCTGAGTAAATCCGTGTATGGAACATATATGCTGCGAAGCCTCTATGTTGGTGTTTTTTGACTTCAAAGTTGGAAAAGCCGTGAAAAAAGTAGACCTCTCCATACAATTCTCGCGTATTCTGGCTTGATACATTGTCGATATGTTAAGAGAACAAAGTTCTCCTGAACAAATCGACAGTTGGACTACAAACTTTATTCTACGTCATTGGCCGATTTTTTTTTAAATTACAAATTTTATTCTACGTCATTGGCCGATTTTTTTTAAAACTACAAATTTTATTCTACGCCAGTGATCTTTTTTTTTAAACTACAAATTTTATTTTACGCCATTGGTCTTTTTTTTAACTACAAATTTTATTCTACAGCATTGATATCTTGGACGTGGCAAAGGACGCATGAAAGTAGAATGAATGCTGTAGGAATGAGCACACTAAGAAAAGTATGTACCTAATATATTTCATATTTATATATTTCATGAACAATATTTTATTTTATATTTTATTATGGAAATTAATAAATAAAAAAAAAATAAAAAAATAGAACAACATATGATAGAATAAAAAATGAGGACATAAGGAGAGAATGCAAGAAGGATATTATAAGTTAAATGAAAGTGAATGCTCTCAGATGGTTGCGCATATTGTATAGAAGGAATAAACGATGAACGACTGACTCAAAAAAAAACATACGAGGGTGAGACGGAGAGAATAGCAGGGACCGCACCAAAAAGGGATGGCATGATGTGAATATTTTGAAAGCAGGTGCACGAATGTAAAGGAAGCCAGGAATGGACGCTAAAATAGGGGAGTATGGTGCTAGGTTCTCTCTGCTAACCCCGTAAGGCGTGATTTATGCAATAAAACGATCAGTATAAACGTTTTGTAATTCATTGTGCGATTCTGCAAGTGGTTTTGTTTTATTAGCGAAACAGCGCTAGATCAAGTCACTCAATAAAAGGGACCATAGACGAATGGAATGGACATTGTAAGACCCAGCTAACACACGTGGATACATTGTATACAAAAGATGGATCTATTCCAGGAATAACAGACACTTTAATAATAATAATATGAAGTCGCAATACAACACTTAGATATGTACATATATGCAAATACAATAGTGCCAACATCATCATCACTCCAAGGTCTCACTACGGCGGCTATAGTATCAGTGCCTACCACAATCTCACTAGACGTCGCCTTGAGAAGGTCAGTAATACCACCACAACACAGCACTGCCAATAGGAGAGGTGGCGGATGGAGAAATAAAAACGAAGGTACACGAACATACCCGAAGGGGGACGGACGAAACGATACAGCGGAAGATAAAATCGAGACGCGTCCCGGACAAGGAAGGAATTCATTATCCGACTACCGATATACTCGACTAGACCTTATAATACACCACAGCTCACTACCAAGATCGGATGAGTTGTCAAAATTATCATACAACTACGTAAATAATATGCTGAGAAATACAATTTATTTTTAAAATGTGATTAAGTGCGAATACATACTAAAATTATTCCTAAACTCAAATGACAAAGGTGTTGATAAAATATTTCCTGTAACCAATTTCCATTAAATTTATAAAGCAACTCGCTCACGTAAGTCGCAGTTATTAAAACGCTTATAAATTTAATGAATTATGGTTGAATTTCGACCTCTGCGCGATCAATATTTTTTTATTTATTTATTATAAAGGACCACTTACAGCCAACAAGTTATTATACATCATAGTTCCATAAAATAAGGGCAAGCTATTACAAAATTGGTCAGCCAATTGCAAGTGGTCACATCCTGCATACAAGTTGGCGTACAAATTTAGAAGAGAATGAAAATACCTAAAAAGAATCACAACAAAGAAAATGAAAGCAATACTATAAAAGATGTAACTAAGTACAGTCAAAAAAGAGAAACAATTTATAATGTTATATTACAAATGCACTTAATATTTAAGGGGGGGGGGGAACTGCTGCCAACGTACCTATTTTTCAATTTGATATATTATTTCTTATCAAATCGTTTAGAAAAAAATAATTCAGATAGTTTGGGTATTAATAAAGAAAAATATATCTTTACTTTTTGATAATGTTCTGTATAAATTCTTGTAGAAAAATAATGGCATACCCCGATTTTCAACGTTTATCTTATTTTTTTAAAAAATATAAGGCGTAGTTCAACATATTTTTTTTAGTTAAAGAAGACAAAAATATCTAGAAAAATATGATGTGACGTTGCATTAATGCTTCAGGTTTAGTAAA
The DNA here is from genome assembly GCA_963576475.1 of Molanna angustata. NCBI lineage: Eukaryota > Metazoa > Arthropoda > Insecta > Trichoptera > Molannidae > Molanna > Molanna angustata. Next base: position 20,348,436 of record OY754984.1, on the reverse strand, counting down.
CTAACCTAAAAAACATTTATTTGCCATTCAGCGCCATTGCGAAATATTTTTTTTTTTGGTTTATTAACTTAACCTGATGCATTAATACAACGTTACATCGTATTTTTTCAGATATTTTGATCTTCTTTAATAAATTTATAAAAAAAATATAATGCTCTATACCTTTTAGTTTATTAGAAATTTAAGATAAATGTAAAAAATCGGGGTATGCTTATTATTTTCCTACAATAACATATACCGAACATAATTAAAAAGTTAAGGTAGTTGTCCGTAGAAAAGTTAAAAAAAGTTAAGGTATATTTTTCTATATTAATATCCAAACTAACTAGGTTATTTTTTTTCAAAATGATTCGTTTTGTAGTAATGATGCAAATTAAAATTGATAAAATAGGTACGTTGGCAGCAGTCACCCTCTTAAGTCAGTCAATTAAAATAACATTAATGAACGACAATGCGGGTCCCCAATTCTTAATTAAGAGATTTATAAAACCAGCTATTAAATAAATTATTTTTGTTGATTCCACATGAATAGGGTATTTCGATGGACGGTCGTTTTTGGTATATACGGCATATGGCTTCAGAATTGTTAGTTCGCAGAAGCATGGCAATGTGTTGTTATATAAAGAGGAAGCATTTGTGACTTTTTCCCTTATTACACCTATGTAAAATTTCTACGTCTCCGAAATCGAATGTATGTCCTGTTAGTCAGGCGTGGTCCGCGATATCTGAGTTGATAGAAAAGTTTTTTATTGCCTTTATATGTTCAGAAATTCTGGTTTTTATTTTCCTTCCACTTTGGCTTTCACAATTGTGACAATTTAATTTATAGACCCCACTATTGTTCAGCACACTAATTTTTGTTTTATTGTTCAATATATATTTTTTGATACTATTATCCGTGTATAGTGCAGGTTTAATTTTCATATCTTTACATATATTTAGTAAATTTGAATTAAGTTTTCCTGTGTATAAAATTCTTCTCCAAGGTTTATCTTCTTGATGGTCAAATACTCGATAATACACAAATTTATTGATGGCCGACTCTTGTTCTTTTTTACACCCACCAATAAATTCTCCCCTTATAAAAATATTAACCACACCCACTATCACCCCCCCCTCCACCACCCCCTTCTTCCTCCGTCCGCCCGCCAACATAGTTAAGTAGTCTGTCATTAGTTTTAAGTTAGTAATAAGTGGTTACTGAGGATGAGCGTTATAGCTCGAAAACGTTATAACCCCTTTCTTAAATTAAAGGTGTTTACAGTAGTAGAAGTAAACAAAGTTATTTGTTTTATTTTATTTTTATTTAAAATGAACTTCTACAAAGTTTCTCACGAAAAATTCGAAGAACTTAAATTACATTTGAAAAATTCGATTTGTCGCGGAACATTGTAGCATTCAAATCTATATAGCTACTCGTATCTTCATATTATAGTCGAGAGATAGCCACGTTTTTAATTGGTGGTTAATTGATATTTCTTATTGAATATAGAAATGGAAAAGGAAAGTCTGGCACCTGAGAGTGCTTGCGTTTACCAGTGCTCATCCCATTTATAGGTGAAAATAGCAGATTTTAACATTCAATACAATTTGTACTTGTATGTTATTTATTTATTAAAAATTATTTTTTACAAGTATAATAATATCTGAAGTAGGTACAATATAAATTAAAGCGATCCTCTTAAAATCACTTAAGACCAACTTTGTAATTTTATAATTTTTTTTTTTTTTTTAAATGAATATGTCCTTGTTAAACAAGTACATATACATCTTCCTACGTTCCCTAAAATAAGCAAATAAATGCTTGTGCTATAGGTGAACGAAATCGGTCGAGGCAGGATTCGAACTCGCGACCACTGGATTACTAACCCAGCGCGCTAACCGCTCTGCCACCGACCCATCTGAATTCTTAATGAATTCTTATGTATTTGTTAATTTTATATTTTTATTTGAGTGCCATGTCTGAGTTTGTTTGTCTGTATTACCTACTTTTTTTTGTTTAATTCTTATGTATTTGTAATTTTATATATTTTTATTTTAGTTCCATGTCTAAGTTTATTTGTTTGTGTCAATTTGTTTATTTAATTCTTATGTATTTGTTAAAATTTTTATATTTTTATTTCAGTACAATGTCTGAGTTTATTTGTTTATATTAAATTGTTAATTTGTCGAATTTTTGGCACAAATCATCCAATAGGAAAATAAATAAATATAAATAAGAAAAAGCCTTGAAAATAAAAATAAAAAAAAACAATATAACTTGATAAAGTAGTAAATAAAATGTATGATACTATAATATATATTAAATGTACAATATTATACTATATTATAAGTTGAGAAGCGACTTGTTCGTGTATATTGAAGGTTTACTGTGAACGGGTGTTGAGATTGAGTAAAATGAGTGACTATATTGTGAATGGACGGAAGAGGGAGCAGAGATGCAAGTTCTTCTGAGCATCTCCCGTGGCAGTAGGTACCTATAGAATAAACTTATAATACCGACCTAGCGTCTGTGGTCTAGTGATTGCAATCCATCAGTCAATGATAAGTCGTCAATCAGACTACAGCACGCCTTTACGCTTGGTGCAGAATAAAAATAAAACATTAAAGACAAAAAACACTTGAAATTCAACGATGCGAAAAAAATAGCGCGGAGTAAGAAGATTTATAATACCTACTTATGCCAATTTTGTTCACTACATACATTCTCACACTGAAAACGTCGAACGATTTTTCACACGCTGTATATTTTTCAATCAGACGGGGGACACCGACTCGTTAACTACTTTTTCCTACCGAAATAGAATTTGTTCGTAATTATATACGAGTCCCTAGACTATAGAATTTATTTATAGCGCCATGGGAAGTTCACTAGAGGCGATGTCTCATTCTGTCCTCAGACTATTTATGTCCTGGGTTAGATTGTAGGCACAGGTCAGTTAGCTAGCAAGTCTGCGTGGGACGCAGAATCTAAATCGGTTTTGTATGAACGTCAACAGCAATTAATACCAAGGATGTGAAGAAATCGGACACAAAATTGAATCGAAATGCTGACGATCATAAAAATAAATAATTTTACTAGGTACTTATAATTAATGAACAAATATATTTACTAAAGTATTTTTCCACAAAATTCGATTACAATGACTAAACGTTTTCGACGAGCTAGTTCTTATGAATGAGCTTAAATCATTCAAAGTCGATATTTTTATAATACATTTAATCGGTACATAATTTATATTGCGACACTCATATCAAGCTCCCAGTGTTAACAATACCATACCAGATTCTATTAAAAATATCAATAACTACCAAAGGTTCAAAATGGATATAACCTTATGGATCATTGAATCAAATCCACCACAATATTTTTTTTCTTATAATTTGCAGTTTGTTTACTGTATGTGTGTGTGTGTGTGTGTGTGCTATATGGTTCAGTATATTACGTGTGTATGAAGAGTGCCTGTGCATGTATGTTAGGAAGTGTATGATCAATTGTGATGAATTCACTTTAAAATAATGTTGTTTAACGTACAAAACCAAAGACTGCATCCAATATAATACAGGTATTATCCCTAGCACATTGGAGAGCAAAACCTCTAATTGACAGCAAAGCGCAAGAGAGTGTTGATGGTCTGGATGTGCATGTGTACCCTTCCATTGTCTCTGTATTAAATATATATAATATTAAATTTTTTTATATACATTTATTATTGTTGTCAAACCTCTTTATGAAAAATGTCATGTTTTTATAAATAAAAAAATAAAATAGTTATCAATAATTTTACATTTTTTATAGAAACAATATAACAGAACTTTTCGAGTAGATCAGTAAAACTCCATGCATTGCTTTTTTTTTAATAAGGCACAGCCACCAATAGAGGCGGATTTGTGCTGTACAATTTAGATCATAATATATTTACTGTTGAAAAGAAGAATGATAATACAATACAAATTAAAAAAGGTACCAACTACAAAAATTGTGAGTTTATGAGATATTTAAAGGAAACAGCTGTCCCAAATACACTGAAAGATATACAAATATTTGTTTTTATTATTTATCGTGATAGACCCAAGCGTTTGTTTAATGCAAATACTAATCCATCGTAATCTACTTTTAATATTAAGGCAAAAAGTACAACAAAGACAAACACAATAATGCAATGAGATGTTGGATTTTGATAGTCATAGTCATACAAAAAGACTCCCACGATGCGATGACAAAATTATAAGCGACGGTGACTCCAACACGTTTGTAACTCGTTAATTTTAATATTTTTGGAAGCAACGCTAACGAGGTAGACGTAAATTATCTCAATTTGACATTTCCAAGAAATGTGGGCTTCAAAAGATATTCGAAATGAAAGGGAACAGAGCATATTTAGATGGGTCGATGGCAGAGCGGTTAGAGCGGTCGCTAATGAGGTGGTCGCGAGTTCGATTCCTGACTCGTCCGATTTAGTTCACCTTTCGTTTTTAATCATACACAGCATTCAAACACGAAATAAAACACATTCAAAAATCATCACCACAACACGCGATGACATAATAATACACATACTCTATTGAGATATTAATCATCTGTCATAACATACTACACCATCTCTTTTATTGAATTATGGCTCCTTAATTTTAATCTTATTTTATGTATTTTTGTTTTTTTTTTTCTCTTTTTTATCATTATGTTAAAGTATAACTCTTGTTTCTCTATTTCTCGCCTCAATATTTATTTCTCGCCTCAATACTTATTTCTGTATAATTATTTTCTTATCTATTTCATTTCGTTTATGTTAATTTAAATTGATTTTTTTTTTCTTCTTTACTTGTTTTGTCTTTTATTATTATTGTATTACTTTGTAAATTTTCACTTTCATATGTTTATATTGTGAATACTGTAAGGTTGCAGATAAACTTTGAATTCTATGTAACCATTAGTTATATGCATATTTTCTGTAACTGTTTGTATTCCTAAATGAATAAATAAATGAATAAATAAATAAATAAAACATACTGTTTAACATTGTAGCGGAACATCCCTACGATGTCCGCCCATCCTTAACTTCATAGCATGGCTGCCAACGAAAGCGAAAATTATCTAGTTGGGGTGTTTCGGCTTTTGTAAAAAAATTAGAAATATAGGCAATTAAACTCATAAATTTATTATAAAAAAAATATTTTTCTTAGTTAAAAATGTTTGAGAAACCCTGAAATTTGTTTGAAAAAAACTGATTTGAGATGTTATATTTTTCTGTGTTTATACCAATTTTCAGCGTTCTAGCTTTTATGGTTTCAAAGATATATGGAAAAATAAACCAAAAATTCAAAAGTTGATAACCCCTGACTGAAACAAAAATTCACTATTCTGAGCATAAATTTAATGTAGGCCTATAACTATTTATATATTCTGAAATTTCAGGCTTTGTGAATCCAGCGGATCAAAAGTTATAAGGGGGGGGGACAGACACAAAGCTCGCATAAAATGTTCTACTCCGAATTCTGAGTAAATGTATGGGAACATATATGCTGCGAAGGCTCTAAGTTGGTGTTTTTAGCATGCAAAAAGTCCACTACGCCATACAAAATGTTCCTTCATACACGCGTCTTGGATTTAAACTGCCTCTTCCTTCAAAAGAATTCCATTCTCTTGAACGAATCCACAGTTGGATTAATAAATTATACTGTGTAAATCATCGTTCTTAATAAACCTATATCAGAGTAAGTACAATCTTTTATTGCATGAATTATCAGTTGCACCCAATTGTTTGTAGTGTATCTATTATAGAGAGATGAGTTTTAATTAAGTCCTTTGAACACGCACCCTTCTTATAAATTATTCTATAAATTAATCAATAATATAAATTATCAAATAAACATTTCCCTATAACATATTTGAGAAATATGATTTCAAATTGGGGTGCTTAGTGTTATATGCCCTCTTAATTAAAGGAAGTTTCTTTAATATCATTTAATGATTCGGCGGATAAGTTTGTTTATCTTAATATTGATTTTTATTTTCTGTTATAAATATATAATCATCATATATTGTGAAATATTATTTTGTCTGAAAGCCATTTCTGTCCACTGTTGACCTCCCTCATATCTCTGTCTTGAGCCTTCTGCATCCAATCACCAGCCATTCTTTTTATATAATCAGACCACCGCGGGGAGGCTCTACTTCTTTTATATTCGCGAGGTCTCCATTCCATTACCCTTATATAAATGCCCATTATTCGGTCACAGTTGATTTTTCTAAAAAATAAATAAATTTCTCCCAAACAACTAGATTACAAAATATGACAAAATTTTATATGTACATCAACAAAAAATGAATATAAAAAAAACAAAGAAAATGTATACTACACTAGGATAACAATTAATAAAAATGAAAATACTTCATAGCAAAAAAAGGATACGGTAAGGACAAGGAGAGTCTGGGGTGTAAGTCCTAAAACAATGAAATCAAAACGCTCATGATTACCCATATCATGGATATAATTATCATATGGAGTTCTATAATATATAAAGATATTATACAACTCTATATGATAATTATATCCATGATATAATGGGTAATCAAAACCCTCGTGATTACCCATAATATTATGGATATAATTATCAAATAATCTAATTATTTAATTCTTTTTTGTCTATTTTTATCTGAATCTATATTTTTATGTTTCTATATATTTATTTGTTTCAATATTTTTATGTTTGTTTGTAATTAATTATTAGTATTGTAACAAGTAAATGGCTTATGCCGTATATTGTGTAAATAAATAAATATAGAGTTCTATAACATCTTACGATATTTATAGAACTCCATAAAATAATTATATCCATGATATAGGTAATCGTGAGGGTTTTGATTTGATTCGCCGGTTGATCAGACTTGCCCCCCTGATTACTGCTTTCGTGCATCTCCTGCCATTCTTAACCTCGTCAATCCCATCGGTATTACATTCATAAAAGGAAAAAAAAAACAGTCAAACCATAATAATTACTATAGTTGGGTGCCATCACAAACTACACAGTGGGTGCATATAGGTAGGTACAGATCTACTTCAACATTGCAAAATGTAGAGTCACCCGAGTGTAAAAATGCGGTGTTCAGTTCAGTGTGTAATATTACCTACATAATTATTTGTACGGCGCCAGAGACAGACAATCGTTTCTTGGTTATGCAACACACGCAACACAGGCTGGACTTTTTGCTCACAGTGAGATATTCGATGGTCTACTCGTCTACTGTGTGGCTGGTATTGCTGCATTACTGACCGAGATATTGCACTTTATAGATACCTAAAAACAACATTACTTTCTATGAATAGCCTAACAACTATTTATTAATTGATTTTACTTTATATCACAATTATACGCAAAGAACGCTTGTACATACATATATAAAAACATGGACAAACTTGACTCTACGCAAACATCTAGACCAACTAGACAGACCGAACAGGCTAAACTCCTAATACCTAGACTCAAGACAACTTTTGGACAATGAAATTTCCTGTATTTTGGAGTCAAATTATACAACGAACTACCTTTAACACTTAGACAAAACAGTAACTTGAAAATATTTGAGCGAGACATTAAAATTTGGATTGAAAAAAGGGCAGAGACTATATTAAAAATAAATTAATCACCTGAACTCTTTTTTAATTACTTGCTAAATAGTGCATTTACTAGTGTGGTTGAATGGCAGAAATTGTCTACGAACAATAAGTCCACGACATTATCTAAAAATATTTTTTTACTTACCTAATAATAATAAAAGTATTTATAAAACAGACCAATGGATTCATAGAGCAGAAGCAATACAACGAGTTATGGGAACGTAGTACAAATACTGCCGAAGCAAGTGTACTATGAGAACATAAGACACAATATGGACATAGACCAGTGTCCTAATGACTCGCCACCGTCACGAGAACCAACACAAGCTAGTGAGATTATTTCGCCAGAAAACAACAGTTATGAATGAGTTAGCAAAACGGAACAATAAGGTGAGTCTTGTAGATACCTATGAAACGCCATCACACGTCAATTGCGAATAGGTGCAAGACAAAAACATAAAGTGGCCAGGCAAAATTCCAAATCACGTGGAAAATGATCTGTAAAAATAGACCACGCAGTAATTAATTAAGAAATTTAAAATAGCCAAAGAAGTGAGTCGCGTGGAATTTAGATATAGACAACATAATATTATGTTGTCTACTCATAATAGGTCTAGGCCAAACCCATTGTATCAATAATAAAACTTGTGTTCTAGAAACAAAACGGAAAAAGTTGTCAATTATTGGTTACATTTTTCAAACTTGATATTATTTTTAATTTACGTTATTAAAATGGCGTTGATATTGTTGAAATCCATAGTTATCCAACTGTCGATTTGTTCAAGAGAGTTTATTTCTCTTAACATATCGACAAAGTATCAAGCCAAGATAAGCAAGTTTTTAAAAATATCGAAAAAAGCCGAAACACCCCAACTAGATAATTTAATTTGCTATGAAAAATTGTAGTAGTTCGTCTCAAACTTTTCTTACAGTTTTGATATAAATTGAATTTAGTGACGACATCGTTTCATACAATTTGTGAGTCAGTATACACTACACAATATCTCACTCAATATTTTGATACCTACTTAATCTACAAACATACATCATGCTGTTTTTATATTCCGGGTAGAAAAAATAGACTGACCTCCATACTATCCTATCCTGACATATATACCTATAATTTGTGTTTATGTGTTTATAGTTTGGTACGTATTCTTCAATTATGCATACTATCGCCATCGACAGTTGGATCTCATGTATTACATGCAACGAGTTGTATAATAATTTATTTCAACATTTGCAAATGTGTTTTCTATAAATTAAAAAATAATTTCAATTACACCGTGTCTAGCATCAAACCATATTTACATCTCATATTTTAATGACTTAGAATATACTTAACATGAATAAATTATGAACTTATGTCAGGTCAACTTGAATCAACTTGGTCAACAAATATGTAACTCAATAATAATAGCCCAGATCGATACATGTCAGACAATAATGTATGCAATACGCACTAGACTAAACTGTTACAAAAGAGGCAGGTGTACATTGTAACAATATTCTCAATAGCAAATGATTGATAGCTTTGAAAGATGGTTTAGTATACAAGCGTTGAAAACACGCGATCCTAAAGAAATATCCACAAAAAATTTGAACATTAAATATCCTCGAAAGAAATTTAATCAAAAGCACTTGATGATATTGAAAAAGTAAACAAAGGAGAACCCGAGTTTGAAAATTTGTAATTAAATAATAAAATATATCTTAAAGAAACTCTGACGCCATTATTCTTTTGCGTGGATGGATACATTATCTGAACCACGATTTTCAAAACATTTGCGAAATAAAAGAAAAACACGTCAAAGGAGATGAAATGAAAACCATACATAAAGAATCTCCTGTACAGACATATTGAAAAGGTCTAATGTTTTGTCCTTGTTCAATTTCGAGCAGAAGAAAATAAAGTATTTGTTTCTTTCTTTTGCTGTTGATTTGAAAAAATCACACACTTATTCGGAATTAATATTAGGGTTTATCTTGATAATGGAAAGAGATTGTCTTGTAGCAATAAACTCGCCTTTGTACACTTCTATGTAATTGACAAAGAACTAAGGCCAATATGAAAATTAGATCATGGATTTCATTACAACACCGTTTCTTGAATCTAAAGTTTTATATAGTTACAATGCTTTATGCTGAATATTTTATATTGCGATATATTCAAAAGGAACCACGATCAAAACTCCACAACAGAATAAAATTATTAATTAAATCGACTGTCTTTTTATCCTGAGCGGAAGCGATGAGCCCAGGAAGAAGCGGATGAAGAGAGAGGCCTATGTGTTCACCTCTTGACACAGACAAGCTGATGATCGATAGTTCCTTTTTTGTTTTATTGAAGGTGATAAAAATCAAATCATCCACAGAGATCATTATTTTAAGTGAAATTAAAATTCCACGATTAAGACTTCCAACAAATACAAGTAATCAGTTCACTTCCAAGCACTATCACTATTTAACGTATCTATGTGAAACATAAATATTCATTACACCAACTGTCCTTTTATCCCGAGTTTTATTAAAGTTCCACGGCTTCAAGTTGATTATTGAAGGTTACATGTTCAAAAGGCACCGAATGTATATTTAGATGCTGCATGTTTGACTGGCGAAGATAAAAATAGAACAAAGGATATTGTTGGTACAGCAGCTGAAGCGGGATCATCACGAGATAAACGGGAAGGAAAGTTAGATGTAAACAACATCATCAACAACATGACTGGCAATAAAATACGGAACTTTGTTGCGCAAATTATCTTGTCCATGAAAACGTCTCCCAAGAATTGCGGAGAATGCAATGCGGATGGATAAAATTCAACAGTTTCGCTGAAATATGCAATTATTAATATTGCGAAATTCATCAATTCGGATGTACATGCATACCAAACAACAGAAGGTCGCAAATAAGGAAGAATTCACAATTTTTAATCGTTACTCGATTTCGACCACAACTCTGCAAGAGATTTTGTTACATATTGACGTATGGCCAAATGAGGTTGTAATACTTTCTTAATGGGTATGATCGAATACAACTCGTCATTAACGAACGGTTATTTTATCTTTTTAAATACAATTAGTGATACATCTAAAAATAGTCAACACAATATAGAAACACTTTTGATTCAATGATTCTTCATAAAACATTTTTGGGTCTGAACTGTCTTGCTTTCTTTGACATGTACAGTTTCTTGTACCAAGACTCTCATACAGACTGATATATCCGTTTTATCAGAGCAATACCCACGAATCAATTCAAATTAATTCGTTGTAACTGTTTGGCTAGCGATATTTTAACTAATTGTTTGTAGAAGTTTAGCTATTATATAACAAACTGTATATTTTGGATGTGTGCACAAAACATTAGGTTGGAGTAACCAAATGTTTAGTAGTCACAATAATATGGTTACTTTTAACATGAAATTGTGTTGCTATTATAAAAAAAACTGCGTAGCCGTCTACGTAATCTAGATGATGAATATGATCGCTAATGATACATTTTTTTAAAAATCGCATTTGCAATCTACACGGACACATCAATCTAATTTTTCTCACGAAATCAAGGAAAGATCTTTGGCAAGCGCAATACTGTGGAGATCAGGTCGACCTATCGGAAAGTTTGGGACCGGGACACCAACTACCCTACCTGACATGGAAGACACTTAATAGATTACGCGTCGGTGTCACCAGATGCAAAGAGAACATGCTAAGGTGGGGTATAAGGGTAGAAGAGGATGTTTCCTGCAATTGCGGCGAGATATAAACTGACGAACACCTCCTCATCTGTCAAGATATGCCAGTGAGATGCGACGCAAAGGACGATGTGACTGTATTCTGGAGTGGGAAGGCCTAGTGGTGAAGTACTCTGACTCGTAAAGTAAGTAAGTAAATAGGTATGCGCCGCGGCAGTTAGAAAGCCGTTTGGCTTATGTGCGGGCATCCTGGGATCGATCCCCAGCAGAGGAGAAATCTATTTAAATTAATTTCTCACGCAATTCTCGCTTCTCTGGGCTGGAAACACTGGTTAGTTGGAAGAAATTGGCACATGGCAATAAACTCGCCACTTGGGCAGGGTGCAAGGAAGTGTTTGAGTCCTTTTATTTCTCGTTGCTCGACATAGAGATTATTTTGTTTTTTAAAATTCCTTTCAGTGCATAACTAAATAAATTTATTTAGAGTTAGCGTTTAAAACATCTGCCATTTAGAAATCCACGATTATCGAATTGAAACTACAAGGCAAAATAAAATACATCGCCTCTGTACTGAATACATTTTTATACCAGCGACACTACAAGTCGAGGAATTTGCGGTCGTTACGGTATTTAAGTGTTCCGGTATCAGATGAATGAATGAATAGAGGTATGGATGAAAAAAATAAACACTACACTTGTTCGGTTCACACTACGACGACTTTGTGACAGGCGGACACTATATTAACTATCTTGTAATGCGACAAACACACTATAGACAAACGCTATTCTATTAAAAGATAAATAGTGTATCAGGTTAATGTACAATCATTTCAGTTTTATGGTAAAATTAAAAAAAGGGGAAGATCAAGGGCCTTACAGGAGTCGGACAGAAGCAGCTATCCTGGCTCCGAAACATCGTGAATGGACCGGAATTAGACTATGGACATATTTCGTACAACCGGATAGAGTTTCTCCCAAGTGATATCAACGTCAGGTCCCCCACACGAAGAAGAAAAGATGGTTAAATTTGCTGTGTCTAACAAAAGCGCTAAGGACTATTCGTTGTGAATTCAATTTAAATTTATAGGTTAATGTTTTTGTGATTTATCTATGTATGAAAGAAATCAATACAGAGAGCATTGAACGGTTTTACGAACAAAGAATAGACGAAAACAATATTGTTCTTGGAATGAATAAAACTGATTTTAAGGAAAAAGTTGTTAGAAAAATAAAAATCTATCTATCTTCTTTTTTTCCTTTTGATGTTGGGTTGTAGTTATTATAATCGTAAAACAACTTGAGCCAGTGCTATATGCGCAAATCGCCCCCCCTCTACGTCGAAATGGCTCAAGAATTTTGATGAAAACTACAGTTAGAAACGGTGGAACAGGCTAATGTTGTTATTTATTTATTTATTTCATTTCAGAAAATTACAGCTTTGTAAATTGTGTGATTACATATTGTGCCATTAAAATAAGGACAAGTCAATAATGATTTCTTCTATCTTTCCCCTTAGCGCTTTTGTCCCGTTTCTATCGGGGTACGCTTTGATCATGATCCTGGAATTGGCGAGTCTGGTTATTACATTGAAGCGACTGCCATCTGACCTTCGTAACCCTTAGTAAGGGGAACCAGACAAATTGGATCATGGCTACACATAGCTAGTGATATAAATAATGATTTCTTCTGATTAACAAAAATGAAATAAAAATATTTAAACAAGTATGCTGAGCACTGGGTAAAAGATTAACAATAATAATGTTAAAAAAACTTACATAATGAGAATAAAATGTGGAAAAAGAGGTGTGAATGAAGGAGTTAGGGAAGCAGAAGCGTGGGAAGGCCCAGACCAGATGGTCTGATGACATAAAAAAAGTGGCAGGTCCTGAATGGCGAAGAATGGCACAGGATAGCGACCAGTGGAAGTCCAAGCGGGAGGCCTTTGTCCAATACTGGACTCAAGAAGAGGCTGAGTAAAGTAAGGAGTTAGGGAACTGGGTTGAAAAACATTTTAAAGTTTCTAAGGAGTCATAGAAAATGTCTGTGCGTTTAAATTTAAGATATGATTTACGTGTGTATTAAAACGTAATCAATACAGAGAGAATCGAGCATAAAAGCAAAGTGTTAACGAAAACATTATTGTCCTCGGTGTGAATCAAACTTATCTTAAGGAAAAAGTCGTTGAAAATGAGAATTGTCAATAATAACAATATCCCAAGAATATAAAATAAATTATAATAACATTTTATAGGTTAATTATATACCTACTAATAAATTGATGAAGTGTATGTTCACGTACATATTGCTAGATATATAGAAGGCCCATCTGATTAGAATTGGTATTGCTTCGAGGAACGTACAACAAATCGGTCAATCTGCCATTTCACAACGGCGAAATGGCACACTGTGTGCAGTAGCGAAATAGCTTATAGAAGCCGATAACCTTGGCTTGCCTATAAATATAAAAACATGTATAGAAAAACATAAAAATATATAATCACAGGTTTATTAAACCCATGCTAAAAAATTTGAAAATCGGAGGTACGATCCTTGTCATGGCCACAAAATCTAAATATTATTTTGGTATGTGATTGAAAAATATTTTTCATGGCCACTGAAATGAACAACGATAAACTTATTCTAAAAAAATATTCGATATTTCTCAATGTCCCTTCACGGTTTGCGTAGTTTGAAGGTTCTAGGCACGCCCCTGGCACACACATACGGTTATGCACACACTCACACCTGTCCCCAGTTACCCCGCATTGTGGGATACCGTAGTGATGGAATAAACAGATAATTATTTATTCCGATCATCTCCTGAGTTACAACTATAGGTAGGTTACATAATATATTATGTTAACGGTCGTTCCGAGAGATGAACTTTGGAAATAAACAAGAACTTTGACGTCAGCGATGCTGTCGACGTCACTAGGTGTTAAGTTTCATCTCCACGGACGTATCCAGCATCCGACATGTGTCACATTTCATTTTATTTATATTTTTCCTCGGTGCATCTTGGTAAAAAGTGCATCCAAATGTAAACGATGCAGTTTCAATAGAAGTGAGCATAAATAACATTTAGTGTGTGTTTGACAAATTTGACACGTCCGAATCAAACTCGTGTCACATTGAGGCAACCTTGCAAAAGGACGTCACACAAAAAAAAAATGAAGAAAGTTTCAAGCGAAATAATGAACGAAGATGGTGCCGCTATCAACCAAAGTCTAAATAATCACGCAATATAAAACTAATAAGGATTAATGAGGTTTTTAACATCACTAGCACATTACAATTCTTATCTTGAGTTTGCTGAGGCACCGCTTCAGAATAGTGCTTCCACTCTGTTATCATCGTCACGTAAGAGAGGGGCTATAACATAACTCGTCTGTATTTAAAAGAACAGATCCACGGTATTAGGTAATTATACAATCACGGTATTAATACAATCACAATTCTTTGCAAGTCTTCCCTCAACTGGTTGACGTAGACCATTTCTTATACGTATGCCATCCATTTCTACCTGTCACGCTCATTTCTTGTCCACCCTGTACGAATACTATACAGGGTGTCCCAAAAGGACGGTCAAGATTAAGTCTGGAGGCAGAGCACCCCTGGGGGTGCCCGAATACCCATGTTATGTAGATTTTTCCCTTTTTCGTAGATTTCGAGTTGTCTACCAGAACATCATTGGTCAATGTATGAGGTAAATTTCACAAATTTTGTATAAAATTTCTCTACACGTGCTATCGCCCTTTTGTGTTATGGAACAATTTTTATATTGTATATTGTATACAATATACAATAATTAATTTGTATATTGTATGCAATAATATATACAATATACAAATTTTATATACAATACTCAAGAACTAGATGCGGAACGTAAACTGCTTCACTAGGTTAAAAACCTGTTCTGAAGCAGGCTACAATTATTTTTTTTTTTTTTGAAAAAAATGAATATATCATTGTTAATTATATAAGTACATATACATATTCGTACATTCCCTAAAATAAGCATAAATGCTTATGCTATAGGTAAGCGAAATCTGTCGAGGCAGGATTCGAACTCACGACCACTGGATTACTAGACCAGCGCGCTAACCGCTCTGCCATCGACCATCTAAAATACGTTTATGATTTAAGTGCGCGTGTGTCAAAAATTATATTATGATGTATTTTGTAGAAAAGCTGTTGTTTCCGAATAAAATAAAAATAAAATAATAAACAAAAAAACACAGTATTATTTATTCTGATTTCCGTGGTAGCACTAACTTAAAATGATTTTTGGACTTGTTGCCTTTTCAAACTCAGGTATCGATGTATATTTTTTTTTCTATATACCCGTTGTTGTAGTAAAAAACGTAAAATCAATAAAAATAAAAAATATAATACCTACTAATGTTAATTAAACACAACTATGTATTACAAATAAAATGACAATTTGTTAGTTTAAAATAGCTTACAAATAATATTCACAAAGAACACCTGACTGTTAATAAGGTAAATGTAGATATGTATATTAATTATTTCTTTACGTAAACATTACGACGACCTTATTATTTTTGAGTTCCTTGTATTTATTTGTTCGTTTTGAAGGGTATACTTAGGTATACGAGTCAAGGTGAAAAATATATTATATAGGTACTTATTTGGTATAATATATACGCGTACCTACATCATTAAATAAGTAAAAGACACTCCGTGTGAACATTCGATAATTCAAAACATTGTCTAACAATGTTAAATTCAATTCAATTTTTTGTTATTTTAACAAATTCAACCAAATTATGATTCAACCACCAAGGCAAAAAGCATTCTCTGTAGGGTGAATTTGTCTCAACTCGCTACTGGAAATTTAAACTGAAATTAAAAAAAAAAAAATAAAAGGTTTTATTTATAAAAAATCCTTGAATCGTGGTTAAATCAATCCGGTTTAATGTCTTATACCACGTTCAATTGAAAATGTATTAAATTTATAAAAATATTTGAATCATAGTTCAGTTGATCTCGATTTTAAGCTCTATTTCATACGACAGCAACGAATTTATTTCGCAATGGCGCTGAATGGAAAAAAGATGTTTTTTAGGTTTCTTTACTAAACCTAAAGCATTAATGCAAATGTCACGACATATTTTTCCAGATATTTTTGTCTTCTTTAATTTAAAAAAATATATATTCCCTTATGCCTTATAGTTTATTAAAAATATAAGATAAACGTTGGAAATCGGGATATGTCATTATTTTTCTGTAATAATTAATACTTACAGAAGATTATCAAAAAGATAATGAATTGAGATGGTTTGGTCACATGGGGAGAATGAATGAGGAGCGCCTGACGAAGAAAATATACATTGCGGACACGAATGGAATGAGAGGTCGGGGACGCCCAAAAAAGGGATGGCACGACCATGTGAACGAAATTTTGAAAGACGGAAATGTTGGAAGTGTGAGCAATAGACGAACATGTATGAGACGATACATGAATGTGGATGAGGCGAGGGATGCGTGCCAGGATAGAAAGATGTGGCGTTCGGTTCTCTCTGCCTACCCCACAAGGGACATGGCTTGATGGTATGTATGTATGTAATGAATATTTTCCTTAATTAACACCCAAACTATCTGTTATTTTTTCAAGACGATTTGATTAGTAATAATGATGGTATATCAAATTGAAAAATAGGTACGTTGGCAGCAGGCGCCCTCTTAATATACTTTCATCAGAAGCAAGCAATGCCCCTGAGTCAAATCGAAAACGCTTAACGATATCGCCAAACGCTATATTTTTGTATGGGATTTTACGTTTGTTATTGTAGAAAAAAAATCCACAAGAAACGTCAAATCCCATACAAAAAAAAATAGCGTTTGACGATATCGTTAAGCGTTTTCGACTGGGCTCATGCCCAGCGTGTATTTCCCCCAATGACATCCAAAAACCTACATTACATATTATATACAAACAGGTTCCATATTTACATATCGATGCCCTCTGCATTTGTACCTCAATGTCAAAATATTATATTATTAGGTATGTTATTCTCTTCTGTTGCGTTAAGTAACAGCTCAAGACAACAACAAAACAACAAAATGGCCGACAATTAAGTATTATACAACATAAATATTATACAAACGATCGACACCCAAAATCTCAATTTATATAAGTCAATAAATTCATTCATTCATACTACCACGGCATATTATTGTCATTTTTTACGCTATTGTGCCGAGACCACTAGTCTAGAGGAGCTTATAGAGCTACTTACTCTTCGTGCCATGCACTCTTTGTCATTCTTACTAGCGTTCTGCGAAGGGGCCGTTTTCAGTCCCACGGCATATCCTACTGCCTCGAATTGAACACGTATTAGCAGGAACAGTTAGCGTCGCTAAACCGTGTGCATTTGGAGGACACGTACCTCGAATTCAACACGAGTTTTTAAGTGCATAGCGCTACAAATCAGTGCCTAATTCGAGGCAGTACTTGCCCTCTAATCAAGCACATGATAGAGGGATTCGCTAGTGATCGCCAACGTCGGGGGTTCCTGTTAGGACACCACAAAAAGAAGAAGATTTTTAGAAACACATTGTTAAACATTTTTTAAAAATTCGATTTCAATTTGGGGTGTTTAGGTTTATATAATGCCCTCATAAACAAACCGAATGAACTTTTGCTAAATGCTTTCTGCCTCGGTTTCATAAAATCAGATGTTAAGTCATAGTAGCGACACGTGGTGGACAAACCAAGGAAAAAATGAAATATTTATAAGTAAATAATTGAACCTTTAGTAATCATTTCATTACACATCGGTAATTGACCAAGTTCTTAGTGTGTATTATAGATAATATGACAACAAACACTTCCTACTGGACAAAGTTCATTGTTAATGTCATAATTAAAATCCAACAAAATGATCAATAAAACCATTATATAATTAATAACGCAGATCGTCGACTATTCGCTGCTTAATTGACAATTCAAATAACACAGTATAAGTTCTCAATCTAAATTACCATTAGCTGTGTTATTGACAATTCACACAGTATAAGTTCTCAATCTAAATTACTATTAGCTGTGTAATTGACAATTCACACAGTATAAGTTCTCAATCTAAATTACTATTAGCTGTGTTATTGACAATTCAAATAACACAGTATAAGTTCTCAATCTAAATTACCATTAGCTGTGTTATTGACAATTCACACAGTATAAGTTCTCAATCTAAATTACTATTAGCTGTGTTAGACAATTCACACAGTATAAGTTCTCAATCTAAATTACTATTAGCTGTGTTAGACAATTCAAATAGCACTTAAATTGATCTCCTTATCATATCCTTGTCCCTTACTCTTCCCTCTTTCTTTTAACAAAATTTACCTCACCAAATTGATATGATTGGTTGGAAGATATTGCCATATGACAATAATCCCGCTATTGTGCACTTATTATGTAATATGTGCGAAATGTTTAAAAAAATGAAAAAAATATAATGCAATGTTCAAAACTTTAAGTGAGTAATTTACAAAAAAATATATAATTTGAGGCCGTTGGGTTCATATGTATTAGATAAGCGTAGTAAATGATCAACAACCAAAATATTCATAAATAAAAAAATGTTTTAATGAAGTCAAAAATTTAAAACCCTGTACCAGTGACACACGACCCTGAGACCACTCCATTAACTCAGCTGTTCAACATAAATATATACTAAGTACTTATAATTATCTACATAATATACCTATAACAGTTAATTAATATAGAACCGACTGCTATGGTATCAGTGATAGGCGACCACGGACAATTATTGGAAAATATTCAAGACGCTCACGGAGAAATTTGAGATTTAGCATGGATAAATTTTATATGGAGGAGAGCAGAAAGGTAAAATTTTTTACATGTGTTTGTTATAAATACATTAAATTAAATACATAAAAGTTGTTTACTTTCATATTGCCAATGTCAAACGCAGTTGTATTATATAACAAATAAAGATACATTCAAATGCAGAACATATTAAAGAAGTATTCATAACATAATATATGAATTAACATGTAATACAAGACAAATACAAAACAACTACATTTATTTGGGAATAAAATGTTTCGATTGTCTCCTAAATGAATTAAAGCAGATAAAGGAATATAAAAAGTTTAAACAAAAATTAAAATTGCATTTAACATTCTCAATTGGTTGTTTTCGATTTTGTTGTTTGATATGTTTCAATTGCCTGTATTTCCTTTTTTCATTTGAATATGTGTTTTGATATGTATCAATTGTCTGTATTCCTCAATATTCATTTATTTTTAAACTTTTTTTAATGTTTGTTTGATTTTTTGTTCGTGTGTGATTATGATTTAATTACTTTATGTATGACTTTGATTTAATTGCTTTGTATTTGATATTTTTAGTCAGTGTATCCCTCATCAAGCTCAAGATTGATCTTTTTGATGAGGCATTGCAAAAAAAACTATTTGTGAAAATTACTATACTAGTGAATTATATCTTTATGTGTATTATAACATTTTATGTTAAGTAAATAAATATTATGGAACAATTTAAATTGTAGATACTTCAAATGTAACACTTTGCAATACGTTAAAAAAAAACTTTGTATCCCTTGTTCATTTTTTTAAACGTGGTTTTATCATAGACGTAAAAATTTTATGAATTACAGTAGAATTTTGACCTCTACGCGATCATTAGTATAAATAAATATAGCCCACCGCCGCCGTGGCACAGTTGGTTGTCCTTGGTTCGATTCTGAGCAGAGTAGAAATTTATTTAAATTGATTTCTGACGCAAATATTGCTTCTCTGGGCTGGAAACACTGGTTATTTGGAATAAATAGGTAATAGTCATACGGCAATAAACTCGCCACTTGCGCAGGGTGCAAGGAAGTGTTCATTAATATTATTATTATGATTGAGAATCACTGTAGGTACATCCACATTATATTATAACGGAAGACGCATGGTAGAAGTAGCTGTTGAATGAATGAATGAATTATATTATTTGATTATAACATTACGTACATTATAATGTAGATATATACACGGAAGTGGCATTATGTAGAATATAACTAATAATAATAACATTATTCCGGCATTGAGACAAACTCTCAATCATTGAACTGAACAAACACTGGTTGAGTGAGTTCTCCATGTCTGTCTGGTCTGTATCACTGATTGATTGTCTATTCTATATCACCATAACAAACATTTTTTATAAGGAAAATATGTATGCGTAATATTAATAATTATTTAGATGGGTCGATGGCAGAGCGGTTAGCGCGCTGGGCTAGTAATCCAGTGGTCGCGAGTTCGAATCCTGCCTCGACCGATTTCGTTCACCTATAGCACAAGCATTTATATGCTTATTTTAGGGGACGTAGGAAGATGTATATGTACTTGTTTAACAAGGACATATTCATTTTTTATTAAAAAAAATTAAAAAAATAAAAATAAAAAACGTGTAAAACGTGTTCAAAATCAATTCCACTATTTAAAATCTTTTTAAAGTTTTTTTTTATTCATAAAATTTTTAAGAAATTTAAATCTAATTCCATCAAGAACTGACGATCAAAAAGTTAAATCTAATTTTTTTTTTTTTTATTTATTTTATTAATAAAGAATATAATTACAATAAACATATTATTTTGCCTAATCCCTTAAGGGGATTTTTGGCTGTGATCTTAATTGTAACAATTTTATAATATGCAAAAAATATAAAAATATGTATATACGTATATATACACATACATACATATATACATATAAACTACAATTAAAAACTAATATTGTACATGTATTTATATACTACATTTTTCCTACAAAGTCCGGAACAACCCGCGCTCACCCCTTAGATCAACCATCGAGGATTTTTGTGTAATATATATCCTTTGGCTTTCTTTTTGAATTCCTCGATGGATCCACACTGCTTCAAGCTGGCAGGCATGGGGTTCCAGACCTTGGGCAGCAGCACATCTTCGGTCCTATGTCCATAGTCATTGTTGAATTTGTTTGTACGTAAAAGTTTGTTGGTCACTGATCTAGTTTGTCTGTCGTGTGTTATTAGTAGTCTGTCTTTAGGTCTCAAAAAATTAATATTCATAAATACAATGAACAAGTAAAATTTAACATCAGAAGCACTTTTTTCGCCATTCATAAGTGGAGGATTTATTAGCACCATTTCCAGCCCAGAGAAGCAAAATTATACGTGTTACTCGAAATAATATTATGAGCAATTCATCAAAATAAGTACGGCCTTCGCGGTTTATTTGGTTGGATAACTGACCAAAACGCAATAACTTTTATTTTGGACATTTTTTTACCATCTCAATACAGACCAAGTTGGAATATTACAGGAAAACCAGGAACTCAAGGCACCTACGACCTGTCATCGGCTGGTTAATGGGATGTCTTTATGCGCTTACGCAACGTTCACAAATTATACCTTCTTATTGCAATCTTCCCTTATCAATGCAATTTTTGAATGTTGTATATAATTTATATATTATAATCTCAATATTGTGTTTTCAGTCTGGATCTGTGAGACGATTAATATCGTAAGTCTCCAGAATGTGGCAACTTGTTATTGGGTGCGTGTTAAATTAATATTTGACATAGTACCTGTAAGTTGCCCGAGAAACAATATTAAATAAATAAATAAAAATCCAATGTTTGCGTATATGTAACTATAAAAATCCAATGTTTGAGTATATGTATGTAACTATAAAAATCCAATGTTTACGTATATGTAACTATAAAAATTCAATGTTTGCGTATATGCAACATTAAAAATACTCGACAATAATAAATAATAAATGCAGAAGACATAATTATAATCTGATAAAAATCTAATGAAAACAAACGACGTACTACTAAACAAAGTACTACTACACATCCTGTTGTGGACATAAGTTACAAAAAATATAATACTTACATATATAGAAACAAGTTTGTATTACCTATAGCCGATGTTTATTGACTGTTAGGAAATATACATAAATAGACACATCTGATATATATGTACATACTAACATATTATGTACATGTAGTTTAGGTACCTATGTAGTACAAATGTATAAAAACTAACAACAAGTGATTTGTAGATAATAGACAGATGTGAGATGTCAAGGTTTATTAATCACAAATAAATGGTAAATATTATTTGAATATATAGGTACTTAAATCTAATTATTATATTTATATTGACAAACTTTTTAATATCTCAATAGAGACGAAGTTGGGATATTATAGAAGAACTAGGAACTCAAGGCACCTACAGGGCTTACGATTACGTGATCAGTTTATGCGCTTGCGCAATGTTCACCGATTATTTATTTATTTATATCTCACTAGGCTGAATGCCTGTTCTGAGGTATTATAAAATAAAAAAAATATTATTACAAAACAATTCAAAATTAAAATCAAAATACCATTTATATTATTGTTTTATTTTCTCAATGTTGGCGGCACTGATATTTTACATAGTACATAGCCAAACATAACTATCATCATCATTATCCTCAGCGTCACAACCCTTGATGAGTCTTAGCTGCCATACTGCTCTATCGTATGCTGCCACCTTTCAGTTCTGCTGCCCCATAGCCCGACAACGCCGTCCAACCATCGTAGTTTGGGTCACCATACGCTTCTTCTACCGGTTGGGTCATTCTACAACGCCCTCTTTGGGAGCTCCAGATAATCCATACGGTGTAAATGTCCCAACCAGGGGACACATTCTTAATACGTTCTAATATTGCCTTAATCTTAAACATGTATAAATCAGTACTAGATCATAATCTAATGTTTATCTCACTCTTCATTGAATCATTAAAATTTAAGATTGCTTTACTTTTTTAAAATAAATTAAACACTTGTTTTTCTTTCTACATTTATTTTTGATGAATATCCCCTACAGCTGCAACACGACCTAATTGTTTAGGACTAGATATAATATTTTAACTGTAACAACCACCCACCCCAAAGCAATTAATGCATAATATAAGATATTATTTCAACGTGTATTTTTTCTCATATTTAGTAAGTAGATACCTAGGCAATAAATGTGGGTATATCCCAAAGATGACAATTCCCCACAGCTGCAATTAGGTAAAAATTCTCAGGTAAGAATAAGATATTAGAAATGGATATAATTCTTAAACTGTAACAACCACCCACCTTTTTTGCTTTGTATAAATTCCATCTAATGTAATAGTATATAAGAAAAAACCACACCATGTACTTCACCAGTTGAAAAGGCCTTCACCAGGCGAAACGGTCGTTCTGGAGAGTAAAAATAAATGTAGAAAGAAAAACAAGTGTTTAATTTATTTTAAAAATACATAGTAAACGCTGTCAGTGTAAACAAAATTAAAAGTGCTTTACTTTTCTTTGAAAACACTTATTGACCAAATTATTTAACAACTATTTCTGATATTAATATGGAAATAAATAAAATTGTATTTCAATGATTGTAAATAATTTTGATTGAATGTTAATATTTCCAGAATCGAATGGAGGAATCGAAGGCCTTGTTCAAGACCATTATAACCTACCCCTGGTTCCAGCATTCGTCTGTCATCCTTTTCTTAAACAAGAAAGACTTGCTGGAAGAAAAGATTATGTACTCGCATCTTGTGGACTATTTCCCCGTTTAATGTGAAATTGTCAATAATTTTTGTATAAATTACTTACATACATACCATCACGCCATATCCCTTACGGGGTAAGCAGAGAGAACCGAGCGCCATACTCCTCTATTTTTGCACACATTCCTAGCTTCCTTTACATCCATGCATTGTCTCATACATGCTCGTCGATTATTCAAGCTTCTTATGTTTCCTTCTTTCAAAATATCATTCACGTGGTCATGCCATCTCTTTCTGGGGCGGCCCCTGCTATTCACTCCATCTCTTACACCCATGTAGGTATATTTTTTTGGTCACTCGTTCATCATTCATTCTTTCAATATGTCCAAACCACCTCAAGGAATTCACTTTCATTTTACTTATAATACTCTTCTTCATCTTGCATTCCCTCCTTATGTCCTCATTTTTTATTCTATCATATGTCGTTCTATTACATACTCTTCTTAGTGATCTCATTTCAACAGCATTTATTCTACTTTCATGCGTCTTTTGCCACGTCCATGTTTCACTGGCATACATCAAAGTGGGCACTACAATTGCATTATGTATGGCATTTTTGGCCTCCATTGAGATGCTTGGATCGGACATTACTGGTCTGAGAGCTCCGTTTATTCTATTACCTGCCATAACTCTTCTTTCAATGTCTTTACCATGTCTTCCATTCCGTTCAAACATACTCCTATAAATATTCCTCTACTTGTTCTAGCCATTCGTTCTCTACTTTTATTCTACACGGATAAATTAATATGATTATTCAATTCATTTTAACCTCAAAGATTGCTAAAGTCTGAAGCTAATCTTATCTTAGTTTAATCAACTTCATGAGAAGCTCCGCAGCGTAGTGTGACAATCTTAATGAACTTGACAACGCTGATGTCCTGGCAAAGATCATAGAGCTCGGTCTTATATCAAACATAGCTATGGGATCAGCAAAAAAATAACTCGAAAATAAACAACTCTGTATTTTGTAAGTTGGATCTACGACAACTTAAATTTGTAAATTTGTGTCTCCTCTAAATTAGGAATCCATTAAGGGGGGGGGGACTGCTGCCAACGTACCTATTTTTCAATTTGATATACCATCATTATTTCTTATCAAATCGTCTTGAAAAAAATAATTTAGATAGTTTGGGTATTATTAAAGAAAAATATATCTTTACTTTTTGATAATGTTCTGTATAAATTTTTGTAGAAAAGTAATGGCATACCCCGAGTTTCAACGTTTATCTTATATTTTTAATAAAATATAAGGCTTAGATAAAAATATTTTTTTTTAAATTAAAGAAGATAAAAATATATGGAAAAATATGATGTGACGTTGCATTAATGCTTCAGGTTTAGTAAATAAACCTAAAAAACATTTATTTTCCATTCAGCGCCATTGCGAAATAAAAGCTTTTTGGGTTATTAACTTAACCTGATGCATTAATGAACCGTTACATCGTATTTTTCCAGATATTTTGATCTTCTTTAATTTATAAAAAAATATAATGCTCTATACCTTATAGTTTTTTAGAAATTTAATATAAATGTCAAAAATCGGGGTATGCTTATTATTTTCCTACAAGAATATATACAGAACATAATTGAAAAGTTAAGGTATATTTCTCTATATTAATATCCAAACAAGGTTATTTTTTTCAAAATGATTCGTTGTGTAGTAATGATGCAAATTCAAATTGAAATAATAGGTACGTTGGCAGCAATCACCCTCTTAAAAACAATTATTGTATTAAATTTTATAAAGAATTTAACACAAGTACCTAGTAGATAAATGTTACGATTTGTTAAGCCATATCTCAAAAACAATGCTTCCTCTTGGTATAAAATTAAAGTCAGTCAAAACAGAGCCGCACGGAAACACCCACATTGTAGTCGAGAGTAATTTATCTCTTCGGGGACTGTCTCTCATCTCTTATACATTTCTAAAGGGCTCGAGGTGACAGCGGATTTTACGGTTTAAGCGTTGCAAAGTTATCATTATTATTCCCTGCTAACTGTAGACAGTCAAGACCCAACGGTCGTAGCGTGTATACATTATAATATGTACCTCAATTTACATTCCGCTAAAATTAATAGAAGTTGCATGGTAACATAATCTTGGAAGGAAACCAACACCAAGTAACTAAATTAGCACAAAAATACAGATTTATCATAAAACCATTTGCGTAAATTGACGAATAGCGGAAATTAATTATCCGACAGCAACAGTTCGAATGGCTTCAAAATAGAACACATATTTTAAACACATTGTTTGAAACGCCATGACCTATTTCTTTAAAATGTTCAACTTCGAGAAAAGTTTTAGGATTCCTGATGAATTCCGTCATTAGATTAGACAGAAACAGACACACTGTTCCGAACATGTATAAAAACGGTTCTTTTAAAACACATTTCCACACATTTTGTAAAAAGATCTGAAAAATTACGGCAATAAAATGTGAGAAATATGTTTGATTCAGTTCCTTACACGGAACATTCCAGTTATTCAAAGGCCTAAATGATGAGATCCAGATGAAGAGCTACTATATATGTATTTATGTACAATGAAGTGTAATTTTACCCAACAAGGTTTATTGATGTAAGGAATTCTCTTCAAGCCGACCCAAGCAAAGTTAATTCGATACATGGTCGTTTTTAAACAACAGTGAGACAAATCAAGTGAATTAGTCTCTACATCAAAAACGAAGTGGAAAGTTGGATTTGAAAGACGCAGAAAGATTACAAAGTCTTCAGTTAGTATTTTATCACTTCTTAAACTATTCCATAGTCTAGCTGATTGATCAGGAAATGCAGAGCTTTAAACATATGTTGTGATGACTTAATAGATATCAACATCAAAGACGGACCGGCACAACATAATAAACATACTTGACAACCAAATGAATCGCTACAATTTTCTAATTTGTAACAACGACAACTGTTGCGGCTGAGGAGTCTAATAACATTATTGGCGGTGAATGGTGACTGGATGGCACAAGAACCAACGATTGATGATGATATGCACAAATATTATACAATAGATTCAGGGTCACACGCCAGTCTCTGGGGAGCAGCAAAAAACAAGCTAGGAGACGCGTCGTTCAATTCAGACGATGAATCTGAATAGTTAAGAGTTAAGATGGCTATCTTGCTGAGAACCGAATGAAAAAAGTTGCGATAAATGCACATCGTTTGCTGGAGATTGAACGTTGATTCAATAACATCAAGTCACGTAAGGGTAATTATGTGTTTACATAATCACTCTACAGACTGCGGATGATGTTTTTCAAACACTCTTGAAAGACAGAATACAAGCATCGAACAAATACTAACGAATTGAATTGAAAAAAAAACTGCATTTTAAATTGATGAAAAAAATCATCAAAAAATATTGATATTTAAAAATGTTTGTTAATTAAAGACTTCTTATTCAAGTGCCTTCTGTTCTGCGGAGGTCGGCGATCATAAGATAATTAAGATAATAATGGACCAAGTCCCAGCGAGAGCCAAATTTACGTCATAATATAAAGGCTGATTTTTTTTAAATGTTTACTACGGAAGACTATTAGAAATCACGTCGTCCATCGCTAGACACATTGGTTGGTGGATACCTCCCGACAGACACATTTTAAGATACAACAATTTAAAATCGCTCTTTATACATTTTGAAGGTTGTTATCTCGAAAGCCATCACAACTCAGGGTTCATATTAGCCAATCGTTGTTACCTGTTGTGGTATATACTTTTACAAAAAAAAGAACGGAATTTTAAAATACATCAATTTTGTATGGGCCGACTATACAAAATGACATAAGTCTTAAATCGTGGGCTCTTACACTATAACATGTAACTAGGGAATTAAATATGTAAGTAATTAAACAAAAACGTTGTAAATTGCATAATTAATGGATTATCGAATCATATCAATTGATATAATTCTTCGATATTAAATAGATTAAAAATCACACATACTTATCTACAAGATAAAGCAAAAATACTAGAGCGTTGTGGAAAATGAAATTATAAAATGGACACTTTTAAATATATAGAAAAATGTTTTTATTAATATGAAACTGGATACGTACACATAGGAAAATTATAATTGCATAATAATTAATGGATTATCGAATCATATCAATTCATGATATTAGAAGAATCATGGGCAGTAGACAAATGTCGTGGCTGAGGAACATTCTGAGAATGGTCCGGAATTAGGACGGTCGAGCAACTCTTCGAGCTGGTGAAAGACAGGGAGGCGTTGAATGAAGTGACAGCCGACGTTGAGGGAACTAATGGCACCGAAAGAAGGAGAAGAACTATTCATAATTATTCTTCAAGATAAGAACTTGATAATGCTATGATACTTAATCGTCAAATGAGATAGGTGCCTATATCAACTGTAAAATTCAATAAATAAGTTATCTGAAAAAAGCTATCAATGAAATATACAAAAAACACAACAGAAGACCAAAACTAATCATTTCACGACAATATCAGTAACATTACTCTGGACTGTCGAATCCAATCCCAATTTACAATGGAAAATATGGCGGCAGATGGGTAGTTTCTAAGCATAAATTGAAATCTTGGAGTATAGTTTCGATAGTAGATGATTTATTTGTATGTTAGGAAAGGAAGAAGGGAATTTAAAGACGCAGAAGAAATATCGTTTAGGAATAAGTAAACAAATGCAATGTTTTTCTTAAATATGTCTACATATTTAGACGACGTGTAACATCATCACCGAGTTATTTATTAAGCGTAGTCTCGTGTACTAGAAAAGAAGATCGAGTCTAACAGCATCAATTCTAACGGAAAAATGAACATCATAATCCAATAATCAACAATAAATGCAAATAGATCAGAATCGTCCAAGAACACTATCTATATTTCCAAGCTAACTTTCAAAGAATAACTGTCGTGCAACGAGCGAAGGTGTGACGTCTTGAATCAAATAAACAACGATAATAAATAAACCAAACACTGCAGTCAGCAAACACGAGGAACGGCAAAGTATGATGTATAAATAGGATTCCGATGAATTTATAATTAATGAAATGTATGTGTGTTACATTGGTTCGACGAGGAAATGAGGCCTCAGAACGGCCGACCTCGGCATCAGCAGGATCCCTTCCAAACTGTGCAGTGGACGATCCGAGCCAGGGTCATACGGAGTCAAATCAAAGTCCGGATTTCGGAATGACAACACAACACTTAATGTGGGCACACACACACGCGCGCTAGTTCGGAATCACAATCAATTTGTAACAAGACTGATCGACGACCTATGAGATCACCATCGTGACAAAAGGAGTACCGAGGATCTCTCGTCTTACAGAACGAAAGAGAAATGATCTTGAAGCCCTTTAAGTAAAGTGCCTTCAATTTGACGGAAGCCACTAACTCCTGTCTGACTGATAGTATATTATGTTTCAGGACTGCTTGAAAATATATTTGGATAAATGTATAAACAAAATTTTTCGACGTTTCCCTGATGAGATATTAAAATAAGATAAAATGTCATACACCTCAAACATCAAAAATCTTCATTACCTCCTTCACATACATGTTCGTGAATAGTTAAGGAACGTATGTTTAAATTTGAACGTCGGCGTCGTCTTTTGAGTTCAATATCGCGACAAAAGGAAAACCCGTGGATTCCTCCTGTTGAGATGAGTCATTGGACGAGGAATACTGTTGAACCTCTCTACTCAAAAGTGTCTTTAAATGGACAAACAGTTTAGTTTGGCTTCCGACACTTTAGCTAAACTTTTGTAATTAGTTACCAAAGTTTAGCTATAATAACTCTTTATTTTGGGGGTGTGCAAAAAACATTTGGTTACGAGTAAACATATTGTTAGGTCACTATATTTTTTTACTATAAACACGAAATTTTGTTACTATTTACATTTTTTCAGTGTGGTTGTATCCTTTCGGAGGGAGATATTTAAAATTAATGTATCAGCAATCATGCATGTGCTCGATGAACATATCGCTTTATTGCAAAAAAACTCTATGCTCTATGCTGTACAATAGTTGAATAAACAAATCCAAGATAGTCAATTTAAAATGCGGGTGTCATGTAAAATATATCCACACAGATCAGACGGACCTGTTGTTGAGGTCGCAATAGTCACATATATATGTAGGTACTAATATTATATTATATAGTCAGATAGTTTCGTAAAACTCTTGCCGAAAAAAATAATCACAAAGGTAACATCATCCACATTCACGCACGCACGCACACACTCAAGAGGCAGCAGCTCTTTATCTAATCTCCATTGAGGCTATCACAGGTGAGAAAAATTAACACACACAGACACACAAGTACAAACACAACTGTGGGTACACTGGGTAATGTTTCAAACATTAACGATGATAACGATGTTATTTTTATATTTACTTACGAGTGAAGAAGTGTCAAATATTTGATAGCAAAGGTCATCTATGCTGTAACCGTTCACACGTACTTAACTAGCAAACTATTGTGGTCTACAACTTCTGATAAGAATATCATGCTCTTGTTATCATGCCGTGACCCTAACGGTGTAAACAGTGTGGACCGATGGTCTACCGCTTTTTTAGGAATACTTGCTTAGGTCCGAATGCAGAGTCCTACCTAAATACTAAATTTTAAATTCCATGGATTATAGACGGAATAGTACGAGCGATCCATAAGAGGAATAAACTGCATAAACATGTGAAACGTAACCCAACAAATTCATGTCTGAACACTAATTACAAGCGATACAGAAATTTGTGCCGCAGTCTACTAAAGACAGCCAAACAGAAATATTACAAGGAAGTAATTGACCAAAGTACAAATAAATCAAAGACTATCTGGAATATAATAAAACAAAATATTGGATATGGTAGACACAACAAGAAACAGATGGAAAAAATTCGGAGGGAAGGTGTGATGGTAAACAATGGAGATGAAATTGCGGATACTTTAAATGAATATTTTACTCATAATTTTACTAAAGTTGGTTGCGACTTGCCACGAAGTTGTCGCGCTATTTCATTTCGCTCGCATTTCGTCTGTCACTGTCACATTTGCATTTTGCTCACAGATTATATGGTAGTAATCAGTAATTTTGTAATATGGGAATTAAAATTGTTATTTTGGAAAATTTAAAAATTGTACATTACGAAGGAGACTATAGATAATTACTGACACCAACTCCCAATTACGAAGCAAAGTGTAATTATTTCATTGAAAAATTCATGAGCCTACCAATCTTTTATGATATAATGTAGATTTATATCATAAAAATTCGACGATGACGTAGTTGTTGTAGGTGAGAGCATTGATGAATTAAGTCAAATGATTAATGAATTGCATGAGGCTTCTAGCAAGATCGGTCTAAGTATGAACATAGCAAAAACGAAAATTATAAGTCCAGAAAACAAAATCATCACTGTTAACAATAAGAATCTCGAAATAGTGGATGAATACATATATCTTGGACACAAGATAAAACTGGGCAAAGAAAACCAAACAGCGGAACTGCCAAGAAGAATAGGAATGAGTTGGGCAGCTTTTAGCAAACTTAGACACATTCTAGAAGATAAAGAGATTCCGATCTGTCTGAAAAGAAAAACATATGAATCATGTATACTGCCAGTAACTACATATGCATTGGAGACCATGGCCCTTACAAAAAGAAATGTAGAAAAGCTCAAATGCACACAGCGATCCATGGAAAGATCCATGCTTGGTATAAGCCTAAGAGACAGAATAAGAAATGAGGAAATTAGGAAAAGGACCAGAGTAGCGGACGTCATGGATCGCGTAGCTACATTGAAATGGCAATGGGGGGGACATATTGCTAGACAGGAACCCGCAAGATGGACCCCTAAAATATTGAGATGGAGACCTTGGGAAAGTAAGACTAGAGAGGCGTCGGAAGACCTCAAAAAAGATGGTCTGACGACATAGCCGCTGTGGGGGGTAGAAATTGGCTGCAAGCAGCAACCAATAGAAGGAAGTGGAAGAATATGGAAGAGGCCTATATCCAGCAGTGGAGGACAGAGGGCTGAAGAAGAAGAAGAATGTAGATTCGTGTAGATTAATCTATTAAAACAAAAACAATCATACACAAAAAATGCCTCTAACACAGCCTTGTAACACTCGATCAATACGCATGGTAAAATTTATAAACCTGTGTACGATCGAAAGACGCGTGCCTTGAATTGAACACGT
This sequence comes from Molanna angustata, assembly GCA_963576475.1. NCBI lineage: Eukaryota > Metazoa > Arthropoda > Insecta > Trichoptera > Molannidae > Molanna > Molanna angustata. The sequence goes on along the minus strand of OY754984.1, from coordinate 20,316,284 downwards.
ATTAGCAGGAACAGTTTGCGTTGCTAAACCGTGTGCATTTGGAGGACACACGCCTTGAATTCAACACGAGTTTTTAAGTGCCTTAGCGCAACAAACTAGTGCCTAATTCGAGGCAGCACTTGCCTCCTAATCAACACGGAAACGCAAATACGCGCCCTAGTTATGTCACATTCTACAAGAATATAAAGAAGACAAGTAATCAATAATACCTTACGCAATAGTATTTGTGTACAAAGCCTAGTATATTTTAATCAATTTAAGCAATATGAAAGATGGCGTGCGCGACCATGTTATTAATTAAGTAAATACAACAATGTTGTAGGTAATCGATACAAAGAGTACATGCGGTTTTCAACAAACGCTACAGTAATTCAAGACGCTATTTTTTTCAACTCTCCGCTACTTAGGGGAGAGTAATAAATTTCAAATCAAGCGTATTTCTATGTATAGTTCGTCCAAGTTTGACTTTGTATGACTCATCGTGTCTATTTTTTTTTAATTGTGAAATTCAGTTGGCAGTCTCAGATCTGTATCGAGTTGGTTAACCACACCACCCCATTGTAAATGTAGTAGTGTGTTGCAAAACTTGTATGTGTTTAAGGGGTGCACAATTGACATATTTATATTTTGTCTATTGCTCTTCACACGTACAAAGGCATGGCGTGACTTTTCTTTATGTAAGTTTAGTTTGTCGATCGACAATTCTTGATAGAACTCCACTGTACGTTGATATGTTATAAAAATATAAAAATACTTGGTTAAAGTTCTATTATATTTATTGGATTATTGACGCGTTTCTTTATGTATTTAAAATAGCACATTTTTTTTATAAATATTTTAGATAGACTTGCAAAGTTGGGTAGTCTGGTGGTTTTTTTTTTGTTTATAATTTTTACCATCAATATTTGTGCAATTTCTAATGGATGTTTTATACGCCCCCCGCCCCCCCCCCCCCCCCCCCCCCCAATGCAACAATGCCATATTGCATTATTGAATGGGCGAAAATGTTATCTTTTAAGTAATTTTAAGTTAATAATACCCCCTATTCAGTAACTACTGTAACTAAAATTGTAGATTTTAGATTTACGGTCTATTTGAGCGTTATAAAATATCAACTTGTACTAAATGGAATAGGAACGTACTTACCTATTTTGGGCGAAACGTTCTTAAAGAGTTCCTGAATCAGAGGTATTATGAATAATCATGAAAATGATGAAAATTTCATAATCTTCATAATTATTCATAATACGTCTGATTTAGTAACTTTATAAGAACGTTCCGGCCAAAATAGGTAAGTTCATATTTCATTTAGTCCAAATTGATATGTTATAACACTAAAATAAGACCGTAAATCTAAAATCTACAATTTTAGAACGTTCCTATTTTAGTTACAATAGTTAGTGAATAGGGGGTAATGTTTCTAAGGTTAAAACATATCTGTTTACAGTGTTATTACTTAGATTTTTTTCATTTTAGTTATTGATCTTAAATAATTATCATTAAATATTTGAAAAGTGTAAAAATCGTTGAAATTATTTCGATTCAAGAGACCGATATCGAGTCACTAAAACTCGAAAACATATATAGCAATGAAATAAATTGACACAGAAAAACGCATGGCTCGTTAAATTCAAATTAACAAGCCGAATATCAAATAACTGATTAGCGACTTAAATGGTCTCTAACGAGAAAACCATGGAACTACGGCGCCTAGATCTATATTAAGTAACAGTTTAAAGTTATTATTATTATGTTGATTACACGCCATAAACTGCATTAAATTGTATACAAATTATTGTAGTTTTCCTTGGGCTTAATTGATACACACTATTTCGATCAATTAACCTCATTTATCAACACCACCCATGAATGAATTTAAAAAAAATAAAGTAATGAATAGTAAAATTAGTGAACGACCGAAGGTTCAGTTTCGGTTTCGGCAATAAAATCTAGTTTCGTCATCAGTTTCGGTTTCGACAGAAAATCTGCCGAACCTTCGGCCGCACCGAAACTCTGCGTTCGTGAATTATCGCGCGTCGTTCGGCTGACTTCGGGTAAGTTCGTGACTCGAGTGTCACCCGCCATCATCATCAATCAGTTCATCAGTTTAGTTCGCCGGCCAGTCGTAGAAGAAAAAACGTAGAAAAACTGCTTTTTTAGCGTACAATATTAGGTTTTTTAATTACGATTACTGAAGTAATCTATTAATTTATTAATGATATTTTATTTTTTTATTAGAAGAAATAAAAAATATTATTCCACATACTTACTTCAAATATTGTTTTTAATTTCAATGAACACGTGTTAACTGTCAATAAGCCAAATTTCAGTAAACAATATATTTTTAACTGTCTAAAAATGTTTCGGTTTCGGCCAAAACTGAGAGAGATACCGAAGATTCGGGTTCCGTTTCGGTTTCGGTAGAAAATCCTGTTTCGGTCGGATACTAAATAAAATTTTGTTTAATAAAGACGTTGTGTGACTAAAATAATAATTGATTGAATTAATACAAACAAATATTTTCACCGACAAGCGACAACGCCATCTTCGAAGAAAAACACGAATAAAACAAATGAAATTTTTCACGGTATAACGATAGATGTCAGCTTAAAACCTAATAAACTAAAATAAAAACTAATAAATGAATGCTCATTGAAATGTACAACATATTTGGTAAGTAAACGGGATCTCAATTTATTTATTTAGAACTTCTTGTACCTATTTTTAATTTATACAATGTCGGGCTCATTGCCAATCGGAGTTAATGTTAAATAAATATATGCAATACAATGTGTACTATGACAATGAGGTAATGACATTTTATTTTATTTTATTTATTTCAAATTTACGGCTTGAAAGCCTATTTAAAAAACAATAAGTAGGTATACAATGATTAAAACTTTAAATTTTAAAATAAAAGCAAATTTATAACAAACATAATAATATCCACAATATCAATATACTATACACAATTAAAAACAAAATAAAATACAAAAACCCAGACACAACGATTACTTACTATATTTACAGGTCATGAGTTAAAATGTTTATTAATTTATTTTATTTATTTAATTACACTTATGGTTTAAAAGCCTATTTTTAAAATCCAAAAAGTATATAACAGCATTCAGATACAAAAGTCATGAGTTTAGAGAAAGAAAATGTACAATTTTTGATTTGAAGGAAGAAAAATCGTCGGCAAAAACATCGGAGTGACTTCCCACAATGTTACCAAGTCTATGTAGCCTTGGAATTGGAGAGTGGTAGACATAATTATTTAGAGAATGGCTCTCACGAAACATAACACACTGTCTAGTGGTTTAAGCCGGAACATTAAAGTTTATGAGTTTAAGGAGTTCAGGACAGTCTATAGCATGGTTGAATATTTTGTGTAAGAAGGAAAGGTCAAAAACCTTTCTTCTAACAACAAGATTTAAAAGTATAAATTCTAGCATTAGATCTGTGTAATTGATGTGTTCAAAAATATTACACAAGAAAAATTAAAAAAAAAAATCTCACAAGAACAGTTCATAGAGGAAAACAAAATGATAAGGAGAGGAAGTAGATATCAGGTATTATCAGATATAAGTAGATATTTTTGCTTTCAAGAAATAAATAATTTCAATTAGCGATTAAGTATTTACAGATAAATATATAATCGACCAGAGGGGCAAGTCTAGCCAAGCGGTGAAATCAAAACCCTCATGATTACTCATATCATGGATATAATTATCTTATATTATTGAGTTTAAAAATATCTTAATATGACAATTATATCCATAATATGGGTAATCATGAGCGTTTTGATTCCATTGCTTGACGGGACTTACCCCCTGGTATATTAGGTAAAAAAAAGAGTTAAAAAAGGATCTTTGGAAAGACGACAAAATGTCTCCTAAAGAATCGACATAATAAATATAGTTTATGAACGAAATCTCTGAAATAAATAATAAACGAGCGGGTTGTTTCCAACGCTATACTCCTCACTACACAAAGTCAGTCCACAAATTATTCTAATTTTGTATGGAATTTTTCATGAAATTAGTTTGCTAAATAATTTTTGATTGAAATATTGTATTATGAAAACAAGTTAATTCTTCGATGCCATTTTATGAAAGCGATGTGCCTTTTTACCAATTTGAAACTAAAATTATCAAATTTTAATTTGCCTGAGCCTGGGGTTACTTTGAAATATTTGACAGTTTAAAAAAATGCAAAGCACTGATCAGATATCCTTCGAAATCTAATGGAATCTAAGCGAGTATTAGATACACACATTTGCAAATTTTTAAAATAATCGAATGAATACTTTTGTCTATAATCGATAAAATAGAATAAACACGAAGTACATAGTTCACAGCGCACACACACAGACTCATTGTTATGACTTTCAGAATACTATCTCACCATGATACTAGTTAATGGTCTGCAAAAAAAAATATATCCTTAAAAATTGCTTATTCATAACTCCCTTGGGGTAGTGAGGAGTAAAAAGCATTACAAATCCAAAAAAAGAATCGATTTTAAAACGAAATGTGATTTTGTGAATAATTCGAAAGATAAAACACTAGTAAGTAATAAGATGACAATAAAAGTATATACGTTGATCGACTAGAAAGAGTTCAAAAACGATTTCTAAAATTCTTAAACTTCAAATCATATAACATATACAGTTCTTATGATGAAATAGAGAAACATTTCCGAATGAAAAAAATCGTACACAGGAGAGAAGTTGCGGATCAAATGTTTCTCTTTAAAATTATTAATTCAAAAGTTGACTGTCCTGATTTATTAAATAAAATTAATTTCCATGCGCCGTTGCGAAATGGCAGATTGAACTACTTGTTTTATGTTCCTCGAAGTAACACTAATTCTAATCAAAATGAGTTTATCAAAAGGGCTTGTAACTTCTATAATGTCAACCTCTCAGCCAGTATCACACATTCTGATATATTCACCGCTAGTAATAACGCATACAAAAATTCTCTCTATAAGTGCATAGCATGAACTCGTATGATGAATTTTTTTTTTTTTTTGTTAGTTATTTTTGTTTTTTCTAATATTATCTTTTGTATACTTTTATTTACATTTTGAGTTGTTGTTTGTAACAAAAATATAACAATTTAACTGTCACAATCCTTTTCCCATCCTTTTCCTTTCCCGTCACAGGCAAACATACATCTTAGTTATATTTAAATTTATGATGTTTGAAATGTTTTATATTTAATATCTGTGGACATATGTAATTGGTCTGTTTGTTTTTATTTTATAGTGTATTATTCCATTTTAGTATTTTAAGACTGTATTTGTCCCTAAATAAATAAATAAATAAATAAAAGGGGGCTCGACAGTAAAACAACAGATGTCGTGTTGCGGAGTGCAGAATTGACAGGTGAAAAGGGTCGAAGCAGGTGACCAAGGAACCACACAAAGCCTATAAACTGTGCTGGGGAGAGGGATACGCTACAATAGAGGAATATACCCATAATACACCTAATACTTACAAGGTTATTCCTTGACTGAACATAGAGGAATCAATTTCAACGGTTTTTATTGTTAGTACATCTATCTAACATACATATGCGGATCTCAGAATTTCAATATTACTGGCTCAATTTGTCGGAAGCTGACACTTTCAAGACCAGGACCAAGTGGGCTCGCACCCAAGTGTTCCGGGCTGTGTTCAGATTCAACGCTCGACGTCGGGCGTCGAATGTACCCGAAATTGCAGATTATGGCGTTTTTCACACCAATCTCACTGAACGCATTCGAACGGCGTTAAATCTCAACGCTGCATCGGGCGTTTTAAATTTCAATTATCACACGTGTTTCTTTTTAGGTTATATTTTCATCGAAAGACAACAATTGGGTGTTTCTTTTTAGGTTATATTTTCATCGAAAGACAACAATTGGGTGTTTCTTGTTAGGTTATATTTTCATCGAAAGACAACAATTGGGTGTTTCTTTTTAGGTTATATTTTCATCGAAAGACAACAATTTTAATGATCTCTGTCCTTTTATTGGAAATTGTATAATGATATTTTTATAAATTAACCTCTTCGTGAATGTATATTGTCATAATAAATAATGTCAACTGACATAATAGATACCACAGAAATAAATAGAAGTCATCTTTCCACAGATATAACAGATGTATAACTGTCAGAGCGTTTTTCACCCGACAATTTTACCGAGGGTTTATTGCGTACACTCGACATTCAATCTGAACGCTACAAAGAGTCTTTCGAGCGACTGTTACCGGTCATTATGAACGGCTTAGAGCGTCACTTGGTGCACTCGGCGTTCATTGTGAACGTAGCCCTGGACCGCTCAGTAAGCTATCATGCTCAGCGAGAAAACAAGACCCCAGCAAATGATTTTCAGCATGATACTATTACAAAATTTACGATGAAATATCATGGTTTTCTCCCAATTGCCTGACCCATTATCGCAAAACTTTGTAGATGACACAAAAGAATATTTTCTAAAGCGAGATAATACATCTAGAAAATAATAATTACAGATTTGTGGTACAACATATACTCCGATATACCCCCTAAGAGAGATCATTTATGTGGTCATGAAAATTGTAAAATTCCGTTGTTTTTCATAGATCCTTCGTGCTTAAAGCAACTCCTTTTTAACTCTAAAAAAAACATTGAAATTTGTTGACGTGATAAATAAAAAAAATCTGGTGGATTCAGATCCTAACCAACGTTATATGGGAGCCCTTTGAAGAAATGAAAACAACTTAGTTTCATCGCCCTCGGAACGGTCCTGAATCATTGAACGACGCAATATAAATCCCAAATATTGTGCGGTCCCAAATTGCAGTGTCGTTGACACGTGGATTTGTACGACCATAAAACGCTCCGACTACCAAATACAAAAATGGACTGCAGGAGTCATCTCGATATGAAACATCTGCAGTGGATCCTACGCAGATTATTATTAAGTATTTGAACGATCTTGACATTGATCAAAGGACGAGTGACTAAAACAAAAGACAATATTATGGAAAGAAAACAACAACAACAAAGATATAAAGAAAGAAAGTATCAGAACCTAGTTTCATTGAAGATTATAAGATTTACATAATAATAATAATAAATTTGGATTATTTTTATAGCGCCGTTTTTGTGATAACCTCACCTCAAGGGCGCTTTGAATATAACTATTACAGGTTTTTGTAAGACTCGCGGAAGAAGTGAGTTTTCAGGTGTTTCCTGAATAGTGCTAAGTTGTCGATTTGCCTCAGTTCAGGTGGTAGTTTATTCCACGAGGCTGGTCCAGCCACAGCAAAAGCACGATCACCGAAGGATGAAGTGTTGACTCTATTTATTTCAGTCAACTTGCCAATCACGGATGTGGTGGCTGACCGAAGTGTTTGTTGTCGCTCGTTTACGGTGAGAGGGATGCAGAAGTCTGAAACATACGTGGGAGCCATGCCATGGATCGCTTTGAAAGTCAACAAACATAATTTGTACTTGATTCTCTCTGGCACTTTTAGCCAGTGAAGATTTCGTAGATGGTGGGCTATGTGTGAGAATTTCACGGCTCCGGTGATTAGCCTAGCAGCAGCGTTGAAGACGGATTGAAGTTTGTTTAGCTCCAGCTTTGGAAGGTTTGCGTAGATACCATTGCAGTAGTCCAGGCGGGAAATAACGAATGCGTTTACTAGAGATTTCGTTGCTTCCGTAGGTATATTTCGTCTGATAGATTTTATTCGTCGTAAGTGGTAGAAAGCAGAGGATGTTGTGCTGTTTATCTGTTTTTTGAGACTTAGACTGGAGTCAATATGTACTCCCAGAAGTTTAACGGCGGACTTAGGAATAATGTCGGTGTCTGCAACTCAGTTTCAAGGAATTATATGGGTACTTGAATGATATTTTTAAACCACGTTAAATTCTTGTTTATGCTTTATTTATCTTTATGATTGTAAAATATATTTAACCCTATTGAAATATAAATATTAAATCATAGTAAGAAAAAAATGTTGAACAAAGAACGAAGGTTAAATTGAATTTAAAAAATAGACTAAATATCACAAAGAAAATCAACAAAATATCAATGTAACTTGAAAAAATAAATAATTCTTGGAACTTTAATATCTTGGACTTCTCTTAATAGCGAATATAGTGTCCGAACGTCCGGATTTCTCTGAGTTTGAAGGATGTCCGGACATGGTTTAATTTATTTATTTACTTATTTAATATTTCTTCTCGAGCAACTAACAGGTACTATGTCAAATAATTACTTAACACGCACCCAATAACAAGTTGCCACATTCTGGAGACTTACGGTATTAATCGTCTTACAGATCCAGACTGAAAACACAATTAAAAACTGTGTCTCCACCGGGAATCGAACCCGGGACCTTTGGATCAGCAGTCAGATACCTAACCAACTGAGCCACGAAGGCCGACTTGGTTTTCTGAAAATTCCGTTTTTTTATGATGATCAGCTGACACAAGCAGAACGAAAAATCTACCTCTGAACATAATGAACCAATGAAACAGACCTGAAACACCGTAATAAATAATTCGATGACGCAAAGCAAGATGAATACTTTGGAGAGACTACGATAACAGAATGGATGACTCTAATATCCGTTGTATTGCAGCCAATGAAATTCCACCTGGCCATGGAGGAACAGCTTTCTATCAAAACAGGACGTAAATAGGGGAAGATGGGTGAATTTTTTCACGAACCGTCGACTGTACTTTTTATATTTCCTTCGTTCAATATATTATCTGGCCTTGTTATAGGTTAGTAGTAGTAGCATTTATTTAGATGTAAAAAAAATATATAAAAAATTATACATAAATTTAAACAAAAAATATATAAATAAAACTTCTTGAAACAAATTGTGGGGATTGAGGAGGCAAGCCCCTCTGGCTTGCCTATATAAATCCCCACCAACGACGAGCCAAGACAGTTCTCATTTAACATTCTTGCGGGCCAGTCATTTCCAGATTATGAGTTCTCACGACAAAACAAAGTAAGTGTCAGCAGTATTGAATTTTCACAGCGGTGTTATCGCTTGATGTTTATTTTTGCAAGCTTGCACTGTGACGAACGTGTAGGACGAATTCGTTATCTAGTCCACGGTTCACGAAGGCTCAAATTACAAAATTTCTAAACATCAACACTGTTCCCACTATAGGTATATATCACGTCGGGTTTCACCACTACATAGAAGTATGGTGGGTACCTATAGTGGGAAGATATTAAAACTGCTGATTGGGTTACATTGTTTATTGGAAATGACTGGCCCGCGAGAATGTTAAATGAGAACTGTCTTGGCTCGTCGTTGGTGGGGATTTATATAGGCAAGCCAAAGGGGCTTGCCTCCTCAATCCTCACAATTATAGATTATGACATTAAAGTATATAAACATCATGAAAACAATGGAGAACATTAATAGATTTTAATTATGTATTCAGCACCTAGTCTATGAAAGGTGACAAGACTTGAGGTTTTATTTTATATTTTAGTGGTAAACTATTTTGTGTGTGCGCATGTTAATGTGTACTCGTTTGGAAGTCTAAAATCTTGACATCCTCTCGAAGGGTAAGTGTGAACATGGGACTTTGAATAAGATATTTTTTGCATACATTTTGGAAGCATACTATTTCATATTAGGTTGGGTATAATAATACGTACAAAGTGTTCGTTCACAATGACTCAGGGACGACGTTTACAGACCAAACCGTGGTAGAAGAAAGACTTTGATACGGTCAAATAAGACGAAGTGTGAGTCTATGACGTATTTGAAGATTAGTAATGACGGACTGGGGCTGGTGTTTTGTCAGATGGTCATTGACATTATTATATAAATCGAAATATGTATACAAGCGTTGTATCAACAAGCAACATTGTAAACAAACAAACAAACATCGCGCCATAGTATGAGTCTCTTACATAATATCTAACGTGCATAAGAAAAACGTGCTTATGCCACAGAGTATAGAATAAACAGCCATGTTATTTTTTGAATCGGTTGTAATATGTACGTAAGTATTTTCTTGTTAAAAATACATATAAACCTAAACACCCCAATTTTAAATCAAATATGTTAAGCAGTGTTTAAAAAAATACCAGGGGGCAAGTCTGGTCAAGCGGTGAAATCAACCTCATGATAACCCATATCGAGGTTGGACCATCGAGTGTCTGGCAAAAGATCCAGAGGGCGTCCCAAAAAACGATGGAAGGGCCTGGTTATCACCCATATCGTGGATATAATTATCTTATAGAGTTGTATAACATCTAAATATATTAAACAACTCTGTATGATAATTATATCGATGATTTTTTATCGATGAGGGTTTTGATTCCATTGTTTGACGGGACTTGTCCCCCCAGTAGTATTTTCAACATTTCTAGAGTAGATTTTCGCTACACAAATTCACTATATATCGCACTATAGGTATATTCAAAACATTCTTTTGACAGCATCTTTTTAAATTACTCCATAACTATATGTCGTAGAGAAATAAATATTATGTGCTTAAAGAGTAAATAAAATCAAAGTGAATGATCGATAAGGTTTTTTCATTTCAAGTCAGGTCCAATACAGAATTTGAAACCAGTATTGAATTCGCTTGAACCATCACTCATAGAAGTATAGAAAATTTGTACAATATGAAATGTTGTTCGCTTGAATCGATCAATTAATGATTATAACAATATTGAAGCATTGATGGATTTCAACAATCTTTCATTATAACGATTGCTCATACTCATAATGCTCAATACTCGTCGGTATAAACTACGTTATATTTATAACGTCAATTTAGCAGACACGGTATTGAGAAAATCTATTATGTACAATATAAGTACAACAGATGGTGTACAATTGGATAGGAAATTGAATAATTTATAAGTGAATTATAAATCTCCGTCTCAGAAGCGGAAAGATAGACGCAGGAAGGAATGGAATTAAGGAACAAATTTCAATTAAAAGTTAGGCTCAAAGTAAAATTACGCTGCTTTTTTTTGTTTAACTACTAGAGATTATATTTCAACATCCTTTCCACCTTTTGTTGATTATTAAGAAACCGGCGTTAGATATTCTATATTATCAATTTTATAAATGATATGCGATAAACCCTTAACCCTTTCTTAACCGAATTTTGAAAATAAATATGTTTATAAATTGTAAAAAAAAACACTTATAAATAGAAACACAGTTAGATTCCACAATGAGTATTTTTATATTTGCCTAAGCGCTTTCGCCAGTCATAGCTGGCATCCTCGGAGGCACACTATATACTTTGTGGAATCTAACTGTGTTTCTATTTATAAGTTTTTTTTACAATTTATAATTATGAACTTCCACTGTTTCAACGAAAAATCCTTCAAATAAGTTATAAATATGTTTCATAAAAATGGGCAAAATATTTGATAATAAAGAGATTTTGATAACATTTATATATTTTTTCCCTTTTTCTGGAAATTTTAACGATCCCAATTGTTATCATCCATATATAAAACTATATACTTTTCATAAAATAAAAAATTCTTCGTTTTTAATTATTATTAGAGATTGAAGGAAATATAATTACCTAATTAAATAAAAAATTACAGCATGCTAGAAAACAAAAAAAAACTCACATTTTTTTATATTTTGAATAACCGTGTTTAGCAAGAAGAGCACATTTAGCAATAGCCGAGTTTTCAACTGTACAATAACCGAGTACAGAAGTTTCCGTCATTCTCAGTATTGTAAGCGATCAAAAATATTGTGATTAATAATTTAGAAGAGAAATAACACAGCTGATAACAATCTTCATTGAGATATACGTAAAATACATTAGTGATTCCATATGGAATCATCGGTTAAAAAAGGGTTATGTATAAAAATTCCACTCTTGATAAATTGAGTAGATAAAACACATTCGTAATTGATACAGAATTAATACGATAACTTAATTTGATTATATAAAAATAATACAAGCACCTAATAACTAATTTTGAAATATTAATAAAATGTACCGATAGCGTATCGCGGGACAATACTATCGTTTCTTTAAATCAAAGATTTCAGACGCCATGTAAAGTTAAAAGAAATACTGACAACATATCAATAAATAAATAAATAATAATAAATAAAAGTCTGGCATTATTATTGATCGACGGGTTGAAGGGATAGGTGTCAGTTTACTTGACTGATAATCTGGGTACTAGTCCGGCCTTGACAATTCCACACAAAATCGGACACCCCAACATATTCCATCGGGATAGTGGAATGAATGGAAACATCCATACAATACCACAGACTTACATACTTGACAGTTGATTAAATTAATATAATAGGTAGATATTAATTCCCTGAATTTTGGGTTGTCTTGATTTGATCTGAGACTCGACTGAATAAAGATATGATTGGCGGATCACATCACTATGCTCTGTCAGTTCAGTATTCCCAAGAGACACTATTTCTGATTTTTTGGACCTACAATTAAATAAAAATGACAAGATACCTACCTACATACACAATTTGTTATATGCATATCATGATGACTCCAATTCACTTTTTTAATCTGTGAACAACAACTTTTTAAAAATACAAATAGGTAAAACCTATATGTCACCAGTGAAATATTATAATAATTTGTACACTGTTAGCCCTAGAACAGGTATACCTAGTTGGGCAGCAGTTATCTATTTTGAATGAAACATATTTAAATGGTGTGATAAATAATATCTATAAATAAAAGATTTATGTAGACAATTATGTATGCCAAATAACATCATTATAATTGCGATAGAAATAGGTACGTGTAATTTGTCCTAAACATACGCTGGAATATTCCAGAATTGCGTAGCGTTGTCCCGATGAAAAATGCATATACAAGTCAAATAATACGACATCAAGTATATTAAAGTTTTGCTAATATAATTTTTTTCGCAAATACCATATACAAAATATATGTTTGTAATTTACTCAAGATGTTGAGGCTTTTTCAATAGTGATTTTCTTTTCCTTGTTTTACAATTCCAAACCATTGTCTAGTTGTATGCATATATTCTTTACATAATATTTTTTTTATTCTGTAAGACCGTAAATTGATAATTTGTGTTTTTTTTAACATGTACATTTACATCTTCCTACGTTCCCTAAAATAAGCATAAATGTTTGTGCTATAGGTACGAAATGATACAATAATGTTTTTTAAACAACAACAATATTAAATAATCTTGGTTATAGAGATGATCTTGTATGTGAAGTTTATCCAAAATATACAAATACGTTATTAATATAATTCCCAACGCTCGAGATCAAGATTTATACATTTTTTAGCAAATACCCTAAAAGACACATAAATTGTATGTTTCTGAAATACACTCAAGACATGTCATATTTTTACAAATTCTGCGGAGCATCAACAAGCATAATGCTATGCCTACCTATAGGGTTAATTATACGTGGCGAACAATATATTTATATAATCGAGATATAGGTTTTATTTGCGTGAAATTTATCCAAAACATACGCTGGAATATTTCAGAACTGCGTAGTATTCACCCGATAAAAAATACAAATAAATTTACATCAAGTATAAATTTTCCAAAACTCTGAAAATTCATTAAAATATACTCCACAATACACAAATTGTATCTTCGTTCTCAGGTTGTTGAGGCATCGGGAGACGCCTCCGTCTCAGCGCCCAAAGACAGACATCAGCACCAGCTGTCAAAGTTGTACGTCAAAAATGGTCACCATATGATCGATAATCCACACGGCCTCGAAGACTTTTTTTACAGACACTAAACTTGGTGTAGTTGAGAAGATACAAATAAAACCTTTAAACGAGACCGAAAATCGAATTAAACTAAAAAATATATATTATATTAAAAATCGTAGACGATTGACAAACCTCGATGTCGAAAACACGCATCGAAAAAATAACTAGAGAATAAGACACAATACAAATATTTCACTTTCTCTGCGAGCACATCGTACTGAACACAACACACAGTAGTCGTATTGAGAGCTATTCGATATCGTAAGCCCGACAACGTGTACCGGGCGAGTCACTCACGTGGCCATTTGTCTCGGCGTAAAATCACACAACCTATTAAAATATTATATCACAACACTGTCAATGATAAAAATTATCTTTGCAGATAGACAAAATACGATACCGTCAGATTGTTATTATTATTTTTTTTAACACGCCTCGTTTCGTACGAAGCGTCAGTGGGGTTTTTAGGGTGCGCGCGTCAGATAAGAGAGCGGCATGCGTGCGTACATCCGTCGTGTGCGAATCGTCCGCATTGACTGCGCGGCGTGGCGATCCGTGAGCGGTTGAGGCAGCCGGCTGCGGGGTGAGGCGGAGTGGGAAGGCGGGCGGGAGGGTATGTCGGCGGCGACGCACCGGGCTGAGGCGCGGGAGCAAGGGGCAACGTGGGCAAGGAGAGGTAGGGGGGGGGCATCGGAAGGAAAATACGACACAGTGCGCCGCTGTGGGAAATTCGTGAAAATATTATCTATCTGTCTAAGTTTCGGGGGAATTCAAATGTCGTAGAGGGTGTATGGTATGGAGATTATTACGCAACTGGTATATAGTATGAGAGACAGAGACAGTATTGTTATGTGAGTTTAGCGTCCGATGTATAATTTGTTTTGACGAGACACGCAAAGTAGTGACATAACGACGCTCTGTGGAGTGCGTAACTAATAATAGTCTGTAAAGATAATTTTTTCAAATTGTTTTTTAATTATTCAAAATATACCTACTTAAAAAAAATAAAAAGTAAGAATAAAAAAAAATACTAAAAAGAGCTCAACATAATAGAACAGCCCCCCTAGACAACGTGTTATTTAGCTCAAGAAAAGAAACAAGAAAAGATACCTAACTCAATGTATGGAAGTGACAGTTGTCACATGACTGTCAATTGTCACTTCCATACATCGAGTTATATTTTCTTGTTTCTTTTCTTGAGCTAAATGACACGTTGTCTAAGGGGGGCAGGGAGGAAAATAAAGAAGTAATGAAATAATCGATATAACTTTCATATTAAATTTTATAGAAATAATTAATCTTAAACGTGAGTAGATAATAAAAAAATTATGGAAATAAAATATTTCATTTAATTTAAAACGTAGCACACATCCGGTTTTTCTTATTCTCATCTGTCAGAGATTTTGTAAGTTCTGCATTATTATTTTTAATTGACTTCTAAAAACTGAGAAGGTTATCAATTCGACGTGATTTTTTTTGTGTTCAGAAATAACCTATTACCACGTCAACCGATTTCAATTATTATTTTATCATTAGAAAGGGATTACTTCTGGGGTTTCATCTTAACTAGCCAAGAGGTTTGATGATGGGAATCATGAGTAATCATGAAACTCGTAAACTTGCGAATAATTTGCATATTATTGTATAGGCGAATTGAACCAAAAATGATATTACTACATTCATACGTACCATCACGCCATGTACCTCGTGGGGTATGCAGAGAGTATCGAACACCATTTTTCATTTTTCTATCTTGACTTACATTCATTTTGAAGTCTGTTTTCTTTATATGTAAGATTATTTTATATAACTTCTCGGGTAACAAACAAGTCTGGACTATATCAAATATAAAATTAACACGCACGCAATAACAAGTTGTCACATTTAGAAGACTTGCGATACCAATCGTCTCACTGATCCATACAGAAAACCAATCGGTTTTTTTATATGAGATAATTTTCAATAAACATTCTAGGTCATATAAACTAAATTACATTAAAAAAATCCAATTTATTTACAAATTTTTGATTAATAATGGTGTTCCACTCTATAAACACTTTTCTTATATATATTTTTTAATTAGAGTAATCATCATCAATCGGTCCAAATACTGAAAACATATTATTATAATTAAACTAGCTGACCCGGCAAACGTTGTTTTGCCATATAAATTATTTCTAGTGAATAATTTGGTAGTTAAATTAAAAAAAACTAACTTATTGTATAGGTGTCGCCAAATAACTTGATTTTTTAACAGAAAAGGGGGGCGATTTACACTTAAACCAACGAAGCAAAAAGACACGAATTTGCGATCTGCGCAACCGGAAGCTCGTTCAAGATATAAGCCATAAACATACATCGTTTGGCCTTGTCATTGCGAATACCAATCTAATTGGAAATCGAATGCGTTTTAATTCAATTACCACTTCTATAGTAATCATTGGGATTCGTGACAGCAATACATTTTTGCCTCGGAACTTGCCATTCAAAATGCTGGTTTCGACAATGTTTTTCATCAATTTTTTAATGAAGAATCGCGTTCCATTGCATAGCCATGGTGGGTTCAAATTCCGAAGTAAAATGACCAGAGATCCAACTTTCAGTTGTAGATGGTGCGGTAACATGCTTGGCAAATCCAGTTCAAATCTCTGTTGGATAATTTACACCTTTGTTGACATCGCAAACTGTATCGTTCGATTTGTATGAAACCAAGTCGCCTGGCATCAACTATTGTATCTTGAAATTATTTTATCACTGACGTCCACATTTTTTGCTGCCAAAATTCATGATTCATTTATTATGTGTGTACAACGGGAAATATGCTATCTATGAGAATATTTTGCAAATAAATGATTGTGCAGAAATCGGTTGGCAATTTTATGCATCCATTATTTTCATGGACAGCAACTTTTCTATCCCCGATATATAACAATTGTTTTGAGAATGTATCAGCGGATGGATCTTGAAGCATTTGAACGCGCATGTTTACTTTTAGCTGTACCTACTTTTTCAACATTACGCCACAGTGGCAATGATTTCAAGCAAGCATTGATCTCATCAGCGTACGTTAAACGTAGAATGACGGGAATAGTTTGTCTGAAATCACCTGAAAGGAGTAACAGAGAGCCGCCGAATAGTTTGTTGTTTTTTATATCATTCAGTGTCCTGTTCAATGCCTCAAGCGAATGTTTGTGTGCCATAGTGAATTCATCCCAGATGATAATTCATCCCAGCTGTTCTGCCTCCATCCAATAAAGTTGCTGCAATTCCATATGATGCAACGGCCAATGCGATGCCATTATTTTATCGTATTTTGGCGAAAATTAGCGGAATGAGAAATGTTTTGCCAGTTCCACCTGGTGCATACAAAAAAAAAATCCACCTTTTCCTCCCAAAACTGCCTGCATAGTGCGGTCGTAAATGATTCATAAGTCAGTAGTGAGACAATACAATTCAGATTACAGCATGGGCCATGAATAATGTTTGTTGTAACAATATCGAACAGTAGTTGATCAGTAGACGGATCTGGAATTTTCGCAGAAATTATACTATCGATTTCCTCACTGATAGAATCGATGTACAAATAATAATAATGGCCGAACACCGTAGAGAATGAGAGAAAGCTTATTGTGTGAGAGAGATAGGAGACCGCCATCTAACTCGTCCCTACTCCTTGCTGGTTAAAAGGTGACACCTGTATAACAATCGCACTTTCTGTTTTTCTGTGTCAAATACATAAAATGCCCCCGCATATCTCAAAGAAAGATTTCAACCGTTGGCCTCTCATGGACTCCCACTTCGGTATGGAGAAGACAGAACCCTTGCCATCCCACCTCACGTTACAGATTATTATTCATATTCCTTCACTATTCATGATGCCCGGCTGTGGAAAAATTTAGCATTTGATATTAGAACTGCCACATCACTTCCAATTTTAAAATCTCGTCTTAAATGCTCACTCTTCCTCTCAATTCCATAACGAACGTATATCCCAATTTCACTTTCCATCCCTTTTGTTCGATCCTCATCCTCTCCTTCCCCTTTCTGATTTTCCTCTCCTTTCTGAATTTGTGTAATTTCTCACTTTTTTGTTTTGCTGGCTTTTACTGGTTGTGTTATAATGTATATGCCGAAACTATGTTATGTACTTTTGATCTCAGATGGTTGACTGGAAGAAATTGCCTCCAGGCAATAAGTTCGTCATTTGTACTTTGTAATTTTATGTTTGTAAAAAAAAGTAAATATAAATAAATAAATAAAAAACTATCGTACGACAATGATTAATCAATTGCCATCTTGCAAACCTACTGCGCATCTGTGGATAAAAGTAAAAATAGTAATATCGCTATTATAAAATAGGGGTTAGTGGTAAAAGGGTGTAAATTAAAGGTTATAAGAATTTTTTAATGCCAATTCATAAAAAAAAAATCACAAAAAACTAAAAATAAAAAATCTGGAGAGGGCCACCATTATCACCTAGGGGTATAAAAAATAGCCTACAACCTATTCTCAGACCTACCAAATATGTATACACAAAAAAAAATCATAAAAATCGGTCAAGCCGTTTCGGAGGAGTTCGATAACAAACACTGTGACACGAGATTTTTATATATTAGATTAATTATTATCAATCGGTTCAAATGCAAAAATTGTATATTTTCTTCTTCTTTTGAAATGCAAAACATGAAGACAAACATCATCATTGACCTATTTAAGTCAGAAAAAATATATTACCATTTGTATTGATTTCATAATTGAAAGTTACAATCAATAAGGTACCTACCTACATATTTAGTATTCTTTATGTACATTCTTATTTTTTTAATTTTTAAAATCCATTCAATTACAAGAACACTGGTTACGATTAACAATAATTAAAAGAATACCCTCATACATAAAAATCAATAAAATGCTAATAAGAGTCATTGGAGTCACATGGATGTATCCACTCTACTAGCCCATGGGCATGGACATGTGCTAGAGTGTACATTATTATGTAATTATAAATAGATATCGACTATAGTTGGAAGAAATTGCCATACGGCAATAATCTCGCCACTTGCGCAGGTTGCAAGGAAGTGTTCATTATTATTATTAGTTTTTATGTACATATGTATGCAATAGGCAATTTAGGTATGCCGTTTAATCCAACTGTCGATTTGTTCAGGAGAACTTTATTCTCTTAACATATCGACAATGTATCAAGCCAGAATACGCGAGAATTGTATGGAGAGGTCTACTTTTTCACGGCTTTTCCAACTTTGAAGTCAAAAAACACCAACTTAGAGGCTTCGCAGCATATATGTTCCATACACGGATTTACTCAGAATTCGGAGTAGAACATTTCGTGTGTCTGTGTGTGTGTGTGTCTGTGTGTGTGTGTGTGTGTGTGTGTGTGTGTGTGTGTCTGTGTGTGTGTGTCCGTCCCCCCCTTATAACTTTTGATCCGCTCAATTTACAGAGCCCAAAATTTCAGAATATATAAACAGTTATAGGCCTACAAAACTTTTATACTCAGAATTTCGAATTTTTGTTTGAGTCAGGGGTTATCAACTTTTGAATTTTTACTTTATTTTTCCATATATCTCAGAAACCATAAAAGCTAGAACGCTGAAAATTGGTACAAATATAGACAAATACAAAATCTCAAATTAGTTTATTCAAAAAAATTCCAAGGTTTCTCAAACATTTTTTATTAAGAAAAATATTTTTTTTATGATAAATTTATGAGTTTAACTGCCTATATTTCCAAAACTTTTACAATTATCGAAAAAAGCCGAAACACCCCAACTAGATAATTTAATTTTCTATAAAAAATATTAGCATTGTAGTAGAAGATCTCAATTTTTTTTAACCTTTTTTTTAAAAATTGAATTTAGTGACGACATCGCTTCATACATTTTGTATGGCAGTCGCCTATACACAATATGTAAGAAGACTTAATAGTTTGATACTTCATCTCCAAACATACATACATACCATCATGCTATTTTCATATTCTGGGTAGGAAAAAAGGATCTTCCTCCATACTATCCTATCTTGACATACATACCTTGTGAAACCTGACAAACATCATCCTACACTAGATATACAACTGAAATTGTGTGGTGCGGGGAGGGGTGGTGGTAGGAGGGGACGGCGGCAGGGTCCTGCTCGCCCGCAACCGTCGCCTCCGCCCGCGCCATCGACTCCTCGTCAAAGACATTATAATTTTAATAAAACCGACTTTAATTTACTTAACGATGTACTAACTAATTTTACATGGGAGACTTTGCTTAGCATTAATGAAATAAACCTAGCTGTTGAATATTTTTATTTCGTCCTGTATGGCATTTTAGATGTTTGCGTCCCAATCAAGAAACGAAATACCCGTAGGAACTATCCAACTTGGTTCACTAAAAATATAATAGACAAAATTAAAGAGAAGGAAAGGTATCGTTTACGATATAAAAAATTCTCCCGGAATGAGGACTATTTAGCTTTCACAGGTATTCGTAAGGAGGTTAAAAACCTAATTCGTAATACCTACGACGACTATTTACGAAAAATAGACTCCGACATGAAATCAAATTTTAACGTTCTTTGGAATTTTGTGAAAATTCAAAAATTAGGTGACAAAGGGTACCTTAGTTTGAGAATTGATGAAGAAGTGATCTCAGATGAAAATGAGGTGGCGAATACATTTGCACAGTACTTTAGTTCTGTATACAAACAAACGCCACCTAACCTTGATGTTAACAAAATTAACAATAATGTGTCGCGCAACGCAGGAGCAGTAAGTTTGTGTGAAATATCTCCAACCACTATTGAACTGTGTATAAAGGAATTGGCTTCCAAGAAATCGATCGGCCCTGATGGTATCCCAGCGAGCATGGTTAAACCCCATGCTGAATCCTTTATAATTCCGCTTCATTATTTATTCAACCTAAGTTTATCGTCCGAAGTTTTTCCTACTTGCTGGAAGACGACAAAAATTACCCCAATTCATAAGACAGATGATAAGATGGACGTTAAAAATTACAGGCCGATATCAATCCTATCTGTCATCCCCAAAATTTTCGAAATGTGTATTTATAAAAATATTTTCCCTCAAATACAACCGTATCTTAGAGGCAACCAACACGGTTTTCTACCAAAAAGATCAATAGTGTCGAATCTGTTAACGTTTTCTGGATACGTTTCCACCAATCTTGATGCGACTGTACAGACAGATGTGGTCTATACTGATTTTGCCAAGGCCTTTGACAGTGTAGATCACGACGTCTTGTTACAAAAACTGCATGACTTTGGATTCGATAACTGCCTCCTATCATTTTTCGCTTCCTACCTTGAAAATCGGAAACAATACGTAACGGTGGGTCAGTTCTGTTCCCAGGAATTCCAATCTTACTCTGGGATTCCTCAGGGATCTAATCTGGGCCCGCTCTTGTTTTTGTTATTTATTGACGACATACAGGATGTCATTGAACACTGTCTTTGTTTACTCTATGCTGACGACTTAAAGATTTTCTTGTCTATCAGAGCTATGGAGGATTGTTTGAAGCTCCAGTGTGATATTGATAACTTGTCAAAGTGGTCAATCACTAATAAATTGTTGTTCAATATTAAAAAATGTGTCGTCATGAGCTACAGTCGCTCGACAAACCCTATAATATTCAACTATTTGATGGACGGTACCACGCTAGCACGAAAAGTCACATTTAAGGACTTGGGGGTGATGTATGATGCTAAGTTGACCTTCGCTGACCACATCACCAACCTGACATCCAAATGTGGACAGTTGCTAGGCCTGACTTTTCGCCTGGGAAAATATTTTACAAATCCGGAGGCGCTAAAGAGTATATTCAACTGTATGGTGCGTACCAAGCTGGAATTTGGTAGTGTTGTTTGGGCACCATGCCGGAAGAAATACTCCGAAATGCTGGAACAGATCCAGAAAAAGTTTTTAAGGTACCTTTACATGCGTACGCATGGAGTGTACCCAACTTACATGCATCACCCTGATCTCCTTGAGGCCTGTGCCTATCAGAGTCTCGAAAAAAGGCGAGATAATTCGTTACTTCTGGTGGGTTACAAGGTTGTAAATAATATCATTGACTGCCCAATTTTGCTTGAGCACCTAGGCCTTTACGCTCCCCCGAACTACATGAGAGGTAGAGGACACCACTTATTTAATTTACCTGCCGCTCGTACAGACGTGGTTGCTCGTAACACTCTCGTACGAATGTCTGTTCTATTAAATGATTTACCTGTTGAAGCTGACGTCTTCTTCTGGGGCGTTCAGCGATTTAAAAAATATATTAAATAAAATAACGAACAGGTGTCGCACTGTAACTGGCGTAAAGCTGTCGTGCGAGAAAGACAAAAAAAAAAAAAAAAATATGTTGTATAGAAAACAAAATATCTGAAAATATTCAATAATTTGTATTTATGGGTTTATAGTTTGGTACATATTCTTCAACTATACATACTATCGCTATCGACAGTTGGATCTCATGTGTTACATGCAACTAGTAATAAAAACTATCCAAGGTTAATATTATATTTATGTCGTGATGATATGAAATAAGCCGTCTAATATTATTTATAACTAGCGGGCCCGACAAACGTTGTCCTGCCCGAACTATTTGTGAAACAATAACATATACCTACGTAGGTAAGTAACATATATTTGAATCATTTGGATGCTATTATTCGCTGATCAAACTTACATTTTCTTGTTCGATGAGCCGTTAAATACTTTGAGGTTAGATTGATTGTCATTTCGTATATAATTGCAATATTAAAGAAACAGTAAACAGAAATTAAAATTCCATGCACATGTATATAATTGAAATATGAATTATACCGAAAAGAACTTTAAATGTAAAAAAAGGCCAAACTACGACGCAAGTGACGCTACGAATTTCTAAGTGTTGTCAGATGGAAAAAAGTAAACATTGCCAATTCGACATTAGCGCCACCTATTATAATTTTTAGTTATAAAAAAATCATATTTTATTCCGGTTGATTATATCTGATTGGTTGGAAGAAATTGCCTAATGGCAATAAGCCCGCCAGTGTACAATTATATTTGTTTATATTATGTACAAGAAGACGTATAAATAAAATATTTTATATTTTCCTTTTATTATATTAATGTTGAAAATTCCATTTTGTGAATCTAAAATATCCAGGGACTCTCACAAATACACACAAAAAATTTCATCAAAATCGGTTCAGTCGTTTAGAAGTTCAGTGACATACACACGTACAGAAGAATTATATATATAGGTATGCATAAAGAAGATATACACATTTTGACGCGGTTTTCGAGACGAAGATGACGCTAGAGATAGGCGAGGTACTTTCGCGCGCAAATTCTTTATCCATATATAAATAAACAAGCACACATCATTATAACGGCAATATTATTAGTATGTATGTAATGTACATACATATGGGAGTACACCATATGGTATGCCATGCTAGTCGCTGACTCATATTGCTACAACTACATTGTTATATCAAGTTGTTCATTTGTAAGTCATACATTATCAGTATTCAACGTTCTAATAGTATATAATATGCATAACATGTCAAAATCCTTCTCAAGTGGCAATTAGTATGGAATCGCTTTTGAGCTTGGCCACGGATTCTACTAAAGCGATCCTCCTAAATCACTTACATACATACATAAGACCAACATTGTAATTTTATAATTCTTCCACATATGCATGTGTACATATCACCATGCCATCTCACTCGCGTGGTAGGCAGAGAGATCCGAACGCCACATTCACTTTTCTATCCTGGCACGCATCCATCGCCTCGACAACATTCATGCATCGTCTCATATACGTTCGTCTTTTAGAATATCGTTCACATGGTCGTGCCATCCCTTCCTTGGGCGGCCCCGACCTCTCATTCCATTCCTGTCCGCGCTGTATATTTTCTTCGTCAGGCGTTCCTCAATCATTCTCCCCATGTGGCCAAACCATCTCAATGTGTTCACTTTCATTCTATTAATGATATCTTATATTTTTTTCTTATGTCCTGATTTCTTACCCTGTCATACATCGTTCCATTACAAATTCTTCTTAACGATCTCGTTTCAACTGCACTTATTCTGGTTTCGTGCGACTTCTGCCATGTCCAGGTTTTACTTGCATACGTCAAGGTTGGCACTACGATAGCATTAATAATGGCAACTTTGGCATCATTCATAACTGGTTAAGAAGTCTATTCACTCTTGTTTCCTGCCATAACTCTTCTGTCAATATCCTTATCGAACCGTCTTAACTAATAAGCTATAATTAATACGTTTTTATATATTTTTTTCATTTCTATTTGAGTTTCATGTCTGATTTTATTTGTTTATTAGAGTTTATTTTTTTATTTACTGATTTGTTAGCACAATTCCTTTGATAACATGTGATAAAACAGAACGAAGAATGAAATGAAAAATAATCAAAAAAGATATAAGTAGGTAGGTACTAGAGAAATAGTTGGACCAAATAATCATGAATAAATAATAAAAACAAATATACAAACAAACATAAACAATACATTCTCAGCTGAGATACGCGAAATATTATAGATTTAGACATGATGTTCTGAAGGTGATGCGCAACCAATATCCCTCTATCCTGTCCTCCTAGTCTCTCTTCTCTCCTTTCTCTTCCCTTCCCTACTTGTTGTATATATGTATGTGTATACTTGTAATTTGTTACTTGTTATTGTATTATGTTGATGGAATGCTTATTTTTTGGCTCTAACACTGTAAAAATAATATTGTATCACTAAACTGTAAATGAGCTGTAGCTTCCCAAAGAAAATAAATAAATAAATACTAGTTGCATGTAACACATGAGATCCAACTGTCGATAGCGATAGTATGTATAGTTGAAGAATAAGAATCAAACTATAAACCCATAAATCCAAATTATTGAAAATTTTAACACATGTTGGCATGTATGTCAAGATATGACAGTATGTAGGTCAGTTCTCTTTTCCTACCCGGAATATGAAAATAGCATGATGGTTCTGTATGTATGTTTGGAGATTAAGTATCAAACTATTAAGTCTTCTATATTGTGTATAGGTGACTGCCATACAAATTGTATGTAGCGATATCGTCACTAAATTCAATTTTTATAAATACCTACTGTTAAAAAAAATTTGAGATGTACTTCTACAATATTAATATTTTTTATAGAAAATTAAATCATCTAGTTGGGGTGTTTCGGCTTTTTTCGATATTTAAAAAAAATGTAAATACTTATAAGCAGTTAAATTCATAAATTTATCATAAAAAAAATATTTTTCTTAATAAAAAATGTTTGAGAAACCCTGGAATTTTTTTGAAAAAACCAATTTGAGATTTTGTATTTGTCTATGTTTATACTAATTTTCAGCGTTCTAGTTTTAATGGTTTCTGAGATATATGGAAAAATAAACCAAAATTTCAAAAATTCATAACCCCTGCCTAAAACAAAAATTCACAATTCTGAGTAAAAAACTTGTGTAGGCCTATAAATATTTATATATTCTGAAATATTGGGGCTTGTAAATTGAGCGGATCAAAATTTATAAGGGGGGGGGGACAGACACACACACACAAAACTCACATAAAATGTTCTACTCCGAATTCTGAGTAAATCCTTGTATGGGAACATATATGCTGCGAAGCCTCTAAGTTGGTGTTTTTAGCATGAAAAAAGTCCACTACGCCATACAAAATGTTCCTTCGTACACGCATCTTGGATTTTAACTGCCTCTTCCTACTCTTGAACGAATCGACAGTTGGACTAACCACTGGCATTGAGAAAAAATTGAGTTCAGACGTACAACGATCAAATATAAATTATGATATTTTTTGACAAACTTTAACTCAACATCTCAATAGAGACGAAGTTGGAATATACACTTTTAGTTTCAGTTCTTATGATTTGTTTTTTTTAATGTACATGAGCTAATAGTAATATTATGTAAACTTTGCTGGCTAATTTTTTGGTTATATGTGTATAATATTTTGTTTTATATTGCTGTATGTTTACCGAAATATATACAACAAAATAAAAATAAAATAAAATATACATTTTATAAAAGAAACGGGAAATGAAGCACCAACATCGGCTGATTAACTTATATTATAAAAATATTATATTCCAACATCGTCTCTATGGAGATATTTAGTTTCAGTCTTGGTAATTGTAACATATGGGGGATTCGATGAACGGCTTAGTAGAAAAACTAACGGAAAACCCACAAACTCGTAGCCTCTTCACAACTAGTGATGGGCAAAACTATGACTGTTACCAAGTCTTGTTTTTGCATAGACCAAAGTGTTCTCTGTATTGAAATGAAGGGACTGTAGGGATGGAAGGGTATAAAAGACGGAATTATAATTAGCGAATCTAGAAATGAATGTTAAATAATAAAAAAAAAGAAACATACCGATCAACCATTTTTATATATTTGGAGGTAAATAATAACAGGCAGGTCAACGTCTGCCGGGTTTTACTAGTATTATATATTACACTAGCGTCTGGCGACAGATGATTCTAGAGAAATTTATACGGGATGCAATAAAATACGACAGCGAAATAACGTAATTTTTTGTTTAGGCTCAGTTAGTCTTTAACAATTATAGCGACTCGCATGAGCGAGTTATTTTATAAATTGAATGGAAATTGGTCGCAGGAAAAATGTTATCAACACCTTTGCCATTCGAGAACAGGAATAAGTTTATTACGCATTCGCATTAGATCACATTTATCTAACAATTTTTTTTTGGGCTTTTTAAACAAAAAAAAGACGATTGGAAGCTTTTAGAAGAGGCCGACATCCAGCAGCGGAGAGATGGCTGAGAAAGAAGAGAAGAAGAAGAAGAAGATCAAATAAATTATATTTGTCAACAGTAGTAGTTGTATTATACCTACTATTTTTAATACTATTTATTATTTTTTATTTATTCAGTCAAATATTTGTGTTATACATTTCAAAGAACAAGACTGCTAGACTTTTGCATACAACTTTAGACAAAATATTATACGTGCAATTATTGAGTCTTGTTATAGGAACCCAAAAACTCCAACAATTTATAATAATAATTGACCAACCCTCGAAGGCCGAGGTTGTTTTCTGAATAACACAAGTACCTTCATTTTATATGATCAACACCAAGATTGACTTATACAACCGTATTTTGTTTACGAACACGAGGCGAGACGGTAGTCCAAGGAGATGTTTACCATCTGACAAACAGTCAACAATCTTCGAGGTAAATTTAATATGTGAAAACGAAGGGCTACGTGTTAAAGCGCACGAGATATCATAGCAGACGACAATACACATATGTATTAACAGGCAGACCCAGTCATAACACGATCGAGAGGAGTGGCTCCACTTCCTCAACCAGAACTGGTCTTGGCCCTTTACCAGAGTCAAGGAAGGTGTTGCGTATAGAGAGAAGGGAA
Source organism: Molanna angustata (assembly GCA_963576475.1). Lineage (NCBI taxonomy): Eukaryota > Metazoa > Arthropoda > Insecta > Trichoptera > Molannidae > Molanna > Molanna angustata. The sequence continues at coordinate 20,289,073 of OY754984.1, read as the reverse complement.
AATATTGCACCTACCTTGGCAGCCTTCTTCCTTCGTCTTGTGTAGTGTCTTCACGGAGGGCACTACACCAACCTCTATGACACAACACTGATTTACACTTTAAAACTTCCTCTGAACACGGTTCAGGAATTCAAAATAGCGCACGGCGCGTGGTTTCGATGATTGATGCGAAAAGGTAGAAAATATGTATATTTTCTCTTGAGTCGACTATATAACTTTCTGTCACAGTGCAATGCGTTCACACACGACGAGAGAGTATTGACGATTGTTTTTGTTCCTATGTAGGTAACAATATTTCAGGGATCGGAAAAGGTTGGAAGTGTTGCCACATTTACCGAACATCCTCCCCTCCGAAGAGGCCTGGTATGTATACCACGGCTCTTCTAAAACTATATGACAAACACATAACGAAATATAAAAAAAATACATAAATTTGGAGACATATAGCAAACAAATCCCCAAACTTAATGGTCATGTGAAGGTACGACCTTCATACAAGCAAAAAAAAATAAGATAAGCAAAAAAATAAGATAAACAAAAAAGAAAAAAAAAGTATACCTAACTAATACAAAATAAAGGAAAACTTAAACTTTACAAATCATTGTCATTTTGACAAGGAAGTGGGCATAGCTTCGAAACTGGTCTCATCAAGATACCACTAGGTGTCTTTAATTCAACCACACGAGTGACTCCGTCCTGAGAGGAGACAAGCTTCGATATTCTACCCAATCGCCACTGCAAGGGTGGCATGTTGTCCTCTCGTATGACAACAAGATCTCCGACATTTGGAGGAATCGTGGCCTTAAGCCATTTAGATCTCTGCTGGAGAGTATGCAGATACTCTCGCTGCCACCTGTTCCAGAATGATTGGGAAATCGACTTAATTAATTGGTAACGTGTAAGTCTAGAAACGTGCACGTCATCCATACGTTTTTCAGGAACGGCTACAAGAGGTTGACCTATTAAAAAATGGCCTGGAGTTAGTACATTCCACTCTGAGGCGTCCTCCGACAGAGACGTTAAAGGTCTTGAATTCATGACTGCCTCTACTTCCGCACAAACCGTCATGAACTCTTTTAAAGTTAATATCTGCTCTCCAATTACTCTCTTCAGTAAGGTTTTAGCCACCTTGATTCCGGCTTCAAACAATCCTCCGCTGTTTGGGTAACTTGGAGCATTAAAATGCCAAGTGATACCACGCTGGCTGGCTTTGTTTGACAATACCTCCTGCACTGCTGAACTTGAGAGGTACTTATCAACTTCATTGAGATGTCTGCTACTCCCTACATAATTTGTGCCGCAATCTGATCGAATAAACGTCGGAAGTCCTCTACGGGATGAGAACCTCGAGAAGGCTGCAAGAAATCCCTCAGTTGAGAGGTCCGACACAACTTCTAGATGGACTGCCTTCGTGGCCAGACAGACAAATATGCATAAGTAGGCCTTAAAGGTTTTAGAGTTTCTTATTTTATTTGCTCGCATAGTAAAGGGACCACCATAATCTGTGGCGACTCGTTCGAAGACCCGACCGACTCGAACACGGTCCGATGGGAGGTCTGCCATCTGAGGGCACACCGACTTGGGGTTTACCTTAAAACACGTGACGCACTTATGAATACGACTACGTATTACACGCCGAGCAGAAACAATCCAAAACTGCTGTTGTAAAATAGCATTCAGCGCATTGGGACCGATATGGCAATGTACCTTATGATAGTTGTCTACAATCAGATTAGTTAAGTGAGAAGATTTAGGGAGAAGAATGGGAAATTTAGAATTATATGGAAGAGTAGAATGTCTCAGTCTCCCTCCAACTCGTATCATACCTTCGCTATCCAGGAAGGGAAATAATTTTTGCAAGTGTTTCACGGAGCAGGGACGGCCATTCCTCAACTTGGCTATCTGTTCAGAGAACGCAATTAATTATTCCCATTTAATAAGTTTGAAGAGTGATAATTTTAACTCCTCTACAGAAAGAGGACCGGTACATTTTTTAAATTTGTGACGACAATTATTGATAAATCTTATGCAGTAAGCTGTAGTTCGTTGCAGTCGTTGCAAGGAACTAAATTTAATAACAAAAGACTCCTCCATGTCTGCACATAGAGCAATCACCTTGGTCTCACGGAGACCAGGGAGTTTGTGTGAGTCTAAAGACTCTCTCTTTTGGCACGGCCAAGTTTCGAAAGAGTCCTTTAGCCATGGTGGATGCCACCACAATTCATGATCCAATAATACAGAGGGATATGCACCCCTAGATGAAATGTCAGCGCAGTTTAATTTTGATGGTACATATCTCCATGTGATATGGGCCGTAGAACTTAAAATCTGGGAAACACGGTTTCCTTCGTAGATTTGTAGTAAGTGAGGCGGGGTTTGGAGCCACGACAGGCAAATAGTGGAGTCTGACCAACAAATTACATTATCAATTTTGATTCTACCAAGGAATGACGAAACGCAAAAATTTATTAAACGTGTTAACAACAATGCAGCATTTAATTCTAGTCTAGGGATAGTCATCTTCGTGCGCACAGGGGCTACCTTTGACTTAGCCGCCAAGAGGCTGACATTCACCTGACCCTCATTGTTCACGGTTCTAAGATACACGACTGCAGCATATCCACAGAGTGAACCATCGCAAAATCCATGTATGGATACTTCAGTTAAACCCTCGTGAAATGCTTGTCTTGGAATATTAAATCTCTCAATAACACTTAAATCAGCTACAAAATTCTTCCATTCTTTGACAATTTCTTGAGGCGGAATGTCATCCCAAGAAGTGTGCAACAACCATAATTTCTGAATGATTAATTTTGCCTTGAACGTTATAGGAGAGATCCAACCCAATGGATCGAATATTCTTGCAATAGTAGATAAAATCGCTCTCTTGGTGCATTCATCTCCGGGCACATTCACTCGATACCTAAACACATCAGCTAATGGATCCCACTGGATCCCTAAGACCTTAATGCAAGGAGACGAGTCTGCAACGTCGAAAGATCTTGGCACTTCACAATGATCAGCTGGTACATCTTCAAGCAACTGGTTGCAATTCGATGACCATTTACGTAGCTCGAAACCTCCCATTTTTAGCAGTGAAATAAGTTCCTGCTTAAGTAGTACTGCATCCTGAAGTGTTGCAGCAGTGGTGATGATGTCATCAACAAATATTTGAGACTGTAAGACTTCCGAAGCCATAGGAAACTGAGACTCCCCAATCCTTGCGAGCTCACGGAGCACCCTCATGGAGGCATAAGGCGATGACGTCACGCCATATGTGACTGTGCACAAGGCGTAATGTCTAATAGGATCTGAAGGAGAGTCTCTCCAAAGAATCAACTGATATGGCTGATCCTTGGGATCAATCAGAATCTGACGGAACATCATTTTAATATCGCAAATTAAAGCTATTGGATGAATACGAAAGTTAAGTATGATGTCTGCAATATCGCGGTGTAATTTGGGGCCAGCATACAGACAGTCGTTGAGAGAAACTGAAGTAGATGTCTGTGCACTCGCATCAAATACTACCCTAATTTTTATTGACTGATTTGTTGTTTTAAAAACGGCATGATGAGGTATATAATAATGCTTACCAGGTTGAGTCACACCCTTATAAAGAGTCATATGACCCAATGATAAATACTCATTCATAAAATTTGTATATTCGAATTTTAGGTTTTCATTTTGAGAAAATCGTTTTTCCAAATTTAAAAACCTACGCAGCGCGGCGTTGTAAGAATTTCCCAGTTGAGGGTGAATTTTCTTAAATGGCAGTCTAGCCATGAACCTACCGTTAGGTATTCTTTGAAGAGTTTTCATGAAAAACTCCTCACATTGATCATCTTCTGGGTTGCAAGGCATTACCTCAGGAAGATTTTCTGAGTGCCAAAAATTTTCAATTAATTTATCTAACGAAGTTTCTGAGTGGAAGGAATGTATCGCAAGATTATTGCTCAACGTGCGATGAGATGAATCATCATATGGACCACTAATAACATAGCCAAAGATGGTTCCTAATGCCGTGGGTATGCCTTCTGAGAAATGAACTGACGAGCCATCCAAAAGACTTGCATACAAATCTGCTCCCAATAGAACGTCTATTTGAGCAGGTTCATAAAAATATTCATCAGCAAGGGATAAATTTTTATATGCATTAAAAACCCTTTGAGGGACACGGGCTGATGGTATATTATTGGTTAGGCGATTTAGTACTAGGGCCGTAGTAGAAATTAATTCACCACTGCGTTGTTTCATAGTAAGAAAAACTGAACCGCGAACCTGAGTAATATTTCCTCCCAGTGACGTCACTGGAACCTGAATTTTATTGCGCTTTAATGATAGACGCTGAATGCAACTCTCCGTTATGAAGGAGGACATTGACCCACTATCTAGCAGACACCGTACAAGATGAAAGTTCCCAAATGAATCTTTAATAGGTATGCGAGCTGTAGCAAGTATGACTTGCTTCGTTTGAGAAATTGTGCCTGAATGAATTTCGGCAGATGTAATTAACTTGTTTTGATCTGAAACTGTTTGAACAATTTGTTTGTTTTCGAAATGTAGCAAAGTATTATGTTTATGTGACTGACACAATTTACATTTTCCGGAACTCTTGCAATTTTTAATATCGTGATTTTTCATACAAGAGAAACACAGTCGATTTTCCTTTACAAAATCACGACGTGTTTTAACGTCCTGCCTTTTAAATTGTTCGCATGCGAAAATTGCATGCGCTTGACTCTTGCAGAAATGACATTTAATGTTATTAGAAGGTAGCACAGAATGGAATGTACTCTTGAGTGTTTTTCCCTTTGAAAATTGCACAGAAGTAACATCTAAGACATGACATTGATCTTCCAAAAACTGTAACAGTTTGGGAAATTTTGGTATCTCATTTTTGGGCAATGTTAATTCAAATCGGCAGCGTAAATCAGAATACAATTTTCTTATTAATATATGAACCAAAATAAAGTCCCACTCATTAACATTGATATTCAAAGAAATTAACGCCTGCGAATTTTCCTTGACAATATTTAGAAAATTACGCAACTGTGATACATTTTCCACAGGCTTAACGGCGAGCAAATTCGATAAATGATTATCTGCAATTAACCTCACATTATTAAAACGTTCATTAATAAGTTTATATGCCAGATCATAGTTTTCTTCGCTTAAGGATAAGTGTTTTATCACACGTGAGGCATCATCCTTCAAGCAAGAGGACAGATAATGCATTTTTTGAATGCCATTTAACTGATTATTCGAGTGAATCAATGTATTGAATATCGAGATAAAATTGTTGAAATCTACATATGAACCATTATAGGTAGGCAACGGTATATGTGGCAGACTGATATTTTGAATTCTACTGCTTTCATTATTTTTTGATACTTGCTTATCACTACATAATTCAAAATATATTTGTTTGATTTCATAATAGTTTTCGATAAACTGATTATACCTATCACTATGTGTCTCAGAATCGAAATCAGACTTTGCCGCGGCTTCTATGAGAATATGATTCTCATAAAATTCGGATTTGATATTCTCTAAGTCAGAATAACGCACTTTAAATTTTATTATGTTCGATTCCGAGGGGTTTAATTTCGCCTGTATAGCGAAATCGAATAAACACTTTAAATTTAAAACTGAAAGTGAACACTTAACTGTTTTGTTCGTCATTTTAAACACAGATAATATAACTCTACACAAGGAGTATATAATACTTTACACTATACATACAATATAATAATATAATATACACTTATTATTGTTATTTGTCAACATAAGATCGAGATATAGGTACCTAGATAATATTATACTGTACGGCTGTCAGTTCAGTAGTAAACAACGTGAAGTTAGTTACAGATATTTGACCATAGAAAATAATTCACACTGCTCTGAACTAAGCAACTATTGCCGTTTCACAAATAAAATAATTATAAGAATAGCCACAAAAAAATAATAAATATAATTTTACCTACATAATTATGTAGTACACCGACCAAAACGAGGTTATTGTTTGCTATTGTCTTCAAATAATAAATTGATATTTCAGAATAATATTATGTATAATACTATGTTGAAATATTACAAATATAACGAAATAACACAATTTACGTGTGTTTTGTCATACAAATACGATTTGATGACGTCCGATGTGGCTGGAATTTAGGATAATAGGCTCGGAATGGACCATAGGATGGACAATTCGGATCGAAAGGACCAAAAGATGTTGCGTATAGAGAGAAGGGAAAATATTGCACCTACCTTGGCAGCCTTCTTCCTTCGTCTTGTGTAGTGTCTTCACGGAGGGCACTACACCAACCTCTATGACACAACACTGATTTACACTTTAAAACTTCCTCTGAACACGGTTCAGGAATTCAAAATAGCGCACGGCGCGTGGTTTCGATGATTGATGCGAAAAGGTAGAAAATATGTATATTTTCTCTTGAGTCGACTATATAACTTTCTGTCACAGTGCAATGCGTTCACACACGACGAGAGAGTATTGACGATTGTTTTTGTTCCTATGTAGGTAACAATATTTCAGGGATCGGAAAAGGTTGGAAGTGTTGCCACATTTACCGAACAGAAGGACTATCTCTCTCTCTCGAGTATCTACCTATCTACCTACCTACAAACGTTGACTTGAGCGAACACATCACGCGTCTAAATGTGACGATATAAGGTCGGGTAGATACAGACGTATCACAGGAAAAACAGTTGATATATTATTATGTTCATATAAAGTTTTCGTGTCAAGGTTTTACGTATAAACGTAAGCGGTTCTTTGAGGAAAACGAGCCAATTTTTTGAAACTATGATACAAAACAACAACAAAAAGTAATAACAGTAACGTTTTCATTTCTGCAGTTCTGGGGGACAAATCCCGTCAAACAGTGAAATCAAAACCCTTTTGATTACCCATATCATACATATAATTATGAAATGGAGTTGTATAATAATCTTAAGATATTATAGAACTACATATGATAATTATTAAGGGATAATAGATGGACCCCCAGAATTCTAAATTGGAGACCCTATCATAATAGAAGAATTGTAGGGAGACCACAGAGGAGATGGACTGACGATATTGTAGAACCGGTGGGACATGGGTGGAAGCAGAGTGCCCAGGATAGAGAGAAATGGAAAACCCAGGAAGAGCCCTATATCCAGCAGTAGAGTGAAAGGGGCTAAATATAAGAAAAAGAATAAAATATGATAATTACACCCATGATAAGGTAATCACCGTTTGTTTTATATTGTATTTGTTTTATTACTTCTCGAGCAACTGACAGGTACTATGTATGTCAAATATTAATTTAACACGCACCCAATAACAAATTGCCACATTCTGGAGACTAACGACATTAATCGTCTCAAAGATCCAGACTGAAAACACAATTACAAATTGTATCTCCACCGGGAATCGAACCCGGGATCTTTGGATCAGCAGTCAGGTACCTAACTAACTGAACGACGAAGGCCGACAAACTAGCCCCTCTGTTTTCACAAAAAAACTTTTGTACTTAAGTTTTCTTTTGATGTAGGTACCTACCGACTCGAGATGTTGTTATTTTGTTTCTAAAAACACAACGACAAATGTGTTTTCAGAACTAATTTTTTTACAAAACTGTACTTATATGTTGAGAAAAACAATAATTTGTTCCTATTTCTTGTTTTTTTTTTGTTGGGTAAAAACCCAAACAATCAAGAAAAAATAATACAAAATATTCGATGAAATAAAAAAATATGGTTAAATGCCGTTAGTAAGCACCCTCTTCGCCAATTGTTGGTTAAAATTCGGTTTGATTGGTCAACAGTAGTCGATATTAAAATACCATATTACAAAGATAAATTATGCATAAACACTTACCTAACGTTAATAAGATCTGCGATGAAGCATTTGTTCAGCTTTCTGAAAATACAAATGAAACAAACGAATTAAAATATACACTTTTATAAATACTTGAATTTAGTTTAGATCGTAGAGTTTAAATACAAATCGTAGAATCGTAAAACAGTGAAAATATCATAAAACATAATATGTCATACGTCATTCGTCACGCACACAAAAAGATCACTATGCAATCTCGACACGACACCTGTCGAGATTGCATAGTGATCTAAATAATACGCTTTAAAGGATTGTGACATCACTTCTTATACTAGTCCATACGAAACGAGACAAACGTGGTGCTAGAGGCGCATGGTTTGCTACAGGCATTGGTCAGAACACATTCCACAAGACGCGGTACTGAGCAGAGTGGGAGAAACGAGACAAACGTGGTGCTACAGGCGCATGGTTTACTACAGGCATTGGTCAGAACACATTCCACAAGACGCGGTACTGAGCAGAGTGGGAGAAACGAGACAAACGTGGTGCTACAGGCGCATGGTTTGCTACAGGCATTGGTCAGAACACATTCCACAAGACGCGGTACTGAGCAGAGTGGGAGAAACGAGACAAACGTGGTGCTACAGGCGCATGGTTTGCTACAGGCATTGGTCAGAACACATTCCACAAGACGCGGTACTGAGCAGAGTGGGAGAAACGAGACAAACGTGGTGCTACAGGCGCATGGTTTGCTACAGGCATTGGTCAGAACACATTCCACAAGACGCGGTACTGAGCAGAGTGGGAGAAACGAGACAAACGTGGTGCTACAGGCGCATGGTTTACTACAGGCATTGGTCAGAACACATTCCACAAGACGCGGTACTGAGCAGAGTGGGAGAAACGAGATAGCCCCTAAATACGGTTGCCCAACAACGATCCAAATAGATAGACCCATGCATGAGCCTCTATGTTTGATATTTTTACTGACAAACTTTTAACATCTCAATAGAAACGGAGTTGGGATATTATAGAAGAACCAGGAACTCACGGCACCTACAGGGCTTACGACCTGTCATCGGCTGTTTAATATTTGAAAGTTCTAGGATACATATATTTGAATTTGACAGGTCGTAAGCCCTGTAAGTGCCTTGAGTTCCTGGTTCTTCTATAATATCCCAACTCCGTCTCTATTGAGATGTTAAAAGTTTGTCAATAAAAATATCATTTGACTCCCGACAGGGAAAAAAATCCAATGTTTGCGTATATGCAATTAAAAAAAATATTCGATTTTCTCTGTTTGACTTCAAAGTTCAAAAAACCGTGAAAAATATAGACCTGGCATACAAATCTTGGTATCTTGGCTTGATACTTTGTCTGTATGTTAAGAGAAATAAATTCTCTCGAATAAATCGACAAGGCATGTGTTTTAATAAACCTCAATAATCTCTCCACATTTCAATAGTCGTGGAGAGGAAAAACGATAAAACAACAATATGTAATGAATATTACGATAAGAGTTTTTATCTGATAATTGTGGTGAATGTGCAGTGCACGTTCATTGATAGTTGTTTGGTACAACTATTTAAATCATTCAACAAAAAGTGTTACAAGGTTACAAGCGAGTAGTAAATATATATTTTCGTCCCAGTGTGTGGACCGTGCCTTTTGTCACATATTACAAATAGTTGCATTCATCAATCGTATGTAACTATTTGTCATATCGTCCGTCCATCATTTATAACAATTTGTGGAAACTATTTGTGATACATTCATGTCACATATTATGAAAAGTAGATAAATAAATATCGCATGTAACTATGTGTGATATCGTCCGTACATCATTTATAACAATTTGTGGAAACTATTTGTGATACATTCATGTCACATATTATGTGAATAAATATCGCATGTAACTATGTGTGATATCGTCCGTACATCATTTATAACAATTTGTGGAAACTATTTGTGATACATTCATGTCACATATTATGACAAGTAGATAAATAAATATCTCATGTAACTATGTGTGATATCGTCCGTACATCATTTATAACAGTTTGTGGTAACTATTTGTGATACATTCATGTCACATATTATGACAAGTAGATAGATAAATATCGCATGTAACTATGTGTGATATCGTCCGTACAACATTTATAACAGTTTGTGGTAACTATTTGTGATACATTCATGTCACATATTATGACAAGTAGAAAAATAAATATCGCATGTAACTATTTGTGATCGCATGTAACTATGTGTGATATCGTCCGTAGGTACATCATTTATAACAGTTTGTGGTAACTATTTGTGATACATTCATGTCACATATGACAAGTAGATAAATAAATATCTCATGTAACTACATATTTGTAAACTTTGACTCTTGTAGTATATTTATAAGAAAAAGATTTTTTCCCAAATAATGTAAATAATTTTAGGTTTAGTATCAGGAAATATCTTTTTGGCGGAGGGCGGAAGATTAGCGCATCTATCAACCAAGTAAAAAAATCCAAATTTGTTTTCTTCGCAGCCAACGTTATCTTTCAAAATATTTGTCGTTAACTCTTATCTTCTTTAATATTTGACATTGACTTTTTTATTCCTCACTTTCTTAAGTGGATATAGTGAGGAGTTATATATTCGCAATTTTTATGATTATTTTTTTATTGCAGGTAATCAACTAGTATCACGCTGAAATTGTATTCTGAAAGTTTTATCACAATGTATCTGTGTGTGTGCTGTGTACTACGTGCTATGTACGGCGTGTTTATTCTACTTCATCGATTATTAATATATTAATGTTCTCATTCGATTATTTTCAAATTTTGCAAATTTTTATATCTAATACTCTCTTGACCCCATTAGATTTTGAAGGATATCTGATCAGTGCTTCTCTTTTTTTAACTGTCGAATATTTCAAAGTGACCCCGAGCTCAGAAAATTTGAAATTTGTTATTTTTATTTTAATATCCATAAATAGGCATATCACTTTCATAAAACGGCATTGAATAATTATCAAGTTTTCATAATATAATATTAAATCATATATAATTAAATCATTTCGTGAAAATGCTGGAAATTTTCCATATGAAATTTGAATATTTTGTGGAGTGACTTTTGGTATTGAGGAGTATAGCGTTGGCCACAACCCACTCGTTTTCTAATAACTCTACCTTGAACCCTATCAAGTGGCGAGTTAAATTACAAATGGTAGTTTCTTTCAATTCATAAGTTTTTCAATTTATCCAGCTCAGGGGCAATAATCGTGATAAATATATATTTTTATATATTTATTATGTTAAATATATAAATATATATTTTTATATATTTAACATATTGTTTTTTTCCCAAACGATGTGGTACTGAGCAGTCGGAGAAACGAGACAACTCCTAATGAGGGTTGAGGGATAATATGGACCAGGTGATCAGTGATGTGACCTGTAGCAGCAACCAAGAGATGAAGAGGCTGGTGAACAACAGAGATATGTGCAACAGAGACGGAGTGCATGTTGCTAAGCAATCCTAGGATTCTGATCCATGAAGATCATTGTAAATTTTTGTAAAATTTGCTCCCTCACATTTTGCAATTTGTGTATAAGAATAATTTATTGATTTTAATGCCATCAAATATATAAAATAATAATAATAAATGAATTTCTCTCCCGCTTAACCCCGGCCGAACTCAAGACGCCGGTAATTCGGTCAAACGATCCACCATTATACCTAATGAGGGACACTGCTTAAAAGTAGGCATGCCGACATACAAATTGTATAATAGTACAATTTATTGTAGTTCGGATGATATTACAGCATCACAAGATGATACAGCGTTAGAATCACGGATCAATAATCAGTAGACATGACAAAAACTAAATTTCTTGGTACACACCGCGTGATGTGCCACCAATATTTGATGGCAATCAATATTTATTTATTTGGGAAGCCAACAACTCATTTACATTTTTTTATACTACAATTTTAACATATAATTGAGAGCCAATAACAAGCTTTCCATCAATAACTAGAAATTACTGTAAACAACTCATGTAGGTACACACACACACACACATACAAATGCACACATTGCACACACATTGCACACACACACACACATACAATTCGTATGGAATGGATAGGAGGGTACGAGGGAGGAAGATAAAGAGCGTATCACCTTCAATATTTCGCGACGAAACTTATCGTATTTTACATTGAAGATGTCCACCCTGGCTGATAACAACGTTTTATCAAAATCACATACGCGTGGAATTGTAGCATTCTTCCTGACATTTGTTCTATATAATATAACGTATTTGAATGTCTTCGGAATGGTTCGGAATGAAAATCGATACAGTACTCAAAACTAATATCAAAAAGTACATGTTGTTAACAAAGGGATTTATATAATATATTTCGAAAAGTAAATACTTTTATGTGTCATTAGTTTCCGATTTATATTTTTAAAAATGAGTTCAAATCTGAAGACGATATAATTTTTAATGAACATTAAAAACAAAAAATGTGTTCACCAGAACTGTCACTTTAAACAATATCCATTTTATAATACACTTGTGATGTTCTTTTGTAACTTTAATTTCCTTTATTTTATTCAATCTTAAGAATAAAGTTGGTTGAAAGCAATTGCCTAATGGCAATAAGCCCGCCAGTGTGCAATATATTTGCTTATCATCATCAAAAGTCTCAATCCTGTGGATTGGTTTGCAGAAGAAGTCTACATCTCGCTTTCCACTTCTCTCTATCCTCTGCAGCCCTCTTCAGCTCAACATATGTGGCGCAGTTCTTGTCCTCGCACACCTGGGCCAAATACTCCCGTCGGGGGCGCCCCCTGTGGTTTGTCCCCTCAACCATTCCCTCCATTAGGTCATGTAGGAGACCCTCGTGGCGCAAGATGTGACCAATCCAGGGAGCACGTCTCTCGGAGATGGTATTGAGTAGGTGCCTGCCTTCTTCAACTCTGTTGAGAACCTCGGCATTCGTGATGTGGTCCCTCCAGGAAATTCCCAGTATTCTTATATAACTCCACATCTCGAAAGCCTCTAGTCTATCTCTGTCTCTTTCGGTAAGACACCATGTCTCACTGCAGCCATACATTAGTATGCTCCACACATATGTTTTTGTGAGTCTCTTACGGAGCTTCAAGTCTAGGTTGTTTGACTCAGGTATCTTCGACTTCTTGTTGAAAGCCAGCCTTGCCTGATGTATTCGGCTGTCAACTTCTTTCCTTGTTCCGAGGTACACGAACTCTTTTGTGTTTTTCAATGTTTCTCCAAACATTACCACATTAATTTGATGTTCCTCACGGCCTACTGCAGTCATCACTTTAGTAATATTTTTGTTAATTTTCATATTATAATCCTTGTTAAAGACATTCTCCATGACTATCAAAGCTTCTGTGAGTTCCTCATCACTTGCAGCAACCAGTGCTTATATTATGCACAAAAAGATAAATAAATAAAATGGAAAAAAATCTTCTTCGTTTAGTAGACCTGTTGGTCTGTAATTCAAAAACTATGTCTCCTGATATGACGAAGTCCAACTATCCTTCCGTCTCTTGGATGATCTTCCGGGTAAACGGCGACCAGAAGTGATTTCATTTGCTGCTATATACGCAAGTCTATCACTGTCCATTCTGGCTACGCGGTCCCTCCAATGTCTTCTTCAGGATCTACTCCACCGAACTATGTCCTCTATTTCAAATGTTTTTCTTATTTCAACATTGCGAACACGATCTTGAAGAGTTTTTTTTCCGGTGATTGACCATAGAACCTACATTTCCGTTGTCCTTAGGAGCCCCTTGGTTCGTATAGTGTCTGCTCGCGTTTAAAAAAAATACCTACATGAAGCGAATAAATTTGACATCTCATTAACATTGAATGCGTCCACCTCACTTCGTGTACCAATCGATGCCCAAAAGTCGTAGCTTATATCAGCTCTGTGTGTTACTAACTCTGTGGTTAGAGTCTAATTATAAATGACCATGTCTCACTGACTGTATGACGAGCAGCACGGCACGTAATATCTATATATTGGAGAACAGACTACAAATAGGACTCTCACACATACACAGTAGTCTATTGTTGAACTATTAAATCTATTTGTGGACATGCATTGTTATGTAGACAGGAAATGCAACACGGTGATCTTTGACAAGGAAACAAATCGACTTATATACTAAATGACTATACCTTCATTCATATAAGGTATAGTCATCACATTTGAGTGCCTGTACGGCCTTAAACTGTCAGAAGAAACGCGACTGGTGGGGTACTATCGATTGCGCTCAACAGAAAGAGCCTTGAACCGAAAACGTGGCGGGCTGTTGCCCTAAATATTGTCGGCAACAATTTGCTTACGTCTACGTCTAACCAATTCATCTGTCTCACTCTCTCAACGTCTACGTCTAGGTCTATGCGGTATCTACTGCAGTAATCCTACAGTGCGGATACAATTCGATACAATGAAGGATATTTTATAAGAATATAAAACTAAGGTTACCTTAAAAATAATCTTTTTCATCGCCATGTTCTTTTCCAATCCTTTTATTGGAATGATATTTTTTTTGACATTTATCTTAGTGTAATGTATATTTTCTTTGTTTTTATTTTCACTTTAATTATTTTGGGCCGCATATATCACAACTACAAAACAGAGTTATAATATAAAATTTGCCATACTAATTTGGTAAACTAATGTTGCGCAGGGTTAAATTTCGAACATTTTTACTGGACATTTTTAAAAGAATGTCCAGGATCGAATCAGAATATTCGCTTTAATTTCTTTGTTGATGTACATGCATAATTTTGTCATACTTTGTAATCTGGTTGGTTGGAAGAATTTGTCTAATGGCAATAAGCCCTCCAGTGTGCATTGCATTGTATTTGTTTATATTATGTACAAAAAGAAAAATAAATAAGAATACATTTATTCATAACATCACGACATATCCCACAATAACGAGACAACGCCAACTTTTTTACACAAATACACCGAAAACTAATGAAGGATTCAGGATACCGCTTTACAGAATATGTTAAAACTTTAATGACCAATTTAATGACCATATTGACAATTTTATTGCATCTGAATCTATATTACAAAGAGAAATTGTAAAAAAGATCACTGATACAGCCTCTTAGGACCTGGGTATGGCTAGAAATGCACTGTTGATGTTATTTGGATGATTTTTAAAAAGCCATTCTTGTGAATTCAAAATTATACTTAATATTTCAAAGCATGTTTTTTCAATTAAAGTTAACACATTGAGATGGTTTGGCCACTTGGAGAGAATGAATGAAGAACGCCTGACGAAGAAAATATAAAAGCTGACAGGAATGTAATAAGAGGTCGGGGGCGCCCAAGAAAAGGATGGCACGACCATGTAAACGATATTCTGAAAGATGGAAATGTAAGAAGCGTGAACAACAGACGAACGTGTATAAGACGATGTATGAATGTTGATGAGGCGATGAATGTGTGTCAAGATAGAAAAATGTGGCGTTCGGTTCTCTCTGCCTACCCCGTGAGGGATATGGCGTGATGGTATGTATGTCTGTATGTTTTTTCAATATTTCATAGCATTTTTTTTATATTTTGTTACTTTTATCTCTTAGCACGTCTATTTTTTCTTTGTAACTTCTACACGCGAAATAATGTGATAACACATATACATATATCAACTATACATATATAAAACAAAAATGTATATGTGTGATGTGTAATTGTTTTTTCTCTTAATAAACGAACGTGGGGAAAACAGCGACAGGTGTGCAGGCACGCATTATCTTAAATTAAAAGTAACCACGACACGTGCGTGTACACCGCACACCAGTCTCGTCTCACCTAAAAAGGCATTACAATAAGTAGTGAACCTCATTGCTGAACTATGTGAAATATAGTTTCTTCTTGTTGTGTTGTCGATAACCCGGGTCATACGGGACATCCGAAAGCGATGATAATAGATAATAGTGGAAGCACTATTCTAAGGCGGTGCCTCACAGCTTCCTTATAATAATAAATAAAAAAAAATGTTCAAATCAAGACTATTCAAACAAAGTAATCAATTAAATTAAATAACACTTCCTTGAACCCTGTGCAAGTGGCGAATCTCTTCCAACTAACCAATATTTCCAGCCCAAAAAATCAACAATAGCATAGTAATAACTTGTAACAATTTGTAATAAATTTCTCCCCTGCTAGAAACACGGTGTCACGTGATGTAGCAAAAAACTGATAGACCTATTTTTTAAAGATTGTGAGTTTATTGCCAAATAGAAAATACTGGTTAATTATAAGAAACTGTCGTATATGTGGTAATAAACTCACCTCTTGCCCATGGTGAAAGAAAGTGTTTATTATTTTTATTAATTTTCCAAATAACAAGTATTAAACTTCCATTTTCTGTAATTCGAACTTCGACGCCAACACAAAATTCAAACGACACACCACTATGCCATGCGGTTAGCCACCCACTATGTCAGGGCACAATTTTATAAATTCTGTATCAAAAACTATCAAAGTACGAAACAATATCGGGGGTAGTTGAGGGAAAATATCGAGGACACATACACGAACATTTTTTTATTTTAATCTACGACGTTGCTAACGACGTAAATCCCATCGGATCTGATAAAGAGCTGAAAGGCAAAATAAATGGGGCAGAAAATGTTATCACGAGGAAGAGAGAGCTAGTGGGTGGAAACAGATCGATATGTCTGGCCTATTCCTTATAGGTACTCACTCAAATCATACAAATATATCTATAACTAGTAAAACCCGGCAGACGTTGTCCTGCCTGTTTAATAAATTTACCTCCAAATATATAAAAAAAGTTGATCGTTTTTTTTTTCTTTTTATTATTTAACATTCTTATTTAGATTCGCTAATTATAATTCAGTATTTTTTCCCTTCCATCCCTACAGTCCCTTCTGTCCCTATTCATTCACTCATTTATAATTTTATTATTCAAACAAATATAGGTACTTGAACCTTTGGCATTATACCAGATATTAAATAAATAAATATTTTCAATTTTTTTTTTCATACATTCATTCATACCATCACGGCATATCCCACAATGTGGGGTTACCAGCGAAAGGTGTGCGGGTGTGCATTGCCTTATAAAAGGGAGCACAACATATCTGTGTATACCCACACACCAGTCTCGTCTCACCTAAAAAGGCAATATATTCAGAATGGGTGGTGAACCTCATTGGTGAACTATATGTGATGTTATTGTTGCCTGTTGTATTTTCGATTACCTACCCGGCTCTTACGGCACACTCGTAAACAATAATAGAAAAGAGTGGAAACACTATTCTAAGCCGGTGCCTCACAGCTAAAATTTCAATTTTTAAACCTTCTATTTGCGCGCTGAACAAACCCACTTAGTATCAATCAATTCACTACCATTTTTTTCAATTTTCATTTTTGTGAGATATCGAATAAATAAATAAATAAATTATTATGCATAAACCTTCTCCGGAATGAGCTCAACAAATTCCCAAATTTTCATCGCAATCAGATGGTTGGTTTGGGAGTCCATCGGCCACATACAAACACCAAACAAACAAATATACGTATATCCATTTTTATATATAGATAATATGTGCAAGTATTCTCAAGGCGATTTCACAAACGATACTTACTAACAAATCTCCGTTGTTTTAGCCTCCGTCATCAAGTAACGAAAGACGTCAATGTTATATAAAAACGCTAGCTCTGTGTTAATCTCTGGTTGTCTGAGAAACAAAAGATCAAAGCAGTGTTAAAAACAAAGTTATAATTTTATTGTGCCAATCATACAACTTTTAAAATATACGACAAAGAAATAGCAAAATAGTTCGGATATGTCCGAAATAGTCCCTTTAAACAGCGCTATGGAGTTCTGTCGGAATGTTGAAAAGATGAAAGCATTTCCGAAGGGAACATTCTCACAACTTTGATCCGGATCGGTCGATGAAATAATTAATCTTGACAATCCTTTGAGAATTTAACATCCTGAGATTACATAATGAAATCGGGAATAAGTTTTAAAAGGTTAGGTATTATGAGAATACATAATCATAAGTAAGTATATTGAATTATTCAGCCACGTGGATACTAAATACACATTATTAGATACACAATAGGGTTACCAAATATTGAAATGTCGAATAGAGGATTCCGATGTATACGAATATAAACGCAATAATTCCAAAATGATAGCGTTGAATGTATCATTGTCAATAGAGACGAATTTTGAATATTTATAAGATAACCGGAAAATCAGGGACTAGTCGACGGCTGGTTTAAAAGTGATAACTTCAAGCGCTTGCGTACCTAACGTTCACCAATTATGACTTTTTATTAAGTTCCTATATTAATCCAAGATTTTAAAAATTCTATATAAATATTATCCAACTGTCGATTCGTTCATGAGAATTCAATTCTCTGAATGAATCGTCATTATTAAGCCAAGATGCGTGTACGAAGGAACATTTTGTATGGCGAAGTGGACTTTTTGCATGCTAATAACACCAACTAGAGGCCTCGCAGCATATATGTTCCCATACATGGATTTACTCAGAATTCGGAGTAGAACATTTTATGTGAGTTTTGTGTGTGTGTGTGTGTGTGTGTGTGTGTCAGGGTGTGTGTGTGTCAGGGTGTGTGTGTGTCAGGGTGTGTGTGTGTCAGGGTGTGTGTGTGTCAGGGTGTGTGTGTGTCAGGGTGTGTGTGTGTCAGGGTGTGTGTGTGTGTGTGTGTGTGTATCTGTGTGTGTGTGTGTGTGTCAGGGTGTGTGTGTGTGTGTGTCAGGGTGTGTGTGTGTGTGTGTGTGTGTGTGTGTGTGTGTGTGTGTCTGTGTGTCCGTCCGTCCCTTATAACTTTTGATCCGCTCAATTTACAGAGCCCAAATTTTCAGAATATATAGAAAGTTATAGGCCTACAAAACTTTTATACTCAGAATTGTGAATTTTTGTTTCAGTCAGGGGTTATCAACTTTTGAAATTTTGATGTATTTTTCCATATATCTCAGAAACCGTAAAAGCTAGAACGCTGAAAATTGGTATAAACATAGATAAATACAAGTGTGTGTGTGTGTGTGTGTGTGTGAGGGTGTGTGTGTGTGTGTGAGGGTGTGAGGGTGTGTGTGTGTGCGTGCGTGCGTGCGTGCGTGCGTGTGTGTCTGTCCGTCCGTCCCTTATAACTTTTGATCCGCTGGATTCACAAGGCCTAAAATTTCAGAAAGTATAAATAGTTATAGGCCTACAAAACTTTTATACTCAGAATTGTTTCAGTCAGGGGTTATCAACTTTTGAAATTTTGGTTTATTTTTCCATATATCTCAGAAACCATAAAAGCTAGAACGCTGAAAATTGGTATAAACATTGACAAATACAAAATCTCAAATTGTTTTATTTCAAAAAAATTCCAGGGTTTCTCAAACATTTTTTATTAAGAAAAATTTTTTTTTATGATAAATTTATGAGTTTAACTGTCTATATTTCATTTTTTTTAATATAAAAAAAAAGCCGAAACACCCCAACTAGATAATTTAATATTCTATAAAAAATATTAACATTGTAGTAGAAGATCTCAATTTTTTTTAACAATTTTTTTAAAAATTGAATTTAGTGACGACATCGCTTCATACATTTTGTATGGCAGTCGCCTATACACAATATGTAAGAAGACTTAATAGTTTGATACTTCATCTCCAAACATACATACCATCATGCTATTTTCATATTCTGGGTAGGAAAAAAGGAACTGCCTCCATACTATCCTATCTTGACATACATACCTACATAATATATGTTGTATAGAAAACAAAATATCTGAAAATATTCAATAATTTGTATTTATGGGTTTATAGTTTGGTACATATTCTTCAACTATACATACTATCGCTATCGACAGTTGGATCTCATGTGTTACATGCAACTAGTTTTTAAAATCCATTCAATTACAAGAACATTGGTTACGATTAACAATAATTAAAAGAATACCTTCATACATAAAAACCAATAAAATGGTTATAAGAGTCATTGGAGTCACATGGATGTATCCACTCTACTAAGGCACTGAAGGGACGGGAGGCACTGAAGGGACGGGAGGTACTGAAGGGTCTGAAGCGACGGGTGGTTATGGAGGACGATTTTTAATTATACAGGCAATACGAAGTTTGCCGGGTGTTCACTTGTTATTTATAAAACTAAAATGTGTATGTGTGATGTGTAATTGTTTTTTCTCTTAGTAAATTAATAAATAAATCCGTATATACATTATTTTTTCGTAAAGTAAAGGTAAATTTTAGATATTTTTATTGACAAACATATTTTCAACATCTCAATAGAGACGAAGGTGGGATACTGTAGAAGAACCAGGAACTCGAGACACCTACAGGGCTTACGACCTGTCATCAGCCGACGTAAGCCCTGTAGGTTCCTCGGGTTCCTGGTTTTTCTACAATATCCCAACTTCGTCACTATTGAGATGTTGAAAATATATTTGTCAATAAAAATATCATTTGACTCCCGAAAGGGAAAAAAAATCCAATGTTTGCGTAGGTATATGCAATTAAAAAAAAGAATATTCGATGTAATTTTTAGAGGCTTTTTTAAATGCCTTCATAGCTCAGTTGATTGGGTATCTAACTGCTGATCCAAGGATCCCGGGTTCGATTCCCGGTGGAGACACAGTTTTTAATTGTGTTTTCAGTCTGGTTTTGTGAGACGATTAATATCGTAAGTTTCCAGAATGTGGCAACTTGTTGTTGGGTGCGTGTATATAATAAATAGCAAGAATAGTTATTAAAATATTAAATAGTAAAAAACTCAGCCGGTAGATTTTCATATTCTCTTTCCATTGAAGTAAAAGTCTACTTCATAGGCCTTTAATTTTTTAGTTACAATAAAAAAATAAAAAAGGGTTTTACTAAAACTAATTTTACAAGAAAAGTATTATACAAATTCAAAATTCAAAAAACTTAAAATAGAATAATGATGTAAATAAAACTATGCTTTATTTAAAAGACGAATCTTTTGAGGATACTGTGGAAAAAAAATTCAAAATATACTATATAGCCCTACTGTAGCCTCATACTTAATATTAATCGAATAACGAATAATTCGCATACGAAAATGTTTTATTGGCAACCCTCACACAACACACACATAGGTACCTACCGAGAGATGTATGACTTAACAGAGAAAAGGAAAAGTTTTTGGTATATGTATAACAAACCTACGTCAAATATTCGTTGATATGTAAATGTAGAAATATGTATGTAAATCTGATAACGTATTTGGAACTTTCGTCTGAAAATGCGAAGGATTCGACTCTCCCGATGTAACATCCCGAAGGGGACGATAATTTAAAAAGTTTCGAGCCGTTTGGAACGAAGAAGGGACAAACTTTTTTGACGAAGTTCAAAATTTGACTGAATCTATGGCAGCCGTTTTTAGACTTGAAACGAAATTAACTACTGGAAAAGATTTAAAAATACTATCTTCAAATTGGTAAAAGGCACATCGCTTTCATAAAATGGCATTGAAGAAGTATCAAGTTTTCATAATAAAATATTTAAATAAAAAAATAATTAATGAAAATAATAAATGAAAATGCTGAATATTTTCCATAGAAAATTTGAATACTTTATAGAATGACTTGTTAATGAGAAGTTTAGCGTTGGCCACAACCCACGCGTTTATATTTTGTTTATGATAAAAAATATATTACGTCTTATTTATAGACGTAAACTATCTATATTACCTGGCAATAGAGCGTGATTAACGAAAAAGTTTACTTATAAACCGTGATTATCTTTATTACACCTTTATTTAGTAGACGTCAAGTTAGGATGGGTCGAGAGGTTGTTTAACGCTTGACTAACGCGTTATACCAAATACATCGAAATGTCGGATCTTTCACATATGATCCGATGCATATTTGAGATCGACAGAAAAATTTAATCCTTAAAACGTTTTTCTTTGTTATTCTTCATCACAATCATGTCTAAATTGATTCAACACGGCACAATGCGGTGATTGTTTTCATTTTTCGATGTCAGTTATCCAAGATTTCTTCTTCTTCGTGCCATATCAGGTCCCCCCGATAACTGCTGTGAAGGAATCTCTATCCGTCGCCGTACGGAACAATTCGTCGACGTCTCTGATGCCGGTCCACCCACGAATGTTGCGGAGCCATCACATATGACGTCTTCATATTCCTCGGCGTCCCTCTATTTTGCCCTCCATAATCACTTGGAGTAGCCTGTACTTTTCACCTCGCAAAATATGACCCAAATATGATATTTTTCGTCTCATTATTTTGTCACCCAACTCGCGCTCGACATTGGCTCTCCTGAATACCTCCATATTTGACACTTTATCGCCCCAGGAAATTTTGAAATAATTTATTTTATTTTTATTGAAATTTATTTTATACAAAGACTACGTGTATGTAAATATTTTTTGACATTTATGAAGCAAATGCGGCCATATTTAAAAACAATATGAGGGTGTTCGTAAACAATTCGGTGAACTGGTTAGTCACATCTTAGTATACGTTTAAAGTAAGGTTATTTAATACCGATTTATAAGTATTGTAGTCGTGAATATCTAGTTGCGGGTTAATAATTCTAATAAGTAAGACCATTATTTTTTTATGTCTTCATCCTATCACAATTCCTTTAAAATTCTTACAAAAAATGGCTGATTTCTTCGGGCATGCTCTATGCTGAGGGGATTGTCCACCCTTAAACTCTGACTTATTTACTTTTTTTTCCTATATTTCATTTCTTTTATTTTAACTAAAACTTTACTTCTTAATCTTGTGTAATCTTTTTTTTAAACTACTTGAATGTAACATTTGTGCACCTTATATATTATGTATCTTCTATGTGTAAATCATTTTTATACCCTATTGTGTAAAAGTAACAGCCCCAGAACAGGTATTGCCTAGTGGGGCGTTACTTACTCAACCTAAATATGTAAAAAAAATGTGTATTAACAATAAATAAATAAATATCATATATTTTTCTACGCATCTCCACGTACATCTAAGAACCTACCCTTAGAAAATTACTGACAGGTTGTTGGTAAACAAGCGCCGTAAATAAATTGCCATCAACGCTATAGACGTCACAGGTTGATATTAGGGCAACACTGAGTCTATATAACAGTCATGTATCAACTGTCTTAAAGCAGGGGAAAATGTGGGAGTTGGTGCAAGGCGCGGCGGCTTATTGTGACATATATTTTAAAAAAATATTTTCATTCCAGACCTATGAATGGCGGTCACGTGACAAAAAGGGTGACACAGCCCACGACAAGGGTGTGACATAAAAAGGCGTGTAAAAAGCATATTGATGTCACAAAAATGCTGATTACAATTCATTTCTCTGCTATAGGCAGACTGGGAAATGAGTTTTGGAAAATGGAAAAAATATAATACACTGAACATAATGATATATGATGAAATTTAATTCATTTATAAAAATATAAACAATTATTTCTATACATTTTCATAAAGATAAAATTAATCATATTACACCTCAACATACATAATTATGAGACGACACGAGCTGCATAGTCTCATGACTCCAAAGAGAAACACGACATTCGGACAAAGACATTACTACTATTAAGCTACATTTTTTTTAATATGATGAAAATAGAAATAAAGGACATACAGTTGATGAACATTACATTAAAAGTAAAAAAAAAACAAAGAATAGCTTATAAGAACAATTCATAGCAATGATAGGAAAACTAAGGGGAAAAGGAAAGGAAGAGGAGAGGAAGTATTATACTGTGATCGTCGATTTCTCGGGTACTCCGCGTCGATCTTGTATGGTTCCGGGCAGAACCGTGTCCTTGACGTTTCAACTGGACGTTACCAGTCATCTTCAGAAGGGGAGTGGTGGTTGCTTCGTAAGTCTTCGGCTGCGTCTCGGTAAGGTGACCTCTCCCTCTGCCCGGAACCACACAAGATCGACGCGGAGTACCCGAGAAATCCACGCATCATTTACACCTCTCTGCGAAAGCCTGAAAAACAACATGATTCGAACTCGCGACCACTGGATTACTAGCCCAGCGAGCTAACCGCTCTGCCATCGACCCATCTATAAGTAGTCATATTTACGCTTTTTCTTATCTTTCCAAAGATGGAGACGTTAGCCCTTCTTCGGAAGGGTATAGATAATGAATCCAAATCCTAATAACCTTATGGGGCCATCTTTAAAAAAAAATAGTATCCACTATTCCAAAGTGGAGAGTAAAAAAGCTTACGCAACATAACGTTTGACCTAGAGCTGGACTCTGAAAGGAGCCACCAACAGAGCATCCACACAGCGGAAATGAGAATGTTGAAATGGGAGGAGTGCGGAATGTCCACGTCCGAGGAAGCTTTGGCTTGACCACGATCGCCGATAAATAGCTCGAGAGTAGATCGAGACGGTATGGACACGTCACAAGGCGACCACAGGACAATGCGATACGCAGAGCGATGGACATACAAGTGCAGGCCAGAAGACCAGGCAGACCGCTGACAACGTGGCACTCCTGCATCAAAAGAGAGTTGCAAGAGGTAGACTTTCGCGAAGGAGACGAACAGAAGCAAAAGACTTTGCGAATGAGGACGACACTACAAAATGGGAATAGATGGCCATGGTGAAGAAGAAGTACAGTCACCTCATGTATAAGGACTGCTGCTTTCATTGTTTACAAAAAAAACAATTTATCAATAGATGGCGTTACAAAAAAGGTTTCTTCGTCACTTCATAGATGGCAATGATGTTGTTCAGCTTATTTTTAAACGATGAGTTTCTCATAAAATATATAGAACTAGCTATTAAGGGAACTCAATAAGAAGGCAAAATTGACGAAAGTTCATAAGCCTTAGAAAGTTTATAAGTGATGAAAGGTCATAAGTCCTTGATGCCTTGAGTTTTCCTGATTCTCCTATAATATTCCAACTTCGTCTCTATTGAGATGTTAAAATTTTTTCAAAAAAATAACGTTCAACTATTGACGTAGTAGCTTAAAATGTCTACGTTAAGTTAATAAATTGTAAATTTAATGGGTGTCATTTGTGATTAAATTTAATACTCATAAATGAAGGTCGACTGTAGTACGTTTATATGTGTGTGGCTTACTCATTTTTATGACGATAATGGTCGTTACACGTGTTGGTACACGTTTTATGATTGGGTACCTATATAATATGTATAAATATTTCGTAAAAAATATCGACCTTCTTAGATATCTTGACTATTGAGACAAAGGTACCGGTTCCGAATCTCGATGGAGACAAAATTTTTCGCTGTGTTAAAAGTCTGGATTCGTGAGACGATCGACATCGAAAATCTCCAGAATGTGGCAACTTGTTATTGGGTGAGTATTAAATAAATATCCGACCCGTGTGCAGTTTACACTAGAAGAACCAGATAGTGATATTTTTATTTTCTTCGATCTGTCGACGATTTAAACTCTTCATTTCTTTGCTATGTTACACTAATTAAAATGGCTGTTACAACAAATATCACCATCGATAAGTAAATGCGGTATAAATAGCTTAGGATAATATCTGGTAGGTGCATGTACATAAAATGTACATAGGTTGGTATATCATACTCCAGGACATTCCATGGTGTGTTCATGAAGTCGTGTCTGCAGATGCCGACATACGAGTGTTACATGCGGTTGATACTTCTTCAATTACTAGTGATGGGAAAGGAACGAATAAAAATGTAATATTTTATACAATACAAAGTACTTACTTTTTGTTACATACAAACAAATTCTTGAACAGAACGAATGCCAAACGGTAGTTTCGAGACCGATCGTATGAAATAACTCACTCGAAGTGAAAATATAGTGATTAATAAAAAACAAATTGTCATAGGACTTTTGCTTGCATTGTTTACAAAATATACAAATTCTCAATAGATGGCGTTACAAAAAGCTTTCTTCGTTACTTCATAGATGGCGATGGTTTTTTTTAGATTATTTTCAAACAATCAGTTACTCATTACTAAAATATATAGAACTATCAAAAATTGCATTGATAAGGGACTCAATAAGGCAAAATTGGTGAACTTTGCGCAAGCGCATAAACTAAACACGTAAACCAGCCGATGACAGGTCGTGAGTTTTTGGTTCTCCTATCGTATTCCAACTTCGTCTCTATTGAGAAGTTAAAAATTTGTCAAAATTTTACCTACATAAGTAGATATATATTTTTATATTTAAAACTGTGACTTTTTATTTACTTCGATGAAATAAAAATAAACATGGCGAATCAAACAAATTGTTCCAGTTTGTTAATAAATAAACTATTTCTCATGGTCTACTTGCACACTGCTACGCTGATGACTGGCAGCTGTATTTTTCTTTTCTTTTTTCTTTTATATTGCTTCTCGGGCAACTAACAGGTACTATGTCAAATATTAATTTAACACGCACCCAATAACAAGTTGCCACATTCTGGAGACTTAGGATATTAATCGTCTCACAGATCCAGACTGAAAACACAATTAAAAACTGTGTCTCCACCGGGAATCGGACCCGGGACCCTTGGATCAGCAGTCAGATACCTAACCAACTGAGCCACGAAGGTCGACTTTTATTCAACTCCGAGTGAGTCATGCATTCCAAAAGACAAAATTTGTCTGTAATTTCTCTGCACGGCCACACACCGCCGGCAGCATTACATAGACAACACCTCTGTCTCTGTCGCAGACACCGACATTATTCCCAAGTCCGCCGTTACACTTCTGGGAGTACATATTGACTCCAGTCTGAGTCTCAAAAAACAAATAAACAGCACAACATCCTCTGCTTCTACCACTTACGACGAATAAAATCTATCAGACGAAATATACTCACGGAAGCAACGGAATCTCTAGTAAATGCATTCGTTATTTCCCGCCTGGACTACTGTAATGGTATCTACGCAAACCTCCCAAAGCTTGAGCTAAACAAACTTCAATCCGTCTTCAACGCTGCTGCTAGGCTAATCACCGGAGCCGCGAAATTCTCACACATATCCCACCATCTACGAAATCTTCACTGGCTTAAAAGTGCAAAGCTGTTGACAATAAAAAAAAATAAAAAAATAAAATAAAGAAAACAAAATAAAAAATAAATAAAACACCTGAAAATTCACTTCTTCAGCGAGTATTACAAAAACCTGTAATATATTCAAAGCGCCCTCGAGGTAATCACAAAAACGGCGCTATAAATATCATCCCAATTTATTATTTATTATTATTTAAAATTAATAAATTGATCATTTTTGTCTCACGCATCGAAAAATTTGATTGTAAAATAGAACCGATGGATAGTCCCAACGCTGATTCTGTCATGTTTAATGTGTATTTTTTTTTTAATAAATAAATGAATGAAAATTGAGATGATTTGGCTAGATGGGAAGAATGAATAAAGCACGACTGACGAAGAAAATATACAAATCCAACAGGAATGGACCAACAACCGGTCTGGGTCGTCCTAGAAGAAGTTGACCTGACACCCTGAAAACGACATCCTGAAAGAGGGAATAGTAGAAGTCTGAATAACAGACGCACATGTATGAGACGATGATTGAATGTAGACGAGGCGATGGATATGTCGAAATAGAATAGTGAGGGACACAGCGTAACATTATGTATGTAAATGTAATAATATATGAACTCATTCACAGGTTTAGTAGTGACACATCACTATTATACACAAATACCTCCAAGTAAAGTACCAACCATACATACTGTATGGAGACTGAGCTATTTATACTTCGAACAGTAAATGACCATATAACCGGTCCTCGATGTAAATGCAGCGACCTTGGACGGTGCAAATTCCTGAGCACGATACATCCACATTACCAACTGATGATCCCCCCTTCAATTGAGATGCACTATTCGAAAACGAATAGTGCAACCAAGCAGATACAATTAATAAAAATTCCTAAAAATCGTAATCACTTTAATTTTTTTCTTACCTCCTCTACTCTCCACAATTACACTAATAAAAAAACTTTCATTCATTCATATCATCACGGCATATCCCACAATGTGGGGTAACCAGCGAAAGGTGTGCGGGTGTGCATTGCCTTATAAAAGGGAGCACAACACATATGTGTATACCCACACACCAGTCTCGTCTCACCTAAAAAGGCACTCTGCGGATCTGAATGATGCTGGCTTAAGCTGGGATGAAGCTGTTCATCTGGCACAAGATATAGAGGCTTAGAGAAATTTCGTGGCGTCCACATGCTCCACACTGGGAGCGAACTGGATTAAGTTAAGTAAGTTCATTTCCAAACAACCATCAAGGTGTAAGATAAATTAACAGAATTAAGCAGTTTCCTACCCCCATTCCATAGGGAACGTTTTAGAGCTCATAGCTCTTTTCATCCCCGGAGCAGCTGTTCACCGGACAAAACAAGAAACTACTATGAAGCATATTTCATACCACTACCACTATAAGAGTCCAACCACAAACGTGGAGGCCCGTCAGTCACGGCGAGGGTCTCTCGTTCCTTCCTTCAGTCCTCACCACGCATTGACAGTACTTTCAGTTCTTCGATTTCCACGCCAAGCGCGATGTCGGCTACACCATCTCATCGGCATGGAGGGCTACCGCAGGTCATAGCGGGCCGGAGGCTCATCCACCCCTAGTACTCGTGTAAGCGATTTACAGGAACCTCACCACGTTGACAGTACTTTCGGATTTCCACGCCAAGTAAGTGATGCGGGCTGAATCCTCGCCGCGTGTGAAGAGTCACCGTCGAGCGAGATATTAAGGCGTCTGCCCTGATCTTCCATAGTCAAAAATGGAAGAGGGTACCGATTTTTTGCCCAGAATCCTAGAATGGGGCTGCGGCCACCTCCAACTGGCTAGGCCCTAATGACCATGACCTAGGTGTGAGATAACTGTTGATGATAAGACCGTGGAGTAAATAATGAGTTTCATATATTTAATTGAGATCTGCAGCCATAATGACCAAGTCCGCGAACAAGTCAATAAAGCATCTGCCGTATCTGGATGCCTAAAAAATATGGTCTGGAAAAATAACACATGCATATTGACAGTAAGGTAAGAATATATAAGACATGCGTGCGACCGATCACGACGTATGCTGTGGAAACTCGAGCAGACACTGTACGAACCAAGGAACAACGGAAATAAAGGTTCTAAGGTCAATTACTGGAAACACTCTCCGAGATTGTGTTCGTAATGTTGAAATAAGAAAAACATAGAGGACATAGTTCGGTGGAGTAGATCCAGAAGAAGACATTGGAGGGACCACGTAGCCAGAATGCACAGTGATATACTTGTGTATATAGCAGCAAATGAAATCCTTCTGGTCGCCGTCTACCTTGAAGACCACCCAAGAGATGGAAGGATAGTGAACTTCGTCATCTCAGGAGGCATAGTTTTTGAATTACAGACCAACTGGTCTACTAAACGAAGAAGTAAAAGAAAAATATATAGCGCCGTTAAATGACTTAGGATAATTCCAAGGAAGGTCTATATTTCAGTCTTATGTTGCTTTACGAAACAAAGCTGTTTTCAGTCCATTAGAGAAGACAGAAAAGAATATGTACATTTTTCGTCGTGTTAGATTGGGTAAGGTTATGTAACACAACATTAATATTACGCTTCATACAAAACACCAAACCCGTAGATAACACATACCTACATAATATATACCTAATCTCTTTCGTATAGTAAATTAAATTAAATTACCTACTTTTAAAAATATCTAACCGGTTTTAATAACCCGCAGCTAAAAGAAAAAATTCATCCATTTCAGACCGGTATATCTGATGGAGTATGATGGCCATATAACGTAGAAATTAAAGCTATTTTTAGCGATAGCTGGTTACGCAAAAAAAAAATGTACCTACAGACATACGATCGATTTCTCTTATAAAGCACGAGGAATGTGTACACAATCTAAAACCGAATGGATACATTTCAATAACTAAACATGATTATGTGGACGTCAAGGAATTCAACAGGATTGGAAAACTCAGATGGTTTGGACACGTGGAGAGAATGAGTGAGCAACTACCCGCTAGAGGAGTCCTTCACCATAGATCAGATGGTGTGATTACTACATCATTATTAAATTTATTATATATTTAAAAAAATACAAATGCACCACTGTGGCACATGATAAGTCCATGAAACAAGTACATAAAATCCTCATACATTCCCTAAATTAAGCATAAATTCTTGTGCTACAGGTGAACGAAATCGGTCGAGGTAGGATTCGAACTCGCGACCACTGGATTACAAATCCAGCGTGCTAACCGCTCTGCCACCACCTATCTAAAAATCCATCAAATTGAAACTGCAACCAAGACACTTGCAAACAATCCATAGCTTCATTTGGGGCAAGCCCTTTAACATTGGCCGTAAATAAATAAATAAAAATATTATATGTTTTACGGGTTTTCCAGAAGAGATATTTCCTGTTTAACGAGAATGAGAATTGGTCACTGTATTGTGGCTACTCACCTGTTTAAAATACATGTATTTAGCAACCCTATCTGTGAGTGTGGTCTAGAGGAGGAGACTCTAGACCATATGTTTATTAATTGGAATGATCGGTCTAATATCAGTGGTTTGTATCAATTCTTTATCGACACTGTTCATACATCTCCAATTAATATCTCCCACCTGTTATCTCTTAATAATTCAAAAATTTATGTCTTGTCGTTAAAATTTCTAAAAACTCACAACATCGAACTTAATCTTGAAGATTTTTATATTCTCCTAAAACTGCTCCTAACCCTACTTTTTTATTTATATTTTCATCCAAGGCATACATGTAGCACTCTAAATAGGGTGAATTGCCATATTAAGCAAAAAAAAAAATGATGCGGAAGGTGACCAAATTAGGTAAATCGATAGTATTGAATGCGACACGACAACACGAAGCCATTGTGCTGTGTTGTGTGAGGTGGGAGACTCTACAAAACATATTATTATGTTAAAACATCTAGTAGGCGCCATATTATTATATATAGTGACACGACATATATAGGTACCTATTGTGACTAAAGGATGACACAACTAGTGTTGTGATCCAATTACCAAAAGGTGGCGACAGACCTAATCGCATTTCTAACAGCTGATTATAAACGTCTGCGTTCAGAAACGAATCGAAACGTATAGAAAACTTTTTTTTTTATTTACGTTTTTTTTTTGGTTTTTCACCCGTTAAGAGTGTTCTCAGCCATATAAGTTAACATATTAAATAGTCTAAATAGAGAGAAACCTAAATTATTTTTGTATATTTATTTTACTTCAATCAATTTCAATTTTATGCATAGAGGTAGATTTTAATTTCATTAATTTTGATGAATTTTTTGATCAAAATGTTCACCTGCCTGGAATTGTAGCTCAACAATGTCCTCACATTTGTTGGCATTGGAACCCCAATCTCTGTGAGGTCGGTAAAAAGGGAAAAGGGAATCGTTTATGGGGCATTCAAGAAATAAATGATCCAGTGTCTCATCACTAATCATACACTGGCAGAGACTGCTATCAATGATCCCTATTTTTTTAAATGTTCTCTGGTACAACAGTGTCCCATGCGGATACGACACATAACGCTGATGGAATGTTTGTCAATACCACAGTGACTTGGTATCCATGCCAGACATACTATAGTTATTGAATAAGCCGATTGGCTAATGAAAATAATTTACAGTTAACATCGCAATATTAATTTATTTATATACTTTATGTACAGGTGTACAAAGCAGAAACCGTTTCTACTCACTCTCTCTATGACCAAGCCCTCCCCCCTGACACAAGACTAAGATCACGCAAAGTTTCCTGTCATCAACGCAGCCATTTCCATCTCGCCCTGAGCAGGAAAGGCTCCGTCTATGGCAGCAAGAAGCTCCCGATAACTTCGTTCGTCCTAAGGAGTCTTCCCCGGGTGTACGTGGAAGTAACTAAACAGGACTGGCGTTGGGAGAACGCTGGATAACATGTCTACATGGGGCTTCCTGCAACAGGGAATACCAACGACATGTGACTGTGGAGAGCAGCAGACCACCGCACATCTGTGCAGCTGCCCCTCAAGTCCAGTCAACTGCACCATGCACGATCTTATGGTGGGCAATGTTTGTGCTATTGACGTTGCTAGGCACTGGCAGAAGATTGTATAATGCGTTACTGACATGATAGAAGAAGAAGGTGTACAAAGGCAGGTTTATTGCCATGAGGCGATTTTTTCCAATCAACCCGACCTTCCAACCCAAGTCTCTAAAATTAAATTGGTACAATAGTAGGTATTTAGTGCAAAATTAATTAAAAAATGAAATAAAATATAAAGAAAGAAAAAATAAATCAGATAAACGTAATAACTATAACCATTATCATAGCAATGAGGAAAAAAATAGGGTACGGAAGGATGTAAAAATTTTTAGTTTCCCTTTAAATATTTGTATGGATTGAGATGACATCACTTAATCACTTGACCATTCCGTAGTCTAGCTGATTGTACTTGAAAAGTAGAGCTGAAAACTTATGTATTGTGAATCTAGAGATACATAGCTGTACCTATGGTAAGTTCAACAGATCGAAGGGGTAGGCCAAGACTTGATAGAAAAACGACGTTATTTTTAAATAAGACGGTATTCGTTCATGTATGAAATAACTTTTAGTTGTTCTGGCATTTTATTGAAGTCATAACCGTCCTTGGCACATAATTCTTTATGTCCATTTTCTTTTGTAGCTTTCTCAGTTTCAAAATTGTGTTGTAGTTAGATGTGGATTTGTATTCTGTCTTAGTTCAGGGACTTCTATTTTTCCTATTTTATGTATTAGTTTTAATGTTTCGTACTATGCCATCTTCTGTGTGTTTAGTTGTTAAGTTTATTTTTGTAAGGCAATTCAATGGTGCAAATCCGTTACGTGTCATACTGTATATCATTATACTTTTGAAGTTATCATTGATAGCATTTTAAAGAATTTCATTTTATCAATTATATATCAATTTGTTTAAAACCACTAATGAGCTATTGGATTAAAGACTGAAAACGCAATAAAACTTTAGTGAAAATCCGAATTTTCTGAAGATATAATAAAATAAAGGAAGTTTTAAATAAGATAATAATGACAAAATAACATCACTAATGTCTTATAATTAGGATATGGTTAAAAGTGACAGTTCTAATGAACACATTTTTGTTTGTAATTACCTAAATATTAATTCAAATTTAAATTCTTCTTGGAATTAACCCAATACTTTGTTATATGGTCATTCTAAAAAAAACATAAACGTAACTATTGATATTCCTATCAATCGAACTTCGACTTCGACCGATTTTGTTCATCTATAGAACAAGTATTTGATTAGCATAGTTGATGTTCCATCTTGTAATTATGAGCAAATAACAGATCCATTTTTTTTAAAAACAAACATAATATTATACAAACATAAGGAAGTATTAAATATTTATATTAGGTATTCATAATCCGCCCCTTATGTGTGTTTTAGAGAAATATAGTGTGACAATGTCTGGTTAGAATTAGGTATGCGAGACTAATAAGGTTGAATGGTGGATATCGTTGAAATTATTATTACGCAAAACTGATTGGCTTAAATATTTTTCAAGGCCAAAAACAATATTGAATCTTCGATTGTTTAGGGGAGTAAGGCAGATGTATATTTTTCAATCAAAACCCTATACTGCGGTACATAATACCATAGCATACCATCACGCCATTTCCCTATTTGGGGTAGGCAGAGAGAACCGAACGCCAGACTCCTCTCTCTTGAAACACATTCCTCGCTTCATTCACGTCCATACATCGTCTCATACACGCTCTTCTATTATTCTTACTTCTAACATCACCATCTTTCAAAATCCCATTTATGTGATCGTGCCAACTTTTTCTTGGCCGACCTCTACTTTTCGTTCCTCTTTTATCACCTTGTACACTTTTTGGTCAGACGGTCATCACTCATTCTTTCTATGTGGCCGAACCACCTTAAGGCATTTATTTTCATCTTACTTACGATATTTCTTTCAATCATACATTCTCGTCTAATATCCTCATTTCTTATTCTATCATACATCGTTTTACCACACATTCGTCTTAGTGACCTCATTTCAACCGCGTTAATTCAACTTTCATGCGTCTTCTGCCATGTCCATGTCTCACTAGCACACATTAGAGTCGGTGCGACGATACCATTGTGTACCGCGAGCTTTGCTTGCCTCAAAATAATTGGGTCAGCCATTACCGTTCTTAATGCACCATTCACTCTATTACCTGCCGTTACTCTCCTTTCAATATCTTTTTCCAATCTTCCATCACGCTGAAACATGCTTCATAAGTATTAATATTCATCTACTTGTTCTAATTGTACATTCTCCACTCGTATCTCGCATTTTATTCGTCTTTCGCTCTTCTCAAATACCATCACTTTAGATTTAGTTGCATTCATTCTCAATCCATTTTGCATGCATCCATCGAATGATCGAATACTATTTTAACCAAACATTCCAAGTCTTCCACGCTTTCAGCCATTACGTTATTGAACACATAATGATTTGTTTTATTACGTTATTGAACACTCCAAACGACGTGGTACTGAGCAGAGTCGGAGAAACGAGACAACTCCTAAAGAGGGTTGCCCAACAACAATCCAAATGGATGGGCCATAACATCAGACATCCGGGTCTACTTGTTACTATCGCCGAAGGAATGACGGAGGACAGAAACTATAGAGGTCGCCCTAGAGACAGTTATCAGTAATGTGCGCTGTAGCAGCTACCAAGAGATGAAGAGGCTGGCGGACAAAAGTCTCAAGACTACCAAAGTATATGAACAATGAACTAATAATGAATGTGGAAGTTTTATGAATTGGAAAAGAATAAAATGAATACGCAAAATATGAAAGAGTCAAAGTTTGTGAATTAGGAAATAGTAAAATACATACACAAAAGATGAATATGGAAGATTCAAAGGTTATTAATTAGGAAAAAATAAAATGCATATACAAAAGATGATTATGAAAGTGTCAAAGGTTATGAATTAGGAAAAAATAAAATGCATATACAAAAGATGAATATAGTAGAGTCAAAGGTTATGAATTAGGAAAAAAATGCAAAGATGTATATGGAAGAGTCAATGGTTCTTAATTAGGAAAAATAAAATACATATACAAAAGATGAATATATTAGAGTCAAAGTTTATTAATTAGGAAAATATAAAATACATATTATACAAAAGATGAATATGTTAGAGTCAAAGTTTATTAATTAGGAAAATATAAAATACATATACAAAAGATGAATATGGAAGAGTCAAAGGTTATTAATTAAGAAAAAATAAAATGTATATACAAAAGCTGAATATGTTAGAGTCAAAGGTTATTAATTAGGGGGAAAAATGCATATGCAAACGATTGGTTGCACATTGTTGGAAACATTTGAGTACTTCATAAACGTTAATATGCATTCTTATGCAGATATACCTAATGCAATTCTAGGTACATATATTATGTATTGTAAGAGCATTATATCACATGACAGGCGCCATGTATGTGATGTATATAAGTAGGCACATAATATTACATATACCTACGTCACATTCGTCAGTCTCAGTGCAAAGTATTTTCTTTATATTGTTAACAATTTATTTATGTATCGGTGCACACCAAACGTTCTCATACTTACTCTGTCCATCAGGATTTAATATTCAATGGGAAATATTTACTAATAAATTAAAATTACAAATTACTTTGTTTACACTACTAATGAGTATTTACAGTTTACTAGTTGCGGAGCTGACCCGCTCCCTCATCAGAACAAACTAATTAGTTTGTTCTGATGAGGGAGCGGGTCAGCTCCGCAACTAGTTAACTATATCTAAATACTCATTAGTGGTGTAAACAAAGTAATTTGTAATTTTAATTTATTAGTTAAAATGTGCCACAAAAGTAAAGCTACGACGTATAAAGAGGAAATATTTACTCCTCACTAACCCAAGGGAATATTGTGGGAGCTATGAATTCACAATTTTAAAGGCTATTTTTTATTGCAGATTATCAACTAGTTTCATGCTGAGATTGTATTCTGAAAATTTCATCACAATGTATCTGTGTGTGTGATGTGTACCTACCTACTATGTGCTATGCACTATGTACTGCGTGTTTTCTCTACTTTTCGATTACAGACTAAAGTACTCATTCGATTCTTTTCAAATATAGGAAATTTGTATATCAAATACTGTCTTAGACCCCATTACATTTTGAAGTACATCTGAATAGTACTCCAAGCTCAGGAAACTTAAATTTTAAATTTTAATTTTCAAATTGGTAAAAAGACACATCACTTTCATAAAATGGCGTTGAATAATTATCAAGTTTTCATAATAAAATATTTAAATATAAAAATAATTGAACAAACTTTCTTCATAAAAACGGTGAAAATTTTCCATACAAAATTTGAATACTTTATGGAGTGACTTGTTTGTGAGGAGTTTAATGTTGGCCACAACTCACTCGTTTTAGGAACACACTGTTTAATGTATTTTAGAAATTTCATTTTAAAATGCGATGTTAGAGTTTAAGAGCCCTCTCAAAAGAGTTTATCAATCAATGTATCGCTACATATTTGTTATTACATATGTTGAAATACAACACTTACTATGTATGTATAACTTAGTTGAAAAAATAAACAAATAAAAAATTAGTGACGTAATGTATGAAACACGAAAATATATTGTATATCACCTTATATGAATTGTAATTGGAGTTGCTCCAATTACAATTCAAACTTTAGACAATTCGATATTATGCATAAATCACAAGCAGACTTCAAATCATACATTTTACAATTATTCAATAAATAGTACCTATACCTAAATTTATTACCTACTTTCATCATAATTTGTCTCCCTTACACAATAAACTTACACTTTCACCCTTTAATTTTAATTTATTATTATTTTTACTGTAATAATTTATTATAATTTTTTTCACCCTACAATTTTTGTACTACCTATTTTTTCTGTAAAAATATGATTAAATATACACTACTATATGTGAAAACATTTAATTGAGATGCAATGTATCATCCATATTTATTATAACTGTTGTATATTCTTTTACCATTGTATCTTGTTTGTTTTCCGAAATAAATAAATAAATATGTGATATACAACATTTTATCGTGCAAAAAAGGTTAAATTTAGAGGTTTTTATTTAAACAGCAAGAATAGTTATTAAAATATTATAATAATAAAAAACTCAGCCGGTACATTTTCATATTCTCTTTCGATTGAAGTAAAAATCTACTTCTTAGACCTTGTAGTTTTTTTAGTTACTTACAATAAAAAATAAATAAAGGATTTACTAAAATTAATTTTACAAGAAAAGTATCAAACAAATTCAAAATTCGAATGACTAACTGCAATAGAATAAAGATGTACATATAAACTGATTGAGAACCGTTGGTATCCGAGTGACGCGCCGTCCACGACAAGGCCATCCATTGCCAACCAACTGCACGATGCCACGCTATGTATACATGTATATAATCTACATAAGTACAAAATAATATAAAAATGTACAAACAGCACATGAAATCTATTAAATACTGACTTATTATAGGTAGTGATTGTCTTGTTATAACCGGTATATATCTAAAGTAATAAAGCAATCAAAATGTTAGTGTTTATGTGTGTGTGTGTGTGTGTGTGTTTGTCTCACGCCTTCTGAAAAACCAAGAGCATCTAAAAATCTAATTTATGTGCGAACGTGTACCAGTATACCTGATGCAGTGTCACGCTAAAAATAATGCGATAAAAATGCTGAATTTTAAAAATATTTCAATAATTATTTTTTTCATACAAAATTTTCCAAGTCATATCTGTCAAAAAAGTGTACATTTTGCACGCAAATATCTGTTAGTTTAAAAGTTAGAAGTACGTATTTACACGAAAAAAATATATTTTCAAGTATAACTTAGCGTTTAAGTGAAAAACATGGTGAATATTTTGTATAATTACAATGTTTAACTTATTTTTAAAGTAAGCGTTTTGTACATAAACGCCGCCATTTTAATATCTTTTCATACAATATTTCATTTTCCTACCGAATGAATATGTTCTTGAAAATAATAAACCTTTGAAATAAATGTAATGGATGGGTGGATGGCAGAGCGGTTAGCGCGCTGGGTTAGTAATCCAGTGGTCGCGAGTTCGAATCCTGCCTCGACCGATCTCGTTCACCTATAGGACAAGCATTTATGCTTAGTTTAGGGAACGTAGGAAGATGTATATGTACTTGTTTAACAAGGACATATTCATTTTTAAAAAAAAATAAAAAAAATTATGAAATAATTAAATGAAACACAAGACATTACAGCAAGTTTTAAGACATATATTGTAAAAGTCTGTTAATTATTAGTAAAGATATAGGCGTAATAAAATTGCATAATTTGTTAAAAATATTTGATTTTTCTGACAATTTTCATTTTTATGGCATCGAACAAACCAATGTAGGTACCTACATATTCAAAAAATGTCTCCATAACATTTGATATTTTTCACATGTTGGAACATGGTTACTATGGTAACGGACACATTCTGATATTCAAATAAAATTTGTTATAAATCGAATTAATTTAGAACATCATTGTAGGTAGGTACCTACATACCTAATACTTACTACTTAAAAACCAAAAATATACTGATTTTGTATTGGAAAATTATTAAACTATTTTAGGTTAACTACAATACACATTCAATATACCTACAAACTATTTCCTATAGTGAAATTCTTCTTTTTTCTATGTAGACCTTTGGGTGATTTTTTCTACAAACTATTTCTTGGGGTTTAAATCTTCTTCCTCTTCTTTTGTGAAGTCATTTGGGACAGTTCATAAATAAACTATTTCCTATAGTCTAATTTTTCTTTTTCTTAATTTATGTAGACCTTGGGTGAGTTTTTATACAAACTATTTCTTATAGTCTAATTCGTCTTCTTCTTCCTTTATGTAGACCTTTTGGTTAGTTTTTAAACAAACTATTTTTAAACAAACTATCCTTTAGTCTAATTCTTCGTTTTCTTATTTTATGTAGATGTTGGGTGGATTTTATATAAAATATTTCCTATAGTTCAATTTATCTTCTTCTTCTTTTATGAAGACATTTTGGTCAGTTTTTTATATAATACATTTCCTAATGTTTAATTCTTCTATTTCATCTTCTATGTAGACCATTGGGTCAGTTTTTATTACAAACTATTTGTTATAGTTTTATACTTCTACTTCTTTTTTTATTTAGTCTTTTGGATTAGTTTTATGTCTAATAGTCTATTGTAACGAAATATTATAAACAACATGCATACTTGATGAAAATACATAAAAACGAATGGGATGTGACCAACACTAGAATCTTCTCATTACTTTTGTTCAATCAAATTTGCACCATTTATTATATCATCATAATATATTGCTTAATTTTCAATAACTACACATTTCATTTTGATGACAATATATTTAAAATCGGGGTGGCCATTGCTGGATCTTCACAACGTTCATATTCATATTAAAAACTATTTAACATAGCTTGTGTCTTCTTCTTCTGTAATGTAGACTTATGTGTCAGTTTTAAGTCTATCAGTTTTATTGTGCAAAACTATAATAAACTATATGCACACTTGACGAAAAATATAAAAACGAATGGGATGGGACCAACACTAGAATATTTTCAGTACTTTTGTTTAATCAATTTTTAAACCATTTCCCACCATCCAAAATTACTAAATATTTAAAACACATTATTTGCGTTCGATGACAATATATAAAAATAGGGGTTGTGGCCAAATCCAAACTCTTTACGACGTTGTCTTTTTCGCTACTCCCACCACCACCCGCTCTGCCTATGGGGACTGTAATCGGCCCCTTCACAGAGACGTTGTCTTTTTATAATAAGTCATATTTAAAATCATTTCCCATAGTCCATGCGTGCAGAAATTGTATGTGCTTATATATAAAAGCAAATGGATTGTGGCCATCACTTTAAGATTTTACACCGCTTAAACTCAATTAAATTTCAAACTACTTTTCATACTACGGTTCAAAAAAAATATGTGTGACAATATTATGTAGGTATATAAACGATTGCTTATTCCTTCACTAATTTACATTCTTGGCCAACGGCGGGACATAAAAGCTAGTTTTATATAAAATGAACATCATATATTATAGAATTTATTTTATTACTTATTGTTAAGAAATATACAAATATATATGTAATTTATGCCCTCCACAACACAATGTGCCCGACCAGTACACATCACGATACATTATAAAACGAGTGGGTTGTGGTCAACGCTTAACTCCTCACTAACAAGTCACTCTATAAAATATTCAAATTTTGAATGGAAAATATTGAGCATTTTCACGAAATGAGTTTGTTCAATTAATTTTGATTAAAATATTTTATTATGAAAACTTGATAATTCTTCAATGCCATTTAGTGAAATCGATGTGAATTTTTAACAATTTGTAAATGAAAATATCAAATTTTAAGTTTCGTGAGCTTGGCGTCACTTTGAAATATTTGATAGTTATAAAAAATAAGAAGCACTATTAAGATATTATTCAAGTTAATTTATTTATTTTATATTAAACGTCAATTATTCCATAAAAAGTCTATGATACTTATAAATATAATAGTCTATGATACTTATAAATATGCATATATTATTTTTAGTCACTTGATTTATCATTAAATCATGTCAAATTTTAACAACTCCGTAGGACTAAATTGCAAGCTTACCAACACCACAATGAGCCCACCATTGAACACATTACTGTACAAGAACTAAATAAATAAATATTAAAAAATAAGTTATTTGATGAAACGAAAATATTTTATCCGCATTAAAATGTCATATTTTGTTTCAATTCATGAACCTATAAGTTGACTTTTCCTTCTGTGTGTAATTACGATACTCCACTCTCGAACACTATCGAGAGAGTCTAAATATTGTAATTTAGTTATATATTGTTTAAAGTAGAAATATTGAGTAAATTTTATAAACCTAAATAAAATAATAAATAGTTTTTTTTTTATTAAAATTATTATCATAATAATAGTGAGACAGGCAGCTATGGTGATATGTCTGATTTCACAACAGTATTCTCTTGTTCAGTAGGTATGTCAAGTTTATTATTAAATACATTAACACTATGCAGCGACAAGTTCCGCCCGCCGGCAGACCATTCCACATATCCACCAGTTATGGATAGGATATGAATAAAAAGGATTAACTAGTGATAAAAAATATAAAATAACAGACATAGATAAATAAATAAATAGAGATAATCCGATAGGACAAATAATGCAAGGAAGTGCAATTAGTCTAAAGGCAGCGTGTCAAGAATTTGCTTTTAAGGAAGTAAATAATGTTGTACCTTCAGTCATACAATACACTATGATGACACGCAACCCAATACAACATTAATTGAGGACGATTGTTTAGAAAAACAATAGTTTGTTTAACTGTCAACCATTTTGACTTATTCGAAAGATAAGACGAAGATTTGATATAACGAGGGAGTTGTGGCCAATGAAAAACTCCTCACTACCATGTCACTCCACAAAATATTCAAATTTTGTATGGAAAATTTTTCATCAGAAATGAGTTTGGTTAAATTATTTTCGGTTTAAATATTTTATTATGAAAACTTGACAATTCCCCAACGCCATTTTATGAATGTGAAGTGCCTTTTTACCAATTTGAAAATAAAAATATAAAATTTCGAGTTTCCTTAGCTTGGGGTCGGTCACTTGATATATTTGACAGTAAAAACTATTTTTTTATTGAAAAATAATAAATTATAAAAAAATCTAATTTATAGACATGTCCGCATGTTCTCAAGACAAAAAAAAAACACATGGTCACCCGAAAAAAGATCTATTTATTATTCTATATAAAAAGCATATTTTATGAGAAAAAAATGCATATGGAACATTATCTATATTAAAATCCACCATTAAAATTCACCAATCAACCTAACGGATTCAAAACAACGAGACGATTTCGAGTAGATCTGGAAGCTGCAAATAATTCGTTTCGACGACTGCAGGCAGATCAACAAATAACATTTATATACTTATTACAAAAATCCAGCACAATATAAGAAAATCCATCCCTATTCATAATACAGAATTTCTCAGGTCTTCTTTTGAAGTAGATACAATCAGCAAGATAATGAAATAGCCTTAGTCCGGATATTGCGTCGTCTAATTCACTTTGTATTTTAAAAAAAAAACTAAAGAAGGAATATTTATCCTTGAACACCTGATCCCGATTTCCTCTCCTGTCCTTACCATATCTTTTTTTCTTGTTATGAATTATTTTGTTTTAATAGAATTTAAGTGTAGGTAATATATAGTTTCTTTATTATCTTTTACTCTAATTCTTTTGCTGTTGTACATACACAATATTGTCATACTTTGTAATCTGGTTTGTTGGAAGAAATTTCCTAATGGCAATAAGCCCGCCCGTGTAAAATTTATTTGCTTATATTATGTACAAAAGATAAACAAAAATAAATGAAATATAAAAGATGTTAAATATATTCACACCACAATAGCCATATAGCCACACCTCAATAGCCATTCCTAAACCATTATTCAGATATCCTTCAAAATCTAATGGGGTCCAAACGAGTCTTAGATATAAAAATTTGCAAATTTTGAAAAGTATCGTTTGAGTACCTACTTTAAATTGCGAAAAAGTCCGAAAAGGACAAACGGGATAGACAAATACACACACATGCATATGTTATCAATATTTTTGCTGTTGTACATAATGTTGTCATACTTTGTAATCCGGTCGGTTGGATGAAATTGCCTGATGGCAATAAGCCCGCCAGTTTGCCTTATATTTATTTATTATATTACCTATATACAAAAAGATAAATTTTCTTTATATGAGTGGCATCGAAAAAATATAATATAACTTACAATATTATATAATCAATCTTCGGTAATAGTGATCTCCCATCGCAAGTCCAGTATTCAGCTACTAGAAGAATTCTGTTTCACTGAAAGAAAAGAAAATATAAAGGTTAACGAGTAAATAAAAAAATTGACGACACCCTTTTCAAAGTTTTCTTCACATATTAAATTTTTAATAGATTTTTCACTAGCTTACATTATAGTCCAAGAGCAACGTTTTCGTTGAATAATTTTTTAATGGCTGGTTGTTTTTTTATATTTTCTTTCTCATTGAATAAAGGTATGAAAAGGTAAGTCTGACACCTACACCCCTAGACTGCGTGTCATTTAGCTCAAGAAAAGAAACAAGAAAAGATAAATGACACGTTGTCTAGGGGGGGCTGGTTTGATTTCTTCTTGTCCCGCATACCCCCTCCCCTTCCGTTTTCCCTTGCCTCCTTCCTGAGAGCAAGCATATTTTTTTCCATTGATTTTTTTTTTCATTTTTTTTTACTTCGTTTTAAGTAGGTACTTGTTGAATTTATATAATAATGTTTTTTTTTATATTTTGCGCTTTTCTGTAAATGGACTTATCTTTGTATTATATTAATAATAATAGTAAATTTTATTTAGATGTAAAAACATATAAAAAAATTAATACATCTAGTATCAAAAAATATATAAATATTCCAACTGTCGATTCGTTCATGAGAATTCAATTCTCTTAATGAATCGTCATTATCCAACTGTCGATTTGTTCAGGAGAACTTTGTTCTCTTAACATATCGACAATGTATCAAGCCAGAATACGCGAGAATTGTATGGAGAGGTCTACTTTTTTCACGGATTTTCCAACTTTGAAGTCAAAAACACCAACTTAGAGGCTTCGCAGCATATATGTTCCATACACGGATTTACTCAGAATTCGGAGTAGAACATTTCGTGTGTCTGTGTGTGTGTGTGTGTGTGTGTGTGTGTGTGTGTCTGTGTGTGTGTGTGTCCCCCCCCTTATAACTTTTGATCCGCTCAATTTACAGAGCCTAAAATTTCAGAATATATAAACAGTTACAGGCCTACAAAACTTTTATACTCGGAATTTTGAATTTTTGTTTCAGTCAGGGGTTATCAACTTTTGAAATTTTGATTTATTTTTCCATATATCTCAGAAACCGTAAAAGCTAGAACGCTGAAAATTGGTATAAACATAGACAGATACAAAATCTCAAGTTGTTTTTTTTTTAATTCCAGGGTTTCTCAAACATTTTTTATTAAGAAAAATATTTTTTTTATGATAAATTTATGAGTTAAGATAATTTAATTTACTATAAAAAATATTAACAATGTATTAGCACATCCCAAATTTTTTTTAACAATTTTTAAAAAAATTAATTTAGTGACGACATTGCTTCATACAATTTGTATTGCAGTCGCTTATACACAATATGTAAGAAGACTTAAAAGTTTGATAGGTACCTACTTAATATCCAAACATACATACAGAACCATCATGCTGTTTTCATATTCCGGGTAGGAAAAGAGGACTGACCTCTATACTGTCCTATCGTGACATACATACCAAAATATGTTAAAATTTTCAATAATTTGGATTTATGGGTTTATAGTTTGATTCTTATTCTTCAACTATACATACTATCGCTATCGACAGTTGGATCTCATGTGTTACATGGAACTAGTTTTAAATATTATGTTTGTATTGTTACTTGTTGTATGTGTAGTCTGTTGAAAAGCCAAATAACAGAAATAAATAAAA
This sequence comes from Molanna angustata, assembly GCA_963576475.1. Lineage (NCBI taxonomy): Eukaryota > Metazoa > Arthropoda > Insecta > Trichoptera > Molannidae > Molanna > Molanna angustata. The sequence continues at coordinate 20,244,453 of OY754984.1, read as the reverse complement.
CTTATTCTGCATCTTGATGTGCTGAATATGTAAAAAAAAAATAATATACTTTAATATATTCCACCTCAGTACGGGCTACATATTATGCCTAGTAAGGCGGATATGTAAATGTGAAATTTATATTCTTATAAATGTAAATCTAAAGTAATAAAGCAATCAATATGTTAGTGTGTGTGTGTATGTGTGTGTGTGTGTGTTTGTCTCAAGCCTTTTGAAAAACCAAGAGCATCTAAAAATCTAATTTATGTGCGAACGTGTACCAGTATACCTGATGCAGTGTCACGCTAAAAATAATGCGATTAAAATGCTGAATTTTAAAGATATTTCAATAATTATTTTTTTCATACAAAATTTTCCAAGTCATATCTGTCAAAAAAGTGTACATTTTGCACGCAAATATCTGTTAGTTTAAAAGTTAGAAGTACGTATTTACACGAAAAAAATATATTTTCAAGTATAACAGCTTTTAAGTGAAAAACATGGTGAATATTTTGTCTAATTATAATGTTTAACTTATTTTTAAAGTAAGCGTTTTGTACAAATGTACATATAACCCCGCCATTTTAATATCTTTTCATACGATATTTAATTTTCCTAACGAATGAATATGTTCTTTAAAATAATATACCTTTGAAATAAATGTGATTATGAAATAATAAAATGAAACACAAGACATTACAGCAAGTTTTAAGACATATATTGTAAAAGTCTGTTAATTATTAGTAAAGATAAAGGCGTAATAAAATTGCATAATTTGTTTAAAATATTTGATTTTTCTGACAATTTTCATTTTTATGGCATCGAACAAACCAATGTAGGTACCTACATATTAAAAAAATGTCTCCATAACATTTGATATTTATCACATGTTGGAACATGGTTACTATGGTAACGGACACATTCTGATATTCAAATAAAATTTGTTATAAATCGAATTCGAATTAATTTAGAACATCATTGTAGGTAGGTACCTACATACCTAATATTTACTACTTAAAAACCAAGAATATACTGATTTTGTATAGGAAAATTATTATACTATTTTAGGTTAACTACAATACACATTCAATATACCTACAAACTATTTCCTTTAGTGAAATTCTTCTTTTTTCTATGTAGACCTTTGGGTGATTTTTTCTACAAACTATTTCTTGGGGTTTAAATCTTCTTCCTCTTCTTTTGTGAAGTCATTTGGGACAGTTCATAAATAAACTATTTCCTATAGTCTAATTTTTCTTTTTCTTAATTTATGTAGACCTTGGGTGAGTTTTTATACAAACTATTTCCTATAGTCTAATTCGTCTTCTTCTTTTCCTTTATGTAGACCTTTTGGTTAGTTTTTAAACAAACTATTTTTAAACAAACTATCCTTTAGTCTAATTCTTCGTTTTCTTATTTTATGTAGATGTTGGGTGAATTTTATATAAAATATTTCCTATAGTTCAATTCATCTTCTTCTTCTTTTATGAAGACATTTTGGTCAGTTTTTTATATAATACATTTCCTAGTGTGTAATTCTTCTATTTCATCTTCTATGTAGACCATTGGGTCAGTTTTTATTACAAACTATTTGTTATGGTTTTATGCTTCTACTTCTTTTTTTATTTAGTCTTTTGGATTAGTTTTATGTCTTATAGTCTATTGTAACGAAATATTATAAACAACATGCATACTTGATGAAAATACATAAAAACGAATGGGATGTGACCAACACTAGAATCTTATCATTACTTTTGTTCAATCAAATTTATACCATTTATTATATCATCATAATATATTGCTTAATTTTCAATAACTACACATTTCATTTTGATGACAATATATAAAAAATCGGGGTGGCCATTGCTGGATCTTCACAACGTTTATATTCATATTAAAAACTATTTAACATAGCTTAAGTCTTCTTCTTCTGTAATGTAGACTTATGTGTCAGTTTTAAGTCTATCAGTTTTATTGTGCAAAACTATAATAAACTATACGCACACTTGACGAAAAATATAAAAACGAATGGGATGGGACCAACACTAGAATATTTTCAGTACTTTTGTTTAATCAATTTTTTAACCATTTCCCATCATCCAAAATTACTAAATATTTAAAACACATTATTTGCGTTCGATGACAATATATAAAAATAGGGGTTGTGGCCAAATCCAAACTCTTTACGACGTTGTCTTTTTATAATAAGTCATATTTAAAATCATTTCCCATAGTCCATGCGTGCAGAAATTGTATGTGCTTATATATAAAAGCAAATGGATTGTGGCCATCACTTTAAGATTTTACACCGCTTAAACTCAATTAAATTTCAAACTACTTTTCATACTACGGTTAAAAAAAATTATGTGTGAGAATATTATGTAGGTATATAAACGATTGCTTATTCCTTCACTAATTTACATTCTTGGCCAACGGCGGGACATAAAAGCTAGTGAACAATATAAATAAATTCATTATACAGACGATAAGGTAAGATCCTAAAACTTTCTGAGCGATTGTATGAAATGTATAAAGCCATAGGATTAAAGAAGTTCACAAAACACAATTTGAAGTGGGGAATTGAAAATCGTGAAACGAATGTTGAAAACCAAATCGTCTGTGAGATGGGCCAGATTCGTGGGTGGAATTAATAATTATGGGGAAAGTTGAAGAAGATCCAACTTGTGTTGTTAAACGAGAATTATTATTATTGTTGCAATGCCGGACGCTAAATTTGATTCCAAAGAAAATAAAACAAACGATATAATATGCAAAAGAAATGAAAGGAAACAGCGCTGAAATATTAGGAGTACAAATAATCAAAAAGCGGTTGAACTTTTTAAATAATTCTCAGAATTGAAATTGGAGAAAATTTTTTAATAAAAATGTTTGTCATTTTTAAATTCTCTTATTCAAAGGTTTACTCGAGTTCTCTGGTTGAGTGGGTGCTGAATTTATATCTTCGGAATTTTCTTCGTCGTCAATTCTGTGTCAATTGATCCAACGACGGCCCGTTCAGAGTCTCGTCGTTGGGACGCCATATCGTCAAACATCCGCCTACTTATTTTCCTTTCACGAACAGCCGCCCACGCAATCGCCTGCTTCACTCTTCGAAACTGTCAGCTTTCATCAAAGCTAACGGATTCAAAACAACGAGACGATTTCGAGTAGATCTGGAAGCTGAAAATAATTCGTTTCGACGACTGCAGGCAGATCAACAAATAACATTTATATACTTATTACAAAAATCCAGCACAATATAAGAAAATCCATCCCTATTCATAATACAGAATTTCTCAGGTCTTCTTTTGAAGTAGATACAATCAGCAAGATAATGAAATAGCCTTAGTCCGGATATTGCGTCGTCTAATTCACTTTGTATTTTAAAAAAAAAACTAAAGAAGGAATATTTATCCTTGAACACCTGATCCCGATTTCCTCTCCTGTCCTTACCATATCTTTTTTTCTTGTTATGAATTATTTTGTTTTAATAGAATTTAAGTGTAGGTAATATATATAGTGTAGGTAATAGATGGGTCGATGGCAGAGCGGGTAGCGCGCTGGGTTAGTAATCCAGTGGTCGCGAGTTCGAATCCTGCCTCGACCGATTTCGTTCACCTATAGCACAAGCATTTATTTGCTTATTTTAGGGAACGTAGGAAGATGTATATGTACTTGTTTAACAAGGACATATTCATTTTTTAAAAAAAAAAAAATATAGTTTCTTTATTATCTTTTACTCTAATTCTTTTGCTGTTGTACATACACAATATTGTCATACTTTGTAATCTGGTTGGTAGGAAGAAATTGCCTAATGGCAATAAGCCCGCCAGTGTATAATAATTATATTTGTTTATATTATATTGAAGAATAAAAATAAATAAAATAAAAGACAGAATACAAGGAACTGGTGGATTAAACAGTTCAAAATGGCTTTAGCACAAATATACATATATGCTGTAGAGGTGGGGGCGAGAAGCCTGCCCGCAAAATCTTTATATTCCTATTTTAACAACCTAGGTCGCCCTAGGGGTAAAATAAAATAAGTTGGTTCTGGAAAGAGCGGATAGCGGTGATAGCCCAGCGGTTAGGTCGTCGCCTCCCATGCGAGAGGTCGACGGTTCGAATCCGGGCGGGGCACGCACCTCTGGATTTTCAAAAAATCCATGTGCGGATTTATATCACTAGCTATGTGTAGCCATGATCAACCAGACACGCCAATTCCAGAATCATGGTGAAAGCGTACCCCGATAGAAACGGGACAAAAGCGCTAAGGGGGAAGGAAGGTCCTGGAAAGAGCGGTAAAAGTAGCATTGTCCGCGTCCTATTGGATTTTGTTGCGCAGGGGAGTAGAGTATCGGTCAGAGGTTGGTGGGTGAGTGGTGAGCGTGACTCAAGTCATAACGGGGTCCCTTAAGCCCGCATACATGGTCGCAAGCCCATGTGGTCGCCTGTGCTCGTGAATCCACTGAACTATGATTGCTTTTCTATTTTGAACGTGAATGTTTCCACTCCTCGAGCTCCAAGCCATGTTCTGGGAGCTGAAGTGTACCTACGTATTTTTTTCTCATGTTTTTTATCATGTATATACTTTTTCTATTGTTTTTGCAGTGATTTTTCAATTAATTAATCAAGAGCTTTTTTGGAATGATAATGTGTCATATAAAGGCTCGCTTCCAACTCCAATTTGTAAAATATGTACCACAAAAAAATCTAGGCTCCAATTACAACTCAGCCTAATATTCCACAAACCTTTCATTTCAATTAACTGAGCATTAAATACCACAATTCAATCACGACTCCAATTAAAAATTGGTTTACAATTCTACAGACTCCGAGTAACAAACTGAGCTTTAAATACCACAATTCCATGACTCAAATTACGACTTAGCATTAATACTGGTAAACAAATACTTCGATAACTAACTCAGCTTTTAATACCACGACTCCAATTAAATGAACTTTAAATATCATAATCCCACGAATCCAATTACAACTCAGATTTAAATAGCATTAAGCTTCAACAAAAGCCAAAGGTAAGCTTCAACAAAAGCCAAAGGTATTCATTCATTTAAATACACCTGTCTGTTTGCCAATCGACTTCTGACGGTCGAGAAACAGATAACTGTAATTTGCAGCATACCATACGCCATTTTTTTCGCAATGCCGTCGTACCGGCCGGCTTCAAACGCAAATTACGACCCACACACATAAGCAATACATAAAATTATCAATATATAATAATAATAGCATTCAATACGTAATACTATATGTACATATAGTATACAGAGACGCACACACAGATAGAGGCGCCGTGTTATTAGTAATCAGCACATGTTGAAAAACAATCAGGTATATTTAAATTTTCTAAAAATCTTATTTTTAAACTACTTCCAAAATCGGACGAGGTTGTCAATACGACGATACTTTTTTTTTATATTTAGCAGGACAAGTCAGTAAAAAAGTCGAGATCCGATAGCGTCTCGCCGCTTTTCTCACCTATGTTTACGCCCGTGACGACAATTCGTAGTCACTAAGCACTGCCGAGTTCGTAAATGCACTTATTAGTATTTCTCGCCGTTGGGTAAGATTGTGGTACATTTTTAAATTATCATTTATGGCAATGCACAATATTTTCCCCATGATTTGAATAAATGTCATATTTGTTTACATACATTTGTTAAATAAATATCATATGGGTCATATTTTTAAGCACGAAAGCAAGTTATAATACAATTAAATTAAGTTTCTTTTGTGTTTATTGAATGTTTTGAGAATAATTTTAAAAGTTGTTTATAATTATATTTCGATCAATTTCTCAAGTGTGATATTTTTTTCGTGTTATTTTTCTACTAAAAACTACGTCGCATTTTCTTTTGTTAAATTTTAAAATACATATGTGATAAAATAGCTTACAAGAATACTATCTCAAACATTTACATTTACGGACGCATGTATTATTTCCAATAAATATAAAACTTTTGTTACGCGGTAATTAGCAATAAATGAATCACGCGGAATATTTAAGGGGAATGAAGAATCTCTTAAACGGCGTCGTTTAACCCGTTTATATAATTATTCTCAAAATAAATATGAAATTCGGCATTTTTCGCGTAAAAATGACATTTAATTCAACATGGCGGCGTTAGATCTTGTCTCTCGACTCGATGTCGACCCAATCTCGCCGTCAAATAAGTGGGCGAGAACGATTCGACGCGTTATCTGCTTATTGACTACCAAAACTGTCAAAATATCGACTAGTCGAGATAATCTCGATATTTTTCGGTCGAGATCTACTTACAAACTTAGCCTGCAGTGTCCAATTTCGATGATTATTTTTTTCATTAGAAATGGGGTATCTTCCGATTGGTCCCATTTCAATTTGGTCAAGATCTGATCATGAGATCCATAAGAAAATCAACAAACTCTTCATTTTGCACTTCAGCGATAAGTACTCTTTACCATATTGTCCGATTTTAATGATTTCCTTTTTAATAAGAAGGGAGTGCTTCAGAGATGATCACATATGAATTTCATCGAGTTCTGTGGGGCAAGTCCCGTCTAAAAGTGAAATCAAAACCCCCATGATTACCCATATCATGGATATAATTGTCATATGGAGTTCTATATAAATTTGTAAGTTATGCCCACCTCCACCCGCTCCGCATATGAGGACTGAAATCGGCCCCTTCGCAGAACACTAGTAAGAATGACAAAGAATGTATGGCACGAAGAGTAGCTATAGAAGCTCCTCTAAAAAAACAACAATCAAACGTCGGTGAAAATAATATTCACAGACATGGATTGTCGCGAGATTACTTCAAGCATGTGACTGTAAAACTGGGCATCAGAGAGTTGACCAAGAAGGACACTCTGGAATTTTATTTTTTTCCCATGGCAAAACAATTTGAAGTCTGTGAAGTTCTTCTTAGAGACCACTAAATCCGCATGCCCAATGGGACCTTGAAGAGGCCCACGGACAGCAGCGAGGAGCTCCGTTCTGTTGTAGAACACATCTGGATTAGAGCATTCCCAGAGGACGTGCTCTGAAGTTTGGTCAGGGTGATGGCATAACTGAGATGAGGACGAGTTTACAAGGTGGAATCTATGAAAGTAGCTATTAAAGCTGCCTGGAGTTCTATAGGTATAAGAATTTTAAATTTTATTTGAGTTAAATTTGGACAAAAAACAGCGTTAAGACATACAATAATGACATCAGGTATTAAGGCTTATTAAATTTTGTCGTTGTGATTTAGGAAACAAAAATATTACAAATAGAGTTATATATTTCAAGTAGTCAGAAAATCCTTTATTTCCCAAATCAACTGAATTTTTTACTGTCGACTTGACTCACCGCATGTATACAGTGAAGAGTTTGACTTTAGCTCACACGTTTTTCAATACTTTGTAGTCTGTAACACAATAGGCACTAAAAACAGAAGTAAATTGAAACGAAATCGAATTGGTTGGACGGTGAAAAACTAGTCTAGACGTGGAAATATGCTAACTTGCTTCATCTTTTTAGTCGTTGTGGTTGAACGACGGACAGTGTAATGAATATTCCACTCTTGTCTGGGGACAGTCAAAAGGCGTAACTGCGACCGGGTCGCATGACTCCGAAGCGTATCCAAAACCTCTCAACTAAATTGAATTTCACAGGTGTGTCATTTAATGAATACAAAATAATGACAAGAATAAAATAGATATAGCAAACTTCATAAAAATGGACAAAAAATATTAAAAAAATGTATAAAACAAAATTTTTGGAACATAAATTTTTTCACAAAACATATTTTGTGAATTTTTTCTTTAACATATTTTATTTTTTTTAACATAAAATTACTGTGATAACATAGTTAGCACCTATTAAACCAACCTATTAAACTATAAAACCAACAGTTTTTTTTTTATATTTACAAAAAATAAATATTGGGCAATTTAAACAAGGAAACTAATAACAGGTTTTCACTTAAGAGGCTATAGTAGGCTATACATTATATTTTGAAAATAATTTCCCTAATACCCTCAAAAAATACGTCTTTGAAATAAGGAACAGTTTGTATGTACATCTTTAATCTATTGCATGATTTTTTTGAATTTTGAATTTGTTTAATACTTTTCTTGTAAAATTAGTTTTAGTAAAACCCTTTTTTATTTTTTTACTGTAAGTAACTAAAAAACTACAAGGCCTATGAAGTATATTTTTACTTTATTCGATAGAGAATATGAAAATCTACCGGCTGAATTTTTTATTATTATAAAATTTCAATGACTCTTCTTGCTATTTAAAAAAAACCTCTAAATTTTACCATTTTCGCACGATAAAATGTTGTATATCACATATCAGGTGATATACAATATTTTCTCGTGTTTCATACATTAGAAGCTAATTTAGTGTGCATTTTTGCGTATATCCGTATATCCAGGGTATAGTAGGGCCTTAAGAAGTAATACATTATAAGACCGAAATCAAATTTCGGCTCTCTTGATGGAAATGTAAATATTATGTATAACATAGGTGTTCTTTTATGTTAACTATGTTATCACAGTAATTTTATGTTAAACGAGTGGGTTGTAGCCAACACTAAACTCTCCACACCATAGTAAGTGTTCATTTTTTCTTCTTGAAATCTCTAAATGCATTTTTATGAAGAACATTCTTAAACAAATATAAGATTCCCAGAGGGCAAAAGTTTTCACAATACACCATACACACAAAAACATAGTCACGAAACTCATAGTATGCACTTTCTACATGATACCTGTTGATGGGTCGGTGGCAGATCGGTTAGCGCGCTGGGCTAGTAATCCAGTGGTCACGAGTTCGAATCCTGCCTCGACCGATTTCGTTCACCTAAGCACAAGCATTTATTTGCTTATTTTAGGGAACGTAGGAAGATGTATATGTACTTGTTTAACAAGGACATATTCATTTTTTTTTTTAAATATTTAAGTAAAATTGTATTACTAGCAAGATGATCACGTATGAGACAGTGTATCAATGTTGATGAGGCGATGCATGTGTCAAGATAGAAGAATGCGGTGTTCGGTTCTCACTGCCTACCCCTTGAGGAAGATAGAAGTGGAGAGTAAAAAGTTCACTTGTCTATAGAGACACATACAATATCAATATTTATTTTTATTTAATTCTGGGAACAGACAGTTATATATACAGCTTGTGGGAAAACAAAAAAAACAATATATAATATATACAAAACCAGTAAAGTTCCCTAATGCTTTTATACAATCAAAATAAAAATAATGGCTAGATAATGCAATTGATCTTTACAATACGAAATATAAAATAAAAAATAAAAAAAAATAAAATACTTATTCATTAAGAATTTGGCGTACAAACCTCTATAGGACATAATATATGAAGTTAATCACTCAATTTTTCCATACAGAAACAGAAGCTATTTTATTTCTGTTATATACATTTCATAAAAATATGTATTTATTTCACAATGATATGGCAGATATTAGATTTTTTCCTTTAAATATTCATCGTTTTTGATGAGTGTATCTGTACTGTATCAAAATTTTATACAGTATATTTTTGAAACGTCGGGCTGCCGGTAGGTACTGAAACCAAACCATTTAGGTTATCAATAATTGGACATAATTTTATATTTAATTTAACATGTTGGTAGTTAGGCGTATTATGGGTTATCTGGTCCCTATATCCAATATAATATATATATATTATGTAGTATGTCCCTGTACACACCAATATATACCTATGTTATCTAGTCCGGAACAAGCTCAGCTGTTGGTTGACCCATATCCATCACAGTGTCATCATAATATCGTCCTCGTCTCATTCATACAACATGATATATCTATCTATGTACCTATATATGTATTATATATAACTATGTACATGTGGCAAACTATTACTATTTCCGTCCCCTCTACCCCTTCCCCAACTCATTACTTCACACTTCTAGTGTACCCTACTTACATACTTTTACATTGCACCGTGGGTCGTTGGTCCCATTCCAGATACCTACTAATCCTTTTTACCTATTCGGCGTGTCGAATAGGTACATACATACATACATGGAGTATACGACTATCAACTACTACTATGATTTATCAAAAGCATGATTGTTATTTCTATAATGTCAGCTACTCAGGTAGTATCCCACATTCTCACGTATTATCATCAGTCAGTAATAAATGTTACAAAAAATCTATACATAAAAATAAAAGGCCATAACATAAACACCCTAATCCAACTATCGATTCGTTCATGAGAATTCAATTCTCTTAATGAATCGACATTATCCAACTGTCGATTTGTTCAGGAAAACTTTGTTCTCTTAACATATCGACAATGTTTCAAGCCAGGATACGCGAGAATTGTATGCAGAGGTCTACTTTTTTCACGGCTTTTCCGACTTTGAAGTAAAAAAACACCAACTTAAGGGCTTCGCAGCATATATGTTCCATACACGGATTTACTCAGAATTCGGAGTAGAACATTTCGTGTGTGTGTGTGTGTGTGTGTGTGTCTGTGTGTGTGTCTGTGTGTGTGTGTGTGTGTGTGTGTGTGTGTGTGTGTGTGTGTGTCCGTCCCCCCCTTATAACTTTTGATCCGCTCAATTTACAGAGCCCAAAATTTCAGAATATATAAACAGTTATAGGCTTACAAAACTTTTATACTCAGAATTTCGAATTTATGTTTTAGTCAGGGGTTATCAACTTTTGAATTTTTACTTTATTTTTCCATATATTTCAGAAACCATAAAAGCTAGAACGCTGAAAATTGGTACAAATATAGACAAATACAAAATCTCAAATTAGTTTATTCAAAAGAATTCCAGGGTTTCTCAAACATTTTTTATTAATAAAAATATTTTTTTTATGATAAATTTATGAGTTTAACTGCCTATATTTCCAAACTTTTTAAAAATATCGAAAAAAGCCGAAACACCCCAACTAGATAATTTAATTTTCTATAAAAAATATTACCATTGTATTTGTACATCTCAAATTTTTTTAACAATTTTTATAAAAATTGAATTTAGTGACGACATTGCTTCATACAATTTGTATGGCAATCGCCTACACACAATATCTAAGAAGACTTAATTGTTTGATACTAATCTCCAAACATACATACATACCATGATTCTGTTTTCATATTCTGGGTAGGATCAAAGGACTGACCTCCATTCTATCCTATCTTGACATACATACATATGTAGGTACATGTGTTGTATAGAAAATCAAATATCTTAAAATATTAAATAATTTGTATTTATGGGATTATAGTTTGGTACTTTTTCTTCAACTATACATACTATCGCTATCAACAGTTGGATCTCATGTGTTACATGCAACTAGTTTGAAATCAAATTTCTCAAATATGTTAAACAGTGTGTTTTTAAAAATATCATATTTCTATAGAAGTTTTTGGACAGCATGTAAAACCCTCGATTTTATTCTCCGCATCTCAAAACCATTCAACGCTAAAATCTTAAAAATTCTTTATTTTACATATGTGCGTATGTAAAATAAAGAATCTATATAAAAAATGTTATTATACTGTAAATCTTATACTAATGCATCTATATAAAAAATTTTATTATACTGTAAATCTTATACTAATGCATCTATGTATATAAAAAATGTTATTATACTGTAAATTTCCCGGAAATAAAATAAAAAAAAAAAAATAGTGAATGTTCGTCACACAAATTTAAAATGCAGCATAATTTCCCCTAAAAAAACTGTATTGAAAATATATTTGGCATATTTGTACATTAATTTTTAATATTGAATATATATATTTTTTTAACAGTATCTTTTCATATTACTCCTTAACGTGTGCTTAAAGAGTGCATGAAATGACCGATAGAGTTTTTTTCATTACAAGTCAGGAGGGTAAGTTCCATCAAACGGTTGAATAAAAGCTTTCAAGATTACCCATATCATGGATATAATTATCTTATTGAGTTCTATAATATCTCAAGATATTATAGAACTCAATATGATAATTATATCCATGATATAGGTAATCATGAGCGCTTTTATTTCACGGTTTGGCCAGACTTGCCCCACAAGTTTGCAAAAAATCACCTTTTTTTCTGTAAGGCTTTTCTCCCAAAAAGGATGTTGCAGCCGTTACTAATAAGAAACATTAGGTTACAATGATTTGTTTAAAAAAAAAACAAAATTCAAATAATAGTCATATTCTTTACAATAGATTTAAATATATCAACAATTTTGGGTTTCCAATAATTTAAATAACGTAAAAAACCCTTTTTAACGCACGCGATAGTTACCCTAACTAACAAGTAACTTCATAGTGCAAAAACGGGTTTTAATATATCATGTTTTCAGTCACTAGATTTAACGTTGTGTGCCCTCTTAAGAAACCTTAAAATGATAATGATATTATATTGGCAGAGCGGTAAGCGCGCTGGTTGCTAATCCGGAGGTCGCGAGTTCGAATCTTTACCTATAGCACAAGCATTTGTGCTATAGGTGAATGGTGTATGGCGAGCCAAAAGTTGTCCAATACATCAAAATACAACGTCTATCTTGGCTCGGACATGTTTGTAGAATGGAGGATAGCCGGGTCCCAAAGAAAGTATTGGACACCTGTCCTGAAGGAAGAAGCAGGGCGAGGGAGAGAGGGCGATCGGACATACAAATTGGAGGAGACTTGCTGCCGACAGGGCGGGATGGAGGCAGTTTCTTGAGGAGGCCAAGGCCCACACCGGGCTGTAGCGCCATTGCTGATGATTATAGCACAAGCATTTATACTTCATTAGAATGTGTGAGGGTATAATATATGTACTTGGCATACACAAGGGCATAATATTCATTCTTTAAAATACAAAGGGAATGTACCCGGCTTCTCTCGTTGTTATCTTTGTTGACGTTTCGACAGAGTGAGTAAACAAACAAACAAACAAACAAGCTACCACGTCATCTCAGCCACCGCAATAACCCAATTCACCAAATAACGACACAACCTTGACTGATATCTATGTACAAATAAGTGTAACCTCGACGGCTGGCGAGACCATTTTGCTAAAAACAACCGCGCGTATATCATGTAAGAGATAGAGGCGTAGTATGGTAGTATGGTTCTGCGTTGATGAATATAATAGGTATGTATATCTTGAGAGCGTATAAATAATTTTGTTGTTGTTTACGATATGCAGGGGCCCGAAATAAATCGGACAGCGGGTAAACGACCTGTCCTTTTTAAAAAACGTTGGTACTCGATAGGTAGAAGTTGCCGCAGGGCAATGAATAAAAAGTAAATAAAAAATATACTTAATATCAGCTCTGGCCAAACTGCGGCCCGCGAACAATATGCGTCAGAAATCTGTCAAAAAAAAAATCAAAAAAGAGTTCAAACTTGGCCATTTCATACAAAAAAGAAAAGACTGATATTTTCTCGATGCGCAGACTTTGTTTTGATTTATCAAAATGAAAATGATCACAAGAAAACTTTAATTTTCTCGCTGCGTGGAATTTTTTGTTTGAAATATCGCAAAAATTCTCGTGGCACGAGACAGGAAAGTTTTGCAGTTTATGCACAAGAAGTCATCTAACATCTCCACATAACGCTCTGAATTCAAATATCAACTTTATTTTGAGACACCTTGTACTTTGAGTGGGATACGGTTTGTATAAAACACCAACCAGGCAAAAATGCCAAAATTTTGTTCTGCTCAGCCCCCCGATGTTTGCCGATATTTCTATGCGCATACCATCACGACGTCTATATATCGGTGTAGTGGAAAGATAATATGCATATGTATTGTATAAAATATCGCGTGATTTTTCTAAAGAAAATCATTTAGGTATAGCAGATATTGTACATAGCAGATGTAATAATAATTATAATGCTAATGGCCGCTATGATAATATGGCCTTCACAATTCTCACATATAGTATACGTGGTACTTCCAGACGACCTTAATATAAAATACCCAGTACTACCCCCTATTCAGTAACTATTGTAACTAAAATAGGGACGTCCTTAAATTGTAGATTTCAGATTTACGGTCTTATTTCAGCGTTATGAAATATCAACTTGGACTAAATGGAATAGGAACGTACCTATTTTGGTCGGAACGTCCTTAAAAATTTACGGAAACAGACGTATTATGAATAATTACGAAAATTATGAAATTTTAATAATTTTCATAATTATTCAAAATACATCTAATTGGGGAACTTTTTGAGAACATTCCGGCCAATATAGGTACGTTCCTATTCCATTTCGTCCAAGTTAATATTTTATAACGCTGAAATAAGACCGTAAATCTAAAATCTACAATTTTAGAACGTTCCTATTTTAGTTACAATAGTTACTGAATAGGGGGTACTGTATTACCTATTAAAATATCTAACATTATCCGTCCCGTCGGACGGTTAGCTCAGTGGTTGTTTATCATTTTTATTATTTCCTGACGTGAGGAATCAACTTATCTTTGTGGGTTTTCCCCGACTTTGGACTTCCCAATTTTTCGCAGGACACGGATATTTTAAGAGTGATCTTCGCCGATTTAAAATTGCCTCCTATGCCTCATGTCAGTTCTGTCAATACTCAGACCAAACTTCGGAACATATCCTGTAGGATTGTTGCCACCCAATGGTGTCCCCTTATAGATCGGAACTCCTCGTTCCCTCGTTGCTGTCCGTGGGCCTCTTCAAGGTCCCGTTGGTCACGCATAAGAAAAGACGAAAACAGCCTCTTGATATTTGAAAGGAAAATCATGAGAAAGATTTTTGGCCCAGTAAATGATAATGGACTTTGGAGGATGCGATATAATCACGAACTACAGGCATTATATGACGAACCCAACATTGTACAAGTCATAAAAGTACGTAGACTGCAGTGGTTGGGACATGTCAGCCGGAAGAATAATGATCGTATCCCCAAAAAGGATCTTAATACACCAATCCAGAGGGCAGAAGAAGTAGAGGCAGGCCCAAGCTAAGATGGCTGGACGATACAGAAGACGACATAAAGGCGATCAGAATATCAAACTTGAGGAGAGCGGTGGAGGACAGGGACAGCTGGAGAAGGATTCTGGAGGAGGCCAGGGCCCACACAGGGCTGTAGCGCCAATGATGATGATGATGATAAGAAGTTTTGTCATAGTTATGGTGCCTTACTATTGTTAGATTCCCAGTAGGTTAATTTTTTAGAGAGATCTTGGTCATTCTCCTGATGTTTCTCATTTAAAAAGATCTGAAGTCCACGAGTGTGAATCTTCCATTCACATTCGTCGATTGTTATTTTGCACTATGGTGCCAAGATTGCTAATCTAGAGGACTCCATGAGCTACTTTTCGTGCTATGATTTTTTTTCTTGTCGTTCACTTAGCGTTCTGTGAAAGGGCCGTTTAGAGTCCCCATATGCAGAGCGGGTGTTGTGTTGGTGAGAGTAGCGAATCTAACATTATCTTTAAAGTGTTTTTTTTATTTTATTAACCGTCTTCTAAAAACGGACGAGTTCATAAATTCGACGTGATTTATTTTATTTATTAGGTATGTATAGCGATTTCTTTTTACTACGTTGACCGATTTTGGTAATTATTTTTTTCGTTAGAAAGGATGTATCTTCCGATTGGTCCTATTTAAATTTGGTCAAGATATGATAATGGAATCCATGAGAAATTCATCAAACTCTTCAATATGCACTTCGGCGATAATAACTCGACATTTTCCAATTTAAATTATTTGTTTTTTTAACAGGAAGGAAGAGATGATATTTCATAATATTATACCTACTAGTTATTCTGTAGGGATATAA
Organism: Molanna angustata; assembly: GCA_963576475.1. Taxonomy (NCBI): domain Eukaryota; kingdom Metazoa; phylum Arthropoda; class Insecta; order Trichoptera; family Molannidae; genus Molanna; species Molanna angustata. The sequence goes on along the minus strand of OY754984.1, from coordinate 20,228,684 downwards.
TGCAAACTTATATTTTTGGAACAGACTCATGGTCACTTTCACCAACGTCCCCTAACTCTTAGGTGCTGCCTAAGAATTCTTATGTAGCACCTAACGTGAATTTTCGTTTCACCACCTACGTAAGAGTTACCTAAGACGCTAAGAGCCCCCTAATTCTGGGGAGCCGATTTCCGCCACCTAAACGAATACTTAAGAAACAACTGTCAAAATGACAGTCAGTATATAGCGATTTAGTAGCATAATATTGTCAATTGTGTTTATAATTTTAATTTTTCGTCGATTTACACGCATTTTGAAAATAAAAATGAATAGGATTATAAATGCCGTAATGTTTCAAACTCTCATCGACGGTAAAATTTGGTTGCCGTTTTCTTTCGATTAGCATTTCCTAAAATACACGACAAAATTGCTAAATGATGTCCTCAATATTTATGTATAACATTATTGCATTTTTAGGCATTGAATATACATATTATTAGTAATAGCACAAGTAATAGTTACTTATTAACGAGAAAATAACTAAAATCAACTAAACGAAAACTGAATTATTTGGAAATGTTGAACGAAATCGCAACGTAATTGACAGAAAGTGACAGTCATAGAAAAAACATGATGCAATATGATGCATTCCAAATACAAATGTTGCCACTGTATAAACAAAAATAATCGTTTTGAATTCCTAGCTAGGGAACAGATAAAATAGACTGGTGAAAACCAAACGATACGTTAGGGGCTACCTAAGCTTAGGTGATACCCAGCTATGTGACAGTTTAGGTAACATTGGTGAAAGTCACCATCAGCCTATTAGCTCATCAAGATCAAGACTCCTGTCTGGAGTGTACTGCTATATGGCTGTGAAACATGGACCATCAGCTAACGCGAAATGGGACGTCTGTCTGCGTTTGAGACGTGGTGCTAAAGACGCATGGCTAAAATTCATTGGTCAGAACACATCAGCAACTACGAGGTACTAAGTAGGGTTGGAAAGACAAGGCAACTTACAAAAAGAATTGCCCAACAGAGAAAAACTTCGATAGGCCACAACATCAGGTACCCAGGCTTGCCTTTCTACCATCGTCGAAGAAATGATTGATGGGGTAACTGTAGAGGCCGCCCCAGAAACAACTATATAGACCAGATAATCGGTGACGTGCGCTGTAGCAGTTACAAAGAGATGAAGAGACTGGCGGACGATAGAGTTAAGTGAAAGGGATCAAGTGTTTGGTGCAGACCAATCCTAGAATTGTGACCCAGAAGAGAAGAAGATTTATTCTAGGTATTTTAAATTATATATTTTTTATTTGTTTTGTAACAATGTACCTATTTTGGTTATTTATAATAATAAATCTCTTAACTGACGCTCTAGTCGTTTGTTTTAATCTAATTAGTTTAAAAAAAATAATAAAAAATTATAAACAATACCAGTAGTTCTTATGTTCTTCTTTTTTTACCAGACATGTTCGATCCTCTGCTGGATAAAGGCCTCTTCTAAACTTTTCCACTTTTTTATCCCAGTAGTTATTACGATTTAATTACGTAAATAAATTGAATAATTAAAATATGTAATATATGTACATAATAAGTGAAAAAAACTTCCGGACAATTAGAAATTGTAGCGAAACCTCACTGTTTCTACTCCGCAACTCACATGTGGGGGTAAATTGATGAAAAAAAGAGTGGGTTGTGACCAACACGAAAATCTCCATTACAAGTTATTTTGTTTGCGTAAATGCAACTAGAAAAATATTCTATCATTAATTAAAAAAATATATACTTATACAAATTTGACAGTAAAAGGACCACAGACAGCATACTATTGGTAAAAGATGTCATGAAAATTACAATTAAAACAAAATAAAAAAAATGAGTAATACAGAGCACTTATACACATATTATTCACATAACACAATTATTTATACATTTATATCTTGCTTCTCCAATATATACTATTTTGTTTTTTACTCCTCACTAACCCAAGGGGATAATGTGGGGAGTTATGATTTCGCAATTTTTAAGGGTATTTTTTATTGCAGAATTTCAACTAGGATCATACTGAGATTGTATTCTGAAAGTTTCATCACAATGTATCTGTGTGTGTGTGTACTATGTGCTGTGTGCTATGTAGGACTCGACAAACAATAGATTGCGGGTGACAGTTTTATAAAGCGTTGTTAAAAATCTATGGATTCAAAGATCAGGAAAAAGTGACACGTAATTCGCTGCACAACGTGGAAAGCCAACTAATTTTATTGGTTAATACAAATTAGAGTATTTTTCTTCACTAAAATTGGTTTATGCACAGGTTATGTCAGTCGCAATGTTTCGCTGGGCGAGGTATACCGTGTGCTATGTAAGGCGAGGCGTGTTTATTTTACTTTATCAATTATAGACTAAAGTAGCTACTCATTCGACATTTTTCAAATTTTTCAAATATGTACCTATATCTAATTTGTATATCTAACTTGGTAGTGAAGAGTTTAGCGTTGGCCACAACCTACTTGTTTTAAATCCATATGCAAAAAAACTATATACATTTTTTAAATCTTTTGACAGTTCATTAAATATTTTCATAGTCATATATAAAAACTATATCTTCCCCTATTTGTTCTCGGTACGACCTTTGAAAATATATTTTGATGTATGTCAAAATTTAATGTAATATTCAGGTTTGTTTGATTAAACTAGTTGCATGTAACACATGAGATCCAACTGTCGATAGCGATAGTATGTATAGTTGAAGAATAAGAAACAAACTATAAACCCATAAATCCAAATTATTGAAAATTTTAACACATGTTGGTATGTATGTCAAGATAGGACAGTATGGAGGTCAGTCCTGTTTTCCTACCCGGAATATGAAAACAGCATGATGGTTATGTATGTTTGGAGATTAAGTACCTATCAAACTATTAAGTCTTCTTACATATTGTGTATAGGCGACTGCCCTACAAATTGTATGAAGCAATGTCGTCACTACATTCAATTTTTATAAAAATTGTTAAAAAAAGTTTGAGATGTGCTAATACCATGTGAATATTTTTTATAGAAAATTAAATTATCTAGTTGGGGTGTTTCGGCTTTTTTCGATATTTTAAAAAAAAATGAAAATAAAGGCAGTTTAACTCATAAATTTATCATAAAAAAAATACTTTTCTTAATAAAAAATGTTTGAGAAACCCTGGAATATTTTTGAAAAAACTAATTTGAGATTTTGTATTTTTCTATGTTTGTACCAATTTTCAGCGTTCTACCGTTTATGGTTTCTGAGATATATGGAAAAATAAATTAAAAATTCAAAAGTTGATAACCCCTGACTGAAACAAAAATTCAAAATTCCGAGAATAAAAGTTTTGTAGGCCTGTTTATATATTCTGAAATTTTAGGCTCTGTAAATTGAACGGATCAAAAGTTATAAGGGGGGGGGGACACACAGACACACGAAATGTTCTACTCCGAATTCTGAGTAAATCCGTGTATGGAACATATATGCTGCGAAGCCTCTAAGTTGGTGTTTTTTGACTTCAAAGTTGGAAAAGCCGTGAAAAAAGTAGACCTCTCCATACAATTCTCGCGTATTCTGGCTTGATACATTGTCGATATGTTAAGAGAACAAAGTTCTCCTGAACAAATCGACAATTGGAATATTTTTAATTTTAAACATAAAACTCATAATAGACCAGCCCTGGTCAAACTGCGGTCCGCTGCGTGTTTCAGAGCGAACCGCGAGCAATATGTCATTAATCAGAAAAACAAAGAACTTCAAATTTGGCCATTTCATTCGCACGCATTGCAATGAAAAGGACATCGAAAATTTCTCTGGAAATGTACCTAATTATCGAAAATACTACTTATAGCATTTCCTCACTGCTCACACACTCTTTGATTTAATTTATCTAAATAAACAAAAGTAAACTAAAAAATTCAGTTTATCAAAAAATCATTATATAACTGAAAATCTCTCGTTGCTTGGAATTTTTAAATTAGGAATAACCAATTTAAAATTAAAAAAAAAATCGAATTTAAACATTAATGTGTTTTCTGTCCCCCCCCCCTTATAACTTTTGATCCTCTCAATTCACAGAACCCAGAATTTCAGAATATATAGATAGTTACGGGCCTACAAAACTTTTAATCTGAATTTTCGTTTCAGTCAGGGTTATCGACTTAAGTATTTTTACTTTATTTTTCCGTATATCTCAAAAACCAAATAAGCTAGAACCCTGAAAATTGGTATTAATATAGAAAAAAACAAAATCTCAAATTTTGTTTTTTCAAAAAATTCCAGAATTTCTCAAATTTTTTTTTTAAGAAAAACATTTTTTATTGATAAATTTATGTGTTTATAGTTTGGTACGTACCTATTCTTCAATTATGCATACTATCGACATCGATAGTTGGATCTCATGTGTTACATGCAACTAGTTGTGTAGGTATAATATAAAACTACAAAAGTAAAATTACATAAAATAGTAAAAATATATTTATTTCTTCATATTTGTATAATTTCACAAATGATATTATTAACGAAGTGTTATGAGGAATGTTGGTATTTTGCCTCAGCGATTCGCCGTTCACTTTGAATTTCTGAATCTGGCCCTTCATTCCAATGGTTTGCCTGGGGGGCAAGTCTGGTTCGACCGGCGAAATAAAAACCATAGTGATTATCTATATCATGGATATAATTATAGTATGGAGTTCTATGACATCTAAAGATATTGTAGAACTCCATATAATAATTATATCCATGATATGGGTTATCACGAAGGTTTTGATTTCGCCGGTTGAACCAGACTTGCCCACCTGATATAGACCCTAAACAACTAAACATGATATCGGCTAATAAGTCGAGGTGATAAATATATATATTCTTTAAAATTTCATCACTCTCCACTATTACAATGCAGTCAGTGTAAAGTAAAAATGTTAATAGCAATCCATATTTCGAAGCATTTAATGCACGCTTCATGGGTTTTATACTTCGGGCAATAATTGAGGCTACCTATACATACCGAATATTATTTATGAAAGTTCATCAACCTGCCAAAATTACACATATTATACAGATTATAATCAAAAGAATAAAGATTATAGAAACAACAAGATATCGAAGGCCTCTTATACGGTCTCTTTCATCTATGCACCATTTCCAGACCGTGAGAGCATTATTAAAGTTTTAACAGATGAAATCATACAGAAAAAATGAACCGTTTTCGATGGAAAACTAATCTGCTCTAAGTTAATGTACTCGCACATATTTATTTTATTTTACCTTTTATCACACCATATTTATAATGACAACAATAAGTAGATTCATCATCATCATCGTCAGCCTGTGTTTGCCCACTGCAGGACATAGGCCTCCCCTCTCCTTCTCCACTCCTCCCGTTCCTGTGCGACTCCCATCCACTGTGGTCCAACAAATCTTTTTATGTCGTCCATCCATCTATTAGGTGGTCGCCCTTGTGGTCTCTTGTCGCCTCTCGGTCTCCACTCCACCATTCTTTAGTCCATCTATTATCGGTCATTCTTGATAGGTGTCCTGCCCGTCTCCACTTCTGCATAGCTATTCTCTCAACCACATCGGACAGTTAAGTAGATTACTGCTTCCCAACTAGGAAATCCTGTTCTAGGGCTAGCAGTTTACAATTTTTATTGACAATTATAAGCAATTATGAACCAGGTGATTTTTCCCGTTCCACGCTAAATATGTATCTACACAATCTCAACTTTCTGCAATCACAATCATTACCTCAACAAACATATAGGCTCACACAAAACAGATCAAACCAGATCCCAATGTCCGCCATAATACCTGTCATAAATACAATCTCTGGCGCGATTTTTTTTTCAGAGCCATAGAAAGAGTCTAGTTAACTATGTATGTTGGTGTAATTAATATGAATCACATGGTTCCCAAATAAAATCAAATATTTTTATGTGTTACTCAAAGAGCATCGCAAACACAATACGGCATAGTTACAAATGTTGTTAATAATATGATATATCAATATAAAGTTCATCGGCTTTTTAGTTTGGGCTGTAAAGAGAACACATTTTTTTACTCCTCACTAACACAAGGTGATATAGTGGGGAGTTATGATTTCGCAATTTTTAAGGGTATTTTTTTAATTTGTGTACGGCATACACACAAAAACATCGTGACTAAACTCAAAGTATGCACTCTCTACAATAAACCCATTGAGAAATTGATGTAAAAAAACATGCTTAAAAATTGTGAAACCATGACTCTCTGCTATTCCGTGGTAGTGGAGAGGAAAAAATATTCAGTAATGAAGTTATATTATGACTGACTCTTCTACAAGTTTTCGAATTTAATGACAGGTTATTAAATTTATTGAATAATGTTATTCAGTTATGCAACAACCTTGAACCGATTAACCCAACCGTGAAATTTATATTTATAGATATATCATTTGAAATAGTCATATTGAAGCAAGATTCTCGTACATTTCATACATACATACCATCACGCCATGTCCCTTAAGGGGTAGGCAGAGAGAACCGAACGCCACATTTTTGTATCTTGACACACATTCATCGCCTCGTCAACGTTGATACATCGTCTTATACATGTTCGTCTGTTGTTCACGCTTCTTACATTTACACCTTTCAGAATATCGGTTACATGGTCAGGTCATCGTTTTCTAGGACGACCCCGACCTCTTATATTGCATTCCTGTCCGCCTTGTATGTTTTCTTCGTTAGACGATCTCCAATAATTCTTTACAAGTGGCCAAACTATTACAATGTGTTTACATTCATTTTGTTAATTACATCTTTCTTCAACTTAAATCCTTTACTTGTGTCCTCGTTTCGTACCCTATCATAGATCGTCCTGTCCTATTACAAATTCGTCTTAGAGATCTCATTTCAACTGCATTTATTCTGCTTTCGTGCTCCTTCTGCCATGTCCAAGTTTCACTAACATAAATCAAGGTTGGCGCTTTGTCGATACTTTGGCTTGATACTTTGTCGATATGTTAAGAGATATAAATTCTCTTGAACAAATCGACAGTTGGATTATTTTTTATTACTAGTTGCATGTAACACATGAGATCCAACTGTCGATAGCGATAGTATGTATAGTTGAAAAATATGTACCAAACTATAAACCCATAAATACAAATTATTGAATATTTTGTTTTCTATACAACACATGTAGGTATGTATGTCAAGATAGGACAGTATGGAGGTAACAATGTCGGATTTTAATATACATCATTACTATATGGACTCATTAGTATAGATCCGACGTTGTTATTTTGTAAAATAGGCGAAATATTATGAAATATTTATTTTTATTTATACAATTTATACAATACTATACCTACTTACAATTAATTTTATGCAATAAAAGCATTTTCATTAAAATGGCACATCCCACGTTGTTACTAGGGCATAGCGATATATGAGTGTATATGTAAGTAGGTATGTAAAATTTCCATAGATAATTCAATCTGATTCAAGTACTTAACCAATTGACAAAGACAACGGCGATGACAAATGATGATGATGATGGTTGCAAGCAATACTAAGCTAAGCACCCACTACCCAGCATATTAAAATATTTCTTTTATTGCAATATCCTCCTGTAAGTAATTGATGAGCGTTTCCTTTCAAGGCATTGTTGTATGACAATACTATGTATTTCTAAATATCATAGTAAGTACGTTAAAGTAGCTATAAGCAACCTACTTATTGGTCAGTCTTATAAAAAATGCAAGACCAAGATTAAGTAAACTCGCCACTTGTACAAGGTACAAGAGAGTGTTTATTACTAGTTGCATGTAACACATGAGATCCAACTGTCGATAGCGATAGTATGTATAGTGTATAGTTGAAGAATATGTGCCAAACTATAAACACTTAAATCCAAAATATTGAATATTTTAATATAATTTATTTTCTATACAACATATGTAGGTATGTATGTCAAGATAGGACAGTATGGAGGTCAGTCCTTTTTTCCTACCCGGAATATGAAACCAGCATGATGGTATGTATGTTTGGAGATTTAAGTATCAAACTATTAAGTTTTCTTACATATATTATTGTGTATAGGCGACTCCCAATTCTCGCGTATCCTGGCTTGAAACATTGTCGATATGTTAAGAGAACAAAGTTCTCCTGAACAAATCGACAGTTGGACTATCACATGCGTCATTGCAAGATATTACCAAAACTAATCTCGTAAAAATTTATACATACATAGGCAGAGAGGCAGAGAGAACCGAACGCCACTTACAATACATTCATCGCCTCGTCAACATTCATACATCGTCTTATACATCCTATGTCTGTTGTTCACGCTTGTGAATAACTATCTACATACCTACTTAGCCACACTGAATCAGAGAATGCTGCCAGATGTGATTATATATTACATTGTTGAATTAAATTAAATAAAAATCAAATGTACAAAAATATATAAAAATGTAAAAGTACCTATACAAAAATGTAAAAATATATAAAAATGAAAACAACTGACTACACAATCATTTGGGGGTATGTTTTTGAAAATGTTTTAACAAAGTAAATTTATATTTTATTATGATACAATTTCGCGATAAAATCGATCTCATATTATTCAACGAAGATTAATAAGTTCTTATTAATATTATGACCATTTCCAATAACAACAATTAACTTATCAATTGATGAGTATTTATGACTACCTACCTATAAATATTTATTAAATGTAAGATGACAAACAACTACTGAGATTGTATTGACCTGGACTTTGACAAGTACCACCCCAAGCACAGCGAGATAACAAAATTAATTAACTATTATTTATGGAAGATATCTGGATATAACCAAATTATATCGATCACGTTCCAGTCAAAGGATGAAGCTTCAACATAGAGAGACCATGAAATATATACTATCGATCTGCTGAACGTACCACATTTTTGCAATTACCATTCAGTCTATTATTTATTTATTTGTTTATATTTTATCACACCATATTTTTAATGACAACATAAGTACCTAGATTAGTGCTGCCCAACTAGGAAATCCTGTTCTAGGGCTAGCAGTTTACAATTTTACTGACAATTATATGCAATTAATTATGAATCAGGTGATTGTTCCCGTTCTACACTAAATAGGTACTAATTACTCATTGAAGTGATAAATCTCTTCTTTTCAAGTATGTACAATCAGCTGGACTATGGAATATCCTTAATGATTAGTAAAGTTATGCAGTGTCATTTCAATCTATACGAATATCAAATAAAAATAAAACTACATTAATTACATTTATCAAGTCATTATTGAACTATATTCTTTCTACGTCCTTCATCCATCCTACCTTTCATCATTGCATTTCAACAAACAATTGTATTATATTTTTTTAGTTGCCAAATTTGTAATATTGAGATGGGTGGTGGCAGAGCGGTTAGCGCGCTGGGCTAGCAACCCAGAGGTCGCGAGTTCGAATCCTGCCACGACCGATTTCCATTCACCTATAGTACAAGCATTTATGCTTAGTTTAGGGAATGTATAAGGATGTATATGTACTTGTTATACAAGGACATATTCATTCTTTTAAAAAAAAAAAAAAAAATATTCTACCTCATTTACTTGAGTTGGTTGGAATAAATTACCTTGTGGCAATATACCCACCTTTACGAACTTGGGTCTTCTCCCTGACTACCTATACCCCAACTCACTACTTGCTTTTGCTGTGGCTGGACCAGCCTCGTGGAATAAACTACCACCTCAACTGAGGCAAATCAACAACTTAGCACTATTCAGGAAACACCTGAAAACTCACTTCTTCCGCGGGTCTAACAAAAACCATAGGAACAAGTCCGATCAACAGGCGGAATCAAACCCATCCATCATCTTGTGATGTACAACACGACATACTTTGGGATAAAAAGTTTTTATTTTTGAAATTCAATTCAAAATTTTGATTTTTTCAAAAAGTGCATTCAGAGAATTGAATTCTCATGAATGAATCGACAGTTGGATTACATTAATCATGAACTTAAAATTTAATTTGTAATACTTACTTCTTTGGCAAAAGTTATTCAGAATTCGTGAGAAAAGCTATAGTGATTTCAAAATATGTCAGATACGTTTTTTCTGCTGGTTTTGGGATATTTTACGTAGCCCTAATTTTGAAGCCGTTTGAGGTATTTGAAAAAAATTGTTATTTTTCTTAATCTCTATTAGGTCAACCTTCATACCAAATTTTATCAAATTCTGCGGTGGTCAAGTAAATTTTCTTATTTTAGTGTGTTGATTTCACATGGAATGAGCCTAAATAAAAAGATACATACAATGACGGGCATATAGCCATTTGCCAATTTCCTCCAACCAATAATGTAAGACCTCTTCTAAACGACCAACTATACGATTTGAAGCATCACCACCAAGATCTTGGTGGTGATGGTTGAAGTGTCCAAAACGAGAAGAATAAAGTATGGATGCCGGTCTTTAAAGTCCTACATTACTTGACTCCACACCAGACCGAAGAAATGTGCCATCGGGAAGACATCATAAATCTCATCATATGAATCACCAATTATCATATTTCGTATAAGGAATTGGACAGAGTTTTTTTTTAACAAAGCAACATAGTACTAAAATCGCAAAAGGCCTATAAAGTCTTATAGATTGCCCCTTGACATAGTATACGTGGAGCTCAGAGCATTGACACTAAATTACAAGATTTGAACTTTGTTTCGATAGTAATTTATTATGTAATAGCGCCATAGTAATGATCACAATCGTGTACTTATAGGTAATTAAACTTTATAAATTACTTTCGTGTATAAAACACAAGAGTTGTATACTTAATTCGGAACTGTAATAACCAAAAAAATGTTGTTGTTATAAAATGTTGCAATAAGAATTTTGCTGTAGGTACAAGTGTGTTGTACATTTTATTAAATTATAGACTAAAAAATATGTACATGTATACATCAAAACCTACACGAGTCTTAACAAGTTTAACGTAGCATTATGAATAGATTATATTAAGTACACACTGCGATTGATGCAAAACCTTGAAGCTACGTACGTAATGCTGATGTTTTCCCTTTCAGCTGATCATACTGCAAAATGAATATCCGCCATTATAATATACAGCTGATTGACAACACCATTAAAAAATAAACAATTCTAACATTGATAAATTGTAATTTAAAAATAAATTTCGCAACGTCATGTCGTAAAACAGAACCATATGAAAGCCAATAATCCCAATGTTGTAAGTTTCGACCATTAATGACCCCGATAACTTTTTGAGCGATAAAACGACGACCGAAACCGAGGAATCCACGAAATATACAAACAATGGACATTGGAACACTGTGGAAAATGTCCATAACAAAAAAATCCAAGCATAATCTCGCGTACAAGTGAACAAAAACAAAAGATCTGTAGGTAAGGTCGTATCGAAATGTCAAAATCTTGTGAACTCGATGCGCAATTGATGTACTCACCCAGAATTGCGACGATTGCCAACTTTTAATCCAACAATTTCAAACACTTATCATTATTTGAACGACACACAATGAAAAACACCACTAACTCGAGAATAATTTCGATATTTTTCACAAATTAATGTCACAAAAACCAGACAAAACGAGAGCACCACAAAGAAGTTCGTCTAAGTATTGCCAACTTTTACAACTATATATTTTTCCGTTAACTAAGTGTATCCTAGTTACAAAATAAGCGACAAGAGAAACAAAATAAAACGCGAACAAGAGAAGCTGCGTCAGTTTCCATTCCAAAATCTTCTTCAGTCCTAGTGATAGTCTCGCCTAGTGATAGTGACCACTACTTCAACTTTGTCATTCTTTCGACAACTTCTGATCTTCATATTTCTGAATTTCTCACTCTATCTAAGAGTCAGAGGTTCAGCCTTCAGCATCGATTTTTCGTGTTATCGCTATGCCACTTTTAGTTTTCTGATGGAACTTTCATTTGTGTAAGTGTTTCTGCTTCATATGTCATGACGGGTAGCATACGGGTCATACATTTTACGTTTTAGATTTTGCGGGATGTTGCTGGTGAAGAGTGGTTTAAGATTACCATAGGCAGCCCATCCAAGACAGATTCTTCTTTGAAGCTCAGTGGTCTTGTTATCTCACTATCGAGACTTATTGAAATTGAATAAAAATTATTAAAATAAAATCTTTAAACAAATAAGCATAAAAATACTAAAGAATAAAAACGATTCATTCAAGACATGATATTGATACCCTCCTCCCAAGAGGCTTTGAGGCAGAGCTCACCTTTTTCCAATGTCAAAAATGGAATTTGATATTCCACACATAGTCGCTGAACGAGATGAATGAAAATACTAAACGATAATAGGCATGATGACTAATTTTGAGAAACTATCTCACGATGTTTTTACGCATCCACTGTTTTCAAATATATATACATTTCTACATAAAATAAAGGTTTAGTAGCAAAAATTGCCATTTCAAAATCCAATTTGACATTTACGTCAAAAAACGCTTGCAGTGTAATGGCGTCCGTCGGAGCTGACGGTGACGTCACGGTTTCGTAGACCGCATATCACTACTATATGTACTATATGTATTCTAAGATGATTTGTGTATTTATAATCAATTCAAAAGTGCATAAGTGTTGTGCGGTCCCTAAATGTACAAACACGACGAAAAAAACACCTACTGAGGTATTTGTTTTCGTCCCACGCGAAAAAAAAGAGAAATAAGTGATTAAATTTCGCACGGCGAGACACAAGTGAATTTTATTAAGTACGCGTTTACAATGAAGTACAGTATTTGTTCCCCCACTTTTAGCTCTCAATAATATAATATTTACCATTATTTAGGCAATAAGCATATAAAGAACTTCATTAATGTCCAAACGTCAAAATAGGCCATCATAAGTTTCCCGCGTATGTTTTTAGCTTATGAACACATAATGTAGAGAGAAGAAGGAGCATATTTTATCGATTTTCGAGATGTAAGTTGTATTTAAATTACAGATAAATAAAGTACTTATATGTACTTATTATTAAGTTTTTACGTTTCGAAATTCTGATGAACAAAAGTCTTTGTTCGACGCAAAGAAATATCCGACCATCAAAAGTTCCATTCTAGTTAAGAGTAGTTAAGACAGGCAGAAAAATAACTACTATGGCTGCTATTGCTAAAAATAACGATAGCAGATAAATATAGCTTGTTATGAACACAATACAAATAACGAGCGCTATGTAATAATTCGTATGCTGCTAAAATTGTAACGATGTTTTAAAACGCATGCTTCGCGTAATCGCCGTCGTTTCGCAAATCGCTTCATTGCATGAAAAAAATATAGCTTGCTAGTTTAGTTTGGCAGTGACCAGCATCATAACATGTCGAACGTTCGTCAGCTCACCATCGCGTGACAAAATTGTAGAATACTAAAACTAAATTAGTTTACCATACGTTGCGAGCGTTCATTATTTATTTATTTATTCAATAAAAACTAAGTTACATACAAAATACAATTAACATAGGCCCGATATTACAGTCGGCCCTCAACTCATTGAGTTTGCCAAACTCAAGATTAATGTTAAGGGGAGATTGAATCCATTTCCGTATTACAGTGCAATATGACATGTCAGTTACTAAATCTTCAATTATAGACATATTTCACTTTTTCTGTGGTTATTATCTGTCAAATTTAAATAACCTCAAATAATACGAAATACAAAACGGGACGCTACGACTTTAAATACCATTGTTTTATTATCCAACATGGTAAATTAAATTTTTTTCACCAAAATAATGCTTTTAAATGCCCGTGTTCGTTTCAATACGGCTGTCAGTTTGTTTTGTTGTGTGGCGCCACCTTCGATACAACACTGAAACTACACACGTTGCCTAACGCCTCTAGTGATAGAAACTGAAACTACACGAGTTGCCTAGTGTAGCATATGCACTGTATAAAGGTAAGTATGTATACTAAGTAAAGTTAGCTCCTCCCACTAAGTGGGGGTAACTTAGATGTCCTTAGGGCTAGAGATGTGATCCAGAACCAGTTGTTTAGTGACCACTACACAGTGCAGTACCAGAAGCAGCCCTGGGTGAGTACCAATCATATAAATATGCCACACCTAGCAAATGACAGTTGACTCACAGTTAAGTACTTAATCTGCCAGAAACGTTGAGTTAAATATTTGTCGTTTTAGTGACGTATTTGAGGGAAGATTAGGTCTAAACGGACACTGTAATACGCTATATTTTTGTAAAACTTGAGTTTAGCTCTTAAACTGACACTGTAATACCGGCCCATAGTGTCCCCCGATAGGTAGGCGAGTATCTAGGTAAATTGAAACTATTTGCTTTGATGAATACTTGTTCCATTTATATTTAATTTGTTTTAGTTTTAAGTATCTAATTAAAATATTAATATATCGATAACACCAAAATAAACATAGTCCAGACCGACAATTAATGCGTATATTGTATTGAAGACTATCAGAAGAATTGACGCGACCATACTATGACGTCGTGCGCTCTGATTGTTTTTTCTCATAAAATGGCGGACTAACACATTTTGTATTTTTATATTTATAATATTATTATTATTCACTCCTATAAATTAAAAAAAAAACATTTTTGAAATCTTTATAACCTATTTTATTTTTTAAAATCATAATTTCAATGATTTTTTTCTTACAGTCATCACACCTATTACATATTTTAATATATTAATCATAATATGTATATGAATCATAACAGTTATCCCATATGTATATTAGATTCATCATAATACATTGTGTATTTCCATTTCAACCTCATGTAACACTAATAAATTATTAAAATAACAATATAACTTTGTTTATTTCCACTTATTTATTTTTATTCCACAACTAGTTTCAAGAACTACCGTTCTCTTCTTCAGGTGGGTTTAAACTAAAAACTAATTTGGTGTGGTGTGTGGCTGTGTCATAGGTATAGCGGGAGGTGGGGGTAAGGGGGGAAGTGGGCGTTGCCCTAACGGGAACATGGATAATAATGGTGAAGTGTTGGGTTGTGTCTGGTTGTTAATTATTTTCTTGTGACTGTTTATGGCTTTGTGGATTTCTAATGTCTCTAAATTATTTTGTTTCAGTCCGTATGTATGCATTTAAATAATTTAT
This sequence comes from Molanna angustata, assembly GCA_963576475.1. Taxonomy (NCBI): domain Eukaryota; kingdom Metazoa; phylum Arthropoda; class Insecta; order Trichoptera; family Molannidae; genus Molanna; species Molanna angustata. The sequence goes on along the minus strand of OY754984.1, from coordinate 20,213,542 downwards.
TAAAATGAATTTCCACAATGTTAACGCCTCTACCTTAGAATATTTGTCATGTAACACTGTACAACTCCCACAAACAATATAATTACATCATTTTATTTTATAATCAAGCAATGAAAGCCACCAAGTTATTTATTTCTGAAACGTTAAATATTCTCCACCACGTTACAATACTCGGTGCGTGTTATAACAGATGCGTCAACGATTCAATAGAGCGGATAGCGATATTATTTGGTTTATTGTCCCAAATAAACCAAATAAATCAATAAATAAAAATAGCATGTTAAAAATAAGCAGCATATTCCATATAGCTTGTTATGAAAAAAATAGCCATTTCGAACAACACAACAGTTGACAGTAACAAACACAATTGACAGTGACAATATGGTGACGTCATGCGCTCTGATTGGTGTTTCACATAAAATGGCGGACAAACATATTTTGTATTTTTATTTTAATAATATTAATATTATTCGCTCTTTTAAAATGAAAATAAATATATTTTTTCAAATCTTTATAACATATTTTATCTAATAAAATCATAATTTCAATGATTTTTTCTTACTGTCATCACGCCTATTGAAGCCGTGGTCTGACGATACATGAATGTCAAGTGTCAGAGCACAAACGTCAGACAGCACGGTCATGTCACAAAATAAAATAACTAAAATTTCTAATAAAATAAAGAATTAAAATTGGCAATAAATTAGGACGTCACAAATTTAAAATAAATAAGAGTCAATATTGGACGTCACACGTCAAAACAATGTCAATAAAATAATTAAATAAAATCACACACAGGCGAAATATTGTCACACGGAAATAAAAAAAATGTCACAAATATTGTTTTGGGGCACACATATTTTTCTCTTCTCGGCCATGGGCGTGCTGATGCACCGCCAATGCCGGAATGGACCGTCGTCGATGGGCGAAGGGGCAAAGCTATCGGCGAAAGCAACCTCGGTCCCAGACACCGGCAGATGCCGGTTGGGTGACTGGCGGGAGCGAACGACGGCAGCGCGAGTCTCAAGGAGATGCAGGCCGTTGCTCCAGGGTCCAGCGCGACCCATCAGCGTTTGGAACACTTTCCAAACTCAGCACCCGCTTCGGCCCAGGAAAGCGGCTCTCTCGCCGAATGGTAGTGCGCCGATCCATCTCGGCACTCCCGGTATCACATCCATGGCTACCAATGTGGAGCGAGCCTAACCGACACCCTCGGGTGCGGTTTGCAGCTGCTCCGACCACAGTGAGCGCGGTCCGTGTCGACACGACGCGTGTCTAATTTCGACTGTCAAAAATTTTTTACTCGTAAATGTCACATTTTGGAGGTTATCGTTATTATTGTCAAATTTCTTTTCTTACATTTTAATTTTCACACACTATTTTACCATAAATGTTTGTTTGAGGTAAGCTGATTTGGCGCCGAATTTAAATAAAAATAACGTGAACAGGAGAGATCGCGTCAATATATTTAATATCTCAATAGGGACGTAGCAAGGATATCTCAAATTTATGGTTAAAAATTGTATTCTTTTAGTTTATTAAATTTAACGTTTTATTCATAATATAAACAAATATAATGCACACTGGCGGGCTCATTTCCATTAGGAAATTTCTTCCAACCAACTAGATTACAGAGTGACAGAATTATATATGTACATCAACAAAATATGAAAGCTAAAAAAGAACAAAGAAAATATACATAACACCAAGATAAATAAATAAAATAACAAAAAAACATCCAACGGGTTGTAGCCAACACTTAACTCTCCACACCATAGTAAGTGTTCATTTTTTCTTCTTGAAAGGTTGACAATCTCTAAATTCATTTTTATGAAGTACATTTCTATTATATTCTTAAACAAATATAAGATTCCCTGAGGACAAAAGTTTTCACAATACACCATACACACATAAACATTGTCACGAAACTCATAGTACCTATACATTTTCACTTTACACATATGATGTTAATATGAAGTCGATCGGACTTATAGTTTGGGCTGTAGAGAGGACACAAAAAGGATAATCCGTAATCACATCACGACGAAACTCACAGTGTGCACTCTCTACATGATACCCGTTGAGAAATTGATGCAAAAAATACGCTTAAAAATTGTGAAATCTTTTTACTCTCCACTATTCCAAATTGTGGAGAGTAAAAAGGATTGGGAAAGAACAAGAAGAGGAAATTGAGATCAGGTGTTCAGGGATAAATATTCCTTCTTTAGTAAATATTACGTAGCAACGGGAAGGAAGGAAAAGGAGAGGGATCAAGTATTCTTAAATAAAAGAAAACGAGAACTTGAATAAAACGCGAATAGGAGAGGTCGCGTCACAGTGATTTAGATTATTGATATTTAGGGTTATAATATTTTTGTTTTTATTTTTATTTATGTAGCATTGCACACCCCTGCTCACGAATTGAAATATAAACTTATTATTATTAATAAAAAAATTGGTCGGTTTTGATGACATGAAAAAATATATTTGGACATAAGATATTCTTAACCTAATGTTCATCATTTCCAGAATGGCCAACGTGAAAACTTTTTTCTTCTCTAAATAGTGCAAGTGCAAAGCGTTTAGAATATTGATGAAATATTGTCGGTTTCCATTATTTATTGAAATGAAATTTTATCTTTCCGACCCATTGCAGGATTTTTTATACCTACATAAACGTATTGCAATACAACAATAATTTAATGTGATTATTATTCCTCCATGATTCAAATAAATGCTATGTTCTGTATTAAAAATACAATTTTATAAAGAACGTGTATAATAATGTTTTAGAAATAAGAATTATGTACCTACGTTATATATTTGTTCCACTAAGCAATTGCTTATGTGTTACCTATATTATGTGAACAAAATCAATTGAGTCGAGATCACATAATGACAGATTCCAATCTGCCACTGTCCTCTTGGTTGGTCGGAAGAAATTGCCTAATAGCAATAAGCCCACTTGTGTGAAATATATTTGTTTGTATTTTTCATACCATTATTGTTCTAAACTGTCTTTAAATTTGATTTTTGTTTAATATGTTCTGTTTTAATTATGAATAGGCATTTGTTGATTGTTGTTTCTTTTCTCTAATTTGTAATGCACTTTTTTATGTATTTATTTTTAATATTATTTCTCATTTTGTTATTGTATGCTATTTACATATATTTGGAATGCTATTTTTGTGTATTATTTGTTAGTTGGCATTCACTGTTAAAAGTATCATTATTTCAAAATGCTTTAGCCCCGGCACAGGTTTTTTACCTAGTGGGGCATTGCAGTTAAGAATATTATTTGTCAACTATGTATGTATGAATAAATAAATAAATATTATGTATTATACAAAAAGATTAATAAATAAACAGTAAATCTGATAAACTACAAATGAGCTTTCTTGATTCTTTGATTTAGAAATGTAGGATAAATTAAATTATCTGAAGTCAACTATTAACAACCAAGGAGAGTGTGAAACCAAAATCAGAAGAAGGATAGGGATGGCAGAAAGTGTTATGGCCTGTCTTAACAAAGCATGGAAAGACAGGAACATATCCAGGAACCAGAAGATGAAGATTGTGCACACATTCGTGTTCTCCATTTTCTTTTAATGGAGTGGAATTGTGGACTCCGCAGGCTAGAGATAGAGAAATGATATTTTTGAAGATAAAGGCGTGATTATATGATTCGGTGCTAACAGAGACTCACGAGACTTGAATTATAAGTAATTACTTGGTGAAGATGTTATTTGAATTTGTTGTTCTCCAGCTGTCTGATGGGAAGGCAACGGAAAATTATTGTACTTTTTAAATGTTTCGTTGATTTGATGCATTGTTATTTTATTTCAGTGTTGCCTTTATTTAAAGGGAATCATATTCTTCATCATGGAGGTTCAGACAGCGAATGTATGAGACCCTGCTGCCTGTAATTTATTCTTATGAGATGTCACTGTTTAACTGTATTACTTCTGATTGGTGAACATCTTCAGTAAAAGTGTTTAGTTGAGTCTCATTTTGTTTTTCTTCTTCTTCTGGTGCCCTGTCAGGAACCCTCCGACGTTGTCAATCACTGGTAAATCCCTCTCTGTCCTGTTCTGCACGGAATATCTGATCCACATCTGAAGCCCGTCCATTCCCTGATATTACGCAGCCAGGAAATCTGTCTCCTTCCAGTCACTCAGCGACCGTGTACCTTGCCCTCCAGTATTAATTGGAGCAAGTAGTATTTATCTCCCCTCATTATGTGGCCCAGATATGCAATCTTACAGATCTTTATTTGATTTTAATGGATTTAATATTTGTTTTCTTGTTTGTTTCAATAAAATATTATTGTATTTGTAAAATATTATGTAATTTTTTTAATAAAAAAAAAACTTTTCATATTAGGGTTCCAATTTGGTTTCACATGGGTCAGGTTCTTATGGGGCACTACAGCAGTGCCTATAGAATTTGTTCTCTAGTGAGTGCCATTATTTTTGAACCTTATGAATATTGTCAGATTTTTAAATTCATATTTTTCACTCACAATTTCACAGTATTTGCATATTTTTTGCAATATTTGCTATGTCCTCTACGGGGTAAGCAGAGAGAACCAAAAACCAGTCTTCTTTCTTAACGTGTACTCTTCACCTCATCAATATTCATATATTGTCTCATACATGCTCGTCTACATGCATAAACTATGAGTTTGATGGCAATGTGGGTGTCGGTCGCACATAAAAAATAAAAAAACAAGTGTAAAGAATTAAAATAAATAAATGTTTTTTTGTGTGTATGATGTATTATGAAATTTTGTGTCCTCTGTAAAACCCAAACTAATTCAATCAACTTAACAACAGAAAAACAAAAGTGCATTTAGAGATTGTCAATCTTTGTTATTGTTGGTCACATCCCACTCAATTTTAATAAAATGAATACAATGTGCATGAAGTTTTTGATTATATTAATAAGATTTTATTTCAGTTCGTGGGCATGGGGGGTGCAATGCAACACAAACCATATCATATATACATCATTTAAAAATTAGGTATACATACTAATAAAAAGAATAACACAGAGAAAAATAAGCATAAAGAACAAACAAAATATAAAAAAAAAAATAAAGAAAAGAATAACACATCAATTTGTAAATAAAATAAATACCCACTCGTTTTTCAATATTTTTTACTACACAATAAAAAAATACATATCTTTTTAAAAGACTATGGAATGGCCTAAGTGATGAAGTTACATCATCTCAATCCAAACAAATATTTAAAAGTAAACTAAAAAAAAAATCATGTCAAATAGTTCCTTATTATTCATTCTTAATCTTTCCGTATTATCTTTCTTATCCTTATTGCTATGTTAGGTGTTACAATTATTTCCTCACTAAATACCTACTCTTGTACCAATTTAACTTTAGAGACCATGTTTCTCGTGTTGGCTGGAAGAAATCACCTTATGGCAATAATTGTGCACTTACTGTACACGAAGATGTATAAATAAATAAATATGTCCTTGCAGCAAGTACATACATATACATCCAAATACATTCCTTAAATTAAGTATAAATGCTTGTGCTGTAGGTGAACGAAATCGGTCGTGGCAGGATTTTAACTCCCGACCACTCGATTTCTAACCCAACACGCTAACCGTTCTGCCACCACCTAATTCTATCATACACATAAATTATTTTTTACCCTTATGTCCCTATTCAGCATACACATCTTTCAGCCATGCTTAGCATAATTGTCAAGAGCTCATTATCAATAAATGCATATGAAGTAGATCTGCTAATATTATGAAACCAATAAGATCAAGAGCCAGCGTCATCCAAATTTAAGTCATAGTAAAAAGTGGTGGCTTACGGAGAATGCAGCCTTCAAAATGTTGAAAAATGTTATTTTAAGTGTGAATGAATCGTTATTGTATAAAACGTGATTTTTTTATTAACTGCAGAAGACTATTAGAAATCACGCCTTTCGTTGACAGACACTTTGATTGGTGGAACCCCCCCGACAGACATCTATGTTTATTTATTTTATCACACCATGCCCCTGAGTCAAATCGAAAATACTTAACGATATTGCCAAAGGCAATTTTTTTTTTGCATGGGTTTTGACATTTGATGTTTGTTATTGTAGAAAAAAATTCTACAACAAACATCAAATCCCATACAAAAAAAAAATAACGTTTGGCGATATTGTTAAGCATTTTCAACTTGGCTCAGGCCCCATATTATGTACAATGACAACAAGAAAATTACTGCTGCCCAACTAGGAAATTCTATTCTAGGGCTAGCAGTAAAGAGACACAATAATTTAGTAAACTTTGAAGGCTATTATTTCTAAAAGCCACCACTACTCCAGGTTCATTATAATATTGTCAAATTGTTGTTACCTGCTGCTGTATTCTATTACAGAAAAAAAAAACAGCCTTTATAATAATATGGCTTAAGTATAAGCATAAATTTTGTATATAATAAGCATAAATTTTTTATAAATTCATTATTTTTTATACAAAATGACGTGTCTGTGTATCAGCCTGACCTGTATCAATCTTACAATTGATACAGGTCTAATCTCAGTATAATGAAGTTCACATGACCACAGAAAATATTTTATTATATTGAAAATTCGCTATAATGAATGCTAGTTTTTTTATTTTGTTTTTGTCCATTTTCACACAAAATGTTTTAGAAACACCGAAACATCAAGATAAAAACAAAGACTAGTATTTGTAAACCATATTACCTACGCAATATCTTATAGATACCTACTGCACTGCCTATTGTCGAAAACAGATTTCGCATAAAATTGAAATATCATTCTAGAAAAAAAACTTATTCTGAGATCGGCATCACTACAGTGAATTTTGGTTCAGTACATATTGTATGAAAGTTTACCGAGGACAAATTACACATATATTTTACTGAAAATTTTGTTACTTCTGTATTCGTTATTCAGAGATTTGACCTGTAATAGGAAGAAAAGCAATAAAAACACCAAGCATTTTTGATTACCTTTATTTTGGTAATTTTTCCATCACATAGAGTAACTTATGTTACATAATCTAAAAATAATTATATCTATATAATACAACTTATACAGCCTATAAACATTTAGAAATTATTCAGTATTTACAGAAAATGTAATTTTTATTAACATGACAATTCTTTAGATTTACAAGACAAATATATATTTTTTATATCTTATTTTATACAATTTACGATACTTTATATATGTACAGCAAAAATTAAGAGATCACATTGATATCCTAAAATAGAAAGTTATATAATTGTGATCAATATCTGAATAAAAACAAGTAATATATTGCTTTGAAAAACACTTAAAAACTCAGTCTATTGCAGAACAGAGGATGTCTGCAGAATATTACATTAGTTATCTTATAACAATCTCCCTAATATGAGAGTATGTCTTCTTCATATCTATATTTGAATACTTCCCAACATTCACAAACAGTTCTCTTGTCTTTCTCCCTTGTCAAATTTCTTCCTCAAAATCATTATTAAACATTTTGTCAACACTATAAATGTTTAGATATGTCATAGGTACTAACAATTCTCATATTATGAGCCGTAGTTGTATGAAAAGATATTTTTCTGCATTACCAGCGATTAACATTTTTATGAATACATATTTCACTGACGAAAATTTATAACTACTAATCATTGTAAAATAAATATGATTCATATTAAAAATAATGATAAAATTGCACAGAAATAATTGACATGGTGGACTAGAGTTATGGGATGAGATCTGGTGAGAAACACGTGGGTAGATAGCACGCCACACCAGATAAGACATTTCATAAAAGGGAGAGCGCGGGACAAAACGACGTCATTGTTATAATATTCGCGTTGCAAATATATACTGTGTTTAGTCACCTTCGGTGTGAATTATTTAGTAATTAAATTTAATATCATTTTTTTTATTAAATCACCGCACCGCAGAGACTTAACTGGCGCAGTCGGTAGGATATCCCAAGCTTGAATCATAAAATCTGAGAATAGCGTTAATCTTAATTATTTGTGGGATTCCGAACTAAAAATAAAAGCAGTATTTAACGCGGCGCGACAATCGACCAGTGGAAAACAGGACCAGGATGAGGACGGCAATAATTGCAATAAATTCTTGCCTCATGTAAGTAAACCGCTAAAATCGCTCTTTTCCTACATTTGTTTATTGTATCCCATCCTTACCTACCAAACCACAAATTATCTACAAGGATCAAATTCTCCGAATGGATAATTAATTGTCAAAGATTTATCTACAAGGATCAAATTCTCCCAATAGATAGTAAATTGTTATAAGAAGATAAAGGATTTATCTACAAGGATCAAATTCTCCGAATAGATAATAAATCGTCAAAGGAAGATAAAATGGCGACCATTGAAAGCATACCGAAGAACGTTATTGATGTGATCCCCAGGTTTGCGGGATCGACCACCCACTTACCGGTTTTCCTGAACGCATGTGAGTATGTAATTGGACTCTGCGCAGACAGGAGCAACCCAGCGAACACCGTGAATGAGTACCTACTGAGGCTCATAATAAGCAGACTAGAAGGGAGGGCCTTGATGCTAATTGGATCCAGGGAAAATGTGAGGACCTGGGAGGAGATAAAAGGACTGCTGCAGCAGTTCTTCGGAGATCTTCGGGACGAGAACTGCCTGATTCAAGATCTTCTAAACATCCGGATGAAAAGGGACGAAAGCGCACATAGTTTCGGCGCACGTGTTCAAGAAGCCAGAAGTCTATTAAGCTCTAAAGTGCAAATGACAGACCCGGACAGCGCCTCACGACTAACAAAGGGCCAAATATACGATGGGATGGCTCTACAGACATTCCTAAAGGGATTACCAGGCCAATTGGGATTGGTAATCAGACTGAGAGACCCGCCAAACCTGGAAGCAGCAATGAGCCAGGTAATACAAGAAGAAAACTTCCTGTACAGTCAAAGGAGAGATGGAGTACACGGACAAGCATCTAGCATTAAACCGTCAGGGACAACGGGAGTAACGCCAAACAGAAGCCCACTAGACGCGAGTAGACAAGGAGTGAGGAGCTTCGAAAAGCCAAGGAATAAATTCGCGAATAGCGTCCCAGAAAATCAAAATAGAAATGTGTTCGGGCAGAGTAGTCAAGCTTTCAGCGGTAACGCATATGGCAAACCACCTGGAAGATTCAACTCCGGCACATTTAGGTCTGACAACAGACAACAGACGAGACCGTTCGGACCACCACCGAACGCTCAGCAGACAAGACCATTCGGACCACCACCGAACTCCCAGAATTTCATAAAACCAGACTCAGCACAAACAATGCGCACCGTTAAGCCGGAACCAAAATACATTGTGGAAGAACTGTTCCACCAGCAGGAACCACAAAACTGGGAAGAATGGCCCCAGGAGGGAGCAGAACCGGGAGAAGAAGAAGAAAACGAATACGAAACGGAGGAAGACTATTACAACTGCGAAGATCAGTATGAAGAAGAAGAAGAAAACCAAAATTTTCGGACGAGCAAGAAACGAGAGAGGAAGACATAATTCAAATTCATAACCACGAAGACAGAAAACTACCATATATAGAGTTGAAAGAGATTAATGCAAAATTTATGATAGATACAGGTTCCACGAAATCGCTCATCCACCCACGGAAAGTCAAAGAGTATTTTCTAGACTACGTTGTAGAAGAACCATTCCAGATAAAAACTGCACATCAAGTTTCAAAACATAGATATGCTATCGACATTCCATTATTGAAATCATTTAAAACAGTGGGCAGACAAAAATTACATATATTTAATTTCAACGACAGATACGACGGACTTCTCGGAATGGATATATTAGAACAACTCGAAGCAATGGTGGATGTCAAAAACAAAATACTGAAAACTAAAAACACCGATATTGAATTACATTACCAACATACATTGACTAAAGAAAAAACACCCACTCACATATATCAGATAACGATAGAGCCGAGAACAATAAAATGTGTAAACATACCAATTGCATGTGAAGATAACGAGGGGATAGTCGGGCATCAAGAAATTGCACCGGGTGTCGAATTACCGAACTCCATTGTTAAAATTGTAAACAACATGGCGATTACCACAATGACTAACAGGACCGAACGTGAAATAAAGGTCAAGTTTACGCATCCCATACGTGCAGATAAAGTAAACATGATTGAAATGAACAGTGCCGTACAATACAATACAACAAAGGAATTCGGTTATAACGCTCAGATTGAAAACTTAAACAAATTAAGGTTAGACCACTTGAATGAGGAAGAAGAACAAAAACTAGTAAAGCTATGTCGAGAATACAAGGATATATTCCATTGCGAAGGATCAAAGCTTTCTTTTACAAACGAAGTGAAGCACAAAATAAATCTTACAGACAATACTCCGACATACGTAAAATCATACAGACAAGCCCCCATACAACGAGAGGAGATAGCGAGACAAGTCCAAGAGCTCTTAAACCAAGACATTATACAACCATCAATATCACCATGGAGTTGTCCTGTACACATCGTTCCAAAAAAAATCGATGCATCGGGAAAACAGAAATGGAGAATGGTTATAGACTACAGAAAGCTAAATGACAAAACTATAGATGATAAATATCCCCTTCCCAATATAAATGACATATTGGATAAGCTCGGAAGAAGCCAATATTTTACCACCCTCGATTTGGCTGCCGGGTATCACCAAATAGAGATGGATGATAAGGATATAGAAAAGACTGCTTTTTGCACAGAGCAAGGACATTTTGAGTTCAAAAGGATGCCCTTCGGTTTGAAGACAGCCCCAAAAACGTTTCAGAGGGCCATGAATAACATCCTCCGAGGATTACAAGATGAGACGTGTTTAGTATATCTAGACGATATCATTATATATTCTACATCTCTACAAGAACATATTGAAAAACTAAAGGAAGTATTTAAACGCCTCAGAACAGCCAATTTCAAAATACAAATAGATAAAAGCGAATTTCTGAAAAGAGAAGTGGCATACTTGGGACACGTCATAACCAAAGAAGGAGTTAAACCAAATCCAGAAAAGATCAGAGCCATAGCAAAGTATCCAATACCGAGAACACCTAAAGAAATTAAAGGATTTCTAGGATTGCTAGGATATTATCGCAAATTTATAAAGGACTTTGCAAAATTAACTAAGCCCATGACAAGATGCTTGAAAAAGGGAGCAAAGGTAATACATGACGCTGAATTCACAAGGGCGTTTGACTTGTGCAAACAAATTTTAACAAACCACCCAATATTACAATACCCTGACTTCGAACAAAAATTCATACTTACAACGGATGCATCGAACGTGGCATTAGGTGCCGTCCTATCCCAAGGAAAAATTGGAGAAGATAAACCCATAGCGTACGCGTCACGTACCCTCTCTGATACCGAGATGAAATATTCCACGATTGAAAAGGAGACCTTAGCTATAATATGGGCGACAAAGTATTTTAGGCCCTATTTGTATGGCAGAAAGTTTCAAATTTATACAGACCATAGACCACTTGTATGGCTTTTTTCACTGAAGGATCCTAATTCAAAACTAGTGAGGTGGAGACTGAAACTGGAGGAATATGACTACGAAATCGTATACAAAAAGGGAAAACAAAACACTAACGCGGATGCCTTATCTCGAATACAAATTAATACTAAAGAGACGGACTCGCTGATTGTCAACCTGGAAGATTACAACGCCTTAAGCCCAGAAACAGCACTAGATACATTCTTACGAGACGTAGACGACGCGAATGAAAGAGAACATCCTGTAGATGAGATAATCTCATTACCAAGCATAAGTGCTACACTACAAACGAGTCCAGTAGACCCAAGACAAGAAAGTTTACAAGACACAGCACACTCTGCTGAAGACCAAGATGCGATGGGAATCCCAATATTAGACGAAGCTATAGACTCAAAAACACCACAATTCATAGTCAAGGGGACATATTTGAGAGAGACTATGGTACTAACCAGCCACAACCAAAATCAAAAAATATTCCACGTTTCGATTCCAACAGAAGATAACAGCGAAGAGATAGTAAATTTACTGAAGAAATACACCATGAGTAAACTGAGGTTTTATTTCTTTTTCGAGACGGATGAACTGTATAGACAATTCAATCAAGTATACCTGAAAACGTTCAACTCAAACGGACCCAAAATAATAAGATGTACTAAACGGATTATCAACGTAATAGACCCCACAGAACAGAAGCGTGTTATTAAACAACAACATGAAGGGAAAAATAATCACAGAGGAATAACAGAGACCCTCAAACACATACAACGTACATATTATTGGAAAAACATGAAGGAATCAATTACACAATTTATAAACGCTTGTGAAATATGCAAACGAGCAAAATATGAAAGAAGACCAGCACCCGTTCCGATGATGCTGACAGAAACGTTCTACAAGCCCTTTGAAAGAATCTATATAGACGTCTTCACGATACTGGGAAAGAGTTTCTTAACAATAGTAGATGCCTTCTCCAAAGTAGGACAAGCAATACCAATAATAAGTAAAAACGCGATCTGTGTGGCAAACGCATTAATTCACTACTTCTCATTCTACGGAACTGTTTCCAACGTGACGGCAGATGGTGGGGGTGAATTCAACAATGAAACTATTAAAACTTTATTGGAGGCACACAAAATCAACATACATTTCACAACAGCACGTAATCCACAATCGAATGGTATGGTGGAAAGGTTTCATTCGACGCTTGCAGAACAAATACGTCTGTTTAGAGAAAGCCACAACGACGAGATTGAAATACTCATGACGTATGCAATTATAGCTTATAATAATACCATACATTCGGCTACAGAATTTACCCCAAGGGAAATCCTACTCGGACATACAAAATCCAGGGACCCGTATGATCTTTATTACGAAAAAACATTTTACCAGGACTATGTGAGAAACCACAAGGAAATCATGCGTAGATCATACGATAGGCTGCATGGGAAATTGATGGAAGACCGGCAAAAAACATGGGAATCCAGACAACCGCCCCCAGAAACAACACAAACGTTCGAAATTGGGCAAAGGGTATACGAGAAGGTACCCAACGACCACAAAAACAAAAGTCACAATAAATTTAGGGGACCCTTCGTGATTATGCAAGTTAACGAGGATAATACAGTCATATTAGATACGGGGAAAACGCAGAGGAAAGTGCATTTAAGAAATATAAGACGACTTAACGCTGTTGCAGGTGGGTTGTCTCCGCAACCATCAACATCGACCGGATAGATGACAACCCGGGAATGTACCCACAACAACTAGGAAGGGCGAAAAACTCGAAGGACAAATGGACACTCATACACGTGTACAACGTAGAAGAAGTTCAGGAAGAGTTCGAGATCATTAAAGGAAGACACCAGGAAATAATCACAGCAATGAACACATCCAGACATGGACACACATACCAACGGGAATATTACAACTACGAGTACCTGCTCAGATATACCATCAAGAACATAGAAAACAAATTGAATCGAATGATCGAGGGAAGACGCTCAAAACGAGGACTGATGAACGGATTGGGATCACTTATTAAAACTATTACGGGAAATCTAGACAGCGAGGATGCAGATAACTACAACAAAGCCATAGAGAGAATGACGTCAGAGCAAGATAAATTATTAAACATGATAAAAGATAGAACATCACTGACGTTGAAGGCCATGGAGAAGTTTAAAAACATTACTTCAACACTAAAGTCCAACCAACTTGTAATGTACTCGAGAATAAAACAAATGGAAGCCATAATGCAAGAAATGCACATTGAAAATGCAGACATACGTCATAGAATGATATTCAATACTATATATAATCAATTATACATGTCACTCAATGCCATCACTCAAATCATGTCAGAAATGGAAGACGCAATAACGTTCGCTAAATTGGGAGTGTTACACCCATCAATCATAAATCATGACGATCTTGTTGAAGAACTACAGGAAGCAGAACACCTACTGACGAAGGGAGATAATTTCCCGACGAGAATAACGATGGAGAAAATAAGATACATCGAAAGGTGCATAACAATCAAAGGGTACATGAATAAAAAACAAATTGTATTTATTCTAGAAGTGCCAATTGTGGAAGACGTGACCTATACATATTACCATCTATACTCCCTACCTATGAAAACTGACGACCCCAACCTATTCAAAACACTCATCCCACAAAACAAATTCCTTATCCTATCAGAGCAGAGATACGCTTACATGGAGGTAGAATGCAAGGAGATATTACCAGAGGACTACCTGTGCGAGGCAGAACCAACCAACCTGATAAACAAGGACGCACCATGTGAAGTACAACTAATTCAATTCACCAACAACTATGAAGCGTGCAGAAAGCAAGAAATAGAATTAAGTAGTCAAAAGATCCAAAAGATAGCCAGCAATACTTGGATTGTTATAATCCCTAGAGAAGTAACAGCCGTCAAGGAATGTGGATCTAATCAAGAAAGAATGAGAGTGCAGGGAAGCTACATATTCACCGTGGAGACCAACGGATGTCAAGTAAGGATTGGAGAAGACATACTAAAGGGATACCAAAGCCCCAGGAAGCCAAAGCGCCTCATCAAACTACCTAAGCTAGAGTACACCATAGGAAACGGAAGGCAAGAAGAGGGTATGCGACCATGGCAATTGGAGAATGTGAACCTGGATTCATTAGATGCCGTCAGAGGAGAAATTTTAGAGCAAATAAGAAAAGGGGAGGAAGAGAAGAGTACTATTGAAATAGGAAAAATCAGTGTGTGGACAATAATAATCTACGTGATTTTAATGTTAATTTTTGGTTACTATTTGAACAATAAACTGAACGTGTTAAATAAAATGTGTAAGAAAAAGCCCCTTATTAAGGACGAAGTGAAAACAAACATAAGAGAGACTCCAATATTCTAATGAGTGTATTAATTAAGAAATTATCAATTATATTATATAAGTTGCACCAAATAATTAAGTTGAAATAATTAAGAAAAAAAAAAAAAAATAAATAAATAAATGATATGTACTTGAAATGTTAATTATTAAGAAATAATCGATTATATTATACAAGTTGCACCAAATAATTAAGTTGAAATAATTAAGAAAAATTTAATGATATGTACTTGAAATATTAACTAAGAAATTATCAATTATAGTATATAAGTCGCACGTAATAATTGTAAGTGAAATAATTAAGGAAAATTCAATGTTATATACTTGAAATGTTAAAATCATTAGAGTCAAAAAAAAAAAAAACTTAGAAGAATTAAATAAAGAATTGTAATTACACAAAGGGTGACCAAACATAATAATAAAATAGGTAAATAGTCAATACAAGAGGGAGGGAATAAAAATTGGAAGTTTAAAATCAAATCTAATTCAAGGGCTTTTTGAAAGTCAGAAAATCGTATTTTCTGACTTCTCATCTGGGAATGGAGGAGTTATGGGATGAGATCTGGTGAGAAACACGTGGGTAGATAGCACGCCACACCAGATAAGACATTTCATAAAAGGGAGAGCGCGGGACAAAACGACGTCATTGTTATAATATTCGCGTTGCAAATATATACTGTGTTTAGTCACCTTCGGTGTGAATTATTTAGTAATTAAATTTAATATCATTTTTTTTATTAAATCACCGCACCGCAGAGACTTAACTCTAGTACGTTTTCTTATAATAAAACAGAAATCAGAACAGAAGTTTAGATCCAGTAACAACCTCTATACAACTTGCTGATTCCTGAATATGTATATTAAAAATCATGACTTTATTTATCAAAATGTCAGGTGAACTTGAAAATAGAGTTACGATTTGGCAACACAAAATACAACAAACATTATGTCTTAAATGGGAATAAGTTTCTCTTCCAAATTCTTGGCATTTCAAAATAAAGGTCTCAAAACGGATCCCTGTAGTATGTATAAACCCAACTGATCTAGTGGTAGTCTGGATTTAATCGTAGAGATATATTAAAAGCTATTTTCTCAAGTAACCCATATTTTGCACACCGGAGGACAGTTCTCATTGAACCAACATTTCTGACAGATACTGCTGTCCATTATCAGACAGATTTATGTCTGCTTTGAATTTAATAAATATTTATCTGCATGATCAAATGCAAGAAAAATGATTGTGAATGTTAGGGTCCATGATACAATCGTTCAAAATAAAAATTTGTTAGAAAATAGTTGTACAATAATAGATTAATTTACAAAGTCATCGTCGCACACAACAGATGCTACAACTCAAGCAAAAAGAAAGCAGAGCGTGGACAATATAATTAATATAAAAATATTAGCAGAGGACATACCCACGTGCATACATACAAATCGTTTGTCAGCAAAGATGTCCAATTATCACAGCTTCTTGAACAGACATAATAAACATTCATACATCTTCTTTTATTTATAATAATGTTATCGAATATTAAAAATTTCACATCTATCTTAAAATAATGGTTTAATATTAGCACTTTATATAATCTTCTTTTTATTTAATAATGCATAACAAAAAAAAAAGAGCACTTGTTTAGTATAGCGACACAATAACTGTTATAACTCCACTGTGATGTTGCGAAAATTTAATGTGTATAATATGAGACACGGACATAGAATAGTGCTTCTACTTTTTTCTATTACCATTGTTTTGGGTAATCGAAATTACAATGGACAAAATAACATCGCACAAAATTCATTTTATAGGTGTGGGATTCACATGTTGCAATGCACACTAACACATCTGTTGCTGTTGAGTGCCGAGATGTATATTATTATGTGTAAACCAGACACAATGAATTGAATAATGCACTTAAGCTATTTGCAATATTTATTAATAAATCTGACAAACCGAAAAAAAAAACTCATTTCAGTAGGTACTTGGTAGAGCCGCTTTACTAAGCATGTGCTTAAAAAATAATATAAATGTATATTTTATTTATTCCAGTAATCATCTGGCTTTAATTATTACATAATGGAAGGAAGCTAATATAAACAATTTACGCCAGTGCAAGAATATTAAAAAAAATGTCAATAATAATAATAGTAAACCCCGATTAATTCTCAATTTATAACTCAAAGATTGATTAACAATGCCTGAATTATTATTTAATCAATGAATATTCCAGGCATTTAATAATTCTAAATTAAAAGGGATAATTCCAATCGCCTATAATATACAATAAAAACAATTTTAATAATTTTTCACAAAAATACATCAATCATTATGATTGAAATCATCATTTTTAATTAGAAAATTCACTTTGAAAGTAAGCAAACTTTTTTGAAATACACAGTATTATGATATTTTTATTGACAAACATTTTTTCAACATCTCAATAGAGACGAAGTTGGGATATTGTAGAAGAACCAGGAACTCGAGACACCTACAGGGCTTACGACCTGTTATCGACTGGTTTACCTGATCACTTTATGCGTTTGAGCAAAGTTCACCAATTATACCTTTTTATTGAGTTCCCTTATCAATGTAATTTTTGTTCTATATAATTTGAATAGTGTGTAACATTTCACCTGAAAATAAGGAACTATACTATTGCCATCTATGGAGTAACGGAAAAGTCTTTTTGTAACGCCATCTATTGAGAAATTACGAAATTAGTTTATTTGTAAACAATGAAAACAACAGTCCTTATAAATGCAATTAAAAAAAATATTCGACAATGTTATGAAATTTTATATCAACGGAGATGTACATAGTACATCGCACGTAGAAAACGTTTTGAGAGCAATAAAGTCAAGATAATTATGTATTGATTTACATAAGGTTTATAATTTAAGTTCGATTCATTTCCAATGACTATGAATCAAATTTACATGCTTGTAAAATTATGAATCAATCGGGCTTCGCTGTTGACACATTTTTGCAAAAGCAATCACATAATGTGCTCTATTTTGACATAAAAATACATATGGATATACTTAATCAATATATAATACGTTAGAAATAAGTCATTTTTAAAAATGAAAATTAATATAAATTATATTAATAAAATGACTATGTTTGAGACACGCATCACATGCATTGGATGTTACAATATGTCTTAATCACAAAAGCAATTACTTACATTATATTTTTTTATATATTAAATTAAAATGCATACTAATATAAATAATTATTGTAAAATAATGAACAAATAAACTTAATTTATAAAATGTAAATAGAATTAAGTCAATATACA
Source organism: Molanna angustata (assembly GCA_963576475.1). NCBI lineage: Eukaryota > Metazoa > Arthropoda > Insecta > Trichoptera > Molannidae > Molanna > Molanna angustata. The sequence continues at coordinate 20,195,298 of OY754984.1, read as the reverse complement.
AATTGTAAAAAAAAACTCTAAAGTATATAAATAATATAAACTAAAGGACTTGTTTTTGTTATTTTTTCTAGATACGGATAAAGAAAATTTGGTGCATTTTTATATATTAACATTTTTTACATTTAAGGTATACATTCTATATAAAAATGACGCATTCGTCATAAACTCGCCGACGAAGAAAATTATTACTAAAAAAGATTTTTTTATTTATACAAATAAGTTAAAAATTATTTATTCTAAAAAAAAATAAGAAAGGTTATAAAAAAATAAAGACAATAAAAATAATACAATCCACCTGGATGATTTATCAAAGTTAATCAATAAATATAAATAAAAAAAGATTATCATAAAAGTATAGTATAAAAGTTTTTACATGATTTTTATAGTATCATTTTTTCTATAATTAAAAAATACTTAATATTTTTTGACTACAAACATGTTCAAAAAACCACGTTTAAAACTTCCAAATTTCAGTTAAAAATTAACTTCATTGCATCATAAAATCAATCAGACAAGCAGTGATGACATCTGCAAATTTCTTTTTAAATCATAAAGCTGGCGACAGCAAAAATGTATCCCTTACATATTTACAGTCCACTATAGTAAAATAAATGACCGATTCAACGTAGAACCGTACCAGTTCAGTGTGGCATAAACAAAAGAAAAAGGTTTTCACTAAAATAAACACACGCAACACTGATATTTTTTATACAGGTGAATTGTGTAAAGGTAATTTTATGCAACGTTAAATAACCTCAAAATTGAAACAAACGAAAATAATTTTTACTGGGTAACGTACTCATAAAAATATGGTCAGCTGTACCAGTATATGGATTAAATATATTCATTAAAAAAATACATCCATTGATACAGCAAAAATTGGGAATTTGGAGATCGTAAAAAGTCTATGTATTCACATATCTACAGTTTAAAACTTGTGTTTTATTTATTAACAGTCTTACTAATAAACATGTTGAAAAATTTACCCGTGTAGGCAAAAACGTTACCAATAAACACTGTAACAGATCAGTTGATTAACCACTGTGTATCTCTCATACAAATTTTACACAACACTTTCATGCCCGTCCAAGCTAGTTTAGCGGTGTTTTAAGACAACTATCATCTATCATGATCTGCATGTTAATATCTTGGAATAATACGACTTTTACGAAACATTAGTTCCTTTAATAATATCTACAATAGTTTTCGCAAGTATGATTAAATTATTCGTTACATTTTCCATATTTCTATTTTAAAATGTAAAAAACAAATGAGAATATCAACTACGACAAACATCAAAAGTAAAATGGCAGATGGTGGCTCTGCGCATGCATGCATGCGAAATTGTGGCGTTGTCGGAACGAATTTCTGTTGTAAGTCTGTTGCAACTACCCAGTCGTTATACAGCGTTTATTGGTAAGATTTTTAAATAAGTGCTGCACGGGCTTTACACAGTGTGTAACTAAAACACTGGTCAACGGGTGTGCAGTCAATTTTTATTAGTAAGACTGTTATAAATTGATTTTAAGATCAACAAGTGAATGTTTATTTGGTGGAATTCCATTATTGAGTAAAATAATTTGTATATGATTATACATTTTTATTTAACTTTGACAAAAGAAATTGATTTAGAGTGGTCAATTCATTTGTAAAATTACATTCTTAAAAATGAATATGCTTGTTGTCAAATTTGTTATAAATTTATTTGCTTGATATGTTTACCAAACAATGTTTTAAACCTCTGGAGTGATGAAAACACCAAATTTATCTGATCTATTTCGAGGTTATATGTCGCAGTGAAAAATATTAATGGAGTGTTATTAGGTATATAATGAGTACGCTATTTTCTAAATACACATAAAATCACAAAGATCTCTAATAGAAAGGCCCCAAAAAATGCAAAAGGCTAGAAGAATCTTTCACATAAAGCTCTACACATTCATATACTTATTTATTAAAATATTATTCAAGGTACAGTTTTCTTTTCAATATTTGTAATATATACACATACATAAGTAATAAATTTTGAGTAAACAATATTGAGTGAGTTAACCAAATACTAAAATGAAGAAATTTTGACTAAATCTGAGATTTTTCACTGGCGTTTTTTTTAACAAATTTGAAATAAAACAGGTTCGATTATGATTTTTTTTAACCATGTATTTATAGACCATTTTTATATTATCATCAGGATGGGGTAAATAAAAAGAACCAAATCTTGGCATATATAGGTACACCCCTTCTTAGGCATCATCCATCCATCTTGTCAAAAATACTCACTCATTATTCTGGCTCCGAGGTAATTTATCAACATCTCATTCATGTGGCAGTGCTATACGCTTATATTTAGATTTTATATATTTTTAATCAGTCTTTCATTCTTCATTCTTACAATATGGTTGAACCACAATCCAAATTCTAATAATATTATCCGTTAGCGGTTATTTCATTTATGTAACTCAGTAATTTCTTTAGTACATCATATATTCTACCATATATATGCAAGTTACATTAAGGTCACTCGCACATTATAGACGTTTTGACGTTTTAGACGTACGCAAGTGCGATTCGGTGTCAGCCGATCTGACATAAAAACTAGCAAGCGGGCCAACCCGACCAAACTATCGGCCGATTAAAAAGTCTATAGTGTGCGGGTGCTCTATGATTGGAATGAATTTTAGGTTAAACATGGGTCGGGAGGTAAGTTTTCTTTCTCACTATTGACATTCATTCCTCGCATAACTTATTCACTAAATATTGCAAATTTTCATCAACAGAGCCTCACTTCAGCATTCATAAACTGGCATTCCTTTGAGATTTAAAATAAATTTAATACCTGTATCCTTTTTTTGTCTAAACATAAATTGTTATGAATCTGTCAGACACCATTGACAAGTGTACATGTTTTTAAATTCAACATTAGTCAATTTATTTCACAAATTATGATTTCTAGTACAACCCTTGATAAGTTGAATATTTTTATAGTTGAATATATGTAAACAATGAATGTTTTTCCGTCGGGAGTCATTATATGATATTTTATGAAAAATTTGTAACATCTCAATAGAGACAAAGTTGGAATATTACAGAAGCAAGAACTCAAGGCACCTGCAGGGCTTACGACCTGTCATTGATTGGTTTACGTGATCACTTTATGCACTTGAGTCTATCCTACTTCGTTTGTATTGAGATATTAAAATTAGTTCAAAAATAACTCTTGATAATATATTAGGGATTTTACTCTGAGTTCAAAAACAAAGAGTTCACTAAGTTAAGGTGTCGATAAAACACAATGTTCATACATTAAAAAAAATACAAAAAGACATTGAATTGTTTAAACAAAATTATCGATAAATTCAAAAAACAAACTACAATAATCAGTTTAAATTGTATTGGTACATTTGATTTTAGTAATTGAAACAGTGTTTAGAATTTAGAACTAGAGTATGTTTCATTTAAAATTGCACTTTTTGGATAAGTTGGAATGATTGCATTTGGTGTTGTCATATTTTAAAAACAGGATATTTAGAATTTTTTTTTTCTTCGTTTGTAATATGTAAAACTTATTTCTGATAAATCAGCACAAATCATTAAAAAAAAAGTTTATTTTGTTTAAAATAATTATAGGAGATATGTATTGTTCTATCTTATTAAACTCTGATTGTTACCTTTTAAAAAAAATATATTATTAAGTTTTAAATATGAGATTAGAGAACTCAATTTGGAAATATGGCAACATTATTCAGTTTGAGTGATTGACAGTTGTGCCAACAATACTCTGAAGTGCACTTTTAATTGAAACATAGTTTACATAGTTACACTTGTAAAATTAAACAAGAATTTAAATTCCAAAATCTCTTCTATCATTCAATTCATTTTTACCAGTTAAATTGTATTCATATTTAATTTGTGGCATGGTTTAACTCTTTTTTATAGAAGAAATTACAAACACTACAAACATTTAATCTCTCTTATCTCACGATTGGTTCGATTGGACAATAGCTTGGACAAAAAATTAGATCCTTAATCAATTATGAAGATACAAAATGAACCTTCATGCAAAACCTAACATAAAACAAGTTTATATTATCAAAAACTGGCCAAAATTTTATTAAAACACTACAATTGATAAATCTCCTTAAACAGCTTTGATTCACAGCACATTGAAATATATTGAGGCTACCGCATATGTATTTATAAACCTGTACATTCCTTTAGGACAATCAAAACCATAGACAAAAATATTTGATTAAATTGGGAAAGTAGGTACTACTTTTTGAAAAAAAAAAATGAGTTGGGAACATTGAGGAAAAATCAGCACATCACTTATCATATAATATGTACTGATTATTACTCAATTACAGATACTGTTGTATAGTCCCTTTCACTTAATAATTCCATTATTATCTTTGCATTGATAAGATTTCTTTATGTTGTCAGATCACACTCAGTTGGATATATATTATATTAATTTTGTAGTATTCTTCACAAAGTAAGAATAATAAAAGTTGTTTTTTGACTTACCCTCGAAAACAATAAAATGATTTGAATTGATTTATAAAAGCAAAGTCTCAGAAATATTTGAACTAGTGTTAGAATCACCGTAGAACTAAATGTGACAGATTGAACTAGTGTTAGAATCACCGTAGAACTAAATGTGACAGATTGAACTAGTGTTAGAATCACCGTAGAACTAAATGTGACAGATTGACTACTATACAATATCACCAATACAAAAGGATATCTTTTTCTATGGTTAACCAAATCAAATATATAAATACAAATTTGTCATGGTTTAAAAATTGTCCAAAAAGGTTACACATTATTATGCGTAATATATAAATTTATACCTGGGCCCCAAATTGAAATATACAAACTATTATTTGATATACAGACATTATTATATAATAATTTCTTATTTTGATTCTTTAGCCTTGTCTAAAATACATACACACAAACATCTCCATCATCTTACATAATAATATTAAATATTTTCACCAAAATAAATTCCAGTTTTTCACAACCACATAAATGAGGTATGCATTTCCTATTCAGATGGAATCTCCACATTATCATATAAACATTATATATCATATTATAATTTTATATTGGTACAAACACACACCTTTACAATTTCTTTACATATACAGAAATTGTGACTGTCACATTGTATAAACATTAACCAGCCCTCAATACAACATATTATTATTTTCATAGTTGATATTATAACTTTGTCAAAAGTGTGTCGGATTGTCAATTCTAATCAAAATTGACAGTTTGACAAAAATGTCAAATCGACAGTCTCTGTTGGAATTGACAATGACAAAATGTCAAATTGACAATTCAACAGACATGTCAAATTAATATTCATAATCAAAATTGACAATCGGACAGGAATTTCAAAATGATTATTCTTATTGAAATTGACAACTCAACAAAAATGGCAAGTTGTCAATTCTAATTGAAAATAACAATTGGACAAGAATGTCAAATTGATCACTTTAATCAAAATCATTAAATCTACAGTCAAAGCTCTAGTAAGAGATTTATAATTTCAGTAAATAAAAAACAAAAATGACATAAGATATATTATAGTGTTTACCAGGACTATGCAAATCCAGAACAAAAAACACTGTCAGTATTAAAATTGATGTAAACAATTAAAAGATCTAGTTCAGCGAACATTTCAAATCATTATATGCATCGCATTTTCAATCTTAATTGATGCTATCTATGTTCATGTTTTATAAACAAAATATAACATTCTTTGTAGATTTAAAAATATTAAGCCAAACCATCCAGAATAAAATGTTTTTATTTGGGACCGGTCCATAAAAAATATTTAAATTCTTTACATCAATTTTATTAATTTATTACTGGTTTTTGTCAATTTTTGAATAGTAGATATTCTAAATTAACATTGAATTTGATGCCAAGTATAAATATGCATTTCCACATTTTATTTTTCAGTTAATAAATACTTAATACATTTTTATAACACAATTCAGTACGTACTTGATTTATAACAGAAATTACTTCATCAATTATATTATATTTATAGTGGATGAGGTAATTCTGTACTTAAATTTAAATATTTCAATGTTTCAAAGTGTCACATATTGACAGAACTATAATATGATCATTTCACTATTAAAATATAAATCAACAAAGTAATTTATTTATAAATAGAAGTATATTTTAACTAAAATAATTTTGTACGTTGTTGTTTATAATTTGAATCAGGTATAAATCATGATGTAACAACATATTGTAGATTTGCTCAACATAGAATGAAACGACCTTATAAAAAGTAACTATTGCTTTTTGACAATTATTTAAAGAGTCTACTATATTTTAGTGTCTGAATCAAAATTCAATTATAAGTGCGCCACTTCCACCTGAGCTCCTGTCTTTCGTGGTACGGAGATCTATTCAACTGGTTGGGTTTCAATAGACTGAGAAGTGCTGTAAGAGCACTAAGAGGACTGCGAGGTGCTGTAAGTGCACTAAGAGGACTGCGAGGTGCTCTAAGTGCACTAAGAGGACTGTGAGGTGCTCTAAGTGCACTAAGAGGACTGCTAGGTGCTCTAAGTGCACTAAGAGGACTGCGAGGTGCTCTAAGTGCACTAAGATGACTGCGAATGTGGCGGATGTGCTCCGTTGCTGGTGCTGACGACAACGACAGGTTTGACAGTTCCGGCTGCACCGAGATACTGAGCATTCACCGTCAGTGGGATCTGATGCTGGTTAACGCTCGCCTTGATTATTGGACCACTCATTACCTGTGGTGATACAAAAACAAAATTAATTATCACAATAAAATTAAATAAAGTATTTTTAATAATAATAATAATAAAGAACACTTTCTTGCACCCTGTGCAAGTGGCGATTTTATTGCCGTATGTGCAATTTCTTCCAACCAACCAGTGTTTCCAGCCCAGAGAAGCAATATTTGCGTGAGAAGTAAATTTCTCCTTTACTGGGAATCGAACCCAGGACGCCCGCACTGTAACCGAACGGCTTACCAACTTTGCCACGGCGGTATTTTTGTCCACATTGAAAGAATGGGCGAAGAAAGAGTGCCAAAGGGGATCATGCACACAAAGCCCCAAGGTAGACGCAACGTTGGTAAACCCAGACTCTGATGGCTGGACAGTGTGCGCGGGATGTTGAGGTTTTTGGTTTAAGGGACTAGAAGAACACATGCCAGGATAGAGGGAGATGGCGAGGAATGCTGGAGAAGGCCAAGGCTCGCAACGTGTTGTGGAGCCACTGATGCTGATGATGACCGTATTTTTTTTCATGTTTAAATTTTGTTTTGGTGATCAAATATTTCGGGTAAACTAAGAAGACTTTTCAAGGTCGACCATAAACTAGTCACAATAAGTTTTTTTATAAAAATTTAGTTTTTTAAAACTTTTAATATTTTTTTAACAAAAAAAAAAATGAATGTCCTTGTTAAACAAGTACATATACATCTTCCTACATTCCCTAAAATAAGCATAAATGCTTGGCTATAGGTGAACGAAATCGGTTGAGGCAGGATTCGAACTCACGACTACCGGATTACTAACCCAATGCGCTAACCGCTCTGCCATGGACCCATCTATCAGCAGCAGTAGTATTTTATTTTTTTAACATGGCTATTAGGATTGCATAGGGGACTTTTATATCTTGCTAAGTATAGAGTGTTGTTGTAAACAAATCTTCTACGCAAAAACTTGTAGACATAAAAAAAATTCTGCGATAGTAAAAATGTTTACACAAAGCCCTAATTACGTTTATATTAACCCTCAACTTCTAATGATCTTTTGAATTAGGAATACTAAACAATTTAGACATAATCAAATATCCTTTGTATTTTTATATATACCTTTCCAGCGAGATGTGGTGGTGCTGCTATGATGTGAGTTCCTCCCTTGGACACCAGCAGTGGCGTTAGACCGTTCATCATGATACTGGTTTGTGGATCTGAATATGAAAATACATACAGATAAGTCAATTATTTCATTATAATATAATCTTCAGCTTCTTTCCTATAGATCTATGATGTTTAGAGGAATCCAGTACTGGTTTTGGGACTAAGATGTCCAACTTTCCCTCCATCTCTTTGGTGGTATTCCTGATGGTTGCCGACTCTATTTTTACTCTCCATAACATGACTGCATAAGGGGTACCAGCTATATCAGGATTTGGGTACATTGTATTCTTTCAAAGAAGTGCACTAGGTAGTGTTCCTCTTGCAATCTCTTCATTAAGAAGTTCTGAATAATTATTTTGTTTGGCGGGAGTCAATTAAATTTTTGACAGACTTCATATCTCAATAAAGACGAAATTGAAATATACATTTACAGGAAAACCAGGAAGGCTAACAACCTGTCTGGTGTTTATACAAATAGTGAGAAATTGAATATATTGAACTATATATTTTATTCTATAGAATTTATAGAGTAAAATACATAGAACTTTCAAAATTGCATTGATAAGGGAATTCAATAAGAAGGCATAATTGTTGAACGTTGCGCAAGCGCATTAAGTGATGACATAAACCAGCCGATGACAGGTCGTAAGCCCTTTAGGTCACTTGAGTTCCTTGTCCTCCTATAATATTCCAACTTCGTCTCTATTGAGATGTTAAAAGATAAAATAGTGTTAATACAAAATTGACTCATTTAAGTATTTATTCATTTTAAGTACGTACACAACGTTCAACAATAATACCTATTTATTGAGTTAACTTATCTTGTTTGTTGATTATTTGTTTCTATTGAGATTCAATCAATTACTTTGTATCCAGAGAAAATAAAATAGTACTGATTAGTGTGATATCAGTGGTATAGTGCACAGAAGTGGTAAGTACAAATAAAAATAACTGTACAGTGGAGCATTTATAAAATCTAATTAATTTTTTTTTTTTTTTTATTTATTTATTTCTATCCAAAAATATACAGTATATATGAGATACAAAATATCTTAAGATAATATAAGCTTATTCATACATAGTTAACATACAATGTAAATATAAGTTATCTCATTTCAATAAATATCAATTTACCACTTCACTGGTGCTTACATAGTTTAAGCCATATCTTTTTGTTAATGCCTTGTTACTTTTTTGTATATACCACATATTATGCCAACCGCCGTGGCACAGTTGGTAAGCCGTTTGGCTTCTGTGCGGGCATCCTGGGTTCGATCCCCAGCAGAGGAGAAATTTATTTCTCACGCTAATATTGCTTCTCTGGGCTGGAAACACTGGTTAGTTGGAAGAAATTGCCATATGGCAAGCCACTTGCGCAGGGTGCAAGGAACTGTTTATTATTATTATTATGTCCTATTCTGATTCGTTTCAGATTACAAAAACGTCTATAACCAACGGGCGACCGTGGATTTTATCCGCACTGTGTGACGTAATAATTACCGTATAAATGCAGTCAACTTTTTTACATTTCTCATATACTAAAATTCAGACGGATAAATTTAGACGAATCAGAATAGGACATATTGTCAATTAATAATGTCTTTATCGTATATTGTACAGATATCAAAATTGTTCACATAGAGTATGAAAAAATACAAGCATTTTGTCTACCTATTTATCTCAATTTCACAAAAAATGTACTTTCCACTTCTGTGCACAATACCATCGCTATGTAAGACATAAAAAGTGCATTAGTACTTATTGTTTGAAGTGTTGCTTTCGCACCTTCCGGTTGCGGCTTGATGGCTATATGGTGGTTGTTCTGTTGCATGGGCTGTCCCGCAGAGTTAGTGATGGTCCGACCGTTGACCGATATGCCCGTCGTGGTAGACACGCCACCGATGCCGGCTTCCCCAATCTTCTGCACCTCTCTCACGCGTTGGATCGGACTGTTGGCAGCTGTGGAAACAAATATAATAACAAATTAAATTAAATCTTTTTATAAAAACTCACAATACTGATTACGTAGTCCAGTTAAAAAAATGTCATTAACCCTTTCGGAGATGCTGCAAATTCTACATTTCGCCATATAACTCTCTTAAATTTCTGCATTCTTTCTTTTCATTAAATTATCTGCTTGAAGGAGTAGACTATAAGGTATGCTTTGGTTTTTAAGGCTCTCCATGACTAGGTTCCAAGTAATAGTTAATAAGTAATATAAATAAATGGTACTATAAAAAATAGTATTATCACTATTTATTCTTGTTTGTTTTTTATATGACATAATCAATTACATATCACAATTTCAGAGAAATTTGTTCTTGTCTTATCTAAAGTTTCAGTATTTTTTCTATTGACACCTGACAGCTTTATCATTTCTTATAGCTATATAATTAATTCAATAATATTCAAATATTACTTAAAATGATAGTAGGTATTTATATATTTTTATCAGATTATTTTGATAAACTCCCATATCTGGTTTGGGGACTGATCAATTTTTTACAAGTTAAACTTTCTTATCTTGACAAAATTGATTAGACACGGTGTCGCCGTAGATATAGAATGAACAAAATTAGGTAATATTTAGTTTACAGTATGAAACTCAAATTACTTCAAATTGAAAACTTCGTTTTTCAAAAATACTCGACAGAATTCTGTTAAAATTTATACATATATGTCATCACTCCATGTCTCTCAAGGGGTAGACAGAGAGAATCGAATACCACACTATTGACACGCATCAACATTCATGAATCGTTTCATACATACATGTTTTTTTAATATTGCTTCTCGGGCAACTAACAGGTACTATGTCAAATATTATTTTAACACGCACCCAATACCAAGTTGTCACATTCTGGAGATATTAATCTCGTCTAACAAATCCAGACTGAAAACACAATTAAAAACTGTGCCTCCACTGGGAATCGAACCCGGGACCTTTGGATCATCAGTCAGATACTTAACCAACAGAGCCACACCTTTTTCCTCATTTAAGATGCCATTCACATAGTTGAGCGTTTCTTTTAGTGGAAATACCAACATCTTGTTTCATTCATCAGGGGGGCAAGTCTGGTTCAACCGGCGAAATCAAAACCCCAGTTATTACCCATATCACGGATATAATTATCGTATGGAGTTCTATGACATCTAAAGATACTATAGAACTCCTGTCCCAAGCACAAGTTTTTAACTTTTTTGGGACAGTACCTATTGAAAAAAAAATGTATTAATTTAAATATTTGTACTATGTGTATGTTCATATTATGTTACTCAATAAAAAAAAAAAAATGTAATAATTATATCCATGATATGGGTAATCGTGTGGGTTTTGATTTCGCCGATTGAACCTGACTCGCCCCCCAGGTTTGTATATTTTCTTCCTCAGGCATTCTTTTATGGCAGGGAATTGGGCTTGTGGACTGAGTCCCTGAGGTTTAAGGTACTTTCGGGAAAGACCGAACCGAGAGTTCAACTCCGTTTGGTCCATAATTGACTCTTGACTCCTGAGGGGAATGCAGTTAGAGTAGGTATCCGAATCACTTCCAATTGTGATTAAAAAGAATATTGTTGTAAAGCCGATACTTGTGGTCGATGACCTCACCTCGCGCGTTTAATACTTCTTGCAGACGGATGTACTTTCTAAGTAGGTACCTACATATGTAGGCGAATTCGCCACTGGCTTAATGAACTTTTTTCAAGGTAACTTACCAGTTGAGGGTAAATCTATCGGTGCCACAGCACCTCCCTGTCCTTGTAGCACTCTCAATGTCTGAGGTGTGGCATAGAACATTTGGATGGCTGGGCTCATCACAATACCCGTCCCGTTCACTACCTGGAAATAAACAAATTTCTTTGTTACACATGATTTGAAAAAGTGGTATTTTGATGTTATATGTGAACGAACCATCACATTATTTCCACGAGAAGAGATAACCCAACCCAACATTGCTCCTCACTCTGCATATAATTCTATTCCATGCATCGTCTGGTAAACTTTAATAAACATATTATTTACAATATTTATATTTATTTTAATACTTTACTGAACACACAAATCTGTGACCATTTGTTTTCCAGCTATCTTATCAAAAACAAAACAAAAAAATACATCAATTTACACTTAACCTATCCCTTAAGAAAAACGAGTGGGTTGTGACCAACACTAAACTCTCCACACCACAAATATTGACAATGAAATATTTTATTCATTCTAAATTTTACTACCAGGAATATAAATTTTCTAATGATAGTATATTTTCATGTTAAGATAGACAAACTATTAATGCAGTATGGTGTAGAATTCTAATGTTGTATGAAATATTTTAATAAAAGCAGATAAATTTTGTTTTAAAGAACGCGAGAGCATTTTCAAAATTTTGACACGTGATATCATATGAAGAAATTTTTTGTTATTTATGGAAAGCTAATCAGTTCTATGTTCAAGCTCTTTACATTATAACATGAAATCAAATTACTGAACGTTTCCATACATAGAAATTTATCTAATTACATTTTTATTCATACTAAATGTTACTACCAGGAATATAAAATTTCTTCCGATATTATATTTTTATGTTAAGATAAACAAACTATTAATGCAGTATAGTGAAGAATGCTTATGTTGTATGAAATATTTAAAAAAAAAGCAGATAAATTTTGTTTTAAAGAACGCGAGAGCATTTTCAAAATTTTGACACGTGATATCATATGAAGAATTTTTTTGTTATTTATGGAAAGCTAATCAGTTCTATGTTCAAGCTCTTTACATTATATCATGAAATCAAATTACTGAACGTTTCCATACATAGAAATTTATCTAATTACATTTTTATTCATACTAAATGTTACTATCAGGAATATAAATTTTCTTCCGATAGTATATTTTTATGTTAAGATAGACAAACTATTAATGCAGTATAGTGAAGAATGCTTATGTTGTATGAAATATTTTAAAAAAAGCAGATAAATTTTGTTTCAAAGAGCGTTAGAGCATTTTGACAATGTTGACACGTGATATCATATGAAGATTTTTTTGTTATTTATGGAAAGCTAATCAGTTCTATGTTCAAGCTCTTTACATTATAACATGAAATCAAATTACTGAACGTTTCCATACATAGAAATTTATCTAATTACATTTTTATTCATACTAAATGTTACTATCAGGAATATAAATTTTCTTCCGATAGTATATTTTTATGTTAAGATAGACAAACTACTAATGCAGTATAGTGAAGAATGCTTATGTTGTATGAAATATTTTAAAAAAGCAGATAAATTTTGTTTTTAAAGAACGCGAGAGCATTTTCAAAATTTTGACACGTGATATCATATGAAGAAATTTTATGATATCTATGAAAAGCTAATCAGTTCTAAGTTCAAGCTATTAATATTCTTATATCAATATGAAATGAATGAATTGAACATTGCCAAATATAAAAAAATTCTCTTGTTACATATAAGTTTCATACAAATATCCATTAAATAAAATATAATTTTTGAAACCGTTGAATATTTTTCTTTTAACATTGACCAACTTTGAATACAATTTTATGAAGATTCTTGGTGTTGTATAAATAGTTGAAACCAAATTAAAATATCTCTAATTTCCAGGTCGTGAGAGCATTTTTTCAGTTTTAATAGATGAAATCATAAAGAAACATTGGGAAAAAATGAACCGTTGTCTATGGAAAACTAATCAGCTCTAAGTTTATGGACTTAACACATGTGATATCAATATGAAGTCAATCGGACTTATAGTTTGGGCTGCAGAGAGGACACAAAAAAAAAACAACGTAAATGATGAATTTATAGAGAAGAAATCAAAAGTTGTCTATGGAAAACTAATCAGCTCTAGGTCTTTGCACTTTACACATATGATGTTAATATGAAGTCGATCGGACTTATAGTTTGGGCTGTAGAGAGGACACAAAAAAGATAAATGCTACGGCGTACGGCGTATACGCCATACACACAAACACATCACGACGAAACTCATAGTGTGCATTCTCTACATGATACCCATTGAGAAATTGATGTAAAAAAAATACGCTTAAATTTTGCGAAATCATGACTCTCCCCTATTCCATAGTGTGGAGAGTAAAAATCACCAGAATTGAAATATTTGAAAATAAATGAAACATTAAGTTTCCAAAAGTGAATCCTATTTAAGAAAAATAGCTATACATCATTATCACCAAACATCAGTTGAACATAATATATGTAGGCTTCCATGCTTCTCTATGCTCTTGTGGTCTATACATCATTATCACCAAACATCAGTTGAACATAATATATGTAGGCTTCCATGCTTCTCTATGCTCTTGTGGTCTATACATCATTATCACCAAACATCAGTTGAACACAATATATGTAGGCTTCCATGCTTCTCTATGCTCTTGTGGTCTATACATCATTATCACCAAACATCAGTTGAACATAATATATGTAGGCTTCCATGCTTCTCTATGCTCTTGTGGTCTATACATCATTATCACCAAACATCAGTTGAACATAATATATGTAGGCTTCCATGCTTCTCTATGCTCTTGTGGTCTATACATCATTATCACCAAACATCAGTTGAACATAATATATGTAGGCTTCCATGCTTCTCTATGCTCTTGTGGTCTATACATCATTATCACCAAACATCAGTTGAACACAATATATGTAGGCTTCCATGCTTCTCTATGCTCTTGTGGTCTATACATCATTATCACCAAACATCAGTTGAACACAATATATGTAGGCTTCCATGCTTCTCTATGCTCTTGTGGTCTATACATCATTATCACCAAACATCAGTTGAACATAATATATGTAGGCTTCCATGCTTCTCTATGCTCTTGTGGTCTATACATTTTTTTATATTTATTTTTATAATCCATTCAATTACAATAACATTGGTTACGAGTAACAATGCTAATAAAATGCTAATAAGAGTCACATGGATGTTGTCCACTCTACTAGTCAATGGGCATGTGCTAGAGTGTACATTATTATGTAATTATAAATAGATTATGTGTTTGATTTAGGTTAGAATAGAAATAGTTTTATATTTAATTAGTTAACTATTGTAAAATGACGGACACGTAATTTTTGCCGTCTGCGTCTTTTAGTAAGAAGCCAGTGTGAAATCAGTGTATTTTTGAGTTTAGCAGCAGAAGTTTTTTTGAATTTTGGGTTTACTTGATAAGGATGTTATATGAAGGTCTTGCACGTCGTTGTGGAAGGAGGTGGTATACATGTATACCAACCAAGCAAAAAAACTAAATTTGCACTATGCGCAGTCTACGTTATTTTTCATTTTATTCGGTAATCACTATATGTACACACGTACGGTAGTCTCGATTATCAGATCACCAAAAATTTATACCCTGTTTGGATGTATTAAACGTTCTGATTATAGTATGCAGGAAATAAGTTTTTTTATAACTGAAAATATGTTTTAATCGTGCAAAATGCTCTTAATCACACTAGTTTTAATTAAATTTTTAATTGAATTACTGAGAAACGCCAGTTGCTTAGATGCAGGCAGCTCTACTGTATTAAAAAAATTAAGGAGGGAAAATTGAGACTGAATTTAACAATTTCAAAAGAAAAATAAAAAATATAATACACTTGTCAAATATTGACTGATTTTTTAATTATATTCAAATAATTCTGTAGATATAAATTTTTGTTTCTTTATTTTAAACGTCTCCGTTACACGCTTGTACTCTGGTAAAGGATAATATGTTTTTTTATTGTGTATCTTTTCCTGTATTTTGTAATTGTATTTTTTCAATATGTGTTGTATTTTAAAGAAAAGTAAAAAAAAATACTTATTCTGATAATAAAATGAATGTGTTTGTTAAATCTATTTGAATTATTAGCCAATTCAACAAGGGATTATGGGATATATTTAGTGCTTACTTGTGAAATGGGCAGCTGTAACTGTGCCGGATGCACAATTGTGGTCTGACCGTTGACCGGCGACGCAGTCAGTATCTTCCTTCCATCGTTGGTCACCTGCAGCTGCTGCTTCTGGTGCCCCCCGACCACCTGGTTGACCGTGGTCACCGTCAGCGTGGGCAGGCCCTTCTGCTGCTGCTGGTGGTGCACCTGCTTCTGTCCCCCGCCGCCCAGAGTATGCACCTGGAAGGGGGTCGTTATGATCTGTGGCCTGCTCGTGGGGGAGGGACTACTGCCATTATTGTTGATGTTGTTGTTAGCTAGGGGCGGAGTGCGATCCAGACTGGGATAGATGGTGGTCGAGTTCACTTGCGGTTGGATGTTTAACACCTGAAATTTTGTAATAAAATGTTGGTATTAATGAAGATGAAACCTATATTAATAGTAAATGTTTCTGTTTTCATAGAATGACCATCCAGAAGTGGAAATGGGTAGGGTTTGTCCAAAATAGGGCTGTTGCTGATGCACATTTTTTCACATCAGCTGATGCTAATTTTTATATTTGTCATCAGCTGATGCTGATTTTACTTTTGACATCAGCTGATGCTAATTTTTACCTTTGACATCAGCTGATGCTAATTTTTACCTTTGACATCAGCTGATGTTAATTTTTATATATCTCATCAGCTGATGCTAATTTTCACATTCGTCATCTGCGGATGCTGATTGTTACCTTTGACATCTTAATTTATAATCTTCTTATAAAATCGGGTAAAAAGTGAATTTATTTGCAAAAGTTGCACAATTTTCCTTGGAATTGAAATAAAAGATTATGTTTTAATAACTTTTTGATTTTAATAAAAAAACACAAATACAAAACATGTCATAAATCCTGCATCCTCTGCGGTTGTGTCACAATTCAAACATCAGCATCAACCAATGCGGAATCTGATAGTAAACGAGTGGGTTGTGGCCAACGCTATACACCTCTCTGCCAAGTCACTCCACAAAGTATTCAAATTTTGAATAGAAATTATCAGTATTTTCATAATGAGGTTGTTAAATTATTTTTGATTTAAATATTTTATTATGTAAACTTGATAATTCTTCAATGCCATTTTGTAAATGTAACGTGCCTTTTTAGCAATTTGATAATAAAAATAGCAAATTTTAAGTTTCCTGAGCATGGGGTCACTTTGTGAAATATTTAACAGTTAAAAAAATTCAGAAGCATTGATCAGACAGCCTTCCGTACATACACAGATACAGTGAGATGAAACTTTCATAATACAATCTCAGCATGATACTAGTTGATATTCTGCAATAAAAAAAAAAAAACAAAAATTGTGAATTTGTTACTTCCTACTATATCCCCTTGGGTTAGTGAGAAGTAAAAAGATGCTGAAGTTCCGCAGATGCTGATGTTTATAACAACCCTATTCCAAACCACAGACACCAGGCAAGTTGGAGTGGCTGGAGACGGTTGGATGCGTCCTGCTTAGGATAGGGATTTGTGGAGGTCTTTGTCCAATACTGGACGACAGAGGTTTAACATGAATGATACATAAATAGATGGTATACCTGATGTACGCTGTTCAATGTTGGCCTGATGGACTTTGTTGAGAGGTCTAATGATGTTGGCACTGAAGTCACAATACCTGGAGGTGATGGTGATAACCGATGATGCTCAGAAAGAGACATGGACAACTGCAAAGAATATTAATATATCAAATACAAATTAAGGTATACATTAAATATAAATAAAGGTTTATGAAATAAAAATTAAGGTATACATTAAATACAAATAGATGTTTATGAAATACAAATTAAGGTATACATTAAATACAAAAAAAGGATTATGAAATACAAATTAAGGTATACATTAAATACAAATAAAGGTTTATGAAATAAAAATTAAGGTATACATTAAATACAAATAAAGGTTTATGAAATACAAATTAAGGTATACATTAAATACAAAAAAAGGATTATGAAATACAAATTAAGGTATACATTAAATACAAATAAAGGATTATGAAATACAAATTAAGGTATACATTAAATACATATAAATATATATGAAATGTAAATAAAGGCATACATTAAATACAAATAAAGGTATATAAAATGTAAATAGAGGTATACTTTAAATACAAATAAAGGTATATGAAATGTAAATATAGGTATACATTATATACAAATAAAGATTGAAAATAAATTTGTTGTTAATTTGTTAAGTACAAATTACATGATAAAAAACATATCAAAGGTATAAATTAAATTCAACTAAGGGACTGAGTAGTCATTGTATGAAACCAATTAACCTTTTGACGACGAGCGTCACATATACATGACAGCTGATTCTATGTAAAATACGAGTATCATCTCAAGATGCTGCGGGGGTACTGCGGGGGGTAAATTAAGACAAATCAGGAAATATATGGAATACGAAAAATGGGTTACATTATTAACGTATAAAAAATACATAAAGAATGTTTGTTATACTAACAGATGAACTGGATCCAGGGGAAGCCATGATAAGTGGACTAACTCTGGATGTCACCATTACTTCTTCTCCTTCGCTCAATGGATCCCCATCTGTAAATGATACTTCTATCATTACCTATTTAATTATATATGACAAAAAGAGGCAAATTGTTATTGGGTTGCGTAAAAATATAAAATAAAATAATTATACTTCAGAGCCCTCGGAGTGATCTTGTATCACTAAAAAGCGATACAAGATGCCACAGACCAATAATTAATCTATAGATATGACAAAAGCAAAATTCCTTTGCTCACACCGCCACCAAAATTTGGTGGCAATCAATATAACGTATTTGAATATTTTCGGAATGGTTCGAAATGAAAATCGAAACAGAAATCAACACTAATATCAAAAAGTATATGTTGTTGACAAAGGGATTTAGATTTAAAAAAAAAAACAAATACTTGTACTGCAATATAAATGTGTCATTAATATCCAATTTATATTTAAAAATTGAATATGTTTGGAAAACCCCCGTTCCACCTGTCATTGTGTACCAATCCCCTGGCCTTAGTCGTAGATTATGTCAACTCTGTATTTTCTTTACTCTGTTTATTATGCAGTGAGGTAATATAAAAAAAAACAAAATTTCAGTAACATCTGCAAATCTTATTTTTCATGTGCGTCTCCTAAAGGATTTTGGCGACAATAACATCATGAGCCTACGCCAACCTAAAGAGTGAAGCGCATCCAGAATCCTGAACCACTGCCTGAGATTGTTAAGCCACAATTTTTTCCTCCAAACTAACAGGTGCTGTGTCAAATAAATATTTAACACGCACCCAATAACAAGTTGCCACATTCTGGAGACTTACAATATTAATCGTCTCACAGATCCAGACTGAAAACACAATTTTAAAAACTGTATCTCCACTGGGTATCGAACCTGGGACCCTTGGATCAGCAGTCAGATACCTAATCAACTGAGCCACGAAGGTCAGTTGTAGAAGAGCATATTTATCACTGCGGAATATGTGGCCAAAGTACGCAGCTTTGCATCTCTTGACAGTGGTCAGCAACTCCCTGTTTCTACCTCAAATTTTTATGTATAATTTGACTGTGCATTCTTAATACTGGCTATCTGGATGAGAGATTAAATAACGCACCATGGTTGGATGGCAGGTGTAGTCTGGGAGGTGGCGTGATGGGAGATCCCCTCCTGAGGGCAGCCAGCCTCTGCTGCGAGGCGATCTTCTCTCGAGCCAGCCTCTCCATCTCGTGTTCGCATTCTCTCTCGCGACGCTTTAACAACTGACAACAACAGAGGACGTAAAATAAATAAATCAATAAAAAAACTAAGTAAACGGCAGAAAGGGGCCCATCTACTAATATGCCCACGAATGAAGATGACATGCAGCACATGTGACCTAAAAACAGGGAACGACGAGGCTATATCCGTCGCTGCTTACTGTAGTGGTAAGGTCTGAGGTAAGGACCCACAAAGTAACTAATAAAATAAAAATAGATAGAAATTTAATGTATGTAGATGTCAAGTGCCATCTTGTGACATTAAAATATTTTTTGTATTATCATGTAATGATGTATTCATTTAAGTGTTTAAAATTGTAATAATGTGTTTCTTTATTATGTTTAAAACTGTAATAATGTGTTTCTTTATTATGTTTAAATTGTAATAATGTGTTTCTTTATCTTGTTTAAAACTGTAATAATGTGTTTCTTTATTATGTTTAAATTGTAATAATGTGTTTCTTTATCTTGTTTAAAACTGTAATAATGTGTTTCTTTATTATGTTTAAATTGTAATAAAGTGTTTCTTTATTATGTTTAAATTGTAATAAAGTGTTTCTTTATTATGTTTAAAACTGTAATAATGTGTTTCTTTATTATGTTTAAAATTGTAATAATGTGTTTCTTTATTATGTTTAAAACTGTAATAATGTGTTTCTTTATTATGTTTAAAATTGTAATAATGTGTTTCTTTATTATGTTTAAAACTGTAATAATGTGTTTCTTTATTATGTAATTGTGATAATGTGTTTTTTTATTATGTTTAAAATGGTAATAATGTATTTTTTATGTTTCAAACTGTAATTTGTATTCATTTTTAGCGTCTTTAGTATACTTTTATGCAATATTTATAATTCTTCATTTCTTTTACAATGAATAAATAAATATAAAATTAAAAAAAAAATGCAAGCAAATGTTTTTTTAATTTTTCCAATTAACGATACATACATAGACAGAGAGAACCGAATGCCATATTTTTCTACATTGGCACACATTCACGCCTCATTATCATTCATGTATCATCTCATATGTGTTTGTCTGGCGTTTACGCTTCTATTATTTTTTTCTTTCAGAATATCATTCACATAAGTGCGTGCCATAAGGGCGGCCTCGTCCTCTCATTTCATTCCTGTTCCTCTGTGTGGACGAACCATCTCACAAACCACTTATGTACTTTTAATCTTAATTTGTATAAAATATCTTTCTTTACCTTATGTACTTGCCTTGTTTCTTAATAAATAGCTACTTATACTCGGGCATCATTATGATGGTCTTTATGATATTTGGACTCTCCCGAAATTATTGACAGCTAAGAAGTGTGGGGGAGTCCACAAAAATTCAAAACATGGAAAAGACTATCATTTGGTACCATTTTTATAAATATCACATCCTATGAAAAGTATACCTGTTTAAAAAGAACTTCAATATTGAAAAAGTTATCCTTAAAAAACATGCACCGAACAATTAATAAAATTAATCATAATAATAAAGAAAAGATAAGAGTATGAAATAAGACAAAAAAAAAGATGTAATATTCACCTGAATATATCTAATGGCAGAGTCTAGTATAGACAAGTTGGAGGATTTCTTGTCATCGGGTGATGCAGGCAACTGTCGCTTGAGCAACTCAAAGCACTCCTTGAGGTGTGCCCTTCTGTTCTTCTCAAGTTTATTGTGGACCTCTCTGGTGCCAGCCGCTCGACCACCACCGGACCTGAATATATAAACACAAATCAAAACATTGTAGCTTCCGTTGTTTATGAACTAATTTCTCACTAGATGGCGTTAGAAAAAGGTTTGTTTCTGTGGTATACGGCTTTGCCGTATTACACATAGATATACATAGGTGTGTATATTCTACATATATTCCCGAAGAGACAGTATCTCTTCACGAAACGAACAGTCTGAAGTCAGTCTGATATTGGTACCCATACAATATACACGCTGTCAGTGATTAAAATATATATGATACTTATAAACTTGAAATATGTAATAATTAAATTTAATGATATTTGAATAAACTGTAATTTAAGATCAATTGTGCCTAATTTAAATACACCACAGTTTCATAGATGGCTGTGTATCCGTCTTATTTTCAAGTTATAGGAAAATACCACACCATTGATTCAAACCTTTAAAACAGGCTTGGCTTACTTCATATAGTATATATTTGTAAAATTAAATAAATAAATTAAAATTTGAAAATTCATACAAAAAATGATATGAATTTTTTTAAGAGAGGTATGGGGCGACCATAGTTCAGATGGACGGATGATATCAAACAATCATGACATGTTCTGAATGCAGACTGGACAGGTCAGGGGGGCAAGTCTGGTCCAACCAGCGAAATCAAAACCCTCACGATTACCCATATCATGGATATAATTATAATATGGGGTTCTATAATATCATTAGATGTCAGAACTCCGTATGATAATTATATTCATGATATGGGTAATCACGAGGGTTTTGATTTCGCCGATTGGACCAGACTTGCCCCCCAGGACAATATGGAGGCAAATGGAGGAGGTTTTCGTCCAGGAGTGGACGTGAAAAGGCTGAGGAAAAAGAATTAAATATCTAGGAATAATATAACTTCTACAACACTGTACTCTCAAGATGCCAATATAAGAAACATTTTGTATGGGACAGTCCAGAATTTGCAAGCAAAATACACCAACTTAGAGGCTTCGCATTATATATGCTCTATATTTTGATGAACTCAGAATTTGGAGTAGAACATTGTGCTTTTTGTGCGCGTATCTCCCCCTTTATAACTTTTGTTCCGCTTGATGCACAGAATATTTTAAGCCTACAACACTTCATACTCATTCCATAGAATATTTTAAGCCTACAACACTTCATACTCATTCCATAGAATATTTTAAGCCTACAACACTTCATACTCATTCCATAGAATATTTTAAGCCTACGACACTTTTATACTCAGAATTTTGAATTTCTGTTCCAGTCAGGGGTTATCAACATTTGAATTTTTATTTTATTTTTAGCTTTTAAACTGACCCGTTGCTGTTGCTCCTGGCCCTGGGCTGGTCGTGGTCCAGGACTTGCAGCGCTGATGGAATCTGGTGATGGATGAGGGGGTGAGTCAGGGGGAGCTGGGGCTGCTGTGCCGGGGGTGGGATGGCGATGGGAGCGCTGGGGGGCGGCGCCCGAGCTGCGAGGCCGTTGCGCGGCACACACGGCGGACATGGTTCTTCCTCTGAAAAAAAAAGAAAAAAAAAACATTAGACAAATTTTTCGACGGTAAAAACACTCGATCATTACTCGCTGATTCTGTGACGTCGGGGTTTAAAAATGGAACAATATGAATTTCGTTTCATGCGAAGTTGACTAGATCTTAGAATATACCACAGCTCGCTCTACCAAGGTCGGATATGAGTTGACATTAAAGCGAAAATTTTCATCATAAAATATAATAAGTAATATTAAAAATCATGCAACTACGTAAATAATACGTTGACATTTTTTTTTTAAACTATTTTATTCATAGCAACTAGCTCACGCGAGTCGCTATCATAATTAAATACCAACCAAACCGAGAATTATATGGGATGCAATAAAATACGACGGCGAAATAATAATATGCGAAATAATAATCTCAATTCCCCTTAATGTTTGGTTAAGTTTAAATAGAAAACCATGGGGTTAGGCGTAATGTGCATACAAAATTTGACACGGAGAGAACCAATAAAGTCAGCAATAGTGAAGCCAATTCCAAACATTCGGCGCAGGCCCAAATGCCAAACCCTAAGAATTGGCTTCCAAATATCAGAAAAACCGTATTTTTTTTCATATAACTTCATTCAGAAAGAAACTCAAAATGCACCCTTTTCGCAAATCTTACCAGAGCCAAAATAGCGCTATTTTTTAAGCACTATAATTTAATTTTCTTTTAGTTTCGGCTAAATCATCAAATACAACATTTGGTCGGAGCTTTGCAAGGAGGCGTGTGAAGGATCTGTTTGGCATCGCACAGGACAGAGTTTCTCCCAAGTCATCGTCAACGTCTCGTAGGGAGGACTCGACAGGACACACGAAGAAGAAGAAGGTTAGAGTTTTCAGTAAAGGCCAAAAACAACAACTCATAGTACAGTATCTAAATGTTCTTGTTAAATTAGATAGAATATTTATCGTGTTTGACTGGGCTGGGCCTAAGGCAAAAACATTTTTAACTGTCGTAAACATAAATGTGGACTATAACGGCGAGCAACAGTCACATCGTGGCAGACGTATCGCAGAAATTTGCTCTGGATATTCAGATAATGGGAGCGATAAACGAACGGAGCTGATAAAAAAAACGCTTTATATCCAACTGAATGGAAACTTTCTTCAATAAGCAGCCGGCCGAATCTGCACAAATCCAGTTATCGCGAAAGATTAAATGCGTATATTTGACTACATTTCATAACCCACCTACGTTAATAAAACGTTTGTCAAATGTAAACAGTGGATTGATTTTGATTAACATTGTTTCCTGTAATCGAGTTCAATATTTTTTGCTCAGTTTTGTTGATCGTTAAGTAATTTTTGTTCAGTTTTATGGATCACTTCTTATCAGTTTGTTGATCGTTTTTTTTGTTCAGTTTCGTTGATCGGTGTGTTATTTTTTGTTCAGTTTTGTTGATCGGTATGTTATTTTTTGTTCAGTTTTGCTGGTCGCTTTTTTATCAGATTTGTTGAACATTGTTTTTTCGTTCAGTTTTGTTGATCGTTATGTTTGTTTGCTCAGTTTTGTTGATGGTTATGTTTTGCTTGCTCAGTTTTGATTATCGTTATGCTCGTTTTACTCCGCGAAACAAAGTTGTTTTCAATTGTCAAGAGAAGATGCTCTTCATATAAAGGTATCAAGAAAGTTTTGTACGAATCAATGCTGAAATAAGTACAAATAATAAGAGATGGTGATTTGATAGTACTAAGAAACACATAGGTAGGGATATTGATTTGAAAAATATTGATAAAGAAGCAAGTGTATATAAAAAAAAATCAGAAAGATTTGGACTATGGGAAATGAATATATCATGTCATGCAATCGTCTTAAGGACCTCATTTCTACAGCGTTAATTTTAATTTCACGCGTCTTCTGCCTTCTATGTCCATGTTTAGAAATAATTTTATTTCGAAATTCTAGTTTTCGGTTGAATCTTTCTTCTCTTTTCTCAGTATAATACCCATAGGAATGGAAAGAATGACAGTAAATCTGGTTGACAGTGCATTCAAGTTGAATCAAGAATGACAGTTCCACGCGCTGCGCCTACTTCTCATACCTACACAAGGTATCGGCGGACACGTTCATATTATACCATCACACACAGCCAGACACATACACAATACATCAGTCATACCTGGTCGGCATTGGGAGTAGCGGGGGTGCTTGGCAGTCACGTGGTCAGGCGAGGCGTTGGGAGGACAAGGACGTCTTACGACCCGCGGCGGGCGGCGTGAAAGGATATAATATAATATATATACATAGGTAGGTACATATGAATAAACCGGTCGTCGGTCCGAGTTGCCGCACGAGGCCGGCCGGCCATTGAGGCAGACATCCTCGAAGCCTTCAAAGGTAATACACACCGCACAAACCAAGGACACAAAGAATCAACGATCTGTTTCGGCATCGATCCGAACCGTTTGGAGGAAAACGTTAACGAGTGTGGGACTCTAATACCTGCTAGTAGGTACCTGGTTATAGCCAATTTCTTCAGTGGTTTCAGGGGCTCTTAGCAGGCGATTTTACAAAAATTCCATACGATCCTTTAGTAAAATTTTCGAAACTAAAAATCGATTGCTATAGTGCCGCTGTTCTGATCAAGATTTTACACGGTATTCTCGATTCTCTGTACTGAAAAGCACAGCTAGCACAGTTAAGTTCGAGTAATCTTTTAAAAGGGATATTTACTGTAAAATCGTGCGCTTTCATAGCTATATTATTTACTGAAAACAATTGTTCAGTAACAAGTATGATGACACCACTAAACTTCGATAAGAGTTTGTTAGTGCGAGATATTTTGATGCCATCATGAATCGTAATATTGGTACAATGTGCAAAAAAAAAAATGTTAAAATTTCGTAACTGGAAACCAGATAAAATACTCGAGTAAAATTTGTCGGTGACAGAGCGGTAAGCGCGCTGAGCTAGTAATCCAGTGTTCGCGAGTTCGAATCCTGCCTAGACCGATTTCGTTAACCTAAGCACAAGCATTTATTTGCTTATTTTAGGAAACGTAGGAAGATGTATATGTACTTGTTTAACAAGGACATATTCATTTTTTTATATAAAAAAATCTCAGATGCAATAGACCTCTTCGTAAGCTTAAGTATATACTGTATATGTGACGGTGTATGAGTTAAGTCTTGATAAATTTGACCAATGATATTATTTTTACTCCTCATTACCTCAAGGAGATATAGTGAGGAATTATGAATTCGAAATTTTTAAGGTTATTTCTTTTTTATTGCAATTAGTATCATGCTGAGATTGCATTCTGAAAAATTCAACACAATGTAGGTATCTGCATGTTTACTCTGGTTTATCGATTATAGACTAAAGTCCCTAAAGTCCTCATTCGATTCTTTACAAATTTTGCAAATTTGTATATCTAATACTCGCTTAGACCCAATTAGATTTTGAAGGATATCTGAATAGTGCTTTTCATTTTTTGTCACTGTCGAATATTTCAATGTGACCCAAAGCTCATCTCAAATTTGTTATTTTTATTTTTAAATTGGTAAAAAGGCACATCACTTTCATAAAATGGCATTGAAGAATTATCAAGTTTTCGTAATAAAATATTTAAATCAAAAATAATTTAGCAAACTCATTTCATGAAAATTCTGAAAATATTCCATACATATTATACATAATTTAAAGACTATGTGGAGTGACTTGATAGTGAGGAATATAACGTTGGCCACAACCCACTCGTATAAGAGGGAGATGCTAAATATTTTTTACTTGTACAACAAAAATACAACGCTATCTTTAATGTATTGTAGTGAGAGGCGGTAATAAAGTATGTTATATAGGAGTAGTGAAAGCATAATAAATTTTACGACTTTGACGTATTTTTGGCAAACGAAAATTATTTCGTTGAGTGTTCAAATTTCCAATCATATAAAGAGTAATTACCTACACATAAATTGTATTCGTTCAATTTTATACAGTCGTTCTTTTACGCAGTCCAAACATCAGCGAGGCCCAACAATAGTAGAAGAAATTCTGCCATCTATAGACGGATAGCCACCAGGTAGACTTATTAGAGATGGAATGTCAATGACGAGAGTAAGATGAAGGAGGCAAAGAAGGCGCTACTGGAGAGATTAAAATGAAGGAGGCAAAGAAGGCGCTAGTGGAGAGACTAAAATGAAGGAGGCAAAGAAGGCGCTAGTGGAGAGACTAAAATGAAGGAGGCAAAGAAGACGCTAGTGGAGAGACTAAAATGAAGGAGGCAAAGAAGACGCTAGTGGAGAGACTAAAATGAAGGAGGCAAAGAAGACGCTAGTGGAGAGACTAAAATGAAGGAGGCAAAGAAGGCGCTAGTGGAGAGACTTAAATGAAGGAGGCAAAGAAGGCGCTACTGGAGAGATTAAAATGAAGGAGGCAAAGAAGACGCTAGTGGAGAGACTAAAATGAAGGAGGCAAAGAAGACGCTAGTGGAGAGACTAAAATGAAGGAGGCAAAGAAGGCGCTAGTGGAGAGACTTAAATGAAGGAGGCAAAGAAGGCGCTACTGGAGAGATTAAAATGAAGGAGGCAAAGAAGGCGCTAGTGGAGAGACTAAAATGAAGGAGGCAAAGAAGGCGCTAGTGGAGAGACTAAAATGAAGGAGGCAAAGAAGGCGCTACTAGAGAGACTAAAATGAAGGAGGCAAAGAAGGCGCTACTGGAGAGACTTAAATGAAGGAGGCAAAGAAGGTGCTACTTGAAAGACCACGCAGAAGGAATGAATCTAGAAAGGCTCCCCAAAAATGCAACTTGTGAATGGGAAATAATCAAAGGGTTTGACAACCAATAGTATGATCACCAAGAGATGGGAGTGAAATTTAGACACCATTCGAGTATCAGGACTGAATTCCTGTAAAAACAGATCATAGGTATATCGAAATAAGAACGACATCCACCACCATATAAGAAGGATATGCACCGCGTTATAGATTTGCAAAAGCGATATTTTTGGGTGAAACTGCTTACCAGCCTTTGTGTTGGTTCATTTTGTGAGGATCACGAAACAACAAAACAAAATTAAACTATTGTATCTATGGAATTGTGGGTGTTTTCTGTTGCGTGATGATGTCCATGTTTGACACAAACGCCAGCTAATAAAACAACGCCTACACACGGCTGAGATGAAAAACAGTACCTTCATTTCTGAGTCACGTTTAAAGTAAGGCAATTCCAAGTTAAAAATTATTCATTTTAAACTGTCGTTTGTACTTTGTATCACGAACTCGGAATATACCTACATCAGCGATGCTCTTTGCCAATAATTTCCACTTTCTAAGAACGCAGCAATTACTCTCGGGTAAATTATAATGCTGAATGGCTCATGTAATTACGAAATCAAGACACATTTATTTAATTCCGTCTACTTCTATTTCAAGAGTTGTATCTTGTTTGTAAATTTCTATTTCAGTTTCAACCAAAGTGGTCGATGCAAAACCATATAATGTTTTCAAATTAATTTAGATAATTTGACGACTGGCGAGTGAAGATCCGTGATAATACAGATTGAATACACAATAGTTTTAGTACTCCCGATAGCTGATTTCCAACGCAAGTTTAAATAATTCTTATCAAATTTGTTCAAACCAGCTTTATCCCGATACTCTGAAAACATATTCCTGATTATATCTGGATTAGCAGCAGTGGTCATTTTTGCACGATATTTCCAATAAAATATCGTCTAACCAACGAATAAAAATTTACGCGGCGACTTAACACAGTCGTCAAATAATATTTGCCTGTTCTCGAAACAGAGTATAAACACGTTACATTGTATCGTTTTGACATAGCGGAGCGATGCTCTGCTCCTACACTGATGCCACTTGTCGGCCATAATGCGCCTCGGTATAATGTGTACATGGGTTTTCCGTCTGGGGTCATTGTTGCTATAGAGTAGCTATTTATTCCAACATAATATATGTATGTATAAAAATATGGTAAAGTAGGTACTGGTTGCAAGACTGCGTGCGACGTGCGTCACCGCTGCTCCACACAGCCAATGAGATAAGCATACCAAAACAACTCGAAACAGCTCAACTGCATACGATATTATTATTATAACTATATATGGAGACGAGGTGAACGCAACGAGTACCCATACACTAAGATAAGCATTCCATTTTATCGTCTGCCCTTGCCTGCGTGTGGATTGTATATACACTCTGCATAAAAACAAGGCGGTGATTTGTGATTATCATAATCGTGGCTGATTAGCGCTGAAAGCCATCTACTTTGGATTGAGTGTGAGTGTGTAAGACACGGAGACGTTCTATGGCCTTGATTAGCTACAGTGAGCTGACAGACTTGGAGAGTCACGAGATGGTACCAATACAGATACAACAGTAATAAACGGACACTTCATACGTATTTGTTCAAAGAAACCAGTAAATTGCTTTACAGACAAGACTCAAATGCAGATATAAATGCCTGGGTGTTCATTTTTGTATGGGATTTTATGCCGTGACAGCCAGAGGATTTTGTGTTGTTTAAGCATAAACAGCAAAGATAAAATGATGTAGAATTATATATCTGTTTTTAACTGGTTAACTCGACAACTTTCGCGAGAACTCAAAGCAATATGTAATTATTGATTAACTTCAGTTATAATTGATGTTTACTCAAAAGTCTTGATTTTAGCTTATAATTATTTGGAAGCTTAACATCCTTTGTACCCACTATGATTTGATGTTTATATAATATAAGAAAAACATAGGCTAATTATAAAGATTCTGTGAGAAAAGTTAAAGAAGTAAGGAGATTCTAGGAAAGGGAAGGTTTGGTAAGAACTGGGGAATGAATAAAGAAGATTCTGATGTATACATTATGGTTTAATTATATTTTTCTAACCAATGTTCGATAAGAGCGTATGTTAAACTTAAACCAGTAATAGAGACACTTAGAACATGAGTGATTGCAGTCTCCGGTTCAAACTTATGGAGCTGTTCCAGGGGACAGTTTCTCTATTCAATCCATTTTTACTTATTACCTAGAGTTTCACTTCAGCCACTAAGAGTCCAACAGCCACTGAAGGCTCCATCTGACACATTGAACAGGTATACATAATGAAAATTACATAGAAGAGATTCTTTCACAATATCCCAAACGCTAAGTGAGATATTTGTATCTTTGTATCGGATCACGTTTTAAGATATCACAATGACGGAACATAGTTCACGAGAATAAAAAGAAAACCTATGAGTTAAGTTCCAAGAAAATGACAAATTGAAAAAAAAACGTAGTCAGCATTTATTACAAGAACAATGAGAACGGAATATTGTAAATATATTCGAAAAATAGCAATTTGAAAGAACCCAATGTCATTTGCAAATTTTACAAAAAAATAAAAACAGATATTTCATAATGTTATTGAAATGATCTACACGGGTAATGCCACAGTCGTTTGTCTCCTGTGCTGTAGTCCTGGGTACTATTCCCAGTAAGGGATAAATATAGGATTTGAAATAATTTCTCGCGCGATTGTTGCATCACTGGGCTGGAAAAACTGGTTAGTCGGATGAAATGAATGCCAATTTTGTTGCCGAAATATAAAAAAACGAGATTTTTTTGTTTATTTATTGAAAAATATTTCTCCGATCCAATATTTTTAGTTCTTGTTTGTTTTCGAAATGATTAGGAAAATGTTATAAGACTCCAGTCTAATATACCTGATTCAGACTGCGTTAATTTTAACATAACGATTTAACTGTCGTTAAACTCTGTCGACATACATTTTCAAGGGAGAATCTAGGCGACAAAACTAAAACAAGTAAATCTACATGACTGAAAGACTTTAGATTTACATTAAACCAATACTAGTTGGAGGCGGTTGTTGGGACATAATTACGTGTGCCCGACAAATTAGTATAATTATGATAATAGTTATTTATGAATAATATATTATAGATAGGTTGTAGTTACAGCACACTATGATGCGACGCAGCGGAATGGCTGGAGTTGATGCACGACGCGACGTCGAAATAAATACCCGCTAGTATCAGGGTTGCCACATACGTTTCGGCAAACGTACCTACTACTTTTCCGTGAGTGCAGCGTCCGGTATCGGATATTCTATATTTTATCACACGGAAAGAAAAGAATTTCGCAGACTTCACACTCCACTCCAATAAAACTTTTGTCTTCTTCGTCTCTTCGTCTTTTATCCTCTTCAAGATGTCCGCTTTTCGGATAAATATTTCATACACAACACAGACAAAAAAATTAAAATTACAGTTTTTGTTACGTACCTACATTTCGCAATCATAAAAATACTGTAAGATTGAAATTATACCATATGTAATTCCCTTTCCTCTCTCTCTCGCCCCCTCCCCTTCCTTTTCACTCACCGTGACAACTTGTCAATTTCAGTGTGTGTCAATTTCACTCTACGTTGAAAAATTTTATCTAACGGCCGTAATACCAAGGAAACCTATTCTTTGTACATTATTGACCTAATTGTGACTTGTTTCATGAGCAAATATGAATCACCAGTGAACTTTGAAAAAGTTAAAAAAGTGAGTCTCCTTTCCATCAGATTCCATTACTTTCTCCGTGTTGTATTAATGAAATATTATATTTCAAATTGATCACCGAAACAGTTTTATTAAATATATATATTTCTCAGTGCGCTATTTTGAAACATTCAAATGTGGCTGTCCAAAACCGATAACGAAGATTTCTCAGTCATGGTCATCTTTTTTATTCTGATCTTCTCAGTCTTACCAAACACAAGTTTCGCTCAACATAAATATATATTTACGATGAAGTGGTAGATGATATTTTACCAACTAGCTACCGATTTGAAAGCAAAGTTCTGTTTTTTTATGTGTATAATGTTTACACATGCTTTTTCGCTTGTAAATGTGTATATTCAAAGTTTTTTGTAAACATTTATCAAGATAAAGTTGTTTCTACACAAACGTAAAATAAAATCAAAAAGAATACGTATAAATTGTCTTATACTGCTTCCTGACATTAAGGTAATTTAAAGCTTATCTTAAGATCAAGACAATAAATATGTTTTCATATGTGATACTTTTATAATTAATAAATTAATAATGTAGGTAATCGTAACTAATTTAATCTTAAAAATGCTAGTTAAATGCGACTCTGTGGTAAAGTTCTGCGAAAACGGCGCTATACAAATTGCTCAACGGTATGAAGAAAAAGTCTAAAACAACTTGATACTTCAAAAGGATTTTTCAGCAGGACACATTTCAACATAATTTCATTTGACTTCATACTTCTGAGCGAGGCGGTGTTTGACTATCTGAAGAAGAATAACTTCAATGTCAGAGAAGCAGTACTGTGCAAGTACAGTACTCACCCAATGATGTAATTTATTTATTTTCTTTGGGAAGCTACAGCTCATTTACAGTTTAATGATACAAAATTATTTTTATATTGTAAGAGCCAAAAAAAGCATTCCATCAACATAATATAAAAAAACAAATAACAGTTTACAAGCCAAAAATATTTCATGCACACACATTCATACACACCCTCACACACACACCCTCATACACACACACACACATACATACATAAGTACACATATATACACACATATACAACAACTAGGGAAGGGAAGAAAAATGAGAGAAGAGAGACTAGGAGGACAGGACAGAGGGATATTGGTTGCGCATCACCTTCAGAACATCATGTCTAAATCTGTAATATTTCGCGCTGAATATGTCTATCTCAGCTGAGAATGTATTGTTATATTGGCTGCATATGCGTGTAATTGTTGAATTTTTCCTGATATTCGTTCTACTTGTTGGAATATGAAGTAATTGAGGTCTACGAACCATTCTACCTGGAACATGGATACCTACTAGGTTGACAAGTTCAGGCGAGTCAAAGGAAAAATAAATAAAAAAAACAATAATCTGGCAACCCTACCATGCATAGAGGCAGTAGCGGTCGGAGGAGTGTGGCCCAGACAACGGCCTTGACGATCCACGTGTAGTGAAAGAGAGAGATATATACCTACACGATGTACAGGCGTAATGTGAATGTATGTTGTATGAATATTGCACTAGTGTGTGTGAGTTGTATATAAGGATACATCATTATAAATTATACAGTCAATGTGTTGTACCGGAAAGCGATCGCTGCTGTCTGCTTTGAGCGGGCAATGGCGATGCTTTTTTGGGAGGTCACGCTACTCGGATTTTATAAATTGTACATGTTAGGAATAAATTAACATTATTTAAAGATTCGAAAGACACAGAATAAAAACTATGTCATCTACAATAGTAAGTGTCATTGGTTAAGTAAAATTGGGAAGAGGTTGCATGGATTAAGGAGAATCTGAAAAGCCGCATGAAATAGGTAACACTCAGACTGGGTGACTCCAAGCAAGGGATCTGGGTGTTATCATTAACAGTCAGCTCTCATTCATTCCACACATTGATAACATTGTGAACAAGAGCTTTAGGAATTTGGGCTTTATACTCAGATATACGAAATCATTTAAACGCACAAGTTCCCTTAGTCTTCTTTAAAATGCCTTTGTTAGAAGCCACCTAAAGTTCGCTTCAACTGTGTGGCCCAACTACAACATACATATGAACCGTATCGAAAAAATCCAATAGAAGTTTGTCAAATCTCTTAATTTCCGTGATTAAATATACAATTACACTTATGTCCAATCCTTAAGGGAGCAAAAATAACTTCCTATATATAATTTGGTCCATAGTCCTTATCTTGTTGAACGAATTCCTTTTAAAACATCACGTCACAACAATATGTTATTTTACAGTTTTATTCAACGCTGCTGTAACAACTACAATAATCTTTGCTCTCAATCCGATCTACATATTTAATTTGTCACTACAGGTACTAAAGCATATTCTTAATGCAACTACAAGCATCGGTTAGGGAAATTATCCTATTTAATCCTTTCAGTTCTTTTCCCATTTTTCTAACGATAATTCTAAATCGCATTCCTTCAGAATGTGTAGTATGGATTATTGTGTGGATCTCAAAGACACTATTTCTTCTTATTTTTGTGCTAAGCCAGGTCCCCCCAACGACGGCTACCACTCTAGCGTAGGCACCTCTGTTTTGAGCTAACCGGAACAGCTCTTCCACTTTGTGAACTCCGGTTCATTCCCATACAAAAACACGTAGAGGAAAAAATAAAAAGATATTTCATACGTAAAAGAAACATTAATATGATTTTTACGAAGATTTTTTTTTAAATTCAAGTGTTTGTAGCAATTTGACACGAAAATGTTTTTTTTACACCAAACTGTAAATACAGTTTTGTAATTTCCTTTTGCCTTTCATATAAATTAAAACACTTTATACGTATATTTTCTGAATATTTGCTGTGTGGCACCGGCTTAGAATAGGGCTTCCACGATTTTCTATTATCATTGTTTTTGATTGTCCAGTAAGAGCCAGGTAAAAGAAAATAACGGCAGGTCTTTTGTGGAACATTTTCAGAATTAAATTTGTGAAATATTACAAACAATTTAATCAATTACAATTAACTTCATTCAAATAAAACAAAGTTAATTGCAACAAATAATAACAACCTAAACAAGAATGATAATATTTTAGTTGGACCTTATTACTAAAAAATGTTACTCAAGATTGCAATATAGAAAGAAGATAACTATCATTAAATATACAAGCTTTATGATAAAACTGATTGGAAAACGATGTATAATTACAAAATTTTACCTTATAATTCAGGTCAAATTATAACTATCATCAATTTCGAAATAGCTTTACATAAAAAATACGGAGATCAACGAATAAAATTAAAGCATCAGTAAAAAACAACTAGTTAATAACTACCACTTACAAAAAAAACTTACACGTGTAAATGTTTTCATCTCATTAGATTTGCATAATATGTATTATATAATATGTATTTTTGTATTATAGCAGGTCAAACACATGTGCACCCAGTGAATACAAATGTTTAGGTGTTGGGTATAACAGCCCACAGATATTGACCACATGTTGGACGGATTTTGACCGACGACGACCACTATGGAATGCAGCCATCGACACCCCATAATACATAAGTATACCCACGAATACCTACTTAGCCTTAAATACAACACAAAAAATCTACAGCAAAATATTATTGACATAACCCGGAATGCAAATTTACAAAAGAAATTCATTAAACGACAGCGAGGATGCCGTGGAGGAAAACATAAGAAAACACTCTCTTTGGAACAACATACCATGCAAAATATAATCAAACCACTTACATCATCTCTTCAATCAAAAATCGACCACCCATTGTCAAAGCGCCATGGAGTGCCCATTCCCAGAAGAGTGGCCATCGGACACTGGAATGCGCGGTCCCTAAACAACAAAGCGGAGGATATCGTGGATGTTATCCGTCAAAACAAGCTCAACGTTTTGTGTGTAACAGAAACATGGCACGATGACCATAACACCGTGTCACTGAAAAGGCTTCACTCTCAGGGTCTCATCGTCGTCGAGGAAGCCAGACAGCGAAAACAACATACCAACACACTCAAGACGAATCACGGAGGAATCGCCTTAATTGGAACACAAGGATTACGTATCGCCAAAATCCCAATAGGAGAATTCCAGAGCTTCGAGTGTTTAGGATGTCGGATATCTTCTGGCAGTTCCTATTTCATCATCATCACCATATATAGACCTGGATCAAAACCTGTGACAGATTTATTTTTTAATGAACTCTCTCTTCTATTAGGAAAAACTATATTAATTAACACGCAACATATTTATATAACGGGAGATTTTAACATTCACTTGGAGCAATATACTAACCCAATCAGAGTCAGATTCATTGATATACTAACATCCTTTGGACTAGCACAATACATTCAAAAACCGACACATGACGCCGGGGGAATACTCGATTTGTTAATATGCAGAGCTGGCAACGAGGAGCTAGACCCACAAATAACTGACATTGGTCTATCAGATCACCGACTTATTTACACGACAATCAACCTTACCCCACATCCACCAGAATATCACACCATAAAATCTCGAGCATGGAGAAATTTCAATATTAAAAACTTTAAACTCGAACTTCAACAGTCTCCTCTATGTAACCTGGATCAACTTGAAACTCTCACAATTGACGAACTGACCGTTTGCTACGACAATACACTGACAGACCTTTTAAATAAACATGCTCCTGAACAAACGACAAGACGACAAATTCGAATTTCAGACAAGTGGTTCGACCAGGAATGCAGAAATGCAAAAAGAGAAATGAGAAGACAAGAGAGAGCTTTTAAAAAACAAAAAACAGTCGATAGACATAAATGGATAGAGGCCCAGAATAACTACAGACACGTTATTAAAACAAAGAAAAACGCTTACTGGACGGAAAAAATCAACTCTGAACGAGGCGACCCCCAACGCATGTGGAGATCCCTCAATTCTGTCTTGGGACAGTCGACACAACTGCCAACTATAGACCTGTCTCCCAATGACGTTTCTAATTTTTTCCATAACAAAATACAAAATATTCTCAATAATACAACCTCTTCTGATGCACCATCTTACGAAGCAAACAATAAAGCAAAAATTAGCTCATTCGATGAGACTAATACAGCTGAAATTCAAAAGATCATCCAAAACTCAATATCCAAAAACTGCTCTCTCGACCCCATTCCAACATGGCTCCTAAAAAAGTGTTCTCACGAACTGTCTCCTTTCATAACTAAGATATGTAACATCTCCCTGAATTCTGGCGTTGTACCAAACCTCTTCAAGAAGGCCTTAGTCACTCCAATATTAAAAAAGACATCTCTCGACCCTGGTGATTTAAATAACTACAGGCCAGTATCCAACTTATCTTTCTTGTCGAAATTACTAGAGAAAATCGTCGCTTCACGCATCAACTATTTTATCGAATCACAAGATATGTTCGCCACCCACCAGTCTGCATACAGAAAGCACCACTCCACAGAAACGGGTCTCCTTCGATTACTTTCAGATGTAATCCTAGCAACAGAAACAGGCAATCTAGTTCTTCTTTCATTCCTGGATATGAGCGCAGCCTTTGACACAGTCGACCATCCGTTTCTTCTAAACAGACTGAACATATCCTACGGATTTCAGGGTAAAGCCCACTTGTGGCTGAAATCCTATTTACAAAATCGCTCTCAAAGCATAACTATAAATAAAGAAAAGTCTTCCCCTTCAAAGGTGATGACAGGTGTTCCCCAGGGCTCCGTGCTTGGCCCGCTACTTTTCACGCTATACACAAAAGACATCTTTAATATAGTAAAATCTCACGGTCTTCTCGCACATTGCTACGCTGACGACTGGCAGCTGTACTTTTACTCGACTCCAAGTGAATCTTTGCTTCTAAAAGACAAAATTTGTCTATGTATCGGAGAAATAGAGCGGTGGATGTCCTCTAATAAACTAAAATTAAATCCAACTAAAACCGAATTTCTCTGGACGGCCACACGCCGCCGGCAACATCACATAGACAACACTCCCATCTCAGTCGCAGACACTGACATTACTCCAAAATCCACAGTTAAACTTCTCGGAATACATCTCGATTCCAGCCTGAGCCTCAAAAAACAAATAAACAACACAACATCTTCTGCTTTCTACCACCTACGACGTATAAAATCCATCAGACGAAATATTCCCGTAGAAGCAACGAAATCTTTAGTAAACTCATTCGTTATTTCTCGCTTAGACTACTGTAATGGCATCTACGCAAACCTCCCAAAACTCGAGCTAAACAAACTTCAATCCGTCTTCAACGCAGCGGCCAGGCTTATCACCGGAGCTGCAAAATTCTCTCACATCTCTCACCATCTTCGAAACCTCCACTGGTTGAAAGTCCCAGAGAGAGTCAAGTTCAAACTATGTTTGCTGACATTCAAAGCAATCCATGGCATTGCTCCCACTTATCTAACAGAGCTCTGCATCCCTTTTACTGCAAACGACCGACAAGTAACACTCCGGTCAGCCACCACAACCATGGCCGGCAAGTTAACTGAAATCAATAGAGTTAACACCACAAATTTTGGCGATCGTGCTTTTGCGGTGGCTGGCCCAGCTTCGTGGAATAAACTACCACCTCATCTGAGACGAATTGACAACCTTGACCAATTCAAAATACACCTCAAAACTCATCTATTCCGCGAGTCTCACGACATAAAATAACAATAAACTCAAAGCGCCCTTGAGGTGAGGTTATCACAAAAACGGCGCTATACAAATCATCCCATTATTATTATTATTATTATTATAGCCTAATTTAAGTTACGTCACAAACAGCGTCATTTTGTAAAATAAAATACTCATGAGTGGTAAGTACTTGATACTATAGCGACAGGGAATTGGATCTTGTTGCTGGAAATACTAAAGATGATATTGGAAATGTTAAGAAATTCCGTGTCTTTGGAAATTGAGAATATTGTTAGTGTTATAGAATATTTCATTGGAAATGTTAATCAATCACGTGTCTTTGGAATTTGAGAATATTTTTTTTTTAATTTATTTGAAAAAATGGGCAACGTACAATAATATTTTTTTAAACAAATATAATAAATAAGAATAGCAACATAAGTAATTGTAACTTAATCAGCCCACCTTTGATTTCATGGTGCATTGTACTAACTACTGGTAACAAAAAAAAATATTATTCCTGTCTAACGTGGCTCCTGAAAAGAGTCCTGGACATACAGAATATGTCCACGGACCTGATCTTTTCAAAATTATTATACTTGGTAAGGCATCGGTACAATGGCGAATTTTGAGCGGCATTAGTGTTTTTTTTTGTCTAAAAAGAACGTTTAGGTGTGTCTTGTTCGTCTGTTTGGTATGTTGAAGTTAATAATTTTCAGAAGGTCTGTACAGTCAATATTGAAGTTTATTATGTCATAAAGGTACATTAAGTCTGAGGTCCTTCGTCTTGTTTGTAAAGTCTGCAATTCATGTTTGTAGTTATTACCAAATTTGTACTTCATATGTTTCAAAATTTTTTGTTGTATTCGTTCTATACTGTTAATATAAATATTATATTGTGGATTCCAGATGACTGATGCATGCTCCGATTGACTTCTAACAATTGTGTAATATAGTAAGATAAATGTTTTCACTTGTGTGAATGGTTTGCATACTCTCATCAGGAATCCCAACATTTTATAAGCTTTCAGTGTAATTGTGTCAATGTGTTTGTCAAATAAAAGTTTACTGTCCAGTTGTATACCTAAGTCTCTACAGTCTGATTTCTTATCAATCGCCTCCCTATTGATTGTGTATGTGTATTGTTTTGTACTCTTTTTCCTAGAGAATGTAATGGAGTGACATTTTTTTACATTTAGTAACAGTTTATTCGAGACACAATAAGAAGTTAGTCTATCATGGTCAAGTTGTAAGTCCTCACAGTCAGTAATGTCTATAACAGTTTTGTAGATTTTCATATCGTCAGCGTATAATATGTAATTACTGTTCCTGAAGCATAATTCAATGTCATGTATGTAAATATTAAATAAGAGAGGCCCCAAATGGGAACCTTGAGGTACACCCGATGGCACCTGTGTTGCAGACGATAGATGACCACCGTACTCTACTATTTGGCTTCTATTAATAAGGTATGATTTTAGCCACCTAAGAAGATCACCGTGAATACCCAAAAGTTTTAGCTTCTTAGTCAGAATGAGATGGTCCACTTTATCAAAGGCTTTTGAGTAGTCTGTATATATTGCGTCAGTTTGTCTTTTGTTATCAATTTTGTATATTGCTAGTGTTATAGAATATTTCAGTGGAAATGTTAAGCAATCACGTGTCTTTGGAATTTCTGAATATGGCCGCTGTTATAAAATATTTCATTGGAAATATTTTAAGTAATACCAATTTATTTGGAGTGTTTTTGGAAATGGAGAATACGGCTGATATTACAAAATATTTATTTGGAAACGTTAAGCAGCCATATTTCTTTCCATACTTTTTGACGTATTAATAATATTTTGTCGAACTATAAAAGATTTCGTATCCTATTTGCTCCCTGCATCTGTCAAATAATGATAATATGTCCACGAATTTCAACATGAACAGGAATAAAATAAACCAATAAGTAGACATTAAATTTGTAATTTTCACATAATTTATTTGGGTACTTGCCCGAATTCGTAAAGCAGTCCTCAAGGTTCTATTAGATTAAATAGTCATTTTTAACCAACATGCCACATTATACGAATTTGACAGAAATACATAATTTCATAAATCTAGTTATTGGTTCACGTTTTCTCCCAATTTACATAGAATATCATCGATTTAGGATACATAAATGTTTATTTCCTTTTACAGGACGATCGGTTCGGTAGATTATGCCCTAATGAGCTGATCCGTATCTGTGATTTAAAGGAATAAATTGAATATACGCTTGAAGATGGAAAAAGTAAGGCTAATTCCAATTAAAATTATACCATTGCGTAAAGAGACAATTGACATAATTAGGTGGACAGCGAAACCTAAGGTTAACGTACAAACGACACAAATTAAACTCTTGCAAGATGATAATTAGGGTAATTAATATGCAAGTAATTAAAAAGCCGCAGTTGGAAGCGGAGAAAAAATTGCTCAGTGTGCAAGTATCAATAAAATTCGTTAATTACAGTCAAATAAAAAATACCAATAATAAATGTCAAACGGACAGACACAGAGAGAACATCCGACATTAAAGACGACAAAATTAAAATTCCAGAAATGGTAAAAAATAAGTCTCGCTATTGGCAGCCACGGCAGAACTGGTGTTGCGTAACAAACGAAATACGTGACTGGAATCGTGTAAAAAATAATTAGCCTATTAAAATTGTAGTAGGTACCTAATGGTCCAATATCCTAACTGGAGTAAAAATGTCGATGCTCAAAAACATACCAGACATTTATGTAGAATACTAATTTATTTAAATTTGAATAAAATGTTGATATTAACCGGTGTAAAATCGTTATAGAAATATAAATAATTAAATGCCATAGATGACAAACATAAAAATTAAAATATCTGTAATATTGTTTGACTTCATTTATGCGGAGTAGGAATAGTAGGGGACTGAGAAGACTACCTTGGGGTACGCTAGACACAAAAAGTGACATAACTGTGATATCGCTTAACGAGTTCAAAACAATTTTCTGCGATCCTTCAACGAATATGCTAGAAATTATTGAATACGTATGTAAAAATCAATTTTTTTTTATTTATAACTTTCTTAACTTTTACCGTTTTTATTTTTTAAATATTAATCAATGCATACTTTTTCTACTGGTTCACTTAACATCGAGACATTTCTGTCCCATAAGACACTTAAATGGCACGAATCACCCTCAATTCGGATGATTTGCCGAACACAAAAAAAAATCTCAGTACCCTTCTCTCAAATCTTGCTTAACTCTCTTTTTAGGTCGTGAATGTTAGTCTAAATTACACAGGATGTATTCTAGAGTGCGTTGTACGACATGTCTTAATGGCACGAATTCACTTCGATGCAGGTTAAGTGCATAAAACACGGACAACTCATCGTCTTTAAAGTACATGAAAAACGTCAGCAATATCAGACACGATACCACAATATGGCGAATGAATACATTATAATAATCGAGAACGTGACAAATTCAACAGATCCCACGGTTATGACTATATCAAATTTGAATATTTAATCAATAAAATTGTAGGTAGGTGGTAAATTTCTTTTGCGGCTATCCGAGAAACGTGTCGATTCGCACAGAGCTCAACGACCTTTGCGAATGTGCAAGGGGCCGTTACGTGCTATACCGGCCATCGGCGAAATAAAAAAAAAAACACTGTCCGGCCGAACTATTTTCTATGCGTGATACACACAAAACATCGTGATGTGCACCGCACACCTACTTTGTTGGCTCCTATGAAGAGCACACGTGTACCGAAAACGAGGGAGCAGAAATAGACGCCACGAGAGACGAAGCGCCAAATATTTATTACATCATTTCGAATGAGAAAG
This sequence comes from Molanna angustata, assembly GCA_963576475.1. Lineage (NCBI taxonomy): Eukaryota > Metazoa > Arthropoda > Insecta > Trichoptera > Molannidae > Molanna > Molanna angustata. Next base: position 20,153,460 of record OY754984.1, on the reverse strand, counting down.
CTTCGGCCGGAAGATCCATGTCCGAAGAAATCGGAAAAATGAATGATGTGAGTTGAATGAAACAGTTTGACAGGCAGACAATCTCGAGTCAGCTATATTTTGCCAACTCCTCCAACAATTTAGCAACGTTCAACAAGATCAGTACAAGAAATCTTGTTGTTGAATGAACAATTGAAATTGCTGTTGGTGCTGCTTGATTAAAAAATAAACTCCACGCATCAATGCACAATTGAAAATGCTCTTGGATCAAAAAATCTAACTACGGAATTCCAATTTAAACGTGATAATGATATTCAAGATCCAGCAAAATCCGAAGTGATATCAAAAGTGGATTCAACTCAATTGATACTACGATTAAGTACGAGCTGCAGTTAGCACTAACATGAAACAACAGGTAATTGCTAGAGTATATAAAAGGCAAAAGGATAAATTTAGATTATCAAAAAACTTTGAAATGATAAAAACGCATTCCAAGAAGTCAATGATAAATAGACACGTACAAAAAGCCGACTGGCAGCGAACCCGTCGCCACGAGACAGATAAGTAAAAAAGGTATCCATAAAAGGAAAGAGCCAAAGAACGACTTTGTACCAAAAGATTGTGGTGGTGTAGGTATTCAGCGGGCATCGTGACCCATAATTGGTTACGATTCGTGTAGTCATTATCATTATTGACCGTGTTGTGTGATTCGACGGCGGCGGCGGAGGCGGATTTCAATTGTTTCTCTTTCGCAACATTGTTTTTAGTGCAATAAAAAAAACAGCCGACTCGTCGTCACGCGCTATTGCAGAGACAACAAATGTTATTTTTTATTGATTCGTAATTAAACTCGTGGCAACACCGATCTTGTCGTTTTAAACAAAGCCCCGTCTTTGCCCCGCCATCAACTAAAATTTGACACATGCCGCTGACCAAACAATGGCTTCGACACTCTTCAGGGAATCAGAAGCGAATCGTCGCTATCAGCAGTCAAGAGATAAGGAATCTTATTGTATGTTATCTTGGTGCAGGTTATTGGGCAAGTGAAGATGTTTGATCTGCGACATTTTGCGAGTTTTTTTTAAAGAATGAATGCGTCCTTGTAACAGGTAGTTATTTTCCATCCTGATTTAGGAAACTTCAGTTAGCAAGCGTATATTTTAATATGATGTGACATTTTGGTACATTCTCTTGTTACTTATCTGTAATCTGGTATTTTACTAGACTTATATTTTTGGTTCAACGTTTCAGACAATCACTGTTTCAGATTCCAGGAGATAGTAGACACAGTATAACAACGTTGACTCTTGAAAACAATTTATCGAATATGTAGATCGTATTGAACGGCAATATTAGATAACTACGTGATGCGTATAGAGAGAAGGGAAAATATTGCACCTACCTTGGCAGCCTTCTTCCTTCGTCTTGTGTAGTGTCTTCACGGAGGGCACTACACCAACCTCTATGACACAACACTGAATTACACTTTAAAACTTCCTCTGAACACGGTTCAGGAATTCAAAATAGCGCACGGCGCGTAGTTTCGATGATTGATGCGAAAAGGTAGAAAATATGTATATTTTCTCTTGAGTCGACTATATAACTTTCTGTCACAGTGCAATGCGTTCACACACGACGAGAGAGTAATGACGATTGTTTTTGTTCCTATGTAGGTAACAATATTTCAGGGATCGGAAAAGGTTGGAAGTGTTGCCACATTTACCGAACATCCTCCCCTCCGAAGAGGCCTGGTATGTATACCACGGCTCTTCTAAAACTATATGACAAACACATAACGAAATATAAAAAAAATACATAAATTTGGAGACATATAGCAAACAAATCCCCAAACTTAATGGTCATGTGAAGGTACGACCTTCATACAAGCAAAAAAAATAAGATAAGCAAAAAAATAAGATAAACAAAAAAGGTAAAAAAAAGTATACCTAACTAACACAAAATAAAGGAAAACTTAAACTTTACAAATCATTGTCATTTTGACAAGGAAGTGGGCATAGCTTCGAAACTGGTCTCATCAAGATACCACTAGGTGTCTTTAATTCAACCACACGAGTGACTCCGTCCTGAGAGGAGACAAGCTTCGATATTCTACCCAATCGCCACTGCAAGGGTGGCATGTTGTCCTCTCGTATGACAACAAGATCTCCGACATTTGGAGGAATCGTGGCCTTAAGCCATTTAGATCTCTGCTGGAGAGTATGCAGGTACTCTCGCTGCCACCTGTTCCAGAATGATTGGGAAATCGACTTAATTAATTGGTAACGTGTAAGTCTAGAAACGTGCACGTCATCCATACGTTTTTCAGGAACGGCTACAAGAGGTTGACCTATTAAAAAATGGCCTGGAGTTAGTACATTCCACTCTGAGGCGTCCTCCGACAGAGACGTTAAAGGTCTTGAATTCATGACTGCCTCTACTTCCGCACAAACCGTCATGAACTCTTCTAAAGTTAATATCTGCTCTCGAATTACTCTCTTCAGTAAGGTTTTAGCCACCTTGATTCCGGCTTCAAACAATCCTCCGCTGTTTGGGTAACTTGGAGCATTAAAATGCCAAGTGATACCACGCTGGCTGGCTTTGTTTGACAATACCTCCTGCACTGCTGAACTTGAGAGGTACTTATCAACTTCATTGAGATGTCTGCTACTCCCTACATAATTTGTGCCGCAATCTGATCGAATAAACGTCGGAAGTCCTCTACGGGATGAGAACCTCGAGAAGGCTGCAAGAAATCCCTCAGTTGAGAGGTCCGACACAACTTCTAGATGGACTGCCTTCGTGGCCAGACAGACAAATATGCATAAGTAGGCCTTAAAGGTTTTAGAGTTTCTTATTTTATTTGCTCGCATAGTAAAGGGACCACCATAATCTGTGGCGACTCGTTCGAAGACCCGACCGACTCGAACACGGTCCGATGGGAGGTCTGCCATCTGAGGGCACACCGACTTGGGGTTTACCTTAAAACACGTGACGCACTTATGAATACGACTACGTATTACACGCCGAGCAGAAACAATCCAAAACTGCTGTTGTAAAATAGCATTCAGCGCATTGGGACCGATATGGCAATGTACCTTATGATAGTTGTCTACAATCAGATTAGTTAAGTGAGAAGATTTAGGGAGAAGAATGGGAAATTTAGAATTATATGGAAGAGTAGAATGTCTCAGTCTCCCTCCAACTCGTATCATACCTTCGCTATCCAGGAAGGGAAATAATTTTTGCAAGTGTTTCACGGAGCAGGGACGGCCATTCCTCAACTTGTCTATCTGTTCAGAAAACGCAATTAATTGTTCCCATTTAATAAGTTTGAAGAGTGATAATTTTAACTCCTCTACAGAAAGAGGACCGGTACATTTTTTAAATTTGTGACGACAATTATTGATAAATCTTATGCAGTAAGCTGTAGTTCGTTGCAGTCGTTGCAAGGAACTGAATTTAATAACAAAAGACTCCTCCATGTCTGCACATAGAGCAATCAACTTGGTCTCACGGAGACCAGGGAGTTTGTGTGAGTCTAAAGACTCTCTCTTTTGGCACGGCCAAGTTTCGAAAGAGTCCTTTAGCCATGGTGGATGCCACCACAATTCATGATCCAATAATACAGAGGGATATGCACCCCTAGATGAAATGTCAGCGCAGTTTAATTTTGATGGTACATATCTCCATGTGATATGGGCCGTAGAACTTAAAATCTGGGAAACACGGTTTCCTTCGTAGATTTGTAGTAAGTGAGGCGGGGTTTGGAGCCACGACAGGCAAATAGTGGAGTCTGACCAACAAATTACATTTTCAATTTTGATTCTACCAAGGAATGACGAAACGCAAAAATTTATTAAACGTGTTAACAACAATGCAGCATTTAATTCTAGTCTAGGGATAGTCATCTTCGTGCGCACAGGGGCTACCTTTGACTTAGCCGCCAAGAGGCTGACATTCACCTGACCCTCATTGTTCACGGTTCTAAGATACACGACTGCAGCATATCCACAGAGTGAACCATCGCAAAATCCATGTATGGATACTTCAGTTAAACCCTCGTGAAATGCTTGTCTTGGAATATTAAATCTCTCAATAACACTTAAATCAGCTACAAAATTCTTCCATTCTTTGACAATTTCTTGAGGCGGAATGTCATCCCAAGAAGTGTGCAACAACCATAATTTCTGAATGATTAATTTTGCCTTGAACGTTATAGGAGAGATCCAACCCAATGGATCGAATATTCTTGCAATAGTAGATAAAATCGCTCTCTTGGTGCATTCATCTCCGGGCACATTCACTCGATACCTAAGCACATCAGCTAATGGATCCCACTGGATCCCTAAGACCTTAATGCAAGGAGACGAGTCTGCAACGTCGAAAGATCTTGGCACTTCACAATGATCAGCTGGTACATCTTCAAGCAACTGGTTGCAATTCGATGACCATTTACGTAGCTCGAAACCTCCCATTTTTAGCAGTGAAATAAGTTCCTGCTTAAGTAGTACTGCATCCTGAAGTGTTGCAGCAGTGGTGATGATGTCATCAACAAATATTTGAGACTGTAAGACCTTCGAAGCCATAGGAAACTGAGACTCCCCAATCCTTGCGAGCTCACGGAGCACCCTCATGGAGGCATAAGGCGATGACGTCACGCCATATGTGACTGTGCACAAGGCGTAATGTCTAATAGGATCTGAAGGAGAGTCTCTCCAAAGAATCAACTGATATGGCTGATCCTTGGGATCAATCAGAATCTGACGGAACATCATTTTAATATCGCAAATTAAAGCTATTGGATGAATACGAAAGTTAAGTATGATGTCTGCAATATCGCGGTGTAATTTGGGGCCAGCATACAGACAGTCGTTGAGAGAAACTGAAGTAGATGTCTGTGCACTCGCATCAAATACTACCCTAATTTTTTTGGACTGATTTGTTGTTTTAAAAACGGCATGATGAGGTATATAATAATGCTTACCAGGTTGAGTCACACCCTTATAAAGAGTCATATGACCCAATGATAAATACTCATTCATAAAATTTGTATATTCGAATTTTAGGTTTTCATTTTGAGAAAATCGTTTTTCCAAATTTAAAAACCTACGCAGCGCGGCGTTGTAAGAATTTCCCAGTTGAGGGTGAATTTTCTTAAATGGCAGTCTAGCCATGAACCTACCGTTAGGTATTCTTTGAAGAGTTTTCATGAAAAACTCCTCACATTGATCATCTTCTGGGTTGCAAGGCATTACCTCAGGAAGATTTTCTGAGTGCCAAAAATTTTCAATTAATTTATCTAACGAAGTTTCTGAGTGGAAGGAATGTATCGCAAGATTATTGCTCAACGTGCGATGAGATGAATCATCATATGGACCACTAATAACATAGCCAAAGATGGTTCCTAATGCCGTGGGTATGCCTTCTGAGAAATGAACTGACGAGCCATCCAAAAGACTTGCATACAAATCTGCTCCCAATAGAACGTCTATTTGAGCAGGTTCATAAAAATATTCATCAGCAAGGGATAAATTTTTATATGCATTAAAAACCCTTTGAGGGACACGGGCTGATGGTATATTGTTGGTTAGGCGATTTAGTACTAGGGCCGTAGTAGAAATTAATTCACCACTGCGTTGTTTCATAGTAAGAAAAACTGAACCGCGAACCTGAGTAATATTTCCTCCCAGTGACGTCACTGGAACCTGAATTTTATTGCGCTTTAATGATAGACGCTGAATGCAACTCTCCGTTATGAAGGAGGACATTGACCCACTATCTAGCAGACACCGTACAAGATGAAAGTTCCCAAATGAATCTTTAATAGGTATGCGAGCTGTAGCAAGTATGACTTGCTTCGTTTGAGAAATTGTGCCTGAATGAATTTCGGCAGATGTAATTAACTTGTTTTGATCTGAAACTGTTTGAACAATTTGTTTGTTTTCGAAATGTAGCAAAGTATTATGTTTATGTGACTGACACAATTTACATTTTCCGGAACTCTTGCAATTTTTACTATCGTGATTTTTCATACAAGAGAAACACAGTCGATTTTCCTTTACAAAATCACGACGTGTTTTAACGTCCTGCCTTTTAAATTGTTCGCATGCGAAAATTGCATGCGCTTGATTCTTGCAGAAATGACATTTAATGTTATTAGAAGGTAGCACAGAATGGAATGTACTCTTGAATGTTTTTCCCTTTGAAAATTGCACAGAAGTAACATCTAAGACATGACATTGATCTTCCAAAAATTGTAACAGTTTGGGAAATTTTGGCATCTCATTTTTGGGCAATGTTATTTCAAATCGGCAGCGTAAATCAGAATACAATTTTCTTATTAATATATGAACCAAAATAAAGTCCCACTCATTAACATTGATATTCAAAGAAATTAACGCCTGCGAATTTTCCTTGACAATATTTAGAAAATTACGCAACTGTGATACATTTTCCACAGGCTTAACGGCGAGCAAATTCGATAAATGATTATCTGCAATTAACCTTACATTATTAAAACGTTCATTAATAAGTTTATATGCCAGATCATAGTTTTCTTCGCTTAAGGATAAGTGTTTTATCACACGTGAGGCATCATCCTTCAAGCAAGAGGACAGATAATGCATTTTTTGAATGCCATTTAACTGATTATTCGAGTGAATCAATGTATTGAATATCGAGATAAAATTGTTGAAATCTACATATGAACCATTATAGGTAGGCAACGGTATATGTGGCAGACTGATATTTTGAATTCTACTGCTTTCATTATTTTTTGATACTTGCTTATCACTACATAATTCAAAATATATTTGTTTGATTTCATAATAGTTTTCGATAAACTGATTATACCTATCACTATGTGTCTCAGAATCGAAATCAGACTTTGCCGCGGCTTCTATGAGAATATGATTCTCATAAAACTCGGATTTGATATTCTCTAAGTCAGAATAACGCACTTTAAATTTTATTATGTTCGATTCCGAGGGGTTTAATTTCGCCTGTATAGCGAAATCGAATAAACACTTTAAATTTAAAGCTGCAAGTGAACACTTAACTGTTTTGTTCGTCATTTTAAACACAGATAATATAACTCTACACAAGGAGTATATAATACTTTACACTATACATACAATATAATAATATAATATACACTTATTATTGTTATTTGTCAACATAAGATCGAGATATAGGTATCTAGATAATATTATACTGTACGGCTGTCAGTTCAATAGTAAACAACGTGAAGTTAGTTACAGATATTTGACCATAGAAAATAATTCACACTGCTCTGAACTAAGCAACTATTGCCGTTTCACAAATAAAATAATTATAAGAATAGCCACAAAAAAATAATAAATATAATTTTACCTACATAATTATGTAGTACACCGACCAAAACGAGGTTATTGTTTGCTATTGTCTTCAAATAATAAATTGATATTTCAGAATAATATTATGTATAATACTATGTTGAAATATTACAAATATAACGAAATAACACAATTTACGTGTGTTTTGTCATACAAATACGATTTGATGACGTCCGATGTGGCTGGAATTTAGGATAATAGGCTCGGAATGGACCATAGGATGGACAATTCGGATCGAAAGGACCAAAAGATGATGCGTATAGAGAGAAGGGAAAATATTGCACCTACCTTGGCAGCCTTCTTCCTTCGTCTTGTGTAGTGTCTTCACGGAGGGCACTACACCAACCTCTATGACACAACACTGAATTACACTTTAAAACTTCCTCTGAACACGGTTCAGGAATTCAAAATAGCGCACGGCGCGTAGTTTCGATGATTGATGCGAAAAGGTAGAAAATATGTATATTTTCTCTTGAGTCGACTATATAACTTTCTGTCACAGTGCAATGCGTTCACACACGACGAGAGAGTAATGACGATTGTTTTTGTTCCTATGTAGGTAACAATATTTCAGGGATCGGAAAAGGTTGGAAGTGTTGCCACATTTACCGAACACTACGAACGTTCTAATACAGACAAAGAGAGCGTTATATGTACGCTCTCGCTTCTATGAGCATTCACGTGAATTGAGCAAACAAAAAAGTTATTAAATTATAAATAAATTTAGTATGGTAAAACCAAAGTTTTGAGTTCTACTACTTTAATGACACTGACTAGTTTCGGTCTTTTATTTTACCATACCAAATTTATTTATAATTTGCAATGGAGTTTTACCAAGAATTGTCCAAAAAAAAGTTTGTTTCAAAAATCTGCCAATTCCTTGAAATTAAGAGAGATCGGTTTGTTTATTCACTAGTTGTCTGTTAAATTTTGCTCTCACGCGTGAGCAGTTACATCGACAAATTGGCAATTGAATATTCCCAACACGGCTGGGCGTGTTGGCGGACTTTATTGCGAGAGCAGACCACTTCGTAAAGATGATTTTGCGGTGGTTCGCAATGAAACGGAGCATTTGCCTACGTTCTCCACTCCCACTTTTAACTTTCGACACGGATGTGCAGCCGATTGCGTCGGATCATTTATGTAAACATGTAAACTAGATTTAAATCGACGATCAACTTTATTCACTGAGAATTGGTTTCCATACAAATTGAAGGAGTTTATAAAACATCGATGTGAAACTGAAAACTGAGTTGCGAAACTTCTAATACGACCCTTATAGGAGTAAACACGAATGTTCAGATATTATGATGATTAGATATGGTGTAAAAATCTTTGGTGATCTTGAGAGTATCATTTACGAGAAACAATGTAGGTACATAGCATAAAAGAAAGTGCTTCTTTTATCATCACGGTGCGTAGGATAATATTTTTGAATCACAATCACAGGAGAGGACTCCGACCAACAGGTCCCATTGAGTACCTACAAAATATTACAGCAAGTCAAATGACAATTGACGTTGACTGTTGTTTAAGATTGTTACTACACATTTCCAAACAAACTAAAATCTATTTTTTTTTCAATTAATTAAATTCATATTTTCCCAATCCCCTTTGTCATGCGTTATTCTTGTTTCATACTCGCCTTGTTTACATTCTCCTCGGCGAATTTTATAACAAAGATCTATTTCAATACGCATTCGCTTGTTTTATTTTCATTTTAACGCGTGTCACACAATGTCTATAACCATCTGCTTGTCGTACACGCGAAACTGGCTTCTAATTATATCATCGCATGGATAGATCACAGATACATACCGAATTTATATTTATAGCTTCTATTTATGTCTGGTACATCTGAAACACCTGTAGTGTTCATAACGCTCGTCGGATGCTTTTGGCGGTCTAATTACATGAATTATAACAACTGTTCCGAGCGTGTGGGAAATAGAGTTTCAAATTCCAACTCTAAATTCAATTGTTTTCATTGTATTAAATTGAATAATGCATTTCAAATACCGAAACATGATGCATACAAGTCAAAACGTACAATTTCTGACATCAAATTGGAATATAATTAAAGGACACAATAAAGAGAGATTGGATATATGGATTAAAGATAGGAAGGTCGACAAAGAAGTGATGATCAAATGGACCCGGGTTCAAATCCTATCGATAATTTCATCATGAACGGTTTATTGTCGAACGGAATTTTTTCACAACTAAAAAGTATTTCTAGGACCAGAGAAACAATAATTGCCAGTGAGATTATTTTCTTCCAACCAAAAAATGTTTCTAAGACCAGAGAAACAATAATGGCCAGAGATTATATTCTCTGCTGGGAATTTAACACGGAAATCTGATACAAAAGTAAAACGACTGTGTCATGACGGTCGACTGTAATAAATAAATTAACACTGATATTATACTACAAAGACAATCTAGGGAAAAATGAACTTTCAACAAAATATAAGTACCCAATTGTGTCAACGCTCTGATACGTTGAAGAGTTCTTAACATTAAATGAACGCAAAACACAAAGACGTGAGAAAAACTCAAAATACAAGACAATGAAGTTTTTTTCCATACACGGTTCAACGACCGTAACGCCGAATGAGATGCAAAGAAAAATATCATTCGAGACATCAAGTGAGTTTTGCAAATGAATCCATTGTTCGCAAAACATACCTACCGTGTTTCCGCAGAGTTTTGTTCAAATCACCATAAAACACGCAAAACATCAAATTGAGCGAGGACATAGAATAATAAAAATTACGAGGTTTATTTTACAGAACTAATAATATTTCGTAAAATGTACATGGAAAATGTTTTTAAACGGAAACCAATAATACTCATTGGAATTGAACACTATGAATTTCGATACTCAGAACGCCAAAAGATGTATTGAAGTTAGGTTAAAATTGGTTAAAAAATTGTATGAAGCGTGTGTGCTGCCGATTACTAGATATTAGAAACAGTAACTCTGCCTAAACTGAATGCTGATAACTGCGTGCCACTCAAAGAGGAGAGAACTGTGGAAAGAACCATGCTGGGTATGCCACTAAGATATAAAATAAGAAATGTAACGGCGAGAGAAAGATCAAGTTCTCTGAAATGGAAATTGGTGGAATACGTAGCCAGAGGCTCGGACGATAAGTGGACAAAGAGCGTGCTGGCTTGGAGACCTTGTACGACAGAGGTGTGGGGGGACCGCATCTGGATGATACACGACACGACAATATGCTGGCACGTCCTGGATGCAAACTGCACAGGACAGAACAACGTGGAGTCAAATGGAGGAGACCTTCGTTCAAGAGTGGACGGAATAGGCTGAATGAGAAAGTTAAAAATTCTCCTCTGCTGGTGATTGATCTCAAGTTGCCCGTACAGAAGCCAAACGACTAACCATTTTGCTACGGTAGTCGACGAATGGAACACAAAAACCTTGTGATAATATTATGTGAAATTGTCAAAACAAGTGTAGGAATAAAAACATAGAACAATATTAAACTTAGAAAATCAAAAGTCTTACTTAAAAGCCTCCGACTAAGCAGTTCCTGCAACTAATCTACCAATTTATTACTTTCCTTTTAGGTGCCATCATAAACACTAACAGCTTTATTTTTGTAAAAAAACAGTAAGAGAGAACAAGAAATCCATCTCCGGACAAGCTGAAATCGTTCTATTTTCTCCTTTCACAAAGCCACTAAGTTTCAACTAATGGAAATAATGGCTCTGCCTTTTCCTATGAGGCCTTAAGGTATATTATGAAACATGTATCTATAGAACCGTCAACACGATAAATACATTTGGATACAGAAAAGTCTACAAATAGAAACAAACAATTTAATGAACTTAATAAATATTACTATAATGATGGAAATAAAAAATATATTTAAACGATACACGTGTTTGTATGGGCCATTAATAAAACTAGAAACAGAAAAACACTTAAAAGTGATACATGGAGCGATAATTAGCATAAATAACGTTGGTCTCGATACAACTCGGGTTTACAACACGTGCTGTATTTTTTTGAACGGCGGCGCTCATCTCATCAACGAGGACTTCTGACTTGTTGACAATCTCGAAGCGAATTTGAAACGATTATAAGCTTTGAAGAGTTTTTTTAAGCCAATATATTATCATCTCTAAAAACAATTACTTCGCACAAGATTTTCTTTTCTTTGAAAAATGTAATATTATGAGAGGTGTGTTTATCGTTTTGTTTTATTTATATTCTTAGGTTTTATATTCAATTACACAAAATTAACTTTTTGATTTGAGTAACATGGGTTGGTTGGAAGATATTTATGGTAATAACCCGGCTTTGTGTACTTTGTTTTGCAAAATTGAATAAATAAATATTTTTAGTGTGACATAACAAAAAACAAGTAGAATTACATATCATAGTTTTCAATATCGACACGAAGTATATTTTCAATACCAACATATTTAAGAGCTTGCCCCAAACTTCATTGGATTTAATTCGAATAATAAGATCAAACTAACATGCAAAAAAATTATTTTTCCTTCTTTAAGTTTTACTTCTTAATTCTTTTTCACCGTTATATTTTCTTTTATAGTCCTTTTGTTTTTGATATTACTTTTATTTAGTTTTTTTAATACTTATTGTTTTACCTTTTGTTTAAAATCTAATCTAATTTATTTATATTATTCATTCATATTTACTAGTTTATATTATTATATCATAGAAACCAACTGATATGGTTAATGAGATGTTGAAATTTGAAACCATAAATGTTGGAAAATAAAAAAAATGTAATTCAATTGGAAAATCAGCTCTAATTCTTAGCTCTAACTCTTGCTGCTGCCCTAAATCAGCTCTAATTCTTCACTTCGATCTCCATTTGCTGCTACCCTAAAAAGTAGCAATAATTATGATTCTTCAAATTCCCGGGGAGAAGGACTAACATATCCATCCTAAAGGAGCTAAAGATAGATGATAGATTATCCGCCATATGCCTTACGTAATGAGAATAGTCTTGAGAAGCTGGTTGTCGTGGGTGGGGTTGAAGGTAGAAGGGGAAGAGGGAGATGCCCCACAAGATGGACGGCGATGTGTCGGGAGAAATGGAGGACAAAAATACACAACATCATGATGACAAGGAGAAATGATGGTCACGACACTCAATAGATGAGAAATATGACACTGATGATGATGATAATATCCAAAATAACTTTGTTTTCCTTAAAAAGTGATCATTGTTCTCTAAACTGGTCGACGTCAGTCCTCAAAGTGGTTTAAACAAAGTAATTTTTGAAATTATAAATAAAGATAATTTCGCACCAATTCTGAAAATTGAATCTCAGGAAAAGGCACATAGCAATAACAGGACACAGTCCAAGAAGAAGCAGAAAAAAAACGAAGCAGAGGAATAAATATTATCATCGCGATCGCATGACAGTGTGTGTGGACATTGCGAAAAGCACCAGGAATTTCAGAATCTTACTGGATTGGATGACTGTGTAGGCACATTGCGCATTGTATTAGGTGGGTGTTTTTTTATAAGTCAGTTGTCCGATTTCGCCATGAAAATTCCACGTTGCGGTTCGTGATGGACGGCCATCGTGACTCACAGCGTCATGTGACGAAACTGGTCACGAGGCGGCTCGAGCGGCGATTGGAATACCGAGTGTATCGTTGTTAACATTGGTGGGGATGCCCATAGAGTTTGTTGCTACTTGGAACTCGATATCAATGCATATACGTGCGCATGTACAAGAAGTTAGCACAAACAGTAAACAAAAACCATAATAGAATACTGATCAACGATTCAGATAATCCATCCGACTGTCCAATGGCATGACATCAACTGAAACAAATAACGGACAAAAATAACCAGAAAAAATAACTTCCTTAAAGCATATCCTTATTATAGCTGTTCTTAAACGATGATGCACAATTTAGATATTGCACGAAATCGAATTTTAAACAGAGTCGATTAAAACGACAAAGAATCTTACAATTGTATGTAATCAAATAACTGATTTAGGTCCCAAGAAGGTTTATTTCCTTTCACAGGACGACCCTAAGATGGAGTTCTACAACATAGAAAAAAGTGACATAAAATTACTTAAAAATTGTGAAAACATTACTTCCCACTATTCCACATAAGTGGAGACTGTGGAGAGTGAGAAACTTTTGAGATCGAATAAAGTTTATAGCAACAATTTCAAAAGTATTATTATGAATTGGAATATGAACACGCAACGAAAAAACGTCATTTGGTATAAATATTTATGATTGCAATAAACCTGGAACAGCATTGAATGACATCGATGTACTTAATGTAGAAGTGTGTACCACACGCAACTCTTAAAATGTTACAATAGTACGTGCTCCATCCATCCTTCATATCATTCATAGCCAAACATTATTACGCGATGGATTCAGAGATATGTGATTCATTTTATGTGTGGTTTTCCACAAGGCTCTCTGGTTGGCCCGATTTATTTTATCGTAAAACACGACATGAGATATACACATAACTTTATAGATCTCATCTTAAATCATACAAAGTAGGTATGTAACCTTTAATCAAATCGCAGATATTTTTCGTCTTATAATAACTAGTAAATTCATGTCCAGCGTCAGAAAACTATATATATATATATATATATATATATATATATATATATATATATATATATATATATATATATATATATATATATATATATATATATATATATATATATATATATATATATATATATATATATATATATATATATATATATATATATATATATATATATATATATATATATATATATATATATATATATATATATATATATATATATATATATATATATATATATATATATATATATATATATATATATATATATATATATATATATATATATATATATATATATATATATATATATATATATATATATATATATATATATATATATATATATATATATATATATATATATATATATATATATATATATATATATATATATACTAACGACAATCTCATCAGTCGTAAAGGAACAGTGCCAACGATTCAATACAAAGGTCCAAGAAAACAGTCGAGTTGCGCCCCACGGAACTCCAAGTGTCTCCAAGACACACTTAAATTATGTCACATATTATGTCAAATATCTTTAACACCAGCTTTTGTCTAATGACTTAATAATTTATGTGCGACTAAGTATCATTAGTAAATTTAATTATCATTGAAAAAATTGTGCAAATAAAATAAACTATTTGATATTCAGCAGTTTCACTTGATTCCGGACAATAAAACGCTGAGGTCACTTATCCGTACGTTGATAATTAATATAAATAAGTGAGCCGGAGAAATAAAAGATTACAAGACTTAACATGAGCCAACAAAAGAATTATTGTAGATACACGACTCAAAAAAATACACTATGAAACAATATTTATTTGTTTACTTGTTGTAAATGTAAATGTATTGTTCACTGGCTTATATACATTCAGAAATTTCTTCAAACCAGCCAGATACAAAGTGGTATAATAGACACCGATACAGGTGTTCTTCTTTTTCTCATCCTTCTCTCCTATTTGTTTTGGGGTCGGATCTTGTTTTTTTCCATGACTTTCTATCATGTTCCATCGTTTCGTCCAATTATGGGTTTCTCAACTCCATCTCCATATCACTCCACCATGTGGCTCTGAGTTGACTACTAGGGTAGACATAGATACAGGTGTTAACAGATAAGTATATGGTTAAGTCAAATTTTGAATATATGAAGTGAGTTAAACGACATAATACCCAAACATAATTGAAACCAAAGAAGAAAAACGCTCAAATGCTCAGAGGAACTAGCATCTTTGGTCGTCCATCTTCCACTCATTCGTAATAGTCACTAGTTTTACTCCGTCGCAACACCCATTCACAATAAAAATTCAACGTACACAAATCGGTCGATTCTCGAAATCCTTTATTAACAAAGCAGTCCGACTGTGGGACGATCTTCTGAATTATATGTCTCAACCTTCTTACAACCCTGTTTTTTTTTATCCGAATAAATATTTCCACACTGCAAACCCTCTCCAACGCTACATAATAGAATAAGCCATTCGGCGAGCATTTGAGTGAAGGCGCCATCTTCAAACATGATGCCAAGAAAGAAGTAGAGATAACTAATATCGGCATATCGAAACCAGATTCACGACAAATTTTTGATCCAAAAGATCGTAACACGCACACACACACACACAAATAAATGAATAAACGAAAATGAACCTCGAAATTTAGCATACAAATAAAAATGACTTAATAGTGAAAGAGGAATAACAAGTAATAATATACAACTCAAAATTGAACGTGGGTATTGTTATGATGATCATGTATTATTTTTAGTCTCGTGTATCTATTTCGGTCTTTTTCAACTATTTTTTTAATGTGTGCGAAGTATACAATACATCACATTATTTTTTTTTTACAGAGACAACGCAACTGGCTGGCGGCACGGCGCGGCGGCGGCGCGCGTGGTCTCGTAACATGAGTTATAAAAAGCGTGCCAAAATGACAAATCCATCCAAATTATAAATTAATTGAGTGTCATTAAGTAATAAAATAAATATGTACCTATATACATATATTATATTCAATCTTTCAATGATTCTTATTTACCGACGTCCATTATGGCTTATTAGGCCATATTCTGATTTATTCAATAATCTTTATTAAACCAAGAACGTCGTGAAGTAAATTTTTGAATCAGGAAAAAAATCAATTTAATTGAACAAAACACATTAGCTGGTAAAATTGCAATTAAAGAAACGTTCGACCGTCACTCAGACAAAATCATCGAAGGCCGTAATTAAAATGGCGAGATAATTTCTAAAAAAAATCATTACATAGGTATGAGATTGTAAATAACACGGATCGAATAATGATTATTAGAAAATAAATATACAGCAAAAATCACAAATGTAAAGAAAAAATGACCTCGATGATTAAACATAAATTTCACAGAAAAAGCAAACATTAAATATTTCTCAAAATTATAAAAATAAATAAGTTCGAAAAACTATCATATTTTCCTACGAGAAACTGGAAAATCAGGCGCACGCATGTCCTACGACCTGTCATCTACTGATCTGCGTGATCATTTTATCCTCTTTTACAGCTTTCACTGATAATACCAGTAATCAATATTTTTAAAGCTAAATAAATTGGTGCAATATACAAGCTAAAATGAAATTATGGCGTTATTAAGTTCTGGCATCTGATGTTGCATCAAATTGAAATTTGATTATTATAAAGTGAAAACATGTATTTTTCGTAAATATGTAAAGGCATATTGAATTTTATTCAAATTATCCTCTCAAAGTTTTTGATGAAACCGTCCTTACGATAATGGATAATATTCCTTTCAACAATTACTAGATGTTGCAACTAAAATTGGGTTAAAAACTTTGAAGAAAAAAACGAATTATTGGTTGAAGAATTTTTAACAGGAGAACGATGAAATATACTCACAATGAGTATGAAGATTATATTTGTTTTATTTATTTTTAATCACACCACATTTTATAACGACAACAACAGGTAGATAACTGCTGACCAACTAGAGAATCCTGTTCTAGGGCTAGCAGTTAACAATTTTTAGTGACAATATAACAATTATGAACTTTTTTTTTTTTAACATGTCTACGTAGGGGACGCCAGCTATTAGGATTTGGGTCCATTTTACTCTTCCGAAGAAGCGCACTACGTAGCGTTGGGAGGGGTTTGCAATCTAGAAAAGAGTTTATTCATTCGGATTTTAAAAAGACCCGGGTTGTACGAAGATGGAAACACAGAATTCGGAAGATCGTTCCACAGTCGGGCTGCTGTATTAATAAAGGAGTTCGAGAAGCGACTTGTTCGTATATGTTGAAGGTCCACTGTGAATGGATGCTGCGATTGAGTGAAGCGAGTGACTCTGTTGCGAGTGGGTGGAGGAGGGACCAAAGATGCAAGTTCTTCTGAGCAATTCCCGTGGTAGTATCTATAGAATAAACTTAAAATAGTGATTGTAGACACTCTACACTAGGTAGGCAAACAATCGAATACGCTGTACTCATAATCATTACTTAAAGAAAAATCATAGCAGATAATATAAAGATCTCACACAAAACATATCATATTATTATACTCCAATATTAAGTATTGTTTTCTTACAAACTGTGTCAAATCTATTTTACGTCACAAGAATCTGCATATTATAAATAAAGTAGACCTCGTATATAATAAAACTACATAACAAAGCGGCCTCATATTAAATACAAACTGCCCAGTGCTCGCAATTTTTAAATGAGATGCTGGACACTCGACGGGCAGATGTTTTAAAATGACGAGAGACGTATTCCGTGCAGTCCAATCTCGCAATCTCAGGTACATAACAATTATTGTTGGGAATTGAAACGTGTGCGGGACAGGAAGTCGATTCGCATAAAATGAATAGACAAAATAGATGATGGACTCGACAATGATCGCCGTTTAGCGTACAATGACAGCCGACGTTTATGACACCGTGCGCGGACCTTGCGACAGAGGCCGCCAGGCCTTTCTCTCTCCGAGTCGTGATTTCCATGGGAAGTGACGATATCAATTAATCACTCTGTATCATAATGCTAATAATTAATTAACGCGAGGTTTCTCTATACGATTGTTCCTCGTATCCGTTGGTTAAACCCAACAACTGACATGAGATCGTTGTTAGACATATGACAATTAAAGGGTTCAGAATAATTGGACTTTTTATCTATGGAGCAGGTATTACGATGACCATGAAATAGGAGCGATTTTCTTTATCTACAGTACCTTTTTCTATATCTAAAGGCAATTACGAACAAATACTTCACTTTCACTAAATACATATATTGTGCTCCTTCAGTAATTTGTAACCATAATTGCAAATAAATGTTCATCGCGTCATGTCCCTCGCCGGGTAAGAAAGAATCAAAGGCTATTTTTTTCCATTTTGTTTATTTTGATACATCCATTTATGCCGTGTTCTAAACATGTTCGTCATTTGTTTCTAATGTTTTCCTGTTCTAGAATATTAAACGGTAGTGTTATTATTTACAATTCATTTTCACAGAGTATCCGCCATAAACCAAAGACAATGAAGGTGTCCCTTCGTTATTTTTTTACTAAAGACTGAGATCTCTGTGTCTTGAAAAATTCCATACATCCTTTGATTCATTCGGCACGTCTTCAGTGACAGAAAGCAGTACAGAATCAAACAGCAAATTCGCAAAGTCGACTAACGTGAAAAACGAGTAAAATTTTACGGTGACATTTGAGCATCTAGAGGATATCGCTAATCGATCGAGGTGCCGATGAGGTCGTGCTCGATCGGCCAGTTCTGCAAGTCACCATGGTCGGAGGCTACACGCGCCGTTGGTGCCCCCTGGATCCGTGTCGAAGACGCGAACATCAGCACGTAAGCCAGGCGGGCCGGCCAGCGCGCGGTGCGGACGCGATTTGGCAAAAACAAGTCCGAAATAGCGCCCGCCCGCAACAACAACAACGAGCACACACAACACTACATAATTGCAAATCGAGTTTAGCCGTGGTATGTGTGACACAAGTTAGTGAAGACGGTGCGTGCGATGCTCAATCTATACACAAATCTTCATTTCACCACAAACAGTTATGACGACAATGCTGTTTGTTATTATTATCATCGTGGTCTGCTTCAGGCGGAAAACCACGTGATGCAACACGAGACAAATCCAGTGTCTTGGAAAATATACCGAGGACAATTCTTCTTTGACGATTATAAATTATATATATTTATTTATGATACAAACACCGTCGTATAAAACATAAAAAAAACAATATGAAAACAAACACAAACAGACCAAAGGGTGAGAGAGAGAGAGAGAGAAAGTAGTAAGGGAAATTTTTTTAGATGAATCATTTATCGGCAAAATCTGAAATCAGTGATCAGCTTCAAGTAAATCAATCCAGTTGAATTTAATGCGGGTTTTACAAAAAATCCGGATCCAGGATTTTGCAGATTTTTAAGGAAATCTAAAATTTTCTGATAAATTTAAAACAATTTAGTTGTATTGTAAATATGTAAGTATATTTTGTCAATTAAAAAAGTGTGAATCCTAAGGGATAGAGTCCACATAAGAACAGCGGGCGCAGCGCATCAATCGGATTTTAATATTCTATATAGGAATTCATACGAGCGCATCGGATCGTCGGCATTAACGACGTCGTCGCTAGGGAACAAAAATCTGATCCGCCCGCTGCGCCTCTGTGGACGTTAAGCTTAAGTCATGTCTCTACTAAATTATCCTTGCATATCACTACATTTTCCTAGTAGATTTTTCTGTGGCAATATTTCTTTTTCGATTTTTTTAAAATACCAAATGTAGCAGAACAATTGTAGAAAAAAATAAGTTTTAGGTCGTCACAAGACATGATGAAGATTCCAAGTAAGAGTTGATACAATTTTACATGGAATCTTAGACCGGAGTGTTTCAACAAAGATTAAAGTAAAATTGCATTTAAAATACAATGAAACAATAAAGTATTGCATTATTTTATAAAATCTTATAATATATAAGTAGTTAAACTCCACTTTTACTTTAATCTTTGCTAAAAAACCCAGCCTCAATATTTTATTAAAACCACGTAAATTATTGCCCCATTATTTAGAAAATAAATTGATTAGCAAGCCAAAAAATACGCTGAATCCAGCAATTGCAATCCCTTGATGCAAAAGTTTTGGATACAAATTTTGACAAATATTTATAACACAAAAATATAAACAGATAATTTCAAACTCAATGATTGGTTAACTGTGAAATCAACAAATTGGTATTGGAGACACACACAGGGTACCTATTGTATCAAGTGTTTATTATTCATGGCAACGGCACACCTCAGAGATTTTTTCATTACAAATTGATCTTCAATTGTAATTGAAAATTGCAGAATGATCTCGTCTGTAGTCGAGGTCACCACTTAGGTCATTTGAATAATGATATATACCAATTATAAGGTTGAAGACACCCACATGTCACATTTAAAGAAATTAAAATACTACCAAGTATCAGAGGCTCACTTATAAATCATAGTTTAGAAGACACACTTTACTCTCTTAAAATAAAAAAAATTGTCATAGAACCAATGCATTTTTGAATTCTCCCATAAACAGAATACGCACTCAAGCAGTTTTCAAGTTACAAATTTCCAGTGATTCTTTGACCGCGTTTTAGTCGTCAAAATCAACAATACACGTATCAGGCGCACATAGAGTACCAAGAGGAAGAAAATAATATAATTGCAAGCGGTGTAATTCGCGGAATGCTGCTGATGGCGCATCGATCGCAAAATTTAAATATCGAGAGAGCATAGACTAAGAAATATGTCTCTGAAATGAAGAATGCGAGATTCGCAGTCTAATAAATATAGTTCAAATATCAGGGGCGCACAGAATAATGCAAGGAATAACAGAACAACGTACTACATAAGAAATTAGTTCCATATACCAGGTAAACATGAATTTTTTTTCCAACTGTCGATTCGTTCATGAGAATTCAATTCTCTGAATGAATCGACATTACTAAAATCTCAAAATCTCAAATTGATTTTTTTACAAAAATTCCAGGGTTTCTCAAACATTTTTTATGATAAATTTATGAGTTTAACTGCCTATATTTCCAAAGTTTTTAAAAATATCGAAAAAAGCCGAAACACCCAAACTAGATAATTTCCTTCCATTCCGTTGTAAAATAACTCTAGCTCAATCACTTCTTCTTTCATTGCTTGATTATGCCGATGTATGCTATTTGGATGCAAATGAAGTGCATCTCAATAAACTTGAACGTCTTCAGAATATATGTATCAGATTCATCTTTGGGTTGAAAAAATTTGATCGCATATCACCTTACCGCATTCTTTGTTGGCCCAGGATACGCCAGCGGCGCAATATACACATTTTGTCACTATTGTACAATATTCTCTCGAACCCAAACCTGCCACAGTACCTCAAAAGCAAATTCACTTATTTATCCAGTCATGGACTTTCACTCCGATCTGCTGAATGTACAACACTATCCATACCTATCCATAATACAGAATTTCTCAGCTCTTCGTTCGAAGTACAATTTCAGTTTAATAGTATTTAAGTGTTATACGTATTTTATTTGATTTCTTTTACTCAATGGCAATAAGCCCGCCAGTGTACAATTATATTTGTTTATATTATGTACAAGAAGATGTATAAATAAATAAATAAATAAATAATATTGTAGTAGTATATTATCTCAAATATTTTTTAACAATTTTTATATAAATTGAATTGTGACGACATCGCTTCATACAATTTGTATGGCAGTCGCCTATACACAATATGTAAGAAGACTTAATAGTTTGATACTTCATCTCCAAACATACATACTACATACATACCATTATGCTGTTTTCATATTCTGTGTAGGAAAAACAGACTGACCTCCATACTATCCTATCCTGACAAACATACCTACATGTTTTATATAGAAAATAAAATATCTTCAAATATTTATTAATTTGTGTTGTTTATAGTTTGGTACGTATTCTTCGATTATGCATAGTATCGCCATCGACAGTTGGATCTCATGTGTTACATGCAACTAGTAATTGTAATTTGTAAATGAACAGCACTCATATTTAAATAAATTTGTACAACATATATAATGCATAATAATATAAACAACGCATTTACGCAAGATGATGTTGATGACAATTATAAATCTAAGCGAATAAACAAACAGACGTACACAATAGCCAACAAAATAATAATAGTCATATGATATTTAACACAGATATACGATTAAAACTTACGTAGGACTAGACATTTTCATTATTTGCTGTAAATACAGAAGAGGACGTGATCCGTAGCACATGGGATAATATTAAAATATCCTCGAAAATTAACGCTGAAGACGAAATCGCAGTTTCACCTTAGTACTTCCATCAAACCATAAGCACTCATTATTTCTTGCACACCAAACGTTCACCAATGTCTTTTTATAGACTTCCTTTATCAAGCCAAATTTTGAAAATTCTATATAATATACTAACTCGCAAATTTACATCGTTTGATAATAAGTTGGGAACACAATTGCCATCTATTGAACGATGATGAAACTTATTTCTAACAACATCTGTTGAGATACTGGTTGGTAAACAATGAAAGCCCCCTCCTTCTGCGTCGTTCACTTCAGAATTCTGAATGTTTTTTTTTATGATTGGGAGTCCGCTGATGCTGACAGGAAAGCTTCAAAATCCATGGTTCAGGAGACTCACGCTCTACCGGAGTTGTAAGGCCATCGGAAGTAAGAAGTAAGTACATATAGTAGAGTGCATTTAATTTGAAAGCGCATTTCGTTGTTATGTTGATTGCATTTGGTGTTGATATACGTTAAAAACAGGTTATTTCCTACAATCGGGGATTTTTTATAATATCTGTAAAAGTGATTTTTGATAAGTCTGCACAAAAACGTTATGTTTTGTTTAAAAATAATAAAAATTTCTTATTATTAAGGTTTGAATAAGAGATTACTGGAACATAATTAAGGGATATTGGCAACATAATCCAGTTTATTTGACTGATGCTACAGTCGTACTGGTATTACCACGAAGTGCACGTTTGCATTAAGTGAAACGCAATATACATTATACATGCTAGTTGCTCGAGAAGAAATGCAAATTAAAAAATGAGCCACACGAACCAAAACAAACGTCGTGTGATGTAGTAATCTTTGTAGAACCTAAGTCGATGATTTGATAAAAACCCCTGGTTGCAAATAATTAAATGAAAAGCGAAAATCGATTACACGCCGACACTGTCGATCTACTGTCTTGTGCGGCCTCGCCATGTCTGAAGTCACAGCGGCCTTCTTCCGTCTGGGTCCATTGCTCTCCCGGCTGCGATGGCGCACGACCTCAACCAGCCAGTTCGAGGTGATCCTCTGATTCGATATCTGCTGTTGTAATCTCAGTCATATCATGAACGGCCTGAGAAGACGGGCGGGGGGTGGTGGGGGACACAAGTATATACGGATAAGCGACGCTGCATTCAACTGACGGCGTTTTAGAACGGTAGTTTTTCTCAAATTTTATTTAAATTCGTCAATAATGGATATGATCGAAACCTCGAAAAGCGAAAAAATATCTGCAACATATTAGGTCTAATCATAATGTTCATCTACAGTGCAATTGGGTAATGTGAGGTTAGTTTAGAAGATCTAAGGTGTGA
The DNA here is from genome assembly GCA_963576475.1 of Molanna angustata. Classification (NCBI taxonomy): domain Eukaryota; kingdom Metazoa; phylum Arthropoda; class Insecta; order Trichoptera; family Molannidae; genus Molanna; species Molanna angustata. The sequence goes on along the minus strand of OY754984.1, from coordinate 20,129,839 downwards.
TCAAATTAGTAGATATTATATATTTTTTAAATAACTTATCGATACTAGAATTATCCATATGGGTACTAGCATAAAAAGTTGTAAACTCTGAAGTAGAAAAATATCAACAATTGCAAATAAAAATATGACAACATCATAGACCATAAGATATAATTTGAAATAAAAAATATCAATATTAATCAGCTTTGATAAGTTTAATAATTTAAATTACACTAAATAAATTAAGAACGTTAGAATTAGCAAGAATTTTAAGTATACCAAATGAACGATAAATACAAGAACATCAAAAATCCACAATGTAAGAAATGGTTTACTAAAAGGCATAACGTTCTTTTAACATGTTTAACTAGGGGACACCGTACTTTCAGTTCTTCGATTACCACGCCAAAATCCCAATAAAGGAGTGCGAGAAGCGACTGGTTAGTGGTTCTAGCGTAGTTCGACTGGTTCTAAAGCAGTTATTTAATCAAAATTGAAACCTTCCGAAGACGCCATCAACAATTTTCTTAATGCTAAGTTCATAATTACTGGTCTTTTACAATGTAAATTGCTTTGATCGATCAGCAAGAAGTTGATCTCATGTCCGTTCTGCGAATTGGACCAAGGCAAGAGTCGTGCCGGTTATATTGCACTGATATTGAGATATAATAATTATTATACACGAGAGTGCTTTAACATCAGAAGCTGACAGGACTGCAGCTAGAGCCGAAGCCACCAAAGGTAAAAGTCGAAAAAAATCATACAAACTGCAAATTGCACGAAAAATATGCAAAAACCAAAGGATTCCGTACACTTGGTATGAAAGTTAGACCTTCAAATCCGTACCATTAGACAAACAGTAAATATAACTACTACGCATATTTTAGTCAGAATGGAGCTAATTTTTTCAATGACTTGATTTTACATGAATTATTATTTCTTCTACGCATCTACGTAGATTACACCAACTATTAGGAATTGGGTCCATTGCATTTTTCCGAAGAAACACTACGTAGCGTTACCGAGGGCAAGAAAATAGATACCGAGGGCATCGTTATCTGCTCAAGAAAATAATCCTAGGATGGCCGCAGCCCCGTCCTAGGATTCTGGGCAAAAAGTCGGTGCCCCCTTCAATTCTTACCTATGGAAGAGCAGGACAGACGCCTTAACCTATACGGATCGAAGCGGGGGATCCGAATCCCCCAAAAATGACATTTAGGTCGATAACTCGGTATCTATTTGACCAATTGAATCCATACTTGGTGTAATCTTTAAAAATATGATATAGAACATTTTGTCATTATTAGTTTAAAAACAATAAAAATAAGTAATATTTAATTATTTTATGTGATAAATATTCGCGCCTAAAAAGATAAACAATAAATACCCTTCGATCGGTCGACGTCATGGGCACATGACACTGGACACATGGGGCAGACCTTTTTTTGTCGTTTTGTGAATGCCAGCTATTTTATGTTATTTGTTTCACTCGTACTTATGTGGGATTAGTATACAGCAGACAAGTGAGAAAGAGACAGCGTCATTCATCTACTCATTATGGTCAATCTTTTGTAAGAACACGTATTGTGTCTTCAACCAAACAAGTGCATTTGTTGCATCTTGGGAGTGGTTTACAAACTTTTTATTATTATTTTTTTTTTCATTTAGATTTAATCACAATTAAAAAATAAACAATCTTATACATATTCATCATGGGTTCGAAGTTCGATATATACGATCGGGCCGTAAATAGTCAAAATATTGTTGCAATAGAACTATCGATGTTCAGGAAATGGCAAGAATCAGACTTTTTTTTCTTAGAAAACAGAAGGAATTGTAAACCAGAAATCCAATGCAATTGTAATAAAAAATATTTATTCATAGAAATACAAAATTATTTCTTGCTCGAATTACAAACAAAAACATGATTATTTTATATTACCTACTTCTCGGGAAACTAACATCAGCTGCACTATGTCAAATATTAATTCAACACGCACCCAATAACATGTTGCCACCTTCTGAAGTCTCGCGGTATTAAATGTCTCACAGATCCAGACTGAAAACAAAATCAAAAACTTTCTCTCCACCGGGAATTGAACCCGGGACCTTTGGATCAGCAGTCAGATACCTAACCAACTGTGCCACAAAGGCCGTAGTATTATGTTTGTATTATTTTTATATATGTTGTTTTGGTTTTATTATTAAGATTATTATTACTCGTGCATGTAATACATGAGATCCAACTGTCGATGGCGATAGTATGAATAAGTAGTTGAAGAATAAGTACCAAACTATAAACCCATAAATCCAAATTATTGAATATTTTAAGACATTTTGTTTTCTATACAACACATGTAGGTATGTGTGTCAGGATAGGATAGTATTTTTTTTTTTTTTTTTTAACATGTCTACGTAGGGGACGCCAGCTATTAGGATTTGGGTCCATTTTACTCTTCCGAAGAAGCGCACTACGTAGCGTTGGGAGGGGTTTGCAATCTAGAGAAGAGTTTATTAATTCGGATTTTAAAAAGACCCGGGTTGTACGAAGATGGAAACACAGAATTCGGAAGATCGTTCCACAGTCGGGCTGCTGTGTTAATAAAGGAGTTCGAGAAGCGACTTGTTCGTATATGTTGAAGGTCCACTGTGAATGGATGCTGCGATTGAGTGAAGCGAGTGACTCTGTTGCGAGTGGGTGGAGGAGGGACCAAAGATGCAAGTTCTTCTGAGCAATTCCCGTGGTAGTATCTATAGAATAAACTTAAAATACCGACTCTGCGTATGGAGGTCAGTCTGTTTTTCCTACCCAGAATATGAAAACAGCATGATGGTGTGTATGTAGGATCAGCAGTCAGATACCCAACCAAAGACCTTTAGTATATAAGGTCTTTGTACCCAACAGACTGAGCCACTAAGGCCGACAAATAATGGTAGTGAAAAAAAAAATCTTTTTGAAACGTTTTTGATGGATAAGGTGCCTGTGTATTTTCATAATAAAATATTATAAATAAGAATAGGTACTATTTTGAAGAACATATTTTTTTTTTTTAGTAATACTTTTCACAAATATTGTGCTTGTTATTTTGAAGGGAATTTTTTGCACGTTTTATGAAGAAAAAAAGATTAATTCGTAGACATAAAACTCAATATTTTCATAAAATAAGCTATATGTATTTTTCTTTTTTTAATGCCAAATAATTTTGAATATTTAGTTAAAAAATCATATCTCAAGAATTAAAAAAAAATTCACTAATATAAAAATGAGCGCAACTATTTAAGAAGCCTGGTCAATTTTTTTCAGTGTGACAGTCGATTCATTGGGCATTCATTTAACAGATGATTATGGTACTAGCTAGGCGTCAATGTGGAGAGCTCCGTATTATTATTACATTTTATATTTCTATGAACATGAGCTGGGGGATCGAAAGACCCCGCTTCGGACCATGCGAAATTTTTCGATACTTCGGGTGAGAAAGGTTAATGTCTCGCTCGACGGTGACTCGTCACACGCGGCGAGGATCCAGCCTGCATCATTCGCTGAGCGTGGAAATCGAAGAACTGAAAGTACTGTTCACGTGGTGTGGTACCTGTAAATCGCCAACACGAGTACTAAGGGGTGGAGAAGCCCCCGGCATGATTGGCGATTACGACCCACTCGGCGGTAGCCCGCCATGATGATGAGACAGGTGTAGCGGACGCTGCGCTTAGCGTGGAAATCGAAGAACTGAAAGTACCTACTACAGGCGTGGCGAAAGCTCCCTGTGATTCCGTGTTACCTAGTCTAGTGTTACCGTGGCACTGTTGGGAGGGAAACCCTAGCCATGATTGACGGGCCTCCACGTTTGTGGTTGGACTCTTAGTGGTAGTGGTATGAAATATGCATGATAGTAGTTTCTTGTTTTGTCCGACGAGCAGCCGCTTCGGAGACGAACAGAACTAATTAGTTCTATAACGATCCCTATGGAGTGGGGTAGGAGACTGCGTAATTCCTTACTGCTCAAGAAAATATTGATTGTGACAACCACACAGAATTCGGTAGATCGTTTCACAATCGGACTACTGTATTAAAAAAAAGAGTTCCAGAAATAACAAACATCATTCAAGCAGCCCGATTGCATCGGAAGTAACTACGGGCCTGTATGAGGTGTGAACTCTATAGGTATACACAGAGCATACATTGTATCAATATGGATACCTTTACCTCGATACACAGTGCACAACAACAGTGAACAAACGACATGTAGGATGGTAAGGTAAGTGGTAAGAAGCGAGTACCATCTCGAGACTGCCTTGCGGAATTGGCCTTCTGTGGCCTTCTGAGGCCGCGGCCCGAGGCGGTCTCTCGCCTACCACTACCGTTGTTTTGTGTATGTATTCGACACACGACCGGGTCTAAATGAGCTGTTTAGCGCAACAAAAGCCTAACCCACAATCGTAAGAACTTTTTACTTACGTTGAATTTTGAACATGTCAAACCTCAAGTATCATATCGATAAAATCACAAAGACAAACTTATTGACAAACTTTTAATATCATCTCAAAAAAGTTGGTATATTATAGAAGAACCAGGAACTCAAGGCACCTACAGGGCTTACGACCTGTCATCGGTCGGTTTACGTGACAGGTCGTAAGCCCTGCAGGTGCCTTGAGTTCCTGGTTCTTCTATAATATCCCAACTTCGTCTCTATTGAGATATTTAAAGTTTGTCGATAAAAATATCATTTGACTACAGATAGGGAACAAAATCCAATGTTTGCGTATATGCAATTAAAAAAATATATTTGTCATCGAAAATTATTTTATCAGAACAACAATAATTAGAGCAACACTTTTTTGTTAAAATTTGATATCTTCTTCTAATCAGTAAAATTTTTTCTTGAATGATAATAATATATATATATATATATTATCTAAGAACAAATCATATGAGGGTTAGGCAGTTGTTGCACTGAACAGCTCAACTAACCTTACCTGACTTACCTCACATTATCAACGCCATACCATACTCGCCGGGAAGGTTACTTCGTAAACAGTGTTGAACCCACATACGAAGAATATGATGATAATATATGTCTTAAACATGTACCGAACGATTTCCTTTAAATTTTATTAATTTTCAATAGCACAACACATACATAGGACGAACTTTTTAAAAATCAAATATAAAAAGTTTGGTAGTATCGAATTTTTGATGATCGAGCCAAAAAGTCCTGGGTGCTTATTTTATTTTAACACTTCATTGTACATCACTTATTTGCTAAAACAAATGGCGGACTTATTGCCTAGTGGCAATTACTTCCAGACAACCATCTGTAAAATGGTAAATGTGCTTGTGTCTGTTTCTATATATTCAGGGTTTGTCAAAACCTGAAAACTCGTTATTTGGTGGATGTTAAATAAATACGATGTGCGCTGTAGCAGCTACCAAGAGATGACGAGGCTGGCGGACAACAGAGATATGTGGAGAGATGGAGTGTGCGGTGTGCAAACCAATCTAAAGTTTGTAACCACGAAGAAGAAATAAAAAATTGGCATAATACCCGCAAATTTTTCGAGAAACAATACAAAATAAAATGTTAATATGATCAGCCCGCCCAGACAACGTGTCATTTAGCTCAAGAAAAAATGACAGTTGTCACGTGACTGGCAACTGTCACTTCCATACATTGAGTTATCTTTTCTTGAGCTAAATGAAACGTTGTATAGGGGGACAGGAATTGAATTATCTATTTATTAATCAAGATCACATAAAGAGCACAATATATTTGCGTGATTTTCATTACTGAAGTTCGTGTCCCATCTCGGAAATTCATCTTTGCCTGATAAAACTCTAAACGTTTCTGTTATCTGTCTTCCTAAGGGTCGAAGCTACTGATAGACCAGTTATTTTTATCATCGGATTAACAATTTTCAAGGAATATGAATGTAGTGTGTGAATCACAAACACGGTACGTTCACCAGATTGAAGAGCAGTTATTTGATTACAACAATAAAACAGGTGTACGAATGTTGTGAAATGAACCCTCTCCGAAAGAGACGAAACTCGCGCTCCGGTCAAACGACCAACTTTCTATAAAAGTTTACGATGCTGTTGTTTTGAGATTGTTCTAACGACACTACGATACCGTCCTATATACGACTGGGCGCTGGCGTCTCTGATAAATAAGCGAGATACCACGTGCTTGCGACATTACATTAATACGGGTAATAAAAATTTCAACGACATGCCCGAGTCTGTTATAATAATTATAAAGGTATGCCCATAACGCACCTCCAACGTTAAGACATTTCGACTTGGAATAATAATTAACGATTTTAATGTAACGGAGTGTAATATGTACATTGCAGGAACATAACCATTTTATAAAATTAAAATTATATCTGATTAATTAATTTAATACATTAATTATTCTCATGTATATACAGGTGAATAATCCAACAGTAGATTTGTTCAAGAAATTTTATTATCTTAACATATCGACAAAGAAAAAAGCCAAAATACGCGACATTTTGTAAGGCAGTATACACTACACAATATCTCACTCAATAGTTTGATACCTACTTAATCTCCAAACATACTTACATACAATCACGCTGTTTTCATATTCTGGGTAGGAAAAAAGGACTGACCTCCATACTATCATATCCTGACATACATACATACATGTTTTGTTTCCTACAATTTGTGTTCGTACGTATTCTTCAATTATGCATACATACTATCGCCATCGACAGTTGGATCTCATGTGTTACATGCTATCATGTGTTACAGTTATACATATATTTGTAAATAATTTATTGTGCAACAGAATGTGGAGGACTATAGCCGGCAAATGCGTGATAACTAGAATGTAAAACATTTTTAAACATCGAAGGTGTAGATATCAAATAGTAAAGGACCTGGGTGAGACCCTTGGGGGACCTCTGAATGTGAATAGATTTATTCATTATTACAGAATGACCGATTCAGACGGATAATGCCTTATCTACTTCTTAGGTGAATAATTATAGTAAGTTCAATGCAAATCAAAGAAAATATGTAAAAATAAAACTTTTTTTTAACATCGTTGGTAAACCTTTTTAAATAGCAAGGAACCTATTTGAGATTCTTAAGGTACCCATGAAGGTGGACTGATTTGATTACCAATTTATATGATTTAGAATGATCGTTTCGCAAACTGACATCAATTTACTAATTTCTTGAACTACAAATTACGCCAACGCTTACGTAGTACGAAAATCAAATGTTAAAGAGCAAAACAGTCAAAATACATGCGTCAAAACGAATGTCACTGTACAGGGAAATTGGTAAATATATAGAAGCGCACATAAACAGACGTGTATCGCGAATCGGTTAGTACGTCGTAGGCCTAACTGAGGGGATGAGGGTCGGAATTGGCCAGATTGTGGGGCGGGGGTGGGTCCATGACGTCAATACACCACCTCCCCCTCCCCGCTAAAGGTCAGGGTCGAGCCCAGACCTACGTCACCCGCTCCGCTGCCGGCTTGGCAAGAGGGGTGACGGGAATAATATACATACAAGTCAACGAGAGGGAGGAAGTGGGTAGGGTGCATGGCCCCGACAGACGGACACACGTACCTATATGTGAATATGGAAATCGCGGGGAGCGAAATTGAAAGAAAAGTAAAAACACATCGAAGGCGCTGCTCTCAGTTTACTACGCAAAATCTCATCCAAACAATTTTGGCTTAGATTATTTTTTTTATTTTATGAGATACGGTACCTCGAATGTTTGAAAAAGCAGTGCCCTGTGTGTGCTACTTTTAATTGAAACACATATTTTTACACAATACGATAGCGTCCTCATACATAATGCTTGAAGAATATGTTTCTTGAAGGTCTTGAAGAACCATCAAATACAAAAAAGGGAACCAACAGGGGTCGGTCTATCAAAGATCATCTATTTCTTGGATCAATTGAATCCGAGTACATTTTCAAAACGAGTGTCACATTTATACACAGTCTCACACGTGCTAGTCTCTTTTTAACATCTTAGACTTCTCTCTTTCAGAATATCGTTGATATGGTCGTAATGTTTTCTAGCCGTATCATCATTTAAATTTTCTTTTTCATGTGTTTACATTTTTCAGTCTGTATAAAACATCTTTCATCAAGTTAAAGAAAAGATATTCCCGATAGACAATGAGCCATCCAGTGTACAACTTCTTTTTCAATAGCACTACAATTTAAATTGAGCTTTGGTCTAAACCTTCATCCTCCAACTCAGTCTGTCTTCACACGCCATATTCCAGTAGTACAAAAAGTTGAAACAACCAAAACCGAAATGCTTTTAAATAGCTGTTCAAATCCCTAGTTTTTATGAATTATCTACGGTATGTATATTTCTTCTCCCGAAAAATTTGGGACGTGTCTCAGAGAAAAACGTCGCAAAATATTGGCAAGATGACAAAATACGACAGTTGATACATCTAGTATGAGTAGTCATATTGATACAACTTACTTACCAAGGTCAAGAGCACATGTGAGAAGCGTTTTTTTTTTACGCAAGTTGGAGAATGCGACCAATTTAATAGAATCAACATCAAATGATAATTACCTGGAACAAAATAAAAAAACAAAATTAACGCGTCATATTAATAATATATTTTGAGTTGCAGGAATTTAGTGAAAATAATTATTTATTTATACAAAACATAGGAGTTTTAATAGACATAAGGAAATATATTCTTCCAACATTCTAAGCTACTTCAAGTCTCACGTTAATTCGGTACAATAGCAGGTACAATATGATGGTCCTTTTTCAAAAAATCGAGACAATGAAAAAATTAAGACTATAATAAACAAACTTATTGATACATTATCCAAACTCTAATCATTACCAAGACCACCAAAAAATCCAATAAGAATGGCAGAGATAAAACTCAATGGTCTCACTACACCTATAAGGTTGAAAATAGGAACTATAGAAAAGGAAGCATTTATTGTATGTTCGCTGATAGTTGAGTTCGGGGTATTGGTAAATGTATCGGTTTATGTATATTCGAACACGTTTTTTAGTCAAAAAATGTCATTTGTTTATTGCTCTCAGTGGATATCATTATGCAGAGTTAGCCGACAATAATGATATTAATTACTATTAACAGCAACAACAACGAGCGAACGATAGTTATACATTATAATAAGATATCATGACAACCATGATATAAAAATAGCATTTAAATCATGGACACACTAATAAAAACACGCTCGACTATTAATATCCAGGTTACAGCACACCCAGTAGTGGCACAATAATAATGTATAATATCATCGACAATAGCGAATTAAGTGGTTGTAAACACGTATTACAGGCACTGAAGCAATTAATACAAATATGTCCTTGAAATGACTACGTATATGCATCGTCGAATGTGAATTCTCAAAACTAATCGAGCACGGGTCCGTACTAGAAAAATAGTCGGCTTGTCAACAAATTCATTAAATTATTATATAATAGTGAGAATTGAAAAGCCGAATGAGATTCCGATGATATGAATGAAATAGTTCGATGAGTTTACAACAAATTAAGAGGAAAATAGATGGTTGAATTAACTATGACATAGATCAAATAGTTATAGTTATTATATAATTTACAATGTGAATTGAATAGTTGGTTGAATTTACAATAATGTTATTTAAATAATGGGATCATATTTCGGATATGTGTTTATATTTTGAAAAGGATTGAAAGCTCAATGAGTTTCAATAAGAATTCAATAATCATACGACTTTACAATAATATGGATGTTTTAAGGGTCGTCAAACTTATCTACAATAATTTCTTCGAAGTTCTGAAAGGAACCACCTTGTTTTTGGGTCATCAAAGGCAACAAAAAAACATGTTTTGATAAACAAATACAATTTTATTTTGTTATAAAGTTTCGCATAATGAAGCAATCGTACAAACAAAACATGGATCAAAATACAAGGCCTCAGAATAGCGTCGAACGTTTAGATTTTATTTCACAACTTTAGTTGCGAAATTTCACAAAAATGCCATTGACAACGAATCAGGAAACGACGTACAAAACAATGTATCATATCGGAGCCGAATGTGGAACATGTAAACCTTCACTCTGTTTACAATGAGTCAATAATATTGTTGCCACTGTCATCATATGAGGCCGTATAACAAAACTGTATCGATTCAGACCACGAAAATATCAATTGTTAGTGGATTTGGATCGCGGAACCTTGACCAGGTAAATATATAAATAGGTGTGCTATGCACGAGACGAACGGACAAGGAGAAAAAACTGGTAGACCATGAGCTGGTGATGGACGACCTTCAGAATAGGCAACTAGTGGAGGAGGCGACTATTTCGGTTCATTATCTGTTCATTGCTGTTGTTCCGCCTTCCTACGCTGGACTACTTGAAACAGTCGACTAACAGACAAATATTAGCGCCGATTATGTTGGGGCAAATATGACACGCGGAAGAGCGACAGTCAATTTATTATTCTTTTGCCTTTAGCAAATATGACATGGAAGTTTCGAAATACATGTTTATAATTCAACCTACTCCCGAGTCTTGCTAACCCACCAACCAACAATTGAGATTGTATTATGAACAACGTGCAATCAATCCTTAACTGTCTTGTCATTAAAACAATTTGTAAATATTAATTCAAGTTTTTATTTTTTGGTACATGAATGCTCGAATGATTCGATATCCAGAACGCAGAAAAGTTATAATTTATCCCAAAATCCTCATCTGTTCCTCAAACACAATTGGGCCCCACCTTCAATTCTAGGTTGATGGTAAGTCAGTCTTCCACTTCGTTCCAAAGGTTCCTTAAAATAGTTTTTTATGAAATTTAGATCAAATCCTTTTGCTCACAAATTATTTTAGAATTTTTTTAAATGTATTTGAAAATTGTCAATAATAATTATATTACACCAGTACCTATTAGTGTATGCGTACACGGCGAGAAGATCCTCCTATTAAGATCAATTAAAATTATTACAATCATAAATATAGTTTAATTTGAACCATATTGAACTGTGTATTGGAGTATTTCGGAAATGTCTTTCTTGGCTTTGTCATTCTATGAAAATGTCCAACAAAAACCAGCAGAAAATCAAACCAACGTGGGATCGTTTCTATACCAACCCCATGTCCCGGGACTTCGGAGAATGCCTCGTGTCGAAACTGGGTGCAAACACAACACAGAGAAGAGAGAGGAACTTCGTTATGTTCCCTTCCAGATTGATTATTTACCGGCGCCCGCGCGCATGCGCCGGAGCCGCGTGACGTCATCGCGCCACGTGCTACTCCCACGTGGCTGCCTCCCCCTCGCCCCTATCCCTCGAGCGGCGGGGCAGGCACCCACGTGCGCGGCGGTCGAGTCTTGGCATACCGCCAATAGATGGCGACTCAGTCGGCGATTTTGTAATATCAGTGCATGTTATATAGCCGCCTACAGATTGCAGCGAGTTCGGATGTGTCGCATTGAAGGGCAGACCTGTGACCGCATACTGCATTACCTCAAAATGCAATATTCTAAGCTGTTTTAAAGATACAAACAAACCATTATTAGGAAAATAAAGTGAAACTGTTGACTTGGAGAAGCAAACCCTCTAATAAATCGATTACGAATTGAAAGGAATAAAAGAACAAATCGTTTATGTTTCCACATAGGTAGTATGCGAAACATGAACGATATTACGAATTGAAAGTAAACAAATCGTTTATGATTCTAGATAGTATGCATTCAGATCCAATTAGCCATTCTGCAGACATGTTCTACTTAGCCATGTTCGATCCACTGCTGGATAAAGATCTCTTCTAAACTGTTCCTATGTTATGGAATCCAGGTAGACAGACACATTCTGATGTATTCCCTGCAAATAATAACTGCTAAATAAAACTATATAGATGCATAGCGTAAACTCGTATCAATTCGAAAACTGAATTTAGAGTGACGTTATAATTCGGGATGGATCCAAACCTAGAGTATTTGCACGTAATATATTTTTACATTTTCATTACAAAAAATATCAATGAAAACATTTTTACAACCTATTTATTTGCTAGCCCAAATCGATTCCAAATATTTTCATAAATATTCGAGAAATTTGAAACTACTAATTTTGTTTCACGTTTACAGTTATAAAGTTGAAGCCAAAAATCTTGAACTCTTAGCCAAGAAGGGGGGCGATTTGCACGTAAACCAACGAAGCAAAAAGAAAATATATTAAAAATTGCGAATTCATAACACCCCACTATATCCCCTTGGGGTAGTGAGGAGTAAAATAGTATAAGTAATATCAAGAAGGTATACATTGCTGCAATATTTATCTTTTATAACTATCTTGCTAAATATGCAAGTATATAGTAGATAAGTACTAATACTATCTAATCTAATAATAATAATCTAATATCAGTTATAGAAAAACGACAAGTTTAATGAACTCTACACAGCGGAAACTATATTTATATAGGGACATACTTGGTTTCGTTATAAATTCCCAATAGTTCTGTGGATATGATATACCTAAAATATTTTACTAAAATAAATAATATCAATGCATACATGTATCTATTTCATTTCTTAAAAGTTTTAAAACAAATGATTGTCTTTCTATTCACCTCTTTTTATTTTCATGTAAGTATTTCAAAAATTGCGATGTGACTAATAAGTATATTTCTTGTCGATGTAAAAGGATTATAAATCAAATAAATAAATTAATACACTTTCGATAAATCACTGTTTCAGTCAAACTGCTTGAAATAATAATAATAAACAATTAAATAGAATAAAAAATGAGGACACTCTTGTCGAAGTTTTCTTCACGTTTAAATATTACTGTCATAAGAAATTCATAAAAATAACCTTTAGAATGATTTTCATCACAGACTTCCATCACCACAATACAATCTAGACTTTTCTGAATAACATAACATTCTTAGCTCGTTTTTACCTGGCTTGTCACTGGACCACGATATAATTGAGACTTTTATGAACAACAGGCATTCTTAGTGCGGTTTAACCTAAGTTGTGACTTGACCACTATACAATTTAGACATTTTTGAAGAACATGGTATTCTTAGATCGGTTTTATCTAAATAATTGTCATTTGACCACAGTACAATTTAGATTTTTCTCAATAACATGACATTCTTAATTCGTTTTTACCTGAATTGTCACTTGGCCACGATAAAATTTCGACTTTTTTGAACAGGCATTCGTAGTTCGGTTTTACTTACATTATGAATTGACTCAATTAAGTATTCTGGCAAAGATATTTACAATTTCATTTTACACATTTTTTGATAAGGAGGATTATAATATAAAATTTGAAAATGCATTTGTGTGTTTTGAACGTTATATTATAAAATAACATTAGGTACTTTATTGTTATGTAAAGTGGGTGAATTTATAGTGTTTAGGTAACAATGTATGTACGCGATTGTATCTAAATATTTATTACTACTTTTGACGCATAATGTATTTTGTTCTGCGTCAGAGGCGACGAGAATTTCTTCCCTCTTGCGTCATTTGGTCTCAGAACCAGTGATAATAATACTATGTATTAAGTAGGTATTTATTATTAACAATTCTGCGCCTTAAATATGATAACACAATATTATTTAACTTGTTATGTAATTAAGGAATTCAACTGACAGCAAAGAGATATTAGGTACATCGAAAAACGTTCTTTCTATACAAGTACACGTAAATTGCAATTTTATTTATCTTTTTGTACACAATATAAACAAATATAATGCACACTGGCCGGTTTACTGAGACAATTTCTTCCAATCAACAAGATTACAAAATGTGATAAAATTATGTTGTGTACACCAATAAAATAATGAAAGCGAAAAAAAAACAAAGAAAATATACAATACACTAAGATAAATGTAAAAATAAAACGTCATGGTAATATGTTTTCATGGTCACAATCGTAGGATTCCCCACACTTACACGAGTAAGAGCAGTTGTAGGAACTATACATACACATATGAATGATTGTTGTTGCAGAAATATTCATTCATACCATCACGGCATATACCACAATGTGGGGTAACCAGCGAAAGGTGTGCGGGTGTGCATTGCCTTATAAAAGGGAGAACAACACATCTATGTATACCCATACACCAGTCTCGTTTCACCAAAAAAGGCCCTACATTCAGAATGGGTGGTGAACCTCATTGATGAACTATGTGAGATGTTATTGTTGCCTGTTGTATTTTCGATTACCCGGCTCTTACGGGACACTCGAAAACAATGATTTAAAAGAATGGAAGCACTATTCTAAGCCGGTGCCTCACAGCTTATAATCATATTTCCTGTAATATTTTTAATGACAAACCTTTAAAATATATTCTTCGATGCCAATGTTTACACTTACCCTACGAGAGGATGTCAGGATTTTAGACTTCCAAAAACGAGATTAAGATTTACACAAAATTGTTTATACCATAAAGGTCTCAAAATGTATAATAGTTTGCCACCAAACATAAAAGAAACCACAAGTCTTGTCACCTTTCGTAGGCTAGGTGCTGAATACATAGTTAAAAAATATTAATGTTCTCTCTAGTTTTACATGTTTTTATAATTATTGATTGTCATACTTTATTTTATAATTTTTTGGCGTTCCACCTGTACCATAGTGACATACCTTGAGGTAGTGAGGAGTAAAAATCGGTCTTTATGTTATGATAATCTTTTAAGGGAAACTTCACTATTTTTTTAAATATTAATTGTGTATCCCCTTGGGGTAGTGGGGAGCAAAAAGTGTCAATTAATATAATATGTACCTATTGAAAAGTATTTATTTCGCTAAGGTTTCGCATTATGTAAATGATAAAGTTCGTCGTGTTTTGGATAATATTATGTAGCATGTAATGGAAACCAAAGTCAGCGAAATATCACACGAAAATAATACATAATATATTTACAAAACCCACGAAGCCAAAAAAGTGACAAAGTTATTGCGTAACAGACCAAGCGACTGCCAGAATTGCGACATAGTAAAAAGGCTGATTTTTTTATATTTACTACGGAAGACTATCAGAAATCATTCCACCAGCCAAAGTGTCTGTAAATGGAATACATGATATATTCCATTTACAGACAATTTGGCTAGTGGAAACCGCTCTATAGACACCTTTGAACAGTTATCTTTACTGTAGACAAGTTATTGACTTGCAATACTTTGAATATCTTAAAATATCAACTTTTAAAGTAACAAATTTAAAAAAACGTACAAAAATATTAAATAAAAGAAATATACTTTACATTAAAAAATAAGATACTTGAAATACAAAAATAACAGTAGAAATAGCATTATTAAATAGGGTTCTGTGCATCTCCCTCATACAAAAACCAACACCAACGATATATACAATACTTAACGTATACTCGTCACTTGGACGTTGCACGCAAACGAGCGTCGAATTTTTATTATGCATTTGCAAGATAATGGACCTATGAAGTTGAAGCAACGGCAGACACGATGAAAACAAAATAGCTACTAAGAACAACATAGATGAAAACGCTAAGACCTATCTTGGGCAGAACCCTGAGAGACAGAATTCCCAATGAGGAGATCCGCAGAACCTGCAATGTGGAGGATATTGTAAGGTGGAGCAGGCAATGAAGACGATACTGGAGAGAGGATGAATCCAGAAAGGCTGCCTAAGATTGCAATGCGCGAGATACCAGAGGGATGCCGACCACCGGGAAGACCATCAAAGGAGTGGAGAGGGCTGGACATCCTCGTCCCAGGACGTGTAGAAACAGATCATAGATCTACCAAAAGAGGAAGAAGAAGATTTGCAAGATACATACCATCATGGCATATTATCCTACAATGTGAGTTAACCAGCGACGGGTGTGCGGGTGTGCAATGTCTTAAAAAAAGGATGCATAACACATGCATGTATCACCACACATCAGGATCGTCTCACCGAAAAAGGCGCTACATTATGAATGGGTGGTGAACATGTTGTATTTTCGATTACCCGGCTCTGACGGGACAACCGAAAACGATTATAATAGAAAATAGTGGAAGCACTATTCTAAGCCGGCACTTCACGCCATAATTGTAAGATAATTGTCACAGTAAAAAAAACATTCGATTATGTCGAATGTGAATTAGTTAAAAAAAACAGGTACCTATTTAAAAAACATCATAGAACAGTGTCATAATATCAAAAAATCTGATTTCAAAAACAAAACGCGCGGAAACACGTAATCTATGGTCGTGTTGTACGAAAATACCCTGTGAAAATAAATAATATTGGCAATCTGTAAAGATGTCGTTTCGGATTAAACTCGAGTTTGACAAATGGTCAACAAAATGGCGGAACATTAGTTATGTGTCTCGTTTTCGAGGTAAAAAAGGATAATCCCGGTTATATAATACAATGTTATATTCTACTCATCCGCGCTAACCGGATGACATCTAGCGACAAAACGAAAAAAAAAAAAAGATAAAATGTATTCGTCGTTAGTTTTACGAGTTCGGCCAGGAGGCAGATATATTATTATGAACCAACGGATAGGCGAAAACGTACAACGTAAATCAAAGATGGAGACGTTGTGAAATATTGAGACATCGAAATAAGAAGCTCGCCACGCTATGTACCCATACAAAAAACACAAAAATCGACACGTCTGGCCAAAAAGACAGACGAAATTGATCAAATAAATAATAATAATAATTATCACTGACACGCATGCATTGCCTCTAAACACGAGGGGTGTGTCTTGCGTTTTGGACGATAGCCAGTATTTTCGCAACACTTTTAGATACAAATTTTGAAAGTAGAAACTTTACTTTGAGAAAGAATAACAAAACAATACATCATATCATTGCTTGTGATTCAAGAGATTCCTTTCATTTAGAAATAAAAAAAATATCAAGATTATTTTATTTTATTAAAATAAACATACAGTCAATTTAGTAAATAGGACAAGCAGGGAGTTATACAACAAGTAAGCCAAAAATGTTTTATGAATATCACTAAGGCTGTTTTTCTCGAACAAAGATTAATAATACATAGTTAAAATTCTTTGATTTCATAAAATTGTTCACGCATTTTTGAACTATTTCATGAAATCAATGTATTTAAACTATACTATTACCGTTACTTTTGTTGAAACAATCCTTGCCTTAGTGTGGTTAACACATGAATTGAAAAAGAAACATCCTTAATAACAATTTTTTTTGCTGTAGGAGAAGGAATTTGGAAGGAAATGGAGAGTTATGGGGGAAAATGGATAGTTTAAATCTCCTATGCGATGAGTTGAAGAGATCAATGTCATGGAAGAAAGAATCATAATTTCTGCATGCTCTGTATATAAAAGAGTGCTGTGCATAATTTGTGCCACAGATGGGAAGTCTGAATGTATATTTTTTTCTAGTTTGTCTCGTCGGTATGTTGAAGGGAATTTTCAAGAAGATCAAGAAGATTATTCAAGGGAAGGGAATAAAAAATAGAAATATATTGTATTTCTTCTTCGTCAGCCATCCTTCGTCCAGTAAAGGACATAGGATGGCTGTCCAGTAATGAATTAGGAGGCAAGTACTGCCTCAAATTATAGTTTGTTGCGCTAATGCACTTAAAAACTCGTGTTGAATTCAAGGCACGTATCCTCCAAATGCACACGGTTTAGCAACGCAAACAGGTTTCTGCTAATACGTGTTCAATTCAAGGCTCGCGTCTTTCAATCATACACAGGTTTATAAATTTTACCATGCGTTACAAGGCTGTGTTAGAGGCATTTTTGTGTATGATTGTTTTGTAAGCAAAGAGCTGCTGCTTTCCTAAAAACAAGCTTACAGCTTAAATTAGGAAAGGAAACATTAATTAGTTGTTTTTTTTTATTTATTTATTTATTTATTTATTTAATATACAGAAACACCAACAGAACACTGAACAACACTAACAAAAAAAAACATGAAACAAAAAATAGAATCTCCAGTGCTCCAATAACAGGTATCTCCCGCATGGCTATTGTGCATAGTTAGGTATGTACAATCAACGTCTCCTGACCATTCATATTATAAAAAAGACATTACTTTGCACAGTTAAAAGAAAAGTTTAAAATACACATATACATATATGTAGGAAAACAGAAAGAAAACAAATGTTGAACTAATAAAATAAAACATAAAAAAAGAAGGAACAATTGAACCGAGACAAAAAAAAACAAATAGATTTTACCCAGCATTTTTATAAAGAAGCATAGCGATTATTATTCTAAAATACCTAGGTACCTTTTTTTGTCAAACTAATATCAAACAGTGATTCATCAAAAGAAAGCAAGGCTAGTAATAATTAAATAGAATAACAATGAATATTCCAAGGACGAATTTATTCATAGGTAATAATAATACTGAACAATTATGCGTAAAAATGAAATAATTCCCTTTGTTACGTTAGACAATGACACCTTAATATTATTTAATCTCCTGTAACTGTTACAATGTGCGGGCATGTATATATACAATAATATAGCTGTTCCATGGTCACATCCCACGCTGGTCCCATCAGAGGTACATGGCATGGGGAGGCATCAGCAGCAGCTACTATTTGCGTCATAGCTCCTCCGGGGGGTGCTGGGGTAGGGTTGGGTCGGGGTTGTGTAACACAACATCCTCCCACCCACCATTCAACGAAAGAGTATTACGAAAAAAAGGGGAAAAAACGAAGGTATACTGGTTTTCTTTGTATCGCCGAAGAACGAACAAAAGTAAACAGGAAAAAAAATTGGTTAAAAAGGTTTTTTATTTTATTGATATGAAGGAAAATTTAAAAATGACAATAAAAAAAATAGTATGTTCATGCAATTAACTTAGCTTTGATGAACAATATTATTGGATAAGAGCGAGTGTTGTCAGAAGGATATTTTCACAACAAACATTGGTTTTACTTTATTGATTAAAGGCACCAACCGATATCGACCCCCCCAGAGATCAGAGTGTGAACTATGAAAATGTATTTGAAAATAACAATCATATTACAGAAAAAAAAAACAAATTCGATAAGACTAGTTGCATGTACGACATGAGATCCAACTGTCGATGGCGATAGTATGTATAATTGAAGAATACGTACCAAACTATAAACAGTTTTATGATATTTTGTTTTCTATATTATGTCAGGATAGAATAGTATGGACTATGCAACTATGACTGTTGTAATCGATGAAGACACTAAAACTGAAAAAATAAAAATTCAAAAAGGTGTGCGACAAGGTGACACAATTTCGCCAAAGCTATTCACGCTAGCCCTAGAAGATGTATTTAAAACCCTCAACTGGGATAACAAAGGGGTGAAGATAGATGGCACATATTTGAGTCACCTAAGATTCGCTGATGACGTAGTTGTTGTAGGTGAGAGCATTGATGAATTAAGTCAAATGATTAATGAATTGCATGAGGCTTCTAGCGAGATCGGTCTAAGTATGAACATAGCAAAAACGAAAATTATAAGTCAAGAAAACAAAATCATCACTGTTAACAATAAGAATCTCGAAATAGTGGATGAATACATATATCTTGGACACAAGATAAAACTGGGCAAAGAAAACCAAACAGCGGAACTGCCAAGAAGAATAGGAATGAGTTGGGCAGCTTTTAGCAAACTTAGACACATTCTAGAAGATAAAGAGATTCCGATCTGTCTGAAAATAAAAACATATGAATCATGTATACTGCCAGTGACAACATATGCATTGGAGACCATGGCCCTTACAAAAAGAAATGTAGAAAAGCTCAAATGCACACAGCGATCCATGGAAAGTTCCATGCTTGGTATAAGCCTAAGAGACAGAATAAGAAATGAGGAAATTAGGAAAAGGACCAGAGTAGCGGACGTCATGGATCGCGTAGCTACATTGAAATGGCAATGGGCGGGACATAATGCTAGACAGGAACCCGCAAGATGGACCCCTAAAATATTGAGATGGAGACCTTGGGAAAGTAAGAGAGGCGTCGGAAGACCTCAAAAAAGATGGTCTGACGACATAGCCGTTGTGGGGGGTGGAAATTGGCTGCAAGCAGCAACCGATAGATAGAAGTGGAGGACAGAGGGCTGAAGAAGAAGAATAGTATGGAAGTTAGTCTTTTTTACCCAGAATATGAAAACAGCATGATGGTATGTATGTATGTTTGGAGATTAAGTATCAAACTATTGAGTCCCCGTAGATATTTTGTAGTGTAGAATGTCTTACAAGGTATATGAAACTATGTCGTCACTAAATACAATTTTTATAAAAATTGTTACAAAACTAAAATGTTCATATTTTTCATAGAAAATTAAATTATCTAGTTGGGGTTTTCGATTTTTTTCGATATTTTAAAAAACTTTGGCAATATAGGTAATTAAGCACATAAATTTATCATAAAAAAATGTTTCAAAACCTCTGGAACTTTTAAAGCTTTTATGGTTTTTGAGATATTTGGAAAAATAAAGTAAAAATTAAATAGTTGATAACCCCTGACTGAAAGGAAAATTCAAAATTATGAGAATAAACGTATTGTGGGCGAATAATAATCTATATATTCTGAATTTTTGGGTTCTGTGCATTGAGCGAATCAAAAGTTATAAGGGGGGGGACACACAGACAAACACACTAAATGTTCCACTCCGAATTCTGAGTAAATCCATATAAAACATATATGCTTCGAAGCCTCTAAGTTGGTGTTTTCTGACTTCAATGTTGGAAAAACCGTGAAAAATATAGACCTGGCATGGTCGACGTACACGTACAAAAAATGTTTATTACTTAATATTTCCATTTTGCATGTGTATTTTTCTATGATACGAAACAATGGTGGGAGGTGTGTGACGATTTTAGCTCTGACAGGTGGAGGGTGGTGGACACGACCACGTGGCACTCAGTCACGTGGTCGTGGTAGAAGTGGAGGGGTCGATCGATGATGCCGACCCCCGCTTCCTGCTAGGTCTTAGCTTCGACCGTACCCTGTCCCAAGATTATACACTCACTCAACTTGGATCGTTGTGCAAATATAAACAACAATGGACAAATGTGGGAACACGCCAAACTTTGAATAATGCATTGTGTATTGTTGAGAATGCAGATTAATAAAGGTATGACGACACATCTTAAGATGCCATCCATTCTAAAAAACCAAGATTATTCAATTCAGACGGTAAAACAAAAAAATGAGACGCATCCTACTTTTATGAGTCAATTAAGTTTTCTTTCTATTTCCAATGGTGTGATTTGTAAGTCAGGTTTTAGGATTATTTATCTGTTAATAGAATTAAGGTGTATATTTGAGAATCAGGAAATTGACAAAACTTTCCCAGATTATTTTTGCTATGCCTACCCTGAGCAATAAGTAGTAAAACTAATCAAAGCAAAATTGTTTTAAAAAAACCTTCACAAAATACTTAGTCAAGATTGATTAAAGAAAAACTCAAAAATAAATATAAATAAGTACCTATTCGTATTTTGGTGTATTAACAAATAAATTTATCAATGTCTGAAATATCACAGAATCTCGGATATTATCAGAATAGATACACATCATCAATCAAGATAATTCTTTACACAGCGAACTCAGAATCCGATCTATATGGATATACACCGAATAATTCGACGATAGCAGATGACTGTAGTTTCTCCATTGATGGTTAAAGTTATTTAATTTTGGAAAAAATGCAAAGCTGGTCGCAGCACCAGCGAGGTAAGCACACACAAATTGAATACCGACTGCAAATGTACAGGTGTTCCGAGAAATTGCAGTAAGAACAAACACAACAGAATTTAATATCGAAGCAATAAAACGTGTTACCAACGCGATAAAACAAAGAAACGTGAACAATTAGACCATTTACAATACAATATAAAACATGCATACACGACTCGGCACCTGTGCATTGCACATTTTAAATGCAGGTTCATTTTTATACATTTCAACACAGCATACATAATATATCAATCAACAACAATTTGAATACAATGTATGAAATTATTTTATCCCTTTCTCAAAAAGCGTTCAATGCATGTGCTGAGGGAAAAGTACGCTATTGGATGAGTAAACATTAAAATCACAAGTAAATTAAAACAAAAAATGATGACACAATTTTCAGTTTCTTCACGTTGAACGTTGATATTTCACCATCAGTCCATCGATTGTTTATATTCATCATAATGCCAACTTCAAACGTAGTTGTTTTTCAAAGCAAACAAATTCAAATACAGAAGTAATACACTAAATTTGTAATACAAATAAATGTTAAAATTTTACAAAATATAAAATGAATTTAGCTGGGAATACACAAATTCAAAGTTTCAGATCTCTAAGCTCGGAAATTTAGTTTAAAATCAGTTGCAAAATTCCAGTACATCAGACAGAAGTTAAATATTATTAAATAAGTAAAATTAAAAGTTTATAAAAATGGAAAAAAGCCATGTTTATACATCATTTATATCAATCACACATTGATACACGTACCTAAGTAATAGATACCTACACAAAAACTAAATATTATAATAAACTATAAACATCATTGCGGCACTTTTTGTTGAAGCCGGATCACCATTATTCAACTTTTTGGTAAAGCATGCCTACCAAAATCATTATGAAATTCATTCAAGAATTGTCAGTCGACAAACTAAACGCAAAAAGAGGCCTTCGATATTTTTTTATTTTATTTTTATTTATTTTTTTGATTTTTTATTTTTTCAAATTGAAGCTAACAATGTACAAAGAATAGCATATATGTATAAAAATATCAAATATAACAATTATCATCTCCATACATCAATTATTAGCTTACAATACTATCATAATTTATTTCAAAATACAGTCATATATTCAAGATACAAAATCATATGTGTGTGTGTGAGGGTGTGTATGTGTGAAGGTGTATGTGTGTAAGTGTATACCTAAGTGTATGTGCATGCGTGTTGTGCGTAAGTGATAATCTTATGAAATTCCTGTTTTTAATTTTTGAGCGAGTTTATGTTTTGTGTCACTGAATAGGTCTATGTCAAGGGACTTCTCATATTTTATGTATGTGTTTATAATGGGCGTGATGACAGTATGAAAAAATCATTGAAATTTTAATTTTATAAAATAAAATAGGTTATAAAGATTTGAAAAAATACATTTCTTTTCATTTTAAAAGAGCGAATAATATTAATATTATTAAAATAAAAATACAAAATATGTAAGTCCGCCATTTTATGAGAAACACCAGAGTGAATCAAAATATTATGACGTCACAGTTTCAATACAATATAATATATGAAATTACTTTGCATCGAAAAAAGACTTTTGCTCATCAGAATTTAGAAAGGTAAAAACTTACATATAAGAGTATTTTTATTATTCTATGCATATAAGTACTTCATTTATCTATAATTTAAATACAACTTACATCTCGAAAATCGATAAAATATGTTCCTTCTTCTCTCTACATTATGTGTTCATAAACTAAAAGCATACCTGCGGTACTGCGGTAGACATGACATGTGTAAAGCTGCGTTGCACCGCTCAATTGCGTCGATTCAGTTCACTGCGACGGGTGTGTTAACTCACTCCTTCGAAAAGTATTGGCTCACGGTGCAGTGAGTCGTGAGTGCTAGACAGGGAGAATGCGAACCTTGATGCGAACAGTGTTAGGGTATTGAGTTGCCTGCTTTTTAACCGACATACTATTACTTTCCCGATTCTACTTTTAAAAGTAGAATCGGGAAGGTTGTGATATTTTTAAACATGTAGGTACATGAAATATAATGAATACAATAATAATCTTTGCTTATATAAAATACAATACCTGCATATTAGACCCACAGCCAAAAACAAATTGTATCCCATAATAGGCATAGCACCCCCTAACATCAGAAGAAGAGTGGCAGCAGATGCGGAGAGGCATAAGCAGATACACGACCCAAGACACCCACTCTATGAACATAAAGCACCAAACCCTCGCCTCAAGTCAAGGAATAGCTTCCTAAAGTCCACAGCCGACCTGCAGACCTCCCAGAAGCAACGCCGAGAGGAGTTGTGGATGGACGACCCAATCTCTGCATGGATGGACACAAGCGAGAAGGCGAATATGGCGCACTGCCTGCCATTCCCAATATGGAAGACACTGAACAGGCTGAGGGTGGGTGTGAGTGGCTGCAAGAGCAACCTGCACAGGTGGGGCTTCTCGACGGAGGATGATACCTTCTGTGATTGTGGGGCAGTGCAGGATGACGACCATCTGCTGTCCTGCCCAGAATTGAACGAGGGTTGCCACATGGACGACCTGATTAAACTTACCGACAGGGCGATTTCCGCCGCCACACATTGGAGTGGCAAAATCTGAGTTCCGGACTCGATAAGTAAGTAAGTAAGTATACTTTTATTATTATTTTTTAACTAGCTTAATGACCCGGCGCAGTGAATAGGCGTGATGAGAGTAAGAAAAAATCATTGACATTATGATTTTAAAAAATAAAATAGGTTATAAAAATTTAAAAAAATGTATTTATTTTCATTTTAAAAGAGTGAATAATATTAATATTATTAAAATAAAAATACAAAATATTATAGACCGCCATTTTATGAGAAACGCCAATCAGAACGAATCAGAGCGCATGACGTCACGATATTCTAGGTCCACGTCCAGTGTTACCGATTTCGGGAAATTCAGACTTGCTTCGGCACTTAATCGGGAAACGCTTTAATTCGGCACTTTTCGGGATTAGAATGTATAAAAAAAATTATATATTTTTGTTTATACTAGATGTATTAATTTTGTATTTTTTACATCTAAATAAAAGTAACTAATATTATTAGTAGTAAACATACTAAGTAAATATAAGTTATTTCATTTCAATAAGTATCATTTTATTATTTCACTGGTGCTTACATAGTTTAAGCAATTTCTTTTTGTTTGTATCTTTGTTACTAGCCCCTTCACTAGGCATGGCCTGTGCTAAGGTAAGCTAGTTTTATGTTATTGTCAATTACGTTGTTTATTTAGTAAGTATGTAGGTATGTCGGTTAAAAAGCAAGCAACTCAATACTCTAACACTGTTCGCATTCTCCCGGTCTAGCACTCACGACTCACTGCGCCGTGAGTCAATACATTTCGAAGGAGTGACTTAACACATCCGGCGCAGTGAACTGGGTCGATGCAATTGAGCGGCGTAACGCAGTGGTGTTACACAGGCCTAATGCCTAATACGCGGGAAACTTAAGATGGCGTATTTTGACGTTTGGACATTCATGAAGTTCTTTTTATGCTTATTGCCTTATTAATGGTAAATATTTTGTAAATGAATTATAGTATTGAGAGCTAAAAGTGGGGGAACAAATACTGTATTTCATTGTAAACGCATACTTAATAAAATACACTTTCTGGGTCTCGCCGTGCCAAATTTAACCACTTATTTCTCGTTTAGTCAGTAAGTAATTTTTTCGATGTGTTTGTACATTTTGGGACCGCACAACACTTATGCACTTTTGAATTTATTTTAAATACACAAATCGTCTTAGAATACATATAGTAGTGATATGCGGTTTACGAAACCGTGACGTCACCGTCAGCTCCGACGGACGCCATTACACTGCAAGCGTTTTTTGACGTAAATGTCAAATTGGATTTTGAAATGGCAATTTTTGCTACTAAACCTTTATTTTATGTAGAAATGTATATATATTTGAAAACAGTGGGTGCGTAAAAACATCGTGAGATAGTTTCTCAAAATTAGTCATCATGCCTATTCTGTTTATAGTTGAGTTTTTCGCGGCATTAGTTTTGTATAATTTAGGTCGAAAGAGAGTTGTATGTCTGGATTTTTGACATATTGCAAGAAGAACTCTTAATGACAAAAGATTAAGAGGTTGCGCACAAACCCGATGGAATGACTTTGTAAGTCCGCTACAGGATCAACGACCACTGAAGCCCTTCGATCTGCTCGAGACCGTCCTAAATATAACCAGCAGCGATCCCCAGTCGCGAGGAAGAAGGAGAAAAGGGGTCAATACATGGAATATAAAATTTCGTAAGTATTATCGTAAACTTTAATACCCATCTTGTCTGTGTATCCTTATTAAGAATTCCTTTTATTTGTTACGACGGGAACCTCCAGGGACCCGACTCAAAATTAACCCGAGAATTTGAGCAGCACAAAATGGCAAACGGAAAAATGACTCGGAGACCTTACAAGGTTTAATATTATTTTCTGGATACAAAACATTCGGAAAAGTTTTATATTTTTACCCACAATCTCACTCTCGGTTCGAACATCCTCCCATACTCCACTAGTCACGGGCTAGGTATCTTAATCCGTATCTCTCCCTGAACCCAATAAAAGATTCACGGCCTCCGATACACGAACAATGTACAGGCTTCAACAGCGGCCCTTTTAAAATTTTATTACTCTTCATAGCCATAGTACATACCTCCATGTGAACAGGTCGTATTTCTATCGGAGTACGTAATAGTAGTGATGAGCTTATACCCAAGGACCAAGAAAAACAGTATTTGGAAACAACAACATATCTTTCTGTTTTATATAAAGTAAATGAGAAACGCATATTTGTCAATGAGACTTTTTCATTTGTTGGTCATCGTATCTTAGGCAGGTATTATAAAGCATTTCTTAGGAAAATATTAGGAATAATGTTCCTTCACGCTTATGACGTATTAATAAATGATGTTTCGTATAATAAAACATTTTGACCGGGTCTCCAAATTGACATTTTTGATATTCTATCGATCCCGATTTCGAATTTTCGCTTGGAACCTTTATAATGGATCATAAGGCGGGAAATATGGTAATTTAACCGTAATAGTAGATAATATGAATGTACGCAGTTGACAGACACTGGAGAGATCATGTTGAAAGGATGAATCAGGAATAGCTGCCAATGATTGCAATGCGCGAGATAACAGAGGGACCAGGGAAGACCATCAGAGATGGAAGGAGCTGGACATCCTCGTCCCAGGACATGTAGAAAACAGATCATAGATCTATCAAAAGAGGAAAAAGAAGCAGGCAACAGGTAGGTAATTACTAAACGAAAATTCAAAATTGGGATCGGATTCGACCAAGGTAAGGCAGCAGTTCTCTACATCGTGTTTGATTTTTTTTTCATGACCAAAATTGGCTTTGCCCATCACAATGCTGCGGTGCCTTACTTTATACAGCGTGATTTTATCGTAAAGTATATCCGTGCCAGGCACTTTGTAGGTAGTATAAATATTACTTTTAAAGACTACAAATAACGTTCATGTATATGGTGTATCTTGTTTTCTGTGTTAATGTACGGACAGGTAGGATAGGTAGGTGTACCAACCTGGAACTATGTTAGTTCTAAAATTTTTATTGTTTATTTTGCTATATTTATTTTTATCACCTTAAATCGTATAATCGTAACAAACGTAAAAATAAATATAAATTTTGCACGAAAAATACCCTTAAAAAAACTTAAGTGACTAGTAGAGCTCGAAAACTGAGAGAATGCGGGAAACATTCATACAGAATGGTTGCAAATGTTGGGCCAAAAGCGACATGCAAAACACTGCACAGTGGCGAACGTAAATTGATTTTATTGGTTGATTCAAATCAAAGAATATCCCTGAACTAAAATTGGTCAGTGCACAGGTGACGTCAACAGCATGCTTTCGTTTAACGAACTCTACCTACGTATCAACATCTCAAACTCTAGCTGATAAATGGTGGAAAATAATACAACAATTAAGTTGAGTGGTTGTTTTTCCTGACCTATTTTGGATTCCACTGTCCAAATATTTTGGACAGTGGAATTTGGAAGATTTGTCTACTTGTATTTAGTTTAACCAGTACACAAAAACAAATCATAGTAGACAGAATAGAATATTTAATGAGGAGATACTCAGAAAGAATACACAACTGGAAGGACGACATGGAAATGTTGAATCCCGAAAGGCTGTCCAAAATTGAAATACGCGATGAGACAATCACCAAAGAGATTTAGAAGGGGAGGTTGACATCCTCGTCCCAAAACTGAACTGAACTCCCGTTGAAACAGATCACAGATCTACTTTAGGGAGATATTATCGCTAACTCTCTTGGCGCGTTCAGAAGAATCTCTAATCTAAGTTGAACGGGCTATAATTTGGAATAAATTGCGACACAATTGGAGTTCAGAGTATCGACCACACAGAAAGGAATATAGGTTTGTGGTATTGACACATTCAGAAAATGACTTAAAACTACTTTTGTTTCTTAGAGCCAACAATTAAGTTTTAGCGTCCTTGAAGTTATCTTGTAACACTAAACGGCGCATTATAAATTATTATTGATGGATATTTATTATTATACCGGTTGGATTTTTATTATTGCTGTATTTTTGGGGCGTATGTACATACACCACTGAGTGGTTTTTCATTGTTACGCATATCTTCTTTGATATTGATCTTGGGGATTGGTTATAACAAAGCGATGCATCTCATCCTACATACCGCTCGATCTTCGGTGACTATTCAATTATGTGTATTTCATGTATTGATTTGTTAAGAGTTTATATCTTAAACCTATGGCTGTTTGAAAATAATTCATTTCGCAATTTTGAAAAGCATACAATTTAAATTGCGTTGCCTAATATAGTTGCGTAAAAATTCAATAAAGGTTACTTTATGTAACTGAATAGGGTAGGAATACATCTGCATTTACGTAACAGAAACATTGCCATCGACGAACGACATAGACAATTCATTATGGTTTTATCGAACTATCAATATACACGCGACAGTCCGATGAACTCTAGCGATATTGCAAATTATACACTAAATAAAACTTCTAGAAATACAAATCATATTAAGAAAAGATTGGAAGAACTTGTGCTATTACATTTTTAGTTCCTTGTTTGTTTTATTTATCTTTTTGTACATAATATAAACTAATATAATGCACAATGGCGGGCTTATTACCATTAGGCGTATATGTAATTAAAAAATATTCGATTTACCATTAGGCAATTTCTTCAACCAGGTTACAAAGTATAACAAAATTATACATGTACATCGACAAAAGAAATGAAAGCGAAAATAAAAACAAAGAAAATATACAATACACTAAGATAAATGTAAAAAAAAACGTCATGGTAATATGTTTTCATGGTCACAATCGTAGGATTCCCCACACTTACCAAAGCTGAAACACGAGTATGAGCAGTTGTAGGAAATAACAGCATTGTAAGAATTCTTAAATTTAAAAACCGGAATTACAGAACATGGAACAATTTCACAAATAAAACGAATTTATAAACATGCAGAAACAAAATTCAAGGAAAGATGAAGAGGGGAAGGGGGTTGATTCCTTTCACCCAGTAGGTATCCAAGGTAGTGAACAGATTGAGGCTGAAAGGAAACCTATTTTATTACGTAAAAGAACAACTCTTACCTACGCGCGTTGAACGACCGTCAGCCGAGGTGTGTGGGCGATTTAAGGGTGTGGGTAGGAGGGGGTTTAATGATGTCAGGGTAGGAACGTGTGGTGGCGATACGAGTAGCACGTGACGCGCACGCCGCCGCTCGGGTTGCGTAACGGACAGACACGAGGTTTCACGAAGTCCGACTGGACAGAAGTGTAAAAATGTAAACGTATCGGACTTGGGAAATGAATTGTATATAAATACAAACGAAATCGACTCGATGTCTTTTCTATTGATGGATAAACTGGGGTATCAGGATTTGGTAAGACCACCTAATCCATTCAATGAAAAGTCGTTAGCACTTACGTGAGTTGCTTAATCAATTTTTCTTCTGTAAGAACATGCATTCCTACATTGTCCGGATTTAGATACAAATGATTAAATAATCCATGATTTCTAAAGCATTTTTAAAGTGTAAAACGTTAGCGAAGGACCAACATCTTAGTTTGTAAAACTCCATAAATTGACACAATGAACTCTTCGGTCTTTGTATTGATCATGCGCTATCGTTGCAATTCAAAAGTACCAAAATGTGCTTCACACATTCAAACCCGCAAACACATATCGTGTCTGGAATCAAATAATATAAAACCCACATCAAAAAGATTAATAAAAAAAAAACAGATGGATGAACCTCGTTAAAAGGATACGAGGAAACAGACGCCCACAAAATTAGAGAGACCGTAGCGTGAGCACCTTTCGCAGGTTGCAGTGGTTGCAAAAAAGGTTCGCCGCCTTTCCAGACACACTGTATGCATTCTAATTTTGAATGTACGTACGAAATTGAGCGCGCAGACTCATGCAGCCGTGACCTAAAAATAAAACCAGAACCCGCCCGAGACGTCCTTGCAGCCGTCCTTATCCTACAGCGCGCACTCTCGAGAGAAGTAAAAGGGACAGAAGCTCGGTGCTCAAGTACGCGACGCGGCGTCTGCTGGAACGACCCAAACGATGAACTCTATTACAACACCAGCACACAGTAATCACGTAGTATATGGTCATGAAGTTTCTATATATGCTATGTAAAATATATGTTACATGTTTGAAAATTGAATTTGATTAAAACAATCGTGTTTTAATGGAAAACATATACGCATTGGAATCCTAATTATCTACAGATCAGGTTTCCTAACCAAGTTGCAAATACAACTGTCAAAAGAAACGCCTGGTTATTGATATAATTACATAGATGATTCCAAAGATATGCATCGCAAG
This sequence comes from Molanna angustata, assembly GCA_963576475.1. Lineage (NCBI taxonomy): Eukaryota > Metazoa > Arthropoda > Insecta > Trichoptera > Molannidae > Molanna > Molanna angustata. The sequence goes on along the minus strand of OY754984.1, from coordinate 20,099,210 downwards.
AAACGCATAAATATGTACCAGAGAGACCTCCAAAACGATGGCGAGAAAGGTGACACGAAGGCGAGTTCAACCTCACAAGAGATTCCCCCTCATAAAACCACAGTCTAAGGAAAAAAAATAATATGAGTCTTATTAAGAATAATCGGTCGATACCTTTCAAGCAATGTATCATATAAATTTATCAGCAAATATTGGTATTATTGACGAGAATATAATAATATTTCAATACACAATGAATTCGCTTTTGTGCAAAATATAAAGATATAAAATAAGTAAAAGAATCATCTATACACACTAACAAATCTGATAAGTTTTTCTATAGAACAGACATATACTTATTTAAAATAAACCCAAAAAAATATACCACAGGGTTCAATAAAGCGACTAATTTAGAATTAAAAAAAAAAACTATCGATATTTAAATCCGTGGAAATTTTAATTGGGTACTATTCATTTATTGCCGATTTGATCGCTGCTAGTTGACGATTGTTACATGACAAATAGGATCAGAGAACGTGCGAAGAGAGGTCAATGGGCCCGAAATAGACGGTGGTCGGAACGCAGAAAACAATACAATGTGTTGCACAACAACTACTACTGTCTGGTCTGGCGAAACGACAAAAGAAAGGATGCCACGCCTCGCGGAGAGAAAATGAACGGCAATCGGAAATAATATCAGCTCGTGATACAATCAACATAATACAACACTTCCCATCCATCGATGGAAATGTTATGTTGGAAGGAACATTATAATATTTAATGCGGTGAACGGCGGCGGTGTGCGCTGAACCAGCGATAATGTCCCAAAGACCTCGTTTCTAAACAGCAAAAAATATGTGCCAGAGTACATTAGAGAAATATAAAACGTATAAAAAACGTCAGATGAATTGAAAAACTTAAATGATACAATATTTTACTTATACAAATTATCAGAGACTCTAGGTACAACTACTTAGAAAAACAAATCAAAAATAAACACAGTGAGAACAAATATATTGGGTTGTGATAGATGCTCACATAATTATTTTGAATTTGATATGTTAAACATTTTTAATAATAGGCTTATTTTTAGTCATGTAACAGTAAGTCGATAGACAGTCAATGACTGTTAATGCATTCGAAAAGTAAAGCAAAGTAAGTTAATGCTCATAAGTGAGTCGACAATATTCTTGAATAGTGAACTGGAACAATGAAATATCTACATTCACCTAAACGTTCACTTTTACTAGAACATTTGTATAAATGTCGATGGATAACCGGACATTATATTGTATGTATATCCATTATTGATAGTTTTTTTAACAGATTTTTAATTATCTCAATAGAGACGAAGTTGGAATATTTACTGTAGGAGAACCGGGAAATCAGGGAAAAAAATCCAATGTTTGCGCATATGCAATAATAAAAATATTCGATTACTTACACATTGGTACAAGTAGGTAAATAAGACAAAAATGACCTTATTAAGTCTGGCGCAATTCAGGGGTGACTTCTATGCGAAAAATGCATTTGTCACCTCAGGTATAAGAATTGTTGCTCTCATTATTTACAAAAAAAAAACCAATTCTCTCAATAGATGGCGTTACAACAAAATAAATAAAAATAATAAGAATGTTGTTCATAATTTCACACATAGATGGCTGTAGTAAAAATTCCTTATTTTCAAGCGAAAAGAATTTCAGTATTACAATAAATAGAACTTTCAAAATTGAATTGATAGGGATCTCATTAAAAAGGCATAATTGGCGAACGTTGCGCAAGCGCATAAAGTGATCACTTAAACCAGCCGATGACAGGTCGTAAGCCCTGTAGGTGCCTTGATTTCCCGGTTCTCCTACAGTAAATATTCCAACTTCGTCTCTATTGAGATAATTAAAAATCTGTTAAAAAATATCTTTGACTCCCGACAGGGAAAAAAATCCAATGTTTGCGCATATGCAATAATAAAAATATTCCATTATTGAAAGGTTTGAGAAAACTCAACACGAATGTTCACAATGATGGTAAATTCGGTTAATAATATTGTTTTTAATAAACCTCTTGTATTACGTTTGGACATATTTTATTTTCCACAGATCAAAGACAAAGTCGAACTCTACCAATACCTATGCAAAAAAGAGTGCACACGAGAACATACAAATAGCTCCATATTTATTTACTTTAAAACAGTTCATAAACACATCAACAGAAAAATTCCGAAACCTCGTTAGTTTTGGTTTGCTGTTACATAAAATTTAAACAATGAGAATCTTACCCATATAGTTTTTGATCCACTTCTTCTTTGGAGGCGGCATGGATGTAACCACGGGACTGCTCGGCCTTGTAATCCCATTTCTGTTCTCGCACACAACACTGACACAGTTGACCACTTCTTCCTGGGGCGTCCCCTCGTATTTTCTTCTGAGAGGAGAGCTGCCTCCGTCGCTTGTGACCTGGTTATAGTATGGTAATGTCTGATTTATGGGGACTCTATCGTTTTCTACAGAGTACTCTTCGACTATGATTTTCGGAGTAGGATACCGATGAGAATACTCCACGTCCATTTCCTTCACTGGAGTCGAAAACCGGTACTGCGGTTCCACGGGGACTCCGTTGATCTGAGCATACCTTGCACCCGCGTTGGCTTCCTCGTCGCGAACGCTTCGGTATTGCTGGAACTCCGATTGGTAAGGAGTATCGAAACCCTGCTGTTTAACATATTGGTAAGTTTGGTGCTGTTGAAGTTTTCCGACAGCCGGTTGAGGTTGGTGCCTTCGACTCCCCTTGGCGTTCGGCGATATCTGGTTTTGCTTCTCGTACGTTTGGAGAAAGCTGTCGACTGGGCGGAATCCCTGGTTGGCCCTTGTTTGGTTCGCCTGGCTGGATTCCATTAGGACGCCCATTCTAGTCTGGCTGGTTCTTGCTCTGCCAATTATCTGGATTATTTAATATACTCCTTTCAGATACAAGGAACGTTCACATTTGTTTTTTTAAAGAAAACCATAGTTGAGGATAAAAATATAAATGTTAGGTTTGGCACTTAATCACAGTGTTTCAAAGTTTTGACACATTATACTAAAGAAGTTCTTTGAGTTAATGAATTCATGTAAATTACTGTAACAAATACATATTATCACATGAAAAATTCAATTATTTGATTTCAAATACGCCCAATAACTCGGGTAAAGGGCCAAAAGAAAAAAAAACTGCCGATATACGTCTTTTATTACCAAAATCACTAAAAGATGCCACCATGACCTGAATAATATTCTAAAACTATAGCAGATCTATAAAAGATTTCAAAATACTCTCTTGTTCTGGAAAATTTGTTATTGAAAGAATGGATCCAATAGAAGTAGAGAATTCTGCATAAAAATGATTCAAGGAAAAATGTAAACGTTTGTAGCGTTTGTTTGTTTGTTTGTAGAGTTAAGTGTTGGTGTAATCCGAACGATTTATGGAGGTTCTAGTTACAGCAAGACGAAGACCGGCGGCGACTCATCACTACTTGTCATATGATCGTTTGAATCCGAGGTGGTCTCAGAACGATTAATGTTTAATTAATGATACCGTAGTCTAATATTGGCAATACATATAATATGAGACTTAGCATAAAGTCCAATGGCGAGACACGTGATACCGAGGTAGGTCAGTTTGCGAAACTATCAGGTCGCGTGGCACTAAACGACACACAAGTATATTTATTACAACTAACAGCAGATCCTCGCATGCACAAATCAAATGCTCTGATAATGCAGGTATTGCACACAATGATGTAAATTCGACACCGCCAATAATAATGTCACCTTCAGAATAAATAAGGTACATACATGCTAACCGGAATAATTGGGTATGTACACATTGCAAAATCACAAAGTTAATAATTCATTTAGTCAAAAAGAGAGCGCTTATATTTGTCACCAAGAAAATAATGGGTGATTTTAGTATATCCAATAATGAACCATTTTGTTTCAACCACGAGTGAATTGTTTGATAAAGCCAATACAATTTAAGCATATTTCAAATTACACACCTAACGGATATATAAATAAACCAAAGGAAACTAACTGATGTGTCATAAACTGAGTCGTTTAATGGTACAAAGCAAAATACATACTTAATAAACAAATTTGATGTACACTCACGTAGACCTATCTCTCAATACACAAAAGAACCCAGATAAGATATCGACACAGGAAAAGCGTAGAACATTTTTGATAATAGTTTTCTCTGAGTGGAATTTCGTATCATGAGCCAAGTCTTAAAATACTCAATAATATTGTTATCGCACATGCTGTATCAAGGTCGCTGATAAAAAGGTCATGCGTGTTGTAAGATTTACATAACAAACTCTAATTAAAACGGCTGATATAATATAATTATATGTTACACATTACAACATTATGTGCCCCTCAATGAGACCTTTGGGTACGCCTTTGATCTTAAACAACACAGACTCGTTGGGCACCACACGTGATGTGATTGAACCATTTGTAAAACCAGCAGAGAATGTTTAAATCAGTGGCGAATCCTTAAACTGATTAATTACACGTAGACTGAAGTTATTATTTAACAAATTATCGGCATTTGAATGTTTTGAATTAAATATCTAAGTAGTGTAAGAAGAATTTGACGCTATTTCTTCCATTGTCATTAATTCTGTACCGAATCTTATTGATCACCGTACCTAAAAGTCGAGGTAACTATTACATTCTTAATTAAATCTTATGTCATCATTATCGACGTGACGGCACATTAAATATACCTAACCTGTAAATTTATCAGAACAACTCTACCCATAGAATCGTGGGTTTCTTTACTTGATTTTGTCAATAAACAATGGTATAACTAAATCAAATTTGCCATCATTTTATCTACAGGAATCTCAGGAAATTTATCTATAATGTAAATCGATCATGAAAGCTGATAATACTATATAGGTATTTATTTTAAGAACTTTTGAAATAAAACAGTAAAAAAACAAATATACAGTAATTTTGAATTTGTGAGTACAAAGTAAATATCAGGGGGGCAAGTCTGGTCCAACTGGCGAAATCAAAACCCTCACGATTACCCATATCATGGATATAATTATTATATGGAGTTTTATAATATTTTTAGATGCCATAGAACTCCATATGATAATTATATCCATGATATGGGTAATCACGAAGGTTTTGATTTCGCCGGTTGGACCAAACTTGCCCCCCAGATCAAATAAAATAGAGTTAACAAATTGGACTGTTTTAATAAAAATGAAGTAGGAAAAATATTGCGAAAAGTTTCAACCTACCATTAATTCAAAGTTAAAAATGATGTTTAAAAAGAGAACAAACTGTTGAGGTCATACATAGATGTAGTTTACACAAAATACTTTTTCATAGACAGCAACGACGGTAAATTTTATTCAGTTAACGATATAGCGAGTAAGTACTTATTCTAAATTTAACCAGTTACGGTCCTTAACAAACTACAACACATTATAAATAACCACACAACGGAGGAGTGTGGCAATGAATGAAAATATCATTATGCAACATCACCGTCTCGTCTATGGAGAAAACGAACGAGGAACAAACTCGATAAGCAATAATACTATATAAACAACAATACACTGTCAACTCACGCGCCGAAATAACGGAATGGAATTTGAATATTTAAATTGCAGAGTAGGTACCTATCTATATCTATGTATATAATTTTATATAGATAGGTTCTACTACCTATCTATATAAAAGCAACGACAAGGCAGACGAATATAATTCACTGATATAATTCAAAACACACAGACACAAACATAGAACGATGCGAGCCCGAAGATAATTTCGATACAAATAAAAATATTATTACTAGACGGGCCATCCGCCGAGGGTCGACAGACGGCGAGATTGTGGACTATCAATTTAAAGGTTCAGCGTGAAGAAACGAAGGGACGCCACTACTGCGAACATTGTAATAACTTGACACTTTGACAGCGTGGCTCGAGTATTTAACCGCGCCGTTAGATAATACTGCTATCAATAATAATGAAATGTGCCGCGCGCGCGGTTTTTCTTATCGGGTTGCCACCTACAAAGTCTATGAAAGTAGGTACCTACCTATAAACTATAACTAATAATGTTCGCACGCGCGCCACCTATTACTTTCGACATTATAATACTTAATATTATTATCCACAATAGTAAATATTGGACGATTTTATGCCCGGCGAATTACTGTATGTGTCATTATTATGATAGTCACAAATTAATCGGACATTTAATAGTTTTACACATTGCTGTTGTGTCGCTACAAAATGGCTACCGTCTAATAGATTGACAAGCTACTGTTTTTAAATTATAAATTGTTTTCTTTTTAGACATTTATTTATTTTGTCTCGGAAAGCTACAGCTTTAAGATCTGAATTTTACATTTCATTATTTGTATGAAAGTTGAGGCGAAAATGCGTTCTTCAAATCAAATGAGTAAAATAAATTTTAACATTGTCATAAAATAGTACCTACATGATGAAACAAAATATTATATATTTATGTAGATATATATACACAAGCGGTAAATAAATATATATGTTTCAGAATAGGGAGGAATCGTTGAATGGGAAGGGATTGTGTATTACTATGTATGTAATAATAGATTACTAACTTACCAATAATTGGTAGAATTATTGGTAAATTGGTAAGTTCGCCATTTGCGCAATATTTCGTTTTATGTGAATTTGTGAAAATTATAATGGAATTTAGACCGACTCAAATGAATTTATCTATAATGGACTTTTGACCGACTCAAATGAATTTATCTGTAATGGAATTTCGACCGACTCAAATGAATTTATCTATAATGGACTTTTGACCGACTCAAATGAATTTATCTGTAATGGACTTTTGACAGACTCAAATGAATTTATCTATAATATACTTTTGACCGACTCAAATGAATTTACCTATAATGGATTTTTAACCGACTCAAATGAATTTACCTATAATGGACTTTTAACCGACTTAAATGAATTTATCTATAATGGACTTTTGACCGACCTAAATGAATTTATCTATAATGGACTTTTGACCGACTTAAATTAATTTATCTTATTTGCTATGAGGCACCGACTTAGAATAGTGCATCCACTCTTTTCTATAATCATTGTATAACAAGACAAGAGGTAAAATAACATCTCACATACATCAGCAATGAAATTCACCCAACGAATGTCGCCTTATTAGGTGCGAGACGAGACTGATGTGGACGTGGACACACACACACACGCTCCCTTTTACAAGGTAACGAATACCCGCACACCAGCCACTGGTTACCCCACAGTGTGGGATATGCCTTGATGGTATAAAATACATCGTGTTATTATTATTTTCTCCCGAGTATTATGTATGTACTGTTGGTTGGTTTGTTTTTAATAAAATAACATAAGAGACACTGGTTAGCTGGAAAAAATTCCCACCTGGCAGGTAGCTAGCCACTTGCACAGAATGGAAAGAATTTTTAAATAAATATCTACGTAACAATAAAAAAATCTTAATCGTCAAAAAATCGCTTTCTGCGCCGGCATTCTGGGTTCTATCCCAGGAGAGGAGAACTTATCAATTTATTTTATTCAAAATTATTTGTCGCAAAAATCTTCCTTCTCTGGGCTAGAAACACTATTCATTCAATAAACTTGCACAGGTTGTAAGGAAATGTTCATTACAACGATATCCAGGAAGAGAGATTTGTATATTTATTTTTACACCTGTCAATATTTATTTACGTCAAAACAAACCTAACCACGCTTCGTGTATCATGTTTGGTGATGTAAAATGCGCTTACAAAAGAGTGTTCAAGTGTATAATATATAAATAGATTCATACGCTGAATTCTCAATTCAAGGCAACCTGCATGCTTTAGGTGAATGGATGGATATTAAAGTACATTTATTTATAACTACTTTATAACAACACTGACGTTATCAATATAGCCATATATTGATAACAAGCAGCTGTTTGTTGTACCGTGTGGTTTTCAGTGGTTTTAATCTATGTATAGCTACATACTATCTATGTATAGCTACATACTATCTATGTATAGCTACACTTATTTTGTAACTTCCATGTACCGATGTACGATAGCAAATATCTGCTGCTGGGGGGGACTGCTGCCAACTTACCTATTTTTTCAATTTGATATACCATCATTATATCTCATCAAATCGTTTTGAAATAAATACTTTAGATAGTTTGGGTATTAATAAAGAAAAATATATCGTTACTTTTTGCTAATGTTCTGTGTAAATTCTTGTAGAAAAATAATGGCATTCAAAGTTTATCTTATATTTTTAATAAAATATAAGGCGTAGTTCAACATATTTTTTTTAAATTAAAGAAGACAAAACTATCTAGAAAAATAATATGTGACGTTGCATTAATGCTTCAGGTTTAGTAAATAAACTTAAAAAACATTTATTTTCCATTCAGCGCCATTGCGAAATAAAAGTTTTTTTGTTTATTAACTTAACCTGATGCATTAATGCAACGTTACATCGTATTATTTCAGATATTTATATCTTCTTTAATTTATAAAAAAATATAATGCTCTATACCTTATAGTTTTTTTAGAAATTAAAGATAAATGTTAAAAATAGGGGTATGCTTATTATTTTCCTACAATAATATATACATAACATAATTAAAAAGTAGAAGTGTGAGCAATAGACGAACATGTATGAGACGATGCATGAATGTGGACGAGGCGAGGGATGCGTGCCAGGATAGAAAAATGTGGCGTTCGGTTCTCTCTGCCTACCCCGCAAGGGACATGGCGTGATGGTATGTATGTATGTATGTATGGTATATTTTTCTTTATTAATATCCAAACTAACTAGTTTATTTTTTTCAAAATGATTCGTTTTGTAGTAATGATGCAAATTCAAATTGAAAAAATAGGTAAGTTGGCAGCAGTCACCCTCTTAATATAAATTCACGATTGGAAAGAATGCGCAATGCGACACCTTGTCCTATGATTCCGATAAAGATTAGGTAGCTACTTATATGTAATAACATTATGGACAATAGGTTGGAAATTAAAATGTACTGCCAGATAGATTATTTGTTCCAGGACTTCCCATTTCTGAACAATCAGATGAGTCCATTTCTTTCGAGACCTTTGTTTGATCATATTTTGGTGAGCAAAGAATAGACAACAGATATTAAAACAAATTCAATGTAAATAATGTCCGTTACCGTAAACCTCCATACGGAAGGAAAGGAAGGTTGTGGCATTCGTAGTCAAACTGAACAAAACAGGAATCAGCTACTGTAAACCTCCATACAGATGGAAAGGAAGGTTGTGGCATTCGTAGTCAAACTGAACAAAGCAGGAAGCAGCTTCCGCAAACCTCCATACAAAGCAGGAATCAGCTACTGTAAACCTCCATACAGAGGGAAAGAAAGGTTGTGGCATTCGTTGTTAAACTGAACAAAGCAGGAATCAGCTACCGTCTACCGTAAACCTCCATACAGAGGGAAAGAAAGATTGTGCCATTCGTAGTCAAACTGAACAAAGCAGGAATCAGCTACCGCAAACCTCCATACAAAGCAGAAATCAGCTACCGTAAACCTCCAAGGGTCTCTGAAATGACATTTTTATATTTTATTTTAGTAGGTATGTCAAAAAATATCAAATTCTTTAAAAAACGTTATAAATGTTATATGCCCTTTGGATGAATGAATTTGGGCCATAATTAGTTATGCAGAGAGAGGCAATCTGAAAGATGATTTGTTCTAGTATTACAAGATGGACAATTAATGGGAAGACTCCCAACAAAAGACTCAGAGTCAACGGCACCATCAATAATTTTATGTAGATGTCATATCAGCAATGGTGCGTCTATTTTCTAATCTTTTATTTTATGATGACGAATATGGTAATATTCTTTGCTCAAAAAATATCCAAGAACAGATAGAGATGATATGGAGTATGGACACATTATGATACTGCCACCGGAAAATATAAAAACTAAAGAGAACAAAGGACATATGTAGAGGTAGGTCCCAGAAGACCATAGAAACTTTGAATATCCACAATAACCAGAGTTCGTAAGGAGGCAAGGCTTCGTTCAGAGGACACAAAGTCTAAGAGAGTCGATTCCAAATAAATGGCATAAAGGCAAGGGTACAGAAAAAGACACGGTCGAAATGAAGATCGAATTTGAATCAGTATGGAATTCTAATAATGTTCTCCTGCATGAAACTATTTTTAACAGCCTCCAGAAGATGACATCGTCCGCTTTGGATGCCTTCGGTCTTTTTACACATTATCTAGAGTACCTATGTATGTACCTATGTATTGTCGTATTCTTCTACGAGAAGTCAAAATCCTTTGGACTGAGGAAAGTAAAGCTGGTGCAAAGAATGATGCCTAAGTGAGTGAGTTTTCGCTATTGCTAATATGTTATTATCCTTAGAAGTAGTGATAGTCTCATGCTTCAAGAAGGTTAGGTATATGTAATAACATAATGGAAAAAAAATTGAGAATTGACGGTCTGAAACAGCTAACTTGATGTATGTAAGGAATTACGCATTAAGTGAATGAGCTTTCTCTGGAATTATAGACTCGCGCAAGCTATTGTTGACATGAAATTTATTCATACACATTGAAAAGGTTTATAAATGGCAGCCAGTGATGAATGAATTAACAAAGATCTCGAGAAAGTCATTTTTGCATCTGGTATAATTATTGGTGTACCTACCTCAAAAGTTGGACTGAAAACATATGCTCCGAAATCTATGGTCAGCCAGATGCACAAAAGTCTATAGTCTACAGAAACAAGGAACCTCGTAGACTATTAAAAAGAAAATATTTTTTTTTAGTTAACGATGTTACAAAGAATGAAATGTCTAAAATAAAATAGTTAGTTACCAGTAGTGCGCTTGATGTTATATATACGACGAAGACACATTTTTACAACAAATTTTAGGTGATTTATATGCAAAGCGAATAGTGAGGGTTCTAAATGAGACCCTTGCGGAGCTCCTTAATAGTACTGAAAATTTAAATATACGTCGGAAAATCGGTTCAAAGAAAAACAAAACCATTATAACGAATTACAACGATCTAATTTTATTTATCCAACAAAATATACACCATACGGATGTTTTCACTACACTAGCCATGTGCTGGAATGTATATAATATAGTGACAAGAATAGTTAAAGGTTTCCAATTATATATAATTTTATTCGCTATATTTTTCATATGATATCAAAATCAATAACATGAACTGCGTATGAGAAATATTACGACTATAGAATTATTACGACGTAGGTGAAAAGACACAATTTATAATATAAGTTTTATATTATATTATAAAGAAAAAAGATAAAAGTTAGACAGGAAAAAACCAAAAATGCAATTAACCAAAGAATGAGCACAAAATCATCGAATAACATATTTTTTTAAGGTAGGTAAAAGGATAAAACAAGCAAACAAATTTTAAAAGTATTTGTCAACATTACAACGATACTGCAAAGTACCCAAATATGAAATAAAAAAACAAAGCATAAGACTTATGTTTACAAATTCTCAATAAACAATATTTATTGTGTGAAACACAATCTTTCAAGGCCTATATCGATAATTTATAAGTCATCACAGTACTGTTATTTAGACAAGATTACTGCAAATTGGATCGCATTCTATCGACAATGATAGTAGTTTGACGCTCGTAATTTTGCGAATCACGAATCACTGACCTGTGCATTGATTCTTCGTTCAACGTGGGAAAATGTCGACGCATCTATATCCGGTACAACGACATAATATATAAAATGGATTTACATAAAACTAAAGAGAAAATAATAATTGTAATATTTGCAGAAAATATTTTTTTGCATACATTGGAAATGTCATCCAAAACAATACACCGACTTTAATTTTAAAAACACTGCGCTTTTATCACAACTGCGCTGATAACATCGATAAAACAAAACGTTTAATAATCACACTCGAAATAGTTCACAAAATATATAACACAAGTCCGCACACAGGAGCGTTCAACTTTCAACATGGCGGCAAAACATAAAAAGAGAAGAAGAAATAAAATATCGCGCCGACAGAACAAAAGAAAGACGGACGTTACGAATTCAAAATGATTCCCGCGGCGGCCGACGACTGTTCTAGAAGGCTGCGATACACAACCGAAGAGCAGCGAACGTTTTTCCCGATTGAATTCGAGGCGGATAAGAGGAGTAACATCGCGAGGGACGCAGAGGAAGGGCGAGGCGGGGGGCGGGGAGGAGGGATGCCACGTGCAGTACGTTGCGCAACAAGGTACGGGAAAATCAGGCGCTAGGCGAAAAACTTGACCACACTACAACAATGTCCGCGACGGTAAAACTCGCCAACGAGTAACAAGGCCCGGTGACAAAAAATGTTACCGATACATTGAGATGGCAAAAAAATATTTAGTAATTTGATGGGACTTCTTAGCGAAGTGCCGCCATTTAGACGCCGCCGTCTCTAGGTCGCGAGTCTCGACAATGTGGCAGAAACGAGAGCGGCGGCGTGTAGGTACCCTCTCCAATCGAAACCTGTACCGTTGTCTTTTCGTGTCGAAGAGAGACGGGTAAGAACATGCCGCCGCGCAAAAAGTGACGGGCGAAGACAGCGCGAACTGGCGGTATGGAAGTGTACTTTTGATAATGTCGCTTGTGCTGAGCGGAAAAATGGGAGGCACAAGCGGTAGGCCACGGAACGTAAAGGCGGAGTGGGAAAGGTCGTCCATTGTCGGTGCACCGTGTATGTGCAGTATAGTATGTACGGCTGGGCCGTTTAGTAGGGCATTTGCATATTACGGATTCACGAGTGCGAGCTGCACGCGCAGCCGAGGATGAAATAATACAAAATGCACACGACAATCGTATTACGACATGCTCCACTTCCGAATTATAAATTTGACACTCTTACGCGGTGCCCGTCGTTAGGATGCGCTGAGATACTGGTCCCGGTGGCGACCGAGGTGGTGTACGTGAGGTTCCATTTAGAACGGATTTAAAAATGTCCATAGACAATATCGGTGATTAGCCGTTTGCGTGATGACAAAAAAAATTGAACGAATATAATAGCACGCCAATGAAGAATATTTATTTCATATTTTTTTTATTTGTCTTCATCACACCATTTAGATAATCTTCATTAAAAATAGAGAACTGCTGCCCAACTAGGTATACCTGTTCTAGGGCTAGCTGTGTACTTATTATTATATTTCACGGGAGACATATAGGTTGCACCTACCTATTTGCATTTTTAAAAAATATCTGAATCATATAAAATTAACTATTGTACACAGATTAAATAATGCAATTGGAGTCATCATGATATGCATATACATATTGTGTATGTAGGTATCTTGTCATTTTTATTTCTTAATTGCACAAATAATCTGAAATATTTATCTCTTGGGAATACTGAATTGACAGAGCATAGATGTGAACCGCCAGTCATATCTTTATTCAGTCGAGTCTCAGATCAAATCAAGACAGCACAAAATTTATAAAACAATCAGGATTTTTTGCGAAAGAGGAAAGAAAAAAAACACAATTAAGTATATAAATTATGTCCATAACATCCTTACACTACGATGTCGAAGATTTGATAAATTTTTAGTTCTCCCGTAGTTCATGATGTGAAATGAAATGAAATTATTTATTTCCATTTATTACACATATATATAACAATAATCCAACTGTCGATTTGTTTCAAGCCAGGAATCGCGAGAATTGTATACAGAGGTCTACTTTTTTCACGGCTTTTCCAACTTTGAAGTCAAAAAACACCAACTTAGAGGCTTCGCAGCATATATGTTCCATACACGGATTTACTCCGAATTCGGAGTAGAACATTTCGTGTGTCTGTGTGTGTGTCTGTGTGTGTGTGTGTCTGTGTGTGTGTGTGTGTGTCCGTCCCCCCTTATAACTTTTGATCCGCTCAATTTACAGAGCCCAAAATTTCAGAATATATAAAAAGTTACAGGCCTACAAAACTTTTATACTCAGAATTTTGAATTTTTGTTTCAGTAAGGGGTTAACAACTTTTTAATTTTTATTTTATTTTTCCATATATCTCAGAAACCATAAAAGCTAGAACGCTGAAAATTGGTACAAACATAGAAATTTAAAAAATCTCAAATTGATTTTTTCAAAAAAATTACAGGGTTTCTCAAACATTTTTTATTAAGAAAAATATTTTTTTTATGATAAATTTATGAGTTAAACTGCCTATATTTCCAAAACTTATACAATTATCGAAAAAAGCCGAAACACCCCAACTAGATAATTTAATTTTCTATAAAAAATATTAGCATTGTAGTAGAAGATCTCAATTTTTTTAACAATTTTTTTAAAAATTGAATTTAGTGACGACATCGCTTCATACATTTTGTATGGCAGTCGCCTATACACAATATGTAAGAAGACTTAATAGTTTGATACTTCATCTCCAAACATACATACCATTATGCTATTTTCATATTCTGGGTAGGAAAAAAGGAACTTCCTCCATACTATCCTATCTTGACATACATACCTACATAATATATGTTGTATAGAAAACAAAATATCTGAAAATATTCAATAATTTGTATTTATGGGTTTATAGTTTGGTACATATTCTTCAACTATACATACTATCGCTATCGACAGTTGGAGCTCATGTGTTACATGCAACTAATAATAAATAACTATATTTTAAAAACACTTATCATTTGTACGCGGATTTAGAAGGTTTTATAATAGCGACCTCCATACTATTATATCCTTTCATATCTACCTACATTTTTTGTGTAGGAAACAAAATATTTGAAAACAATCAATAATAATAAATAATAATAATATAGTAAAAATAAAATAATTCATTCCGTAAATCCAAAATTTCTCAACCAATCTTATGTTGACAAAATTTGGTCAAACAAATGGTTGAGTATTGGTGATTTGGACGCGGATTTAGAAGGTTTTATAATAGCGATTCAGGATAGAGTAATAAAAACTAAAAATTATCAAAAATATATAACAAAAGACATAAATGTAGTAGATGATAGTTGTAGGAAATGTTTGGCTTTTCCGGAAACAATCGATCATATAATATCGGGCTGTTCTTTTCTCGCGCAATCAGAATATACAATTAGACATAACCAAGTAGCAAAAATAATACACCAAAATTTAGCTATTAAATATAAATTAATTAAGTAAATAATTTTTTTTAAATAAAAATCTTTAAATAAAAATTTGGTAACAAAAAACTTTGTTTCTTCCACTTCAAAAGATTTTTATTTAAAAAAAATTATTTACTTAATTATTATGGATTTCCACAGTGTTACTAAAAATAATTTCAACGAATAAATTAATTGACGCGATAAACATAAAACCATAATATGAATATGATCCGATTTCATTTTTAGAAAATAATAATATTTCGCTTAATTACGATAAAACAATATTAACTGACCGGTCAATTCAACATAACAGACCCGATTTAATAATACATGATAAAATTAAAAAAATAACATATATTTGCGACGTGGCTATTCCAAATTCTAGTAATATTATAAAAACTTTTGATGAAAAAATTAGAAGATACACCGCTTTAGGTAACGAGATTAAAAGACATTGGCATTCTCGTAAAATAATAATATTACCATTCATTATTTCAGCCACTGGCATTATTCCAAAATCGTTAATCCTTGATTTAGAAATTATAGATTTATCGAAAAACTTAATAATTTAAATGCAAAAAACGGTAATAATGAATACATGTAAAGGTGTGAAAAATAAATAAATAAAAATAAAAATTGTTAAAGATTTTTTAAACGTTAATATTCGGGAATCAGTAGGGTTGTTAGGTAGTATAGAGACCTCCTCAGAGCCTAATCCTTTGATATGTTAAGTATCTGGATGGGTGAACTATTCCCAATTGAAAGCTTGATGATGCGTTTGTTGCATTTTATTTTGCTCTTTTAAATAAATTACAATTTACGCATTGATCTGCTAATTCTTTTGAGGAAGTGTATAATGGTAATAAAAATAATTGAGTGTTATTATTTGTAGTGCTTAATTGTTATTAATACCATTAGTAAATCGGCCAGCGCCGCGTTAAAAAAAAACATAGTAATTATGTACAATTGTTCCTATTTGGAAATTTACTGCCTCACTAGACAAGTCTGTTCTGAGGCAGTACCTACTGTTTCAATTTGCCCTGTGGTTACATGTTTTTGAATGCAAAATAATTAAAAGAGATAATAAAACATAAACAGAAAAGAAAATAAATATAATCAGAAAATTTACTGTAAACTCTGATTTATTTTAGCCCATATAATTGTAATGGAAATGATGGATGGCACCAAGCTGTGGTAGAGATGTATTCGGAACATTTTCTTTTAAATGATTTCAGCGATATTATTTCTTTTGAGTGATGTAGGTAACACGTTTTAAATTCTGGGGGCAATGAAAATAAAATGTCTTTGACCAAAATTTTTTTTTTTTTTTCTTAAAAAAAAATGAATATGTCCTTGTTAAACAAGTACATATACATCTTCCTACGTTCCCTAAACTAAGAATCATTTCTCATTTTTTTTTATTTATCAAGGAAACATACAGTTTTATTAATAAATAGTAATGGTACAAAATAATAATCAAATAAACCAGCAAAGTTTCCATAAATGGTTAACAATAAAATACTTCATGAAGAAAAAGAACATATGTTGTAGCAGGAGGAAGAATAAACAAGATTGAAATAAAACATAACCTAATAAAAAACATAAATAATAAAATAAATATCCAATTAACCAATCAAGAAATGAAAAAAATAAATAAAATAAAACAGTTAATACGTATCCACATATAAGTTAAAAAGAATTATTTTCACACAATATTATAAAGTTTTCTTTTAAAAGCTGCAAAATCGTCGTTTAGAATATCGATTTCAGTAAATTATACAATTTACAACTACGTCTAACAAAAGAGTTCTGCGCATAATTAGTTTTACAAATAGGAATAGCAAATAATTCATTCGATCTAGTACTGTGTAAAGGACAACGAAATGCAATTTTCTCCAACAGATATGCAGAATCCACAATGCAATTCACTATTTTAAATAAAAATATCAAATCAAACACCTTTCTACGCTTATTTAAACTGAATAGTTTGCATTGGTTTTCCCCAAAACGATATGTAAAATAATTGAAAAATTTATCTTGAACTTTCTCAATACGATCAATATAATGTTCGATATTGGGGATTCCATATGATGGAAGCGAGCTCAAGGTGTGATCTGACATATGCCATGTATAACAATTGGAAGGTAAATGGTACAGAGAAAGGTTTCGAAATACGAAGAATGAAACCCATTTGTCTATTGGCTTTTTCTAGTGCATATTCTATATGATCTTAAAATAACAATTTAGAGTTAAGCAACACGCCAAGGTCTCTCACTCTATCCACACGATTGAGCATCAGATCATTTAAGTAGTAGTCAAACATCATCATGTGTGGAATTGCATAGTTTGTAGCGTTGCTGGCTCGCGTAGCAATAGTTTGTTGTGTTTTTGGGTACACTAATTTATTTTAAAGAAAATTTGCTAGTATATAATGTAAAAATATTTGTTTCGGATCAAAAACTTTAAATTCATTGTATAGATCTTTTGTGGGTTTGCTGAGTATTATCTTTATTATACATCTTTGAGCTAAACAAGAGTTTCCATAATGATGTCGGCACACCCTCCTGAACAATTCACTATTAATCCTAAATAATGCCTGAATATTATGCAACATGTTTAGCAGTCACAATAGACATGATGACTAATTTTGAAAAACTATCTCACGATATTTTTACGCATCCACTGTTGTCAAATGTATTATACAGTTCTACATAAAATAAAGGTTTAGTAGCAAAAATCGCCATTTCAAAATCAAATTTAACATTTACGCCAAAAAACGCTTATAGTGTCATGGCGTCCGCCGGGCCTGACGGTGACGTCACGGTTATACATATGTATTCTAAGACGATTTGTGTATTTAAAATGAATTCAAAAGTGCATAAGTGTTGTGCGGTCCCTAAATGTACAAACACGTCGAAAAAAACACCTACTGAGGTATTTGTTTTCATCCCACTCGTAAAAAAACGAGAAATAAGTGGTTAAAAAATCTCGCACGGCAAGACACAGCAAGTGTATTTTATTAAGTATGGCACGTTTACAATGAAGTACAGTATTTGTTCCCCCACGTTTAGATCTCAATACTATAATTAATTTACAAAATATTTACCATTAATTAGGCAATAAAGAACTTCATGAATGTCTAAACGTCAAAATAGGCCATCATAAGTTTCCCGCGTACCGCGTAAGCTTTTAGCTTATGAACACATAATGTAGAGAGAAGAAGGAGCATATTTTATCGAGTTTCGAGATGTAAGTTGTATTTAAATTATAGATAAATAAAGTACTTATATGTAAGTTTTTACGTTCCGAAATTCTGATGATGATGTCTTTGTTCGATGCAAATAAATTTCCGACCATCAAAAGATTCATTCTAGGTAAATTGAAACTATTTGCTTTGATGAATCCATTGCTATTTTATTGTTTTGTTTTAGTTGTTTAATACTTATTAAAATCACGATAAAATATTAAATATATCGATAACACAAAAATAAACACAGGCCAGACCGACAGTGAATGCGTATATTGTATTGAAGACAATCAGAAGAATTTACGCGAGATACTGTGACGTCATACGCTTTGATTCGCTCTGATTGTTGTTTCTCATAAAATGGCGGACTAACATATTTTGCATTTTTATTTTAATAATATTAATATTATTCGCTCTTTTAAAATGAAAAGAAATATAGTTTTTCAAATCTTTATAACCTATTTTATTTTATAAAATCATGATTTTTTCATACTTTCATCATGCCTATTGTGGTTATTGAAGTTAAAGAAAACTGAAATAGATCTAATAACGAAATGAATAACGCCTGAATATTATGCAACATGTATAGCAGTCACAATTCTGGTTAGCGAAGTTAAAAAAAACTGAAATCGATCTAATAACGATATGAATAACGCCTGAATATTATAAATAACGCCTGAATATTATGCAACATGTATAGCTGTCACAATGCTAGTTAGCGAAGTTAAAAAAAATGAAATCGATCTAATAACGATATGAATAACGCCTGAATATTATAAATAACGCCTGAATAATAAGTAATCAGCTGCTGGGGGGCTTGCCTTCCTGCAACATAGCTGAGCATGGTCCTTTTGAGTCAGAAAGGTTGTTTTTCTGTATATTATTTTTTATATGTCTGTGTTTTTGTATGCAAACTCCTTTTTTGTCTCAATAAATGTTTATTTATTTATTTAGGTAGGTACATATTATTATGTACTCGAAAAATAAAAAGTAGGTAGGTACATATTATTATGTACCTTCCTACCTGTTTAGTTTTTTGTAATGACAACACTGGTTTTTATGTCAGATCATTATTTTTGTTGTCTGTTTTTCTTTTAATCTAGTTTTGTTGTATGTTTTGTTCATTTGTGCATGTAACTTTTTAATTGTGAAAAATATATTTAGATATACCTACTCCGGATTTCACTGCGTTCACATTGATCAAGCTTTTAGTCCCATCTCCGGGAACCTAACCACTACCTACAAGTTAAAAATGAAATTCTTTGTGTTTCAATGACAAAAATCAGATATGGCGGTAGGTAGGCAGGCAGACATAATATTTACCTGCGATATATCTAAATGCATTAATTATTTTTTCCGAGGTGTTATTAAATAGTACACGTGTCATCGATATCAATAAATTATAATGATTATAAATAATAAGAGTAAATGATGAGAGATGTTATATAAAGAGCAGACATTATACCTAAACATAATATTTACCACCAGCACATAGATCGGTATAAAATATATAATATAGGTACTATACATACATATTGATAACACGCTACAGCCTAGTAAGCACGTAGCGACTGAATAATCATTTTTGCTACAAGTTTAATTATTATTGCACATTAATTTGCCAACACGATAATATTTTAATTTATTTCTACATGTTGTGCAAATCGCGTCATAGGGGCAATTAATCTAAAGTAATAAAGCAATCAATATGTTAGTGTGTGTGTGTGTGTGTGTGTGTGTGTGTGTGTGTGTGTGTGTGTTGTCTCACGCCTTTTGAAAAACCAAGAGCATCTAAAAATCTAATTTATGTGCGAACGTGTACCAGTATACCTGATGCAGTGTCACGCTAAAAATAATGCGATTAAAATGCTGAATTTTAAAGATATTTCAATAATTATTTTTTTCATACAAAATTTTCCAAGTCATATCTGTCAAAAAAGTGTACATTTTGCACGCAAATATCTGTTAGTTTAAAAGTTAGAAGTACGTATTTACACGAAAAAAATATATTTTCAAGTATAACTTAGCTTTTAAGTGAAAAACATGGTGAATATTTTGTCTAATTATAATGTTTAACTTATTTTTAAAGTAAGCGTTTTGTACAAATGTACATATAACCCCGCCATTTTAATATCTTTTCATGCGATATTTAATTTTCCTACCGAATGAATATGTTCTTTAAAATAATATACCTTTGAAATAAATGTGATTATGAAATAATAAAATGAAACACAAGACATTACAGCAAGTTTTAAGACATATATTGTAAAAGTCTGTTAATTATTAGTAAAGATATAGGCGTAATAAAATTGCATAATTTGTTAAAAATATTTGATTTTTCTGACAATTTTCATTTTTATGGCATCGAACAAACCAATGTAGGTACCTACATATTCAAAAAATGTCTCCATAACATTTGATATTTTTCACATGTTGGAACATGGTTACTATGGTAACGGACACATTCTGATATTCAAATAAAATTTGTTATAAATCGAATTCGAATTAATTTAGAACATCATTGTAGGTAGGTACCTACATACCTAATACTTACTACTTAAAAACCAAGAATATACTGATTTTGTATAGGAAAATTATTAAACTATTTTAGGTTAACTACAATACACATTCAATATACCTACAAACTATTTCCTATAGTGAAATTCTTCTTTTTTCTATGTAGACCTTTGGGTGATTTTTTCTACAAACTATTTCTTGGGGTTTAAATCTTCTTCCTCTTCTTTTGTGAAGTCATTTGGGACAGTTCATAAATAAACTATTTCCTATATTCTAATTTTTCTTTTTCTTAATTTATGTAGACCATGGGTGAGTTATTATACAAACTATTTCCTATAGTCTAATTCGTCTTCTTCTTCCTTTATGTAGATCTTTTGGTTAGTTTTTAAACAAACTATTTTTAAACAAACTATCCTTTAGTCTAATTCTTCGTTTTCTTATTTTATGTAGATGTTGGGTGAATTTTATATAAAATATTTCCTATAGTTCAATTCATCTTCTTCTTCTTTTATGAAGACATTTTGGTCAGTTTTTTATATAATACATTTCCTAATGTGTAATTCTTCTATTTCATCTTCTATGTAGACCATTGGGTCAGTTTTTATTACAAACTATTTGTTATAGTTTTATACTTCTACTTCTTTTTTTATTTAGTCTTTTGGATAAGTTTTATGTCTAATAGTCTATTGTAACGAAATATTATTAACAACATGCATACTTGATGAAAATACATAAAAACGAATGGGATGTGACCAACACTAGAATCTTCTCATTACTTTTGTTCAATCAAATTTACACCATTTATTATATCATCATATATTGCTTAATTTTCAATAACTACACATTTCATTTTGATGACAATATATAAAAAATCGGGGTTGTGGCCATTGCTGTATCTTCACAACGTTTATATTCATATTAAAAACTATTTAACATAGCTTAAGTCTTCTTCTTCTGTAATGTAGACTTATGTGTCAGTTTTAAGTCTATCAGTTTTATTGTGCAAAACTATAATAAACTATATGCACACTTGACGAAAAATATAAAAACGAATGGGATGGGACCAACACTAGAATATTTTCAGTACTTTTGTTTAATCGATTTTTAAACCATTTCCCATCATCCAAAATTACTAAATATTTAAAACACATTATTTGCGTTCGATGACAATATATAAAAATAGGGGTTGTGGCCAAATCCAAACTCTTTACGACGTTGTCTTTTTATAATAAGTCATATTTAAAATCATTTCCCATAGTCCATGCGTGCAGAAATTGTATGTGCTTATATATAAAAGCAAATGGATTGTGGCCATCACTTTAAGATTTTACACCGCTTAAACTCAATTAAATTTCAAACTACTTTTCATACTACGGTTAAAAAAAATTATGTGTGACAATATTATGTAGGTATATAAACGATTGCTTATTCCTTCACTAATTTACATTCTTGGCCAACGGCGGGACATAAAAGCTAGTGAAGAATAAACTGGACGAGTCTTGACAATGATAACGCATGTTTGAATACGAACGACAACAAAAATACAAATTGTCATAATAATTATATTGCAACAAAAATACACCAATCGAAAATACAACAACCTAAAATACAAAAATTGAAAATACATCAATCGAAAATACAACAATCGAATATACAACAATCGAAAATACAACAACCTAAAATACAACAATCGAAAATACAACAACCTAAAATACAACAGGCAAAATAACATATCACAAAATTGAATATGTAAAAACGTCCTGGGTTCGATTCCCAGCAGAGGAGAAATTTATTTCTCACACAAATATGGCTTCTCTGGGCTGGAAACATTGGTTAGTTAGAAGAAATTGCCATAGGCAATAAACTCGCCATTTGCGCAGGGTGCAAGAAAGTGTTCATTATTATTATTATTATTATTAAATACACACATTAATTTTGAAGTCGGTTTTTTATATGAAAGATTATAAGTTGAGCATGTTCAAAAAATCTGAGCAATCTTCTAATTAACTAATTAGTTTTGCACAAATAATATTTAAAAAAAAGAAACATTCCTTAAAAAATGTGCCTCAGAATGATAGCAAATTTTCAATTAATTAGGTACGTCGATGATCTTATAGACGAAGAGCCAGCACCAGATAGACAAATTTACGTCATAGCCAAATATCTAGAACTTTTAGCGGAGAAGGGGGACGATTTGCACGTAAACCAACGAAGCAAAAATACACAAATTTGCGATCTGCACAACCGGAAGCTCATTGAAGATGTTTGGCGAAAATTATATAAGGACTGATTTTTTTTTTTGTAAAAGGATAAATACTGGAATGGATAAGGTTTCTGCTGGGGGGTTTCCACAAACCAAATTCTCTGCTAATGGAAGGCGTGATTTCTAATAGTCTTCACTTATATCGGATCATACCATAACTGACGTGTTGAAATAGTAATTTACAACACATTAATTGCTGTTATCTCCGAAAACCACCACACTACTCAGGGTTCATACTATCCAATCGTAGTTACCTGCTGTGGTATCCCAATGCAGAAAAAAAATCAGTCTTTATAAATACAAGAACATCAGAATAAGTATAAAAATAAATTTCGTATGTACCTGTGGCGTATAGGTACATCCGTCGCAAGAACATTTTGTTTACGTTTAAATTGCACTAGGACGAGGTCAGTAACCGGAGTAACCGGCACATACTCAGTCGACTACCAACCAGAGGGTATAAAAAGCGATGCGACGCTCGACACCCCCTCGCAGTTTCAGACATCTATGTACTGTGAATTATCTTAGTTGATCTATTTTTAATCGTGTATTTTTCTTAATTAATGTCAAAGTTTTTATTTATTTACATATTTCAGTACAGTACATTTCATAATGGTGTACATAATAAAAATATTGAAATTTTACTATCTCACTAGGCTGAACGCCTGTTCTGAGGTAGTACTCTTAAGCATTTAGACAATGGTTAAATATTGAGGGCGTATTATTAAACAATTAAGAAAATATATTTAGACTGGATTTAATATGTGTGCAAATTTAAGTTAAAATGTGTGTTAGTGCTGTTTCCGATCCCTGTCTGCCCTTAATTATAAGCCAAAGTGTTACCTGACGCTTGAAATTGTTGTGCGTGGAGGAGGGTAGTGTATCGTTATTGATAATATTAAATATTTTTGGAGCAAGATATCTGTAATGTCTTTGTCCGTACGAGGTACGTGTCCAAGGTGGTAGAAAGTTATGTCGAGATAAGTTATTTTGTGAGATATATTAATTTTATTTTTTTAAATATGTAAGTAATCAAACTTTCTACTCCTATCTCTGTTTGATACTACACGACTTGTTGAAAACGGAAATCGATTAAAATGACTACATACGTTTACAAATATTTGGTTACATATATCAACATATTAATATTTCCTTTCCTAATTTAAGCTAAAAGCTTGTGTTTAGGGAAGCAGCAGCTCTTTGCTTACATTATATGAATACTTCACAAAAAATACATAAAATAAATCTAATATTTTCATTATTGCATATGCGCAAACATTGGATTTTTTTCCCTGTCGGAAGTCAAAGATATTTTTTTAACAAATTTTTAATTATCTCAATAGAGACGAAGTTGGAATATTTATTGTAGGAGAACCGGGAAATCAAGGCACCTACAGGGCTTACGACCTGTCACCTTATAAGTCTGGCGCAATTCAGGGGTGACTTCTATGCGAAAAATGCATTGTCACCTGCGATATAAGAATTGTAGCTTTCATTATTTACAAAAAACCAATTCTCTCAATAGATGGCGTTACAACAAAATAAATAAAAAATAATAAGATTGTTGTTCATAATTTCACCCATAGATGGCTGTAGTAAAAATTCCTTATTTTCAAGCGAAAAGAATTTCAGTATTACAATATATAGAACTTTCAAAATTGAATTGATAGGGATCTCATTAAAAAGGCATAATTGGGGAACGTTGCGCAAGCGCATAAAGTGATCACGTAAACCAGCCGATGGCAGGTCGTAAGCCCTGTAGGTGCCTTGATTTCCCGGTTCTCCTACAATAAATATTCCAACTTCGTCTCTATTGAGATAATTAAAAATCTGTTAAAAAAATAAAATAAATCTTATAAAATATATAAAACAAATCAATTAACTATTATATTATATAAAAAATGACACAATTTCAGAACAAAATATAGAAAGAACAAAAAAAAATACATCCAAAATCAAGAATTAACCAACATTAAAATTACAATAGGTACATAGAAAAAAAAAATACCACAAAAATAGCAATTTTATAGAATGGAATATGATGGAGAGAGATATTGGTCACAGACCAAAGACCCGTTACACAAAATGACGAAAGCTTTTACAGTTTGTTTTTGAGAAATACATACATTATTAGGGTCGTATTACAAGAGTTATTTGAGAAAAATGTAAGGTCCCGTACTCCGAGAATACTGCTTACGGGACCCCAACTTTTTCTTACATTATTCTTAAATAACTCCTGTAAAACTACCCTTAGGGCGACGCTGAATACACAGAAAAATCTTTATTATTAATTAATAAAATAATTATATTTACAACACAGAGATTAAGTAGAAAACAAACAAATATAAATAATTTCGTAACTAAAAGGTTGATGAGGGTTATCAGAATGTCGGACAAGAAGTGAGATACGAAATTTTATAACAATAATAATATGCCACAGAGAAAACAACATCATGTCATATATTATCTCTGAAACAAACACGTGGTACGAATGACACGGATGCCAATATCTTAAACCAAACAAATATCTACCTACCTAATCATATAATAAATTATGTTTATGTACCTATAGACTACTTACGTGTCTTCATATACGTAAAAACAATAATTGAACTAAGACAATTGAACAGGCTGTACAAAACTGATGAATTCATAATTCTGAGTAGAACATGTGTGTTTTGTTTTTTTATGACAAATTTATATGAGTTTTCCGACAAAACACCCCAACTACAACTCATGTAATAGAAAAAAGATGTACATACAAACTGTTCCTTATTTCAAAGACGTAACTTTTGTTAGAAACGTGAACAACAGACGAACATGTATAAGACGATGTATGAATGTTGACGAGGCGATGATATATGTCAAGATAGAAGTAAGTGGCGTTCGGTTCTCTATGCCTACCCTGTGAGGGACATGGCGTGATGGTATGTATGTATATATGTAACTTTTTAAGGTATTCGGGAAATTATTTTCAAAATATACTATATGGTTGTCAATGGTTATACTATAAAATTGCCACTAGGCAATAAGTTTAGATGGATCGGTGGCAGAGCGGTTAGCGCGCTGGGTTAGTAATCCAGTGGTCGCGAGTTCGAATCCTGCCTCGACCGATTTCGTTCACCTATAGCACAAGCATTTATTTGCTTATTTTAGAGAACGTAGGAAGATGTATATGTACTTGTTTAACAACATATTCATTTTTTATAAAAAAAAAAAGTCCGCCATTTGTACTAGTAAATAAGTTTTGTACAATAAAGTGTTAAAATAAAATAAATAGCCTAATATAGCATCTTAATATCCAAATTAACTAAGTTATTTTTTCAAAATGATTAATATTGTAGTAAAGAGCAATATCAAAGTGAAAAAATAGGTACGTTGGCAGCAGTCGCCCCTTTATGGTCGACTTTGCTTATTTTCATCGTCTTAATTCTTCTTCTTCCTGGCCTCTTCCCAACTTATCGTCTGTGAAGACTGTTGGGGTCAGCTCTCCTCGTCCTCAGGCTGTACACTCTTCGGTTCTGGGCCGCCTCCGATATCATTTCTTGCCTCATCAATTGGTAACTCCTTTGCGCCATCCATGTATTTTTTGGTCTTCCCCTGTTCGTTGGTCGGGGGGTGTTTAAGGTCATAGCCTGGTTCACAATGTGATCCTCGGGTCTTCTTAATCAGTTGTAAGCGTTATAAATAAAAAAAAAACCATACGGATATCCATCCGACCAGATGTTTCGCGAATTTGGTATATTTGACGTCAGACAAATATACACAAAAACAATTGTACTTGATACCACTATCCCATCAACATTCAACGAGATGCCGTAATAGGAAGCATTACCTAGAAGGTGCCCAGGACCAGAACAGAATTCACACATAGGCACTTCTCATTTTTGGCAACCAGTTTTGTTTTGTGTTTTTATTTATTGTTTCATATATTTTTGTTCGGATACATAAAAATCATGTTGCAATATGCATAAAAAATACGCATTTTCATGGAAACTACGAAATACGATGAAAATATTTTATAAAGATGTATTGATGTGATTGTGAAATATTCCACCTTGGTAATGGCAAAGCCTAGTGAGGTGGATATATAATAATATGTAAATATTGTATATAAATGTATTGATGTGATTGTGAAATATTCCACCTCGGTACAGGCAAAGCCTAGTGAGGTGGATATATAATAATATGTAAATATTGTATATAAATGTATTGATGTGATTGTGAAATATTCCACCTCGGTACAGGCAAAGCCTAGTGAGGTGGATATATAATAATATGTAAATATTGTATATAAATGTATTGATGTGATTGTGAAATATTCCACCTCGGTACAGACAAAGCCTAGTGAGGTGGATATATAATAATATGTAAATATTGTATATAAATGTATTGATGTGATTGTGAAATATTCCACCTCGGTACAGGCAAAGCCTAGTGAGGTGGATATATAATAATATGTAAATATTGTATATAAATGTATTGATGTGATTGTGAAATATTCCACCTCGGTACAGACAAAGCCTAGTGAGGTGGATATATAATAATATGTAAATATTGTATATAAATGTATTGATGTGATTGTGAAATATTCCACCTCGGTACAGGCAAAGCCTAGTGAGGTGGATATATAATAATATGTAAATATTGTATATAAATGTATTGATGTGATTGTGAAATATTCCACCTCGGTACAGACAAAGCCTAGTGAGGTGGATATATAATAATATGTAAATATTGTATATAAATGTATTGATGTGATTGTGAAATATTCCACCTCGGTACAGGCAAAGCCTAGTGAGGTGGATATATAATAATATGTAAATATTGTATATAAATGTATTGATGTGATTGTGAAATATTCCACCTCGGTACAGGCAAAGCCTAGTGAGGTGGATATATAATAATATGTAAATATTGTATATAAATGTATTGATGTGATTGTGAAATATTCCACCTCGGTACAGGCAAAGCCTAGTGAGGTGGATATATAATAATATGTAAATATTGTATATAAATGTATTGATGTGATTGTGAAATATTCCACCTCGGTACAGGCAAAGCCTAGTGAGGTGGATATATAATAATATGTAAATATTGTATATAAATGTATTGATGTGATTGTGAAATATTCCACCTCGGTACAGACAAAGCCTAGTGAGGTGGATATATAATAATATGTAAATATTGTATATAAATGTATTGATGTGATTGTGAAATATTCCACCTCGGTACAGGCAAAGCCTAGTGAGGTGGATATATAATAATATGTAAATATTGTATATAAATGTATTGATGTGATTGTGAAATATTCCACCTCGGTACAGGCAAAGCCTAGTGAGGTGGATATATAATAATATGTAAATATTGTATATAAATGTATTGATGTGATTGTGAAATATTCCACCTCGGTACAGGCAAAGCCTAGTGAGGTGGATATATAATAATATGTAAATATTGTATATAAATGTATTGATGTGATTGTGAAATATTCCACCTCGGTACAGGCAAAGCCTAGTGAGGTGGATATATAATAATATGTAAATATTGTATATAAATGTATTGATGTGATTGTGAAATATTCCACCTCGGTACAGACAAAGCCTAGTGAGGTGGATATATAATAATATGTAAATATTGTATATAAATGTATTGATGTGATTGTGAAATATTCCACCTCGGTACAGGCAAAGCCTAGTGAGGTGGATATATAATAATATGTAAATATTGTATATAAATGTATTGATGTGATTGTGAAATATTCCACCTCGGTACAGGCAAAGCCTAGTGAGGTGGATATATAATAATATGTAAATATTGTATATAAATGTATTGATGTGATTGTGAAATATTCCACCTCGGTACAGGCAAAGCCTAGTGAGGTGGATATATAATAATATGTAAATATTGTATATAAATGTATTGATGTGATTGTGAAATATTCCACCTCGGTACAGACAAAGCCTAGTGAGGTGGATATATAATAATATGTAAATATTGTATATAAATGTATTGATGTGATTGTGAAATATTCCACCTCGGTACAGGCAAAGCCTAGTGAGGTGGATATATAATAATATGTAAATATTGTATATAAATGTATTGATGTGATTGTGAAATATTCCACCTCGGTACAGGCAAAGCCTAGTGAGGTGGATATATAATAATATGTAAATATTGTATATAAATGTATTGATGTGATTGTGAAATATTCCACCTCGGTACAGGCAAAGCCTAGTGAGGTGGATATATAATAATATGTAAATATTGTATATAAATGTATTGATGTGATTGTGAAATATTCCACCGCGGTACAGGCAAAGCCTTGTAAGGTGGATAATGTGGATATATAATGATATGTAAAAATGATATTGTTAATTTTTATTATAAAAAAAAAATATCAAAATGTAAATGAGCTGTTGCAATCCCAAAATGGAATAAAAAAAGTAAGAAATTGAAGAACAATGTACAAATGCGCACACCGTTCATAAATTCAACTTAAAGGCCAAAGATTCAACCAAGTTATCATGAAATGGGTCAGCTATTTATGTACAAGGTTGTAGGTAGAAACCCTGAGAGCTTTCTCTACGTACAGGTAAAACTAAATATGAAGTATGCAGTAATGCGCTTCCTAGAATACTATACTCACATAATATGTCAGGCTATTGGGTCACTCGGTCATCCTAGGACTTTCAGGAGACCTGACGACATTTACAAGGTAAGAGATTGTGTTGTATTTAAACTAGAACTAGTTACATATAATACATGAGATCCAACTGTCGATGGCGATAGTATGCATAAATGAAGAATACATACCAAACTAAACACTTCTTAAACACAAATTAATAAATATTTTAAGATATTTTGTTTTCTATATAAAACATGTATATATAATAAATAAATTTGGAATGGTAAAATAAAACCAAAGTTTTCAGTTCTACTAATTTAATGACCGAAACTAGTCAGTGTCATTAAATTAGTAGAACTGAAAACTTTGGTTTTATTTTACCATTCCAAATTTATTTATTATTTGAAATGGAGTTCTACCAAGAATTGTCCGTAGAAAAGTTAAAAAAACATGTATATATGTATGTCAGGATAGGATAGTATGGAGGTCAGTCCTTTTTTCCTACCCAGAATATGAAAAAAGCGTGATAGTATGTATGCATTCAAGTAACTAAATTCAATTTTTATAAAAATCATTAAAAAAAGTTTGAGATGTACTACTTTACATATTTTTTAAAGGAAATTAAATTATCTAGTTGGGATGTGTCGAATTTTTCGATATTTTTAAAAACTTTGGAAATATAGGCAGTTGAACACATAACTTAATCACAAAAAAAATGTTTTTCTCAGTAAAAAATGTTTGAGAAACTATGGAACTTTTTTAAAAAAATAACGAGAATATTATGTAATTTGTCTATATGTAAACCAATTTTCAGCGTTCTAGCTTTTATGGTTTTGGAGATATATGCGAAAATTCAAAATTTGATAACCCCTGACTGAAACAAAAATTCAAAATACTGAGTATAAAAGTTTTGTAAGAATATAACTAGGTTTCTTTATATTCTGAATAATGGGTTATGTGAATTGAAAAAAAAGTAATAATAATAATAGTAAATTTTATTTAGATGTTAAAACATTATATAAAAATTAATACATCATCTAGTTTAAACAAAAAATATATTTTTTTAAACAATACGTATGGTAAGAGTATGACAATTAATTATAAAATCATTATGTAAAACTATAGAGAACATTAATAGTTTTTAACTGTGTATAAGGGACACACACAGACACTCTAAATGTTCTACTCCGAATTCTGAGTATATCCATGTATAGAATATAATATGCTGCGAAGCCTCTACATACTAGTATATAAGTTGGTGTTTTTTGACTTTTAAGTTGGAAAAACCACGCAAAAATTCTACTACTGCATACAATTCTCTCACACGGGATTAAGATACTGTCGATTCATTGAGAGAAATAAATTATCTTGTACGAATCGACAGATAGACACAGTAGATAATGGATAATATGAACGCATATAATATCTAGGAGTATTTTATATTTTTTCCGACGATCGTTTCGGCTCATCAGCCTATATATTCAAAAGACCAGTTATATAATATGGACTTAGAAGCATATTTTATTTTATTTGCCGAATTAATGGCACAAATTGTAGTTTACACAGTAAGTACTAGAATAAAATACATATTGAACACAACAACATAGAATCATAAAAATGAAACATTAAAAGTTATTTAAAAAATATAAGTATGATTATGAACTCATAAAACATGTTGACACAACTAAAATAGATAATTAGTGAATTGTTTATTCCTTTGTAACTTTCTATAAGTACCTACATATAATTTGTACACAGCCGGACTTGCTTATTGCTTTTTCTTCTTCGTCGTGTAGTTTGTCATTTGGCCTGCTCGAGAGAGTGGATTATCCTGGGCGGAGTCAATGGACTTTTTGCCAAACTGCAAATTCTTCCGACCGACCAGAGTTGATGTTAAAAATAAAGGTAATTGTTTACAAATACTGTCCCTGGCCAATCGCAATAATTTTTATATCAATTGATAGATGAACGCGTATATAGTGGGGCGTTTTTAGTTAGTTTGTATATGTTGTATTTGTTTTTGTGTAATAATAATAAATAAATAGATAAATATTACGGGAAAAATAAAAAGATTTGGCGGCAAGGTTTTAAAAAATTATAAAAAAAATAAATAAACTTACGAAAAATTTATGGAGGAATCCATTACATTTTGTTTGTTTTCTGACACTATTTGTATACCTGAAACTCACCTCTAGGTGGCGATTCTATACCATAACTACTAGCGTTTTGAAAGCAAATTCTTAACAATAATACGATCACAATTTGCCACATTCACACCCGTGGTATAAATATTATAATACAGCACATGATGCAACTCGCTCACGCGAGTCGTAATAATAACTACATGTAACCTAACCAACCTATTCAAATAGGTTGGTTAGGTTAGCATGTAGTTATCATTGCGACTCGCGTGAGCGAGTTGCATTAATTATCAAAACGAGTCATTAAATGTGAGTAAAATTAAAATATTATGTTGTAATATAATTGTATTGCACCAGTGTTCAAGTCTGGTGGTGGATTTCGGAAACTTGAGCAGTCAGGAAACCAACCATTTTTATTATGGATTTCTTCATACATTTCTCGCAACATTTTATTTTATTTTTTATAATTTTTAAAAGCATGACCGCCAAATATTTTTTTTATCTATCTAATGATATAATAATTATTGTGATCGGCGAGGGACAATACTTGTAAACAATTACCAAAATAAATAAGCTAATCGCATGACATAAAAAGATTACAGAAGAAAAAGGAAAAAAGATTACATATAAGAAGAATTAACATATAACGATAGCAAAACAAAATTGTCATACTATATTTGTCAGAAAGCCTGCAAACATATCCAATTATAAAATATCTTGACAATTATGTAGACCTCGATATGACAATGTGTAATTAAAGAGACATAAGGAGAATCGTGCAAAAAAGAAAGCGAGGAAAGGTGGAACGATGGACAAATGAATAAAAAAAAATGCGCAAGAAAACGTGCACAACGCGATGTTACACAAAAAGGTGCCCCGCGTCAATTAAACGTCGGGTGTAACATTTTTTATTAATATAAAACAGGTGTAATTGCAGCTTAATTTTGTAAATGATGGCGTACGTCAATTATTACGCACAAGACGAAATGAGTAACTACTAGAGAACGTTTCGCTTAAAAATGCACTTCATGGTAATGTTGGTACGACTGTCAGTTATCCAAATAAACTGAATAATGATGTCTATAATAATAATAATAATGAGATTTTATTTCAGTTCGTGAGCAGGGGGGTGCAATGCAACACAAACCATATACCTAATATATACAACATTTAAAAATAAGGTATAAGTACATACAAATAAAAAGCATAAAAAAGTAAGCATAAAGAACAAACAAAAATATTACATAATATATAACCGTAATAACAAAAATTATTCATTTAAATAAAATAACAACAGAAAAAATGATAATGATTATAATAACATTTCATATACATAAAAACAAATATATAATAATATAACTAAACATGCTTATGACAATTTTTACTTATATTTATAGACTAAAACTGCGACTAATTATGTCACAAGAACCTGTAAGCTCCTGCTACACAATTAGTCGCAGTTTTAATTTATGAATATAAGTTATAATTGTCAAAATAGTCATAAGCTAGTAAATGCCCTAACAAGGCGAAATAGGCCTATCGCATAAATTAAATTCATGTAGAATCAATAAAGTGTTTTACTTTTTTTTATTTAAAAAAATGAATATGTCCTTGTTAAACAAGTACATATACCTACGTTCCCTAAAATAAGCAAATAAATGCTTGTGCTATAGGTGAACGAAATCGGTCGAGGCAGGATTCGAACTCGCGATCACTGGATTACTAGCCCAGCGCGCTAACCGCTCTGCCATCGACCCATCTTTTATTTATATACATAATTTATAATGGAATAATGTTGCCATATCGCCAAATTAAGTTCCTCTGATCTCACATTTAAAACTAGGTATGTAGGTAAATACTTAACAAAAGACCAGCCATAACTCATTTTATTTTATATTTACTTCTCGGACAACTAACAAGAACCAAGTTGCCTTATTCTGGAGACTTACGGCATTAGTCGTCTCACAGATCCAGACTGAAAACACGATTAAAACTGTGTCTCCACCGGCAATAGAACCCTGGACCTTTGGATCAGCAGTCAAAAACCTAACCAATTGAACCACGAAGGCCGACTTTATGTATTCTTCTTCTTCTTCGTTTAGTAGACCTAGTTGGTCTGTTCTTCAGAAACTATGCCTCCTGGGATGACGAAGTCTAGCTATCCTTCCATCTCTTGGGTGGTGTACCGGGTAGGCGGCGGCCAGAAGGAATTTCATTTGCTGCTATATTTGCGAGCCTATCACTGTCCATCCTGGCTACATGGTCCCTCCAATGCCTTCTTCTGGATCTACTCCATCTAACGATGTCCTGTATTCCATATGTTTTCCTTATTTGAACATTGCGAACACGATCTCGGAGAGTTTTACCAGTGATTGACCTTAGGACCTTCATCTCCGTTGTCCTTAGGAGACCCTTGGTTCGTACGGTATCTGCTCGTGTTTCCACAGCATACGTCATGATCGGTCGCACACATGTCTTATATATTCTGACCTTACTGTCAATACGCATGTGTTTATTTTTCCAGATCATATTTTTCAAACATCCAGATAAGACAGATGCTTTATTTACTTGTTCGCGGACTTCGGTATATAGGTCGTTATGGCTGCAGATCTCTACTCCTAAATATTTGAAACTCATTACTTGTTCCACGAGCTTATCATCAACACCTTGAAGGTTGTTTGGATTTAGTAATACTTTTTGTTTACCAATTTATGTATGACTTTATGTATGTTACCATTTTTTTTGTTGATGAGCAAGATGAGCATGTATGAGACAGTGTATCAATATTGATGATGCGATGTACATATGTGTCAAGATAGAAGAATGCGGTGTTCGGTTCTCACTGCCTACCCCTGGAGGAAGATAGAAGTGGAGAGTAAAAAATACACTTGTCTATAGAGACACATACAATATCAATATGAAGTTAATCACTCAATTTTCCCATATAGAAGCTATTTTATTTCTGTTCAAATATGAAATTTATTTCACATTGATATGGCACACCATAGATTTTTTTCTTTAAATTTTGACAATCCTTGAATGCATTTTGGATGAGTGTATTTGTATTGTATCAAAATTTTAAACAGTATAAAAATACCTTGATTTTCCAGACCGTGAGAGCATTTTGAAAATTTGTACAGAAGAAATCATAGAGAAGTAATCAACGAATATCTATGGAAAACAAATCAGTTTTGAGATTATGGACTTTGCATATATGATATCAATATGAAGTCAATCGGACTTATAGTTTGGGCTGTAGAGAGGACACAAAAAAACAACGTAAATGATGAAATCATAGAGAAGAAATTAAAAGTTGTCTATGGAAAACTGATCAGCTCTAGGTCTATGCACTTTACACATATGATGTAAATATGAAGTTGATCGGACTTATAGTTTGGGATGTAGAGAGCACACAAAAAGGATAATTCCGTACGGCGTACTCCATACATACATGCAAACACATTACGACGAAACTCATAGTGTGCACTCTCTACATGACACCCGTTGAGAAATTGATGTAAAAAAATACGCTTAAAAATAGTGAAATCATGACTTTCCACTATTCCATAGTGTGGAGAGTAAAAATAGGTATTATCTCGTTTTAACGCATAACAACACCAAATGCAATCATACCAACATGACCACGAGGTGCGCTTTTAGATGAAACGTACTATACTTAATTGTATGTACGAAATATTAAATAATAACGCGCAAAGGTGGAAGTTGACAGACAGTCTTGCCATATGACAAAATAATACTATTATCAAAAACACCTTACAAATGATCTATATTTTTTATTGGTGTAAATACAAACTCGCGAATACACAGAAAATTTTTTTATTTCAACAATATTTTTCTAAATTTATTCAAAATAGCTAGGTAAAATATTTCAATTTCGATTTATTGATTCATCATAAATATTCACTATTTTTTTTCACTCACAGGTCGCTCGTTCCGTTTGATTAGAACCTTATTATTCTAACTGGTAAACATATTGGATGACATCAAAATACATATATATTTTCGATGTATTTTTATGTATGTTTGTAAGGAGCAATATATGCCGTAAATGATTATATAAATAAATAAAAATAAGCCTTGCCGCTGTATTAAACACCATCTCTAAATCTATCTAGTTGATACTTCGGCAATCCAGCATACATGCCGTTGCAGTAATCTAGCCGAGAAACGACGAATGTTTTGGTAAATACAATATAGAAAATTAAATGTATATACAATATTAAATACTTGAAATTACAAACCCACACTCTCACACTTGAACAGAAAGGGAGAGGGAAAAGGCGATAGGAATAACTTCGAAGATTATTTAAATACGCAATAATATAAAAGAAGAAGAATATAGAGCCAACTATAATTGAATGATTATAAGTAAGGAAAGTGCTTACCCTTGAACTCATTATCCGCTTTAGATCTTTCTTGTTGCTCAATGTACCGCGCAGCCTCTAGCAGCGTGGCAAGGCTCATCGCGCCGCCCCCGAATCTCCTGAAATAAAAAAAAACATTACACAATTAATTAACAGTTATTCAGAAGAAGACTTCGGAGGAACTGTGTGGCCAGGATAGATGGAGTACATCTGGTGCGTAATGTGACAAAGGTTACCATTTTCCTACTGTCCTACGATAATATTTTAAGTAATGAAACTGAAATAAAAAATCCAAATAGGTAATACAAAACCGAGCTATGGGAATTGTTTTAAATTGAAATAAAAGAGCAAAGACACATAAACCTATTGTCTGTCAAACAAAAAATACACTTTCATGATTTAATTTTTATACAAAAAATGCTTCATGGCTTGAGACAAAAAAATCTCAAAACCAAAATTAGATACAATAAGTATAGTTGAAGAATAAATACCAAACTAAAAACCTATAAATCCAAAATATTGAATATTCTAAGATATTTTACTGGATGTACAAGGCGGTCATAAGGCCAATCATGATGTATGGAGTGGTGGTATGGTGGCATTCCCTGAAAAAGGGAGTACACCTAAAAGAGCTGGCAAAAGTTCAAAGACTAGCAGAAGTGACAACCACTGGCTGTCTGAGAACTACACCATCAAAAGCCCTTGACACCATCCTGCATCTGATGCCGCTTGACCTCCTAGGTAAGCAAATGGCAGCGAATGCCGCAATAAGAATGAATTGTGTTAACCCCTGGAAGGAGACACACATAGGGCACTCCATAATTCTTCAGGAGTTTAAAAAACCATCGGAAGGTATCGACTACGTCATTCCCAAACCATTCTTTGAGAACAGATTCTCCACCCAAATCCCCTTGAGGGAGATGTGGAAGGAGAGTTTGATCCGTCATGGTGAAGCCCAGGTGGTTTACACTGATGGGTCAAAACTGGAAGGTAAGGTGGGCGGAGGAGTATTTTCAGAGCAACTCAATATTAATATTTCTTTCAGGTTGCCGGATCACTGTAGTGTTTTCCAAGCAGAAATCTTGGCAATTCAGGAAGCAGCAGAATGGATACAAGGCAACGCAGTGTCAAACAGCGATGTCCGTATCCTCACAGACAGCCAAGCGGCTATTAGAGCCTTAAAGGGCATAAGCACAACTTCTAGAGTGGCCTTGAACTGTCGCAGAATCTTAAACGATACAGCGGGGCGGTTCAATCTACATATCATGTGGGTACCGGGTCACAGCAATATAGCAGGGAATTGCAGGGCAGATGAACTCGCCAGAGCAGGTGCCCTGCTATCTTCAGATACAATCAAACATAGACCTGGAGTCCCCATGGCAACATGTAAACTTCGGGTAAGTGAGACGACGACAGCCTGTGCTAATCAGAGATGGTTGGAAGAAAGCACATGCTCCATTGCCAGGCAAACATGGCCAAAATATGACCTCAGAAGAACCAGAGAACTACTCACGTTCAGAAGGGATTTACTAGCCAGAATCGTATCGGTATTAACGGGACACTGGCTCATAGGTAAGCATGCCAGAAGGCTGGGGCTGGAGGCATACGATTACTGCAGAGCATGCCAAGACGAAGAAGAGGAAGAGACTGTGGTCCATTTCCTCTGTCACTGTCCTGCTCTCTCTAGAGAGAGCAGGACAGTGACAGAGCCGCAACTTAGGGCCTAGGTTGCGGCTCTAACGGCCTAGGCAGTAAAGGCGGGGGTGGGCGGCCGACGCTGTTGCGCCCTCGTCAATTCTGTACTTAGAGAAGAGCAGGACGAACGCCTTTAGTCTCGCTCGGCAGTGACTCGTCAACTGTGGCGAATGTTGTTGTGTGGTTCGGGCACACAGCCGGCGCAGACGTCGGGTCAGACATCCTGTGTTGACAACTAGACGTCATATCTGACAGGTGATGATTGCGTCGGATGCCCCCGGTGTTAGCCCGCGGAACCTTCGGACGCCAACACGAGGACCGATGCGTCGGGATATAAGCCTAGGTTGCGGCTCTAAGGGCCCAGGCAGTAAAGGCGGGGGTGGGCGGCCGACGCTGTTGTGCCCTCGTCATTCTATACTTAGAGAAGAGCAGGACGGACGCCTCTAGTCTCGCTCGGCAGTTACTCGTCAACTGTGGCGAATGTTGTTGTGTGGTTCGGGCACACCGCCGGCGCAGACGTCGGGTCAGACATCCTGTGTTGACAACTAGACGTCAAATCTGACAGGTGATGATTGCGTCGGATGCCCCCGGTGTTAGCCCGCGGAACCTTCGGACGCCAACACGAGGACCGAGGGGTCGGGGTACAAGCCCCTCCGACTTGAAACGGAGTGTTCATAGCGGCCGATTTCGAGACCAATCGGAGGCCCTGACGTGTGTGGTTGGATTCTCGGGGGCAGTGGTTGAACCCGATGGATGGTGGATATTTTGTGTTTGTCCGATGTTGCGGCTGCGTCCGGTGGTGAACAGGGCCAATGAGCTCTATAGCGTCGCCGGCGTGGAAGTGGATCGCGATCTCCCTCGATGCTCTCTCTAGAAATAGAAGAAAGTCCTTGGGAAGTTTCTTCTATAATGATCTGATTGACATAGCGTCTGCCGATATAGGAGACATTATGACATTTATTGGCCAATTAGGCTGGTTCAGGGTGGATGAGTGAGGGGGAGGACAGCCCAAATCTTTTACTGTGGTATCACAAAGGGCCAACCGGCCTAAGTGTGTTCTCCTGAGAACTGCCACCCGCAAAAAAAAAAAAAAAAGATATTTTGGTTTCTATACAAAACATGTAGGTATGTCAAGATAGGATAGTATGGAGGTCAGTCCTTTTTTCCTACCCAGAATATGAAAACAGCATGATGGTCTGTATCTATATAAACAGAAGACAGATTTAATTCAAAATAGAGGAGAAATTTATTTAAATGAACATTTCTCACGCAAATATTGCTTCTCTGGGCTGGAAACAGTGGTTAGTTGGAAGAAATCGCCATACGGCAATAAACTCGCCACTTGCGCATGGTGCAAGGAAGTGTTCATTATTATTATTATTATTATATTTGGAGATTAAGTATCAAACTATTAAGTCTTCTTAGATATTGTGTATAAGTGACTGCCATATAAATTGTATGAAGCAATGTCGTCACTTAATTCA
Source organism: Molanna angustata (assembly GCA_963576475.1). Taxonomy (NCBI): domain Eukaryota; kingdom Metazoa; phylum Arthropoda; class Insecta; order Trichoptera; family Molannidae; genus Molanna; species Molanna angustata. The sequence continues at coordinate 20,059,679 of OY754984.1, read as the reverse complement.
ATTTTTATAAAAAATGTTAAAAAATATTTGAGATGTAGGTACTACTACAATGTACAATGCCTATATTATACAAAAAAAAAATAGATTATTATATATTTCATAGTTAATTATAAAATATAATTACCTAATCTACATGTGCTCAGCATACTGCATCCATTTAATTTAACTTTAATACATAAAAAATGTGTTTATAATGCTCAAAAAACAGTCCCCTGGTGTGTCACAACACCAATTTAGTTCCTTTAGATTCAATTTATTTTAAAAATAAATTTAAGAATCAATTGAGTTATTTAATTATTTGAACAATATTACATGATTTTTAATTTGACCTGGTTATTTTTTCTTAATATATGTTTATAAAGCTAAAAAAGGAAATTAAAGTTTGTCTCAGCATTTTGTGGACAGTCCCCCTGTCTATATTTCAAATTGCACACCTCGTAGTCTACAACTTAAATTATTGCGTTTTTTTTTTTTTTTTTTTCTTACATGTAACCATGCGCAAACAACCTGAAGTTTGCATGCTTGTCACCAAAAGCGCGTATACGCCAATTTATTTAGAGCTGCACGAACTTCGCTCCGAGAAATCCGTGTGACAACCGGCCAGTCAACAGTCCTCTGGTAAGAATTATTTTTATCTCTTTTATATCTATTATATTTATACAATTTAATAAATATTTCTTGTAATGTATAAATATTCCCTATTTATAGCAAAATAACAAAACTTATTTGTATTTTGTGCTATCATCCAATGAAGTCAAATTAAACAGTCCCCTGGCAACAGTCCCCTGCACTATAAAAAGGCAGGGGACAGTTTCTGCCTCCAGGGGATGGTCTTTTAATATGTTTATCATTGTTTTATTTATTTTATTAATATATAGAACCAACTTTTTACATTATTTTAAACAATATTTTAGTTTATATATTAATTTATATGCCTTTTTAGTTCTTTTTAGATATACATATCTTTTGAGAATGGTGCCAAAAAGAAAAAACTTTTTAAGGAAGAGATTTTACAATGGAGAGGTCGAGTGAAAGAGATATGAGCGTAACAAAAACGACCCACAGAAAATAGAAGAGAGAAAGAACATTAAAAATATCTCAAAAAAAAAGAAAATGGAAGTAAGAAGCTAGTTAAGGATATGACTCCACCAGAAGCAAAAAAGTAGTGGAGAGAGCATTGCAACAATTATCGCAATAAGAAAAAAGTGTCAAGAAATGCAACAAGCTCGATTCTGAGAGAAAATATGCCAGATTTGGAAGAAATTATCAGCTTTATACAATGGAAGGATTCTAAATTATAATAGTCATCAGAAATAATAAAATATTATAAAAAATACTGTTTATTTTTTGTAACTTTATTGTTCAATTATTTCATTCTTAAATTATAGACTTTAAGAAAATATAAAAAGACTTATTTTGCTACTAAAACAACATTTTTCATTTAAATTATCAGTCCCCTGTCAAAATCAACAGTCCCCTGTATCGATTTTTCAGAAAATGCTCAATATTTCCTAACGTATTGGAAATATTTTTGGTTCATCTGCTATTTATTATTAACCTAGTAGATATCTATTCTTTTAATAAGATTTGTACAATATATAAGCAAAAAAGTGCCCTAGACAACTTTCTTAGATCAACTTGCCCAGTTTACAGAGAAACACCCATATAATACGGAAATCCTTGTTGATTTTTGTTTTATACCTACGGATAATAATAATAATAATGAACACTTCCTTGCACCCTGCGCAAGTGGCGAGTTTATTGCCGTATGACAATTTCTTCCAACTAACCAGTATTTCCAGCCCAGAGAAGCAATATTTGCGTGAGAAATAAATTTAAATAAATTTCTCCTCTGCTGGGAATCGAACCCGGCACGCCCGCACAGAAACCGAACAGCTTACCAACTGTGCCATGGCGGTCGGCACAGTTAATACTAACCTTAAGTTAATACCTACTAGTTGCATGTAACACATGAGATCCAACTGTCGATAGCGATAGTATGTATAGTTGAAGAATATGTACCAAACTATAAACCCATAGATACAAATTATTGAATATTTTCAGATATTTTGTTTTCTATACAACATATGTAGGTATGCATGTCAAGATAGGATAGTATGGAGGAAGATCCTTTTTCCTACCCAGAATATGCAAATTGCATGATGGTATGTATGTATGTTTGGAGATGAAGTAACAAACTATTAAGTCTTCTTACATATTGTGTATAGGCGACTGCCATACAAAATGTATGAAGCGATGTCGTCACTAAATTCAATTTTTAAAAAAATTGTTAAAAAAAAATTGAGATCTTCTACTACAATGTTAATATTTTTTATAGAAAATTAAATTATCTAGTTGGGGTGTTTCGGCTTTTTTCGATAATTGTAAAAGTTTTGGAAATATAGGCAGTTAAACTCATAAATTTATCATAAAAAAAATATTTTTCTTAATAAAAAATGTTTGAGAAACCCTGGAATTTTTTTGAAAAAACTAATTTGAGATTTTGTATTTGTCTATGTTTGTACCAATTTTCAGCGTTCTAGCGTTTATGGTTTCTGAGATATATGGAAAAATAAAATAAAAATTCAAAAGTTGATAACCCCTGACTGAAACAAAAATTCAAAATTCCGAGTATAAAAGTTTTGTAGGCCTGTAACTGTTTATATATTCTGAAATTTTAGGCTCTGTAAATTGAGTGGATCAAAAGTTATAAGGGGGGGACGGACACACAGACACACAGACACACACACACACAGACACACACACACACAGACACACGAAATGTTCTACTCCGAATTCTGAGTAAATCCGTGTATGGAACATATATGCTGCGAAGCCTCTAAGTTGGTGTTTTTTGACTTCAAAGTTGGAAAAGCCATGAAAAAAGTAGACCTCTCCATACAATTCTCGCGTATTCTGGCTTGATACACTGTCGATATGTTAAGAGAACAAAGTTCTCCTGAACAAATCGACAGTTGGACTACAGACTAGTTGCATGTAACACATGAGATCCAACTGTCGATAGCGATAGTATGTATAGTTGAAGAATATGTACCAAACTATAAACCCATAGATACAAATTATTGAATATTTTCAGATATTTTGTTTTCTATACAACATATGTAGGTATGTATGTCAAGATAGGATAGTATGGAGGAAGATCCTTTTTCCTACCCAGAATATGCAAATTGCATGATGGTATGTATGTATGTTTGGAGATGAAGTAACAAACTATTAAGTCTTCTTACATATTGTGTATAGGCGACTGCCATACAAAATGTATGAAGCGATGTCGTCACTAAATTCAATTTTTAAAAAAATTGTTAAAAAAAAATTGAGATCTTCTACTACAATGTTAATATTTTTTATAGAAAATTAAATTATCTAGTTGGGGTGTTTCGGCTTTTTTCGATAATTGTAAAAGTTTTGGAAATATAGGCAGTTAAACTCATAAATTTATCATAAAAAAATATTTTTCTTAATAAAAAATGTTTGCGAAACCCTGGAATTTTTTTGAAAAAACTAATTTGAGATTTTGTATTTGTCTATGTTTGTACCAATTTTCAGCGTTCTAGCGTTTATGGTTTCTGAGATATATGGAAAAATAAAATAAAAATTCAAAAGTTGATAACCCCTGACTGAAACAAAAATTCAAAATTCCGAGTATAAAAGTTTTGTAGGCCTGTAACTGTTTATATATTCTGAAATTTTAGGCTCTGTAAATTGAGCGGATCAAAAGTTATAAGGGGGGGACGGACACACAGACACACACACACACACAGACACACACACACACACAGACACACGAAATGTTCTACTTCGAATTCTGAGTAAATCCGTGTATGGAACATATATGCTGCGAAGCCTCTAAGTTGGTGTTTTTTGACTTCAAAGTTGGAAAAGCCATGAAAAAAGTAGACCTCTCCATACAATTCTCGCGTATTCTGGCTTGATACATTGTCGATATGTTAAGAGAACAAAGTTCTCCTGAACAAATCGACAGTTGGATTAGTACAAACCTTTACAAACATATACACTAGTTGCATGTTACACATGAGATCCAACTGTCGATAGCGATAGTATGTATAGTTGAAGAATATGTACCAAACTATAAACCCATAGATACAAATTATTGAATATTTTCAGATATTTTGTTTTCTATACAACATATGTAGGTATGTATGTCAAGATAGGATAGTATGGAAGAAGATCCTTTTTCCTACCCAGAATATGCAAATTGCATGATGGTATGTATGTATGTTTGGAGATGAAGTAACAAACTATTAAGTCTTCTTACATATTGTGTATAGGCGACTGCCATACAAAATGTATGAAGCGATGTCGTCACTAAATTCAATTTTTAAAAAAATTGTTAAAAAAAAATTGAGATCTTCTTGTACAATGTTAATATTTTTTATAGAAAATTAAATTATCTAGTTGGGGTGTTTCGGCTTTTTTCGATAATTGTAAAAGTTTTGGAAATATAGGCAGTTAAACTCATAAATTTATCATAAAAAAAATATTTTTCTTAATAAAAAATGTTTGAGAAACCCTGGAATTTTTTTGAAAAAACTAATTTGAGATTTTGTATTTGTCTATGTTTGTACCAATTTTCAGCGTTCTACCGTTTATGGTTTCTGAGATATATGGAAAAATAAAATAAAAATTCAAAAGTTGATAACCCCTGACTGAAACAAAAATTCAAAATTCCGAGTATAAAAGTTTTGTAGGCCTGTAACTGTTTATATATTCTGAAATTTTAGGCTCTGTAAATTGAGCGGATCAAAAGTTATAAGGGGGGGACGGACACACAGACACACACACACACAGACACACACACAGACACACAGACACACGAAATGTTCTACTCCGAATTCTGAGTAAATCCGTGTATGGAACATATATGCTGCGAAGCCTCTAAGTTGGTGTTTTTTGACTTCAAAGTTGGAAAATCCATGAAAAAAGTAGACCTCTCCATACAATTCTCGCGTATTCTGGCTTGATACATTGTCGATATGTTAAGAGAACAAAGTTCTCCTGAACAAATCGACAGTTGGATAATACTAACCTTAGAAAAAAAATTCCACGTCTAAAATAATAAGAAATTTATTTTTCTTTGAAATTGGAATGTTTATTTTTTCAACACTAACTTTGTGCCGACCTATTTCAAATAATGTAAGCTGAGTAGTCCCATCGAACTGTACCGGACCTATTCAATGTTAAAATTATTCAAGTGCAAAGGGCGCCATAAACAGGAGGGTGCCAGAAGTAGATATAAAAGCGAATTACGATAGGGATCAAACTGCATTTACCTAACAGAGCTTCCTCCAACCCTCTACCGATTATTAATAATAATAATAATAAAAACAACATTGCCCAAATGTACCCTATTTAATTAAAACATTTACATTGATATGCGTTTCACGTCAACAAAACGCCTTATAAAAATAACCGAGCGTCGTAGGTTTTATACAACCATACAACTGTCAAGTAATTACTAAATATAATTCTTTTGTGTATTCATATTATCTGATCAATAATAATTTTACGAATCAATTGAAATAATAAGGTAGTCGTCAGTTTTATTATACATTATAATTTAGTAAACATCAGCATATTTGTTCGTGAAACATTAGTGAAGACATCATCTAATGCCAATGGCCTGAGGGGAAAGCGATATGAACTCGTTTCTGCTTACGAAATGATACAACGTAATGTAATAAACAATATTAATTGTGTACGCGCCATTACGCAGCTGCTTCATACACCTGTCATTCTTTGTTTGTGCAATATATTAATATAATAGTAAAGAAATACAATAAATATAGACTAAGTAAAGGTATAAATCGCATAAGATGGTGGAATTTTCTTTTTAGTTGCTAAGGAAAATGCAAGAAAAAATTATGGGCGTGATTCAAATCGAGAACAATAAACTAGATACGCTGTCACGAGCCTAAACACGTAAACATTACACACCGCAGAGCGGGCGATTAAACGAGAGAGATGGAACATATTCGACCAATAGCGAGACTGTAAATCGGTGACGTCATAAATTTCCCGTATCTTATTGGTCCATGGTGTAGCCGCGATACGGGCACGCCACGCACGGAGCCCACACATGGTACGGCAACAATGAATTTATAATTATTTACATGAGCGACTTTCGCATCAACATTCGTACTCACCGATAGCTGCAAAGCCGCTGACCGCTGGTGCAGGTAGAGGACGAGCCCGTCGATCTTTCCCGTTCATAAGAGACACCTTATCTATAAATAAACATGCACTCGCAATCACTCATAGACGTCACTGTGGGAAAATCAACATATTCGAAGGTCCGGTCCCTGATCCCGCTGGATTTGCCTCGGAATCAAAACATTTTAACGGATTCGAACATTCCAAAACAAAGGAAAAATTAGACGCGGTGCGATCGATTTATCCGCGCGCAACAAGCCAGCCGAGGAACAACCACTGCGCACAAAATGATCTGACATGCTTAGGAAAACACTATCGGAGGTGGGGGAGACATAAGGCGTAAAAAAATGCTCATTTATTCAATTGGGGATCGAAACATGGGTTAAATTATTGCTCAACAATTAGTACAACAGGTAATGATTCGATGTACGTAACTCCGGAGTACGCCACTACTCGATAAATTTAGTTACGCGATCGCGTCTTTTCTCGACCCCGAAAGTGACTGGCCATGCTTGCAAGCGCAAAGCTCACGTGTCTCTTACTGATATAGCGACCAATCACAGACCGATACGGAGTCACGTGGATGGCTCAACCAATGGCCGTCTCGCATGCGACGTAAATTAAACAGGGCGTAGATAGTTGTATAGTCCTACGTACGATTTTGTTTGTATATCGTACGTTATGTAAAATTGTTATTATAAGCGTTTCATTTAGAGAGAAATTTTCTTTACGCTGTCTCTCCGTTGTGACATTTTCTTGCGTTATTTGTTAGCAGTAGCAAGGAAAAATGTCATTTAGTTTCTTACAATGATTAAATATCGAGACAGTTGATTGTTTACTGCGCACCTGACAAAGGATGTTTGACTTTTCCGATGATTGAGATTCAAAGTGACTCTTCTTGACATTTGTTTCTATATTTACTGCATGTATAAAATAGTACCTATGTAGTTATACTATCCAATCTAGAAATAGATTTTCGTATGTAAACAATTTATATTTTCTTGTTATTTTTTAGTTTGTGCAAATAATTTTAAATTAAGGTTTGTCAAAAATTCATTCGGGTTATTTTACATGCTTCGAAATATTTTTCATAGACACGAGTCTTATATAAGTGTAAAAAACTGCTGAGAAAAGCTTTTCATTTTGAAAAAAACATTTTTGTAAGTGCGAGCGAAATGTAAGACGAAAGTTCATCGCGCCCCTGGCGACCAAAATACGAAACATTTAATATAAAAATTTGTGTGCAATATTATTATGTGAAACAAGTCATTTAGCTTGGAGGAATATCATTTAGGCTAGTTTGAGAAATATAAGAAGAACCATCTTAACAGAATAATTGGTATAACGTATAATTAAAACTTGTATTTTCATGGGATACCTACACTTTTTGCACTCACAAATTAATAATTATATTATTTTTAGGTGGTTGGAAGGAAAATATTTTATTTTTTTTAAATATGGAACTTTCTTAGAAATACTTACCTTCATGTTCATACTGACAAAATTATTGTAAAATGACTAATCCAATATATTATGTTGTATAAGGTCGAATAACAGTACCTACATCATCAAAATTTTCTCCTAAAACATGTTTTTATTGGTTTTAAACACAAATTTGTCAATTTTATTTACTGACAACCGTCATGCCATACTCAACTGGTTGAATTAGCCTGATAACTTTAAACTGTTGAACGACTGTATGGGGACCAGATGAATGTGGCCTGATAAGCCAAAACTGTTGTCAGTAAAGAAAAATACTAATAGAAATTATTGTGTTCATATTAACCGATTGGATTTTAGTTTGTCAGGCTTCACTTGGTGGTAAGCTTCCGGCTCGAATGGACGTGCGTCCCTCGAGACGGAAATATATTTGCAAGACGCCCTGAAGATGTCGGTTGAGATACAGGCGAAACTTTGAATGACGACTTATCCCTCCGAGGATCAGAATTTGGGTTATCCCCAAGGAAATTAATACTAACATGGGGACTGTTTTTTTTCCAAGAAATGAAACAAGGTTTGTTTGAATTAAAAAAAGAAATATTTGATAATATTATATTTTTATTCTGTGATCTTAAGTTGTACACAGAAATAAATAAATAAATAAATGTACACAATATCAATATATAATTGAAAACCTAACTTTTATATTAATATTTGGTCACAGAAAAACTTTATAACAATATATCATAATATATAGACAAACCAAACAACGATAAAGAGCGATATTTTGATTTGCAGAAGAGAGAGGGGAAACTAAATAATTTACATAAATATATTTTCAATACATCATTTATAAACTAACAGTCGTATTCATAATATATCCTCATTTTGTTGTACTATCATTATATAACTCAAACATAGTATAAGCTATTCATAATAACATTTATATTAGCAATATAACAATAATGTAGCCATGTTACTGTTTGAGCCGACAATGTTACATTTCCATTTTTGAAATATAAATTAGCTATAAACCACTTGTTTTTTGAGTCACTTCGCGACATGTTTTGGAAGCGCTGTCCTTCCATCGGCCGGCGATTGGAAGGACAGCGCTTCCGAAACATGTCGCGAAGTGACTCAAAAAACAAGTGGTTTATAGCTAATTTATATTTCAAAAATGGTTTATATTAACTACCACAAAATATCCGCCGAATCATTAAATGATATGTTACATTTCATTCATGTTTTACTGGTGATTTGACATTTGTCTATATTTTGAAAAAAAAAAAAACTTTCCTATAATGTTTTATTTTCTTCTTTTATTTTGGGAATATCAATAAGATATTCATATGAAAAACCACAGCAAAATCTGGCAATAATGAAAAAGTGAGTACCTAACCTTAAATTAATATCACCATCAAAAGTCTCAATCCTGCGGATTGGTTTGCAGAAGAAGTCTACATCACGCTTTCCACTTCTCTCTATCCTCTGCAGCCCTCTTCAGCTCAACATATGTGACGCAGTTCATGTCCTCGCACACCTGGGCCAAATACTCCCATCAGGGGCGCCCCCTGTAGTTTGTCCCCTCCACCAATCCCTCCATTAGGTCATGTAGGAGACCCTAGTGGCGCAAGATGATAATAATAATGAACACTTCCTTGCACCCTGCGCAAGTTGCGAGTTTATTGCCGTATGACAACTTCAATAAGATTTCAATAAATTTCTCCTCTGCTGGGAATCGAACCCAGGACGCCCGCACAGAAACCAAACGGCTTACCAACTGTGCCACGGCAGTCGGTCTGTCTATGATCTGTCAAATCTGTCAGTGGTTATGACAAATATTTTTTGTCAATCGTTAAAATCACTCTAAGATGTGAAATAATACGTTTGATCGCAAGTATCTTATTTTTATTCATTTGTGAAATATTGATGAAGCAGAATCACAAAAATTCACTTTACTTCACCAACGTCAAAAAATATTGACATGTTAATGCGACCATCGGCTGTATTTGGGAATTATCGGAAACACTCTTCTTATATTACTGTTAAAACTACCTGGGACCATATTTATCTTATAAAGGCGTAATGTAGCCGTTATATAGCATTATTACTTTATATACATATATGTTATTATGAAGAGTAATTTTTAGTAATGTTGCTATTACACTATTTCAAACCAAACATAAGTTATTATGAATAAGACTGATAGTCAATAATTTATTATATAATTATTTGTATTTTACAATTATCTACCTAGAAAGTAAGAAAAAATACATGAATACAAATAAATAGTATAAAAATGTAAATATATGAACATAGTCATAAGCTACATAGGTCCGAATGCAGAGTCCGACCTAAATACTAAATTCTAGCCATGTATTTATTGCACAGTCGCTCACTTAAGTTAGGAGATCACGTGGATTCCTAACTAGAGGATGCTACCAAGTTTTTGTATGAGAATTGCATTGCAGAGACATATCTAAATACTTGGCGCATGCGCGTTGGTGTAAATCAACATTTGGGAATTGTCAAAAAGTAAGGTTGATAGCGAGGAACCTTACGAGTCGTTTAATACTAAAATACGAGATGTTTTCGGTGGGTGATGATTATATCGGTTTCGTTGAATACGTATTTGGTAATTTTGTCAAATCAAATGCCAAACAGAGTATACAGCAATCCATACGAATTGCCGAAAATTTGCTAGAATTTTAGAAAAATTCGTCACATCGAGTTGTCAGCGTGAGCTTGGTTACATATGTTTGTGTTCTTATGACAAAAAACATTTTAAACGTCAGTCTAAGCCCATACAAAGCTATCTCTATCTCTTTTCATCATATACAATAATGTTAGATTCTATGCCATCGACCTTAAGTTTGGCATAGTATTTAGTTAGTGATGTCTCTGCAATGCAATTGCTAACTTAAGAATACTAAATACTTCAGTGAGGTTAGTATTTAGGTACCTAGGACTGTGCATTCGGGTCAGACTTCTGAACTATACAAAATATTTAAGTGAGAATTTTTTGACAGGTTGTAAAATGAGATACAAAAACAGGTATCCTGACAACCGGATGATAGATATTTAAAAAAAGTATCCTTTTAACAAGTACATAGAAGCGCTCCATCTAGGAAATAAATACATAGATGGGAGTATTAAAAATGTAGGTATTTTAAAAACACACATTTTAATTATAGATCCTATTTTATTTTATGTAGCCTCTCGGGCAACTAACAGGTACGATGTTAAATAATTATTTAATACGCACTCAATAACAAGTTGCCACATTCTGGAGACTTGCGATATTAATCGTCTTACAGATCCAGACTGAAAGCACAATTAAAAACTGTGTCCTCACTAGGAATCGAACCCGAAACCCATGGATCAGCAGTTAGATACCTAACTAACTGAGCCACGAAGGTCGACAAAATATGATAAGAACATAATGAATTTACTCCTTTTTGGACAAAATCATGCGAAAAAAGATTGCAATACTGAATAATAATATTATAAAGTAATAGTATTTTTGAATTAAAACAAACAAAATTTCAATCAATTTTAATTTTTCTTGTTGTTCATAGAACCTTCTCTCAACAACCCAATTGAAAACAGAAACAATTATTATAAACTAAAAATATTTCATCACTAAGAGGCTAAATGAGTAAACCTTATATAATTTAATAATCTATGGTAATGTAAGCCTCTGAAATAAAATCATTGCACTAACTACATAACTGTGGGAATTCATAATATTTACACTTTAATCATTTGAAACAGAATATGCAATGGATTAAGATGTAGTCATAATGAACTAGTATGAATAATTTAAAAAATAGTTATTTATTTAAATATTTAAAGAAGCGAGTAAAATATGAAATGTGACATTAGGTTACAAGCATCTTCCTCGCTATACTCTATTAACAATAGTGAAACTTTTTACTACAGTCCATATTATGCCCTATTCTGATTTGTCTAAATTTATCCGTCTGAATTTTAGTATACGAGAAATGCCAAAAGGTTGACTGCATTTATACGGGACTCATTACGTCACACCGCACGGATAAAATCCTTTTATACACAGTTGCCCGTTGGTTACAGATGTTTTCATACTGTGAATCGAATCAGAATAAGACATATTATGTCACATAAAACGAGTATGAAAACGTCTATAACCAACGGGCGACTTGTGTAAAAGGATTTAATCCGCTCCGTATGACGAAATAGAGTCCCGCATAAATGCAGTCAACTTTTTGACATTTCTCATATACTAAAATTCCGTATAAAATTTTTAGTCGAATCTGAATATTTGAAATAAAAAAATAAAAATCATTAAAATTTTGATGACAAAAAAGTTGATGTTACAAATTTCGGTGACGTGACAAAAAAATATTAATAACGAATCAATAACGTTATAATTTTATTGTAATTAATGGCTGTTCATAATTTATCTATTTTTAATCAGAAAGATGACCGATTATCGTGTCTGGTATTTACTTTGTGTCACTAATGTAACATTATCTATTATTTCTTTTCTCTGATGTGGAAACAAATGTTACCAGTCATAATGTGTTATAGTGAACGTCAATATTTTTGTAGTGCAGGTCACAAGTTCAACAAGATTAAAGAAAAGTTTAACAAGATTAGGCTATCTATAAATAACAATTTTTCTAATATATCTACATAATATACCTACCTATCTATCTCACCTTAAGGTTTTTTTCTATATCACGCAATACATGCAAAAAAAAGATTTTTGATGTATAAAAAAAAGTGACATACATGCATGTCATTACAAACATATTTAAGGTATGCAGATAGAACCAAACACCACATTTTTTATTTTGTATTGCCTCTTAGGTTCAACTGACAGGTACTATGTCAAATATTGAACATTGTAACCCCTAATAAGAAGCATGTGTCTAAAGAGAAAAATGTTTGAAACATGTATCCTGCCAGTGCTTACGAACGATCTGGAAACTATCATGCTAACTGCGCAGACCATAAATAAGCTAAAATGCACTCAAAGATACATGGAAAGGCAAATGCTAGGCGAAAGTCTAAGGTCCGGATGCAGAGTCTAAATACTAACCATGTTTTCATTGCACAGTCGCTCACTTAAGTTAGGAGATCATGTGGATTCCTAACTGGAGGATGCTATCAAGTTTTTGTATGAGAATTGCATTGCAGAGAGACATATATCTAAATACTTAGCGCATGCGCATCGGCGAAAACTAACATTTGAGAACTGTCAAAAAGTAATATGGATCGCGAGGAACCTTACGATTGGTTTAATACTAAAATACAAGAAGTTTTGGATGGATGATGATTTTTAGCGACTTCGTCAAATATGTATTTGGTAATTTTGTCAAATCAAATATCAAACAGAGTATTCAGCGATCTACACGAGATGCCGAAAATTCGCTGAAATTTCAGAAAGATCGTGACATCGAGCTGTCAGTGCGAGCTTGGTTACATATGGTTGTGTTGTTATGACAAAAAACATTTTGAACGTCATTTTAGCTCTTTTCTTCATACACAATAATGTGAAATGCTACGCCCTTGACCTTAAGTTTGCTGTAGTATTTAGTTAGTGATGTCTCTGCAACGTAATTGCTAACATAAGAATACTAAATACTCCAGTGAGGTTAAGAGTTATTATTTAGTTGCCTAGGACTGTGCATTCAGACCTAAGAGACGAGGAAATCAGACGCCAGACAATAGTTGTCAATATCATGGATAGAGTTGCAAAAATTAAACGGCAATGGGCGGGTCATGTTGTCAGACAGAGAATGGACAGTTAAGCACCCAGAATACAAAAATGAAGACCATGGGATATGGCCTCAGAAAAGGTGGGCCGATAATATAGTCCCCGTTGCTGGAAGGAGATGGATCCAAAAGCCCGAAAAAAACACAAATGGAAGTACTTAGAAGAGGCCTACATCCAGCAGTGGACAGATGGCCGAAGGAAGAAGAATAAGAAGTTGTTACATTCTAGACTTGTGATATTTACTGTTTTACAGATCCATACTGACAACCTGGGACTATTGGTTCAGGAGTCAGATATCTAATTGACTTGAGAAACAAAAGGCCGATGTTAAACATGTGCGGAATTTGGTACTGTTTGCTTAACTCCTAATAGAGAGACAGTTTGATGATATGAATGTAACTAAGAACAATACCATTTCTTGTGAAAGACATCTTATATATATATATATATATTTTTAGACTTTTAAAAATCATTAATAAAAATTGACTACAGTTACATATAAAAATGACGAAATAAAAATAAAAAATTAAAATCATGCTACAATACCAAATAGAATTTTCAAGTAATTTCAAAGAGATGGAGGGAGATTTGTGACATTCTGATCTCAAGATTGGGACTGAATTCCCATTGAACAGATCATAGATGTATTGGAAGAAGTATAAGTTAATATTTTTTATTTATTCTTAAACTAACAAATTAATACAAAGTGACCCAATATATTGTAACCAGATACTTCAAAAAGACAGTATTTCAAAAGTCAAATTATTTCAAAAGATACATCACCAAAAATATTACAGATTTTAAAGAAATCAACTAAAGTACCTAGTGAATAGTGTAGAATAAAGTAGTGTCAAATAAACAAATTATTTATTTATTTGACACTACTTTACACCCTATGTAAGTGGCGAGTTTATTGCCATATGGCAATTTTATTGCCGGATGGCATTTTTTTTTTCAAAAATGAAAAGCAAAATTGGCATGAGAAATGAATAACAATAAATTTCTCCACTATTGGGAATCAAACCCGACATTTCAATAGGTATCTAACTAGCCCACAAAGATCGAAAAAAGTAAACTAACAAACAAAGAAAATTAACAAATTTATGCAACACTCTTTGTAAACTATAATTCCTTTATCCATAACCACTTCGCATCCCATTCTTTTTTTCATTATCTTTTTAAATTGTTAATAATCTTATATTAATGTTTTGTTACCTACCATTTAATCTTTTTTATTTATATTTACGACAAATGTAAATAAAAAATGTGTGGTTGACTGGTAGAAATTGCCTGTGGGCAATAAGTCTGCCATATTATGTGTTTTTTTTTGCTTAATAAACATATATTATTATTAAACGCAACAATCCTTTGCTCTTTGGACGAAAATATAACAGACGTATGAAAAAACATTTCTCGATTAAATAACAATAAGATATTTTATAAATAACATTTTATATACAAGAGTATTTACAAATAAAATAAAATTAAATACAAAATAAACAAGTATCATCACATGACACAAAGTCATTGCGGTCTTACCAAACAAATATAAGTGTGTACATATTATACTGTCAATTTATTGCAAGATGGACATTTTCAATGTCATTTTTTATAAATTATCTTTCCATGGTAATTTATAAAAGATGGTCGGAATCAAAGTTTGCAAACCTACCGACAGTTGTTGTCCAAGTGAACAACTAAATTCAAAATTATTTTATGGTGTAAGTAGTTCTACATTGTTAATAGGAATATTTCGAAAAATTTGCTGCCATTACAGTTCAATACAATTCTGTTTTCATTCGATTCATATTCTATTGTATCAAAAATTCTAACGAAATCATATAATCATGATTTACCAGACCGTGAGAGCGTTTTTGAAAGTTTTGACAGATGAAATCATAGATATCTATCTATGAAAAGCTAATCAACTCTAAGTTTATGCACTTGGAGCTGTGAGGTGACATTATATTTTTATATAAATTCAATTTTTATTCATATAAATTGTATTCTATTTTGTAATATGGAAGGGGTTGGGCAGTATTAGCATTCAGGGGCAAAGAAAGCCCCTATTGGGAAATTTCACTACTTTATACATTTCAATTTTAAAACTACATAATTTATACTGTCTTTTGTGTGATTATATAACGATATATAATATATTAATATAGTAGAAATGCAGTAAAAAACCCACTAATAACATTTGAAAAATATCAAAATTCTAACTATGGGGTCTAACTACATTTCAAATATACAATACAAAATATTATTTACGATAAATCGATTCATACGTAATACAGACAATAATTATTAACGATAAATCGATTCATACGTAATACAGACAAAAATTATTAACGATAAATCGATTCATACGTAATACAATCAAACATTATTAATAACAAATTGATTCATATGATATATAAACAAAACATATTAACGATAAATTGATTCATACGCAATACAAACAAAACTTATTAACGAAAAATCGATTTTTACGTAATACAAACAAAACTTAATAACGACAAATCGATTCATACGTAATACCATAAAATATTATTAAGTCAGTAATGACAAATCGATTCATATGTTATATAAATAAAAAATATTAACAATAAATCGATTTGTACATAATTCAAACAAAAGTTACTTATGACAAATCGATTTATACGTAATACAAACAAAAATTATTAACGACAAATCAATTTATACGTATTACAAACAAAAATTAGAATGAAAAATCGATTTATATGTAATACAAACAAAAATTATTAACGACAAATCGATTTATATGTAATTCAAACAAAAATTAATAATGACAAATCGATTTATACGTAATACAAACAAAAATTATTAATGGTAGTCTGTAATTCTACTTTGTAATTTTTTTTGTAGTTTCTTTCTTTGTAACATGTGCCAAGGTTAAAGTGAATAAAAAAATAATGACAAATTGATTCATACGTAATGAAAATAAATAATTACAAAAGCGAACAAACTCACGATATATAAACATCATACAAAAGATATATTATAGATAAACCAATATATATTATATACTATAACAAAGATATATTCATTGTATGTATTAAAAAATAACAGTTTATTTTTTGTATCATAGTAATTAGAAAAACATTCCACCGAAAAATCTTACTATAAAAATACATTCATAATTTATTAATCAAATATTTTACTGATGAAATATAGAAACACTGACAACATCAAAATTTAATAATAAAGACACTAATTTATTGCAATATTCAAATATATCATGACATATTAAAAGCTATGTGTATTGCTAACAACAATAGCGATTCAATATTTAATTTCTACAATAATTTAATTTTTAATTTGTGATTTCAACACAAAGTATTTTAATTATTAAGGTGGCAAATATGGCTGGTAAAGTTGGTGAAAGTGGCATCTGAATTGGTGTTGCCCTTTTGAAATATAAAAATACATAAAAAAAGTTTTTTGCTGTTGATAATTCTAAGGTTTGCGTGATAATAAAATAGATGTGTAATAAATATAAAATAACATGGGATTTTTCCACACGATGCTGTTTTTTGATCAAATTTTTTACTTACATTTTAAAAAAATTGTCAATTTTGTTTTAATGAAAGCATCAAAATGTAGGTGGAAAAATTTCATGTTTATAAATCGTGTATATTTAGTAATATTAAGTGTTCAAAAAATATTTATTGTAATCTTAGGTATAAAAATTTGGTAGCACAGTTATTCAAAATTCTGTTTTAACAAAATAAATGTTTTTTCTCAGTTCTCATACAATATACGTGGAACAAAAATAATATAACACTATTCAAACATGTAAAGGGCCTTACATATAGCGTTTGTGGTATTCAAAGAGTGTAATCATTGATTTACAAATTAAGAATCACCTGTAACTTCACATTTACGCCTCATTTATATATAAGACCATTACGATTCTTCAACGTGACTTTTTAAAGTAGGTAATATTTAATATTATGTGTACCTAAAAGTTACCACTATTCAAATATTACTTTAACAAAGCATCTACGCATACCATCACACCAAGTCCCTCACAAGGTAAATAGATGAATAGTATACAGCATTTTTCTATCTTGGAAAGCATCCATCGTCTCATCAAAATTTATACATCATCAGTTGTTCAAGGTTCTTACATTTTCTTCTCACGTAGCCGTATGATCACAACCTCGCATTTTATTTCAGTAAATTAATATTTTTTCGTCAGATGTTCATTCATTCTTTGAGATTGTGACCAAACCATCTCAATAATTACACATTCATTCTAATGACTACCATACATACATCGCCTTGTCACACATCCACATTAGGGCCGGTCTTATAAACGAAAGACCAAATATTCGTAAGTATGTTTATGATTTACTAACACGCTGTATTAGTAATCCAGAGGACGCGGGTTCGAATCTCGCCTCAACTGATTTAGTTCGCCTATAGCACAAGCATTTATGCTTAATTTTTGGAAATAATTTAAAACTTAATGCATACGTAGGTACTTCTTACAATTGCATATTCATTTATTTTTTTTATAAAAAAAATAATATAAAAAAACGATATTCAGTGTCATGATGAAATAAAATGCTTTGTACACTTTTGGTTGTCGATATTGGTTGAAATCGTCAGACAAACTTGTAATCAAATTCGTTTTGGTTATTCAAGATCACTGTCGAACGACATTTTTTTACCGAAAAAAAAAGCAAATCAATATAAAAATCCAAAAAAATATAAAACAGTATATTTCAAAATATTCTTATCATTAAAAATGTACCGCAACATAAAAAAACAACCCTTCCATAACTTATCGTTAACGAACGCTTAATCGGCGGTCCGACCGTCAGAAAAGGCTATCGGTATAATTTTACTAAAATTTAACTAACGGATTGTTATAAGACGAAACATAGAGCATTTGTATCAAATTTCGGTTTGTTTAGTCTGAAATCTAACTAACGGATGTTTATAAGACCGGCCCTTGGCAATCTCGTTTAAACTGAATTTATTCTATTTTCATGCGTCTTTTGTCATGTCCAAGTCTCACTCGCATTCCTCAAGGTTGCCATTATTTACTATTACCATGTGAAGATTTAACAATAAACGGGTAATTGGAAAGAAGCGGGTTTTACTGTCTTCACTCTACATTTCATGACCATCCTCTTTTTTGGGATAAAATTGCCGCACGACTCCGATATATGATACAGTCCGATGGCTCTCACGAGCATCCTGGCTTCGATCGACAGAGCGGGCAGCCTCTCGGTCTGCTCCTGCGTGAACTGCCCGGCGCACAGCACGACCGACACCTTGCAGAGGGCGAGGGCGACCGACTCGGCGAGGTACGAAGCGAGCCGGGCCCAGCGCTATCGGCTCAGGTTGTTCACGTAGAGGTTCTTCAGCTCCGTCTTGGGGGTGTTCTCAAACAGGGCAGCTCTGTTCTGACCCTCGCCCTTCTTCACCCAGTGACCGTACACGCGGAAAGCGCACCCGTCTATGATCTGAAACATTCAAATATTAGCTATAGGTGGCAATTACATGGAAATATAATAATAATGAACACTTCCTTGCACCCTGCGCAAGTGGCGAGTTTATTGCCATACGGCAATTTCTTCCAACTAACCAGTGTTTCCAGCCCAGAGAAGCTATATTTGTATGAGAAATGAATTTAAATAAATATTTTTTTGTTGTATTTTATGTTCATCATTATGGTATATTCTGTGATGCTATGAAATTGAATTGAATAAAATTTGTTCATTTTAGGATCACTATTTTATTTCAGTTTTGTAAATTTTTCTATTTCAAGTAATAACAAGAAAAAGAACATTACCTTTCTGAGCATTTTGAGTCGGTATGGGTCCATTCGAGCGATGCTGAGGTCCAACGGTTCCGGAGTGAATCTCAGTCTTCTGATTCTGACAGCAGCGCGCACCACCATTATGGCAAAGCGGAATTTCTTGCGGGCGTTGAACGAAGCCGCTTTCAATTGCTAGAAAGAGATACCGGTGTAAATAAAAAATTATGCACATAAAAAAAAGCGTGGAAAATCCACACATCAAATGATAAACCGAAATGAAAACTAAACAAAAATAAATAAAAGAAAGAAATATAAAAGTAAAATAAAATGCAAATTAAAAAAAATACTTGAATGAGAAAGAATAGGATAGGCAGGTAAATAAAACCCGTAGAGTCTTCATTTTAATCATAGTTTGTCCTTGATTAAATATAGTTACAAAAACATATTTTAAATTTAATCACTCCCATATTCTGTTCCAGTGTTAAATACTCCCTGAAGATATTGGACTGGAATGTTTTTGAAAAGCGATCCGAAAAACTTGACTTTGATGCAGATTAGTCCGGAAGATTAATTAGCCACTGAATTTTTTGGAAGCATATATGGATTGTGTATTTTTGATTTTTACATATAAATTTCTCTTGATAAATAAAACCCTATGTTCTAAAACAAAATAGCTTGTTAAAATTGTAATGATGAAGATACAAGGCTAATTTTGTCATTGGAAGATGATGTTTAACACTGCCACCTATGAAAATTCTTGTGAAGTAATTTGCTACTAATCACACTACCATCATAAAAATTTCTTGTGAAGTAATTTTCTACTAATCACACTACCATCTATGAAATTTCTTGTGAAGTAATTTTCTACTAATTACACTACCATCTATGATTTTTTTGTGAAGTAATTCGCTACTAATCACACTACCATCTATGAAATTTCTTGTGAAGTAATTTGCAACTAATCACACTACCATCTATGAAATTTTTTGTTAAGTAATTTGCTACTAATCACACTACCATCTATGAATTTTTTGTGAAGTAATTTGCTACTATCGCACTGCCATCTATGCCACATTGCCACCTATGCCACATTGCCACCAAAAATTTTTTGTGTAGCAATTTTGTTCTAATTACATTGCTGTTTTTTATACCAATATCTATATATTTTTTTGGCTAAGCAAGTAGACGCCAATCTCACTGATGTTTCATAATTCTATATAGTAAATTTTTTGTCTATCACAACTATCTCAAATTCCCTGGTAAAAAAATAAATATCACGGCCAAGAATAAGACATAGGAACTTACACAAAACATTTATCATAGATGCACATAAAAAAGCTTAGGCTAAAAATGATATAAGAATGAGTTCACATTATTTTAGCTGCATGCGCCACACAAATAGCAGTGAAATGTGTGAAAAATAATGTCAATATTACGGATATGAAAATGGATATGCAAAAAAAAATATTTCAATAGGTTATTCTTATCAAATAAAATGATGCAATCCTTTATGTGATAATTGAAGAGGGGGATAGCAAATTAAATATAATGGAAAGTGTATAAAATTGTTTTTTTAACTGATTCTTGCCCCTAGTTAGTGATAGTGGACAGATGTCAAATCCTACACAAAAATTCAACAAGACATTTCTTTTGACAGAAACATGACAATTAATAAAATGTACTTTTCGTATATTTAAAAATAAATTAATAATCAATATAGGTAGTTTAAATAATAATAATAATTTATTTGGCACAATACATAATTACATAATACCTATAAAAACAAAATAATTTCAAGATTACAGTGATAATATATCGTAAATTTAATGCTAGGTTAATATTAAAGTAAAGTAAGCTGGTACTACCAAAAATGCTGTACTATTTTAATATTGTCTCATTGGACGTCCAACTAGGTGAACCTGTTTTAGGACGTCCGATATGTAGTTACGATTTGTAGGTATCAATAAAACTTAGTCAATAAAAATTATAAATGAAAAGCGAGCAAACTAGAATATTAATCTTAATTAATTATTGTATTCATCTATGCCGATGGATATAAGCCAACTGTTTATTGTTTTTTTTTCAGGGTGTCTATTTTCATATTTTTCAAAGCGTCAGGTAGTATATTGTACATTTTGGGGCCAAGAAATTTAAAATTACGCTGTGCAAATGTGGTGTTTGTTTTTTTCTTTACGATAATAGACCTTTGAGCATTGCGAGTAGAGTTAAATAATTCATAATATGGATCTCTATCAATAAACTAAATTTAGAGAATTTGTAACTAGGCTAGGTGGTTGTAATAGATAACTGGAGGAGAGCGGTGGAGGACAGGAATTGATGGAGAAGGATTCTGGAGGAGGTCAGGGCCCACACAGGGCTGTAGCGCCAATGACAATGATAGGGGGTCTTAGGACTGATCAGTGAATCAGGATTTGAAGAGTCAGAGACATAAAAAAAATAGTAAAGCTCGTAGATTTTTCTATTTTGAAAATTATACGTATAAAAATATAAAACTTTCATAATGTATGACAACACATTTCTAATATCAAAACTGACGATAATTTACAATCATATTACAAATGTCGTTAGTGATGGACAAATTTGAGTAACGGTGAAAATAACACACCTAAAACTAACACGGTATAACAAAACACAATGATATGATATTAGAAAACGAATACAACAAAATTGGAAGAATTTTGTTACTACTGATGATTTTGTTAGTGAACGTGGGAAACTCAAGGTCATACAAGGGACAAAATGGTCACCCTATTATTAGTGTCCGACCGAAGCTTTGGCTTCGGCCACCTCCGGCAAAAAAAAACACCTTCGGCTTCGGCCAAAAATAACCCGAATTTTCGGCCGAAGCCGAAGCTTTTTCTCAGCCGCTAAAAACAGTTAAAACTTGTAAAAACATGCGCGAACATGACATGTGTGTAATAGTTTTGAACGCACGTGATAATTAATAATTATTTGTGTTTGTGCATTTGTGTAGTTAGATATCTAACCAACTAAGTCACGAAAGCAGATTATTTATTATTTTAATCAATTTTTTTAGTAAAATCAAACCTTCGGCTTCTGCCGAAGGTTACGGCTAAGGCCGAACAATCGGCTTCGGCCAAAATCTGACCTTCGGTCGGACACTACCTATTATACAAATTTTAGAACGTTGTATCAAACTGCAAATTTCTCCATGTTGAACGTAAGCAATATTATACAATCTCACCTATGAAAGCACAAGAGTGCTGGATTAGCGGTAATTTCAAATTACTGGAATGTAGGTGTAGATGAGTCAAAAAATTAAATATCTTTTTTTTTTTAATTTATATATTTAAAAAAATGAGCAACAATCAAAAATAAAATTCATTTAATTTTTTGAGACAAAATTATATAATAACGTAATATCTTTAAATGTATCTCTCAGTGGAGGTTTATTTTATTTTATTTTTTGTAGCTTCTCAGGCAACTACAGGTGCTATGTCAAATAATTATTTAACATGCACCAAATAACAAGTTGCCACATTCCGGAGACTTACGATATTAATCATCTCACAGATCCAGACTGAAAACACAATTAAAAACTGTGTCTCCACCAGGAATCGAACCCGGGACTGAATCAGCAGTCAGATACCTAAACTACAGAGCCACGAAGGCCAATTTTATATTTAGTTGATAGTTTCAGATTCTTTTTGCTATGTGAAGTGAAACAAACCGCAATCACTTTGATGAAACTAAAGATATCTCCATATTTAAATTATATAACTAGCTATAAACCACCTCCGAAACATTTCGCGAAGTGACTCATAAAAATAGTCGTTTATAGTTATGTAATTTTATATAATTCAAATATGGTTAATATAACAACCACAAAATATCCGCCGAATCCGCCGTTTGTTGTCCGTTTCGTTGAGCATATTCGGCGAATATGCTCAAAGAAATAACAAACAATAAAAATTTTCATAATCGAGTTGAAGCAAGGTGACAACATTGAACCCATATTTAATTTTTCAAACAATGAACATCACAAAACATAAAAAGGCTACCTTAGCTATATATATATATATATATATATATATATATATATATATATATATATATATATATATATATATATATATATATATATATATATATATATATATATATATATATACATATATACATAGAGTAAAGAATCTACCCAGCATACAGGACAAACACACACACAATCGGGGACATATAAATATGAACAAGACAAAAACAGTATGAATGGCTGTCTATTTGTGTGACGATTTACCAATGCCAATTGGTCAATTCTTGAAATCCTTCGGCCCTGTGCTGAAAAGCTTTGTTTAAGTGGCGCCAGCTCTTGGTCCCACAGCTACGCCACACGTGTGCGTGGTGAGTAGATTGGTATACAAAAATAAAAGAAAAATAGAAAAGAAAAAATATACAACAAAAGCGATCAAAGAAATAACAACATGTCTACAAATATGACGATGATAAAATGTATGGGGATGCATAGTAAATAATTACATAAAATTATACACAAATAATAGGATATTGATATACGTTGCAAACAAAATCATGGAAGATCGTGATTATGAAATTCAAGTAATTCATATATACAAATATAATCAAAATTATAAACACATTTTCATACCATTGAAACATAACACTTTTGCTAGGTATATATTTGAAATTATACTCTGTACGTATTATGTCCTATTCTGATTCGTTTCAGAGTACGTAAACGTCTATAACCAACGGGCGACTGTGGATAAAAAGATTTTATCCGCGCGGTGTGACGTAATGAGTCCCGTATAAATGCAGTCAACTTTTTGACATTTCTCATATACTAAAATTCAGACGGATAAATTTAGACGAATCAGAATGGTATAATTTGGCCTCTGAGAATGCTAGCTGTGTTCAACAAAAGCACTAAGGCTTCCTTTTTTGGAATAAAACTGTGATGTTTATATTTCAATACTCGGTTTTGATTGAGTACCTATGCATTTCAATGGATGTGTCTTTTTGAGACAATTCAAAGGATTCTGTACAAATATATGACATCAGGCAGGTAAATTTACAATGACAGACTTGCATGGTAACCCACTGATATCAAAGAAACATACATACCAATAAAATAATAATAAATTTGTTCGTAGAGATTCCATACAACATTTATTTGTCTCAGCTTGGAATGGCATCTAAAATTTATTCATACGTAGAAATAAATCGTTAGGCACAGCCGATAGATGGCATTACTCTCTGCCGCATATCCGATCTAAATTTGTCTTTGTAACGGAGAATAATGTACGAAGGAGACAGGTAGGGATCGGATTCGAGTATATAAAGTAAAGGTACTTGTAATAATTTGATTTCAAAAATCTCGCAAAATGAATTTCTAACTAAACTTGATTTAAAAACATATTCGAGGTGTTTTTGCCATAAAATAAAGAACACAAATATCAATAATTCATTCATTTAAATAAATAGAGTTGACATAATTTAATTCAGCATGATTTTGGTTGCTCTGTGATTCAATATTATAATTATAACAACAAAATCATCAACAATGTATACTGACATCTATGAAGAATGTTCGTTAATAAAATATTTTGATGGTTGGGATCACGGCTGCAATAAACCATTAACAAATACCATTTCACTGCGCAAATATAAAAAATCAGGATGATTTTGATGCTATGTAAGAATGAAAATATACAGGATTATATCACATAAGTACAAATTTTATTTAATAAAAATTTAGTATATTTTGATTAAGATTTAGAAAAAAAAACTTGTCCTACGTTATATCAATTTTTATTAATCACATTCTAAATACTTATAAAAGAAACCTTGAAAAATATGTTTTTAACTACAAAACCATTTGTGCACTGTCGTGAAATGGTAAACTGTCTATAAGCTGTTTGAGGATAGTCAAATCTAAGAAGCACAGACGTTGGCACAGCACAGAGGCTCATTATGCATGATATGCTGAATTGAAACTAACGTGAATAATATTTTCGAATCACAACAATGCACAATGGTCATAATACTAAATAACTCGTTATTACATTGTGCTTTTACAATCGAGTACAGTGAATCTCTTTTGATTTTAGTACCTATGTTGAACTAATAAGTTAACATTACTCCCTATTCAGTAACTATTGTAACTAAAATAGGAACATACTAAAATTGTACATTTTAGATTTACGGTCTTATTTCAACGTTATAAAATATCAACTTGGACTAAATGGAATAGGTACGTTCCTATTCCATTTAGTCCAAGTTGATATTTCATAATGCTGAAATAAGACCGTAAATCTAAAATCTAGCATTTTAGAACGTTCCTATTTTAGTTACAATAGTTACTGAATAGGGGGTACTATAAGAATTTTCATGTTGCACATCTGTATTTTTAAGCTTTCTATTTAACAAAACAAATATTTTCCAGGTATTCTATAAATTGGTTTTTTGTAAAAAATGATGAACAATTTTTGAATCATCTACACTTTAAAAAGAATATTTTTTTTACGATTATTATCATGACACTAATTTATATAGTAAACATTGTAATTGTAATATAGTTGTCGTTTTACACTTTACAACACTTTACTTCAGTTCTTGATACTATGTCTGGTCTTCAATTCCCGTTGGAATGCTTTTTCTTTTGTTTTCTCTGCTTAAGTCTTAGTTCAGGGTCTTCTATTTTTGTTTCATACTGTGCCATCTTCTGTATGTTTAGTTGTTTGTGTTTACAATTTAATCATTGTGACTAGAAACTAATTTCTTCTGAAGATCAATTTACCTAAATACCAAGTGAGTAAATCTTTAATTTACTGACGTCTCCATTCCATTTAATTTACTGACGTCTCCATTCCATTTAATTTACTGACGTCTCCATTCCATTTAATTTACTGGCGTCTCCATTCCATTTAATTTACTGACGTCTCCATTCCATTTAATTTACTGGCGTCTCCATTCCATTTAATTTACTGGCGTCTCCATTCCATTTAATTTACTGGCGTCTCCATTCCATTTAATTTACTGGCGTCTCCATTCCATTTAATTTACTGACGTCTCCATTCCATTTAATTTACTGACGTCTCCATTCCATTTAATTTACTGGCGTCTCCATTCCATTTAATTTACTGGCGTCTCCATTCCATTTAATTTACTGGCGTCTCCATTCCATTTAATTTACTGGCGTCTCCATTCCATTTAATTTACTGACGTCTCCATTCCATTTAATTTACTGACGTCTCCATTCCATTTAATTTACTGACGTCTCCATTCCATTTAATTTACTGGCGTCTCCATTCCATTTAATTTACTGACGTCTCCATTCCATTTAATTTACTGACGTCTCCATTCCATTTAATTTACTGGCGTCTCCATTCCATTTAATTTACTGGCGTCTCCATTCCATTTAATTTACTGGCGTCTCCATTCCATTTAATTTACTGGCGTCTCCATTCCATTTAATTTACTGACGTCTCCATTCCATTTAATTTACTGACGTCTCCATTCCATTTAATTTACTGACGTCTCCATTCCATTTAATTTACTGGCGTCTCCATTCCATTTAATTTACTGACGTCTCCATTCCATTTAATTTACTGACGTCTCCATTCCATTTAATTTACTGGCGTCTCCATTCCATTTAATTTACTGACGTCTCCATTCCATTTAATTTACTGGCGTCTCCATTCCATTTTATTTACTGGTGTCTCCATTCCATTTAATTTACTGGCGTCTCCATTTAATTTACTGGCGTCTCCATTCCATTTAATTTACTGACGTCTCCATTCCATTTAATTTACTGACGTCTCCATTCCATTTAATTTACTGGCGTCTCCATTCCATTTAATTTACTGACGTCTCCATTCCATTTGATTTACTGGCGTCTCCATTCCATTTAATTTACTGGTGTCTCCATTCCATTTAATTTACTGGCGTCTCCATTTAATTTACTGGCGTCTCCATTCCATTTAATTTACTGACGTCTCCATTCCATTTAATTTACTGACGTCTCCATTCCATTTAATTTACTGACGTCTCCATTCCATTTAATTTACTGGCGTCTCCATTCCATTTAATTTACTGGTGTCTCCATTCCATTTAATTTACTGGCGTCTCCATTTAATTTACTGGCGTCTCCATTCCATTTAATTTACTGGCGTCTCCATTCCATTTAATTTACTGGCGTCTCCATTCCATTTAATTTACTGGTGTCTCCATTCCATTTAATTTACTGGCGTCTCCATTCCATTTAATTTACTGACGTCTCCATTCCATTTAATTTACTGACGTCTCCATTCCATTTAATTTACTGGCGTCTCCATTCCATTTAATTTACTGGCGTCTCCATTCCATTTAATTTACTGGCGTCTCCATTCCATTTAATTTACTGGCGTCTCCATTCCATTTAATTTACTGACGTCTCCATTCCATTTAATTTACTGACGTCTCCATTCCATTTAATTTACTGACGTCTCCATTCCATTTAATTTACTGGCGTCTCCATTCCATTTAATTTACTGACGTCTCCATTCCATTTAATTTACTGGCGTCTCCATTTAATTTACTGGCGTCTCCATTCCATTTAATTAACTGGCGTCTCCATTTAATTTACTGGCGTCTCCATTCCATTTAATTTACTGGCGTCTCCATTCCATTTAATTTACTGGCGTCTCCATTCCATTTAATTTACTGGTGTCTCCATTCCATTTAATTTACTGGCGTCTCCATTCCATTTAATTTACTGGTGTCTCCATTCCATTTAATTTACTGGCGTCTCCATTTAATTTACTGGCGTCTCCATTCCATTTAATTTACTGGCGTCTCCATTTAATTTACTGGCGTCTCCATTCCATTTAATTTACTGGCGTCTCCATTCCATTTAATTTACTGGCGTCTCCATTCCATTTAATTTACTGGCGTCTCCATTCCATTTAATTTACTGGCGTCTCCATTCCATTTAATTTACTGGCGTCTCCATTCCATTTAATTTACTGGCGTCTCCATTCCATTTAATTTACTGGCGTCTCCATTCCATTTAATTTACTGGCGTCTCCATTCCATTTAATTTACTGGCGTCTCCATTCCATTTAATTTACTGGCGTCTCCATTCCATTTAATTTACTGGCGTCTCCATTCCATTTAATTTACTGGCGTCTCCATTCCATTTAATTTACTGGCGTCTCCATTCCATTTAATTTACTGGCGTCTCCATTCCATTTAATTTACTGGTGTCTCCATTCCATTTAATTTACTGGTGTCTCCATTCCATTTAATTTACTGGTGTCTCCATTCCATTTAATTTACTGGTGTCTCCATTCCATTTAATTTACTGGCGTCTCCATTCCATTTAATTTACTGGCGTCTCCATTCCATTTAATTTACTGGCGTCTCCATTCCATTTAATTTACTGGCGTCTCCATTGCATTTAATTTACTGGTGTCTCCATTCCATTTAATTTACTGGTGTCTCCATTCCATTTAATTTACTGGTGTCTCCATTCCATTTAATTTACTGGTGTCTCCATTCCATTTAATTTACTGGTGTCTCCATTCCATTTAATTTACTGGTGTCTCCATTCCATTTAATTTACTGGTGTCTCCATTCCATTTAATTTACTGGCGTCTCCATTCCATTTAATTTACTGGTGTCTCCATTCCATTTAATTTACTGGTGTCTCCATTCCATTTAATTTACTGGTGTCTCCATTCCATTTAATTTACTGGTGTCTCCATTCCATTTAATTTACTGGTGTCTCCATTCCATTTAATTTACTGGTGTCTCCATTCCATTTAATTTACTGGTGTCTCCATTCCATTTAATTTACTGGTGTCTCCATTCCATTTAATTTACTGGTGTCTCCATTCCATTTAATTTACTGGTGTCTCCATTCCATTTAATTTACTGGTGTCTCCATTCCATTTAATTTACTGGTGTCTCCATTCCATTTAATTTACTGGTGTCTCCATTCCATTTAATTTACTGGTGTCTCCATTCCATTTAATTTACTGGTGTCTCCATTCCATTTAATTTACTGGTGTCTCCATTCCATTTAATTTACTGGTGTCTCCATTCCATTTAATTTACTGGTGTCTCCATTCCATTTAATTTACTGGTGTCTCCATTCCATTTAATCCTCAGATAAAATAGTGCAAATAAAAACATAGGTCAATTGGAAGATACCATAAAAGATTTTCACTGTACAACGATAATATAATAGTTCTTTTGAGTGAACATACTGTGAATAAGATATTTTTAATTATATACATACAACAAAGTTTGAGATAGAAAAAGAGAATAAAGACAGAATAAAACTTATTAGATATATATTTACCACTGTGTTGAAGAATGGATGGCTGAGGGCCTCCTGGATTGAAATCCTCTTCTGCGGATCTACAACCAGCAACCGCCTAATAAGATCCTTTGGAGCGTCTGAATGGAGAAAAATACACATATCAGTATATCAGCAAACACTTTTGAGGTTTTTTGGTCGTTTGGTAGATGTGGTTTTTGGTAAAAAAGATATGGATGCATTAATGGTTATCGAGAGAAAAATATTCAAAAAAAATTTCGGTCCCCTCTGCAATCAAGGAATGTGGAGAATCAGGTATAACCACGAACTACAGAGCCTATTCAAGGAACCAAATAACGTTGCAAATAGGGAGAGTTAAGACACGTTCATCGTATGGACGATGACCAGACAACGAAAAGAATCGCCACAACATGTCCAGAGGGAAGAAGAGGTGTGGGAAGGTTTAAACTACAATCGAGTCAAGAGATACTTTCAGATAGCCGGTGTGCGGAATTGGAGAGAAAAGGCTGTTTCGTACGGATCTAAGTACTTGATGACGTACCCTTCCTTGCCCCCTTCCTTTAATTCACCTGATGCGAAATACGAGAAGTGGAGAATGAGAGGGGGTGTACTACGGCTACGCGCGGTCGATAAGACCAGCGGTTTAGTGTGAATCATCATATCGTGTCATGCACAGTGATATAAATTGTTTTCGATCATCGCAGGACATCCGCCGATATCAAATCGATATTATATACGTGATCATAAGTGTCGTGTTGTGTGTCATTTTACAAGAGAACAGTGTAGTAACCACAACATTGCGAAGAGGAAGTGACGTTGCAATCAGGTGAGTTCTCTTTATCTTCCCCATCCTAAATTACAGTCCACTATCTTTCAGTCGTTCATAACGACATCATCCATGTGAGAGCAGATCGTAACGGGCGACTGCTAACACAAAGGCCATGGATAGGGTGCAATGGAGACGATTCCTTGAGGAGGCCAAGGCCGTGCTGTGGAGCCACTGATGATGATGATGGTAAACCGATGCATAAACCGTTCTCCGTTCTGTCAAAAATTGATATAATATCATATATTTAATTGGGCAATCCAGATTTTTTTTTTTTATTTACTACAATTACCTTTGTTTGTATGAAAGTATTAAAGCGACCCAGTGTATATGGTTTTATTTATTACAGTTGTAACTATAAATTAAATGTCATTTGTGTCATATAAATATGCCAAAAATCTAAATTAGGATTAAGGATGGAATTTGGACAATTTATGGAGGTCTGCCCCCATAGACAACATGTCATTAAGCTCAAGAAAAGAAACAAGAAAAGATAACTATGGAAATGACAGGTGTCATGTGACAGACAACTGTCACTTTCATACATTTAAAATAAAAAATTAAGTTATCATTTCTTGTTTCTTTTCTTGAGCTAAATGACATGTTGTCTAGGGGGGCAGGTTCCTTAGCGGACTGTGGTGCCAGTGATGATATTTGATTGTAATGTAATGATCTATAATTAATAAAATAAATTGTAATAATTAATACAAAGTTAGTATCGTATATATTTTTATTTATTTATATTTGTAAAAATAATATTACCTGAAATATCAGCCCACTCTGGGCTGGTGAATGAGTACTTCCCTTCCATAATGTTTCTCAACATGACCATCTGCTTCCGGTGCCAGAACGGCGGACATCCTACGAGTCTGAAAGCCACCAAAAACCAGTTAAATTTTGTTCACAAGATAAAACACGTGGTTTGAGTCTTGGCTAAACATTAATATTTGCCGATTAATCAATAGTGACGCAGTAAATAAACATTAAAAATGAAATATATATTTAGTACTTACAATGTGAACATGATCACGCCACACGCCCAGCTGAAAAAAAATTCAAAACAATCAAAAAACAGTGAGAATTAAGTTGCAAAGGTTGAAAAAGAATAACTAATTGATGACTAACAGTGGTTATTTTCTCATTTCTCAATACACAACAGATATTGTGGTGCAACGCCAATATCTAACCCGTCATGTTTCATTTCTTGTCCAATAGATTTGTGGATGCATGGAATGGTTTGCCACTGGAACTTGCTGTGAGACAAGTGTTCAAAAATAGACTCGACAGACTGAACAATACTGTTGCGAGATCAGACATATCACTTTTAATAATAATGTTTAGATTTTAATTAGTAATCTAAATATTTTTGCTGACTTACACGTCTACTTCCATCCCATATCCAGGAGCATCTTCGAACATGTTCGCCCTGAGGGTCTCCGGCGCCAGGTATCCGGGAGTGCCGCACAGCTCTGCGTTGCAACAACATCGAATGAGCATTATCATATAAAGCATTACAACAGTCACCAAACAAAGACACTTTATAAAATGCAATTCTTCACAAAATCAAATAAAGTAGAAAACATTGTCTCATTGTGCCATATTAAATATTCTTGAATGATTGAGTGCATTGTATAGGCATTGTTGTGTATCGTTAACTGTACTATTTTTGTATGTGTATGTGTGTGTATGTGTATATATGTATGTGTGTGTGTGTATGTATGTGTGTGTATTTATATGTGTGTGTATGTATGTGTGTGTATGTATGTGTATGTATGTATGTGTGTGTGTATATATGTATATGTGTGTATATGTATATGTGTGTGTATATACATGTATATATGTATGTGTGTATTTTTTTTTCTCTCTTCATATCAAATATATATATATTTTTCTTTTTTTTTTTTTTTCTCTTTTTTGTTGTTTTTGTGATTTTTGTGGTGTTATCTTCTGTACTCCTCCCCGAAGCACAAGGTTTTCTTATTTTCGGGGAGAATTCCTAATTGATGTTATTTTTTTTTCCTATTTTTTGTTTATACTGTTATTATTGTATTTGTTGTTTGTGTTTTTATTTTTAATAAATATATTATTATTATTATTATTGTAAATGGCACAATTATAATTGTACCATTACTGCATTCATAGCAAGTTGTAAATTTTATTGCTGAACGACGATTACTGGTACCAGGGGCCTGAGCCAAGTTGAAAATGCTCAACGATATCGCCAAACGCATTTTTTTTTTGTATGGGATTTGATGTTTGTTGTAGGAATTTATTTCTACAATAACAAACAACAAATGTCAAATCCCATAAAAAAAATAGCGTTTGGCGATTTTGTTAAGCGTTTTCGATTTGACTCAGGGGCCTTGATCAATAATACCGACTGTAGTGGCATTGTGGTAAGCCGTTTGATTACTGATTTTGATTCCTCGACTGGAAAAAATGGTTAATTGGTGAGAGATATTTTGGAAGAAATTTCCTATTCTAGAAATTGATTCTAGGGCATAGGTACTGAAGACAAACTACATACCACTACACCACAACAATCAGCTTAATCGACACATTAACTTTACACATGAATTAGGTCCTTTAATATAAAACTAGCATGAGCACTTTTCAATCTTTTGATCGCGACGTCTTCTAATTTGTAGAATTCCATTATGAAAATGAGAAATAAAAACATATATAATTCTACAATCGATTTATTTCACTCCCGAAGACCGTTTCGGCTTACAAGGCCAACCAGTTGATTATGGCCTTGTAAGCCGAAACGGTCTTCGGGAGTGAAATAAATCGATTGTAGAATTATATGTGTTTATATTTCTCATTTTCATAAAACTAGCAATTTAGTTAGTTTTGTCATTAAAAGATGGCACTGTGAGTCTATTTTGTTTTTAATTTAAATGAGTTTCCAGAACTTGTTTCACTGTCGGACTAACAAAGAATGATAGAGATAATCCTAACAGGTATCATTTGTCCTTGTCAAGAAAAACTTGTTTGATTTTGTTGGAGCGTAAAAAATGACAGAGGAAGTAACATGATATATTCTACAAACAATATATTAAATACAAACTTGTCGGGTAACATTATACGGACAATTGTTTTGCTAAAGCCCAAACCAACATTACCGATAATAATTATAATACTTATATTTAAATGTGAGGTACCGGCTTAGAATAGTGCTTCTACTCTTTTCTATTATCATTGTTTTCGGGTGTCCCATAAGAGCCGGGAAATTGAAAATACGAGAGGCAAAATAACACTTCAAATACTTCAGCAATGAGGTTCACGACCCAACATGGGAGGCAAGTCTGGTCTAACCGGCGAAATCAAAACCCTCGTGATTACCCATATCATGGATACAATTATTATTATATGGAGTTATATAATGTCTTTAGATGTCATAGAACTCCATATAATAATTATATCCATGACATGGGTAATCACGAGGGTTTTGATTTAGCCGATTGGACCAGACGAAGACAGAAGAGAAATTTATTTAACACTTTGAACGCGTAAATCGACTAAAGTCGCCCAAATTTTTTTCCCCTTTCGACACGTAAATTGGCTATAGTCCATGGCTTGAAAAAAACATTACCTTTGGATGCGAAAAAAATATAAAAAAATATATTTAAATAAAATTTTTTGAGCCCCCCTCCCCCCAAAATATAACGTGACAACTATTTTTTGGTGTATTAAATCAAAATATTGATTAAAAAAAATTACTAGGTATTTTATAGAATACTTTATTTTTTATTGAAAACTTGCATTTTTAGGATCAAATTTTATTTTTTGCTTAACGCGTTCAAAGGGTTAAATTCATTTTTCACGCAAATATTGCTTCTCTGGGCTGGAAACACTGGTTTGTAGGAATAAATTACGATAAAGTTGCCACTTGCGTAGGGCGCGAGGAAGTGTTTATTAATATTAATGTTTAGTGATAGTAGCAAAAAGCCCCCAAGGGAAAAAACACAAGAATCTGTATCTATTTTCCTCACTCCGCAACAAAATTATAATGAAATAAAATAAATACATACCAAACAGTTTTTCACCGGGACGCAACACTTTGGCGAAACCAAAGTCTGTGATCTTAACATTGAGCTGATCATCCAAGAGAATGTTTTCTGGCTTGAGATCACGATGGACGATGCTCTTGCTGTGGACATACTGTACTCCCTCAAACACTTGCCTAAGAAAATAAACAGAACATTTTACATAAAAAAACGCATCAGGTTTATTATGTATGTATGTGATTAATAAGTCCAGAATACAATTCAAGTTGACTTTATTTACAAACAATTAAATTAC
The DNA here is from genome assembly GCA_963576475.1 of Molanna angustata. Taxonomy (NCBI): domain Eukaryota; kingdom Metazoa; phylum Arthropoda; class Insecta; order Trichoptera; family Molannidae; genus Molanna; species Molanna angustata. The sequence goes on along the minus strand of OY754984.1, from coordinate 20,025,037 downwards.
AATTTAATACAAATATAGAGTTTCTAAATATATGCACTCAAATATCACAAAACAATAATTACATGATGTACGGTGTTTACTCTATAGGCCTAAGACAAAGAATGACCGCAGCTCATTCAATAGTCAGATTCTGCATTCGAGAATCTCTGTCGACAAGAAGATATATCACAAGGTTAACAACGATAAATTTAACAAACTAAGGTCTGGATGCAGAGTCCTACCTAAACACTAACCATGTTTTCATTGCACAGTCGCTCACTTAAGTTATAGGAGACCACGTGGCTTCCTAACTGGAGGATGCTACGACGTTTTTCTATGAGAATTGCATTGCAGAGACATATCTAAATACTTAGCGCATGCGCATCGGCGTAAACTAACATTTGCAAACTGTCATAAAGTAAGGTTGATCGCGAGGAACTTTACGAGTGGTTTAATACTAAAATACGAATTTTTTTCGGTGGATGATGATTTTATCGGCTTCGTTGAATATGTATTTGGTAGTTTTTTCAAATCAAATACCAGAGTATTCAGCGATCCATACGAGATGCTGAAAATTCGGTGGAACTTCAAAAAAATCGTGACATCGAGCTGTCATTGTGAAGTTGGTTACATATGTTTGTGTTGTTATAGCAAAAAAACATTTTAAACGTCAAACGTCTTTCTAAGCCCTTAGAAAGCTATCTATCCCTTTTCTTCATAGACAATAATGTGAAATGCTACGCCATCGAACTTAAGTTTGGCGTAGTATTTAGTTAGGAATGTCTCTGCAACGCAATTGCTAACTTAAGAATACTAAATACTCCAGTGAGGTTAGAAGTTAGTATTTAGGTACCTAGGACTGTGCATTCGGGTCTAAGTGTTGTCCAGTGACTTTTCGGCGGAAGAGCATATCACAAGGAATCTCGCAGATACACAATAATAAATCGTGGAAAGGAGAATGCTGTGTATTTCGTTGAGAGATAGAGAAACCAACTTGTGGATAAGAGAGGAAATCAAAATAATCGACGTTGTCCAAAGGGTTGCTAAGCAGAAGTGAAGCCGGGCAGGGCATGTCGCCCGAACCACAGACTCCAGATGGACTAAGAAAGAGCTAGAACGGGAAAAAGAAGTGTTGGAAGGCCTCAAACAAGGTGGTCTGACGATACAAGACGAGTGACTGGAGGCGGATGGATGCGGTCTGCCCAAGATAGGGTCTCTGGGGAGGTCTCTGTCCATTATTTATTTTACTAAGCACAGACACAGGCATGAATGGCCAAATATATCTGCGCATAATAGTTATACATGGGTTAGTACCTACATATAATGAGTATTGTATGTAGGTATACATTTTTCCTACATAAACTACACTATGCAGTGTACGGAAGGTGCAGTGTCTATTTTACATGTATATAATTATTATGTTGCGGGTAGAAATTACACAGTAAGTTTAGAGTTGTAGACTCAAAGATTAAACACAATATTTAAACAAATGAAACATGAGAGAGTTAAACAATAATTAAACATGAGAAAATAAACAATATAGTTATTCATAAATTTATACAAAAGAATTAAGAGGTTTCGAATTGTGTTTTTTGAAAGTTAATTTGGAGTTTGAGGATATATCAATATTATTGATTTGATGAACTGAGTTGTACATTCAGATAAAGCAAGGAATTGGAGATAATTAACCGATATTCATATTAAAGAAATTATTGGACGAAGAAGGTCTGAAAAAGAAGAAATCCTGAGCCATAAGTTCCGGGTTCCATTCCCCGTGGAGACACACTGTGTTTTAAGTCTCCAGAATTTGGCAGCTTATTATTGGGTGCATATTTGACAAAGTACCTGTTAGTTAGCCAAGAAGCAATACAAAATAAAATATGCAGGGTCGTAAGCAGTTTGCCTTTTGTGCCAGCATCCTGGGTTCGAGTGAAATTTATTTTAAAATATTTCTCGCTCAAAATAAAATAAACTTATTAAATTGTCAGCTTTTGCGGCTCAGTTGGTTAGGTATCTGATTGCTGATCCAAAGGTCCCGGGTTCGATTCCTAATATTTTGTGCCTTTTGTTTTTAAATGTCTCCTTTACACACTAGTGCTTTGCACTATGGTAAAGGGAAATATGTTTTTTCTTACTGTGTATCTTTTTCTATATTTTTTTTTAATGTTGTTTTTTTTATATACCTATGTAGGTATTATAAATTTAATAAAAAAAAAATCTTTCTTCTGGATTGGAAAAGCTAGTCAGTTAGAAGAAATTGTCATTTGGAAATAAACTCGCTTACTATATTACAGTTATTTTACTAAGAGAAGAGAGAATAAACGAGTTGTAGATGAGAGAGAAAACCAAAGAGACCAACGTTGTCCAAAGAATGTTGGACATGTCACCCGAACAAGACTCAATGTGGTCCAAAATATTGCTGGAATGGTAACTAAGAATGGGCAAACACAAAGTGTAGGAAGCCCTCTAACAAGGTCATCTGACGAGTGGCTGTAGATAATTTGATGCGGTCTACCTAGGACCTAGTGAGTTGTGGAAGTCTCAGGGGAAGGCCCATGTCTATTACTGGACGAAGGAGGATTGACGAAAGAAAAAAGAGACGAGAAAGATTTTGGGAAAGAAAGAGTGTACCTACATGAAAACAGAATTAAAATCTTTTATACATACATACACCCCATTATGATGAATCCTTAATTGGATAAGTGGAGAACAGAGAGCCACACATTCCTACATTTTAATTACAATAAATTTTTATTATAAATACTTGTACATGGTTGAAACAGTGGTTCTCAGTCGCTATTTGGTTGGTTGAGGTTAGGTTTGGTTATTCACTTCTCACATGTTACAATGAAATTCTTTAAATTACATCAACAATTGATTCATCACAGACAACAAATTATAAAACAATCGCAAACGAGTGACAGTTAACTGTCAATCGTATCGCACTGAACAAACAACAGCAGTAATGATGAGTTAATCTACCGCGTCCCAAATCTGTCGCAACGGAGAGTAACAAACTCAAAAGAAATGGGTAGTAAACAAGAGATACTGGAAATACATATTTGTAAGTTAGCTCTAATATATGGTATCTTTATCAGTGACAGAGGTTAATGTAAACAATCAATCTTGTATAAATATATATAAGTGTGCACAGTGGAACCTCGCACGGAGTGATTCATAAATCATTTGAATATTTTTATTGTAACAAATAATAATCTTAGTTTTACTTGGCGTAACAACGAACAAAATTTCAAACATACATCTCTTCAGTTAATTTTCGCTTATGTGTGTGTCTATTATAAACATTCCTCCAAGGTGATGATTCATTTCTTGGGTAATATGACCCGTCCATTGCCATTTATGTTTTGCAACTCGATCCATGATATCGACAACTTTTTACTCTTTAGACTTATGGGAATATCCAAAGGAGCTAGCTTAATCTAATCCGATCTTTCTGTTGATAGTTGTCCTTTCCTAATTTTATCTTGTCCCAGATATATGAATTCCTCAACAGCTTCAATTTTCTTATATTTTATTTTATTAAAAAGAATGAATATATCCTTGAAACAAGTATATATACATTTATTATTTTTTTTTTATTAAATTTACAGTACATATACAAAATATAAGACAGTCAAACAATATAGTAAAAGATGCACAGTAAGAAAAAACATATTTCCCTTTGACAGAGTGCAAGCCTTTGAAGTGTGTAAAGGAGACAATACATTCCATACATTAAGACATCCTCATACATTTCCTAAACTAAGCATAAATGCTTGTACTATAGGTGAACGAAATCAGTTTGTATTACTAACCTAGCACACTAACTGCTCTGCCACCACCCATCAAATAATTGTGTTTATTAATCGAGTTTCCACTGTATTATAAATGGGTGATTGCTCATAATAAACAATACGAGAACCCAGCATTGTATTGTATATTTTACTCCTGACGTCAACAGTCTTAAAGATTTCATTTATTCATTCATTCATACCATCACATGGGTTATCCACCCATAGTGAAAGATAACCAGTGACAGGTGTGTGGATGTGCATTATCTTAAGGAAGCGTCTCGTCTCGCCACACCTGTCTCGTCTCACCTAAAAAGACAACATTCTGAATGGGTGGTGAACCTCAATGCTGAAATATGTAACATATGCACATTCAGTCACTATTGTACAATATTCTCTCGAATCCAAACCTGCCACAGTACCTCAAAAACAAATTCACTTTAATATCCAATCATGGACTTCCACTAAGATCTGCTGAAAGTACAACACTATCCATTCCTATCCAAAATACAGAATTTCTCAGTTCTTCATTTGAAGTACATTCAGCAAGTTTATGTAACAGCCTAAGTCCGGATATTGTGTCGTCTAACTCACTTAGTATTTTCAAGAAAAAACTAAAGAAGGAATATTTATCTCTGAACACCTGATCCCAATTTTCTCTCTATATCCTTATCATATCCTTTTTTTTGCTAAGAAGTACTTTCATTTTTCTTTCTTGTTTTAATTGTATCTTAGTGTTATATGCTCTTATTCTTTTGTTGTTGTACATACACATTTTTGTCATACTTTGTAATCTGGTTGGTTGGAAGAAATTGCATAATGGCAATAAGCCCGCCAGTGTGCATTATATTTCTTTATATTATGTACAGAAAGATGAATAAATAAAATAAAAATAAAACATGTTAGTTAGTTTCTTATAGATTTAATCAAAACTATGCAAGGATAACGAGTGTGGTATAAACACAATTATAAACAATGGCGTTTTGAAAATACAGTTAAGCTGAGAAAAGAGAAGCAGACAGCAGAAATACCCAGATGAATAGGGATGAGTTGGGAAGCTTACAATAGAATAAAACATGTCTTTGAGAATAATGAGATTCTAATATGCCTAAAAAGAAAACACTTTTGAAATGTGCATACTGCCGGTGATGACATATGGATTAGAGACAATGACTCTCACCAAAAGCAGCACTGAAAGATTGAAATGCATGCAGCGATCCATGGAAAGGTCCTCGCTCGAGGAAGTCTAAGGGACAGAATCCGAAATGAAAAAATGAGGCATCGGACCCGAGTAGTGGATGACATGGATCGTATAGCGAAACTCAAATGGCTGCGGACAGGGCATGTCGTAAGACAAGTTGGTGAGCGCTGGGCCCCAAAAATTCTTAAATGGAGACCATGGGAAAATAGAAGAGGCATCGGCAAGCCCCAAAAAAGATGGACCGATGATATTATCAGGACGGTGGGGAGAAAATAGAAGCAGATGTCATTAAACAGACAAAGGTGGAAAGAAATGGAAGAGGCCTATCTCCAGCAGCGGAAGGAAGAAGGCTGATAAAGAAGACGAAGAAGCATCTCACCTAGCTTAGCACTTCTGTGTGACCCTAGTTGAACACCCTCAGCAAGTTATGAGATGATCATTGAGCAAAGATTTCTTGCAACTATCCAGAGTATCCAGTGCAGAGAAAAATTGCATGAGAAGATTTTTTAACAAAATATCTTTCCCGCTGAGAATCGAAAGAAGAATTCAAACAAGTATTGACTTATCATGGCGGTCCACATAATGTCCTATTCTGATACGTTTCAGAGTATGAAAACGTCTATAACCAATGGGCGACTGTGGAAAAAAGGATTATATCCGCACGGTGTGACGTAATGAGTCCCGTATAAATGCAGTCGACTTTTTGACATTTCTCATATACTAAAATTCAGACGGATAAATTTAGACAAATCAGAATAGGACATATAGGGCCGGTATTACAGTCTCAATTTAAGAGCTAAACTCAAGTTTTACAAAAATATAGCGTATTACAGTGTCCGTTTAGGCCTAATCTTCCCTCAAATACGTCACTAAAACGACAAATATTTAACTCAACGTTTCTGGCGGATTAAGTACTTAACGGTGAGTCAACTGTCATTTCTCGACTCGTTGCTAGGCAACACGTGTAGTTTCAGTGTTCTATCACTAGAGGCATTAGTTGTATCGACGGTGGCGCCACACAACAAAACAAACTGACAGCCATATTGAAACGAACATGGGCATTTAAAAGCACAATTTTGTTGAAAAAAAATAAATTTACCATGTTCGATAATAAAACAATAGTATTTCAAGTCGTTGCGTCCCGTTTTGTAGTTGGTGTTATTTGAGGTTATTTAAAATTTGACAGATAATAACCACAGAAAAAGTAAAATATGTCTATAATTAGTTCGAATCCTGCCTCGACCGATTTCGTTCACCTGTAGCACAAGCATTTATTTGCTTATTTTAAGGAAAATAGGAAGATGTATATGTACTTGTTTAACAAGGACATATTCATTTTTTCTTTTAAAAAAAAAATTGAAGATTTAGTAACCGACATGTCATATTGCACTGTAATACGGAAATGGATTCAATCTCCCCTTTACATAATTCTTGAGTTTAACAAACACAATGAGTTGAGGGCCCATAGTGTTACATAATCCAATATATTCCAGATGGATGGATGGAATTGTGGGTCTGCTTCGAATGTTTTATGGAATTTGAATTCAATCACAAATGCAGACAGTCTATTGGTTGAATGATTATTTAAAATTTTGTAAACTTACCGCATGATGTAGCGGGTTTTCTTTTCGGACAGTGTCACCACCGAAGTCAGATAGTCAAACAGTTCACCGTTCTTGCACAGCTCAAACACCAGGAAGATGAACGTGTTGGACTCAAACACGTCCTGAAGTTCGACTAAAAAATAAAAACAAAGAAGATCTGAGAAAACAGAAAAAAATATATATAAACACCATTTTTAAATTCTGAATATTTCAGAGTTCTAAGTAGTCAGGAAGTTTGTTAAAAATCGATTTTAAAATCCGGTACAGACAGTGAGTTAAAGAAAAGGGTGTAAAAGGAGAAAAAATTTAAGAGCACAGAATTTATTGCCTGATCTAGGGATGTTGTCCAGCTTTTCACCATATTTTGGGTGGACATCACACAAATAAAGATACATTGTGATGAAACTTTCAGAACGACTTGATAACCTGCCACAAGAAAAATAGCCTTAAAAATTGCTAATTCATAACTACACATTATATCCCCTTGGGGTGAAAGCCATAGAGGTATCATTAGCATTGAATAAAATTATCTAGATAATGACTCAATTATGGACATAAAATGTATCTTTTGATTACATTTTAATAACTATACACAACTATAGAGACTTTGCAGGGAAATGTACATAAAATGTGTTATTTATTACATACTGATAATAATATCAAATTGAAAAATTTATCAAGGAGTCTGCATTTTATGGGCGATATTAATCTTATAATAAATGTTAACAGAATATTAGATTCTAGACCATTTAATCAGCAAAATGAGTTTTATACTAGTTGCATGTAACACATGAGATCCAACTGTCGATAGCGATAGTATGTATAGTTGAAGAATAAGTACCAAACTATAAACCCATAAATACAAATTATTTAATATTTGAAGATATTTGGTTTTCTATACAACACATGTACCTAGGTATGTATGTCAAGATAGGATAATATGGAGGTCAGTCCTTTGATCCTACCCAGAATGTGAAAACAGCATGATGGTATGTATGTATGTTTGGAGATTAGTATCAAATTATTAAGTCTTCTTAGATATTGTGAGTAGGCTACTTCCATACAAATTGTATGAAACAATGTCGTCACTAATTCAATTTTTATAAAAATTGTTGAAAAAAATTTGCAATGTGCTAATACAAATTTAATATTTTTTATAGAAAATTAAATTTTCTAGTTGGGGTGTTTCGGCTTTTTTCGATATTTAAAAAAAAAATGGAAATATAGGCAGTTAAACTCATAAATTTATCATAAAAAAAATATTTTTCTTAATAAAAAATGTCTGAGAAACCTTGGAATTTTTTTAAAAAAACTAATTTGAAATTTTGTATTTGTCTATGTTTATACCAATTTTCAGCGTTCTAGCTTTTACGGTTTCTGAGATATATGGAAAAATAAATCAAAATTTCAAAAGTTGATAACCCCTGACTGAAACAAAAAATCACAATTCTGAGTATAAAATTTTTGTAGGCTTGTAATTTTTTATGTATTTTAAAATTTTGGGCTCTGTAAATTAAGCGGATCAAAAGTTATAAAGGGGGGGACAGACAGACACATACACACACAAAACTCACATAAAATGTTCCGCTACTCCGAATTCTGAAAAAAATCCATGTACGGGAACATATATGCTGCGAGGCCTCTAGTTGGTGTTATTAGCATGCAAAAAGTCCACTACACCATACAAAATTGTCCTTCGTACACGCATCTTGGCTTAATAATGTCGATTCATTAAGAGAATTGAATTCTCATGAACGAATCGACAGCTGGATAACGGAAAGTTTTGTTTACTGCCAATCGAAATTATTTTATGAAGAGAAACTACGCAACACATATTTGTTTTGAAGACCTTGAAAACTGTGACGGCTTGTATTTTTTACATCATACTAGGAATGTGTTGTGCGAAGTATATTTATCAAAAAACGCAAATAACTCGACAATTTTTCAGTTAGAGTTATATTAAAGGTCTTTTGAAAATAACCACCCAATACTAATGCCATCTTTCTGAATACACTAAATTTGTTGACAACTAAAATATATCAATTTGGTAATTTACAAAAATAAAAAGAAGATTTAATGGAGAGAAGAAAGTAGGAAATAGGGATAAAAAGATTATTTAATGAATATTACTATCAAATTTGATGACATTGTATCTGTATTTAAACAATTACAAAATCTCCCGGTGTATTGTGGATCAAAATAGACAAAGCTGTATATTCAACAGATTAAAATGGACACCAGAGTTTTTATTTTATTTTTACTCCTCATTAACCCAAGGGGATATGATTTATGAGGGGGGAGTTATGATTTCGCAATTTTTAAGGGTATTTTTTTATGGCAGATTATCAACTAGTATCATGCTGAGATTGTATTCTGAGTTTCATCACAGTGTATCTGTGTGTGCTATGTACGGCGTGTTTATTTTACTTTCTGATTATAGACTAAAGTACTCATTCAATTCTTTTCAAATTTTGCAAATATGTATATCTAATACTCGCTTAGAACCCATTAAAAATTGCATTGATTGACCCCTTATCAACACAATTTTAAAGTTTTACATATTTTAATAATGAGAAACAATCGTTTGAAAATATCACGATTTTACTATCGCCATCTATGAAGGGAACTCTATAAGAAGGCATAATTGGTGAACGTTTCGTAAGTGCATAAAGTGATCACGTAAACCAGCTGATGACAGGTCGTAAGCCCTGTAGGCGTCTTGAGTTCCTGGTCCTTATATAATATTCCAACTTCGTCTCTATTGAGATGATAAAAATTTGTTAGTAAAAAAATTGATAAATAAGAATATTACAACACAATTACATAGAAAATTAAATACTACAAATTGAGTGTGTATGCATGTTACAATAAATGAGGATTTTACATTCTTTGTCTAATTGAGGAGATCATGTATTTTGCATTAAATCTTACAAAGTATGCATATTTACAAACAATGTAAGATGATTTATTATATGTAAATAGATAGAATATTGTTTAATCTAATTGTAGTGATGAAACACAACATGGTCCATGCGTCACTTTGGCAAACGTCTTTGCCAAAACCCAACATTCAAATACATTCCACCGGAGAAGGTAATCTTGGCACACTAAACATTAAAGCACATGGCGAATAGAAAGATTATATTTCTCTCTGATATTAATGACTTCACAAATAATATCACACAGTACGAGGATTTACAGTTTGTTTGTTTGGCTGATCACCGTGTGTCTAAGCATTTCATGACAATAAGTTGCTGACTGATGATATTATTTTGTTAACAAATAAAATACAATATGTCCTATTTGTTCTGATTTGTTTCAGAGTACGAAAATGTCTATAACCAAAGGGCGACCATGGATAAAAGGATTTTATCCGCGCGGTGTGACGTAATGAGTCCCGTACATTTCTCATTTACTAAAATTCAGACGGATAAATTTAGACAAATCAGAATAAGACATAATACAGTATTTTCCACAAATTTGTTTTATTACGAACGAAAGAGACAAACATTTTCAGTCATAATATATCTAATCACTTTGATTGATTTTCTCTCTACTACCACGAAAACTAAAAAAATTATATATATATATACTAGTGGACCCGTCAGCCGTTGTCCCTCACGAACGTTGGCATACCTGTTATTAGCGTTTAACAATCATAAAAATACCACACGCTAACACGACATATTCCACAGCGATAGGTGTGCGGGTGTGGATTACCTTATAAAAAGAAGCACGACACATGCGCGTATACCCACACATCAGTATTGTCTCACCTAAAAAAGGCAACATTCAGACAGCGCGAGCGTTGAGAAAAACATCAAGTTTTAATGGCATAACCAACATTGCATAATATAATGACATATCGAAAACAATGTTGCCAGTATTCAAAATGCATATTCCGAAAATATTTATTACGATTGATATTTTTATTATAATATTATTATATTAATGTATAAAATTCATTTTTGTGAATCTAAACCATTCAGGGACTAACATAGACACACATTAAAAGTTTCATCAAAATTGGTTTTCTGTTTGGGAGGAGTTCAGTGACATACACACGTACAGAAGAATTATATATATAAAGATACAATGTCCATAGATATAATAATTGACTGAATTGATGAAAATCTCTTAAAATCAGGTGTGTCAATATAGTTTGGACAAATGAAAATTCAAAAAAAAAAAAAAGTAAAGTACATACCGATGACAGAAATAAAATTGAGAAAGTCTAAATTGAATGAGAGGAGAATGCCTATGATGACAATGCATAGACGTGAATGAAACGAGAATCGTATATCAGAGGAGGAGACTAAATATTTTTATTTATTTATTTATAACTAAAAGAGAAAGGCAATCGTGGTTTCACTGGATTCACGAATCCAGGCCCATGAGCACAAGCGACCAGAGAACCAGCCATAATAGGCGGGCTTGCGACCATGTATGCGGACTTAAGGGGCCCCTTTATGACTCGAGTCACCATGCTCCCCAACTTCAGACTCTAATCTCCTGCGCAACCAATGCTGCTTTTACCACCCTACCCAGCAATTCTTTTATTTTACCCCTAGGGACACCCAGGTCCTTAAAGTAGGAATATAAAGATTTCGCGGGCAGGAATCTCACCTCTACATCTACAGCATATATATTTGTGCTAATCATATTTGAATTATATAACTAGTTATAAACCACTATTTTACGAGTAACTTGGCGACATGTTTCGAAAGCGCTGTCCTTCCATCGACCAGCGTGTCGAGACGAACATGTTTAATTTGTGTGTGTGTTTATCTGTCTGTGAAGCGAGTAACAATGTATTTCGAGTATTTCGTAATTGTTAATTGTTTGTTAAGTGGTTAATATTAACTACCACAAAATATCTGCCGAATCATTAAATGATATTTTTTTTCCTTAAGCAGTTGTGAACTGATCACTTTAAATAATTGAAAGCCATAAGGCAATTTATTTCAAACAATGTAGTACTGCGTAATTTTATATTCAACCAATGTAGTAATGCATAATTTTATATTCAACCAATGTAGTAATGCGTAATGTTTATAATGTATAAATAATACTCACTGATATAAGGATGAGTCATGACAAGTCTAAGAATGGCCACCTCCTGTTTAGTGGCATCCCTCATGGTGTGACACTCCACAGAGTCATGGGTCTCGCTGCTCAGGTCTATGATCTTAGCAGCATACTCTCTTCCTGTCTCCTTCTCGATCACACGACGCACTGTCGAACTGATACCCCTAGGAAATCAAAACAAATGAACAGGTCAAAAATATATTTAAAAAAAATAAGACTTTTTGATCTGTTTATACTGGGATGTTTTCGTTGCACTTGACTCTTGATGTGACAAGAAAAATAATATCTGTTCATACTGGGATGTTTTCGTTGCACTTGACTCTTGATGTGACAAGAAAAATAATATCTGTTCCATACTGGGATGTTTTCGTTGCACTTGACTCTTGATGTGACAAAAAAAATCATACTGGGATGTAAAAATAACAATAGCTGTTCATACTGGCATGTTTTCGTTGCAATTGATTCTTGATGTGACAAGAAAAATAGCAGGATGACTGCAAAGAAGCTTAATGACTTACAATTATGCCTTTTTCATATTCAAATACGTTTTATCCTGAGGCAGATTTCTGAGGATATCTTATGGAAATGTGCAAACTTTTCCGTGTCATTTTTCCGATGAGAACTCTACAACAATGTCAGAAGTTTTTTCTTTGGAACCATTGGACATGCGAACCTTGTAGCCACGTAGAGCAACTTTAGAGCTTTCAAGACATTTTGTCAAAAATATGATTCACTCTTATCTTCACTTTCAGTGTTTGGAGAGCCATCTGTTTCCTTATAATTAACTCTCTTTGGCACTTCCAAGTGCAGTGTCTGCAAGGTTTTAGAGTTTCGGACTCTTCTTATGTTCTTTCAGAGTATTGCAAGGAGCCGTGAATAGTCACCATAAGCAGAGCGGGTGGTGGTGGAGGAAGAACGGAAAATGTTGACCTACAGACTTTGATAAGACAGCGCTGTTGAATACGTAATCAAGTAATTGTACAGTGTATCCATATAGTTATAGTGGGTGGATAATAATTGTGGTAATTATGCCAAAAATTAAGATCTTGTTATAAATACAGTAGAGACAGCCGTCTGTTATTCTGGCTCTCAAGACAATGGTTGCACTAAATTTGATTGGTCTTTCTTCCGATAGTTTTTTTTTATTGGAGCTATGAAATAAAAATGTTGTCAGAGCCAAACATTCCTCTTTGTCGATAGAGAACCAATTTCTCTGAATACTATTAGGATTAAAGATTTTATGGGTGGTGGCAGAGCAGTTAGCAAGCTGGGTTTGCAACCCAGGGGTCGCAAGTTTGAATCCTGCTACGACCGATTTCGTTCACCTATAGCATATATATTTATGCTTAGTTTAAGGAATGTATGAGGGTGTAAAATATGTACTTATTAAAAGGACACATTATTTCTTTAAAAAAAAGATACGTAGAAAAGGAAAAAATACAGCAAAGACTTTAATAATATTAATTATTTAAAATAGTCAAAAAAGTATGTTGCAGTCAACTGTAAACTCCTCGATTTATAAGTTATTGCAGTGCTCCAAAATGTTATACACATAATAGAGATGTCCTGATCGAATCGAACGATGGCTCGCCTGCTATATTAATAAAATCGGTCCAGCAGTTTAAGAGTTCAGTGACACACACACAAAAGAATTATATATAGATATTAATGAAACAACTGTTTCGCATATTAGTGTATGTCTCAAAAGTTATACTGTTTAGACCCACTCAAACACACACAAAAAAATTCATTTAAATCGGTCCAGCCATTTAGGAGTTCAGTGACATACACATGCACAGAAGAATTATACATAAAAAGATAAACAATTATTTACATAAACATGTGACTATGCAATACCTACGTACTCATCGCTAATCTAAAGTGTTATTATTGCACAAGAGAAGCAGTAAAAATGATAATGTCAATGAGGAAGCAATATAACTGAAAAAAAAATGTCAAGGATGCTTGCGTTCTTACTGACAGTTCTAACTAAAAATTACTTAGCTCAATTCAAACAATAATAGCAGCCAATTTTATGTATGATAATACTTACTAAATTATTTTTGATGTTAAATAACCGCTAAAGTATAATATTAAAACAGGTTGGTCGTGGCCAACACTAAACTCTCCACAACTTAAGATAGTGTATAATTTTTACTTTTTCATAGGTTTATGAAGCTATTTCTTGCAGGGAAAACAACTCTGTTACGAGGAATTACCACATTGTTACTTTTAAAAAGGTTATTAATGTTTACTACTGCCGACCGCCGTGGCACAGTTGGTAAGCCGTTCGGTTTCTGTGGGGGCGTCCTGGGTTCGATTCCCAGCAGAGGAGAAATTTATTTAAATTCATTTCTCACGCAAATATTGCTTCTCTAGGCTGGAAACACTGGTTATTTGGAAGAAATAGCCACTTGCGCAGGGTGCAAGGAAGTGTTTATTATTATTATTACTGCGATGTATTTTGTATTTAAGATACAAAAGAGAAAGGCAATCATGGTTTTATTGGATTCACGAAACCAGGCCCACGAGCACAGGCGACTAGAGTACCAGCCAGAACAGGCGAGCTATGTATGCGGGATTAAGGGGCCACTTTGAAAAAATTAATGAGGATCACCTGACAAAGAAAATATACAAGACGGTCAGGGATGGAATAAGAATTTGGGGTTGCGCAAGAAAAGGATGGCACGACCGATGTACACGATATTCTGAAAGGTGGAAATGTAAAAGCGTGAACAAACAATTGTCATTTTCTATATGCAGCAGAATAAATTCACAAGGATGTATTACTATTCCTCTTTTACGTACAACTGCCTCACAACATTACTATAAGTGTAAAGTTACTAAGTGGTTTAATGAACTACCTTTGAGTCTTGGACTCGAAAAAAAATTATAATATATTTAAAAATAAAATTAAAAAATTGTACTGATTTATTTATTTATTTTTTGTTATTTCATTCTTGTTTTTGTGTAGCTTTCATATTGTTTAGTAGATGTGCAATGTTTTGGCAAATGTAACAATACAAAATAGATACTCCCCTCTTTTAACACGAGATTTTATCTCAATTAAAGAGGGTTATTATGAATCATATCATGGAATTTGTATACCTTTTTAAATTTTGATTTATATGTAAACTTTGTATTGATTTGTAATAAATAAAATAAAAAAAAATAAAAAAAAAAAACGTATAAGACAATGAGGCGATGAATGTGTGCCAAGATATAAACAATTACTTGTACAGTTTCTTACAACTAATCAGTGTTTCCAGCTCAGAGAATTGTGTGAGATATAATTTAGAATCCTACATACCGTCACACTTCTATACAAGGTCTTAAACAACCCCAATACTCCAGATCATCTACGAAATCAATTTCACTTCCTCTCAGAACACGGGTTGCCTCTTGGTTCAAATACTGAAAGAACGCTTAATATCCCAGTACACAATACTTCCTTTTACACCACATCTTTCTCCGTACAAGCAGCTCGTCTTTGGAATCACATCTCATCGAAACTTCCAGTTTCATTAACACTTTCCGCTTTCAAAAGAAATCTGAGGAATTATTTCCTTCACATTAAACTTCAATTTGTCTCTCTACCCTATTCTTGTCACCCCCCTCTCCTGTCCTCTCCGTTTCTTTATTTTTTGTTTTATATGCATTTATATTTTTATTATATGTTGTATTCATAAAATTGTTGGTAGGCATCAAAAATACAATATTTTTCACCAAATGAATATGGCTGGTTGGAAGATTTGCCATTTGGCAATAAGCCCGTCATTATGCACATGTGCGCAGAATATTTAAAATAAATAAATAGAATAAACCCAGGCTGCCCTCACAGAAGCAAAATGGCTTATAGGCTGGCCAATCTTGACTTTGGTATGACTCATCGCAAAAATATGTCGATCGAACAAAAATACTTCTGCTTTTAATGTATCTATTTCTTATTCTCTGTATATAAAAAAACAAAGACGGAAGATGAAAGTAAGTCGCAGTGAAAAAACCAAACTCCCATATAAAATGTTGAAACGTACGTCTTTTATAAATCATACACTTATTTCGAAGATACCACGTGACGTTTGTGAATGTGAATGACGTTTTAAAGAAATATTTCAAATCTTCGTCTATAGGGTGACAATTTGTCCTAGTGCGTATTTTTAAACAACAAAAACATTATTTTAACAAATAGAATGTATGAAATTTGTTTCATACACACCACAACCATTTATTTGTCATTGATATTTTATTATTTATTAAATATGATGTGTTTAACATGACCTGTTTTACTTTTGAAAAATTGTTTATATTGTGTAAAGTCCTCAGTTGCAACATCAAATCACAGTAAACCTTCAACATACTCGAACCAGTTGCTTCTCGGACTCCTCCATTAACACAGCAGCCCTACTATAGAACAATCTTGACCGAATTCTGTGTTTCACCTTCTCTTATTATAAGATCGAAAAAATATATTATTAATTTATCAGATTGCAAACCTTCCCAAAGGCTACGTAGTGCACTACTTCGGAAGCGTAGAATGGACCCAATTCCTTATAGCTGCCCTTACGCAGACATGTTAAGTAAGGTAAGAATTAATAATTACATTCTTTATTGTCTTAAATGATGTAATAAGTGAAAATGGAAAGATGATCAAAGTTAAATAAAAAAATTGGGTCCATTGTAAACAAAATGATGGTCACCGTATTGGCATCCAAATTACATGTACAAACATACGACTTACGACGGGTCGCATAATTTTTTGATGACGTCATACTAAAGTCAAGCGTGGCCGGCCTATACCAACTATGCCATTGCAGTCGGCTATCTGTTTATTTCTTTCTTTCTACCTATGTGTTGCATTTTTTTAAGAAGTTGGAATAACAAGATGTTGACTAACAGATACAATGTGAATAGGATATTGAAATATAAAATATTATGAACCAGAAATTATGTGTTTTATCTACAATAATAAGGAAATAACAGAGACTGATAATAAAATAAATATATAGCAAAACTCACAGTATATTTTCAAATTTAACTGAACTAAATCCTCTGCACAGAACACAATCAAAATTAAGAATGAAACTGTGGCAAAATAAATTACCATGCTTGTAGTTGTTTATCAACCTTGTACTATTTGAGCAGAGTACATGCTTAGGATATCGAATAAATTATAATAAACATTAGATATTGTCCTTGATTTCGGCTCGTTCTAAAATCAGGACAAATATACATCTGTCTGGCATCTAAAATACAAATAATTGGAGCATGCACCGAAGAAAAGGACGATAAATTGTCTGCTCTCGAGAATGTTATTGTTATACGAGGTCAGAATAAAAAGATCATCGATAAAAAAAACCTTTGAATACAATCCAGGCATGACAGACGTAACCTTCCATACTATTTTTCTTACCTGCCAATTATCTCTTTTGGCTCGTATTTCGCATAAAATTCCTTTGCCGCATCCTTGTCGGGTAGATTGTCGTCGTCCTCATCCTTTGCCATGTCGATCGGGGAAACTGTTTAACGTCAAATTCAATATAACAAAAAAATCACCATTCGTCAATGTCGAAAGGTTATTTACAGAACACAAAAAAAGACAACCCCAAACCCGCAACACGAATCGTTTATCGACCGATGATGATCATTTTACGCATTTTTATTGGCCTGTTACATAAACCAGTTGACACGAATATGTAACTCAATGTAACTTTAATATGTACAAGCATCAATAATTCGATAAAACCTGCAGACATTTCCTATTTCGCGAATCGTCTCAATTTTTTTTCTGTTTTTTCATAAAATTAAGCTGAAGTTAGTTACGAGAAAATAGCATTTTACAGATATCTGTAATATCATCGCTCATATAATGTACACTTTAGTTGTGACTTTAGTTCGGTAAGTATTTCAAAGAGGTCAGTATTAAAAGAAAATTGGGAAAATTAAAAAAAAATCTTTTCTCCAAAAGAAAAATAAAGAGGAATAATAAAAAATAAAATTTCACTTCATTTTGTATAACAATAATTTTATAGATATAAATTATATAATTTGTTTAATTTTTAAGCCTTTGATTGAGTATCGTAAAAGAATTGTGAGAAATAAATACAAAAAATGTTGTAAATTTCATTTAAAATACCTACCAAATAAAATCAATTTTTATAACTGGTCGACAACTTACCTACATTATGTTTGTTAATATGTTTCTGTTCTAACTTTTATGGTTACCTACTTATTCCCACACTGAAGTGTGGAAATAATCAAAACTTCATGGAAGTATAAGTGTGTGGTAGCCGGCGCCGGGTAACTGGCAGTTAAGTGTATGGGCACGCATGGTAGCTTTCACATGCACCGGCATGCATGCCCATACAGGCTATCAGGCAACCGGGTCATGTGAAAAGGCACTTAGGATACCTTCTGCATATTATAATTTCACTAAAGTCATGTTTCAATATGATATACCTACTGTAGCAATTTTATTAAATAAGAATGAAGGGGAGGTGTTAATACAAATATTAAAGACATGTTCTGTTTGGCAACAGCAATTTATTGTTTATATTAAATAGCAAAACAGATAACCACAATGAAAAATTTCTCAACATAATATTCATAAACATAGAAATCACATTAAAATAATAATTTTACAGTCATTTTTTTTTAATCGCACCATTTACATTGTTATTATAAACAATCATTTCGTACTTTGATTTTTTTATAACAATTTATTTGAGTAATACATAAATAATTGTTACACGTGGATGGGGACAATAAATATGTATATAATATTGCTAGATTTAATAAAATATCTTATATTAACATGTCAATGTACGAGGCATGTCCAGGGGGGCAAGTCTGGTCAACCGTCGAAATCAAAACCCTCCATGTTTACCCATATCATGGATACAAATATCATATGGAGTTTTTTAATATCCTAGCATAGTATAGAACTCCATATGATAATTATATGCATGATATTGGTAAACATGGAGGGTTTTGATTTCGACGCTCAACCAGACTTGCCCCCCAGGAAGTAAAAGTAGGTACTCAATTTTTCTCTCAATGATATTGAAGGTATATATGTTACTTATTTTTCCTCGTAGTTGCTTTCCTGTTCTTCACAGGTGGCAAATGATTTTTGATTCCCTCCTCATAGAACTCTTCACCCACTTCCTTTGTCCACTTACAGACCTCTTGTTATACCTCCTCATCGGTTTAAAATTTATGTCCACCCTTATGAGTCTTTAGGAAGGTGAAAAGATGAAAATCATAAGTCAGGGAAATATGCAGGGTGGTTCAAAATGTCCCAACCAAACAATGTCAAAAGCGCCTTGTATGGGCAGAAGTTGACGTGCAACAAATACACTCCTATTGTTAACATTGCCCTTAGTTTTTTTTTTAATTGCTCTTCTGATGTTTTTTAGGGACTCACAGTAACATGCTGCATTAATCGTCTCCATCTCTAACATGGATGCCATGATTTTTTTGCCCAAAATTGAGGTTCTGAATTTTTAGGCAGATGGGGGACCAGTGTGCCATCACTGTGAGGACCGTCTTTTTGTCTCAGGGGTGTAATGAGCCACCCATGTTTTATCACCAGTCACAATGGAGCTCAGGAAATCCTCACCATCAAATTCAAATCGAAGGCGCGCACCTCGAGGACACAACGAGGCGAGTTTCGGTACTGACAAAGGTCGTCGGTGCCGGTTGTGTTCAGAGAAATCCCCACTACCACTCAGTGTTGCCAACTATTGAAAAAAAATTCTCTTGGTGCGAGAACTCAACAGTACTCTTACTTTCTGGACATGCCTCATATGTACCTTATATTTATTTTTTAATGAAATTAAACTGTTTATAGCAACATTATTGAAATGAGTTATATTTGTTGTACATTTAACTGAAAAAAAAAAATAACAAACAAAAATAAAAAAAACTGTTTTTATAGATACAATTAAAATATGGCAGCTTATCACACTACGTAACCTCAAAATGCATTATTTTTTTTTCAATTCATTCAAACAAATATCAATAAACACGTTGGCTCATTGTTTTTTACCTCAACAAATCAACAAATTTTTGTGGTCAACGCATCTGGTCTTCCAGAAACCATATACTTTGTTTTATCTTTATTTATTTCCATGCTATGTTTGGAGTTTAAAATTTTTTCCATCTTTCTCAAGGCCTCATTCAATTGCTGTCCCATCTCTGCAAGGAATGCAATATCGTCGGCATACATTCTCATGTCAATCTTTTGTCCCTGGATCTTCATATCAGGGGGGCAAGTCTTGTTCAATCGGCGAAATCAAAGCCCTCACGATTACCCATATCATGGATTTAATTATTATATGGAGTTATATAATATTGTGGCGGTTAGACTTTGCACAACACTACTCAAAACCACCAGTCGAGCCGCGAGTATATAAGGATAGACCAAGCCGCGCGAATCCATTCTCTGTTGGAGTTCCATCCGGTCTGCGTATACACATCATCCTCCTTAACATATCTCTACGATTCCGCAAAACATATTCATATTTTAATTGATTTATTATTATCGTATCTGTGTTATTAAAGTTACTTAATAAACTCACGTAAGTCTTTTGAAATTCTTTCATTATTGATATACCCACTGTTTTTTTATTTTCTTGTGTATAATATTGTATCTCTATATGTTGCGCGGATATCTCAGGTACTGCGCAGTATAATTGGGGAACGGTTTGTCCATATTACACGTGTGGACAAATCGTGAAAAAGGTACTCACCCGGTCGGTGCGATACCGACCCAAGTGAGATAAGGCTCCTCGTCCGATCGGTTCGATCCCGGTCCAAACGAGTATGTGGTACAGGGTATCAAACCCTCGATGATTCATCCCCACGAGAGCCATACCACCATAAACCCAAATCACTTTAAACTGGTGGCCAAATATACATTCTCCCCATAATATCTTCAGATGTCATAGAACTCCATACGATAATTATATCCATGATATGGGTAATCACTAGGGTTTTGATTTCGCCGGTCGAACCAGACTTGCCCCCCAGATCAGTCTCCTTCCTCCCTCAATTCATCAATAGTTTGTTGTGTACAGTAATTGAACATCCTTGTTTCACTCCTTGACCGACACTTGTTTCTGCGCTGCTGTCTCCGTATGATATAACAGCATTTTCATTTTTATATGAACTATTGAATTGAAATTTGAAATTTGAGGGGTGATAGCCTAGCGGTAATGTCGTCGCCTCACATGCGTGAGGTCGACTGTTCGAATCCGAGCGGGGCACGCACCTCTGGATTTTTAAAATAAATCTATGTGCGGATTTATATCACTAGCTATGTGTAGCCATGATCCAATTTGTCTGGTTCTCCTCTCTAAGGGTTACGAAGGTCAGATGGCAGTCGCTTCAATGTAATAACCAGACTCGCCAATTCCAGGATCATGGTCAAAGCGTACCCCGATAGAAACGGGACTAAAAGCGCTAAGGGAAGGGAAGTGTGTATTGAATTGAAATTTGAATATTGAAACGATACAATCAAAACAATTTTGAAATTGTCCACTGAATTGTCAACCATAATTTTGAGGTTATGTAGGTATTTAAAAGAAACACCATCAATAAAATTGTAAGTACCCTTTTTTGTGTAACATAAGTGTATGTTTTATATATTGTTTATTAATACTTGGTAATATTAAAAATAATAAATTCTATGTACCTACTTATATTTACGAAGAAATAATCACGTGGGTATGCAATATTACATTACAATTATTATCAATATATGTGTATAATTATATGAAATATGCGAAAAAATCTAGTAAGTATAAGACGAATGACATTTAATACACTTGGCCCTTGCTTTTATATCCAATTACCCATAGAGTGCATCTATGTTACTTATTTATAATTTGACTTAATTATTTGGTAATAATTATCAATAAATAAGTAAATTCAGTAAAAAACACCTTTTTACAGTATCTAAAAAAATATTCAGGAAAAATGGTGGTTGAAAAACAGATATCTAATGTTTTTTTCAATGGGTTATTTTTGTGTTTCAAAGAATAGGTATGTTTGGGATTAACTTTGGAAGTATGATTAAAATTTTATTTTTCGTTTGTAGAAAAATTGATAGCTTAATAAGATTTTTTGTAGTATTTAGATGTTCATTATATCCAATAATAGATGATTTTAATTTCAATTCCATTCACTTACTATCTGAATAAATATTTGGCATAGAAAAACCAAGAGCCGACTGTATTTTATGTGATGGAGTTCTTAATCCTTAATATTATTTACGGTTTCATCTATGGAAAATGCAGTTCTATTACAACTTTACGTGGATAATTTTAGTTGCTATCTTCTGTTTTTCAAGATTCATTAACAACTGTTTTATATTAGAAACTCAATTGGTATACTTTTTCAATCAGTAATTAATAAGGAAGTTGCTGGATAGTTAAATAAATGAATTTATAGGAATTTATGATTTTTGGCATTATTTTTTACTTCTTTATTATTTGCAGCGAGAGTAATTAATATACTGCTTTTGGTATGAAGTTGTTCAAAATATTATATAATCACTACATTAATCATAAAATAAAATATGTAATTAATATAACAATCTACAACTTTCAATGAATTTATTTATTTTATATTTGGTATTTATCCAGTAATTGAATTGCTGTAAACAAAATATTATATTGTCATATTTTTCTGCAGAAAATGCATTGAGAATTTTTGATGAATGAAATATTTATCAACATCTTTGTATTAATAACATTTTCCTAATAAATAGTCTCCATAGAGAAAATTTCATCGATTGTGAAGACTCACATAGTAAGTAAAATATCTAAATTTAGAAGTTGAATAACAATTTTGTGTTCTATGCATACATATTAGGTATTTATTTTGAAATATCTAACTGAATCATTAGCTACAAAAATAATTATCTTACATTTAAATTCAGAGAACTCCATGGTCTTAGGATATAAATAATTATTTTTTATGTATCATTTCTTCGACATTTACAATGAATATGTGTAACGTAATACGGTAATACTGAAGTACTGAATTTTCTTATATAGTAAACTTATACTATGTCTTATTATATAAATTGTTCTATAGTCTAGATAATATTATCCAACATTTCCTGTTTGTTTATTAGAGTGCGTACAAGATTAATGTATAATATATTCTTAAATAACAGGTATACAATACATTATAAATATTATTATTGAAATCTATTGAACAGTCATGTTTTTGTGTGTATGATAATACTTCAATGATAATTTCTCAATAACACGATTGAAATATTTAAAATTGTTATGTTTCGCACGAACCCTAACAAACAAAACTATATTACTGACATCTTTTCCATAGATTCCATTATATTTTGTCCTACAGATAAATTTATGACATGGATCTCTTTGTCAAAGTTTATGTTTTTGCTAACAGATGGCATTCGAGTAGGTAATTTGTTTTTTTTCAAAAATGGTATTTGCGCCCTTGAGATGAGGTTATCACAAAAACGGCACTATAAAAGTCATCCCAGTTTATTATTATTACTATTTGAGTAATTTATTTATTTATATTAATTTCCCATTCTGCACCTTTTATTTCGAACCCGGTTAAAGTGATACAATCTTAAATATAATAATTTAATGGTTGATATGAAAATTTACATCAATGAGCATTTCGTTTTTGAAAATATAATGAAAAATGTTTAGTATGAGTCGATTCAAATTAAAACAACTCAATGAATTGAACAATTTTTTTAAAATATGATTATACACATAGTTAAATAAACATAAATATTAATAAGTTCTAACATTAATTTAATGATTTACTACCAATGCATTTGTAAGCTACTAAGTTAGTTTATCCAGTTTCATTCATTGTATATTTTTTTACTCAGATTCAAATTATTCATAAAAGCATTGGAATATTGTGGGAAATTAAATAGTCAATTATAACTCCATAGATGTTAGAATCCTGTAGCCTTACTCTTGACACTCAAATCCAATGCCAATTTCAAATATATGTTACCTACCTATCGCCTGTGTACATTCAAATTACTAAAATACTATTGAAACCACAGAAGCCGCGTGTAGTACAAATTTCAAATTCAAATGTATGACAACTTTTTTTTAAACGTGTGTGTGTGTGAGGCAGTAGATCGGTAGGTGGACGTATTATGTAGGTGTGCGTATCGGTAGGTGTATGTATACGGCCAGGCAGGTGAAACTCAGAACATTGTTCTTGGTTTTTTTTGTCATACTTTCATTGCGCTGACTAGGTATCTGTATCATATACAATCTAAGATTGAAACATACCTACTCACCGTTATAAAGGAATGTTCTAAGGGAAAATTTAAAATTTGATTGGATTCGATTTGTCAAGAGCTAGGCTGCATGTCGGTTGCATCATAGATTTTCATTATAATAAACTAGATGTCGTAGTTAGTAAATTTTGTATGAATCTGTTAAGTATATTGGCTTTATTGAAAGTACTGGCTGCATGTAATAATAAATATTAACATTGAATTGTATCCATGGTTACCGGTATATTATTAGCTCTCTTCCTGTAATCACCTATGTGTGAGTAGTTGTCATCTTTTACGTAATACATATAATTCAATGAAATATATAAGTTAATCCTTGAGTAAAACAAACTGTTATTCTAAATATAGTCTCCAACTTCTGGCGAATTACTCCAAAAGAATCGAAGTGAGGTATTTTCTGCGGGATTTTTGACAACTTGGTTGGCAGACCACATCATTTTTCTATAGAGAATAACGACTAATGTGAATTGTTTTCGGATTAATTTGTGGAAAAAACACTTTGTTCATTAAGATTTAAATAACAGTTATCAGAAAGTATTGAAATGTAAGGAAAACTGCAATATGTTGCCAACCAAAACGTCAAACGCGCGATATACCATGACTCACTTATTGCACGGAGTACTTCATCTTGTATATTATATAAAAATCTATGGGTTGTATTCAATTCTGTGGTTTAAAATGTTTTTTGTATGATTTAAAAATCATTTGACATGTAAGTTAGACTTTTTCTTCATTTATGGTGGAATTGTTTGGAATCTATATTAAATTTTGCAGACAATTATCGATTATCGATACACTAAATAAATTTGTTTACATTCTTGACGTAACATTCAAAGTTGGATGAAATGTCTTTAAATAAATGAAAAAAAAAAATACATTCTTGACAAGTATTTGAATGTTGTATTTACATTTTATGATTTTATGCAAAAAAGTCCTTTTTAAATTTTTTTGAAAGGATATGCCTTATAATATATTTTTGTAACATCAAAAAGACTTCAATATTCATAACAATAAACAAAATAGCCTTTAATAATACAAACAAAAATTTAACAAGCGCAGTTACATAGTAGCAAAGTTTATTTTAAAATTTTAATACAATGATTTTTTTGAAAATTAAAAAACATCACCAACAAATTTAATACCAAATTTTTCATTCATAAAAAAAATTTTCATTGGTCATAAAAAAAATAATATTGTATGTCAGTATAAGTACATTTTTTTATAGTCAACATTTAAAATAATAATTATCTATTAAGAATTGATCATTGAATTTATTTAAATTCTACGAACATAGGAATATCAAAAAAGATCTTACATAGTTTCACATTTACCTAGGCATCACAAAAATAAGATATGAATGTATTGCCATTGTTATAAAAATTACTTAATTTGATATGAGAAATATTTTTTTGGAGTGGCAGCATTTGAATGGTGTTATATTATATTGACATCAATTATTTATTGCTGAGAAAAATTAGGCACGTATATTTCAATATTTTTTATGCCATCATTTATATTGAACAAAATTAAACAATCAAATCTGAAAAATGACTAGACTAATAGCATCACTAGTGTATTTTATTGGAAACTCATTAAAAATGTGAAAAATAAATAAAAGTATACAAAATAATTAAAAACGAATCTACAGTTTTTTGTACCAAAACAGATAATGTTCGCCTTCCTCCACAAGAAGATCATCAACACCTGAAAAAAAAAATTACAATGACACCTATAAATAAAGGAATTAAAATTGAGACGGATATGTGGCAAATCAGTTAGTTTACCCTTACAAGCAATCCAATGGACTTGGATTCGAATTCTTACTCAATGTTTTTCATGAATAAGACCAATATAATAAAAATAGGCTCCATACGTTCAAAAAATAATTTCAATCTAGGTAGGTACTTGATATCATTGTCAAAATATAGCAGAAAATAAATTATGGTGTTGTAAAGTTTTTAATGGCAATACCAAGATTGTTTGAATTATATCCAAAAATATTCTATAATCCTTTTGAATATATAAAATTTTCTTAAACACGTTTATAAATTCATACCTACACTAGCTAATGTAATGGAAAATTTAAAGTTGGCTACAATCCACTCATTTAAAAAATAAAGGAAATGAACAAGATAATTCAACTGTAAATTTTGAATATGGGTAAGTATATTTCTTTCGAGTTGTTTTTCGATAAATTTTATCTTTGTTTTCAAAATTTGTTTGACGGTGTTTAATGCTTTGAATAACCTGGCACCACAATAGATTCAAGAGCTGTGTCAGAGAAAAGAGCTATCTGGGGGGTATCTCACACTCAGGTCTTCTGGATCACAGAGTAATAACTCCCTAAAGGAGTTGGACAGAGCCAGCAATGTGGCTTATTATGATCATTGCTTTATTGTGAGTGGTTCCATAAAATGGAATAGATTGCCTCCAGATGTCCGAAGTGCTCAAAGCAAGAGCCCTTTCTCCAAAGGACTGAAAACAGCTTTGTTCCGTAGAGCA
Organism: Molanna angustata; assembly: GCA_963576475.1. NCBI lineage: Eukaryota > Metazoa > Arthropoda > Insecta > Trichoptera > Molannidae > Molanna > Molanna angustata. Next base: position 19,998,556 of record OY754984.1, on the reverse strand, counting down.
ACAGAAGACAGAATATAAGGAATGGAATGATCCTGAATAATTAAACAGCGATATATAAATTATTTATGTTATATATTTAACACACTCAAAATTAAGTTATTAATAATTATCCAGTATAATAATAATAATAAACACTTCCTTGCACTTTGCACAAGTGGTGAGTATATTGCCATATGGTGATTTCTTCCAAATAACCAGTGTTTCAAGCCCAGAGAAGTAACATTTGCGTGAAAAATTAATTTATATTTCTCCTCTGTTGGAGATGGAACCCAAAATGCCCGCACAGAAAACAAACAGCAAACTGTGCCACGGTGTTTATTATCATAATATATTTATGCTTTTAATAAGAATCGTGTCTTACCGACTGGTGCTACAAGCTGATTGCCTGGAGGGTTGTTGGGATCAGGTTGTTCCGGTAAGCGGTATAGTAGCCAATAGTGGTATCCCATTGGTTCCTCACGGCATCCAGCTAAAGTATGAACATAATGACCATTGGGCCATTCGCTTGCAGAAAACTCAAAGCGAGGATCTTGCTCCGCAGCCATTTGCATCACATGGAAGAATGATATGTTCCTGTAAAACAATATTTAAAAAATTTATTGTAGAAACTTTAAAAACGATATATAGACAGTAAATAGCTGAAGTAAATGAAAGTAGATATCCAGAGTACGTATATTTTTAGTTACGTTCAGTAACATAGTAAAGCTTGTCAAGTAAGAGAATGCAGGTGACATTTTTTAACTGCATAGATTTTATATTGGTTGATTCAAATCCGAGTATATTGCTGTATTAAAATTGGTGTGTACATCACACGCATTCATTCGCTTGGCAAGCTCTACAATGGTACGTACGTTCAAGATAGATTATTAGGACTCAATGCATTTAGTCCTCTCAGCCTACCCCAAGCAGGATATAGTGTGAGGGTATGCAGGTATGATTATTAAAAACAATGACAAATAAAGATTTGTCTATATTCTTGTTCTTATATCAATTAATCTGATGATTTAATACTGTATAATGAAAAAGGTTAATATTTGTGTTGAATTTATGAAAACAAATTTATTTGATAATGTCTTAAGTTTATTCAAAACTTTGTAGGAATAGGACTGTACATAGTATGAATTATGCTCAGAACTCCTACATAAACAGAGCATATAATAACTATACAACACATTCTTTAATGAAGAAGACCTTTTAAATAACTCCTTAAATGGATTTAGATATTCATCGTTTTCCTAATTTTCTATCATGGTGCTTTTTTGAAAATCACATTCTTTTGGTAACATATATTTATGATATTATTTGTAAACTTAATTGGTTCATATCGCTTGATAACTTTCACAACCTCATATCTCAAAAAGGAGCATTCTCGTATCTATAAATAAACAATGTTTCAAAAGGTATACAGATATAAAACATAATATAACTAATGAATTAGGTACTTTGATAGACTTTGATGCATCCTTAAAAAAACTTTCAATTCACATTAATAGAAAAAAATGTGTAGTAAAAGTCATGAAGTACTTAGTGTTACCTGTAAAATGATATTTTTTGAGATATGAGGTTATGAAAGTTACCAAGCGATATGTCATTATTATGTATAGGTATTACTAAAATAAGTTAATTTAATTGACATTTCCTTTAAACAAGTTGCTGCATTACATTAAGTTTTTGTTACAGAAACATTTTATTAAATAAATATAAGGCAGTAAAATGATTACCTTGGAGCAACCATGTAAAGTGTATAGTTGTCTGTGACGTTAGTTCCTACCCACAGTGTGTAGGTAAATGAGACATTTCTTGCATCAGACTCATTGTAAGAGCGTTGGGCTCCATTTGTCACACGAGGATAAGTATCTGATGGATCTAAAAAAATAAAGAAGTTCCATCAGAAACAAAACTGTTGAAGATGATTTCCTTGTTTTGTATCTATGGTTTTATCTTTGTTCCTTTAATAAAGTTGTCACTCTTATCTTGACTAACGGTTGAACATTTGTTTTTTAATTCACACCCTAAAATCCTCATTCCAACATAAACAGAAAACAACTCCAGAACAATTATTGTTAAACATCACATATTACGCGCCTGTTATTATGTATTATTCCAATTTATGCTAAATTGTGATTAATTTATAATTAATTTTGCTGTGAGGCACCAGCTTAGAATACTCTTTTCTATTACCATTATTTTCAGCTGGGTAATCAAAAATACAACAAGCTAAATATATATCTGTTTTTCCTACCCAGAATATAAAAACAGCATGATGGTATGTATGTATGTTTGGAGATTAAGTATCAAACTATTGAGTGAGATATTGAGTGGTGTATACTGCCTTACAAATTGTATGAAACGATATTGTCACAAATTGAATTTTTATAAACATTGTTAAAAAAAGTTTGAGATGTACTGCTACAATGTATATTTTTTTTATAGATAATTAAATTTTGACAAACTCTGGAACAAATTTGAGATTTTGTATTTGTCTATATTTATACCAATTTTCAGCGTTCTAGCTTTTATGGTTTTTGAGATATATGGAAAAATTAAGTAAGAATTCAAAAATTGATAACCCCTGACTGAAACAAAATTCAAAATTCTGAGGGTAAAAGTTTTGTAGGCCTATAACTATTTATATATTTTGGGTTCTGTGAATTGAGCGGATCAAAAGTTATAAGAGGGAGACGGACACACACACACACACAGACACTCAAAATGTTCCACTCTGAATTCTGAGTAAATCCATGTATGGAACATATGTATATGCTGCGAAGCCTCTAAGTTGGTGTTTTTTGACTTCAATGCTGGAAAAACCGTGAAAAACATAAACCCTGCATACAAATCTCGCTTATCTTGGCTTGATACTTTGTCAATATGTTAAGAGAAATAAATTCTCTTAAACAAATCGACAGTTGGATTACAAAATTTTGTGGAGATTTTGTTTCCTCTGTAAAGTCCAAATAACAAGTGAACCCATGATTCTGCCACAGAAGTCAACAATATATACCACTATGCCAAGGCCTTCGAGTTTCATTATTAATTTGGTTTGTGTTTTCATGCAGCGTTTTTTGGTATCAATTATCATACTCTTATACAACCATTGTTTTCACAATACATTAAACAGCCTCAGAACAGACCTTTTATCACGTAAAAAAAAATATTATGTTTTACCATGTGGTTCTAGTGGGGGATGTTCAGAATGGGCACATCTCCTTGGCGCTGCTACAGTAGCCCCAGAGAGTGCCAGAGCTGCCTCCCCAGTAGTGGCGAGGTCACCATAACCTCCACGAGGATTTTGTTGGCGTACCAACCAGCACAGGGCGGCTGAACGGTTCCACAGCTGTTGTGTACCATCATCGGTGTCTTCCAGAGCCTGAAAGTCCGATTAAGTAATAGTAATTTCCTAATTAAATGATAATGGACTATGGAGGATGTGATATAATCACGAACTACAGGCATTATATGAAGAACCCAACATTGTACAAGTCATAAAAGTACGTAGACTGCAGTGGTTGGGACATGTCAGCCGGATGAATGATGATCGTATCCCCAAAAAGGTTCTTAATACCAATCCAGAGGACAGAAGAAGTAGAGGCAGGCCCAAGCTAAGATGGCTGGACGACAGAAAACGACATAAGGGCGATCGGAATAGCAAACTAGAGGAGAAGGTGGAGGACAGCGATGGCTGGAGAAGGATTCTGGAGGAGGCCAGGGTCCACACAGGGCTGTAGCGCCAATGATGATGATGATGAATTTCCTAACTATTAAATAAACTAACATGTATTGATTTAATCTTTGTCGCACCTGCTAAATCAGCTGTTTAAAACGCTACAAGAAAAAATTGATAATAAAAATTATCTTTTTACTTACTAAGACCCGAGATAGACAAAGTGCTTGGAGCTGTTGGCCCAATTGTTGCAATATGGAGATGTAGTGGCAGCTTGAAGTAATCGTGTTGCAGTTGACCCCGCCTACTTCAAGCAGCCCGTGTCCGTATCTCGGGTCTAAAGATTTGATGAATTGTGTTACCTGTAATGCTAAAGCTGTAGCTCTGATACTTCCGAAACTGCCGTCAGGTAGTTGCTGTCGTGCCAAGCCAGACAACGGACGTCTGAGGAAAGGCTGAAGGCTTCGATGTCTGTGGTCACGTACTATACATCGTAAGGCAAGGATCACCATGGCCATAGTATCTGTAAAAACAAATGTAAAAGAGACAATTTATTTACTAAAATTATATTATTGGTGATGATATTTTTTTATTGACAAACTTCTTAACATCTCAATAGAGACGAAGTTGGGATATTGTAGAAGAACCAGGAACTGTGTGCTATGTACGGCGTGTTTATTTTACTTTATCAATTATAGACTAAAGTACTCATTCGATTCTTTTCAAATTTTGCAAATATGTATATTTAATACTCGCTAAGACGCCATTAGATTTTGAAGGATATCTGAATAGTGTTTCTCAATTTTTTTATCTGTCAAATATTTCAAAGTGACCCCAAGTTCAAAAAACTTCATATTTGTAATTTTTATTTTAAAATTGGTATAAGGCTCATCACATTCATAAAATGGCATTGAAGAATTATCAAGTTTTCATAGTAAAATATATTTAAATAAAAAAATAATTGAACAAACTCATTTCATGAAAATGCTGAAATTTTTCATACAAAATTTGAATACTTTATGGAGTGACTTGTTAGTGAGGAGTTTAACGTTGGCCACAACCCACTCGTTTAATATTGTTATGAGTTAAACTGTCTTGATAAGTTGTCAAAATGAAAACCCTCCTTGTTTACCCATATCATGGAATTATTATATTATGGAGTTCTACAATATCTTTAGAACTCCATACGATAATTATATCCATGATATGGGTAATCACTAGAGTTTTGATTTAGCCGGTCGAACCAGACTTGCCCCCCTGAATGCATTTTTATGAAGTAGGTAGATAAATAATTTAAATGAATGAATGAATAATCTATTTCCAATAGTATAAATATTACAAAGGAACAAAACACAATTTAATTTATACTTAATCACAATTTTACAATATTTTTTTCCACACATTTGGAAATTGTACTGTCTCAGTAAACATGATAAATAAATCAATTTTCCAGAGCGTGGGAGCTTTTTGAAATTTTTGACAGATGACATCACAGAGAAGAAATGAATGGATGTATATTTAAATTATTTTCTTTTATATTGCGTCTCGAGCAACGGACAGGTCATTATAATATTGATTTCACACGCACCCAATAACAAGTTGTTACATTCTGGAGACTAATGATATTTATCGTCTCATAGATATAGATTGAAAACGAAAATTGCGAAAATATCAATATACCAAAATGAAAATTGCCGCGCAGCGAGAAATTATCAGTCTTGTATTAACAAAACAAAACGAAAAATGCCGCACACCGAATTTTTTTTAGTATTGTATTGTTTGTACCTATCTATAAAACAAAACGAAAAATGCCACTCATCGAAAAAAATTCAATTTCATCGTGTTTGTCTCAACATTCGTCGTTAAACATTTTCGCGCAGGGAGAAAATTTCAGTCTTATATCAAGAAATCAAAATGAAAATTGCCGCGCAGCGAGAAAATATCAGTAATATATAAATAAATCAAAATAAAAAAAATATTTTTCCATTGCTAAAATTGGTGGCGGCGGCTAGTCTTCAGTGCCTCCTGAAATCACCTTTGACAAAAAACCCGACCCTAGATCTCTTCAGCGCCTTCCCCCCCACGGTTAGTACCACCCACGAAAAAACGTAGAAAATACCTACACTAAAAAAATATAAAATTGAAACTCTCGACCATTCCTCTATTGAAGAAGAAATAAAAATAATTTTACCTAAATTGTGATCAGCCGGCGCGCTGGCTGCATCAAGGAGTCGCCTGACATGGCGCCGCCTAGCACGCGCCCCGGCAGCGCACGCCGCCAGAGAGGCGAGCGCGAGGTCGTGCGCGTGAGCTGGCTCCCGGTGCAGAAGTGCGCCCACCAAGTCGTGCGAGTGGAAGCGGCGGGGATCTCTGCACAGAGACACGAGGGCCAGGGTGTAGGAGGCCAGCTGGCGAGAGGATACGGGGGTCTCACGGTGTCTGGAAAAAGCAATCAAACAAACAAATATTACAATTTATGCAGACAAATTGTTATAAAAAAAATCTCCTATTACAAACTCTTCACTCTTCTTGGATATTAATGATGGGTAAAAGTTAGGAAAAAATGTCGAACCGTGACTTTTGAACATATCAGTGCAAGACCACTACCAAGTGTCCCGTAAGAGGCGGGTAATAGAAAATACAACAGGCAACAATAACATCTCACATAATTCAGCAATGAGGTTCATCACACATTCTGAATGTAGTGTTTCGTGTGTCCCGTAAGAGGCGGGTAATAGAAAATACAACAGGCAACAATAACATCTCACATAGTTCAGCAATGAGGTTCAACATCACACATTCTGAAAGTATTAGTGTTTCGGGTGTCTCGTAAGAGCCGGGTAATAGAAAATACAACAGACAACAATAACATCTCACATAGTTCAGCAATGAGGTTCACCATCACACATTCTGAATGTAGTGTTTCGGGTGTCCCGTAAGAGCCGAGTAATAGAAAATACAACAGGCAACAATAACATCTCACATAGTTCAGTGTTGGGCGGTGAACCTCACTTCTGGACTAAATGAGATGTAATTTTGGCACTTTTAATTACCCAGTTCATACGGGACACCCGAAAATGATGGTAAAAGTAAAGAGTGGAAACACTATTCTTAGCCGGTGCCTTAGTTATAAAAAATATATAAATATATACATACTACAAGCAAAAAAAAAGAGGAACAAATAAAACAAAAAATACAAAGTAAAGTTATAAAAATGACAAAAAAAATCGGAAACAAAAGTGGATACGAAGATATAAAGGGTAAACGAATTATAGCTAAGTATGTGTATTGGAAGTGTGACTTTCGTCAAAATACTTTGATTTTGTCAATTGCAGTTTGGTTTCTGCCAATAATTATAAAAGAAAATAAATGAATACCTAGTTATTGGCAGTTTTCCAATACCTATCTATATCTAATCTTGAACTACATAGGTACTCTATATTGGTACCTATTTGATAAAGTAGATATGACATGTCATATAATATGTGTGTTCCTTACGATTCCTATCTAAAATTGTTTCTGGACTTACTTCCAAAGAAGCATCAGAACTTCTATTTCCAATTGTTTTGCTGACAACTGCATCTCGAAACTGGGTAGAGATGATTCAACATCATTCTTTGATTCGTTCGCCATCTGAAATTAAAATCATAGAATTGCCATCATATCATAGATTTTCATTAAAAAGTACTAGATGGATTACTCCGTGCAATAAGTGAGTCATGGTAGGTATATCGCGCGTTTGACGTTTAGGTTGGCAACATATTGCATCCATGTATGGATATGTGCCGACCGCCGTGGCACAGTTGGTAAGCCGTCTAGTTCTAAGCGGGCGTCCTGGGTTCAATCCCCAGCAGAGGAGAAATTTATTTTAATTTATTTCTCACGCAATACTTGCTTCTCTGGGCTGGAAACTCTGGTTAGTTGGAAGAAATTGCCATAGGTATGACAATAAACTCACAACTTGCGCAGGGTGCAAGGAAGTGTTTATTATTATTATTATGTTGCAGTTTTCCTTACATTTCAACACTTCCTAGATAACTGTTCTCTAAATCTTAACGAACAAAGTATTTTTTCGACAAATAAATCTGAAAACAATTCACATTAGTCGGTATTCTGTATAGAAAAACGATGTGGTCTGCTAACCAAGTTGTCAAAAGTCCCGCGGAAAAAAGCCTCACTTCGATTCATACAAAATTTGCTATACCAGCGACATCTAGTATATTATATGAACATCTATGGTAAGAGCCAATTAACAAAAGTAAAAATATTGTTTTAAAATGCCATAAAGGACACCGCTTTATAATGGGACATACAGTTGACTCAACCTGCAGAGTGGTTAACAAGATGATAAATCTGTATCATTAATATTGTTCAAGACATGAAAAACAATGAAACTTAACAAAATACATACTAGGTGTAGATCAGCATGATGATTTGTTACGTCTAAGCGATTAGTCTGTTATTACTTATATGTACTCAAAAAACTATGAAATACAATAATAGTTCATAAATTGCAAAGCAAAATCATGGAGTATGTTATTGGTGGGAGCATGCTGAAAATCAACTAATGGGGTTTTCACTTAAGGACCTTGCTGAGAATGGTCCATGTCGAGCTGTTTAAAAATAGCTTGGATTGGACATGTCAGATCAGGGGAAGAAAGAGCCACAAAACGTATCCTGCAAAATAACCCTGTGGGCAAGAGACCGCTGGGAAGACCAAGGCAGAGATTGATGGACAATGTTACCCGAGATCTGAACGTGCTGAATGCTTGTAATGTCTGGGAGTCCACTGCAGCTGACAGGAAGGCTTGGAAAGCTATTGTTCAGGAGGCTAAAGCTCTACCGGAGTTGTATGGCCATCGGAAGTAAGTAAGTATGTTTATTTTATATTTACCTGAAGGGCAACAATGGCTCTGTGTGTATCATTTCCCCATCCCCAGTCTGGCTTTCGTTGTTGCTCCAACCAATGAAGAGCTGCAGCAGATGCTTTTAATCTTCCACATTCTTCGTGACCATCTAAAAATTAAACAAAAAAAACATTAATACACAACAGAGGGTGAAATATTGGTTTGACCCATTGCGAACTTAAGGAATTTAAAAGTGCAAAATTTAGATTTGCAAATATGACACCTTAACATGACATGAACACAATACTATACGAATTGAAACCGTTGCTTTTTGGCTACTATGGGTTGATGATAAAGGAGTTAAGTGTTCTGAGTTAAGTGTTCTGATTCTAGCCATTACCAAAAATACACTCTTAACAGGTTTGGTAGGGCGTACGCCCCAACGGTGGGGCACCACGCTTTAGAGAAGGGACACGTCGGAAATTAAAAATTAAATTAAATTGTTTAAGTTACACGATCGTTTAACACCCACGTAGGCAAAAACGTTACTGATAAACGCTGTGTAGCAGATCGGTTGGTTAACGACTGTGTATCTCTCATACAAATTTTACACAACGCTTGCACGCCTGTCCATGGTAATTTAGCGGTGTTTTAAGACACCTGTCATCATCACAAATCAAATATGATTTTGATATGCATGTTTATATTGTTATAGTTGTGCATTTTAGGAGCGAATATAGCTGTCCAAAAATAGCTCCTTTATAATATCTACAATGTTGTTCGCATGCATATTCGTATGATGAAATTATTCGTTATATTTTCCATATTCCTATTTTAAAATGTGAAAAACACATGAAAATATGAACCGCGACAAACGTAAAAATTATAAAAGAAAAAAAGAATAGTCTAGAAGCTTTGAACTAGGAATCCGAGTGGACTAAAATTAAAATATCTCATTTAGTCCAATTAGTTTCGAGAGTGGAATCGGATTTAGGTATTATATAATAAGTTGATTTATCAAAATCAAAAAAATTCATCCATAAAAATAATATTTAAAATATCCTATCGTGTAGGTAGCGAGTACGTGGGATAGAAAATGCCTGAAGCAGGAATGAAACTAGCGATCCAAAATTGACGAAAATGTAAAGATCGATACATAAATTAAATAAAAACTTGTACAACATAGATATCTCATAATGTATATTATATAAAGCGTATATTAGAGATCAATTCAAATATACAGCAAAAACAAAATTAACATTGTATAAAATTTCCTGTAATACCTAAATAAACCCTTTGTAAATAAATATACAACCCTATTGTTAAATAAACAAAACCTTTTTACATTTTCCAGACCAATGAATAAAATTAAGATCACATCTCAGTATTTTATTCTTTTACATACGAATAAAGAGTATATTCGCAAGGTGGTGAACCTAACTAGCGTCTACAATCCGCATTCTGTTTCCGGTTGGCTCTCTGATTGGTTGAGAACTCGTAGTATTAAGTCAAATTCTTCTTTCCCCTTAGCGCTTTTGTCCCGTTTGCGTTTTTGTTTTTTGAACTCTTACTTGTGGAACTTACGTGTGTGATTGAATATGAGCTCATGTAATTTTGTGTGCATCCATAATTGGACGTCCAACACACATAGTAATAACCAATATTATTTTCTTTTTATGAAAATTGTAAGCTGGATGTCTGTCGATTTACCCTTTTTAATAAAATAAATAAATATTAGATTATTTGGTATATACTAGTTGCATATAACACATGTGATCCAACTGTCGATGGATATTGGATATTTTTTTAACATGGAATTTAAGGGAAAACAACAAGGTTTGCAATCTGCTAAGGAAATATTAATTCGGGTTTCAAAAAGACCCGGGTCACAGACAGGCTGCTGTGTTAATAAAAGAGTTCGAGAAGCGACTGGTTCGTGATATAGCCAGGGACAAGAACAAGAAGGCAATTAATTACATAGACTTTATTCGCCAAAATCTTAGGTTAAATATTTACAGTGTTCTTTTAAAAAAAAATCCTTGAATCGTGGTTGAATGACGGTTCGATTGAACCCGGTTCAAAGTCTTATTCCAAGTTCAATTGAAACCTTATTTATAAAAATATTAGAACCGCAGTTCAGTTGAATTTGATTTTGAGCTCTATTTCATACAACATCTAAAAATGAAATAAAATAAAAAAAACATCACCGTATTTAGTTGGTTGTCATGACACAGAACAGTATGCGCGGCACGGAACGCGTGCACGCCACATGTAGGTACTGTCAAATTCTAGCTATTGCGCTTTTTGACATTTGATATTTTTGTTTGAATTCAACGTCAATTATTGATTCTCATGGATTAAATAGCTTTTATGTGTTTTTCTCATATTTTATGTTTAAAAAAATTTTTGATATTGTTTAAACATATCGTAGTTACCTACTTCAAAATTATGAAATGTCAAGTTGAACCAGTGTTAAACAATCCCCGTCGCCGGTTCAATTTGACATTTGAGTTGAATTATGGTTCAACTCATGATCCATGCATAAAAAAAGAAAAGGGATTAAATTGGGGCTCAACACATTTTTGATATTAATACTTAAATTCTTCTAAAAAGGTTGGTACATAACTGTAAGTTAGAGTGCGAAAGTGAAACATAAATGGTAGTAATATAAACCAGGGGATAATGGGTATTACTGCGATGTAAATGCCATTTTAATTATTTCAAGAGCTTTATTTACCTTTATACCCACAATACCCACAGATTATAAAAAAAGTATTTAACAACCCTCGAATAAGCATTAGGTACCTACCTATATTCATTTAGCTACCAGAGGCTCAAGTAAGGATAATATTAATTACAGCAGACTGACAAGTGTATTCAAAATGGCGGGAATTTGATGAAAACTTATTTGCTAACAGTGATATACATATCACTGTTTGCTTAGCTATATTATCCATTTTTAATATCGACAATTATTTTTAAGTGTGCATTTTCATTGAGTAGCATGTACTCTCTAACACGATTTTTACCTTGCATTTACAACATTTGAATTTTATTTATTTTTAATTTTCAAAGGCTCGCGCATGAGTCGTATATTCTTCTCCAAGGTTATGCACACTCGCACAGCTGTTGCTGGTTACCCCACATTAAGGGCTATGTCGTAAAATCAATTCGTTCATACTAATATTTGTACGAAAAAATGAAATTGAAAATGTATCATTTTCCCAACAATTAAAGGATTGAACTTTGAAACATAGCGTATATTATTTTAAAGCTAATAATGAAGATAATGTCGAATGTCTGTATTAAATGAAATAAATAGTTTTTTTAATATAATACAAAATCACTAAAATTCTATTGTACGTGGGTAGGCATGTAAAATGGTCATTATTTTGATCTTAATATATTTCAACGTTCTCTAAATATTGTTTCTCAAAATGTTTTATTTTTCGACAAGCAAATCCGAAAATAACTTATGGCGGAACAGCGTCTAACGACAGCCCTGTCAAATGGATGCATACGCCTCCTAGCGACCAATCAGTGGGCATCGATCTTTTTGTAATTTGGTGCTAGGGGGGTATTTAAGTGAACGCGCAGGCGACGCGCTTCAGTGCCAATCTCTACACTTTCGTGTTGATTTTGTATGTTTATTATTTAGTGAATTTATATTGCATGTTTGTAATTAATTAAATAAAATATAGTAATTAATATCGTCTTTTATTTCTCTACACTCATTTATTTTACGAACCTGGTACCCTTCATATAAAGTAACTGAAAGTAGTTTGATCAAGCCAATAATTGAATAAATTTAATGAATGTATTTTCAAATATTATAGTTTAACATATGTGAGTGTCTGCATATACGGGATTCAAAACCCGAGTAAACCTTAACAATAATAAAACAACCATATAAACTCATAACAGTCGTTATTCTTTATAGTAAAAGGGTGTTTTCTGCCAACCTTGCTGTCAAAAACAGCCGTGGATAAATACTCACTTCGATTTCTACCAAATTTTCTTACCATCTAGATAATATATAATGTAAATCTATAATGATTGTTATTATAGAACATTGTTATTTTATTTTCCAAAAGGCGCCATCTTGTATTTTTTAAGAATGACTCTAAATCAGGGTTCTTATGATTATTTGAATATAAATAATATGCAAATTCTATCGGAAAGGGTTTCAAATAAAATTGTTAGGGTTGTCAATAGTCGTAATAGTCAATCGCGTATAAACCATTTTTATTTGAATATTAAAAACAAACTATATTTTAAATTCTATGTACCTACCTACTTATCTATAATAGTTTCAAAATATGTCTAAAAGAAAACAATTATAATAAATTTGGGTAGGTATATTGTATTTATGCTATCTAAACAGAAAGTAAAATTTGGTTTAAATGAACTAAAATCATACATTGATATTAAATTTAAAAAAATATCAAGATTTAATTTAAATGACGCAAAAAATCTGTGCTTTCAAAACATATTTAAATACACAATATTACGGGCTTTAATATTTAAATCTTTTACTCTGTTTAAAGGCTCAAATGAAGTAGAAAATAAACAGGGAGGAGTATTATACCTTTATTTAAATTTTACATGAAAATTAATATAAAAATATTCTACTGATGTTCTTATTTCATTTTTTTATTATTTAAATAATAGATAATAAAGAGAATCATAGATAATCTTAAGACGTGATATAACTAAAATTTGTTGGTAATGAACACACCGTCAACATAATTTGGTGGTAATCAATATTTAGTATTTGAATATTTTTGGAATGGTTCGGAATGAAAATTGAAACAGTATCCAACACTAATATCAAAAAGTACATGTTGTTAACAAAGGGATTTCAATTTAAAAAAGCAAATATTTTTACTCATCATCATAAGCTCGACAGCCCTGGGTGGGCCTTGGCTGAATCCAGGAGTCTCCTCCATTCCCGTCTATCCGTTGCCTTCGTTCTCCAGTTTCTAATATTTATTGTGGAAGCATCGGCATCAACACTGTCCATCCATCGAGTCCTTGGTCTTCCTGGTCTCCTTCGACCTTGTGTCACAGAAAGTGTGAGGCGTTTTGTGGGGTTGTCGTCGTCCATTCGGATTATGTGACCAGCCCATCTTAAGCGCCCTATCTTAATGGAACTGATCACATCGGGCTCTTCATAGGTCTCGTATAGTTCCCTGTTGTATCGACGACGCCAAACATTATACTCTTTTATTGGCACGTAGATCGTTCGAAGGATCCTTCTCTAAAAAGCCGCTATGGATCGTTCAGTTTGTTTGGTCTTCACCCAGGTTTCGGAAGCATACGTGAGGACTGGCTTGATAAGTGTTTTATACAGAAGGATCTTTGTGTTTCTCCTAACCAGTTTTGACCTTAGCTGCTTTTGCATGTCGTAAAAGCATCTATTAGCAGTCATGATTCTTATTTCAACTTCTTCTCGTGTATCATTGTCGCTGGTCACTGTGGAGCCGAGGTAAGTCTTTTATGCTGAGTTATGAGTTTTAGAAGCAATCATTAGTTTACTACTATAATATGAATATTTTTACTACTATAATATAAATGTCATTCATATCCGATTTATATTTTTAAACATTGAATGTGTTCGGGATACCCGTTCCACTTCACTTTATGTACCTACTTATCCCCTGGCCATAAGGCTCTAGTACACCCTGGGCATACGAACGTACACAAATATGCACACTAGATTACCTTGTAATGTATGGAACACGAAAAAATATCGTCTATCACCTAATATTATGTGTAATACAATATTTTTTCGTGAAGAAATGTTAAAATTAAGAGTTTTTTTAATAGCAAGATTAATAATTACAATATTAAATAACTCAGTCGGTAGATTTTTATATTCTCTCTCGACTCGAAGTAAAAATCTACTTCATTGGCCTTGTAGTTTTATAGTTACATACATACAGTAAAAAAATTAAAAAGGGTTTTACTAAACAAATATCACAAAAACTCACACAATATAATTAAGATGTAAAAAAACAGTTTGTTCTTTATTTCAAAGATGTATTTTTTGGGGATACTGGGGAAAAGATATTCAAAATATACTATATAACCTACTTTAGCCTCGTAAGTCATAGCCATAGATTTTTATTATAATATACTAGATGTAGTACTTCGTGCAAAAAGGGAGTCATGGAATATCACTCATTTGACGTTTTGGTTAACATCATAATTTCAGTTTTCCTTACATTTCAACACATCCTAGATAACTGTTCTCTAAATCTTAATAAAGTGTTTTTTTTCGAAAAATAAATCCGAAAACAATTCACATTAGTCGTTATTCTCTATAGAAAAACGATGTGGCCTGCCAACCAAAACGCCAAAAAAATGCCTCACTTGGATTCATACAAAATTTGCTAACTACGACATCTAGCATATTATAATAAAAATCTATGTGAATAAACAAAGTGTTTTTTTTTTTCGAAAAATAAATCCGAAAACAATTCACGTTAGTCGTTATTTTCTCTAGAAAAACGATGTGGTCTGCCAACCAAAACGTCAAAATCCCCCGGAAGAATGCCACACTTCGATTCATACAAAATTTGTTAACTACGATATCTAGTATATTATAATAAAAATCTATGCTATATCACTCGATATCGGGTGGAACGCCAAAAATTAATTGAAAAAAAAAATCTATGGTCATAGCTTATGTCATTTCTGTGTATTCTTTACTCTGCGTAGAGAATAGGTATATATCTCCGGGATTTTTGAATCAAATATTTGGTAACCCTACGTCCATCTCTCGCACAATGTTGCCATAAATAAAATTATCCCGCCGTACCTAACCTTTGGGAACAATGATGGAACTTTTTATTGGTACAATGTATGAAAAACAAAAATTTCCTTTTTTTCCATGTGAAAATGATGCGAAACTAATAACATATTATAGATATGTATATTGTACGTAATATTAGAAAATTTTAGGACGACAAAATTTTCATAATCAGAAATTTAAATTTTCGTTCCAGTCAGGGGTTATCAACAGTTGAATTTTTATTTTTATTTCCACATATCTCAAAAACTATATACCCACGAACGCCGAAAATTTGTAAATTTATAGAAAATAATAGTACCTATCTCCCACTGTTTACAATAGCCAATAGTCTGGATTTGTTAGACAATTTATTTACTTCACAAATCTCCAAAATATGGCAAAATGTGACAAATATTTATCGGGTAGGCGTTAAATTAGTATTTTATAAAATTTAATTCTGTGAAACAGGCAGTTATATAATTATCTATAAGTAAACATAAAACATAATATATAAACAAAACCAGTAATGTTTCCTAATGCGATAAAACAATTAAATAATCAAATAGGTTGGTAATACGATAGCAAACCTCTAAAGAATAAAGAATAAGAAAAGAATAATTTTAAATAATAAGTTTAGTTTTTTTTCATTAAAGAATAAGTTTATACATAAACAATTAAACGTACCTATAGGTACATCTCATTATATTTTTATTGAAAAACTTTTTAACATCACAATACAGACAAAGTTGGGATATAATAGAAGAACCAGGAACTCAAGGCACCTACTTCACTTCATGCGTTTAGCCCTACGTTCACCAATTATGCCTTCTTATTGAGTTCCGTTATCAATGTAATCTTTGAAAGTTCTATATATTTGAATAATGTGTAATAATTCACCCGAAAATAAGGAATTATACTATTGCCATCTATGAAGTGACGAAGAAACCTTTTTTTGTAACGCCATCTATTGAGAAATTAGTTTATTTGTAAACAACGAAAGTAACAGTCCTTATAAATGAGGTGACGGTGTCTCGAACAGATGTCACCCCTGCACTGCGCCAGAAATATTATTTCATTTTCGGCTTGTTTATAACCTACTTGTATACATCACAATTGAACAAGAAGGGAGAGGGAACAGGAGGATAGGAATAACTTACATATAAATTATACAAAAAAACCTGTTATGTAAGTAGTTGCCCGAGAACAAAAGACAAATTATTTTTTTCGACAATATTTCGTAAAATTAAGAACCAATTGTTACACCCAGTATTTTATTTCAGTTTAATCATTGGATAAAAATTTAATCTAGTGTTCAAATTTGATAATTTGTGGAAACTTTATTTCAAGTTTATGGTCATCCGTGACTTGGTTACCTTATAGACTACGTTCTAGACCTAGACTGAGCCCCATTAAAAACAGAGCTGAATCGCTGAGTTTTGAACGTAGAAAAGAATTTACTAATCCAACTGTCGATTCGTTCATGAGAATTCAATTCTCTTAATGAATCGACATTATTAAGCCAAGATGCGTGTACGAAGGAAAATTTTGTATGGTGTAGTGGACTTTTTGCATGCTAATAGCACCAACTAGAGGCCTCGCAGCATATATGTTCCCTTACATGGATTTTCTCAGAATTCGGAGTAGAACATTTTATGTGAGTTTTGTGTGTGTGTGTGTGTGTGTGTGTGTGTGTGTGTGTGTGTGTGTGTGTGTGTGTGTGTGTGTGTGTGTGTGTGTGTGTCTGTGTGTGTGTCTGTGCGTCTGTGTGTGTGTCTGTCTGTCCCCCCCTTATAACTTTTGATCCGCTTAATTTACAGAGCCCAAAATTTTCAAGTATATAAAAAAATTACAAGCCTATAAAACTTTTATACTTAGAATTGTGATTTTTTTTTTCAGTCAGGGGTTATCAATTTTTGAAATTTTGATTTATTTTTCCATATATCTCAGAAACCGTAAAAGCTAGAACGCTGAAAATTGGTATAAACATAGACAAATACAAAATCTCAAATAAGTTTTTTTAAAAAAATTCCAAGGTTTCTCAAACATTTTTTATTAAGAAAAATATTTTTTTTATGATAAATTTTTGAGTTTAACTGCCTATATTTCCATTTTTTTAAAAAATATCGAAAAAAGCCGAAACACCCCAACTAGATAATTTAATTTTCTATAAAAAATATCACCACTGTATTAGCACATCTCAATTTTTTTTTAACCATTTTTATAAAAATTGAATTTAGTGACGACTTTGCTTCATACAATTTGTATGGCAATAGCTACACACAATAATCTAAGACTTAATAGTTTGATACTAATCTCCAAACATACATACATACTATCATGCTGTTTTCATATTCTGGGTAGGATCAAAGGACTGACCTCCATACTATCCTATCTTGACATACATACATAGGTACATGTGTTGTATAGAAAAGCAAATATCTTAAAATATTAAATAATTTGTATTTATGGGTTTATAGTTTGGTACTTATTCTTCAACTGTACATACTATCACTATCGACAGTTGGATCTCATGTGTTACATGCAACTAGTAGTATGTAAGTAGATACAAACAATAATTTTTGTCTTCGAATTTTTTCGTATTATTAATTTTGAAATGTTCTTGTACTGTAAAAAAATGTATAAAATATGGGTAGTAGATGGCAATAGTATAGTTTCGTTTTATTCAGGTAAATTGTTTACACATTATTCAAATATATAGAACTTTCAAAAATGACATTAATAAGGGGTTTCAATAAAAAGGCATAATTGGTGAACGTTGCGCAAGCGCATAAAGTGATCACGTAAACCAACCGATGACAGATCGTAAGCCCTGTAGGTGCCTGAGTTCCTAGTTCTTCTATAATATCCCAACTTCGTCTCTATTGAGATGTTTTTGTCAATAAAAATATCATTTGACTCCCGACAGGGAAAAAATCCAATGTTTGCGTATATGCAATCTTTATATATATAATTCTTCCGTACGTGTGTATGTCACTGAACTCCTCCTAAACGGCTGAACCGATTTTGATGAAACTTTTTGTGTGTTTTCATGTGAGTCCCTGAATGGATTAGATTCACAAAAAGGAATTTAATAAAAGAATAATAAAAATGGGAATAGTTATAAATATTTTCGGAATACGCATTTTGAATAAGTGGGAACATTGGCTTCCAATAATAATAATAATAATATATTCATTTAACATAAGAAAAGAAAACTTACAGAAACAATACACCACAGAGACCACTCAGTATTTATATAAAAACAAACAAAAAAATATATACAAAACAAAAAACATGATACACAATAATAATAATAATAATAAAAACATAGAATTCACCACGAACATTCAGCAATAGAAAGATTCACACTGCCAAGAGAGGAAGGAGGAAGAGGACTCATAGACATAAAAAATCTACACCATACACAAATAAATAACCTAAGGCAATACTTCTACACAAAACGAAATAGCCCAATACACAACGAAATCATAAACATAGATCACACTTACTCACCACTTACACTTAACGACAACGAACGCAATCTAGAAATAACAACACATGACGCAAAAATTGAAACATGGAAAAATAAAACATTACATGGAATACACCCAAGTCATCTACAACAACAACATATTGATAAAGCCCTTAGTAATAATTGGCTCAAACACTCAGACCTATACGCAGAAACAGAAAGATTTATCATAGCTATTCAGGACAAAATAATAAAAACAAAAAACTACACGAAACATATTATAAAAGACAATACAATAACAAACGACACATGCAGAAAGTGCAAATTACAAAAAGAAACAATAGAACACATAACAGGTGGCTGCTCAACTCTTGCACCGACGGAATATACAATAAGACACGATAACATCTGCAAACACATATATTTGGAACTAGCCCACAAACATAAACTTATCGAAACACACCCCAAGTGGTATCAATACACACCCCCAGCTGTAACAGAAAATGATAACTACAAACTATACTGGAATAGAGACATAATCACAGACAGAACAAACCTACATAACCGACCAGGCATTACATTAATCGACAAAATACATAAACACACATATCTAATAGAAATATCGATACCAAATACAGCAAATCTACAAAAGAAACATTTAGAAAAAATAGATAAATACATACCTTTAGCAGAACAGATAAAATCACAGTGGAAACAAGAAAAAGTAACAATAGTCCCAATAATATTATCGTCTACAGGCATCATACCAAAAACTCTCCAAAAAAATATAGACATACTAAAGTTACCCCCATACGTAATCACCAACATACAAAAAACTACAACTATCAACACATGCACAATAGTCAGAAAATTTCTACAGGTACCACTTTAAACAACTACACACAACCACACAGACACACAAACACATAGCCTCACAAATTGAGTACGCTCCGTTGTGAAGGAAACTACCGAACCATAACCGAGATCAATCTCCCATAATAATAATATATTTATTTAACATAAGAAAAGAAAACTTACAGAAACAATACACCACAGAGACCACTAAGTATTTATATAAAAACAAACAAAAAAATATACAAAACAAAAAACCTGATTATCAAAAAAAAAAAAATAATAATTATAAACCATGGGTGCTCCCTGATTGGCATCATTCCATCACTTTACCTATGTCTATCTAACTAGGAATAATTACTGTTTTAAGATAGACAATTTCAATGTATTTTCACTACGCTTTTACATCATGTGATAGAAATTTCAATCGATTGAATTAAAAAAGAACATAAACATCAATATAAGAAACAAGAAGAAAAACATTTTCTCATTAACAAAATGTAAAATAAAGCATAAAATCCTATACAAAATATAAATACAAGAGCATTAACAAAATATAAAATAAAATAAAGCATTATGGAAAAGAATGACAGCAGGCAATATGTCATAATTATTTTTTAATGTTGGTTATGACATTAAAACTTGATGTTTTTTTCACTTCATGTATTTGTTTTCATATTTTTAATATTTTATGAAATTATTAAGTTATTTGTATATTTTTTTTATTAGTATTATAGAAAGCTATATAGTTCTTTTCAAGTATATTCTGTTTGAAGTGGTATTATGACGATAGGTATATCAAAGTCATATCAATGAAATTTGTTTTGCTTCCTTTTAATCCACAAAATCCACATCCATTTTTATGTTTGTTAAACCAGCTAATAACAGACAAGCCAACGTTCGTGCAGGACAACGTCTGTCGGGTCTGCTATTTAAAAATATATTAGATTTTATTCTCTTTACTGTCGCATTAGCCAATGTCCAGGCTTCCATAAGAAACTTTTTTACTCCGCACTAATAGTTGGGAGTTATGAGTTCGCGTCTGAGGTAATACATAATGTTCCTAGTCTTGGCTTGTTATATAGTCGATTCAAAGGAAATAAATTCTCGGCAGTTGGATTACGTAAAAATAGTCACTTCGTAAATAAACGTTTTTCAACACGGATCTGTGATAAAGTATGTAGTATTATAGGGTATCGACTGGCTGTTTTTTTTTTTCAACTATTACCTAATTTTAAGAAATGGTTTTGCAATAATACCACTTCCAGTGTAGGTACGTGCTGCCACAAAGAACGAGCCAATTTCAAGGTGACATTCCTCATATATTTTATTTCTACCCACATGTGTAATACATGCCTAAATAGATATCTATTTACAGATAAAAATATACCTACATAGATAGGATTCTCATTCCAGAAATCAATGTCTATCTGATAATACCTGATTTCTTCTTCGTCTTATCCATTTGTTTTCATATCATTGCGACGAATTGTTCTTATAGATGCAGAAAATTGTATATAAGAAAAAAATACAATTCAAGTCGTCATAAATATTATAACTTTGTTTATTTGTTATAAACCATCTCACTAGGCAGAGCCTGTTCCGAGGTGGTAAAAAAAATATTTGCATTTTATCTCACAAAAAATAGACATTTAACTTGATACATTTCTTTTTTTTTTTAACAATTTTTGTAAAAATATAATTTAGTTACGACATCGTTTCATACATTTTGTAAGGCAGTCGCCTACACAATACCCCACTCAATAGTTTGATACCTACTTAATCTACAAACATACATAATGCTGTTTTCATATTCTGGGTAGGAAAACAGACTGACATCCATATTATCCTATTCTGACATACATACATACATGTTTTATATAGAAAACAAAAAATCTTAAAATATTTATTAATTTGTGTTTAAGTTTTATTCTTCAATTATACATATTATCGCCATCGACAGTTGGATCTCATGTGTGACATGCAACTAGTATATTTTGAAAATCTTTTCCCCAGTACCCTCAAAAGATACATCTTTGAAATAAATAAAAGTTTGTATTTACATCTTTATTCTATTGCATGAGATTTTTGAAATTCGATATTGTTTAATATTTTTCTTGCAAAAATAATTTTAGTAAAACCCTTTTTATTTTTTTTTATAACGAGTAATTAAAAAAAATACAAGGAGTAATTACGAGTAATTAAAAAAATACACTCACTCTCTACTCTCTCTACTCAATCTCTACATGACCACGCCCACTCTGAAATAAGACTAAGATCACGCAAAAGTTTCCTGACATCAACGCAGCCACTTCATCTTACCCTGAGCAGGAAATGCTCCGTCTATGGCAGCAAGAAGCCCCCGATAACTTCGTCCGCCCTAAGGAGAGTCTTCCCCCGGGCCACAACGTGGAGTGGCGTACGTGGAAGTCACTAAACAGACTGAGGACGGGCGTTGGGAGAACGTTGGATAACCTGTCTAAATGGGGCTTCCTGCAACAGGGAATACCAACGACAAATGACTGTGGAGAGCAGTAGACCACCGCACATCTGTGCAGCTGCCCCTCAAGTCTAGTCAACTGCACCATGCACGATCTTTTGGTGGGCAATGATTGTGCTATTGACGTTGCTAGGCACTGGCAGAAAATTATTTAAGAAGAAGATTAAAAAATACATATGAAGTAGATTTTTACTTCAATCGAAAGATACCGAAAAGCCGACCACCTTGGCTCAGTTGGTAAGCCGTTTGGTTTCTGTGCGGGCGTCCTGGGTTCGATTCCCAGCAGAGGAGAAATTTATTTAAATTCATTTCTCACGCAAATATTGCTTCTCTGGGCTGGAAACTCTGGTTAGTTGGAAGAAATTGCCATATGGCAATAAACTCGCCACTTGCGCAAGGTGCAAGGAAGTGTTTATTATTATTATTAATATGAAAATCTACCGGCTAAGTTTTTTACTTAATTTCTTCACTTGATTTCTTTTATAATAATGCCTTGTAGATAATAAGGTGTGTCTATCTACAATAGAATCAAGTCGCTATAATTTTCGCCAAAAATCTTGAACGAGCCTGCGGTTGCGCAGAGCGCAAATTTGTGTCATTTTGCTTCGTTGGTTTACGTGCAAATCGCCCCCTTCTCGGCTAAAAGTTCAAGATATTTGGCAACAACTATACCTACTGACCGTGTGCAGAATGCTCTTTTCACGCGCCACATATATCGCCTACTGGTATGTCCCTTTTACACATCTTAATATTACAGCATATAAATGATAATATATAGATAATAACATCAGAGTAGCGAACTTAAAGTATGGTTTAGTGACAGAATATTGAACGATGCCGGATATCCGTCGTATGACACATGGCCGGAAGTAACACTCCTTAACACCCTCCACCCTAGATAAGAATGACTCATACACGATAACACTATACACCCTAAAGTACATAATGTTTGTCCATGGTTTTGGTTTTTTTCTGATAGAGAATCTATAGCAAAATATAAATATGAGGGGTCAAGATCCAGTATTACCAACTGCCTCTATCTTTAGCAGTTAAGGGGCCATATAAACCTAAACACCCCAATTTCAAATCGATTTTCTCAAATATATGTAACATTGTGTTTCTAAAAAAATACCATCAATATTTTCAACACTTCTCTAGTGGATGTTCGTCACATAATTTTAAAATTCAGCGTAAATTCTCCCAAAATAATTATTTGCAATATCCTTTTTTACAACATTTTTTTTTAAATTACTCCATAACTTTGTGTCATAGAGAAATAAATCTTGTATATGCTTAAATATTGCTTAAAATCGAAGTGAATGACCGATATTTTTTTCAATTCAAGTCAGGTTTGTTCTTAAAACGAAAAAATCAACAAATTGGGGTTTTCCGATATTTTGAATCACATATAAACCATTTTTAACGCACGCGATAGTTACCCTTACTAACGCGTAACTTCATAATGCATTAGGCGGTTTTAATATATCATGTTTTCAGTCACGTTAAGATCATGTCATCTTAAGAAATAATAATAATAAACACCTCCTTGCACCCTGCGCAAGTGGAGAGTTTATTAAAATCTTGCAATTTCTTCCAACTAACCAGTGTTTCCAGCCCAGAGAAAAAATATTTGCGTGAGATATTTATTTAATAAAATTTCTCCTATGCTGGGGATCGATAGGAAGCCCGCACAGAAGTCAGACGGCTTACCAACTGTGACACGGCGGTCAGCGTGACAACAGCTAATGTTGAAAATAAAATCTTGGGTTGATGTTGAAAATAAAACGTCATTCATTCATTCATACCATCACGGCATATCATATCAAAAGGTAGTCATCTACTACATATGTGAGATTATTTTTACCAGTTTATTTTATTTTTTTATTTATTTATATTACCCCCCAAAAAGATTTTGTACTCGTGGTTTGGGGGGGATTCTTATATTAACCAAAAATTAATCTTCATTATCATAATTAATCAAAAACTAATAATATACGAAATATCAAAAAAAAAACAAAAAAAACATGCAATTACAATACATTAAATATTAAAAAAGTCCATTAAGATGTTATAAAACAAAAAATGACAACAGCATTTTTATAGTTTTCAAAATCAGTTGTACTTAATTTATATTTACCGTTCAGCTCATTAAACCAGTTGTAATTCAATTACCCGGTTCAACGTCATCTTATAAATAAACGAGTGGGTTGTGGCCAACGCTAAACTACTCATTAACAAGTCATTCTATAAAGTATTCAAATTTTGTATGGAAAATTTTCAGTTTTTTTATGAAAAGAGTTTGTTAAATTATTTTTTATTTAAATATTTTATTATGAAAAATTGATAATTCTTCAATGCCATTTTATGAAAATGATGTGCCTTTTTAGCAATTTAAAATAAAAATTTAATATTTCAAGTTTCCTGAGCTTGGAGTCACTTTGAAATATTTGATCATTAAAAAAATTGAGAAGCACTATTCATATATCGTTCAAAATCTAATGGGGTCTAAGCGAGTATTAGGTATACATATTTGCAAAACTTGAAAAGAATCGAATGAGTACTTTAGTCTATAATTGATAAAGTAGAATAAACACGCCGTACATAGCACACAGCACATAGCACACACACACACACACACACACACACACACACACACACACACACACACACACACACACACACAGATACATTGTGATAAAATTTTCAGAATACAATCTCAGCATAATAATACTAGTTGATAATCTGCAATAAAAAAATACCCTTAAAAACTGCGAACTTTTGGGCTCTTAAGAAATAAAAACAATCTTATATCATGTGGAAGTATATTGCCAAACGACAACTTCTTCCATTTGTCCAGAGAAACAATATACATATTTAAGGCTCTTGTTCCAATGTATGAAACACGAACACGAACGAACACAGATTTGGTGATATATGTACAATATTTTCGCGTTTAAAGTCCAGTTTGACAGCTCATCCGATCTTGCTAAAAATGAGGTCTAGTGTATTGTAAGGTCTAGTCAACAATATTCTCTACCTACGCCAGACTAGAGTTTAGTAAACGCACTGGTCATTTTACCAATATCGGATGAGCTGTCAAAGTTGATATTAACGCGAAAATTTAAATATAAAAAAATAATAAATAGTGTTCAAAATAGTTAAAGTAGGTAAAAATATGTTGACACATATAATTTATTTGAAAAATGTCATTAAATGGCTTGACAAATACGAATAGGTACATAATGAACTTATTCCTGACCACAAATGGCAAAGGTGTTGATAAAAAATTTCCTGCAACCTATTCAATTTATAAAGCATCTCGCTCACGCGAGTCGCTATTGTCATTAAAGCATTACTAAACTTGACAGAAAATTATACGGAATGTAATAAAATTCGACGACGAAATAACAAAATGTGATGTGTATCTACGTAAATTTTCATTCCCGTTAATTTTTTGGTTAGGTTTAGTTATAGTCTTTAATGATAATAGCGACTTGCGTGAGCGAGTTGCTTTATAAATTGAATGGAAATTGGTTACAATAATAATTTTATCAACACCTTTGCCATTTGAGGTTAGGAAAAAGTTTATCATGTATTCGCATTTGATCACATTTTTCAAATAGATTAGATTTCTCAATATACTATTTAAATAATTGTATGATACTTATAATTTTTAATACTACTTATTATATTTGTGTCAAAAATATTCGCGATTAATGTCAACTTTGACAGCTCATACAACATTATTTGTAAATAATGTCGTATGAGACAACATGCCATTTAAGCTAAGCGTTATCAAGCTAAGCGATATTAAATGTATGGAATTGGTGGCTGTGACGTCACGTGACAGCCACCAATTCCATACATTTACTCTCGCTTAGCTTGACAACGCTTAGCTTAAATGGCATGTTGTCTAGGGGGGCTGTGCGTTTAACAAGCTCTAGTCCATACGTCAGCTCCTCGCTACACTTCAGTGTTGGTGATCATATCGTTCTATGGGATTCGTAGCATCCGGTGATGAAGCCACATTTTAAATTTCAAAAAGGGTTTATACTAAATTATTACCAGAATGTTCATGATAGGAAAAAAATAGCGCGTAGTTTATAGCTTGCTACACTATCGATTCGGTAATTCCTTTATGGTAGACAATGAATATTTAATGACAAACACATTATGAGAAGCGTTTGCTTTTTACTGGTTCATAAAGTACATATTTACTCCTTCATTTACTCATAGGAAAAGCAATAAACCTGGGTACATAATTAAATACAAATATCTTACTTTAAACATCAATGTTTAAGTTTTTTATTGCTGATTATCAACTAGTATCATGCTGAGATTGTATTCTGAAAGTTTCATTACAATGTATCTGAGTGTATGTGTGCTGTGTTGTACATGTACATGCTGTATAAGGCGTGTTTATTTTACTTCAACGATTATAGACTAAAGTAGGTACTTTTTAAAAAAAAAAATTATAAAATTTTTTAATAAACATTAAAAATAAAAAAACGTTTAAAACTTAATTCCATTGTTTATTAAGACTACATCTTACAACCGGTTTCGTGCTAAGCACA
This sequence comes from Molanna angustata, assembly GCA_963576475.1. Classification (NCBI taxonomy): domain Eukaryota; kingdom Metazoa; phylum Arthropoda; class Insecta; order Trichoptera; family Molannidae; genus Molanna; species Molanna angustata. The sequence goes on along the minus strand of OY754984.1, from coordinate 19,971,851 downwards.
TTCTCAAGTAGACACATTCTCACATTTTCAAGCACCTTTTTAAGTAGGTACTACTTGAAAATGTGCTTAGCACGAAACCGGTTGTATTCTAAATAAACAGTGGAATTAAGTTATAAACGTTTTTTTTTTATTTTTAACGTGTATTAAAATTTTTAAGAAATTTTAATGGAATTCAACCAAGAACAAATCCACATTGGACACCTTCAAGTGGTTTCATTTGACAGCGGAAATCTTCCCTTTCCCCATTCTTCGCGTCTATTCCCTTCCTTTTCAGGACAGCGATTTTGTATAATTTTGTATATAGATATTGTTTCACTGAATTATTATTTTGAAATTATATACCTACCTATGTTTAATAGATGGATACAATAATTGGCGTTGTAAATCATATTATGTTGTTTTTTTTTTCAATGTAAATTATTTTATAGCTGTTGTATCCAATAAAATAAATAAATAAAATAAAAAATAAAAAAGAACTTTCGATCAAAAAATTAAATCTAACTGACTAAAGTACTTATTCGATTTTATTCAAATTTTGCAAATTTGTAGGTAAGTATATCTAGTACTCGCTAAGATCCCATTAGATGTTGAAGGATATCTGATCGGTGATTTTCAATTTTTATAACTGTCAAATATTTCAATGTGACCCCAAACTCAGTAAACTAAGCTTGGGGTTGATTTTTTAATTTACAAATCGCCAAAAGGGCATAAGTATTTAAAATAAATAATTATATTTACCAATATAATTATTTGTAGTGTCAATATCTCTGTGAGTAACAAAACATTTAGAAATAAATAAAATACACTAATCGAATATTTTTATTATTGCATATATGCGCAATGCATTTCTATGCGAAAAATGCATTGTCACCTCAGGTAAAAGAATTGTTGCACTCATTATTTACAAAAAAAAAAAAAACAATTCTCTCAATAGATGGCGTTACAACAAAAATAAATAAAAATAATAAGAATGTTGTTCATAATTTCACACATAGATGGCTGTAGTAAAAATCCTTATTTTCAAGCGAAAAGAATTTCAGTATTGCAATATATAGAATTTTCAAAAATTGAATTGATAGGCCCTCGCGGTAGACCGCCAAAAATATGGAGGGATAGCTGGGGGTCCACTTCGCAGGAAGAGCAGGCCTCTTAAAAAACAGACCCGAAGGTCTATTCAAAAGAAGAAGAAGAAGAAGAAGAAGAATTGATAGGAATCTCATTAAAAAGGCATAATTGGTGAACGTTGCGCAAGCGCATAAAGTGATCACGTAAACCAGCCGATGACAGGTCGTTAGTCTTGTAGGTGCCTTGATTTCCCGGTTCTCCTACAGTAAATATTCCAACTTCGCCTCTATTGAGATAATTAAAAATCTGTTATAAAATACACTATTTATCTAATAATACAACAGTATTCTTGATATTATACATAAAATAAAAATACAACAGTATTCTTGATATTATACATAAAATAAAAATACAACAGTATTCTTGATATTATACATAAAATAAAAATACAACAGTATTCTTGATATTATACATAAAATAAAAATACAACAGTATTCTTGATATTATACATAAAATAAAAATACAACAGTATTCTTGATATTATACATAAAATAAAAATACAACAGTATTCTTGATATTATACATAAAATAAAAATACAACAGTATTCTTGATATTATACATAAAATAAAAATACAACAGTATTCTTGATATTATACATAAAATAAAAATACAACAGTATTCTTGATATTATACATAAAATAAAAATACAACAGTATTCTTGATATTATACATAAAATAAAAATACAACAGTATTCTTGATATTATACATAAAATAAAAATACAACAGTATTCTTGATATTATACATAAAATAAAAATACAACAGTATTCTTGATATTATACATAAAATAAAAATACAACAGTATTCTTGATATTATACATAAAATAAAAATACAACAGTATTCTTGATATTATACATAAAATAAAAATACAACAGTATTCTTGATATTATATATAAAATAAAAATAAAACAGTATTCTTGATATTATACATAAAATAAAAATACAACAGTATTCTTGATATTATATATAAAATAAAAATACAACAGTATTCTTGATATTATACATAAAATAAAAATACAACAGTATTCTTGATATTATACATAAAATAAAAATACAACAGTATTCTTGATATTATACATAAAATAAAAATACAACAGTATTCTTGATATTATACATAAAATAAAAATACAACAGTATTCTTGATATTATACATAAAATAAAAATACAACAGTATTCTTGATATTATACATAAAATAAAAATACAACAGTATTCTTGATATTATACATAAAATAAAAATACAACAGTATTCTTGATATTATACATAAAATAAAAATACAACAGTATTCTTGATATTATACATAAAATAAAAATACAACAGTATTCTTGATATTATACATAAAATAAAAATACAACAGTATTCTTGATATTATACATAAAATAAAAATACAACAGTATTCTTGATATTATACATAAAATAAAAATACAACAGTATTCTTGATATTATACATAAAATAAAAATACAACAGTATTCTTGATATTATACATAAAATAAAAATACAACAGTATTCTTGATATTATACATAAAATAAAAATACAACAGTATTCTTGATATTATACATAAAATAAAAATACAACAGTATTCTTGATATTATACATAAAATAAAAATACAACAGTATTCTTGATATTATATATAAAATAAAAATAAAACAGTATTCTTGATATTATACATAAAATAAAAATACAACAGTATTCTTGATATTATATATAAAATAAAAATACAACAGTATTCTTGATATTATACATAAAATAAAAATACAACAGTATTCTTGATATTATACATAAAATAAAAATACAACAGTATTCTTGATATTATACATAAAATAAAAATACAACAGTATTCTTGATATTATACATAAAATAAAAATACAACAGTATTCTTGATATTATACATAAAATAAAAATACAACAGTATTCTTGATATTATACATAAAATAAAAATACAACAGTATTCTTGATATTATACATAAAATAAAAATACAACAGTATTCTTGATATTATACATAAAATAAAAATACAACAGTATTCTTGATATTATACATAAAATAAAAATACAACAGTATTCTTGATATTATACATAAAATAAAAATACAACAGTATTCTTGATATTATACATAAAATAAAAATACAACAGTATTCTTGATATTATATATAAAATAAAAATACAACAGTATTCTTGATATTATACATAAAATAAAAATACAACAGTATTCTTGATATTATACATAAAATAAAAATACAACAGTATTCTTGATATTATACATAAAATAAAAATACAACAGTATTCTTGATATTATACATAAAATAAAAATACAACAGTATTCTTGATATTATATATAAAATAAAAATACAACAGTATTCTTGATATTATACATAAAATAAAAATACAACAGTATTCTTGATATTATACATAAAATAAAAATACAACAGTATTCTTGATATTATATATAAAATAAAAATACAACAGTATTCTTGATATTATACATAAAATAAAAATACAACAGTATTCTTGATATTATACATAAAATAAAAATACAACAGTATTCTTGATATTATACATAAAATAAAAATACAACAGTATTCTTGATATTATACATAAAATAAAAATACAACAGTATTCTTGATATTATACATAAAATAAAAATACAACAGTATTCTTGATATTATACATAAAATAAAAATACAACAGTATTCTTGATATTATACATAAAATAAAAATACAACAGTATTCTTGATATTATACATAAAATAAAAATACAACAGTATTCTTGATATTATACATAAAATAAAAATACAACAGTATTCTTGATATTATACATAAAATAAAAATACAACAGTATTCTTGATATTATACATAAAATAAAAATACAACAGTATTCTTGATATTATATATAAAATAAAAATACAACAGTATTCTTGATATTATACATAAAATAAAAATACAACAGTATTCTTGATATTATACATAAAATAAAAATACAACAGTATTCTTGATATTATACATAAAATAAAAATACAACAGTATTCTTGATATTATACATAAAATAAAAATACAACAGTATTCTTGATATTATACATAAAATAAAAATACAACAGTATTCTTGATATTATACATAAAATAAAAATACAACAGTATTCTTGATATTATACATAAAATAAAAATACAACAGTATTCTTGATATTATACATAAAATAAAAATACAACAGTATTCTTGATATTATACATAAAATAAAAATACAACAGTATTCTTGATATTATACATAAAATAAAAATACAACAGTATTCTTGATATTATACATAAAATAAAAATACAACAGTATTCTTGATATTATACATAAAATAAAAATACAACAGTATTCTTGATATTATACATAAAATAAAAATACAACAGTATTCTTGATATTATACATAAAATAAAAATACAACAGTATTCTTGATATTATACATAAAATAAAAATACAACAGTATTCTTGATATTATATATAAAATAAAAATACAACAGTATTCTTGATATTATACATAAAATAAAAATACAACAGTATTCTTGATATTATACATAAAATAAAAATACAACAGTATTCTTGATATTATACATAAAATAAAAATACAACAGTATTCTTGATATTATACATAAAATAAAAATACAACAGTATTCTTGATATTATACATAAAATAAAAATACAACAGTATTCTTGATATTATACATAAAATAAAAATACAACAGTATTCTTGATATTATACATAAAATAAAAATACAACAGTATTCTTGATATTATACATAAAATAAAAATACAACAGTATTCTTGATATTATACATAAAATAAAAATACAACAGTATTCTTGATATTATACATAAAATAAAAATACAACAGTATTCTTGATATTATACATAAAATAAAAATACAACAGTATTCTTGATATTATACATAAAATAAAAATACAACAGTATTCTTGATATTATACATAAAATAAAAATACAACAGTATTCTTGATATTATACATAAAATAAAAATACAACAGTATTCTTGATATTATACATAAAATAAAAATACAACAGTATTCTTGATATTATACATAAAATAAAAATACAACAGTATTCTTGATATTATACATAAAATAAAAATACAACAGTATTCTTGATATTATACATAAAATAAAAATACAACAGTATTCTTGATATTATATATAAAATAAAAATACAACAGTATTCTTGATATTATACATAAAATAAAAATACAACAGTATTCTTGATATTATACATAAAATAAAAATACAACAGTATTCTTGATATTATATATAAAATAAAAATACAACAGTATTCTTGATATTATACATAAAATAAAAATACAACAGTATTCTTGATATTATACATAAAATAAAAATACAACAGTATTCTTGATATTATACATAAAATAAAAATACAACAGTATTCTTGATATTATACATAAAATAAAAATACAACAGTATTCTTGATATTATACATAAAATAAAAATACAACAGTATTCTTGATATTATACATAAAATAAAAATACAACAGTATTCTTGATATTATACATAAAATAAAAATACAACAGTATTCTTGATATTATACATAAAATAAAAATACAACAGTATTCTTGATATTATACATAAAATAAAAATACAACAGTATTCTTGATATTATACATAAAATAAAAATACAACAGTATTCTTGATATTATACATAAAATAAAAATACAACAGTATTCTTGATATTATACATAAAATAAAAATACAACAGTATTCTTGATATTATACATAAAATAAAAATACAACAGTATTCTTGATATTATACATAAAATAAAAATACAACAGTATTCTTGATATTATACATAAAATAAAAATACAACAGTATTCTTGATATTATACATAAAATAAAAATACAACAGTATTCTTGATATTATACATAAAATAAAAATACAACAGTATTCTTGATATTATACATAAAATAAAAATACAACAGTATTCTTGATATTATACATAAAATAAAAATACAACAGTATTCTTGATATTATACATAAAATAAAAATACAACAGTATTCTTGATATTATATATAAAATAAAAATACAACAGTATTCTTGATATTATACATAAAATAAAAATACAACAGTATTCTTGATATTATACATAAAATAAAAATACAACAGTATTCTTGATATTATACATAAAATAAAAATACAACAGTATTCTTTATATTATACATAAAATAAAAATACAACAGTATTCTTGATATTATACATAAAATAAAAATACAACAGTATTCTTGATATTATACATAAAGTAAAAATACAACAGTATTCTTGATATTATACATAAAATAAAAATACAACAGTATTCTTGATATTATACATAAAATAAAAATACAACAGTATTCTTGATATTATACATAAAATAAAAATACAACAGTATTCTTGATATTATACATAAAATAAAAATACAACAGTATTCTTGATATTATATATAAAATAAAAATACAACAGTATTCTTGATATTATACATAAAATAAAAATACAACAGTATTCTTGATATTATACATAAAATAAAAATACAACAGTATTCTTGATATTATACATAAAATAAAAATACAACAGTATTCTTGATATTATACATAAAATAAAAATACAACAGTATTCTTGATATTATACATAAAATAAAAATACAACAGTATTCTTGATATTATACATAAAATAAAAAAATATTTCTTTATAATACAACGCAACAACTGACGTAGGTATATATGAGTTCAACAAATGAAATTCTTTCTTTTTCTTAAACACGCCTTGGTAATAATACAATTTTGGACTCTATTGTGTATTTTGGTTCGTTAATAATAAGCAGCATAACCATAAGGGGTTAAGGAGAGAATATTATGATACGGGGAGTGTAAAATGGCATGAAGCAACAGAGGAGAAGATAAGCCCACGAAGATGAGATTGCTGCCGCTGCTAGTCCAGCGCCAATATTCCTGGGAACAACCGCAGAATGGGAAAACTATAACGGCCAGACTCAAATTTAACACATTCCCCGGGATAAAGGAATTATGATTCACAACCTTTTATTGTACAGTTGACCTTTGAAAATGAGGAAAAATTTCATAAAATCAGGTAGGAAGATATACTAAGAGGATCGTCGTGAGTCAGTTTATGGAAGGCGGAGAGAATCGAAACCCAAAATCTCCAAATACAATGACATCGTAGGTATCATTGTATTTGGAGTTAAGTTATACCTAACCTAACCAAAATTAAATTAAAAATGTTGATAGGCGGCGTCATGGGTGGTGGATAGTTCGCGAATTGACTGAATAATGATGTGTCGAAAGAACACAGCCATTAGATAGTTAGTTCATCTATATAATGGTTGACGGCTAGACAGGAATCTTGGGTCCCATGTTTGGATACGTTTGGGAATGCGTAGCTGGATGGAACTGGTGATGGCGTCATCCATTTTCTGAATTAGAATGTCTAGAATGTCCTAGATGGGTAGGGACAGAAGATGAAGTGATATCTTAAATAATTGTTTAAAAATTAAAAAAATCGTTGATGTATCGTAGAGAAATAGTTTTGAAATAAATAAATGAATAAAATCCATCTTGAAATCAGATCTGGAGACTGTAGCTCAAGAGTCAGATGCATAACTGAGTCACATAAAACATTAATAAAAAGATTGGATCTTCAAAAAAACAGAAAGGTAGATTGGTAATAATAATAATTATTAAAGCATTTCTTCCACTTTGAAAACAACTTGGTAAGAAGATGAGACGGTATTTACTTGAAAAGTTTTATTCGACATCAAGTTTTGGCGTAAAAGCTATCTTTTAACATCTGGCTGTTTGTTTTATTAAGTATCTACAAATATTATCTGTGTAGAATGCTCTGATCTACAAAGGGATAAAAAGAATCACCAATAGTTCATTTAATGAACAAGACTGACTATATTTGTTGACTGTCAATTATGCATACTTTTGATGTGAAACAATAACAGCACTAGAATACATACATATAATATAGAGGCTTTTTTAATTATCATGGCATTGTTTAATATTTCTAGGATATGCAAACAAACATGAGACTGAAAAAGTACGAACAATGTATCGTGTAAGAAATTTTGGGATTCATTGTCGATAGTATTATTACTACTGCAACAACTACAACTATTATTACTACTACATACTACCTAAACACTAATTTAGCAAAAAAAAATTTATTCTAAATCGAATATATTTTTTAATTGTATATACTCAAGCATTGTATTTTTTTTCCCTGTCGGGAGTCAAATGATATTTTTATTGACAATAAAATCTCAATAAAGACGAAGTTGGGATATCATAGAAGAACCAGGAACTCAGACAGAGTTCCTGGTTCTTCTGTGATATCCCAGCTTGCCTTTTTTTTCTTTCCATTTAATTTTAGCTCACAGTAGACTTTCCAAGACAAGAATTAATATACCCTATTGTCATTTATGATAGGTTAACTATCTCTGAATGCATACCTACATAATAAGGGACACGCCATGTCCCTTACGGGGTAAGCAGAGAGAGCCGACCGCCATACTCCGCTATTTTGGCACACATTCCTGGCTTCATTTACATCCATGCATGCTCGTCAATGGTTCAATGTTCTTATGTTTCATTCTTTCAAAATATCATTCACATGGTCATGCCATCCCTTTCTGGGGCGGCCCCTGCTATTAACTCCATCTCTTACATCCGTGTTTATTTTTTGGGTCACTCGTTCATCTTTCATTATTTGGTATCTGTTACTTTTGATAACATATATTGTTAAATAAACACACGCGTTGACTTTATACACAGTAATTAGATATTATAAGAGTGAAGTACAATAATAGTATATAGTATAACCACAACGTGAGAGCACTATATCATCGATCAATCCCCCAACCGGCCTTACCCCAGACATTCCTTTATATCAATCCCTCTACTCCCGAAGATTGCCGATCTCCTGTTCGTTAAATCTCGTAAAATGCTATACAGATTGCCTGTTGAAAGGCGCAACATCAATATAATAAATAATAATAATAAATTTGGATTATTTTTATAGCGCCGTTTTTGTGATAACCTCACCTCAAGGGCGCTTACACATTATTTCAATATATCCAAACCACCTCAAGAATTTCACTTTATTTTACTTACAATATCCTTCTTAATCTTGCATTCTCTCTTTGTGTCCTCATTTTTCATTCTATCACATATATCGTTTTATTACATACCTACTCTTCTAATGCTGTGTCGTTTCAACAAAAGTATATCAGTAATAAGTATATGTAGTCATTATACTTTATAAAATTGTTCGAAATTGAGTCGTTTGGCGGCATTAGATTTCAATGAAACAACCAAAAGTTTTGAACAATTTTATGAAATCAAAGTATTTTAACTATACTTTTACTTTAACCTTTGTTCGAGAAACACAGCCTAGTGATTTCATTTTTACAGCATTTATTTTCCTTTCATGCGTCTTATGCCACGTCCATGCTTCATAGGCATACATCAAAGTAGGCACTACGATTGCATTATGAACGGCAATTTTGGATTTCTTCGGGATACCCTGAATACAGTTTTATGAATTCCATGAATGGAGTATCTTGAGAATTGTTTTTGAAAAACTTCATAGGAAAAGGATTGCTTATCATTTTCGAATAAATATTTTGCAGTACCAGTCCTTGGTGACAGTATACGGCTGAGCGAATTTACTTTTCCAAGTGTACAGTAAATATTTATGGAAGAAGATATTTAGAAATACATATTATATTATACAAGCTTAGATATATATATATATATATATATATATATATATATATATATATATATATATATATATATATATATATATATATATATATATATATATATATATATATATATATATATATATATATATATATATATATATATATATATATATATATATATATATATATATATATATATATATATATATATATATATATATATATATATATATATATATATATATATATATATATATATATATATATATATATATATATATATATATATATATATATATATATATATATATACAGTCCCTGATCTAATTATTAGCCCACCCTAGGAAATTTGGTAAATTATGACTTTTGGATTTAAAAACTCACATTTTTATAAAAATATATTTGTGTATTTAAAACTTTGGGTGAATATACATATTTTTAAACATAAAACAATAACAATTAAAAAAAATAATAGTTCTTTAGTACTTTATTTTAATATTTTGTGGATCCTCCCTTATTTTTTATCACAGCTTGCAAACGGCTTGGCATGCTTTCGATACATTTAAGAGCCATTTCTTTCAAATGATCATTATGGTTCCAATGCCATATCACTTTCTCGATTAATTGGGTCTTATTCGTAACATTTTCTTTAGATATTTCCCTCTTCAATAGTTCCCACACATTTTCAATGGGGTTGAGGTCAGGGGAGTTCCCCGGCCAGTTTAGAAGTGGGATTTTTTTGGTTTCAAGTAGTTTTTTTACAGATTTCGCTGTATGGCATGGAGCTCCATCTTGCATAAATATAAATTTATCGCCCGAATGTGGAAACCATTCCTTTATTTGAGGCATCAGTCGAGTTTCAATGACTTTTTGGTACTGGTCCTGTTTCATTATGCCCTCAACAATGTACAGCCGGCCAAGACCTTTACCACTAATAACTGACCAGAACATTAATTTTGGAGGATGTTTGATAGTTTTAATTACACAGTCCTGGTTGTACTTCTCAGATGAAGTTCTTTTAACATACTGTGCCTTTTGTGTCAGTATTTCGATCGTTGACTCGTCACTAAAGCATACCTACAAATAACCAGAATTTTAGACAGAATTTAATGAATATTTCTAAAAAAATAATAAAGCATAATCAAATATATTTTTTAATCTTACTCTTTTCCAATCTTCAACTGAGAAATCGGAATACAGTTTAGCCCACTCCAACCTTTTTTTCTTCATATTATCCGTCAATTTGGGTTTTCGTACTGGCCTTCGACTTTTCATTCCTAGTCTATGGAGACTTCGACGGACAGTAATAGTGGCTACTTTTACTCCCGCCTCATTTAATTTATCAGTCAATGTAGTATTGGTAGCAAATCTGTTTTCTTTAACGATTTTCACCAATTTCCTTTCTTTCCTAGGTGTCATTATCCTTTTACGTCCACATTTACCATGCCTCTGAGCATCCAATGATAGCCCATTTGTCAATTTTTCTTTAATTCGTCTTACTGTACGCCTTGATATGTTACATTTTTTTGCTATTTCACTTATAGTAACATTTTCTTTGGTCAAAAGGTGTTCCACTACTGCTTTTTTTTCAACACTAATATCTTTGGCCTTGCCCATAATGAAATTTAAGGTTAAAACCACGTGTAAATAATTAGGACGGAATTCAAACTAAATTTCTATAGAACAAAATAAAAAATAAATGAATTAATAGTCCAAAACTTATTGTAAAATGCGTAGAAAAAAGAAAACACAGTTTTTTGTAGAAAAAAACACCAAATTAACCACTAAACTTAAACGAAGACACAACCGAACTGCCCAGACAACAAAACACAAATCCTATAGAAAACACTAATGTCATATTTCATGTGTAAATGTTGCCAACCTAATAATAAATTAGTGTTGCCAACAATTAAAATGAACCATAAAATATATCCAAAACAATATTCAATATTTTGTTTTTGCATAAATTAAGATATGTATTAATAACAAGAGGAAAAAGTCATAATGTTTCAAATATACCAGGGTGGGCTAATAATTAGATCAGGGACTGTATATATATATATATATATATATATATATATATATATATATATATATATATATATATATATATATATATATATATATATATATATATATTTGTATACCTTTATCTACTACATATGTTGACAGCACTCTCAAAATCAGGCACACCATGTGATGGGAAATTGAAACCTTCACTCAGCTCTATAACAAAATTCAAGGAAATTTTTTCGACACATTCCTTCTTAACACCTCCCCAAACAAATCGATTTTCTGTCGTTAAGTAGACAGGATATTATATAACATTTTTTAATGTTCCCTTCCCTTGACGTATGCAAGTAAAACCTGGATGCGTATAAGCAGGAACAGTTGCGTTGTTAAACCGTGTGCACTTGGAGGACACGTGCCTTGAATTCAACACGAGTTTTTAAGTGTATTAGCGCAACAAACTAGTGCCTAATTTGAGGCAGTACTTGCCTCCTAATCAACACGGAAAGGTAAATACGCAACATGAATATGGCAGAAGTCACACGAAAGCAGAATAAATGCAGTTGAAATGAGATCGCTAAGAAGAATTTGTAATAGAACGATGTGTTAGGGATATCCATTTGAATCCTCTCCTTATCCGTCTCTTTATCATAGACAATGTAAGACTGCCTAGCCGAGAATAAATGTTAAAAAAGAAAACTACCTACAAACAGTATATATAGGTACCTGCAGTAGCTATGTACAGCGAGTTAACTTCGAGAGACGACACAGTGTACTTCACCTACAGTTATAAGTTTACCTTCGTTTTTAGTATTTTTCTACATACTTTCTTCGTCAAATTCAAAGTTTCTTTGTGTGGTGTATTGTTTCCTGTGCTTCAAATGACTTCAAGTTGAACTTCAAAATTGGTTCGTCGCGGCTGGCGGTAAGTGCAATATTTACTTTCATTGTTCTATGCTACCTTCGAAATATTGTTTACCTTCCATTCCCGATTTTTACCACTTCATACAGTCCATTTGCTCCAACGCGATGACAGAGTAAAAAATGAGGACACAAGGAAAAAATGCACGATGTAAAGAAATATGTAATTAATAGAATGAAAGTTAACACATGAGATGGTTTGGCCACATGGGAAGAATGAATGAAGAACGTCTGACGAAGAAAATATACAAAGCTGACAAGAATGGAATAAGAGTTCGGGGGCGCCCAAGAAAAGGATGGTTCGACTATGGAAATGATAGAAGCATGAACAACAAACGAACATGTATGAGACGATGCATGAATGTTTTACAAAGTGATGAATGTGTGTCGAAATAGAAAAATGTGGCGTTCAGTTGTCTATGTCTACCCCGTGAAAGACATGGCGTAATGGTATGTATGCGAATGTTCTCTCCACTATTTGTTACGCGTATATACATAGACTGCATTTCGCCCTTTCACAGAAGACGACAAAAAGACGCACAGCACGAAGATCATAATATCTAGATATGGTCTAACTTATAAGTTTTCGTTAAAAGCTTTCTAAACGCGCAACTACATAATCACTACTAAAATAGTTAAGATAGTTATTAAAAAAACAATTATAAACGTATACTAAGATGTGACTAACTAGTTCACCGAATTGTTTATGAACACCCTCATTTATTTTTTTCATATGGCCGCATTGGCTTCACAGATGTCAAAAAATAGATAAATGCATGTAATCTTTGGATAACTGACATCGGAAAATGAAAACAAACACCTCGTTGTGCCGTGTTTAGTCAATTTGCGATGAAGAATAACAACGAAAAACGTTATAAGGGTTAAATTTTACTGCCAATCTCAAATATGCGTCGGATCATATGTGAAATATCCGCCATTTTGAAATATTTATTAGTCAAGCGTTAAACAACCTCTCGACCCGTCCTAACTTGACGTTTACTAAATAAAGGTATAATAAAGATAGTCACGGTTTATAAGTAAACTTTTTCGTTAATTACGCTCTATTACCAGGTACTTAATACAATAGTTTCAAACCATTCATAATAATATTGCTTCAGTCTAGCCTACATTGCCTTAACCCTGAGTCTTCAACAAGATCGCCCATAGTATGATCTCGTCATCATAAAACGACTTGTATAATAATATATAGACGTAGATTCTGATGTAGATTTGAATTAGTATTATTATGAACACCCTTAATAAAAATACTCATAAGTACATACATAATTAACACCATTTCTATGTTATATAATTTTTAATAACGTCATTATAGTCTAATGATAAAGATTTCTATGCTTGAGAATATTTTTTAACCACAGGTAAACAGCGGAGTGTGTTGCAATATTGGAAGCTCTGAATTACGCAGAAACAAAACAGTTCTCACACACTTTAATTTTAACAGATTCATTAAGCGCAATTCAAAAATTAAGCAGATCCCCTCTTTCTTATGTGGATGATCCCTACTGTATCCAAATTAGAACAAAAATTAAAAAAATCAAGGACCAAAAAAAGAAGCATGTTTGGCATGGATACCAAATCACTGCTGAATAAAAGGGAATGAGAAGGCAGATGAACTAGCCAAAAGGTCAACCAAATGTACTACAAGGACTCACCCCTTCATTATTTTAAACGATATTCTTCCTAATATTAAGATGCGCCTAATGGAGAATTGGCAGGCTCATTGGGACTTTATCTCTCAAACGAAGGGCAGGCTGTATAGAGAGACTCAGCCAAGACTAGCCAGAAAGCCGTGGTTCAGTGAAATGATGTTAGACAAACATACGACCAGTGTAATGTGTCGAATGCGCCTCGGACATTGTTCTACTGGTGAGCATTTGGCAAGGATTGGAGTTTTTTTTTTTTTTTATATATATATAAGGCAACCCACCCTATAAGGAGGGTGATTTGTGCCATGACGAAACGAATATTTGTATATTTAAAAGGAAATCAATTTGTTATATGAGAATATCTCTTAAAGATTTATTGCATTTAAATTAAGAAATTTTGATATAATTGAGTGAACTTTAGTCGAATTTAGGGAGAGAAGATGCGACATATTTACAGGCAGAGGGACACGCAGCTTGGCATAAAAGTCGAATTTATCGTGAATTGGACACTCCATGAAAACGTGATCCAACGTTTCCACCTCTCCACAATCACACAAAGGACTGTCCCTTATGTGTATTTTGTAAAGGTGGTTTGCGATCATGCAGTGACCAATTCTCATTCTGCATATGTTTGAAACATCCCTTTTTGACATTTTTTTTCCATGAAACCATGGATTGGATGGAACTGTTATCTGTATAATTTTGTAAGCAGTCCCTTTCACACGGCTTGACACTTCCCATTCATTAGACCATTCGGTCAAGAGGCGCTTTTTAATGATTGAGGTGGTGAAATCTTGGAATGGAATCTCAAAATTAAGAGGTTCAGTGCCAATCGTTGTAGCTTCTTTTGCCAAACGGTCTACAGTTTCATTTCCATTTATACCACGATGTGCTGGTAACCATACAAATGTAACATATATATTTGATGTAAAAAGGTTGTATATATACTTTTTTATTTCGCAAAGTATGTAATCGTCAGGGGATCTAGATAAATTAGAAGATATAGAGTAGATAGCGCTAAGGGAGTCGGTGAATATTATAATATTAGAAGAATCGAGGGTATGACATATAGATAAGACCTCTTTGATTGCCCAACACTCAGCTGTATAAACTGAGCATTCGGGTGGAAGTTTGAAAAGTCCTTTAGTGTTGTTATACGGAATATAAAATGCTGCTCCAGAGTTGCTATTAGGTGAAAGCTTGGATCCATCAGTAAAAATTTGAACGTGAGATGGCCATCTTGAACGAACAATGCCATCGAATTTACTGTTGATTAGTTGGGAGGGAAGATTGCAGTTTTTGTCCAAACCGAGAGAAGGACATGTATCGGGAATGAATTTTGTTGCGAAATATGGTGTTTTATAGTAAGGAAGATAATTATGCGAACAATTGACAAGTATTTTTGATTTAAGAAGGGTGTAACTTTTACATAGTATTGGAGTGGAAGATTTTGACCAATATCGTTTTAATTGACATAAATGTGTTATTGTGGATAGCTTTGATGTTAGTGGGTGAGAATTAAGGGAAAGTCGTTTTAGAACAAATTTGTCTGAAAGATATTGACGTCTCAAGTGAAGTGGGGAATCTAACCCCTCCACCTGAAGTGCATTAATCGGTGAAGATCCCATTGCTCCGATTATAAGTCGTAAACATTTAGACTGTATTCTATCTAATTTGGATTCAAGGTATTTAGGAAGAGGATCGAATAAAAAACAACCATAATCCAGGTGACTGCGAACTATGGCATTATAGAGCAATTTCATTGTTGATGGATGAGAACCCCACCAGACTCTCGATACAGCTCTCAAAGGATTAATGTTTTTTTCGCATTTAGATACAATTGAGTTGACATGAGAGTTCCACGATAGTTTTCTATTAAGGATTACACCCAAAAATTTAATTTCGTCCTTTATAGCAATGTTTGTACCATCGATATTTACAGAAATGTCCGGAAGTTTATGTTTACGCGAAAAGGCGACTACTTGGCATTTTTGGAGCGAAAGTTCTAAACCATTAGATTCAAGCCATTTGTTTATTCGACTTAATGTTTTTGACAATTTTTTTGCAGCAATTTGTGCGTTTTTGTGGGAGACATATACGACAATATCGTCGGCAAATTGTAATATTGAGCAAATATCCTCTATTACCGTAACAAGATCTTGACAATATATATTAAATAAAATAGGGCTTAATACCGAACCTTGAGCTAAGCCTTTCCAAACTATTCTATCAATCGTGGTATAAATATTTTCAGCTACAATTTTTCTCTCAGCAAACATGTTATAAATAAGTGTTGCCAAACTCATTGGAATACCCAAATCTACTAGTTTTTTTCTTAAAACAGACAGTATCACGTTATCATATGCAGATTTTATATCCAAAAATGCTGCAATAACAAACTCTTGTTTGGAAAAAGCTATTTTGATATCTGAAATCAAGATACTGAGGTTATCTAAACACGATTTACCTTTTCTAAAACCAAATTGAATTGACGGGAGAAGGCAGTTCCTTTCAATATGCCAGTCTAAACGGTTTTTTATTATATGCTCAAGAATTTTTAGGAAAACTGGTGATAATGCGATCGGCCGATACGAAGATTCTGATTGAGGGTCTTTGTTAGGTTTCAAAATAGGGACTATTCGTTGTATTTTCCAGTCTTTTGGTACGTATCCGTTTTTTAAACAACCATTATATAATTCTAATAAATGTTCAAGGAAATTTACTGGTGCATTTCGAAGAAAAGCATAAGGAATGAGGTCCATTCCGGGCGAAGAATTTTTCAAATTTTTAAGTGGGGTAATGAGTTCAGAATATTCAAAAGGTCCATCTAACCATGATTTAGACAAAGAATGGGCAGGAAGGATTGGCATTTCTATTTCTGTATCATTGGGGACGTATGGTGGGGCAAGCCTCTTTACAAAAGCTTCTAGAATGTGTCCATTTGGCAGATATTTCTTAGAAGTGGATAATGATGTTCTGAAGCGACGGATCATATCCCAGACTATTGATAGAGGAGTATCTGGTGAAAGAGTGTTGCAAAAGTTATACCAGCCTTGTCGCTTTTTCTTTCTGAGTATTTTTTTTGTATTTGCTTGTATATTTTTAGCATATAAAAAATTTTGTAACGTCATATTTTTCCTGTACTTTTTCATAGCTAATTTTCTTATTTTGATAGCCTCCGTGCATTCATTGTCCCACCAAGGGGCACATTGAATACGTTTCGATTCTGCTTTTCTCTTCGGAATACTAATATCAGCAGCTTTGTAGAGGATTGACATAAGTTCTGAATTTTTGTGAGTAATGTCGGATGACAAAAAAGATGGTGTAGAATCTTCAATAGTTTTATTGAATATATCCCAATTGGCTTTTCTTATATTATGTCCTTTTTTACTAACGGCTGTTTTTGTTTTGGATTTTGTGATGGTTTTTATAATAATGGGAAAATGGTCACTTGCTAGGGGATCATCAGATATAGACCATGTAGAAGTGGAGGCTAAATCATTTGTACAAATGGAGAGGTCAACAGCACTCACATTTTGAGTTGGTGGAGTGAGTCTAGTTGGTGAACCGTCATTTAGAATGCATAGATTATGTTTATCTATAAATGAGAGAATGAGGTTTCCCGAACGATTTGATAGTGTACTGCCCCAAGATGGAGAGTGGGCATTGAAATCACCTAATATATAAAATGGTGAGGGTAGCATATCCACAATTGAATCCCAATAAATTGGGTCAAATGGAGAATGTGGAGGAATATATGTGGAAACATATACAACTCCATTCACTTGAACGGCAACCACTTGTAATGATGGGTGAGTTGGAACAATAATTTGATTATATGGGATGGAAGATTTGATAAAGATAGCTGTTCCAGCTCTCCCATCATTGCGGTCGGATCTAACTGACAGGTAGCCTGGGACATTGAAAACTGAACCTGGTACAAGCCAAGTTTCAGTAATGCACGCAATTTGAATTTCGTGTGTGGATAATAGAAATATGAAGTCAGGTTTGTTTGCTGTGACGCTTCTACTATTCCATTGAAGGATATTGTGAATTTGATGAGCCATTGTGGAGGGTTGTATTAAGAGTTTGAAGAATTTCGGCAGCGTTGGTCGGTAAAATATTGTTATTTGTTAATATAGATATAAGGAGAGAAATAAGTGTTTGAATAAATGATGAATTGTCGTTTTGAATTTGGGAGGTTGAATTAGAAGTTGGTAAATTCATGTTTGGTAAGGCACATCCGTTAGGGGCCTGTGATGAATAATGTCCGTTTTGGTTAAATAGTAAGGCATTGTGTTGGGTTGTGTCATAGTTGGGGGCAGAAATATATCTTGGTTTTGAGGGTTTAAATATGGTTTTTTTAAATGAAGTTGAAGGTGGAGAAATAGGTTGAGTGCTTGACGGTGCGGTGGAAGTTATATCAGCAAAAGATTTTTTTGTGGGTGGGACGAGTTTTGAGGCCTGAAAATATGATATATTATCTGTTGCCATTGTCTGTTTGATATTTTTCTGTCTTGATAACTCTGGACAGGCCGTGCTAATTGCAGTGTGATTTCCAGAACAATGGAGACAGATTGGTTCCTGTGAAGTATTTGGGCATTGTTCGAATGAATGATTTTCTCCACAATTGTAACATCGAGGAGAAGATCGGCATACTGTTTTAGAGTGTCCAAATCGACAACAGTTGAAGCATTGTATGGTTGGAAACTTGTAAATTTCTACTTGTAAGGAATTATAGTATAAAAATACCCTGGGTGGTAAAATTTGGCCCTCAAAAGTAACAACCACCGACTGTGAAGGTTTCCATATTAACGTACCCGTTGAAGTGTCTTTGTAGTTCAATCTTCTTGCTTTAACTACTTTAGGTATGTTGGTGTGTACGTTCAATGCCTCAACTATCTCGTCTTCGGGTAAATCGCTCGGGATACCTCTGACCAGTCCCATACGCGTCAAATTGAATGTTGGTATATATGCTTTAAATTTATTGTTTGAAATGTTCTCTATATTTTTAACAAAATTGTTGGCAGATATGGCAGTTTTAAATTGAATCGATATTTTATAGCGGCCTTCCGATTTGATAGACCCATCAATTATTTGTATGTTTAAAGATTTATGCATGAAAATAAATTTTCCGAAATCGAGGGGGTGGATTGTTTTGCCTTGTTCCGATCTCTGTATATGGACAATAAAAGGAGAAGAAGAAGAAGGTCCATATTCCATTTCCAATTTAGGCGGTGAAAAGGTATTTATAGTTTTTGGGTCGTTATTGGTGGTAATTATTATTTCGGGGTGAGTTTTTTGTTTGTTTGGGATTGACTCGGATGAATGACGAAAAGGTTTACGTTTTCTATTTTTACTAGCAATAGATACCTGACTGGCATCTGATTCTGAAGTATAATTTATATCCGAGTTAATACCGGGATCCGGCGGTTTATTTACCTCTTGTTCCATCACCAAAAATTAATCGGTAGAGAAATACACAAATAACACAAAATATGTAGAAAACAGAGTGAAATAAAAAGTAAATAATAATGAAAATGAAACAATAAAATCTTATCTGTTCGCTGAGCAGCAACAAGGTTTGTAGGTAGGACACCACAATGTAACAACACAACACAACCGATCGCTACGAATGAACCGACGAGACTGAAGGATTGGAGTTATTGAGTCGAATCTATGCGAGTGCGGAACAAACGACGAAACGCTGGATCATATATTTTTTGAATGTCCATTAAGAAACGCGTACCCAAATTTTTATACAGATTTAATAAGAATAAAAAACGCCAATGCCAGTGAATATGAGGTCGCTTTTGGCTTCCAATTCCAAAAACACATACATCTTGATTGTCAGATTTATTAAAAATAACCTAATTAAGATCTAAAGTAAACAGTTTTCATAAACTTCACACACAAAACAGTTAACTAAATCATTTATACCTTTTTTGGCAAATAACACCCGATCGGGGTGAATAGCCAGATTAAAATAAAAAAAAAAAAACCACAGTAAAGAAAAACTTACTTTTTTCCTTGAAATATTAAAATATAATATTCAGTATAGGGTCGTAAATGTACAAGGGTACATTGCGGTTGGTTTAATAATACTTTAATATAGATATAAACTTTATGGCTTATCTTTATGACATCCAAGGAAATTGTACTACTATACATTATACATTTAGATACTTGGTTGTTGTAAACACGTTCCAGTAGAATTGATTCTTTTATAAAATGTAATGGAAAAAACCAGCGACTGAGCGACTGTCTTACGTCATAGCATAAAGGCTGTTTTTATCTGTAAAAGGATACCACAGCAGGTAACAACGATTGGATAATTTAATGGCCCTTAAGAACCGAAGAATGTAGAATGTACGTAAATCTCCATTCCCGTCAAATTTTTGGTTAGGTTTAGTTAGTCTATAATGATAACAGCGACTCGCGCGAGCGAGTTGGTTTATAAATTGAATGTAAATTGGTTGCAGGAATAATTTTATCAACACATTTACCATTTGCCAAATTAGATTTCTAAACACATTATTTAAGGGGGGGACTGCTGCCAACGTACCTATTTTTTCAATTTGAATTTGCGTCATTACTACAAAACGAATCATTTTGAAAAAAATAACCTAGTTAGTTTGGATATTAATAAATAAAAATATACCTTAATTTATTAATTATGTTCTGTATACATTCTTGTAGGAAAATAATAAGCATACCCCAATTTTTGAGATTTATCTTAAATTTCTAAAAAACTATAAGGTATAGAGCATTATATTTTTTTATTAATTAAAGAAGATCAAAATATCTGGAAAAATACGATGTATCGTTGCATTAATGCATCAGGTTAAGTTAATAAACCAAAAAAACTTTTCGCAATAGCGCTGAATGGAAAATAAATGTTTTTTAGGTTTATTTTCTAAACCTGAAGTCACATCGTATTTTTCTACATATTTTTGTCTTCTTTAATTTAAAAAAAAATATGTTGAACTACACCTTATATTTTATTAAAAATATAAGATAAACGTTGAAAATCGGGGTATGCCATTATTTTTCTACAAGAATTTATACAGAACATTATCAAAAAGTAAAGATACATTTTTCTTTATGAATACCCAAACTATCTAAATTATTTTTTTCAAAACGATTTGATAAGAAATAATGATGGTATATCAAATTGAAAAATAGAAAAATAGGTACGTTGGCAGCAGTCCCCCCCAACTTTAACAGCTCATACGACATTATTTGTAAAATGACCTGTGAGTTTAACAAGCTCTAGTCCGACATTGTCTGAGCATACTTAGGCCGACGACGGATTTGTATACGCAAAGAGTTTTCCCTACAATTTGAATGTAAAAACAAAACTATGTTCATTAAATTCATTGTACTGTATTATGAATGTAAGTATGCGTATGTAGTGTAATTGATAAAACAATAAACAAAAAAATATATTATGCAAAAATTGCTTAGACTTGCCGTGCCACTTGAAGGGCGGAGTCACGCTGTAGGGCTCCGTATGCGGAGACTGTGGTGTCGTGTGGGGCGCCTGTGTAGTCTCGTGGCGGGGCAGCATGGCGTCCTCTGCGGAGGCCGAGGACAGCGCCCCGGGCAGGGCCTGCGCCCCGGGAGCTGGCGCTACCCCCAGAGATCCGTAGACCCCACGGGACACGAGCAAAAGCCAAAGTGACGCCGCCCAGATCATTGCACAGCTGGAAATTAAAAAATATATATTTTATATAAATATATCATAACAAACTAAAAATGCATTTAACAATCTAAATTGACGTATGTAAATGTGTGTGGTTTATTTTTGATTTATTTTGATATACCTAATGACTAAAATTTTTTCAATAAACAAGGGGGCAAGTCTGGTCAACCGTCGAAATCAAAACCATCATGATTTACCCATATCATGAATATAATAATCATATGAAGTTCTATAACATACTAAAATATTCTTCTGATGTCATCTCTCCATCTCATTGGCGGTCTTCCAACATAGCATACTTCTTCTCAGCCTAATCCTGTCCACTCCTGGACGAAGGCCTCCTCCATCTCCTTCCACGCCATCCTATCTTGTGCTCTGAGCAACCAATTGACACCAGCATGACGGCTGATGTCATCTCTCCATTTCATTGGCGGTCTTCCAACACATAGCATACTTCTTCTTCTCAGCCTAATCCCGTCCACTCCTGGACGAAGGCCTCTTCCATCTTCTTCCACGCCACTCTATCCTGTGCTCTGAGCAACCAATTGACACCAGCATGACGGCTGATGTCATCTCTCCATTTCATTGGCGGTCTTCCAACACATAGCATACTTCTTCTTCTCAGCCTAATCCCGTCCACTCCTGGACGAAGGCCTCCTCCATCTTCTTCCACGCCACTCTATCCTGTGCTCTGAGCAACCAATTGACACCAGCATGACGGCTGATGTCATCTCTCCATTTCATTGGCGGTCTTCCAACACATAGCATACTTCTTCTTCTCAGCCTAATCCCGTCCACTCCTGGACGAAGGCCTCCTCCATCTTCTTCCACGCCACTCTATCCTGTGCTCTGAGCAACCAATTGACACCAGCATGACGGCTGATGTCATCTCTCCATTTCATTGGCGGTCTTCCAACACATAGCATACTTCTTCTTCTCAGCCTAATCCCGTCCACTCCTGGACGAAGGCCTACTCCATCTTCTTCCACGCCACTCTATCCTGTGCTCTGAGCAACCAATTGACACCAGCATGACGGCTGATGTCATCTCTCCATTTCATTGGCGGTCTTCCAACACATAGCATACTTCTTCTTCTCAGCCTAATCCCGTCCACTCCTGGACGAAGGCCTCCTCCATCTTCTTCCACGCCACTCTATCCTGTGCTCTGAGCAACCAATTGACACCAGCATGACGGCTGATGTCATCTCTCCATTTCATTGGCGGTCTTCCAACACATAGCATACTTCTTCTTCTCAGCCTAATCCCGTCCACTCCTGGACGAAGGCCTACTCCATCTTCTTCCACGCCACTCTATCTTGTACTCTGAGCAACCAATTGACACCAGCTGATGTCATCTCTCTATCTCATTGGCGGTCTTCCAACACAGCATACTTCTTATTCTTTTATAATTTAATTTTTATACTTTGTGGAGTGACTTGGTAGTGAGGAGTACCTATAGCTTTGGCAACAATCCACGTGTTTTTGTTTGTATATATATATATTAATTGAATTAAAGAATAAATAAATTAAAAAAATATTATTAATTTCAATTAATGTGAGATAGAATTCCTAGTAGCTAAAGTTGAATTGGGGTAGTATTAACCCCCAAGGTGTTATTTTAAATATGCAAACTTTAATCAAGGGAAGATATTGAGTTTCAAGCCTTAAACAAACAATACAAGGTATTTTAACTCACTATTTTTTTTAAATACAATGATAATGATAATAATAAATAATATTTTTAATGATAATAATAGTAATTATATTAAAATTATATGATTATATGATTTTTTATGATTTTTAAAATATTATTATTATATGATTTTTTAAACGTTAATATTCGGGAATCAGTAGGGTTGTTAGGTAGTATAGAGACCTCCTCAGAGCCTAATCCTTTGATATGTTAAGTATCTGGATGGGTGAACTATTCCCAATTGAAAGCTTGATGATGCGTTTGTTGCATTTTATTTTGCTCTTTTAAATAATTTACAATTTACGCATTGATCTGCTAATTCTTTTGAGGAAGTGTATAATGGTAATAATGATAATTGAGTGTTATTATTTGTAGTGCTTAATTGTTATTAATATCATTAGTAAATCGGCCATCGCCGCGTTAAAAATAATATTATTAAAACCGGTGAGATTTTAAAATTTACGCACTAAATAGAATATATTATATATTTTTACTTTTAAACCCACGTCACACACTTCCAAAAAAGACTTATTTCTCCCTTCCTGTAACAAAAATAAAAGTCTTTCTAAAGTTTATTTGACGCGGGTTAAGCCAAAGTATAATTTATCATACGAGATACATACCTAACCACCAACAAGAAAAATACCGATAAAACATACAAAATGATTTACATGTTTTAGCCTTAAAATATATTAAATTTTAATACGGTTCATATTAGGAGTTCTCAAAGTAAGAAAAGATACGTATTTATATAATGATCATATACGACATTTTTTGCCATTATATACATACAATGAATAATAAAACAACATCAATAAATCTGAAAGCCTTACAAATATTATATTTCAGTACACAAACTATAATGGCCCAGTAAAAGATACTGGACTTTGAAGGATGCGATATAATCATGAATTACAGGTATTATATGACGAATTCAACATTTTAAAAGTTATAAAAGTACGTATAATACAGTGGTTAGGACATCTCAGCCGTATAAATTATGATCGTATCCTCAAAAAGAGTCTTAACACCATGCAGAGCGCAGAAGAAGTTAAGGAAGGCCCAAGCTAAGATGGCTGGATGACACAGAAGACGACATAAAGGCGATCGGATTAGCAAAATACAGGAGAGCGGCGGATGACAGGGATGGATTTAGAAGAATTCTGGAGGAGGCCAGTGCCCACAGAGATCACACAGAATTAACAGATCAATGTGTATCTAAATCTGTAGACAGGTAGACTCAATCAATGAAAAAATAATCATCGAAATCGGAAAATGTGGTAAAGGAATACAAAAAATCATGTCGAATTGATAATCTGTTCTTTTTTTATGTCTGTTAAAAAGCAACACGAATCCGCACGTTTTAGGGAGGGCGTCCCCAGGGCGTCTATCTAAGACCATTTCTATAAATAATATGCATAAAAATAATGTATAGTTTTAACACCGCGTCTTTGTCAGAACACAGTATATTTAAATAATGAAACAAGAACATAATATCTTTATAGTTACACTTTCCAAAATAAGCTGAAATGTTTGTACTTGAATTGGTAAATGAACGCGGTTGACTATAATAGGTTTCTGCGGAATTGTGTTCGACGGATAGAATAGTGGCGATTGTGATTACTATGGCGGATACAATAAAATTAACGGATATATGGTAAAAAAGTATTTTTTAAAATCTGATTATTTATAATATTTTCGCCTTAATTCATCGAGTTTCTATATCGTATGCTTCTGAATTTTCAAATAATAATATTTTACCTAATCAGGAATGAAAATTAATCAAACTTATTTGAAATGAATCTATCAAAGCGGGGAAAAAAAAAAAGTTTGTTTGTAAGTTTTATCATAAACTATCGAGAAACGTTTGTGGTGTTTTTAGTACTGCACTTCTGGCTGAGAATGTAGACAGGAAAGCGGGAGGAGAAAGAGAGAAGGACTATTGGGGAGGCAATATACAATATAAAGGACATTTAAGTTAGAATGAATGGGAAGGCTGCTCTGGTTGGTATGTGAAGATATATATTTCCCGTAGAAAGCCTTACTCATCCGTTTATGGAAACAGTTTAACCACAATCAAACCCCGTGGGAGAACCATTTTCAACTTTTTTAAAAATAAAAACCTTACAAATAATAAAAAAACTGTAGATTTTGCTCAACGCAAAACACAACAGATACATGTTAAACAATTTGTTTATTTTATTCCTTGGGGGCCGGTTACAAAATTATATTTTAGGAAACGCTGAGTAAATTTTCTTTTCCATATACAGTAAAATAATTTTTCTAATTTTATTTTATTTTTTTTTATTTATTAAACTTTATGTACATTATAATGTGTACAATGGCGGGTTTATTGCCACAAGACAATTTCTTCCAACCAACCAAAGCAACATGAGGTCATAAATATTAAATTGGTATGTACATTAAATTTATAACAAACGAAAAGAATATTAAGAGTAAATTCACAGCAACAAAGGAAGGAAGGATGGAAATAGAGGTAGAGGGAGGGGAGGTAGGATAGATATGGGGTGTCAGTTAAGAATTATTAGACAGGTAAAACACCTTTAGTTTCTTTTTAAAAAGTAATCGTGAATCGATTGAGACGTCGTAGTATAATTACTTAAGGTGTTCCATAGTCTTGCTGATCTTCAAAAGAGGAACTGAGAAATTCAGTAGAATGAATGGGAATAGCTAGTGTGGTACGTTCAGCAGATCGAAGAGGCAGACCATGATTTGACAAGAAAATAACCTTATTTTTGAGATATTGTGGTGAATTTGTGTTGTTAATTAAATTATATAGTAGAGAAAGTAAATGAGTAAATTTTAAATAATTTCTTACACTTCTCTACTTCCACCTAACTTCTCCATTTGTCAAATGACAATATTCCTACGAATTGAAACAGTAGGGCAACTTATATCTTGTCTTGTCTTAATCTTAAAAATGTATCAATCAGTACTCGATCATAATCTAATTTTAATATTAATCTATATTTATTTTATTGATTTACTATAAAATTATCTATATTCAATCATAAAAATTCGTTCTGATTAATGTTTACCTAGTATGAAATTGTTGTTATTTTTTATATAAAGTAATATACCTACTAAAAGTTATTTTAAATGTCAGGAATTTCTAAAATTTTAATATAATATTAATTAACATCATGAATAACTCACTGTAAGACTATTTTATAGTAATTTTTTCTCATTGTTTTAATCTGCCTGAGAATGGAATGGTCAATTCCGAAGACGGTCACAAGTTCAATATAGTATATGTATACCTAATATAGTTGAAAAAAATCTATATAAAATTAGAAAAAAATGCTCCAGTAATTCCCATAAAGTCCTGATTATTGATTAATTATTTCCAATTCTGTTCAAAAATATGGTCAGTAGGTTGAAATTCAAAGCAAAGTAATGATTGGTTTAACTGCTATGATGGCGGGTTCTCAGTTTCGATTTTCAGCAGCGAAGAGAAATTCATCAGTAATAGATAATGAATAACTGAGTATTTTCCTCAAAATGCGATTTACTATGACCGAACGTTTCATTTAGATACCTTGATAACGCCGAGCATAGTTAATCTAATTAGTCATAGTTAATCGAATTTTGTACAAAAATACTTATTGGTAATGGTTTGCCACTTTGTAGTCACACAAAAACTTATAATTTGTAATGTATTTGATGTTGCGCTTGAGTAGCGGAAATTAGTGTAGCCTATAGGTATGGTATGGGTATTAAGGAGAATAGCCAAACCAGCCCCCCTAGACAACGTGTCATTTAGCTAAATATAAAAAACAAGAAAAGATAACTCAATGTATGGAAGTGACAGTTGCCAGTCACGTGAAAACTGTTACTTCCATACATCTTTTCTTGAGCTAAACGACACGTTGTCTGGGGGGGCAGGAGTTCGGTATTCTTGTGATATTTGGAATTAATATATGAGGAAGTGTAACAGAGAAAAGGCTCTACGATATCTTAGATATTAGCTTCTATATATGTCTCGTGAATCGAAGATTGCTGTCTCTCTTTATCTCAAAAGAAGTTTGAGATAACAGATCGCCTTCAAAAAAGTATATTCAATTATAGACGTTACGTATTTGTTTTTCAAAGTATGTTGCGGTCAAAATTTCTTAACATATTTAAGAACCGCAATGAATTAGATTTTATGAACCGAAGTGAGTCGAAGATTGCCATGAGTCGGTCTGTGTATCGCATTCAAACTATATACTTTACGTGGATTAGAACAAGAGAACACATGATCCGGAATCGATGAGTCGGTCTGTGTATCGCATTCAAACTATATATTTTATATGAGATAGAAAGTGTGAGAGTGATGTCTGGTTCATGAACGGAACGTTGTGGCAACGTGAACCGTGAGTCACCGATTCAATTTAATGATCCGGTCAAATAATACGGATGATTCATTTTTCCCCGTCGCTAATTATCTGTGATTCGTTCATCAACCGACGGCACGAACGCAGTGTACAGCCTTTAGAGGAACATAGTAAATTAATACCGATCTCAACATCGCGAACATCTTATCGAGTGTAATATTTTGTAATTAATCTTAACCAAAAATATATGTAATTCACGTAAGTCCTCTTTTATTATGAAGCCCTTCATCACTCAAATATTATTTATATTTTATTTGAATGAACTGACTATATTAATTTGCAATATCTAAAATAGTGGTGTGTGTATTGGGAGATGATTTGAACACGTATTTAAAATCGCAACCTTTCTGATATATATTAATATATTGTTAATTAAATATAAACTTCCTCCCAACATGCATACCGCTAAATACATATCTATACATCCTCAAACATCTCTTAAACTAAGCATTAATGCTTGTACTGTAGGTGAACTAAATCGGTCGTGGCAGGATTCGAACTCGCGACCACTGATATACTAACCCAGCGCGCTTACCGCTCTGCCACCATAAATCTGAATTGTAAATAGTCATTAAACGCGTATTTATTTGTATATACATATGATATTTAAATTACCATATATCACATAATTTTAGCTGCGTAAAGTGAGGTTGAAGTGTATTAAAGGGAACGATAGGTTAGGTTAGGTAGACAAAACTAGAGACAACGGTAACGATTGTACGGCTAATTTGGCGGCGTGGCGCTCCCCTAGCTACCCTCGCCCGGGGCACAGACAATCCGACGCCAACCTCACTGCTCAGGGACGGACCTACACAATATTTACTATTATTAATATTATATACATATAACACACACGCTATCTAGCGACGATCGGGGGAAACATAATAACATTTTGTAAAACAAAGACGAATATACATATTTATGAATGAATGCGGCCTTGAGACAGAAAATGAAAACATATAATAATATCACAAAAATACATTAATTGTAGTCTCCATTACGATGGAATAACGGAGACCGCTGACAGTCACAAATTTTTGTTTGCTTTCTTATATGACTTGTCACAAAGAAAAATAGAAATCCTATGAAAAGTTATAGGGAGTCAATTTTTTTTTTGTGATATGGAAGTTATCACAATTCACTTTTTTTTACGGCTCTGGCCGATTTACTAATGATATTAATAACAATTAAGCACTACAAATAATAACACTCAATTATTATTATTACACTTCCTCATAAGAATTAGCAGATCAATGCGTAAATTGTAAATTATTTAAAAGAGCAAAATAAAATGCAACAAACGCATCATCAAGCTTTCAATTGGGAATAGTTCACCCATCCAGATACTTAACATATCAAAGGATTAGGCTCTGAGGAGGTCTCTATACTACCTAACAACCCTACTGATTCCCGAATATTAACGTTTAAAAAATCTTTAACGATTCTACATGTATTCATTATAACCGTTTTTTGCATTTTTATTATTAAGTTTTTGGATAAATCTATAATTTCTAAATTACGATTTAACGATTTTGGAATAATGAAATATGAATAATGAATAATGCTACATTTTTAATTATTATTATTATTATTATTGGAAACCAAAATACACAATTCAAACAATGAATATAAAAAAAATAAAATTCAAAATAATTAAAGATATTATATAACATTTTTTTTTGTATAAACCATCTCACTAGGCTGAGCCTTTTCTAGGAGACAGAAAATCACTTGCATTAAATATCACAGAAAAAACATTTTGAACTTGAATCTTAAATATACCTATTATAAATAGAAACTTAAGCTAGTTTTACTTGATCATGTTTCCGCAGTATATTACATATGCCCTTGTTTTTTTTAATCCATGTTTCTATTTAAAGCAAATACACGTACGGAGGAGTTTGGGATTTGGCATAGACAAAGTTCATATGGAGGAAGAGAGTAGAAAGATAAAATTTATAAATAATATGTGTTACAAATACATTCAATAAAATAAAGTATTTTAATTAGTAAATTAACCATTAACCATTGATTCATTAAACTTAGAACATGAAAGAGAGCCTAATATCAATATACCCGCGTTGTATAAGCTACTGTGACCAAAATATTGAAATAACTGAGGTAGTCACACTGCAGTTGTCATATTTACGTATCCCTTCTCGTGATTGTGGTTTACGTTTTTAACTGTCAATGTGGTACCTACCCTACGACGCAGAGTCTTATAAATAAATACTAGTAAATTCAAATTTATGAACATGTTAAAGAAAAAATTACCGACAGCCGTGGCACAGTTGGTAAGCCGCTTGGTTTCTCTGCGGGCATCCTGGGTTCGATCTCCGGCAGTGGAGAAATTAATTTAAATTCATTTCTCACGCTCATATTGCTTCTCTGGGTTAGAATCACTGATTATTTGGAAGAAATTGATGGCAATTAACTCGCCACTTGCGCAGGGTGCAAGGAAGTTTTTATTATTATTAAAATACATATCTAATTACTGTGAAACTATACAAATGGTACATATTATAATTAATTTATTTGCAATACGTGGAAAAAATCTTTGAACCTCTTAATGAATAGACGATTTGTTTTAGATGAATACCTACATGATTTTTTTTCATGACCAATTTAATGACTTTTCAAACTTAAAGTTCAAATTTTAATCATTCAAAATCAAGTTTTAAACTTAAAATACGCAAGTGTCGAGTTTATTGTCATGTGTAAATTTCTTCCACATGGCAATAAACTCGCTTTCCAGCCCAAAGAATAGAATAATAAAAAAAAAATCTCTTCTGCTGGGGATCGATCTGTAGTAAGTACCTATAGATTTATAAAAGAAACCATTCACTACGAAGAAGGTACCAATATATAATTTAGACTTAAAAAATACTTTTTTTTACGTAAAAACTTTCAAATAATTATGTTTTATAAAAACAAAAAAAAACTCCAACCCCTTAAAATTCCTTTGTATGCTGCGATACATGCTCAAGATAATGTGACCATATGTTAAAGAAAATAGGGACTTTTTATTTATTTATTTATTTATTTTTTTTTTTTTATTAAAGAAACCAAAAATACATAGATACAAAAATACATTTTACAATTAAGATAATAATATACACATATAGATAGCAAAAAAATATATATATACGTTGATACATATATACTTTATTATTATTATTTTGGTATAAACCACTTCACTAGGCAGAGCCAGTTTCGAGGTGGCGAAAAATAAAGTCGCATTATATACTACAGATTATATAACGTTCATTATTTTACTATTTTTTACACTAGATATAAAGTTACAAATTATTGAGGCTTAAGCAAGTTTCCGCAGTAAATAATGCCTTTCCTTCTTATCCATGATTCTATTGTTTGTTTTAGTTTCAGTTTTTTCATCAACTGAATGTCTTTAATTTCTTTATTTATAAGATTAAAAATTTTTGCAGCTAAGTAATAATAATGTCTTTGTCCGAATGTCGTGTTTGTCTTTGGAGTCAAGAGTAAATGTCTATGTGTCGTTTCGTAATTGTGTTGTACTGTAATGTGATTGACTTTGTCCCTTTGAAAATGAATAGAGATAATTTTTATATATAATTGTGGTATGTTAAAAACTGAAAATTCTTTAAATAATTGTATTGTTGGATATGTGAGAGGTTTTTTCATTATGACCTTAATTAAAGCTTTTTGTGCCTTAATTAGAGGGTCCATATTAATTTTAGCAGCACCACCCCAACCGATTATACCATGTGTGATAATTGATTGTGCTAATGCATAATATATTGTTTTTAAATTGTTTGTTGTTATTATGTTTCGTATGTTTTTAAAAATATAGATCAATTTTCGTAATTTTCCCGCAACTGTATTTATTTGTTCTGTCCATCTCAAGTAGTGGTCGATGTAAATGCCTAAATATTTGTATGTCGGAGTCCTTGTCAGTGGTTTGCAAAAGCAATTTTGTTCAGTTGTACACTCATGTATGGTTAATTTATTATCTTGTTTAGGTTGTCGTCTAGAGTCTATACTGAATGTCATGTATTGTGTTTTGTCAATATTTAGTGTAAGTAGGTTTACGTCTAGCCATTGTTTTATCTTTTTAATACCTTCAGTAGCTTTTTTAAATGAACTTGTCCATGAATCAGAAGTGAAAATGAGAACTGTGTCATCCGCATAGCAGATAAATTTATTTATTTATTTGTTTATTTATTTGTTTATTTATTTATTTGTTTGTTTATTTGTTTGTTTCGTTTGATTCGTTTGATTCGTTTGATTCGTTTGATTCGTTTGATTCATTTGATTCGTTTGTTTCGTTTGTTTCGTTTGTTTCGTTCGTTCGTTCGTTCGTTTATTTATTTATTTATTTATTTATTTATTTATTTATTTATTTATTTATTTATTTATTTATTTATTTATTTATTTATTTATTTATTTATTTATTTATTTATTTATTTATTTATTTATTTATTTATTTATTTATTTATTTATTTATTTATTTATTTATTTATTATTGATTCTCGGGCAACTAACAGGTACTATGTCAAATAATTATTTAACACGCACCCAATAACAAGTTGCCACATTCTGGAGACTTACGATATTAATCGTCTCACAGATCCAGACTGAAAACACAATTAAAAACTGTGTCTCCACCGGGAATCGAACCCGGGACCGTTGGATCAGCAGTCAGATACCCAACCAACTGAGCCACGAAGGCCGACTATGGATAAATTAGTGATGTATTCTTATATAAATATTTATTTTATGTACTGACAGAACATTGGCATATACACACACAATTTAAAACATGATGCAAAGACATAATATCTTTAATGCTCCAATGACATGCGTCTGTCACATAGTCAATATTCAATATATTATCAGGCAGGTAAAATCATCGTCTGAAACGTCTGAAAAAAATTACATAGTACCCGACTAACTATTGAGTTTGAAATAATAACGATGTCACAACCATACACAGAGTAATTACAAGACCCAGTGCATTATACAAATGCGGACATTATTTTTGATAACGATTATAAAATTTTTATTTTTTAAACAACCTATTTTATTATTGAATTTAGGAATATTCTAAAGTCAATACAATAATATTGTGTTGCTTTGTTCTTCCCCCACCACCACCCGTTCTGCTTATGGGTACTAATAACGGCCCCTTGCAAACTCTGAAAGAACACATAAAGAACATACGAAGAGTCCGGAGAACTCTAAAACCTTGCAGATACTGCACTTAATATGTCAAAGAGAGAGCTATTCATGTGGGAACAATTGGCTCACCGTTCACTGATAGTGAAGATAAGAGTGCACCGAATTTAAGATAGAAAGTCTTGAAAGCCCTAAAGTTGCTGTACGTGGCTATAAGGTTCGCATGTCCAATGGGTCCAAAGAAATTCCCTCGGACGTCGTCGTAGAGTTCTCGTCGGAAAATTGTCACGGTGAAGTTAGTGCATTCCCATAGGATATGCTCAGAAGTCTGTTCAGAGTTATCACAAAGCTGACATGAAGACGAATCGGATAAGTGAAAATGAAAGAGATAACTTTTGAAACTCCCATGTCTAGTAAGCAATTTTGCGTGGTCCAATAATCGGGGATAATCCATGAAGAAGAAATTCGAGTCCATACATCGGGAAGAAATAAAAATGTGGCCTCTATACAGGTTGTGAATTGAAGTTCGTCGCTGTGTTTCCAGATCAAGGGGAGCCATATCTGTGAGAATAGAAAGTGTATTGGTAGCACAGGTTCTGTAAGCCTTTGCTAAAGCTATAAGAGCGAAGCGCTGTCCAGAAAGCAGCAGACGTCTTATGTATTGGGTTTAACAACGATGAGCCCAACAAGGCGGCATAACCCAGAAAATTAGCGCTGTAAAACAGTCTTGTTACTGGAAATTTAAGGCCCCAACTAGCTCGAGCAAGGCGTGAAATCTTTTGGAAGGCTATTTTTGCACTATCTGATACAGCACGAACATGGTATTGAAAAGTTTGGCCTCTATCTAGTGTGACGAATGAAAAAGGTAACAATTGAAACTGCCGTGACCTGTTATGTTGCTCTATAAAAAAATATGATTTCCATCTTTTGAGAGAAGGTGTTCATGTTTTGAGCACTGCGAACCTCTATTTTGTATTGCTTCTCGATCAACGAATAAGTTCAATATCAAATGTTTATTCAACAAGCACCTTAAATATGTAACAAGATATCACATTCTCGAGATTAATAATGTAAATCGTTTCAAAAATGTGTCTCCATTAAGAACCTAACCCAGGAGTAGGAGTAGGCACGAAGGTAGACAAATGTGAAAGTAATCCATATCAGTTTATAGGATCGCGTATATTTAAACATTGACCATATATTCTGAATAAAATTGGTATTATGCGGAATGTGTCCCGAAATTAAACTTTTATAACATGGTTGCAGTGTCAAAATGTGTTGCATTTTGTGGTGAGCGTAGCAGACATCCGCCATTAGGACGTCGTATGTCTATTGTGGAACATCTACGCCATTTTTCTACATTTATACTGGAACGTAATTTGAAATGGAAATAAAGCAGCGAAACTGCAGCCAGCTGAGTACATACTTTGCACAGCAATCATGGTGGGGTCATGCCCTGTGCTAGGAGTAAGTACTTACCTCAGGGGGAGGGTGGAAGTTCTCAGGGGATGATAGGAGAATTTGGGAGAGGACTGAGAAAACAAGGGGTGGAAAATGGGCGAAAAAGGACGAGTTTAAAGAGAAAAGATTGCATCTCGTACTATCCGTAACATTTGTTTTTTTGAAAAATCCATATAAATAACACATTTCATAACTTTGGATCACCACTCCCACCACCACCCGCTCCCCGTATGGGGACTGTCAATGGCCTCTTCGCAGAACGCTTGAATGAACGACAAAAAAAAAACAATTCATGGCACGAAGAGTAGCTCAGTTTGGTCCGGACATTGACAAAACTGACACGAGGAAGAGGGAGCAATGTTGAAGTGATGAAGATAGCTTTTAAAGTTTGGATACACAACGACACATTAGACGTGTATCTTCCTCTTCTTCCGGTACCATGTTGAGTTCTCTTGACATCGTCTATCACTTCATTCAACGCCTCCCTGTCCCTCACCAGCTTGAAGAGTTGCTCAACCGTCCCAATACCGGTCCATTCGCAGAATGTTCCTCAGTCACGACATTTGTTTACGGCCTATGCCTCTCCTTCCCTTAATCTTGCCTTTGATGATCAATTGCGGCACACCGTACCTTGGTCCTCGGATTACATGCTCCAAATAATGTAATTTTTGTTGCTTTATGATGGACAGTAATTTTCTTTCAGAGTTCAAAATCAAAATTGCAAACTGGAACAGTGCAGCAGAGGACAGGGACGGCTGGAGAAGGATTCTGGAAGAGGCCAGGGCCCACACAGGGCTGCAGCGCCTATGATTATGATGATATATTTGGGAGGAACGATTTCGAGATGTCAGCCTTTTCCTCAGGACTGATGAATACGTAAATAACAATTCAAAAAACCCTGGAAAATATTAATAGTATCGTAGCTAAATATAAACTAAAAAGATCGTATAATTAACAAGTACCTAGGTATCTATGAATAAAACAACCTGTCACAAAATATGCCAATAAAAATATATTAAAAATAATCTCCATTTT
This sequence comes from Molanna angustata, assembly GCA_963576475.1. Taxonomy (NCBI): domain Eukaryota; kingdom Metazoa; phylum Arthropoda; class Insecta; order Trichoptera; family Molannidae; genus Molanna; species Molanna angustata. Next base: position 19,935,914 of record OY754984.1, on the reverse strand, counting down.
GTGGAAGCTATACGGAATGGATCCAATATGGAAGTGTCAATCTATTCATATACATATGGCTTTCACACATCAATTTGCCATGAAGAGATTTCCCCAGCGTCTGTCATTTGAAAATATTCACTTTTCCACAAGTTCCAAATGTCATACCCACTCAACATTATGATGGCTAGCATTTGCTGAATTTCCTTTATAAATATCGAGAAAAATGAAATGAAGCACATTCTAAATTTATAAACGTTTATGGAGAAATATAAATGGTTAAAAATTTATGAAAAAATATTTTACATTTTCTGTGGATATCGTCCGTATCTATTACTACTCAGCCCCCCTAGAAAACTTGTCATTTAGCTCAAGGAAAGAAACAAGAAAAGATAACTCAATGTTTGGAAGTGACAGTTGCTAGTCACGTTGTTTCTATTCTTGAGCCAAATTACACGTTGTCTAGGGGGGCAGATCTGTCAAATAATATCAGGTTTTTATTATAATATATTTGATGTCGTAGTTAGCAAATTTTGTATGAATCGAAGTGAGGCTTTTTTCCGAGGGATTTTTGACGTTTTGGTTTGCAGACCACATCGTTTTTATATAGAGTTTTCGGATTCTAGGATATGTTGAAATGCAAGGAAAACTGAAATATGTTGCCAACCAAAACGTCAAACGCGTGATAGATATAAAAAATTGAACTACGCCTTATAGTTTATTAAAAATATAAGATAAACTTTGAAATCTGGGTATGCCATTATTTTTCTACATGACTTTATACAGAATATTAACAAAAAGTTAAGATATATTTTTCTTTATTAATACCCAAACTATCTAAATTATTTTTTTCAAAACGACTTGATAAGAAATAATGATGGTATATCAAATTGAAAAATAGATACGTTGGCAGCAGTCTCCACCTTAAATATATAAAGCTATAATATATTGAAAAAAAAAGGAATACGTACACACACAAAAAAACGATGCCAATAATAGAATTCTTACAAAAGTTTGGACTATAATTTTCGTTTAGTTCATAAATAATCCAGAGTTAGCTTCTGTGGAAGTCCAGATAGGTAGCTTACTATGCGACCGGCCAGAAAGTAAAAGATTAAAACTAATAACTTTTATCTATGGTTTATGGACCAAATTTTTTCGAGCGGAAACAAAGAGAATTTTTCCGATAAAACCATTTTGCTTTCTTTATAATTTATTTTACTCGCAAACATGAGATATTTCAAAATTCAGGTACTCTATATAGAAAAAAATGATTTAGCCTCAAATATACATATATATAATAATTGGCTCATTTTATTTTAATTGAGTTTGCAATCGACTAACGATCATGACGTATTAACCACGCAATTCATTGCATTTATGCGACCGGTTTCGGAACTAACCATTCCTTCCTTAGATAAAATTACAAATGACACGGAATGTGACGGTGAGCCTAAAAGAAAACCTTGGGATTGAACGTTGGTGGAGGTAATTCCACCAATTTTTCTACCAATCAAACCCAATCCACACAACTCCCTGACTCAAATAACCTCCCCCCAACCTCTAAATACTTAGTTTTTTTAGCACACCGTCACATTCTTTGTTAGTTGTAATTTTGCCTGAGGAGGGAACGTTTAGTTTTTATAAAAAAAACTACATAATTACTTATTTGTCCAACTTAGCGTGATCTATTGGACAGTGATAGACTTGCCTATATAGCAGCAAATTAAATCTCTTCTGGGTCGCCGTTTACCCGGAAGATCATCCAAGAGATGGAAGGATAGTTGAACTTCGACATCTCAGGAGGCATAGTTTTTGAATTACAGACCAACAGGTCTACTGAACGAAGAAGAAGAAGCCTGATCTATATGCTGTCACATACGGCAAAGTTTAGTTCCTTACACATGACAACACAAATTAATCTTACCAATAGAACGATAAAAAAGGAATTATATAGAAAGTTTTATCCTTCGTAAAAAAAATGACTGTATGTTTCATTCTCATACATTCCCTAAACGGCCTGAACTAATCGAAAATGTCTGTACATAGGTGATTGAAACTGTTACCTCACTGAGCTATTTATATTGCCTGGTGATATTTTTACTCCTCACTACTACCCAAAGGGGACACAGTGGGAGTAATGAATTCGCAATTTTAAGTTTTATTTGATTGCAGATTATCAATAAGTATCATGCTGAGATTGTATTTTGAAAGTTACGTCACAATGTATATGTGTGTGTGCTGTGTACTATGTGCTTTGTACGGCGCGGTGGTTGTTCTACATTATTTTTATTTTATTTTTATATATTACTTCTCGGGCAACTAACAGATACTATGTCAAAAATTAATTAAACACGCACCCAATAACAACTTGCCACATTCTGGAGTCTTACGATATTAATCGTCTCACAGATCCAGACTGAAAACACAATAAAAAACTGTGTCTCCACCGGGAATCGACCCCGGGACCTTTGGATCAGCAGTCAGATACCCTTCCAACTGAGCCACGAAGGCCGACAAAAAGAGTGAAGTACTCATTCGATTATTTTCAAATTTTGCTGATTTGTTTACATTAGATTTTGAAGGATATATGAATACTGATTTTCATTTTGATTAACTGTAAAATATTTCAATGTGACCCCAAGGTCATAAAAATTGGTAAAAAGGTACATCACTTTAGTAAAATGTCATCGAAGAATTATCAAGTTTTCATTATAAAATATTTAAATCAAAAATAATTTAACACACTCATTTCATGAAAATGCTGACAATTTTCCATACAAAATTTGAATACTAGGTAGTGACTGTAGTGAAAAGTATAGTGTTGACCACAACCTACTCGTTTTCTACATTGTTTCATACTGTTATTAAAGATTTTTATCCTTATTATTACGGACAAAATGTACAGCATGAAACCAATCTAGAATTCCGTATGGAAAAATCTGCATTCAGTGAATAGATATAATATATGTAGGTAATATTCTGGATTCGACAATACTTAAAATAATATATGAGTATGAGTTTGGAGCCTTTTAAAATGACTGGGTAACTAAAATTTTTTTGACTTATTATTGTACATAGAAACATACGTTGAAATTCTTATACTTTGGGTACAGAAGAGCTTTTTCTTCTATTTCTTCAGCATATTTCTGTCCATTATTATTATTATTATTATTTGGTCTCTTAACGGGTTAAACGATGAAAAAAACAAAACAACGGAGGAGTTCTCAAGTTGCTTAGTTATTATGTATAGTATTTATAGTGGTGATAAAAAAATTTTCCCTGGTCGCTCTTCCACCCATTAACAATAGTCATTCGGTGCAGAGTATATACAGGAAGGTTGCTGTCTGTCAGATGGTCAAAGAACTAATCGCTAATATAGATAACGAACGATATATAACTCCAAGGCTACAAATCGAGGGTTGCTTAAGACTCCCGATGAGACGTACAAAGTTGGGTCAGAGCCACTATTCATTCCTAGGCGTAAAATGGTACAATGAGCTAGAGAGGAAACAAAAATTGAAACCTTCTGACTCACTGTTAGCTTTCAAGAAAAGGTTTAGATAGCTTTTCGCCTCATTGTGCCATATTAAATATTCTTGAATGATTGAGTGCATTGTATAGGCATGGTTGTGTATCGTTAACTGTACTATTTTTGTATGTGTATGTGTGTGTATATGTATATATGTATGTGTGTGTGTGTGTGTGTATGTATGTGTGTGTATATATATGTGTGTGTATGTATGTGTGTGTATGTATGTGTATGTATGTATGTGTGTGTGTATATATGTATATGTGTGTATATGTATATGTGTGTGTATATGCATGTATATATGTATGTGTGTTATTTTTTTTTTTTCTTTCTCTCTTCATATCAAATATATATATGTTTTTTTTTTTTTTTTTTTTTTTCTTTTTTCTTTTTTGTTGTTTTTGTGATTTTTGTGGTGTTATCTTCTGTACTCCTCCCCGAAGCACAAGGTTTTCTTATTTTCGGGGAGAATTCCTAATTGATGTTATTGTTTTTTTTTTGTTTATACTGTTATTATTGTATTTGTTGTTTGTGTTTTTATTTTTAATAAAAATATATTATTATTATTATTTGTTTTACTAAATATCAACACCCGTTCATAGTAAACCTTGAATATATACGAACCAGTCCCTTCTCGAACTCTTCTATTAACACAATAGCCCGGCTGTCGAATGATCTTACAGCCCGGGTCATTTTAAAACCCTAACAAATATTTTCCTGAGCAGATTGCAAACCCTCCCCAACGCTACGTGGTGCGCTTCTTCGGAAGAGTATACTGGACCCAAATCCTAATGGCCGGTATCCTCTACGTAGCCATATTAAAAAAAGCTTAAAAAAATAGTATTCAATCATTCTAGAGATTGATTTTATCTCAAAAATTCTCTAAGATGTTTTCAATACACACATAATAATGTATAATGTGTTATTTATAACACTTTGGTGATTTAGTGCCAATGGTGCTGATTTGAAATTGGAAAAGGAGAAAATCTTTGTACTTTCTGCCTCACGTACAGAACCGCTTTAATAAAAGCTATAAATTGTGCAGAGATATCATTTGGAAAACCTGTGAAGATTTCATCCTTATCGAACATAAAATATATCGTCCGTATTATTTAATGGTTGGTACATTTTCAAACTGAAAGATCAAACCTTAGATAAAAACGAAATTACTATATTTACTTTTTATCCACAGAGAAAAAAATAATAGTTTTGTAAAATTTATTTAGGCCCGTTTTAGTGAATATCTCACCTCAAAAGCGCCGAAAATTTGCGAAAAAGGTGCGTTTTGAGATCTTCTCGGAAGGATGATATATCTTCAGTTTGTCTGAGGGTGTGTGGAAGCCTATTCCATGCATTTGGTCCAACTACTGCAAACGCACAATTGCCAAAATTAGTGGTCTGCACCTTGTTCATTTTTACTAATTTAACGATCATGAATGATGATGCAGAACGAAGTGATGATCGTCTTTCATTTATTGAAAATGGAATGTAAAGCTCAGAGAGGTAACTGGGAGACATTCCATGAAGTGCTTTAAAGAATGTGAGACAAAGCATTTATTCCATCCTTTCGGGGATATTAAGTCAGTGCAGATTTTGAAGATGGTTAAGACCTTGAGTCTGGCTGAAGCATGGAAAACTAACTGAATTTTTTGGTAACTTTTTTTTCAAAAAAGATATTTGAAATAATACATCTGTAAAATATATTTGAAATGTCGGCCTTCGTGGCTCTGTTAGTTAGGTATGTGAATCCTGATCCAAAGGTCCCGGGTTTGATTCCCAATGGAGACACAGTTTAAAATTGTGTTTTCAGTCTGGATCTGTGAGACGATTAATATCGTTAAGTCTCCAGAATGCGGCAACTTTTTAAGTTAACTTGTGGGTGCGTGTTAAATAAATATTTGATATAGTACCTGTTAGTTGTCCGAGAAGTAATATAAAATAAACAAAAATTCCTTGTTGCTCACATAATTCTTAAACATAATATATACCTACAAGCAAAACTGAATAAATGAAAGCCACAGTTTGTTTACATGATTTCCTGGTATCTTCCAACTTCATCTCTATTGATATATTAAAAAATATGTAATAAAAATTTAGATGGGTCGGTGGCAGAGCGGTTAGCGCGCTGGGGTTGTAATCCAGTGGTCGCGAGTTCGAATCCTGCCTCGACCGATTTCGTTCACCTATAGCACAAGCATTTATTTGCTTATTTTAGGGAACGTAGGAAGATGTATATGTACTTGTTTAACAAGTACATATTCATTTTATAAAAAAAAAAAAAAAAGGCCAAAAAATTTTTTTTTGCTATCCGTGGTAATAGACCTACAAAAACAAAAAAAACATATTGAGATCACACAAACTGATCTTAATTATACAAAATGTAGTTAAAACGGTTGTTCTTTGAACGAAATAGAATTAAAGTATATTATTTTATATATTAGCAAAAATATTTTTTTTTGTGTTACACACTTAACTTAGTTAAGTGTGTAACACAAAAAAAAATTATTTTTGCTAATATTTTGAATATGGCACACAAATTAAGTTTTCATAATAATTATAAAAGTATATATTATTTTATGTTAACAAAAAAAATTCAGCCGAGAAATAAAAAAATAAAAAATGCATTTGAAACTTGAGTGAGAAAAAGAAAGCAAAAATGCTCTCGAAATATAATTAGATTTATGTAATGCAAATAATATAATAGATTCAAGACTCTGGAGTATAGATAACTCCTACAATAATATCAATTTACATTCATGAAAGTGCTCGGAAGATATCAGTTATCCGGAGATTGTGTACATTGGTAATATCGATATCTTTAGTTTTCAATAAATTCCATCTTAATAATATATCCACCGTAGTAGCAATATTAAATGCCAATATGAAAGATTTATTTTTTGCTTCTCAGAAAACCAGGAACTCAAGGCACCTACAGGGCTTCAGGGATTACAACCTGTCATCGGCTGGTCTGCGTGATCACTTTATGCGCTTGCGCAACGTTCACCAATTATACCTCCATATTGATTTGCCATCTATGAAGTAATGAAAAAACCTTTTTCGTAACGCCATCTATTGAGAAATTGGTTTTTGTAAACAATGAAAGCAACAGTCCTTATACATGAGGTGACAATGTTCGTGTACTGAACTGCGCCATAATTATGCGACACCCCTAAACTGCGACACCCCTGACTGCGCCATAATTATAAGTTCATTTTTGGCTTGTTAACTTACTTGTACCAATAATATACTTGTTATTTATTTATATAATGTACTTGTTATTTTTTTATTTATTATATGAAATTGTTATTTTTTTATTTATTATATGAAATTGTTATTTTTTTATTTATTATATGAAATTGTTATTTTTTTATTTATTATATGAAATTGTTATTTTTTTTTGTTTATTCTCTTTTTCTTTTCACTGATTATTTTTTCTCCCTCCTTGCTTAATATTTTACCAAACAAATTGTATCTATAGTAAAAAGAGCCTTAAAAAGGTTTATAACATTATTTGTAATTTAATATACCTTTTTTAATATTATTTAAAACTGTTGTATTAATGAAATAAGATAAATAAAAAAAAATATATTTTTAAGATGCATTTACGCAAACATTGTATTTTTTCCCTAGCGATAGTCAATGAAATTTTTCAACATTTTTTTTTGTTTTTGAATTGAATGAATAGAATAACCAATAATTGAATTTATCAAGTTCCACCCAAGTTGAATATTTTGCAGTTAATAACAAGCGGTCTAATTTAAGTTCATATTTCTAAGTAAACAACAGACCCCAAAGAAATAAATTAAAATACCCCCATCTAGCGAGTCAATTATTAACTGCGCAAACTGAGAGACAGTCAATATCCTGTTCCGGTTCGTCTCTTCAAATATCCGGTCTCTGTTAATAGCGAACAAAGAAAATAATACAACCTCCATTAAATATAATTCAAGATCCCGAGGTAATTATTTTCAAATTATTATCTACAAATATTTATGCAGGAATAAAAACTCAGAATAAATAGCGATAAAATTATGTGCTTATATTTAAGATGTTTATGTTATACAGAAACAAACAATGGACTAATATAAGATTTATTTCATCTCAGAAAGCTACAGCTTAAAGTTATTTATTTTACATTAAATTGCTTATATAAAATTGAGCCAAAAATGCTTTCTTTTATTTAAATTAATGACTATGCAATTATTGATTGTATAGTAGGTAATATTTTACTTATATTATTTATTTTATATTTACTAATATTTTAAAAGAAAATAGTAATATAATATAGTATAATGTAATATGATGGAATCTCATATAGTATAATGTTATATGATAGAATGTAATATAATTTAATGTTTTGGAATATGATGTAATATGGTGTGATACAATGCAATATTAATACAATATGATAAGATGTAATATAAATGTTATGCAATATAATATGATGAAATATAATGTAACATGATAAAATATTGTAAATTATAATACTATATAGACCCCGCTTACCTAACGGGGGACCTTATTTATTTATTTATTTGGGACAGAAACCGCGATCAAAAAAAATAAATATACAAAACAGTAAAAAAAAACATTCGCCAAAATTACTATCCACAAATTAAAAAAATATAATCAACAACATAATAAAATAGGTAGATGAGAAAAAAGAAAAAACTCAGAACAAAAAAAAAACCCACGTTAAAATTTTCAAAGTTTTCCGAAACCTTTGTTAAACCCGCGTAACATTTCTAAGAAGAAGATTTTCCGATATGCACTCGGTGTATCGAATTAGTCTTGCATTGAGTACGTTACCGAGTGCGTTTGGTAATATTCTCGACCGTTCATAGTTTCCGAGAAACTTGTTTAGAGCATGAGCCGGTTCCCGAGGATAGCCAGTTTGTTGTTAGACGTGTGTTTGTCATGACGCAACATTGCCGGGTAAAAAAATTTCTGTTAGCGAGCCCTTTATTAAATATTTTGAATATCACCACTGGTTATAACCCTTTCAATAATATCCATTGTCACTGTTCTAGCTCTAATAATTCCATCTCTTACTCAAAAGGACGTCCACTATCCACGTGGTGGGGTAGTATGAGTAAGCTCATGGATAAAGCCCAAATACCAGCCCCGACAATACAGGACAGATCATCCTGGCGCCGAAGGATTAGGAGAGACGATCCTTTCTGAAGTAGAACAAGGCAAAGAAAAAGAAGAAGGCTCTATTTCGAAGACAAATCCCCAACATTGCTCCCTCCATGACTCTGGAAGACTATAAGTTTATTGGCGCTTTTCGCAGACGCAATTTCACTAATACTGATTATTTATTTGTATGCGTTTGTATGTTTCCTTTCCGCGGGTCCCACCTGTCCCTACGGTCCCTTTTGTGCCATCTGTCAGTTAAAAGATTTTACTGTGACTTTTTCCATTCACATAAAAGTGGACAGATGACTTTATACCATTATGGTAATTGTACTTACACTTTCTAAATAATACTTGGAGGTATAATATAAGCGGGTTGTGATACAATTTGTCACAAAAACATATGATATTCTATAAATTTATTAGTTTTATTTTGTGACAAGTTACATAAAGGTATTTTAATTCGCTCAAACTGGACCCCTACATTCAGAATGGATGGTGAACCCCATTGCTGAACTATGTGAGATGTTATTGTTGCCTATTGTATTTTCTATTACCCGGCTCTTACGAGACACCCGAAACACTACATTCAGAATGGGTGGTGAACCTCATTGCTGAACTATGTGAGATGTTATTATGCCTGTTGTATTTTCTATTACCCGGCTCTTACGAGACACCCGAAACAATACATTCAGAATGTGTGATGGTGAACCTCATTGCTGAACTATGTGAGATGTTATTGTTGCCTGTTGTATTTTCTATTACCCGGCTCTTACGAGACACCCGAAACACTACATTCAGAATGTGTGATGGTGAACCTCATTGCTGAACTATGTGAGATGTTATTGTTGCCTGTTGTATTTTCTATTACCCGGCTCTTACGAGACACCCGAAACACTACATTCAGAATGTGTGATGGTGAACCTCATTGCTGAACTATGTGAGATGTTATTGTTGCCTGTTGTATTTTCTATTACCCGGCTCTTACGAGACACCCGAAACACTACATTCATAATGTGTGATGGTGAACCTCATTGCTGAACTATGTGAGATGTTATTGTTGCCTATTGTATTTTCTATTACCCGGCTCTTACGAGACACCCGAAACACTACATTCAGAATGTGTGATGGTGAACCTCATTGCTGAACTATGTGAGATGTTATTGTTGCCTATTGTATTTTCTATTACCCGGCTCTTACGAGACACCCGAAACACTACATTCAGAATGTGTGATGGTGAACCTCATTGCTGAACTATGTGAGATGTTATTGTTGCCTGTTGTATTTTCTATTACCCGGCTCTTACGAGACACCCGAAACACTACATTCAGAATGTGTGATGGTGAACCTCATTGCTGAACTATGTGAGATGTTATTGTTGCCTGTTGTATTTTCTATTACCCGGCTCTTACGAGACACCCGAAACACTACATTCAGAATGTGTGATGGTGAACCTCATTGCTGAACTATGTGAGATGTTATTGTTGCCTGTTGTATTTTCTATTACCCGGCTCTTACGAGACACCCGAAACACTACATTCAGAATGTGTGATGGTGAACCTCATTGCTGAACTATGTGAGATGTTATTGTTGCCTGTTGTATTTTCTATTACCCGGCTCTTACGAGACACCCGAAACACTACATTCAGAATGTGTGATGGTGAACCTCATTGCTGAACTATGTGAGATGTTATTGTTGCCTGTTGTATTTTCTATTACCCGGCTCTTACGAGACACCCGAAACACTACATTCAGAATGTGTGATGGTGAACCTCATTGCTGAACTATGTGAGATGTTATTGTTGCCTGTTGTATTTTCTATTACCCGGCTCTTACGACACACCCGAAACACTACATTCAGAATGTGTGATGGTGAACCTCATTGCTGAACTATGTGAGATGTTATTGTTGCCTGTTGTATTTTCTATTACCCGGCTCTTACGAGACACCCGAAACACTACATTCAGAATGTGTGATGGTGAACCTCATTGCTGAACTATGTGAGATGTTATTGTTGCCTGTTGTATTTTCTATTACCCGGCTCTTACGAGACACCCGAAACACTACATTCAGAATGTGTGATGGTGAACCTCATTGCTGAACTATGTGAGATGTTATTGTTGCCTATTGTATTTTCTATTACCCGGCTCTTACGAGACACCCGAAACACTACATTCAGAATGTGTGATGGTGAACCTCATTGCTGAACTATGTGAGATGTTATTGTTGCCTGTTGTATTTTCTATTACCCGGCTCTTACGAGACACCCGAAACACTACATTCAGAATGTGTGATGGTGAACCTCATTGCTGAACTATGTGAGATGTTATTGTTGCCTGTTGTATTTTCTATTACCCGGCTCTTACGAGACACCCGAAACACTACATTCAGAATGTGTGATGGTGAACCTCATTGCTGAACTATGTGAGATGTTATTGTTGCCTGTTGTATTTTCTATTACCCGGCTCTTACGAGACACCCGAAACACTACATTCAGAATGTGTGATGGTGAACCTCATTGCTGAACTATGTGAGATGTTATTGTTGCCTGTTGTATTTTCTATTACCCGGCTCTTACGAGACACCCGAAACACTACATTCAGAATGTGTGATGGTGAACCTCATTGCTGAACTATGTGAGATGTTATTGTTGCCTGTTGTATTTTCTATTACCCGGCTCTTACCAGACACCCGAAACACTACATTCAGAATGTGTGATGGTGAACCTCATTGCTGAACTATGTGAGATGTTATTGTTGCCTGTTGTATTTTCTATTACCCGGCTCTTACGAGACACCCGAAACACTACATTCAGAATGTGTGATGGTGAACCTCATTGCTGAACTATGTGAGATGTTATTGTTGCCTGTTGTATTTTCTATTACCCGGCTCCTACGAGACACCCGAAACACTACATTCAGAATGTGTGATGGTGAACCTCATTGCTGAACTATGTGAGATGTTATTGTTGCCTGTTGTATTTTCTATTACCCGGCTCTTACGAGACACCCGAAACACTACATTCAGAATGTGTGATGGTGAACCTCATTGCTGAACTATGTGAGATGTTATTGTTGCCTATTGTATTTTCTATTACCCGGCTCTTACGAGACACCCGAAACACTACATTCAGAATGTGTGATGGTGAACCTCATTGCTGAACTATGTGAGATGTTATTGTTGCCTATTGTATTTTCTATTACCCGGCTCTTACGAGACACCCGAAACACTACATTCAGAATGTGTGATGGTGAACCTCATTGCTGAACTATGTGAGATGTTATTGTTGCCTGTTGTATTTTCTATTACCCGGCTCTTACGAGACACCCGAAACACTACATTCAGAATGTGTGATGGTGAACCTCATTGCTGAACTATTTGAGATGTTATTGTTGCCTGTTGTATTTTCTATTACCCGGCTCTTACGAGACACCCGAAACACTACATTCAGAATGTGTGATGGTGAACCTCATTGCTGAACTATGTGAGATGTTATTGTTGCCTGTTGTATTTTCTATTACCCGGCTCTTACGAGACACCCGAAACACTACATTCAGAATGTGTGATGGTGAACCTCATTGCTGAACTATGTGAGATGTTATTGTTGCCTGTTGTATTTTCTATTACCCGGCTCTTACGAGACACCCGAAACACTACATTCAGAATGTGTGATGGTGAACCTCATTGCTGAACTATGTGAGATGTTATTGTTGCCTGTTGTATTTTCTATTACCCGGCTCTTACCAGACACCCGAAACACTACATTCAGAATGTGTGATGGTGAACCTCATTGCTGAACTATGTGAGATGTTATTGTTGCCTGTTGTATTTTCTATTACCCGGCTCTTACGAGACACCCGAAACACTACATTCAGAATGTGTGATGGTGAACCTCATTGCTGAACTATGTGAGATGTTATTGTTGCCTGTTGTATTTTCTATTACCCGGCTCTTACGAGACACCCGAAACACTACATTCAGAATGTGTGATGGTGAACCTCATTGCTGAACTATGTGAGATGTTATTGTTGCCTGTTGTATTTTCTATTACCCGGCTCTTACGAGACACCCGAAACACTACATTCAGAATGTGTGATGGTGAACCTCATTGCTGAACTATGTGAGATGTTATTGTTGCCTGTTGTATTTTCTATTACCCGGCTCTTACGAGACACCCGAAACACTACATTCAGAATGTGTGATGGTGAACCTCATTGCTGAACTATGTGAGATGTTATTGTTGCCTGTTGTATTTTCTATTACCCGGCTCTTACGAGACACCCGAAACACTACATTCAGAATGTGTGATGGTGAACCTCATTGCTGAACTATGTGAGATGTTATTGTTGCCTGTTGTATTTTCTATTACCCGGCTCTTACGAGACACCCGAAACACTACATTCAGAATGTGTGATGGTGAACCTCATTGCTGAACTATGTGAGATGTTATTGTTGCCTGTTGTATTTTCTATTACCCGGCTCTTACGAGACACCCGAAACACTACATTCAGAATGTGTGATGGTGAACCTCATTGCTGAACTATGTGAGATGTTATTGTTGCCTGTTGTATTTTCTATATTCCGAATACAAATATATAATAAATTGACTTGTCTTGCAGTTTGATGTACGTGTCTTACGGAAATGAAGATAAAAGAGTGTACTATGTATGTAAAAATATAAAATGTATCTCAGAGTACAATATAAAGGAGGTAACGTAAAGGAAAAAGGGTAACGTAAAAGGACACGACACAATACAGATTTGTAATAAAATATGATCACATCTCTAACAAATGGCGCAATGATGAGATCGACAACCATTTGTACCAAGAAAAAAAAAATCCGAATTCATATTTTTCGTAGTAGATTTCAAACCCTCCCCATCGCTACGTAGTGCGCTTCTTTGGAACAATATAATGGACCCAAAGCTAGTGTCTCCAATGCAGCCATGTAAAAAAATACATGTCATAATAAGTTAGTTTTTATAGTAGATTTTTAAACTCGATTAGGGAATATTGAGGGCCGTAGAGGGGTCGGCAGGAAGCAGCTATCCTGGCTCCGTAACATTCGGGAGTGGACCGGAGTGAGGCGTGTGGAGGAGTGGAGCACCGCACAGAACAGGGAAAGTTTCTCCCGAGTGTTCGTCAACGTCGGGGGGACCCGACAGGGCACATAGAGAAGAATAAACTCGATTAAGTGACTGGGGACATAATTGATCACAATTCAAGATGGAGAATGAAGAATGAAGCGATAAACGTTTCAAAGGAAATAAGCGTTTATTGACGTTTTTTTCTCTTTGCCATCTACCTATATTAGCTCTTTGCCATCTACCTATATTAGCTCTTTGCCATCTACCTATATTAGCTCTTTGCCATCTACCTATATTAGCTCTTTGCCATCTACCTATATTAGCTCTTTGCCATCTACCTATATTAGCTCTTTGCCATCTACCTATATTAGCTCTTTGCCATCTAACAGCTGGATTGCCGGATGCGGGATCCAGCGATTGCAATCCCTAATGACGAGTAAGTTTTTTGATACGTTCGATTTATGATGCTTATTTCTCATAACAGCTGACAAATAAAAACATTTTTTGAAGGTTTACCATCTCTGAAGTGATGTAAAGGGTCTAAAAATACGTCACATTTTCCTGTCGGTGTTGTGGCAACATTTATTGGTGGTGCCTTGTTGACATTTCTGGCTATACAATATTTATCTTTGCGGATAAATATTCAGAGAGTTGGAATTTTGAATAAACGTGCACTAAGGGCGGGTAAATATTACCTTCAAAGAGAATTATGTATAGAAATCATATATATTAAAGCTTTATGGAAAATTGGCTTTTTGCTTTGACAATTACAAACAATTTATTTATGAAATATCTTAAATTTTATAGAGATATTTTCGGATATCCATTAATGTTCATTAATTTTAATAACCATTTAAGAATATTGATTCTCTTAAAATTTTATTTCACGCATATGTTCGAAGCCACGTGGAATTCGCAACCACTGTATGGAATCCTCATTATAAGTAGCACATAGACAACATAGAAAGAATCCAAAAAAAAAATCATTAAACACCTCGATTTGGTATCAGTTATGAGGAATCTTTAAAACACCACCAAATGTTGCCACTTAACAAATGAAGGGGTATAACTGATATATGTTTCCTATATAAATTACTCAACAACCAAATAGATAGTCCGTATCTAGTCCGTATCTCTTAGGACAAATCCCATTCAACTGCCCCGCCAGACAAAACCGCCAGAACCTCCTCTTTTACACTAAATACTCAAGAACAAACTATGCAAATAACACTTTTATTAACCGTTGCTGCAATATGTACAATAACCTTAATCATAAGCCAGATATTTTTAACAATAGCCTACAATCATTAAAAAAACAACTATCATCAATATTATAATGAATACTTTATGTACCAAATTGTATAATTTTTGGTATGTCCAATACTATATTAATATGACAACTCACCCTTTCCTCCTCTCCTACCTTCCTTCATGTCCCACCCTCGCTTCATAAAATACACACACACACACACACATACACACACACACATCACAATTGTACACTTACACCACACTTTTGTCTTTGACTTTGTACTGAATTGTCTTTATTATGTATATTAATCTGTGGAACAATGTAATTGGCTTACTTTCCTGATTATTATTTTTTTTATTAATGTAAAATATGTAACAGCTGTTTTGTTTCCCAAAATAAAATAAATAAATAAATGACGAAAAAAATTTTTTAAATCAATTTTTAAACCTTCTTCTTCTTATATTAGATAGTAGATCTGTTTTTTCGAGAAAGCTATTCCTGTGAAGCTGAGGTCCAGCTATCCCTCCACCTCTTCGGTGGTCTTCCGGGGAGACGATGCCCTGGTGGGGTTTCGTTTGCCGCTATGGATGGGATTCAAGATGCGTCCATCCTGTTGACATGGTCCCTGCAGAATCTTCTCCTATCTCTACTCCATCGTATGATGTCCTCGGTCTCACAGGTCCGCTAATGTCGTCATTGCGAATTCTGTCCCTAAATTTTTAAACCACATCTGGATATTACTTGATTTAGTGTTCCATTCACTCAGTTAGGTACCTGCCATAACTCTTTAGGTCTTCCATTCCGTTGAAACATATTCTTCTAATATGTGGGTGGTGGCAGAGCGGTTAGCGCACTGGGTTAGTAATTCAGTGGTCGAGAGTTCGATCCTGCCACGACCGGTTTCGTTCACCTATAGCACAAGCATTATTGCTTAGTTTTGGGAATGTATGAGGATGTGGTAGCGCCTGGTGGGCTGCAACATGTATGGCCCGGAATTCTCGAATACATACTTCCGAAGATTTACGAGGATCAACGAAACATAGCCCACCGTCGTTGATACAAACCTACAAATCCTTATTCATGTGTTGATCGTTCAATAGATTAGAGTCGCGTTTAATCTTTATCTATTAGTTCCGACCCACGACATCGCATATTTATTAAGTTAGTATTTATATTGTAATTTCATTTGTTTCGAATAAACCAGTAATGATCATGTAAGTAGTTCTTTGATTGAAACCCTTCATCACTATAAATTATGTATTATCAATTATTTAATAAACAGACATAAGCAATATCATACTTGGAGGTATATGTTTTAAATAAAATAGAATCCTTTTGAACACGTACCTATGCAATATAAACCCTTCTTCATTAATTAAATAAATATACAATTTACCCCCCAAAAGGATATATATGTACCTACTTGATACAAGGACATTTTAATAATTTGTTAAATTTACATACAAAATATATTATATTAAAGTCATTCGTCTCACTAGGGTTGAACCTGTATCGAGATGAATGACTTTACAATAAGTGGAATGTGTCTATGACAAACAATAAATAACATTGAAATTTGAAAAAAAAAGAATATAAAGTATAGGGTGACCACATCTTTCAAGCCCTATTAAAACAATTTTTTTTTTTTTTTTTTTTTATTATTAATACCAAAAATAAAAAATACAAAATAAGTACAAGTAAAAATACATCAGTAAAATTACACTTAAAATTATTTCAAATATATGGGTTGGTTTGTACCACCTCACTAGGCCAGGCCTGTTCCGAGGTGGTATACTAGTTACATAATAATTAGTTACATAATGTTGTTATATTGTGCAGTCTATGTTTCACTATGTTAGTCCTATATGAGATTTGTTGTATACATAATATGTTGTTAAGGATTGACAATTTGCTGACAATAGTCAATCCCTTTATTATATAGCCACGTATGAATTGTTAGTTTTAGTCTTGTTTTCTTCATTATCTGTATGTCCTTTATGTCTTTAGCAACTAAATTTAGTATTTTTGGAGCCAAGTATTGATAATGTCTATGTCCGTATGCAGTATTCGTCTTCGGAGTTATTAGTTGAAGTCTGTGTCTTGTATCGTGAGAATGTTGAGCAGTGATATGGTTTTCTTTATCGTTGTGAAAGTGTATTAGTATTTGTTTTACATAAAGTTGTGTTACAGTTAGTACGTTAAAGTCTTTAAATAGTTGAATGGTTGGGAAAAGGAAAGGTTTTTTTGTAATTACTTTAATGAGAGCTTTTTGAGCTTTGAAGAGAGGATCCATATTTGTTTTAGCTGCACCTCCCCATCCAATCATTCCGTGAGAGATAATGGATTGTGCTAAAGCATAATATATAGTTTTTAAAGTTTTTTGGTCCATTATATTACGAATGTTTTTGAATAAATATATAAGTTTTCTATTTTTTTTCGCAGTTGCGTTTATGTGTTCAGTCCATCTAAAGAAATTGTCAATGTAAATACCTAAGTATTTAATTTCCGCTGTCCTATTGAGAGTCTTGCAGGAGCAGCTTTGACGTCGAGTACAATCGTGTATAGTCAAGTTGCTGTCGAGCTTAGGTTGACGTCTAGGGTCTATACTAAAAGTCATGTACTTTGTTTTTT
The DNA here is from genome assembly GCA_963576475.1 of Molanna angustata. Taxonomy (NCBI): domain Eukaryota; kingdom Metazoa; phylum Arthropoda; class Insecta; order Trichoptera; family Molannidae; genus Molanna; species Molanna angustata. The sequence goes on along the minus strand of OY754984.1, from coordinate 19,918,297 downwards.
CAATATTTAGTGTCAGTAGATTAACGTCTAACCATTGTTTAATTTTATCAAGTCCGACAGAGGCCCTATTAAATACTCCTGTCCAAGAGTCAGATGTAAAAATTATAACTGTGTCATCTGCATAACATGTCAAGTCCCCGTCGATATTTAATTGGCAAAGTGAGTTAATGTATAGTAGGAACAGAATCGGCCCAAGTGTGCTACCTTGAGGTACTCCGTACGATAATTGTCTGTTTGAGCTTATTTCAGAATCAATGTTTATTGAGTGAGTGCGATCAGTTATATATGTCTTAAACCAGTTATATGACGTATCTTTTATACCAATATTCTCAATTTTCTTTAGTAGGATTTTATGAGATACCGTATCAAATGCTTTACTTAAATCAAGGAACACAGCAATGCAATTTTTGTTTTGGTCAACGTTTTTTGAAATGTGTTTCGTGACTTTCAAGATTGCGTCTTGTACTCCCATATTTTTCCGAAAACCAAATTGATTATTCGAGAGAATTTTGTGTTTGTCCAAGTATTCTACTAGTTGATATTTAACAAGATTTTCAAGAACCTTTGATAAAACATTTAAGAGCGAGATTGGCCTATAATTCGATGGACTCTGTTTGTCGCTGCATTTGTATATTGGGACAATATTGGCATATTTGAAATGATCGGGGAAGACACCACTAGAAATGCTTAGATTACAAATATGGGTAAATGGGATAGCTATTTGTTGTTTTATTTGCTTGATTAGTTTAGTGTCTAGTTTGTCAGGTCCGGTAGCGCAGTCGTTTCTCAGTCTATCTATTTGGTTAATTATGTTTTTGGTCTGAAAAGGTGTCATTGTGAATGTATTGTGTGTAGTAGTAGTGTTATTGAATTTGTTAGCTAGGGATAGTTCATCGGTATTCATTTTGTTCAAAAGTTGATGTGCTAAAGTCTGTCCTATGTCCGCAAAATAATTGTTTAGTGTTGTAGCTATTTCTGTTTTGTCAGTAATCTTCTTGTGATTATGTTCAATTTGTTTTAGTTTTATAGTTGTATTCCCACTTATATTGTTAATTTCTTTCACTGCTTTCCACAATGCTTTAGGATCTTCTTTGTTTTCTGCAATTTTTCGTCTGTAATATTCTTTTTTAGTCTGCTTCACTAATATTCTGCAAATGTTTCTATATTTTTTGTAGTAAGTTAGTAGTCTATGGTTGTTTGGAAATCTAGAGACCTGCATATGAAGTTTGTCGCGTTTATGCAGACTTTTCACAATATTACTGTTGATCCATGGTCGAAGTTTTTTGTTTTTATGGTTCAGCGTCCTAATCGTAGTGTGTTTGGTGACACATGTGTTTACTTGTTCGATGAACATTTTCATTGCATTGTTGACATCATTTTCGTTGAGGATATTTGTCCAAGATAAAGTATCAAGCTCAGATTTTATCGAATTATAATCTGTAAATTTGCGAGGGGTTAAGTTTTGTGGAGTAGATTTTTCGACATTATTTTTATTGACAAAAGCAGCTATCGTGGCGAAGTGGTCAGTCACTGTTGTGTTTATCACGGCTGCTGTGATTTTAAGTGTGGTCCTGGCATATATATGATCTATGCAGGATCGCGTAGAAGATGTTATTCTAGTAGGTAGGCTGACAGAAAGCCATTACTTGCAAACAGGCATTCATAATCATCAGCTTGATGGTGTCTTTCTCCTATAATATTAATATTTAAGTCCCCAGCTATGATACAGTTTCTGTATCTATTTTGACTTCTCAGAGCTTCATTCAAGGAGTTTATAAACGGGGTTATATTGCTGTGCGAAGGGGAGCGATAAATAGCAATTATGACTATTGAATCCAGACATTTGACGCATACGTTGTTTGCTTCCGTGATAGTAATCGGTACCGACGTACCACTTACCAAATGAACTATTAATTTTAACAATAAATCTTATAATGATCAACTGAACAACTGCTTCGATGCACCTGATATTGTAAAATTAGTTTCATTTATATGCCCCAACAAGAAGGACCAGCCCCCCTAGACAACATGCCATTAAAGCTAAGCGTTATATCGCTAAGCGATAGAAATGTATGAAATTTGTGGCTGTCACGTGTTGTCATAGCGACCAATTTCATACATTTACTATCGCTTAGCGATATAACGCTTAGCTTAAATGACACGTTGTCTAGGCCCCCAGAAGACCTGAATTGTTCCATGTTATTTCAGTACATAGAGCGAACTATTGAAAATACTCTATAATACTGCGAATATATATTTATTTTAACATATACGGCTTCTTTATATGTCGTCAATACAATGAAAATTTTAATGAGATTGATGTCTTCTAATTTGATTATGACAAATATCGAAAAATGATATTATGGAGTAAGCTAGTACCGGTTGATTGAGTGGTAGCTTTATACGGCAGACTACTTCACGACCCTCATTTCCCTCTTTGTCCTTCATCCACAGTCAAAATCCTCTACAAACTACTATATTTTATTTTATTTCATTTTTATTTGTTGGTAAATTCACAGAATGTATTACATAACATTATTCACATAATCTTTAAAATATAAATGCATTTCAATTACGAATTTACATTTGAAATAAGTATTACAAATTTAATATTATTATGCATATTTCACACGTAAAAACAGTTAAAATCATAATAATATACATTTCTAAACTGTGCTGCATTATTTAACTGTGAATTAAATCAATATTAAGAAAAAACTTATTGAGTAGTTTAATGTATGCTAGTGAAAAATCGATTACAAATTTCATTCAACATAACTAAAATATCCCGAACTGCTATGAAAACAACAAGTACGCTTTCAACTAAAATTATGAAAAAATTATTTCACCATTCTGACGATGCTCATCATAGAGCGATACCGGTGAAAGGGAGTCGCGTTTGCGAAAAATTTAAGTAGAACGTAAAATTAAATATATTTTTTTCATAATTTTAGTTGATTATGGAGTTCTATCATGAAGTGACAGTTTTAAATATTGAAAAAAAAAGTACGCTTTCAATAAGGTGTGAACTAAAATTATAACATTTTGACAGTTGATTCGACTAAAATGTGGTTACAGAATAGGGAATTGGACTAATTCGTGACTTGGATTATGTGGAATAGGATCGCACCTATTTTAGCCGGAACGTTCTTAAAAAGTTATAGAATCGGACGTACTATGTCCTATTCTGATTCGTCTAAATTTATCCGTCTGAATTTAGTATATGAGAAATGTTAAAAAGTTGACTGTATGTATTTATACGGGACTCATTACGTCACCGCGCCGATAAAATCCATTTATCCACGGTGGCCCGTTGGTTATAGACGTTTTCGTACTCTGAAACGAATCAGAGTAGTGCATAAAATGTCCTATTCTGATTCGTTTCAGAATACGAAAACGTTTTACGAAAATGATTTTATCCGCGCGGTGTGACGTAATGAGTCCCGTATAAATCATTCAACCTTTTGACATTTCTCATATACTAAAATTCAGACGGATAAATTTAGATAGGACATACTATAACTCGGCTTTCGTGGCTGAGTTTTTTTTTTTTTATATTTTAATCTGGCTATTCACCCCGATCGGGTGTTATTTGCCAAAAAAGGTATAAATGATTTAGTTAACTGTTTTGTGTGTGAAGTTTATGAAAACTGTTTACTTTAGATCTCAATTAGGTTATTTTTAATAAATCTGACAATCAAGATGTATGTGTTTTTGGAATTGGAAGCCAAAAGCGACCTCATATTCACTGGCATTGGCGTTTTTATTCTTATTAAATCTGTATAAAAATTTGGGTACGCGTTTCTTAATGGACATTCAAAAAATATATGATCCAGCGTTTCGTCGTTTGTTCCGCACTCGCATAGATTCGACTCAATAACTCCAATCCTTGCCAAATGCTCACCAGTAGAACAATGTCCGAGGCGCATTCGACACAGTACACTGGTCGTATGTTTGTCGAACATCATTTCACTGAACCACGGCTTTCTGGCGAGTCTTGGCTGAGTCTCTCTATACAGCCTGCCCTTCGTTTGAGAGACAAAGTCCCAATGAGACTGCCAATTCTCCATTAGGCGCATCTTAATATTAGGAAGAATATCGTTTAAAATAATGAAGGGGTGAGTCCTTGTAGTACATTTGGTTGACATTTTGGCTAGTTCATCTGCCTTCTCATTCCCTTTTATTCCGCAGTGACTTGGTATCCATGCCAAACATGCTTCTTTTTTTTGGTCCTTGATTTTTTTAATTTTTGTTCTAATTTGGATACAGTAGGGATCATCCACATAAGAAAGAGGGGATCTGCTTAATTTTTGAATTGCGCTTAATGAATCTGTTAAAATTAAAGTGTGTGAGAACTGTTTTGTTTCTGCGTAATTCAGAGCTTCCAATATTGCAACACACTCCGCTGAGAAAATGGTTGCTTCCTTATGAAGAGTCAACATCAATTTAGCATTGTCCGATTCACTGAAAACTGCCGATCCTACGTTGTTCACATTGTCTAGCTTCGATCCATCTGTATACAGTAATTTCCATTTGCTCCATTTATTTGATATTTCTTGGTTGAAGCGTTTGGAGGCAAAGGTATCTGGAACTATGTTTAAAGATTGGATGAAAGTTGGAGTATCTACTAAGTTATGGTAGGGGATGGAATAAACAGGAAGTATTTCAGATTTGAGTAGAACTTGTGAGTACATTTCCATAAATTTAAGGCTTTTGATTAGTGGAGTTGGTTTTTTATTCTTCCAAAAAGTGTTTTTATTTACAAAGTAATGTTTCAAATGATTGATTTTGTTAACTAAAGGGTGAAATTTTATACAATAGCATTTTCCGAAGAAGTTGTCTGATAGGTATTGTTTTCTCAATTCAATAGGAGGATCTGCGGCCTCTACTTGGAGGGCGTTCACCGGTGAAGACTTCATAGCTCCCAAAACAATTCTCAAACTCTCATATTGGATTTTGTCAAGGATTTGGGAATTCTTTTTTGATAAAGGGCTTAAAAGGAGTAAACCGTAATCGATTTGACTGCGAATATAGGATGTGTACATTATTCTGAGAATAGATGGATGACCACCCCACCAAGTGCGCGTTACTGCTCGCATAGCATTTAAACCGGACTGACATTTATTAGCAGTGTGGATAACTTGAGAATTCCAAGAGAGTCTGGAATCCATGATAATACCGAGGAATTTAATTTCAGTTGTAGCTGGTAAGGCAGTATTATTTATGATGATTTTAATAGCCGGGATTGAACGTTTTTTGGTAAAGATGATTGATTTACATTTACTTAGACTAAGATTCATTCCAATGTCTGATAACCGCGAAGCTATTATTTTTAAATTGTCGTTAAGCAACATCTCCATTTGTTGTAAGTTTTTACCTGATACATATATGAAAAAATCATCCGCATAATTTAATAACTGTATCGGAGAATATATAAGATGAAAAATTTCAAGGATGTAAATATTAAAGAGTATTGGGCTTAAAACTGACCCCTGAGGCAATCCTTTACCAACGATTCTTTCTTGTAAGTGGATACCTTGGATATCTAAAATAATTTTTCTATTAACAAGAAGGTTGATTATAAATGACGTTAACTTAGTTGGGATCCCTATGCGAGTGAGTTTGGTTTTAAGAATTGGAAAGTGTACATTATCAAATGCGCTAGAGATGTCCAAACTCGCTCCTACGACATGTTCCTGTCTGGAAAAAGCTAACAGAATGTCTGTTACTAAGTTAGATACACTTTCGAGGGTAGATTTTTTTTTTCTGAATCCAAACATGTTATGAGGAAAGGTTTGTTTATTTTCAACGAACCAATCGATTCTTCTTTTGATCAGATGTTCGGTTAATTTTAGAAGAGTTGAGGCAAGAGCAATTGGTCTGTAATTTTCTCCCGAATTTGGGTCTTTCTTTGGTTTTAGAATTGGAATAATTAGTTGGGACTTCCATGTATCAGGGACAGTGCCAGAATCAAATATTATGTTTATTAATTTGGTGAAGTATTCTAGCATACTGTCGCTAGTATTTGCTAAGATGACATATGGGATTCCATCGATTCCTGGGGCGGTATTTTTGACGATTTCGAGGATGGCTTTGAGTTCGTTAGTTTGGAATGGAGCATCTAACGAGTTGTTATTAGGTGGGAAGGAATATTCTGTGAGAAGTTCGTCAGCATTTGCAGCAAATGGAGGAGCGAGTTTGTTCAAAAAGTCATCTGACCATAGCTTCGGGCACGATTTTAGAGGCGATAATTTGAATGATCCGCGGAATTTTTTAATGTTATTCCAAACGGTAGATATTGGTGTTTGAGGAGAAAGCGATGTGCAGAAGTCTATCCATCCTTTTCGCTTTTTGTTTCTCAGAAATCTCTTTACTTTGGCTTGAATATTTTTAAAAATCAAATAATTTTCCAATGTCATATTTTTTCTATACACCTTAAGCGCTTCTTTTCTAAGAATTGTTTGATCTTCGCATTCCGAATCCCACCAAGGTGGAGGAGGAGGATATTTTTTGGTTTTATTAACTTTCTTAGGGATGAAATTTTCCGCTTTTTCTATTGTTTCTATGAAATTATCGTAACAATCTAGTAAATTTTCTTTAGAGGGTATAATTAGTCGTGAATTGGTTGGGTCATCCGTGAAATTAACAAATCCAGACCAATTGGCTTTTTCAAAATTACAAATGTTTTTACTAAATCTCTTTTTTCTTATTTGTGGTGCATTGCTGTAGGAGGAAAGATTGCGTACTAGTTTGCAGGACGGATGAGAGTAGAGAACACAAATCGGAAAGTGGTCACTGTTGAATGGATCGGGTTGAATATTCCAATCCAGGTAAGGGGCTAATTCTGGGCTACAAATTGTTAAATCTACGGCACTTGGTCGTTGATTTGGTACGGGGACTCGCGTAGGAGATCCATCATTAATAACACATAAACTCAGCTCATTTAATAGATCTACTATTATTCTGCCTAATCTTGTACATGTAGATGAACCCCATATGCTATGATGGGCATTGAAATCCCCAAGTATTACAAATGGTGAAGGTAAACGATTGAATACTGACTTCAATATTGATTTTGTGGGTTGAAAATTAGGGGAAATGTATATTGATACGAAAGTTGTGCCATTTATTTCGGCAGCGACTAACTGGAAAGGGCAGTTGATTGTTTTTGGGTGTACCTGATTGAAATATAATGAATCTTTTATTAATAATGCACAACCTCCACGACCGTCCAGTCTATTGTCAGTAAGGCATCGGTAACCGTGTATTTTAAATAGCTTATCATCTCTAAGCCAAGTTTCGGACAATGCAGCTACGTCTATCTGATTTCCAGATAGAAGATTTAATATTGAGTCTTTATTAGGAGCAGCACTCCTACAGTTCCATTGAAGAATGTTTAAAGCCATTTTAGAGTATGATAAAATATAGATTTGATACGTATGCTATGCAACCTACGGCAGAGGAACCGACGGTGCATCTGTATTGGAATGTGTTGGTTCAGTTATGTTATTATCTTCGTTAGTAATTAATGTAGCGTTTTTTAATGTATTTTTTATTATTTCATCGTTGGACGGTATGGAAACATAGTTTCCAGTAGTAAGTAGTTCGTTTAACATGTTATATATACAGTTAAGGATAATTTCTTTGCGGTTGTTCATGGGGTCATAGTTGCTTGTATTGTTAGGAAGGGCACAACCATTATTTGGAGAAGGGTAGTTTCCATTTGGGGCTATCAGTATGGAGTCTAAGTGTTTTTTTTCGTTTATTGATAAAGCGTTAGTTTTTGAATGGGGCGTTTTACTTATATGAGATATTTGTCTCCATTTTAGCCTAGAGTGGGTTTGGTTTTCAGCATTAGGAATAATTTTTGTTTTTTCTGAATATGTGATTTTCGCCGGTGGGAACATACTTGATGCCTCAATATAAGATACAGAATTTTCCGCCATCACTTTTTTTATATTTTTTTGGCGCGTCAACTCCGGGCAGTTGATATCCAGGGCTGAATGATTACCCGTACAGTTAGCGCAAATTAAGTTTTCAATATTTTCTGTACAAGTCTCACCGAGATGCTGGGAACGACATTTATAACATCTAGCAATACTAGATTTACAATTGTTTTTTGTGTGTCCAAATCTCAGGCACTTATGGCATTGTATCGTTGGAAAGATATATGTGTCTACGGGAAGACGATTATAAAATAGATACACATGAGAAGGGAGTCTCTGTCCCTCAAACGTTACTACAACTGTCTGCGATGGTCTCCATGTTGGAGTTTCGGCCCTACGGTCTCTGTAATTCAGTCTACGGATTTTCAAAGCCTTTCCAAATCCTGGGGGAACCTCCAAGTTTTGGATGATTTCATCGTCCGAAAATGATGTAGGAATATCCTTTACCACTCCCAGACGAGTCACATGAAACGATGGAATAAATGTTACGTAATTTTTTTCTTCTAAAATTTTGTTATTCAAAATAGAATTCGCGGTCAAATAATTGTTGAATTCTATAGATATTAAACGTTTTCCTAGAGGTTTTATTTTTTTTATATCAGTGAATTTATGTTTATAAATGAATGAGCCGAAAGAAACTGCATTAATTTGATTTTCTCCCGATACTTTGTTTTGTATATGAACGATATACGGCGGCAAAGAACATTCGTTGTATCGGTATAAAGGTATGTTAACACGCGTTTCTATTGTTGTCTCGTTCGGTTTGAAACGTTTTGTTGATAGAATCGTGTTAGTATCTCTATCGGTTTGCGGTAGTGTGGACTGGGCTTTAGTTTTACCTGATGTTGAAACGAATAACTGCTTATTAATGACATTGTTGTCAGGTGCGGGAGGGGGCCTACCGCCCCCTTCATCTTCCTCCCCCCGTTCGTTCATCGCTACATACGGTTGGTGTCGCTGTCGCTTCACCGCTAATAAGAATTAAACTCCTACCTACGTACAAAGCAAAAAATAAATCAAATAAAATGGAACGAACTCACCGGTATCGTTGTAGAAAGAAAAACACAAATTAACTATATTAAATTAACTAAATTGAAACAAAAACTAAAAACACATTATTCACAATGTAACTGTTAACAAAAATAAATGATATTTAGATAGTAAACTCCACTATAAATCACTCGTTTTGATTTAATTGACCGGAGAAAAAGTAACGCGTCTGTCAGTCAAAAATCCAAAATGGCCACTCTCGTGGCTGAGTTAGTTATTTATCTGATTCCTGAGCCAAATATACTGGATTTGATTACAGTACTGAAACAAAAGAATGACGTGATGATAACGAGTAGCAAAAGGATAGATTAGTTGTTGCTTAGCGCCAATTTAAAGAGGGTGGGGGTCAGTAAGTGACGGAGCCTCTTATAATTGTAACATTTTACACAGCTTGTTTCATTCAATATTCCTTAATATATCAGCACACCCCTATAGTTACGCAACTCGTTCAACTGATGGACGTTTTAATTCTCCACTACTATGGAATAGAGGAGTCATGATTTTAAAATTTTATTTTTTTATATCAATTTTACAATGGGTATCATGTAGTGTAGAAGCATATTTCCTTTAAATCCCTTCCATGCCATTGTCCCCTCACCGATGTATGAGAATTGTCACTTGTCAAAATAATTTTGGGTGACAATAAGTGTCAAGTGAAATTAACCAGTACAAGTTTGAAGACCACTGCGTGTGGATGTGTGCACAGAACAAATAATCAGTGAACCAGGAGTATAGAAGCATCGGTGAGATCGTTTATAATACAGTCCACTACCTACCATCTAATACCCATCACCTGATGTTTTCTACATAATATTTTGGCCCTTCTAACCGAATTTGAAGTGTTTTTTTGTATTATTTGTTGCGAATTCTGCATGTTGCGGTGGTTTCAAATAGTAATTTGTAGGTACTCAATTTTGTTACAATATTGTGGTGATTAATTATCACATAATATTATTTTGTGATTATTGTGAGGTATAATAAGGTACCATATTAATGTTAATAACATTATTGTGAATGCAGTCGGGTAGAATAAAATACCACATTATTATTGATACAGTGAATTTGTGTTTGCATGCAATTATAGTTTATAAGTATAAGTTTAAAGTTTTAAAATGGCTGATAACATTAAAGCAAGGATGTTAAATGCTATTTCTAGAATTAGGAATACATATGAATTAAGAGATCTGTGTGAAAAAGGCAATATCGAACGAGATGAAATATTTTTAGCTAGGTGTCAGAGAGTTGATGAATGGTATAAATTGGTCAATGAATTAAGTGACAGCTTGATTGGAATATATACTGATACAAAATGTGATACAGAGTTGAAAGAGTTGTGTGAAATAATTCAGAAAAGTGACATTATGTATTTTGAAATAATGAGAATTAAAAATCGTTTATCTAATGGTGTGAAAATAAATGCAACTGATGTATGTAATAAAATTCAGAGAGCTCCTATAATAAATTTACCTGTTTTTGATTCCAACGTCGAAAATTGGAATTCGTTTCATGACATGTTTGTGTCATTGATTCATGATAATATTGGATATACAGACATAGAAAAATTTCATTATTTGCGAACGTCCATAAAGGGATTTGCATCAACATTTGTTAATTTACCACTGATTAGTGATAATTATAATATTGCTTGGAGTACATTGTGTGGACATTATACTAATACAAGATTACAATTTGAATATTACATGAATAAAATGTTTCAATGCAAATCTTTAGTTGGTGAAAATGTAGGGCAATTAAGCGAATTATATCACACATTTAATGAAAATATATTAGCTCTGTCAAATATGAAATGTGAAAAAATGTTAGATCAGGTATGGGGATTTATATTTATTAATAAATTGGATGAATCTACACGTCGAATAGTGGAAAGTAGATTAGATATTCAGGAAATTCCTTCAATAAATAGAATATTTGAAGTAATTCGAAGTCAATTGCAAGTATTAAAATTTTCACGTCAGAGTAATTCACAAGTAAAGCGTAATAATTATAATCATAAATCAGACAAAGGGTTTGTAGGTAATATTCGTCAACTTGAATGCTATATGTGTAAGGGTAGTCATACGATACACAATTGTGACACATTTATTAATAAAACTGTATCAGAGAGAAAGGATATTGTCTCTAAATTGAAATTATGTTTTTGTTGTTTTGGAAAACATCTGATAAAGGATTGTAAGTCTAACAAAAAGTGTCAAACTTGTGATAGGAGACATAATGTTTTATTGCATACTGATAATTCATCGGTAGTAGGTATCTGCCATAAAGGGATTCGGGGTAATGAATCTATTGGTCAAGTGATATTAGGAACAATTATAGGATATGTCCAGGGAAAAGATGGGCAATTTTATAAGGCCAAGTGTTTAGTTGATTCTGGAAGTCAGGTTACTTTGATGTCTGGGAAGTTTTGTAAGAATATAGGATTCTATACAAAAGGGCATTCTGTATCATTGACAACACTGTCTTCTACTAATATTGATGTAAAGGGTTCTATGCAATTTTGTTTATTTAATAATAAATATAGCAAGTCGCTATTTGTAAAGAGTGTAGTGGTGGATGCGCTTCCATCAAACTTGCCTAGGAGAGATTTATCTCATCAGTGTAGAGTTTTGACTCAAGATTTAGAATTGGCAGATAATGAATTTTGGAAAAGCAGTAATATTGATATATTATTAGGTGCTGACATGTATGGAAAATTGTTTACAGGAAATTGTAAAAAATTATCAGAAGATTTATATGCATTTGAGACCATATTTGGGTTTGTAATTTTAGGTCAAGATTTTGTACATGATAACAATGAGTTGTTAACATGTTTTGTATCATCTGATGTGTTAGATGAAAAATTAAAAGGGTTTTGGGAAATAGAAGAGGTAAACACAGTATCAAGTAGTAGGAAAATGTCACATTCGGATGAGGAATGTGTTCAGTTATACAATGATTTACATTATCGTAATGACGACGGTAGATTTGTAGTACCGCTCTTATTAAAAAAAGATATTCACGTACCATGTGTTGGTACTTTTGGTTTTGCTCTTAAAAGATTAACTAATATGGAAAGAAAATTTTGTAATAATTTGGAAATTAAACTTGAATATACAAAGTTCATGAAGGAATATGAGATGTTAGGACACATGAAAGAAGTTCCTTTACAAGGCGATCCAAATGTATATTATATTCCTCATCACTGTGTTCTGAAACCTGATAATTTATCTACTAAATTGAGAGTTGTTTTTGATGGCAGTTCTAATACGAACGCAACTGGTGCATTAAACAAATATTTACATGTAGGTCCAAAGTTGCAAAAGGATATAATCGAATTATTGTTAAAGTTTAGAATCTATAAAATCGGGTTTTCTGCTGACATAACTAAAATGTATAGACAAATATCTATCAGGCAGGAAGATAGAAGATATCAGCATGTATTGTGGCGAGAAGATCCGTCACAACCTGTCAAAGAATATGAGTTATGTACTGTGACATATGGTTTAGGAAGCTCACCCTATAATGCAATTCAAACAATAAATCAGTTAGCTTTGGATGAAAGTGATAAATACCCATTAGGTGCTAAAGCTCTTCGTGATAGTACATATGTAGATGATATTATATGCGGTGATCATAATATTGAAGATGCTATTATTTTACGAGATCAGTTGATTACTATTTTACGAAGTGGTTGTTTTGAATTGTCAAAATGGGCAACTAACTGTCCTGAATTTATTCAAGATTTTAATAAATCTGATAGCAGTGTGATCTGTTTTGCTGAAGACAGTAATCATATTAAATTATTAGGAATTAAATGGGATTTTGTGAATGATGTTTTTAGTTATCAGGTTAAGAAAATTGATATTAAATATACAAAGCGTATGATTCTATCGGTCGTTTCATCTATATATGACCCTGTAGGATGGATCACTCCGTTTACATTTTTACTGAAAAGTTTCATTCAAAATTTGTGGAAAATGAAATTGCGATGGGATGATATTATTCCAGAATCCATGAAAGTGCAGTGGAATAAAATAGTTGATCAAATGTCTTTATTAGAGGAATTTAAATTGAATAGGTTTTTTGGAACAAGCGTTGATAGTCAGTGTTATTTAGTTGGCTTTTCTGACGCCTCTAATGACGGATATAGCGCTGTTTGTTATTTGGTTACTGAGGATAGTAAACAAATATCTCTGGTGACTGCCAAGTCTAAGGTTGCTCCAATTAAGATGCAAACGATACCACGCTTGGAGCTCTGTGGTGCATTATTATTATCAAAATTAATTAAATATACTTTATCTGTATTTCAAGATGCAATTATTATAAAGGATGTATATACATATGTACACAGATTCTAGTATTGTTTTGTCGTGGCTTAAAACACCATCATATCTATTAAAATTATTTGTTGCAAATCGAATAGAACGTATTTGGGAAAACGTGCCTCATGGAAAATGGTTTCATGTGAGATCTCAATGTAATCCAGCAGATTGTGCATCTAGAGGATTATATCCAGAAGAATTAGTTGGTCATACGTTGTGGATAAACGGTCCAGAGTGGCTGTTAGAACCTGTTGACAGATGGCCACGGTGCGATGATTATATTGTACCTGCGCAATTGCCAGAATATAAAGGGTTAGTTAATCAATCTAATGCTTTAATTTTAGAGGATAAAGATAGATTAGGATTGTATAACATAACTAATAAATATACAAAGTTAACACGTGTAGTAGCTTGGATTTTAAGGTTTAAAAATAATTGTCTGTTGAATGTTAATAATCGCACTAAAGGAGATTTGTGTAATAGGGAAATGGAAATTAGTTTACAAGCAATTATAAAATATGATCAGAGTTTACATTTTATGAAGGATATTAATATGTTAAAATACAAAAATCAATGCGATAATCCTCAACTGCAGAAGTTGAATTGTTTTATAGATAAACAGGGACTTGTCAGAGTGGGCGGAAGAATTAGATATTCTGCACTACCCGATAAAATGAAATTTCCAATATTGTTGCATAAGCATAGTGAGTTTGGAAAATTATTGATAAATTATTTTCATATATCATATTTGCATGTGGGTCCCAGATCACTGCAACATTTAATACAACGGAAATATTGGATTGTTTCAGCGAGAAATAGAATTAAGTCTGTTTTGTCAAAGTGTCTTGTGTGTAAGCGATTTAGTATTTCACCAGTGCAGCCAATAATGGCTGACTTGCCAGCTATTCGGGTTACTCGTCATCGACCATTCATAAACGTATCAATTGACTTAGGCGGGCCGTTTATTTTGAAGGAAAATAAACGTCGCAATTCGAAAACGTATAAGGCATACTTTTGTGTTTTCGTATGTATGACTACAAAGGCCATACATATTGAAATTGTCAATGAATTATCTACTAGTGCATTTATTGCTTGCTTAGAGAGATTTGTATCTCGACGTGGTTTATGTACTACAGTATATAGCGATTGCGGAACAAATTTGGTTGGCACACGTAAATATTTGACTGGAGTTTTTAAATTTTATAATGACTGTATCCAGGATACAGATTTTCGAAATTTCTGTCTCGAAAAATGCATCGATTGGCATTTGAATCCTCCTAAAGGTCCACATTTTGGTGGCCTACATGAGATCAACGTAAGATCTATAAAGTATCACTTAAAGCGAGTTGTTGGCAACCAAGTGATGACTTATGAGGAGTTTAATACAGTATTGATTAAGATCGAGGCGGTAGTGAATTCTAGACCACTTGTTCCTATGTGTAATGATATTGACAGCGTAGATGCCTTAACGCCAGCTCACTTTATTATAAGTGAGGTATTGGTTGGTATTCCAGAGTATGACGTCACAGATATTAAATTGAATAGGTTAGATAGATGGCAGATGATCACAAGAATGTATCAGGATTTTTGGAAACGTTGGAGTGTGGAATACCTCACTTCACTTCAACAGCGTAAAAAGTGGTTCACTTCAGTGCCTAATATACAGGTGGGAGATTTAGTGTTAGTGAAAGAAGAAAGGTTACATCCTTTACAATGGAAATTGGGAAGAATTGTGGCTACCATGCCAGGAAAGGATAATATTGTACGGGTGGTAAAAGTTAAGACAAAAGAGGGAATATTTGTTCGACCTGTTGTGAAAATATGTCCCTTAGATGTTTAATAGAAATAGTTAAGAATAATGTTAGTCTTATAGTTTTAGTTGGTTATTATAACAATTAAGTTAAATGTGTTTTCGTTATGACAGAAAGGTCTGTCTATTGTTTTCATTGATATAGTCTGTGAACTATCTTTTTGAATTTTTTTTTAATGTGATTTTGTTGTGGATAGTATGTTATTGAATTTTTTTTGTGTGTTTGTAATTTCATGAATTGGACAATGTGGAGTTTTATTTTGTGATGGCTGCATTAGTGATATGAGTTTGTTAAAAGTTAATTTTGTTTGTGGCCACCGTGATATGTACAATTCGTCAAATTTTGTTTAAAATTTGAGTGGGCGGTTATGTAGAAGCATATTTCCTTTAAATCCCTTCCATGCCATTGTCCCCTCACCGATGTATGAGAATTGTCACTTGTCAAAATAATTTTGGGTGACAATAAGTGTCAAGTGAAATTAACCAGTACAAGTTTGAAGACCACTGCGTGTGGATGTGTGCACAGAACAAATAATCAGTGAACCAGGAGTATAGAAGCATCGGTGAGATCGTTTATAATACAGTCCACTACCTACCATCTAATACCCATCACCTGATGTTTTCTACATGTAGAGATTGCAGACTTTGATTTTTATCGTGATATTTTTGTGTGTATGCCGTAATCCGTACAACGTAGGTACACTAATATGATTATTTGTGTCCTCTGTGCAGACCAAAATAAAATGCCGATGAACTTTATATTGATACCATACGTGTGAAGTACATTAACTTAGAGCTGATTAGTTTTATATAGACAACGGTTAATTTTTTCTCTATGATTTCATTTGTTAAAACCGAAAAAAGGCCCTCTCGACATACAATTTTAAGATATTCTGTTTTTGTTTAAATTGCATAAACAATCTTCACAAAATTGCATTTCGGAGTTTGCCAAATAAGAAAAATATAGAACAGTTTGAAAACCTTGTTCATAATAATGGATTTTTTGTATGAAAAATATATTTTAGAAAGAATTTTTTATGTTTGGCAATGTTGATTAATTTCATTTCATTATTTCTTCGTGTGATTTCACATTTTTATGATTTTTTTGACTCTTCACTATTATGAATGTAATAGTATTTATCTACATAGGTACTATCACGCCATCTTCCTCGCGGGGTAGGTAGAGAGAAACAAAAATCGCATTCTTCTATCTTAACATAATATATATTATCTGTGACGATGCTACACGACACAAACAATTTAGCCAATGAATACGTCATTTGTCGGATGGTCTCGTATCTCATTCATATTAACGAAGATGGCCGAAGGACATCCTGAACGCGGTTTCCCATTCGCATATCAACCGGCAAGACGACTACAGTGTTAACTTTTTAGTAATAATCGTATAATTAATATCGACCATCTGTAAATTTATCAAGTATAATATTGTAACTTATTTAAACCGAAAATAGATGAATCATCTAAGTTATCTTTTATTTTGAAACCCTTCATCACTCAATTACTATTTCTATTTCTGACTGATTAACTGATTATCAAATTGCAATATCTTATTTAGTGATGTATGTTATTAGGAAGTAATTTGAACACGCACTTAAAATCGCAACCTTCTGATATATTATATTCTCAATTAAATAACAACCCCAATAGCATCTAATTCCTAAATATCCATCGCCTCATCAACATTCATGCATCGTCTCATACATGCTCACTTATTGTTGAAGCATTTTTTTGCATGAATTTGACAACATTTATCATTTAGAGAGTGCATATTATGAGTTTCATGACAATGTTTTTGTGTGTATAGTGTATCACGAAAACTTTTGTCCTCTGGGAAACAAATATTTATTTAGGAAACTAATAGAAATGTACCTACTTCATAAAAATCCATTTAGGGTTTGTCAACTTACAACTATGTAGTGGACAGTTTAGTGTTGGCCACAACCCACTCGTTTTTACGAGTTTTCGCTCTCTATAGGCGCTATATAGAGGGAATTGTTTTTCAAGTGGGTCCATAATGTACTGGCAGCACACCCCCCCCTGCCTTCACCACATAACTCCTACTGTTAGCGAAGCTTGACGAGATATTTATTGTGCGTTTTGTAACACTTCTCTATTTACTGTGACCATACATTCTTCTAAAACAAAATAAATTAGAATATAGACCAAGATACTGAAGTAAAATAATGCAGAATTGCATTTCATAAATTGAAAGACAAATTTTGCAACTACTTACTGAACCTAAAACTTCGGCAATATTCTATTTCGAATTCCTTATCGAGCATGTAACAGGTCAAAGTACAAAGACATTATAGATATCTTGCTCCAAAAATATTTAATATTATTAATAACGATACACTACCCTCCTCCACGCACAACAATTTCAAGCGTCAGGTAACACTTTGGCTTATGAATAAGGGCAGACAGGGATCGGAAACAGCACTAACACACATTTTAAGTTAAATTTCCACACATATATATTGAACATCTAAATTTTCTTACAAATCCAGTATAAATACATTTTCTTAATTATGTAATCTTAATAATATACCCTCATTATTTAACCTTTGTCTAAATGTTAAAGAGTACTACATACCTCAGAACAGGCGTTCAGCCTAGTGAGATAGTAAAATTTCAATATTTCATTATAGTATGTAATTATTATTTATTACTTCTCGGGCAACTAACAGGTACTATGTCAAATATTAATTTAACACGCACCCAATAACAAGTTGCCACATTCTGGAGACTTACGATATTAATCGTCTCACAGATCCAGACTGAAAACGCAATTAAAAACTGTGTCTCCACCGGGAATCGAACCCGGGACCTTTAGATCAGCAGTCAGATACCCAACCAACTGATCCATGAAGGCCGACAAGGCTGTACTGAAATATGTAAATAAATATAAATTTGACACTCCCAGTAAGTTGCCACATACTGAAGTCTTACAATATTTCCAGATCCAGACTGAAAACAGAATTAAAAATTATAAAATGATACCAAAGATGTGCAAAATGAGAACCCAAAACCATTTGAAATGCAAAATATAAATGATTCAAAACTTGTTCAAAACTTCCCCAAGTGAAAATGAATTTAAAATATAACAATAATTTAAGAAAAGTATTTCAAATACAAAATACCTGTTATAAAAATGCATTTAAAATACAAGATGTTTTCTCTGGTCAAACAATGAAGAGTTAAAATAATACAGCCTTTTATTTAATTTATAATTTCTATTTAAATATTTAACTATAACATTTTTTTTATTTACACAATTTTAATATTTATTTTAGTTTTTAAGCGGGACTAATGTTGCAAGATTAAATGAATATAAATTAGTATCGTTATTTTCATCTTAGATCGTCTAGGAAAAAAATATAAAATTGAGATAATAAGAATAATGTTGCATTTTGAAAAGCATTTCAAATGAAAATGGAAATGGGTGAAAAATAAAATAAAAATGCAAAATGTAAAACACCCATAAATTAATTTTGAAATTTTTTCTCCAGAACCCTAAAAAGATAGGTAGGTACTTTAGATATAAATAACATTTCATTTTTATACAGGTATCTTTATTTTATCGAGTTACTTTTTTGATATTTGAATTTGGTAAATGGTTTTCTTGTAAAAATAGTTAAATACCATTCTTTTTTGATATTTTATTGTAAATATGAATTAGATTTTTTCTTCTTTCGGAAGAGAATAATTAACTTATCTAATCACTTTTTTTTATTATTTTTCTTCTTATACTATTATTGCTATTTAAAAAAAAAACTATTCTTCACTTTTTTGTCACGAAAAATATTGTTTATCACGAATTTAGTGATACTTATACAATATGGCGGATTGAACCCCACCGCTTCTACATCAGTAGGTACGAGAAGTTCCTGTGCGGTCATAACTCATAACATTTTAATCAAATTACAAACACTCATTATAGTTTAAAAAAAAATATTCAGCTGTCCCACTTTAAAGTACAATATCGTGGTCACCATATTCATAATATCTGCTCGAAATAATTTAACATGAGTTAACATTATGGAAAGGTGCGTAGCGCCTTTGGTAAGTATATTGTTTCGCTAATATACTTTAACGTTTTACATACCCGTCATACACATTGCTGACGCACAGGAGTAACGTTTGGAATTGTATTATTGCTAGTCCGGGTAAGCAATGTGTTTGTTTAGTTTTTAAAATTGCTTTTGAAAACGTTTTATCTGTTTTTTTATTACGAGTAAAATAAAAACACCCTGTGTAATTGAAACGGTTGAAAATAAAAATCCAATTACAATTCTACAGTATGTTGCAGATTAAATACCGATTTATTAAGGAACTGAATTTATTTGAAATATAAATGCAAACATATTTGTATACAGAAATTGATTTTTTTGTCAATTGGTTATATTTGTTTAAAACTGTTAAATTCTGTAAATTTAAACTATATATTTTAAAATGAACTCGATGAAGGAAAGAATACCTCTAAAACCGGACGCTACATTAAAAATTATAGCCGGTTAAATAATTTCTTTAAAAACTGACCGACCTCCATGGCACAGTTGGTTAGCCGTTCGGTTTCAGTGCGGGCGTCCTAGGATCAATTCCCAGCAGAGGAGAAATTTATTTAAATTGATTTCTCACGCAAATATTGCCTCTCTGGGCTGGAAACACTGGTTAGTTGGAAGAAGTTGCCAAACGGCAATAAACTCGCCACTTGCGCAAGGTGCAAGTGTTCATTATTATTATTAAAGGTTCCGTTAGCCGTAGATTGTTAAGTTTATTTATTTATTTAATATTGCTTCTCGGGCAACTAACAGGTACTATGTCAAATATAAATTTAACACGCACCCAATAACAAGTTGCCACATTCTGGAGACTTACGATATTAATCGTCTCACAGATCCAGACTGAAAACACAATTAAAAACTGTGTCTCCACCGGGAATCGAACCCGGGACCTTTGGCTCAGCAGTCAGATATCTAACCAACTGAGCCACGAAGGCCGACAGTTGTCTGACTTCTACATGGGCGTCCCAAGTTTGATTCCCAGCATTAAATAAATTTATTTAAAATTATTTTTCACGCGATTCTTTCTTCATTGGACTAGAACTATTGTTTTTGATTGTAAGAAATTGCCATTTGGCAATTCGCCCCTCGCCACTCGCGCAGGTTGCAAGGAAGCGTTTATTTTTATATTTTTAAGCAAAACCTCGACACTAGTCTGTAATTAACCTGATGACCTGATGACGTAATTAACCTGATGATCAACGGAGAAGAACTTACACCATCAAATACCTTCAAATTTCTAGGCGTCCACTTGGACAACAAACTATCGCTGGACTTGCAAATCTCAAAAACTGTTAGCTCTTGTTTCTTTCATCTGAGGCAATTGAAAATTATCCGCCGGAGCTTACCCAAAAACGAAGCTAAAACGCTTATCAATGCATTTGTGGTGTCACGGCTGGATAACTGTAATGCTATTTATGCGGGTTTGCCAAAGTATCAGCTTGATAGATTACAAATAGTTTTCAACGCAGCTGCGAGGTTGATATATGGAGCCGACACTACATGTCACATAACACCTCTTCTTAACGAACTGCACTGGTTGAGATGTCCAGAACGAGTGGACTATAAGGTATGCCTGATGGTGTTTAAAGTTCTGAACGACTTGGCTCCACACTACATTCAGGAATTGTGCCAGAGGAATGTTCCATCGGGGAGGCAGCTTACGCTGAGATCGTCTGAATCACAGAGTACCAACTCTTTAAAACAATTGGACAGAGTCAATAAAGCGGCTTACTATGATCGTGGTTTTAGTGTGAACGGGCCTTTAAAATGGAATAAATTGCCTCTTGACATACGTGGAGCTCAGAGCATTGACACCTTCGGTAAACTTCTTAAGACTGCCTTGTTTCGTAGAGTTAACAAATAAGTAGTGTCCGACCGAAGGTCAGATTTTGGCCGAAGCCGAAGCCGATCGTTCGGCCTTAGCCGTAACCTTCGGCCGAAGCCGAAGCCGAAGGTTTGATTTTACTAAATAAATCGATTAAAATAATAAATAATCTGCTTTTGTGACTTAGTTGGTTAGATATCTAACTACTGAGCGTTCAGAACTACTTTTGTTTTGTTTCTGTCGACAGTCGGCACGCGACACTGGGCCGGCCGAATCTATACACCCGCTACACATGTCATGTTCGCGCAACTGTTTTTAGCGGCTGACAAAAAGCTTCGGCTTCGGCCGAAAATTCGGGTTATTTTTGGCCGAAGGTGGCCGAAGCCGAAGCCGAAGCTTCGGTCGGACACTACAAATAAGCTACAGCGCCCTTGTAGATCTTGTATCACTAAACGGCGCTTTATAAATTTTAATTATTATTATTATGAGGGAAATGATAGCTCCGAAATAGTTTACAAATAATTCTTCTTCTTCTTGTACCATGTCAAATCAAAATAATAGTGGGGTTAATTTTTTCTTTTATTACAACACTTTCATTTGAAAGCTCGACGGGATCCTTTCGAGGTTTTAAGGCGCCCGCGTCTTCATAAGGATGCGGATACCAACTGTACCTACCGCATTTAAAATTTGTCGCATGGGTAAACCTAATAACACAAAATAAATGTAAATTGTAAAAACAAAAGGTGTTGTGTTTTATTGAAAACGCCCCGACGAAGAAACAGCTGCTTCGATACCTGTCTTGAGTTATTTTTACATAAATTAAGTTGAACATATTATGGTTGCATATATGTACTTGTATAAGCATAATATGGATTTTTCCTGGCGAGAGTTAATGATATTCTTTGACATTCAAGTTCGTAAGTCCGGTAGGTGTCTTTGTCTCTTTAGAAATATATAGTTTGTCAAAAAATATATCTCATTTTTTTTAATAAAATTATCATAAGTCATTTAAAATAGATAAAAAAATGTTTCGCCCCCGGGTGGACTCGAACCACCAACCTTTCGGTTAACAGCCGAACGCGCTAACCAATTGCGCCACGGAGGCTGTGCTGTGAGCGCTATATTTTGCATACATACTTTAATCTAAATTATAACTACATTTCTAGTGCAATAATATAGGCAGATGATTATTACTCTTAAAATAATCACTATAGCAATATTCTCACGACTTGCTTGCACGATCTCTTCACAACGATTCCCAATCCATGGCTCGCATTAAAATGAGGAGATTATGCAAAAATACTGATATTTAATGATTTTTTTTAATAAATCAATAAAAATACAAATACAAAACTGTAAATATTATCAAATGTGGGATCATGTTGAAAATCAGCTGCTTGGAGGTTGTCCTCCCGCAAGCTCCAGAATTTTGTAGCCGTAGATATAAACAAAAATAAATTAATAAATAAATAAATTAATTAAAGGTACATAGTAAAAAAACAAATTTCTCTTTACCAGAGTGCAAGCACTCGTATGTAAAGGACGCATTCAACGACAAAAGAAACAAAATATTATATATGTATACAGAAGTATTGCTATTTTATAAGGGAATATTATAATTTATAATTTAAGTCACTCAATAGTTGATAAGTCTATTTTATATTTATTTTTCTATTAAAATTATTAAATTCAGTTACCGGTCTCAAATCTGTTTCGAGTTGATTGAACCACACCACCCACTTGTACGTTATTAATTATGGAAGTAATGAAACATATAGAAGTATGTACTTCTATAAGCTTCATATTTATAGCATTGGTTTAATGTAATATTCAGACTCGCCAATTCCAGGATCATGGTCAAAGCGTACCCCGATAGAAACGGGACAAAAGCGCTAAGGAGAAAGAAGAAGAAAAAGGTTTAATGCAAAAACATACTTCCATCACAATATAATTAATTAATTTAAATCCTTATGAGTCTCTTTCCACGGCCTATTATTACTATACCTATATATAAAATAATTATTAAATAAGAAAATATTGAGAGTTACTGTAATCTATGTATGTACATAAAGTATTGATAAGATGAATTGCTATCACATCATTTTGTTTACCTACATATATTATTAACAATAAATAATTATTTATAAAGAACTAGATGAAGATTAGTACATATCGCCTCCGTGGCGCAATTGGTTAGCGCGTTCGGCTGTTAACCGAAAGGTTGGTGGTTCGAGTCCACCCGGGGGCGAAATTTTTTTAATTGAATTTTAATTGTGCACAAATATTCTAGAAAAGAGTTTTTTAAAATTTCGTGGAGGACTGGTATTGAAAAAATACGGAAATGAACTTGAATTTACAGTGTATCGAGGTACCATTTTTTTCTTTTTTTTTCGTATGTCATTGTATAAGTACCTACCTAATATTTAATTTTTCTATGCCATAGGATAATCTTTCTTATTTCAGTACCCCTATTCAGTAACTATTGGAACTAAATTAAGAACGTTCTAAAATTATAGATTTTAGATTTACGGTCTTATTTCAGCGTTATAAAATATCAACTTGGACTAAATGGAATATGAACGTACCTGTATTGGCCGGAACGTTCTTAAAAAGTTACTGAATTAGACGTATTATGATGAAAATGATGTAAATTTCATAATTATTCAAAATGAAATTTACATCATTGTACTTGTCTAACAAGGACATATTCATTTTTTTTTGAAAAAAAAACAAACAAACAAACCATATCCTTTTTTTGCTATGAAGCATTTTTATTTTTTTTAATTGTTAGATATACATATTTATTGTTGTACATACACAATTTTGTCATATTTTGTAATCTGGATGGTTGGAGAAATTGCCTAATGGCAATAAGCCCGCCAGTGTACAATATATTTGTTTATGTTATGTACAGAAAGATGAATAAATAAAATAAAATAAATAAATTTATTCTATCTAAATATTGCAATGTGTTGCAACCACTGCAAGGCAGAAGAAAAAGATATTGATGTAACACACTCACTTACTTGATTATTCCTTTTTTGTCCCGATGACTTCTTCTTTTTTCCGATGGTCACAACTTGTTACAATTGTCACACGCGCGCAGCGAGAGAACAATTTTAATGGTAAATGAGTGTAGGTGGAGCGGTAAAATTACGGAAGAGATGCGGATTCGGCATGTCTTATCAGGACGCCGGCCGCGCCGCGCGGTTTAGAAGGATACTGGAGTGTGGGTGCTGGGCGGGCAGTGATTGCAACAGTTATAGGTCATTCTCATATCTGCATAAGTAATAATGCAACAATTCTTCTTACTTTATTTTGGCGTTAACAACCCCATCACACAATACCCATCTTTTACAATACAATATCTTTTATCGATATTTACAAAAGAAAACAAAATATTATGATATAAGTACCAACTAGTTCATTCTTAATATTATTTATATAAAACTAAATTCTCAAGTTGAGGTGTTAATATGAATGAATATCCCATTAACAGCTTTTTTACGCGTTTCGTATGGGCATGTACATCAAAAACGTCACATTTATTTATATATTTATTTTTTTTAGTTTTCACTGGGAGAAATTACAATTGACTAGGTAACAGGGAGAAATTTAAATGCTCCATTTTACTATACAATATCTCTTCATACGCGTATATACCCCATTGTAAAATATCTCGTCATGCGCGTATATACCTACCCCATTGTAAAATATCTCGTCATACATGTAAATATCCCATTATATAATATCTCGTCACACGTGTAAATATCGCATTATATAATATCTCGTCACACGTGTAAATTTCCCATTATACAATATCTCGTCACACGTGTAAATATTCCATTATATAATATCTCGTCACACGTGTAAATATCCCATTATATAATATCTCGTCACACGTGTAAATATCCCATTATATAATATCTCGTCACACGTGTAAATATCCCATTATATAATATCTCGTCACACGTGTAAATATCCCATTATATAATATCTCGTCACACGTGTAAATAACCCGTTATATAATTACTCGTCACGTGTGTTAATTCCCTACCTATAGCTTTGTATAACACTTATTGTACACTTTAAACCTCGCACTTGGACAAATCTTTGACATTCAAAATAAAGGATGTAGGTATAAAGATATGTAGGTATATAGAGAGAAAGTTGGGCGGACAAGATGAAATGCCTCACAATTATTTATAGCCGTGTATCTATAGGCCTCGGCTGATCTCTCCCGATGTCTGGAATGTTTAATTAGATACATTCTTTGTTCCGTCCTCGATTCCTTGGAGGACTCCGGGATTATTTCTTAAGCCTCTTATCTCCTTCGGTTGTATAACAATAAGCTGAATCGAATATCGAACAGGCTTAATCCCGAGTTACCATGACAAAAATATATTTTAAACCTTGGATATTTTTTGGAGAAAAAAGAAATTTTTTAACACGAGCCCAACAAGAAAGATTTAAAAAAATCGAATTAATAAAACAACATCCCTCTAAGCAATGTGTATTAACACCCGTATTCAGAGATATAGGAGGCCTCAGGCCTTAATTTTTCTCTTTATTCGAAATAATAATTCTTGTTTGAATTATAGATAAGTAGGTATATCACGTCGGGGTTACCACTATAGATAAGTAGGTATATCACGTCGGGGTTACCACTATAGATAAGTAGGTATATCACGTCGGGGTTACCACTATAGATAAGTAGGTATATCACGTCGGGGTTACCACTATAGATAAGTAGGTATATCACGTCGGGGTTACCACTATAGATAAGTAGGTATATCACGTCGGGGTTACCACTATAGATAAGTAGGTATATCACGTCGGAGTCACCACTATAGGTATTTGAGTCATATTGAGACTACCTATTTAGTGGAGCGAAATAATAATGCGTGTTCTGATTACATGTTGTTTATTTGACAGAGGTGCGAGGAAAACTGTCTGTGTTTGGTGGGAACATATGAATATAAAGGCAAGTCAGAGGGGCTGCCTCTTCAATCTCCACAATGTTCTTTAATATGTTACTTTTAATCACGAGAAAAATTGAAGCCAAATGTCTCCTCAATCCTCCAGGGGCGAGTCTAGAGCTTTAGGACTAGGCAAACCCTGAAAGAAAATTAGTAAATGTAGAAAATGTAATGTTTTTTTAGCAACGTTGTTCATTCCAGTGGCCATTAAAAATATTTTTAACATTTTTTTTTTAAATTAACATTTGTTACCCTGTAAAGCACCGTATCTACATCTTCTTCTTCTTCTCAGCCCAATCCCGTCCATTCCTGGACCAAGGCCTCCTCCATCTCCTTCCACGCCACTCTATCCTGTGCTCTGAGCAACCAATTGGCACCAGCATGACGGCTGATGTGATCTCTCCATCTCATTGGCGGTCTTCCAACACCTCTAACTGTCGTTCATGGTCTCCAAGCCAACACTATCCTTGGTCATGGGTCTTCGGGGTATCTAGCCACGTGGTCCGCCCATCTCCACTTCAGGGTAAGAATGCGGTGGACGACATCAACTAATTTTGTTCTTTCCCTGATGGTGTCGTTTCGCACCCTGTCTCTCAGAATTAATCCTAACATGGCTCTTTTCATGGCTCTTTGGGTGACTTAGTTTTTCCGCACTTTTCGGAGTCATTTTCATTGTCTCCAAGCCATAAGTAGCTACTGGCAGAACACAGGTCTCATATACCTACCGTTGCAGGTTGATGGGAATTTGGGGATTTTTGGGGAAGATGTGGTCCAATTTCCTAAAAGCTGCCCAACTTAGTCCAATTCGTTTCTTTATTTCGGCCGTTTGGTCGTATCTACATACGGTTGTATCTACCAAACGGCCGTATCTGCATACCGATAAATTTTTAATCTCGTAGTGTGGTTGCAATAAAACAAATAAATAAATATTATTTCTTGAATTTCTTCACTTTCTCGTCTAATATTCATAGGTAAGCCAAGATTTTCAGCTACTGCAATCCACATATTTGTCTCTCAATACGGGTGTTTGTGTAGAACTATACGGAAAATTAAATAATGAAATGTAACTATGTAGTTTCTTAGAAAAAGATGTTTTGTGATTTTTAAAATAAAGAAGCTTAAAATTATGGAATACTGTTTTTTTATACATTCTATTATGCCATGTCCCTCACGGGGTAGGCAGAGAGAACCGAACGCTATATTGAAACGACCGCTTCTTTGGTTTTAACTATTTTGCTGTGTCCAAAAAAAAATCTAGTCTATTCTTGAAAACATTAACATTTTCAGCATCCAAAACATGTTGGGACAGTTGATTCCAAGTATTCACCACTCTATTTGAAAGAAAATGGTTTCGAGGATTTGTCGAGAACATACTTTTCATAAGTTTTAAGATATGGCCACGTAAATTAGTATAATGACTATATTGAAAGAGATTTTTCATGTTTACACAGTCATAATGGCCTGATAATATTTTGAATGTTTCAATTTCAATAAGATCTCCACGTTCTCTTCAGTTTTCCAATTTTGACAGTTTTAAGAAGTCAAGTCTTTCCTCGAAGTTAAGTTGCGTAGTGTCCTGGGAATCTTTATAAAACGTCTTTGGACCCTCTTAAGTAAGTCAATGTCCTTGGAAAAATAGGGACTCCATATCTGACTCCATATTAAAGATTATGTGAACAATGGTATGTAATATATTCTGAGAATTTACCAACAAATAAAAATAAAATAAAATAAATAAAAATTATTTGATATATTATTTCAAATAAAGAGAAAAAATGAATTGCATTAAGAAAAAAGATTTTTTAATTTATGGAATACTATTTTTTTATACATTCCATCACGCCATGTCCCTCACAAAATTACAATTGTATTAAATTTATATACAACTATAATCTGAAAAATAAACTTTCACATCCATAAATGAATTAAATCCGGTGGGGTTGGTTAACTTTTCAGAAACAAATGTTGTCAGGTGGATATAATTAATACTTGCTTTAATAATTTAAGAAGTTTGATGAAGTAGGTAGCTCACCATCATCTAGTGGAGAGGAGAGGGACGGGAAGAGAAAATGAAAACCCCTGATTTAAATAATAATTTAAATTTTCAGTAGGGTCGTTAGCGATATTTATGCCGGCCAGAAATATCTGGATTCCTAATGGGATTTGAAATTATTATTGTGTGGTATACGAGATAAAGCTGCTAACTCTGTTTTTTTTTTATACTAGTTGCATGTAACACATGAGATCCAACTGTCGATAGCGATAGTATGTATAGTTGAAGAATAAGAATCAAACTATAAACCCATAAATCCAAATTATTGAAAATTTTAACACATGTTGGTATGTATGTCAAGATAGGACAGTATGGAGGTCAGTCCTGTTTTCCTACCCGGAATATGAAAACAGCATGATGGTTCTGTATGTATGTTTGGAGATTAAGTACCTATCAAACTATTAAGTCTTCTTACATATTGTGTATAGGCGACTGCCATACAAATTGTATGAAGCAATGTCGTCACTTAAATCAATTTTTATAAAAATAATTAAAAAAAAATTAAGATATACCACTATAATGTTTAATTTTTTTATAGAAAATTAAATTATCTAGTTGGGGTGTTTCGGCTTTTTTCGATATTTTTTAAAAAATTGGAAATATAGGCAGTTAAACTCATAAATTTATCATAAAAAAAATATTTTTATTAATAAAAAATGTTTGAGAAACACTGGAATTTTTTTGAAAAACTAATTTGAGATTTTGTATTTGTCTATATTTGTACCAATTTTCAGCGTTCTAGCTTTTATGGTTTCTGAGATATATGGAAAAATAAAGTAAAAATTCAAAAGTTGATAACCCCTGACTGAAACAAAAATTCAAAATTCTGAGTTTTGTAGACCTATAACTGTTAATATATTCTGAAATTTTGGGCTCTGTAAATTGAGCGGATCAAAAGTTATAAGGGGACACACACACACACACACACACACACACACACACAGACACACACACACACACACACACACACACACACACACACACAGACACACACACACACACGCACGCACGCACGCACACACACACACACACACACACACACACACACACACACACTCTCACACACACACACACACACACCCTCACACACAGACACACCCTCACACACACACAGACACACGAAATGTTCTACTCCGAATTCTGAGTAAATCCGTGTATGGAACATAATATATGCTGCGAAGCCTCTAAGTTGGTGTTTTTTTACTTCAAAGTTGGAAAAGCCGTGAAAAAAGTAGACCTCTGCATACAATTCTCGCGTATCCTGGCTTGAAACATTGTCGATATGTTAAGAGAACAAAGTTCTCCTGAACAAATCGACAGTTGGATTAACCGCCAATTTCACAAAGGTTCCGCAAAAATCAATCTTTTGATGCACCTTACCAGAAGCTTCATCTCACCAAACAATTTTATTTTGTACCTATACTAAATCAATTGAAATCCGATCCTAATTTCTAATTTTCACTAAGAACCTACATTAAGATCTGAAAGCAGAATCCAACCTAAACACTAAATTCTTAATACTAACAATTTTCAATGCACAGTCGCTCACTTAAGTTAGGAGGTCACGTGGCTTCCTAACCGGAGGATGCTACGAAGTTTTTGTATGAGAATTGCATTGCAGAGACATATCTAAATACTTAGCGCATGCGCGTCGGCGTAAAATAACATTTGCGATCTGTCAAAAGTAAGGTTGATCGCGAGGATTGTTTAATACTAAAATACGAGATGTTTTCGATGGACGATGATTTTAGCGACTTCGTCAAATATGTATTTGGTAATTTTGTTAAATCAAAACTCACACAGAGTATTCAGCGATCTATACGAGATGCCGAAAATTCGCTGGAATTTCAGAACAATCGTGACATCGAGCTGTCAGTGTTAACTTGGTTATATGTTTGTGTTGTTATGACAAAAAAACATTTTAAACGTCAGTATAAACTCATAGAAAACTATCTATCTCTTTTCTTCGTACACAAAAATGTATAATCGTAAGCCATCGAACTTAAGTTTGGTGTAGTATTTAGTGATGTTTCTGCAACGCAATTGCTAACTTAATAATCCTAAATACTCCAGTGAGGTTAGGAGATAGTATTTAGTTACCTAAGCCAAAGTCACATTCGTAAGCAAATAAAAACAGATACCTACATTTTAAACCAGATTGTTCGTATATATTATACATAATATACACTCACCACAATTTGAAAAATTCAGCCGACATAACAGAAAAAAATGAAATAAAAATACTATTATTTTCACAACAATAATAATATGCAACAATGTGGAATTCAAATCGGTAATTTAAAATTCAGATTAGAATTTTCCGTTAGATTACCTTTTAAATTATCTCGAATAACATTATTAGTTTCTTTTTTATATTTTTTAATTTCCCGCATCTTTTATTCTGCTAGGGTGGCATGGGCTATTAAAGCCAGATGAAAAATGTACAGAAAATCGTTATTTTATAATAAGAAAGTATGCCATATATACCCGGAACAATATTTTGTAAGTCAGTACCTGATCATTTATTTTATGCTGTCTTTGGTTGGATTTTTAATAACGTTTATAATAAAATGCATCGATAAATTATAAAATGCACAGCTTATAAATTTTGATCATACAAACTTGAAAAATAACTCCTGGCAGTAGCCACAAGACTGCTTCCTGATTTTACACATTTTTGCCTATATCAATTTTGTTTGTTTTTTTCTATATTATGATATCAATTAATTAAATAATAATACTAATATATTTGTATATATGAGTTATAGTTTAAAATATGTAATATTATAATGTAAAATAATGTTAGCTTCAAGAAATTACAATAATTGCTAACCTAGCGTTCGACCATCGCAATGAACAACAAAATATGAATGAACGAAAATATTTACTGTAATCCTTCGCGGGCACTGCCCCGTTTTGCTCTAAATCGGCATAATACATACTGAATATTATATTCAGCGCGTACGGCGGCGGGCGGTTGCATGAATTGTATGGGTTCTCCGGGCAGCGTATTTACCTTTCCGTGTTGATTACGAGGCAAGTACTGCCTCGAATAAGCACTAGGTTGCGCTAATGCACTTAAAAACTCGTGTTGAATTCAAGGCACGTGTCCTGCAAATGCACACCGTTTAGCAACGCAAACTGTTCCTGCTAATATCTAATTATAGCCATGAAGTTCACGCGCTATTTCATTTTCATTTCGTTTGTCACTGGCCAATGGTCTACAAAAATCAGCCAAAAAATTTTTCATACAAAAAGTTCCTTAAAAAGGCGTTCAAAAAACCAGTAGATTGCCGCTTGTATCAAAATACATTCTGCAGAAAACAAAGTGTTCTGAGCTACTACACAATTTAAAATAGTTTTGCAGAAAACAGTCAGTACACACTAATTGAGATATACCCACTTTTTCTCCAAAGTGAATTTTTAAATCCATTTAATAATATCCCAGGGTTTACTCTGATTCATGAATTGGATATGAGAAAAGTAATTGACTAAAATAAACAACACTTTGATAGAATATTTTCAAGATACTAGCGATTTTATGGTCAATTTGAATTTAACAAGGCATATCCTATTTATTAATCAATCAAATACGTTAGGTAATGTATTGCGACACGAGGATCTTCTACTCTATATGTTTTAGGGAAAGGTTGAGGAACTGACTGGCAGCTGGCATCTTTTCATGGATGCATCGCTTTGCTGCCAACCAATTCCCAAGGAAATAATAGTCCACTCGCTGTGGACACTTTAACCAGTACCTACAGCTCGTTAAGGAGAGTTGTTATGTGGCATCGCTTATCGTCCCCAAAGATAAGAGTGTACAATATATAAAATTCCCTCTGTGTCGTGAGAGAGAAAAAAATGGGTGAATCTCCATCAAACGACAGCGAAATCTGCGTAGTTTATCGAAGAGTGTTTGGAAAGTTTAGTTGAAAGCCAATCATCCCTCACCCCCTGGGGGTGTGTCGTGTGAAGGGTAAAATAAATAATAGTCTTTGATCCCTTAGGTAATGTGTCTAGTGGAAAAATTCCTCACCTGTGCCGAGGGTCACCCCACCAAAGCATCCACCCCACACTCGACGTTGAATTTCGCAAAGTTAACCGGGTTTGATAAAAACCAACTCTCGCGTGGTTATCCCTCTTTTGCGCAGGGACGAAACGAGAATAATATATATAAAATTAAAATAAAACAAAAAGGAAAAAAATATTATGCGTCACCACAAACGAACTATGTATACCTTAAATAGTACAACAAATACCTTAAATATACCATATATTAAAACAACTTTTGGACAACTTAGCGTACGATATTTTTCAACAAAACCTTTCAATAGTTTACCAACAAATATTAAAAACATCAGAAATGCAAAATAATTTAAAAAACTATCAATAAGATGGGTTTATGAAATAGAAGAAAAAATCCTGAAGGAAATAATTCTACTATCTCACCTTAGCACAGGTTATGCCTAGT
The DNA here is from genome assembly GCA_963576475.1 of Molanna angustata. Taxonomy (NCBI): domain Eukaryota; kingdom Metazoa; phylum Arthropoda; class Insecta; order Trichoptera; family Molannidae; genus Molanna; species Molanna angustata. Next base: position 19,885,759 of record OY754984.1, on the reverse strand, counting down.
AAGTGAGGAGGCTAGTAACAAAAGATACAAACAAAAAGAGATGTAAGCACAAGTGAAATAATAAAATGATATTTATTAGAAATGAAATATCTTATATTTACTTTGTATGTCTACTAATATGTATGTTTATGCTTATATTACCTTCAATTATTTTGTATCTTATATCTACTACATGTATTTGGATAGAAATAAATAAAAAAATAAGTACAATTTTAATAATATTCAATTTATTTATATAAAACATTATTGTACATAACTTATTTGCCAGTACAAATGGCGAATTTCTTCCAGAGAACCATCTGTTACAATTATGGATGAAAAGTAAATTTGTAAGAACCTAAATAAAAAACCTACATTAAACTATAAACATATAAATTTATGTTATTTTTTTTTTTTTTATGATAAAATTAAAAAAATAACATATATTTGCGACGTGGCTATTCCAAATTCTAGTAATATTATAAAAACTTTTGATGAAAAAATTAGAAAATACACCGCTTTAGGTAACGAGATTAAAAGACTTTGGCATTCTCGTAAAATAATAATATTACCGTTCATTATTTCAGCCACTGGCATTATTCCAAAATCGTTAATCCGTAATTTAGAAATTATAGATTTATCGAAAAATTTAATAATAAAAATGCAAAAAACGGTAATTATGAATACATGTAGAATCGTTAAAGATTTTTTAAACGTTAATATTCGGGAATCAGTAGGGTTGTTAGGTAGTATAGAGACCTCCTCAGAGCCTAATCCTTTGATATGTTAAGTATCTGGATGGGTGAACCGTTCCCAATTGAAAGCTTGATGATGCGTTTGTTGCATTTTATTTTGCTCTTTTAAATAATTTACAATTTACGCATTGATCTGCTAATTCTTTTGAGGAAGTGTATAATGGTAATAATAATAATTGAGTGTTATTATTTGTAGTGCTTAATTGTTATTAATATCATTAGTAAATCGGCCAGCGCCGTATAAAAAAAAAAAAAATATATATCTACTAAAAAAAATAAAAATTTAAAAAAATAAAAATGTACACAATAATGAAATCAAGAAATTAGCAATGAATTTGGTATCCTCGTAATCTAATTTTGTTTTATTTGTATTTATCGCATTTATTTGTATTTATCGTATTTGTCATGTTCAACATGCTATTATTTTTTGGAGTGAATTTGAATTATTTGATAGTATTTTTGTGCTTTAGTTTTAGTTTCTTTAGAAAAAATGTATTATTTCTTGTCCAATTACTGTCGATTTGTTCAAGACAATTTTATTCTCTTAACATATCGACAAATTATCAAGCCAAGATACGCGAGATTTGTATGCAGGGTCTATATTTTTCACGGTTTTTCCAACTTTGAAGTCAAAAAATACCAACTTAGAGACCTCGCAGCATATATGTTCTATATTCGGATTTACTCAATTCAAATCAGAACATTTAGTGTTACTGTGTGTCTGTCCGAATATATAGATAGTTATAGGCCTACAAAACTTTTATACTCAGAATGTCGAATTTATGTTTCAGTCAGGGATTATCAACTTTTGAATTTTTACTTTATTTTTCCATATATCTCAGAAACCATAAAAACTAAAACCGAGACACACCAATTAGATAATTTAATTTTCTATAAAAAATATCAACATTGCAGTATTACATCTAAAATTATTAAGGCAATTTTTAAAAAAATGAATGTAGTGACGACATCGCTTCGTACAATTTGTATGGCAGTGGCCTATACACAATATCTAAGAAGACTTAATAGTTTGATACTAATCTCCAAACATACATACATACCATCATGCTGTTTTCATATTCTGGGTAGGAAAAACAGACTGACCTCCATACTATCCTATCCTGACATATAGGTATACCTACATGTTATATATAAAAGACAAGATATCTTAAAATATTTATTAATTTGTGTTTAAGTGTTTATAGTTTGGTACGTATTCTTCAATTATGCATACTATCGCTATCGACAGTTGGATTTCATGTGTTATATGCAACTATTATTATATAAATGTGTCGAGATTTTTCAATATCACAAATTATTAAAAGCAGAATTCCTAAATACGGGCCGGACACTTTTAAAGGAAATTCGAGTGTCGGTACTCAAACGGATGATTGCTCAAGGGTTGTGTCTGTACCACAATAATGTAAGCACTCTCGTAGCTGATGATGGGGACCTAACAGAAGGACACACAGCCTTAAACGATTCAAAGCCATTTCAACTAGAAGAATCTGGACTTTATTAGGAGATGGTGAAAAAAAAACTGTAAGTATTTGGGTCAGATGTTTGGGAATGAAAAATAAACTTTCCGTCACATATTTCCTCAATTTGGAGTATACAAGATTTAAGAATGAAGAGATTTTTTTTGATAATAATAAATGATTTATAGGATCATTCCAAGGGCGCTCATATTCTGTCTAATGTTGCTCTACGAAATAACGCTGTTTTCAGTCATTTAGAGAAATTGCTCTTACTTTGTCCACTGCGGACATCTGGAGGCAATCTATTCCACTTTATAGGACCACTCATACTAAAGCATCGATCATAGTATGCTGCTGTGTTGGTTCTGGCCAACTCCTTTTGGGAGTTGTTACTCTATTATCCCGAAGAGCTGAGTGTGAGATGCTTCCCAGATGCCTCTTCTCTCTGACACAGCCCTCAATGTATTGTGGTGCCAGGTTATTCAGTAAGCAATAAACACCGTCACATAAATTTTGTAGTAAACTCGCTCTGGACACTACAACCAGTGTAGTTCGTTAAGTAGTGGAGTCATGTGACATCGTTTTTCTGCACCGTTAGCGATCCTTGCTGCTGCATTAAATACCATCGGGCTGATATATAGGCTATCCAGCATAAATGCCATTGCATTAATCAAGCTATGGCGAGAAATGACGAATTCGTTTATTAATATTTTTGTTAATAAATAAAATGTAATAAGTTGTATTTCAGTAAAAACGAGGAAGGATTATGTTTTACAAGGATCTGAAAATCAGGCACTTGCAGGAAGGAGAGGACTTGTTTATTAGATCGTATCTACATAATAATAATAATAGTAACATTTATTTAGACACAGGGCCGGATAAACGTGTTTTTGCGCCCGTAGCAATATATTTGAATCCGCCCCCCCCAGCACACCCCCCCATTTTTTTTTTGAATTTTAAATGTAGAACAATTTAAAATTATGTAAAATTACATCGGGTCTAAAATAACGGATCAGTTTGTTAATATTACCTACCTATATAGTTGTTTATAAAAAAATAGCCACAAAAAATTGGAGATTCATAATAATATTACATATTTACACAATCATGTCGAGCCTCTATCCGGGTACGCAAAGAGAACCGAGCGTCATACCTGTGGATTTTTGATTTATATAACATTTTAGAATTTTAAGCGCCCTTTCTAAGACTACCGCCCTGACTTCTTGTTCGTGATTGTTCTATGATTTATCCGGCCCTGTTTAGACATAAAGAATACAAAATTAATACATCTAGTGTAAACAAAAAGTATACAACTTTTTGTTTTGATACAATATTAAATTATGGTACAGAGTATGATACTAAATTATTAAAACATGTAAAAGTATGTATATTTTTAACTATATTTTTTTTAACAATCTTTCATGTTATAAAAAACCGACTTCAATTAACAGATGAGTATTGAGAATGTATGAAAATTGTGAATTTGAGTGAGGCGGTGAATTTATGCGAGTAGATTTATGTCTGAATGTAGAAAAATCAATTACTTAAGACACAATTATAATGGGTAAATAAGTTTCTTTACAATTCGAAAGGATTTGCGCATTGCTTAAGGGCACAGTTTAAAAGGGCCATATAGGGTCAAGCATGGCATTTTGAATTACAACTTCTCAAATATGTTTAAAAAAGCAGCTATATGATGAATATCCTTAATGAACCATTTTTTATTTCAAATAAAACCGTTGTTATACGTCGTAGAGAAATATTTTTTATGTGCCTTAATAATGCATAAAAAATAAGTGAATGTTGGAGATGATTTATTCATTATAAGCCAGGTTTGTACTAAAAATTCAATAAACGATTTGAGTTTTTGGTCATTTAAATCAGGTATAAACTCATTTCATGAACACGCGATAGTTATCCTTAATAACACGTACATTCATAGTGTATTTGGTGGTTTTAATACATCATGTTTACATCATGAATCCAGAGCTGATACGGTCCGTATCAAACAACTTATGCGCACTAGTGAAATGAAAATACTGCGATGCATAGCGGGCAAAAGTCTTCGTGATAGAGTCAGGAATACAGAGATCCGAAGAATTTGCGAAGCTGAGGACATCGTAAGATGGGGGCGCCAAAGAAGAAGGTACTGGAATAAACACGTCAGCCGCATGTCCGAAGAAAGAATCCCAAAGATAGCCCGAGACAACGTACCGGAGGGGTCTAGACCACGAGGACGTCCACCAAAAAGATGGCGAGATAGTTGGCAGTCCACATCACAGGAGGCTGAAAATGCAACATTAAACAGGCCCTAGGCCTAATGAAAGAAGAAGAAGAAGAAGATGTTTACAGTCCCTTAGTCGAATCTGATTTAACTGAATGTAATGGAATGTATGTATGAAGATGTTAATGTCCTTGATACAAGGACCTAATCATTCTTAAAAAAATAAAAAGAACAATGATTACGTAAAGTATTTTATTTTAGCATTTGTTACATAAGGTTTGTTCCAGCAGATACCTACGGAGACCCTCAGATAATTAAACATACAACTAGATTCGTTCATTTGTAAACTGATCTACTTAAATAATATACCAAATGGCACTATCAAGGATTCCTTGTTTAATTACAATGAAATTATTTCTCTGAGAAATTCACGCTCAATGTTCTGTGTTAATTTAAACCAAATATATATTAAATTTAAATTATTGCCGAATAAAAACCGTATAAATCACAGTTATATAAAACAAAATTTGAATGTTTATATTTTGTTATCGCCATTTTGGAAGGTTGGTACCTATTCATAAACTTTAATTTTATTTGGCGAAACACGAAACCCCCGAATTCTTTGATAAATGATGACTGAAATATTAGAATTCCCTCAGACAGCAATGAAACATTAATCAGTAATTGTATAAAGGTAGTACAAGGGAAAGTATTTTTAAATTTAAAAATGATATAATTGGAATTGAACTGAATATACTTGAAATATGATGAATTAAAAAAAACTGTCTATATAAATTATTGATATTGAAATTTGATTCAAAACATAGCCTCTAACTTAATATTTAATGGTGTGACAAACTATTTCTCGGGATATTTAAGCAGTTTTGTTGCTTATCATATATTTTTGAACTATTTTTTTCATTAACTGTTCGTGAAAACATATTCGTAAAAATATTTTCAATTGACAGATGGAAACGTTATTATAAGATTAAAATGTCATTATGTTAAGGTATGAAATAATAAGTATGAAATATTGCTAGGTAGGTATGTACTCTTCAACATAGCCTTGGAGAAAGTTGTGCGTGATTCCGGTGTCAATACTACTGGAACCATATTTCACAAATCCGTACAACTTTTAGCATATGCGGATGACATTGATATCATATCCAGAAATAAGCCTGCTCTTGCAGAGGCCTTTACAGCCCTCAATACCGCTGCTAGGAGTATGGGTCTGACAATCAACGAACAAAAAACTAAATACCTGTTGTCACGTCCTACTGTCCGTCATAATTCTCCTCCACCACCACTTGCAGTAGACAGCTACACCTTCGAATCAGTAGAGCAGTTCACGTACCTCGGTTCACTAATTACCAGTAAGAATAATATCAGTGAAGAAGTGAACAGAAGAATTGTTGCTGCTTACAGATGCTACTTTGGCCTACAGAGACACATGAAGTCCAGGTTGTTGTCGAGAAAGACAAAGCTTACACTATATAAAACTATTGTCAGACCAGTGTTGACATATGCCTCCGAGACCTGGACTCTAACTAAAAAAGACGAGGACCAACTTAGCATTTTTGAAAGAAAGATCCTGCGGCGAATTTACGGAGCTGTCTGTGAGGGTGGTGTGTGGAGAATCAGATACAATCATGAGCTATACCAGCTTTATGATGATAAAGACGTTGGAGTATTTATAAGGATTGGGAGACTCAGGTGGCTTGGACATGTGGAGAGGATGAGTGAGCAGCTGCCTGCCCGCCAGAAGAGTCCTTCACCATAGACCAGAGGGTGTGAGGCGTAGGGGGAGACCCAAGTTAAGATGGATGGAATGCGTCCAGGGGGACCTGGACTCTTTGGGCGTGGTCAATTGGAGACAAGGAGACGCTGACAGATTGGAATGGCGAAGACTTCTTTTGGAAGCCAGGTCCCACCTTGGGATGTGGATCTGATGATGATGATGATGATGATGAAGAGGTATGTACTTTAATGGTATACACAGGTAATTTTTTTTTATTTATTTTTGTAAAAGGTGAATACACGTTCTACATAACATAAAAAAACAATAAAATATTTAATGGTGAAATATCTAAAACGAGTAGGTACCTATCTCGACTCACCTTTTGAGTGTCTTATTGTGAAAATTGTCATATTATCTTGTTGCAACAATAAGGGGGAAAAAATGGAGTAACGAGGAAATAGCGAGGAGGAGATTGTGTGTATGTGTGTGTGTGTGTGTGTGTGTGTGGTGTGTGTACAAGATTGAGTTTATGTGTAAGTGCATGAAGAGTAGCACAAATGAAAAAAAAGAACATTAAAAAAGAATGAAAAATAAAGTTACAAAAGAGGTTTTTAAAGATGTAAGAAAACTACCTCTACATTATCATAAGGATTTTGCAATAATTACTATATATTTTGTTCTTGGAACTGATACACAGTTATTTGAAAAAAACAGTGTTTAATTTTATAATGGAATTCTACGTTGTCAACGCTGTTAGCGCGAAAAAAAATGTGCAAATATTTATTTATTCACATTTTAATGCTCACAGATAGCAAAGACCACTAGATAAATAATATATTACATGAGTATAAACAATTTATTTAATGTATTACACTATCCCTATATAGGGTCAATTATAGTGTCAAAAAAATTATACTTTGTCGAAAATCATAATGGTTATTGAAATATATTTATGTGTAGTACGGATGCGTAGTAATCTATAAGGTATGCATTGATTTTTAATAAGTTTGCTGTTGTTACTGATCCAAAATTACTTTTTTTCGAAAGTCAAATCATTGGCCGTTGTTTTCAAAAGATAAAGTCACGTATTCACAGGAATTACTGGAATTATGTTTGAATATACGACAATATTCGTATAATCTCTACCTGGTCAAAAACGTGAAAATAAATAGAGCCCCGTATTCGAACGATCCTTCCTGAATATTAATAAGGGTTGGTTTGGGATAGAACTGACAATTTTCAAAACAACACTGTCCAATATACATCAATGTAATAAAAGAAAAATGTGTCATTGTTTGATTATTGATTTACAAGCGGAAACCGGTAAGAGCTGATATAAAAAAGATTAATTAATAAATGAGCAAGGATATAGAGAGAAGGAAATATTGCACCTACCTGGTGGCGAGCTTCTTCCTTCGTATCGGCAAGTCTTCAGGAAAGGCACACACTCTAACCTCTATATTACAACACTATGATGTTGGTATAAAACACGACTTTCAAACCCTGTTTGAGTATTATAATATACGCACGGCGCGTAGTTTAAGTAATTGCTGATCTATATTATAAGGTGAAATATGTATATTTTGTCTTGTATCAAAACTATTGAACTTTACTGTGAGCGTGAGACGTACACAGTGACGAGTTGAAGACGATTACTGACGACAACTGATTACTGTAGATAGCAATACTTTTTGGGAGAGGAAAGGGTTGGAAATGTTGCCTCATTCACCGAACAAGCGCCATAAGCTTACTCCATTTTTTATGAAATATTTTTCGAATATGTGAAATCTTGACAGTTACCAGAACCAACACTCGGTTGGTCAACGCTAGAATTCTGCCTTCTATTCCTAAAATTCGGTGAATTCCAGGGAAGGAGGCTTTATTGTGTCACTGTATTGTGGCTTATTTTCTATTTAAAATAAATATTTTTAACAGTCCAATGTGCGAGTATGGTCAGGAGGAAGAGACGTAGGACAACTTTTTCTTTAGTCACCACAGACGATTAGCTAATAATAATGTTCTATACTCAGACTTAATAAACACAATTAATAGCTCCAATTAATATTTCTCATATTTTATCAATCTAAAATTAAAAAGTCATTCACATCTTATTAAAATACACAAAACTGAACAACTTACAGTTATAATTAACAATTTTTTGATTGAATTTCATTTTTAATCCTGTTTCTGCATTGAATCAAAGCACAGAGCTCTCTCTTATGCTGAAATGCCAAGAAAGAAAAAAAAATGTGTGAGTACCTATACATATTTGTCTCGATTATTTATAAGTTACTAATCTGTTCAGTAGGATGCTTCTTTTACAAACACGAGTTTATAACTCTATTGAGAGAGTAGCAACGTAAATTACATAGTTATTTTTGAAATATTATACATAATACATTGAATATTTTTTTGATTGTATAGGTACATGTATACGCAAACATTGGAATTTTTTCCCTGTCGCGGGAGTTAAATGATGTTTTTATTGACAAACTTTTTAACATCTCAATAGAGACGAAGTTGGGATATTATAGAAGAACCAGAAACTCAAGGCACCTACAGGGCTTACGACCTGTCATCGGCTGGTTTACGTGATCACTTTATGCGATTGCGGAACGTTCACCAATTATGCCTTCTTATTGATTTCCCTTATCAATGTAATTTTTGAAAGTTCTACACATATATTTGAATAATGTGTAACAATTCACCTGAAAATAAGGAATCATACTATTGCCGTCTATGAAGTAACGAAGAAACCTTTTATTTTGTAACGCCATTGATTAATTTTATGGCTGGATTATATTGGATTTATAAAAGAAACACAGATTGGTACCTTTTTTAATTAATTTTCAAACAACATTTTTTCAAAACAACTGAACAACGACAGAAAATAACAGATAGGCCGAATGACAGTTCTAATTTTAAAAATTGAAACAACAAAAAGGTATAGACAAAATCATGGGCAAAAATCCATAGAAATTTGAACAGCCATATATTGAGAAATTAGTTTATTTGTAAACAATGAAAGCAACAGTCCTTATAAATGAAGTGACGGTGTCTCGCACAGATGTCACTCCTGAACTGCGCCTGAAATATTATATCATTTTTGACTTTTATTTTACTTTCACTTTTATTTTCAACATTTCTGAAGAAACATTTTACCTACCGTAAAATCTTAAGTTTATCGAGAATGTTCTGGCATAATCTGAATTTCACGATACGTCAACAGAAAATCATTAATCTTTTCATACATTTCGTGTCACATTTACATACCTACATTATTTATGTGAACTTATCTCTTAAACTTGACAACCGCTTACATAAGAGAAAATCTTTAAGCAGTTTCAGAACCAAGTTCTTTGCTAAATTTATTCAAGTGTAATTCAATGCGTGATGGGAACATTTTACAGATAGCACATACAAATTAAATAATGCAAAATATTGTGGTACAAAACCAAAGAGTAAAAAAAACACAAGTCAGAACATAACAAAAAAACACAAGTCAGAACATAACAAAAAAACACAAGTCAGAACATAACAAAAAAACACAAGTCAGAACATAACAAAAAAAAATATTACGAGAAAAAATAAGAAGAAGTAAACCAAAACAGAAAGTATGCGCACACAGGGTAGAAAAGAATGTGTGCGGTTTCGAAAAAACAACAGTAAAAAACAACAGAAAAAAGTAGTTAATTAAATTAAACTGAGGCTGAGATTGAAAGCTTTGAAAATCTATAACGTGTTACAATAATAAAATGTAAGAAAACAAGAATACAAGCATTATGGTGATAAACGGGAAAAAGGAATATATGTAAAATGTGAGCGAAACAAAGAAACGCATCCAATTTCAACTAGGTACATACTCATCGCCAACGCTGCGATATGTCTAATTATATTTTATTACATAGAAAAAATATTTATAATTGGCAAAGAAAATTGATCAGTAAAGTATAAAAGTCGTTATAAGAAATCCGATTTAGATTTGAGATTGAGAAAAAGATATATCGATATTATTCTTTAGTGATAACCAAGTTTCTAGACCGATAAAATCATACAGAGGAAAAGGACAAATCAGTTTTTTATCAATGCTTTTTATTCAACACATGTACGCATTTATTATGAAGTCTATTAAATTAAGGTATAGTTTGAACTGTGCAGACGACACCATAATAACACGATATTGGTGTAAAAGGTGGTTGGTGTCCCATTGAAATAGCCCAGAAGAGTATTATTCGAGTTATTAATAAAAAACCTTTTATATATCCATCTTATTCATTATTTTCAGAATTTGAAGTTTAAGATATTCGTCAGCTATACCTCAAGAAATTAATCATTTACTCACATAAGCTCAGTATTACACAATATACTCGAGTTGAAAATTCCTAAAATATTAGACACAGATTTTTACACATCCCCAGAATTTTATAGCTGTATATTATAATTTGCATGTTTGATATTGTGGTATGTTGTATGTAGTTTGTTTGTTAGATATGATGGGATGGATGAGTAGGTACGGACTGTGTCAGTTAAAATGAATGTAAAGCTATTCCGACACAAGCACTGCTTAGTGGAATAGTTCTTATCCACTGGATGTTGGTACTGATAGATTGTATTCATTTTGTCAGTGTCAACATATTCTAAATTTGTCTATTTTTCATAATTTTAAGTTGTACTATGTTTCACTATTGTATTGTTGTAATTTTTTTGTATGTTATTGTAGATTTTTAATGAATAAATAAATAAAAAGACGTACAAAACATAATTATCAAATACTCTATTAATGACGTAGGCCAACTAGACGAAGCTTTAGCTGTTTTGGTTTAGATAGGAAATATTGCTGAAGAGTCCAATACATTTCCTTCGACAGTATTATGGATAATGGTTAACCCGAGTTAGATGGGTTGGGGTTAGTTGAACTCACCCTACTTCCATCTCGATCCGAGTCTCGACTCTCCTTAAAGTTATAGAGTGCCACTTCTACCTAATTCCATTATCTAAATTCGTGGAGGGGAATCCCAGTTGGGCTAAATTGGGAGCATGCTATATTGTATTAACGATATTATTCCACATCAAACTAGACATTAGTTGTACGCTGTTGTGACTGAAGATATACAATTGGATATGGGTTAGCAATACAAGTAGTCTAAATTCAGACACACCAACTTCCACAAACATCCAGATATTACAGAAAATTATTATAAATCGGTAAAACAAGATAATGCCATATACATACGTAATTTACTACTCTTCAGTACCCCAAGAGGATATAGTTTGGAGTTGAGAATTCGCAATTATTAAGATTATTTTTATTGATGATTATTAACTATTATCATGAGATTGAATTCTGAAAGTTTCATCACAATGTATATGTGTGTGTGCTATGTAGGTACTGTGTTATACACGGCGTGTTTATTCTACTTTATAGATTATAGACCAAAATACTCGTTCGATTATTTTCAAATTTCTGAAGGTATCTAATATTCTCTTAGAGCCTGTTAGGTTTTGAAGGATATCAGGAGGGCTAGTCTCGTCAAACGGTGGAATCAAACCCTCAGAACGATCCTGAATTATCGAACGACAATATTGAAATTGTTCTTTTTTATTTTGAACATGTTGTGTACTCGGATATTGTATATGACATGAGAAGTTTTCAAATGAAAATCTTGTTTCACGGATAAATTGATCGGATTTAATCATGTTGTGTACTTGGATATATCTGACATGAGAAGTTTTCTAATGATAATCTTGTTTCACGGATAAATTGATCGGATTGGAATGAGACACCACCTTTTGATGAAATCCGAAACTAAATACCGACAAAGGATCTCAATCACGGAATCAGAAAGCTTTCTCCCGAAATAGAAAGGTCGCTTTCATATAGTGAGGTTTCTAAGGTCTTCCACATGGTTTGCGTTCTCATTAAACTCCAGTGTCTTGTGACCTCAAATAGCGTTAATGGAAATATTAATCAAACAGAGGAAGGTTAGATTTCTGGGTTCATGGTCAAGAATGATGTAAACTTTACACTACACATTACGTAAACACCCATAGAAATGATGGTTTTCATTGTTGAAACTTAGAAATCCAATAAATTAATAGAAATAAATTTGTTGCCGACCGCCGCCGTGGCACAGTTGGTAAGCCGTCTTGTTTCTGTACGGGCGTCCTGGGTTCGATTCCCAGCAGAGGAGAAAATGATTTAAATTATTTCTCTAATATTGCTTCTCTGGGCTGGAAACACTGGTTAGTAGGAAGAAATTGCCATACGGCAATAAACTCGCCACATGCACAGGGTGCAAAGGAAGTGTTCATTAATATTATTAAATCAGACGCTTTCAATCCTTATGACCTTAATCCTACGGCTAGTATATTTGATCACTTGATATTTTGATCAATGTTGAATATTTTTCCTCTTTATTTTTGTTTTTTATCTGAACATTTCCTTGTATCCTGCTCAAAAGGCGATATTATTTGCTGGCTTTCGTGGCTCAGTTGGTTAGGTACATATCTGACTGCTGATCCAATGGTCCTGGGTTCCATTCCCGATGGAGACACAGTTTTTAATTGTGTTTTCAGTCTGGATCTATGAGACGATAAATATCATAAGTCTCCAGAATGTGGCAACTTGTTATTGGATGCGTGTCAAATTAATATTTAACATAGTACCTACTTGTTATTTGCCCGAGAAGCTACATAAAATAAAAAATAAAATAAATATATGGAGGAGGAGTTCATAAGGCAAATAATTATACATAATAGTTGTTACAAATACATTAAATTAAATTAAAAATATATATAAGTCAAATGCGTGGTAAAACGGTGTATGATAGAATAAGAAATGAGGATATTAGACGAGAATGTATGATTGAAGGAGATATCGAAAGTAAGATGAAAATAAATGCCCTATGGTGGTTTGGCCACATACAAAAAATAAATGAAATGACGTCTGAATAATACATAATAGAAGAGCGCATATGAGACGATGCATGGATATGAATGAAGCGAGAATTGTATGTCAAGAGAGAGGAGTCTGGCGTTTGGTTCTCTCTACCTACCCCAAATTGGGAAATGCCGTTAAAGTATGGTATGGTAAAAAATATTTCATGTCAAACCATAGATTGTTTATTTTGAAATTGCTAATGTAAAAAGCAGTTGTTTTAAATAACAAATAAATATAAATTCAAATACAGAACATGTTAAAGAAAAATATACAATCTACTGTGAAACAATATAAATGGTACAAACAATTGCACAATATATGAAAAGAAAACTTTATACCCCTTGATGAATTGTAAAATGTTTTTTTTTATCAGATCTGATCCAATAATTTTTCAAACTTTATGAATTACGATCGAATTTTGACAACTGCGCGATCATAATTTGTTTTAAAAATAACTTTTATGTAACGGAATTCTGTTTTTAAAAAAAATATTTGTTCAGTGTAGGATTTTTTATTTTCGCGTCGGTATACCGTACACACACAATATTATATCTTATAGTTTGTTTGACGAAAGATCTGCACACTTCTACAGATGAAAACAATTATTTAACCAGACCAAATTCGCGAGAAAAACAATTTATACTTTAATTGCCACCAGAATGATAGCAAATTAGCAGCTGCTGTGTAAATTATAAAGTAAACTTAATTAAATAACAAAATAATTAAACTTTATATTCTTTTATTTACATTAGTTTGGAATTCAATATAATTTCCCAAGATCAACTTTGCCAAGTTAATTAACTGAAGATAAGAGAATCATTTGTGTTAATTACAATCCGGAGATCTTGATTGAAAGATATTTGCTCAAATGTCTGTGAAAAAAGATGTCCGTGCATCAGTGAGATATCAGACTATTGAGTCCTGCCCTAATGTTGGCTTGCCTGCTATTAGTTGGTTTAGCAGACATAAAAATAACCACACACCATTACGGCATATATCACAATGTGGTGTAACAAGAGACTGGTGTGCGGTTGTGAATATAAAAGGTAGCAAGTCACATTCGTGTATACACATACATCAGTCTTGGCTTACCTAAAAAAGCAACATTCAGAATGGATGGTGATCTATATATATTATTTTGCCTGTTGTATTTTCGATTCTTCTTCTTCTTTCTCAGCCATCTCTCCATTGCTGGATGTAGGCCTCTTCTAAAAGCTTTCACTAGTCTTTTTTTTTGGGCTTTTTGAACCCGTCTGCTTCCAGCGACAGGGACAATATCATCGGCCCACCTTTTCTGGGGCCGGCCTATTCCCCTTTTTCATATCCCATGGTCTCCAATTTAGAATTCTGGGTGCCCATCTGTCCGTACCCTGTCTGGCAACATGACCTGTCCATTGCCATTTAAGTTTTGCAACTCGATCCATGACATCAACAACTTTTTTCTGGCGTCTGATTTCTTCATTTCTAATTTTGTCTCTTAGACTTACGCCTATCATTTGTCTTTCATGGATATCTGAGTGCATTTTAGCTTATGTATGGTTAGCGTGATAGTTTCCAGACCATACGTAAGCACAGGCAGGATACATGTTTCAAACACTTTTCTTTTCAGACATATGTGAATATCTGTTTTTAGGACTTGTTTAAGTTTCCAAAGGCTGCCCAACCTAGTCCGATCCTTCTGGATATTTTTGCTGTCTGGTGATCCTTTTCTAATTTTATCTTATGTCCAAGGTATTTATTATCAATTGTGATAGTGCTGTTAGATGGACTCATGATTTTCGTTTTGTTTATATTGATTTCCAGGCCGACCATTAGAGAAGCATCGTGGAGTTCTTGTATCATAATATGAAGTTCTTCCAGATCATCACTTATAAGCACTATGTCCTGCAAAGCGGAGTTGGTTTATGTTTATTCCATTTATTTTCGATTACCCGGCTATAACGGGACACCATAAAATAGAAAAAAGTTCATCAAAATCGGTCCAGCTGTTTAGGAGTCCAGTGACATACACACGTACAGAAGAATTATATTAAGATATTATTGAAACTACTTTTTCTCATTTTATCTCTAAAGTTATACTTTTTGCATAATACCAGGCGTACATGTTTTTTTTATATATACATTTTTTTTTAAAGAATGTATATTTCCTTGTAACAATTACATATACATCCTCATACGTTCCCTAAATTAAGCATAAATGCTTGTGCTAATAGATGAACGAAATCGGTCGAAGTAGGATTTGAATTACTAATCCAGTGCGCTAACCGCTATGCCACCACCCATCAATATATCTTATTAACACTTTCCATTTTCGATTCAAATTGTGAATCTTAACCACCTTGTGACCCACTCAAACACACACAAAAAATGTCATCTAAATCGGTCCAGCCGTTTAGAAGTTCAGTGACATACATACCTACATAAGAATTATATATCGTCGCTTAAGGTCTAACACCGCGTAAGTCAGTATCAGCAACTTTACAGTAGAGCAAAAAACTTTCTATAATTCATATATGACATTTGAAAAAATATAAAAACACAAAGCCGCGTTAGTTAGCATGTTTTTTTAATTAGTATTTTCAAAAATAAAGTATATTTAAATGACATATTATAATAAGAAGTTTAAATAGTTTTTTTTGTTCTACTGTAAAGTTGCCGATATTGACTTACGCGGTGTTAAACCTTAAGCGACGATATGGCTCATTTAAAATTATTTTATGTTCCTTATTAAAATAAAATAAAATACACATCGTCTTATACATTCTCGCCTGTTAATTAAATACGTTTACTTCCTTCAGAGTTTTGTTCATTCCAGCAGTTAGTAGTTCTTCTTTCCAAGTGATTAAACTATCGCAATGTTACCCTTTTCAAGTTTCATTCATCCCTCACATCTTCGTCCCTTATTCTATCATACATATTTTTTGCATAGCATCCTATGTCACCAATTTTTGTCAAAGGTTTTAAAAATCAATTCACCACCGGCATTTGCGCAACTTTTTCGTGTCTATGAAAATATTTTATTATTATTACAAAAGTTTCCAATGCGAAACAATGTCTAAATCAATTAGAAATAATATGTTTATTAATTCAACGATGAGTTCCGTGTTTTTATAGCGAAATTTGTTGAACGTTTATAAAGTTGCCGAGATCTTTTGAACGTTCTCAAAGAAGTGCCTTATTCCACGCTTCAGGGACTAAAGATAATTGAATTTTTGCCAAGAGTTTTCAATGTTTAACTAATTTCAATTTGAATCAATTTAAAAGCACTCGTGTTGAGGGATAATTGAAAATTCATTGATATGGTTGAGATCTTCGTTTAGAAAATATAACTTGGTAATTATAATTGATGAGCGAAATTAAATATTATAATCAACCACAGTAGATACTAGTACTTATATAATACAATCTTTATTTGTATTATATAAGTCCTAGGATAGAGGCTTAATAATTTACAGTAATAATTCAATTGATATAGTTAGAATTAAATAAAGTTGTGATGAGGCATGAAGATCATTTAGTGGATCATGGAGTTGAGAAAGGCAAACTGCGAGGCATGGGGGACAAAAATTAGGATAGCCGACATCAAACCAAGTATGGGAGAAAGACAAGGAAAAGAAGAAGAATACGGAGTACGGGTAAGAGGAGTTTAAAAATTGATCTCCTCTCTTGTCAACAACAATTAAACAATTCTCGACCTTAGCAGGTCCTCATATCGTCCCTCTCCTGACTAACAGTCGTATCTGACATTTTTTTGCAAAATCGAGTTTTTTTTTAATTTATTTTATTAATAAAAAATATAATTACAATATTCATGTTATTTTGCCTAATCCCTTAAGGGGATTTATGGCTGTGATCTTAATAGTAACAATATTATAATATGCAAAAAATGTAAAAATATGTACATACATATATATATAAACATACATACATACAAACTACAATTAAAAAGTAATGTTGTACATGCATGTACATACAAAACTTTTCCGTCCTACAAAATCCGGAACAACCCGCGCCCACCCCTTAGATCAACCATCAGATTTTTGTGTAATATATATCCTTTGACTTTCTTTTTAAATTCCTCGATGGATCCACACTGCTTCAAGTTAGGACCACCAATGTGTACATATATGTTGTATGCATGTTCTCACTAAAGGTCTCGACTGTATCACCTCCCGTTAACTTGGAATAGCTTAGTGATTTGTTATCTACGAATTATGTACTGAAAATAAAATCTCACTAAGAGACCTATGTGCAAATACGATTCTAATATATATAACTGTGAGATATGTGAATGAAAGAGATCGCATGTCTGTGTGTGTATATAGTGTGTGAATAGGCACGCGGCGTGTCATTCATCGTTACGCCGTTGATAGCTACCTCCGTGAATTGTTATAGTATTTGACCTTGATTTGTATATTGTATATTTGAAGTATTGTAAAATAAAGTGTAAAAGAACATTCATCTTTTACTTACAAAGTACTAAGAGTTTCACCCCAACAATAAGTAGTGTATAGGGACACTATACTGGCGCAGTCTGGAACAAATCTACGCAGAAAATTGGGAATTTTTTCGAGAAGAAAAAATTTTTCGGCGACACAGACGACAATAATTTTTTTTCACTGTGGAAAAAAAATTGGAGGTACGAGATCGTACAGGTGTATAGAGACACGGTACGAAAAGATCTTCAAGGAAGCAGTATTGGCTGAGGAAGACAGGAGTCTTCGGGAGTGATACGACTTCGGGAGATTTTGGACTGGACTTCAAGGGGACCAAGGAAGACCAGGAAGGACAACGGGAACGAGAATCAGAGAGGACCAGGGGACCACAAGGATTGGACAAGAGGATTGGCTGCTTGCTGTGAACGAGCGTCGAGCAGAGGCAACGGAAGAGGAGCAGAGAGCTGGAAGACCAGGATTCGACAGAGACGACTTCTGCAGAGACAGGGTTGGGCCGTAGTGCAGGTTCAAGCGACTGGACAGGATCGAGTTAAGATAAGTGTATTTTTCTTTTCTTGTCTGTAGGTATTCTTTTTTCGGTAATATGGAACAAAGGAATCTACCGCTTTTCAGTCACGAGAGTGATTTGTGGAGTGTGTTCAGGGTACGTTTTGAGCAATTCATCATAGCTGATGATGAAAAAATGTCTGA
Source organism: Molanna angustata (assembly GCA_963576475.1). Lineage (NCBI taxonomy): Eukaryota > Metazoa > Arthropoda > Insecta > Trichoptera > Molannidae > Molanna > Molanna angustata. The sequence continues at coordinate 19,867,498 of OY754984.1, read as the reverse complement.
ATCAAGGAAGAGAGCAATATTTTTAACCTCTTTGTCTGAAAAAACTTTTGTTTTATTACAAAACTTGTGTGTACCAAGAAAAGTTACTGAAGAAAAATTGTCGAAATTATTTGATCATTTGGATAATTTTTGTAATGAAGCTGTTTCTCCGTATATTGAGAGAGAAAAATTTTACTGTATGAAACAGTCTGAACATGAATCAGTAAAAGAGTTTGCTTGTAAATTAAAAGAGCGTAGTGTTAAATGTCAATTTAATGATCGTCTGGAAGAATCTTTGAAAGATATTTTTATTATCGGTTTGTGTAATAGTCAAATAAAAGAAAAGTTGTATTTGGAGGACGAGAAAAAGGGTTTTTCTCAAATACTCGAATATGCAAATATATTGGAATCGGTATCAAAAAATAAAAATATGATAAAAAGTTGTAAATCAGAAATTTGTGAAATCGCAAGTAAACAGAATAGTAGGTATAATAAGGATAGTGCACATAGAAGGAATTTCAACGAAGTTGATAAGAAAAGGAATAGATCAGTATCACCGCATGTTAGTAATAGGAATTTAAAATGTTTTGCATGTTTATCTGATAGTCATTTAATTAAAGATTGTAAATTTAAAAATTTTAAGTGTAATAAGTGTAGAAAAATGGGTCATATTGCGAAAGCATGTAAAAACGATCAGTTTGGTAAAAGCAAAAATAGTATTTTTACTATGGAAAATAGTACGAACGTAAATGTTGTTTGCAATACGGAAGGTATTAATGAAATTGTAAATCCATTCATGATTAATATATGTATTGGTAGTCAGATTATTCACGCGATGATTGATACAGGTGCTAATGTATGTGTAATTCCGAAAGATATTTATTTTAAGAAGTTTAAAAATTATAAATTGAATAAACCGACAAGTATTTTGAAATCATACGACGGTAGTATTTTAAAATGTATTGGTATGTGTATAATGGAAGTAACATACAACAATATCAAACAAGTGATTGAATTTTTTGTAGTAAACAATGGCAACAGTGTAATAATAGGCAGAAATGTAATTCAGAAATTCAATATTTGCTTTGAAGGTGTTAACACTTTACTGACCAGTGTTGATGAAAATTTTAAAAATAATTATATTATTAAAATTAAGGAAAAATATCCGGATGTTTTCAGTGAAAAATTGGGAAGATTTTCCAAAGGAAAGGTTAGGTTGTTTGTTAAAGAGAATTTTATACCTAAATTTTGTAAACCTAGGTTAGTTCCATTTTCGATCAGAGAAAAAGTCGAAAAAGAAATTAGAAGATTGGAGAAAGATGGCATAATCACGGCAGTGACGTCGAGTGACATTGCTTCTCCAATTGTTCCTGTTATAAAGAAATCGGGGGAAATCAGGATTTGTGGGGATTATAAAACAACAGTGAATCCACAATTAATTGTTGATAGATATCCGTTACCAAAATTCGAAGAGTTAATGTCAGAAATTAGTGGAAGTAAATTTTTTAGCAAGATCGATTTAAAAAATGCTTATACTCAGTTTGAGTTGGATGAAAACAGTAAAAGGTATACAATGATTTCCACATCGTTAGGTTTATTTCGGTATAATAGGTTAGTTTTCGGTTTGTCATCTAGCCCAGGAATTTTCGCTAAAAATTTAACAGCTTGTTTATTAGGTTTAAAAGGAGTTGTGGTATTTTTGGATGATATTTTGGTTTCAGGAAGAACTTTAGAGGAACATGATAGTAACTTAGAGGGATTATTAAAACGTTTAAAAAAATGTAATTTGACTGTAAATACGGAAAAGTGCGAATTTTTTAGGGATAATGTAGAATTTTTAGGACATAAGATTTCGGAAAAAGGGGTGGAACCTTGAGTAAAGTTGAGGCTATAACTTTAACTCCATATCCAGGGGATGTTCATGAGTTGAAAAGTTTTTTAGGTTTAATTAATTTTTATAGGAATTTTATTCCGAATATGTCTAGTATAGCGAAACCGTTATATGAGTTATTAAAAAAAGATGCAGTTTGGGAATTTAGTAGCGATTGCAAGAAGGCAATCGATGAGTTAAAAAAAGTTTTAACTAGTGGAAATGTTTTAGCACATTTTGACGAAAATTTACCATTAACTTTAGTTACGGACGCGTCACTGAAAGGGTTAGCGGCGTCATTGTTAATTGGTAAAGAGCAACAAAGACCGATAGCTTTTGTATCGCGCACTCTGTCTAAGGAAGAACAAAAATACGCTATTATCGACCTTGAGGCGTTAGCTATAACATATGGATTAAAGCAGTTTTTTCAGTATCTGTACGGTAGGAAATTCACATTATTGGTTGATAGCCAACCGCTAACGAGAATTCTTAGTGAAAAAAAGAATATACCGACGTTAGCAGCAAATAGATTGCAAAGATACGGGTTAATTTTGGCTGGTTTTAATTACGAAATTAAATACATTAAGTCTAAAGATAATTGTTCTGATTATTTATCGAGAGTACCGGTTAGTGAACCAGATAATAGTTGTGATAACTTGACAGATAATTATTTAAATTTAATATGTGACAGTGAACAAATTTGTATAAACATTGAGCAGATTAGTGAGTCAACTAGTTGTGATGATGTGTTAGTGCGTATTATGTATTGTTTACAATCAAAATGGCCGGATAAAGTTAACAAAGACAGTGATTTGTGGCATTTCTGGATAAAGAGAAATGAGTTATCGATTATAAAAGGGTGCATTTTGTGGAATCATAGAGTAGTTATTCCGTCAAGCTTGAGAGATAAAATTTTAGGTATGTTACATAGATCTCATCTTGGTATTGTGAAGACAAAAGGTCTTGCAAGAGGTTATGTTTATTGGCCGAAAATTGATAAAGACATTGAAGAATTAGTTAGTGAATGTTTTGAATGCTCAAAAGTTGCCGCATCGGAACCAAAAAATGTATTGACAAGCTGGCCTAAGGAAGAGTCGGTTTGGACGAGAATACATATTGATTTTTTTGGACCAATTGCAGGTAAATCATTTCTTGTAGTATGTGATGCATATTCAAAATGGATTGAATGCTTAGAAATGAAGAATATTAATGCGTTTTGCACCATTAAAGCATTAAAAAAATTATTTTGTCAATTTGGATGTGTCAAAACGATAGTATCGGATAATGGTAGTGCTTTTATGTCAAATCAATTTCAGAGTTTTTGTGTTGAACATGGTATAAAACATGTAACGTCACCAATATTTTCACCTTCTTCCAATGGTCAAGCGGAAAACACGGTGAAAACGTGTAAAATGTTTTTAAAAAAATTATTAATAAATAATATAAAATTTATGAGTGATTATGAAAATAGAATTGATAATTTTTTAGTTGATTATCGGAATTCTCCGCATGTTTCAACAAAGGTTGAACCATCAGTTTTAATGTTAGGTAGAAAACTAAGGACAAATTTTGACATTTTCATTCCTGAATTTAATTGTAATGATAATAATGATCATGATGATATTATTGGACATAACTTGTTAAAAAGCCAAAAGAGGCAGCATTATTATTATGGAGGGAGAGAGAGGAAGGAATTGAAAACAGGTCAAAAATGTTGGGTAAAAGACTACAGGGTAGTAAACAAACCAACATGGGTTTTGGGACAGATTACTAGAAAAATTGGGAAGGCAATTTACTTGGTAAATGTTCTGGGTACTAGTTACACATGGAAAAGGCATGTTAACCAATTAAGAACCACAAGTGTAAAGTGGTCAGATGGGGGGTAGAAAGTTGTTCTCATAGTTCTTGTGGGTCTCGACTCTGAAGCTTATGGATTGCTTGAGTTTGGACCCGGACACCCCAGTTCACTCCTCGGATGCTAAGTTGTGTTTCCTCTTGTTTCAGGTTATCGGGAGGGTTGCCTGGAGGCAGGATGGAGGAACACTTGGACACTCGATCCTGGACATCGGTTATCCCTGCAGGCCAGTGTAAGGGATGGATGTCAGAGGTTAAGTGTGGAGGAGTGTGAGATATGTGAATGAAAGAGATAGCATGTCTGTGTGTGTATATAGTGTGTGAATAGGCACGCGGCGTGTCATTCATCGTTACGCCGTTGATAGCTACCTCCGTGAATTGTTATAGTATTTGACCTTGATTTGTATATTGTATATTTGAAGTATTGTAAAATAAAGTGTAAAAGAACATTCATCTTTTACTTACAAAGTACTAAGAGTTTCACCCCAACAATAAGTAGTGTATAGGGACACTATAATAACAATGATTCTGTTCGGGCGTTTAGGTTCCTACCTACCCATATCCTATCCTTTTTAAGGTATTGTCACCACGCTGAGACGACCGCTAGTAGTCGGCTCGCCGCGCCGCCCGGAGAAGCCATTATTCAGTTACATACGACATATCGCGCGGTACAGAAACCTTCTACAGAAAACTTCAATAACGCGCGGTATCATTCAGCTTCCTTCATCTTATACCTATATCTATTTGTGCTGTGTTTTGTGTATGTACATTTTCTCTAGTGCTCTGGTCAGTGCAAATCTGAGGGCGGAAGGCAACCACCAGTGAATCGCCGGAACGGGGTAAGTCGCTCTCAGTTCTGGTGATAATATTCCCTTGTCTTCTCCTTTCCCGACCAAGTTCATCCCCAAATTACAGTCCACTCAAACGGTTCGGGCATCGTGCCGGCCAGAGCCAGAATTACCAATTCACTGAACCAGCGCCGAAACAGTTGGTCCTACGGCCGGATATTTCCTCATAGTTTATTTCATAGTCATTTCATAGTTTATTTCATAGTTTATTTCATATTTGTAGATATAGGTATATAACATTCAGTGCAAGTTAAATTTTCATATGAAAATAGGTCCATAATATTTATCAAAAGATAAAATATTTCGTTTCATTTCATGTTTGTAGGTATTATAACATTTAGTAGGTACATATTATGTAGTTTCATTTTCATTCAAAAACAAATACGTGATATTTGACATAAGGTTGAATATTTATACATAGTTGTAGGTAGATTTCATTACAGATAAGATTCTTATTAAATATAGTTGACATTTCATATCGTTTTATAGGCACCTACGAACATATTTACTGTTTCATTTAACTGCATATAATCATTTAAACACTATCGTGTGTTATCATAAAACATCTTTGTTTTAAAATTTTGGTTTAATTCGTTTCGTAATTCGCAATATTTACGTACCTATATTCAGTTGGTTGTCGATAGTAAATATCATTTGTGACTCGTTCATTTGGTTCGAGTCAATGATTCTTATATTTGAACGAATCATACTTACAAAAATATATAGAAAATAATTCGTTCAGATCCAACTCGGTGATTCGTCCGTTATCGTATGAACGAATCATACAAATTTGTTTACAGTACTTGTCTTGTTATAATATCAGGTTTCATTGTACTTCGTTGTTGGTTGTTTAAGGCAAGATAGATAAACAACTGATAATACAGTTTTGATGTTCATTTTTTTTTTTCAATTTATATCGTTTCAGTATATTGATAGTAGATATTTAGTTGCATTATATTATATATTTACATAATAATTTAAATATGGACAAAATAAATCACAAAATTAATTCATTAAAATTAAAACGACAACGATTTTTCGCTCGACTTCAAATCGCTTATGATCTAATAGATCAATTAAATGATGTCGCAAAATTGTCTCAATTCAAGGTTAGAGCCGAGAGAATTTACGAAACATTTCAACAATTCGAAAACTTACAAACCGAGCTGTCAGAGCTGGTTTCACTTCCTGAATGTGAGACACAAAATGATATATTAAATGTTTCAAATGCCTTTGATGAGCTGTATTATGCAATTATTTCGGCTCAGAAATCCATTATAGAGCCACAAAATTCAGATAACGCAGGGCCGTCTTCAGGTCGAATGCGTAACTTAATGACTCCGGAAATAAAGTTACCTTCATTCAGCGGCTCGATTAAAGATTGGGCACATTTTCACGCAATTTTTAAAAGCTTGGTACACGATAATACACAATTATCAAACATAGAAAAATTTCATTATTTATTAGGCAGTGTACAAGGCTCAACTCTCGCATTATTGAAATCTATACCTATTATAGATTCCAATTACACAGTGGCATGGGATACATTATTGAAAAATTATCAAAGCTCGCGTATTTTATTTATGCATTATGTAAATTCGATTCTCGATTATCAACCATCACATAATAATCAAAATTTCGTAAATGTTCTAAGAGAAAATCTAGCAGGTTTATATGATCTAAAGCGGGAAAGTTTATTTGAGGAATTTTTATGTCATTTGGCATTACGAAAATTGAACCCAAATGTACGCAGAGTTTTCGAAACTCGTGTGGAAATGAATAAAATACCTAAAATCGAAGATTTAATTGAATTTTTGTTTTGTCAAAATCGTATTAACCAAATGTCAGAAATGAAAATCGAAAAATCACCAAATCCAAAACGTGTGATGTTTAATTCAACCATAAATAATAAGTCTGATTATAAAATTTCAGCATGTCATAAATGTAAACAGGGTCATCGGTTATATGCGTGTAACGAATTTATTAAAATGAATTCTTTGGATAGAAGAGAATTTGTAAAAGGGGAGAAACTTTGTTTCAATTGTTTAAATCCACATTATATAAAAAAGTGTAATTCAAAATTCCGTTGTAAGATTTGTCGACAGTCACATCATACACTTTTACATATTAATAAAAATTCTTTGTCTGACCAAAATAATTCGTCAACATCAAATGACGGCGCTATAAATTCTTCCTTTTCTAATGACAATACGCAAATTTCATTACAATGCCATTCTGTAAGTACAAGTACAGTACTACCCACCGCTCTCGTCCATTTTGTAGACGTTTCAGGTCAAATGCACCAGGTTCGAATTCTAGTCGATACCGGAAGTGAGGTATCATTTATTTCAAAACGATTATGTAATATTTTAGGGCTGTCATTAAATACCTACGACGGTATTATCAGAGGAGCAAATGGCACATTAATTCAAAATATACACGGGCAAACAACATGTAAATTACATTCTAGAATTGATGAATCAATAGTGATCTCCGCTCAGTGTATAGTTTTACCTAAGATTACTAACAAAATTCCATCGGTGTGTCTACCTCAGAATATGATTCGTGAGTTTTGTCATCTGCCATTAGCCGACCCTAATTTTGATATCCCTGGTGAAATAAATTTCTTAGCGGGAGCTGATATTATTTCGAAAATCTGGAAAAATAATTCGATTAAGAGTAAACAAAGCGATCTCATCGCGGTAGATAGCGTATTCGGTTTCATAATTATGGGATCTTTTATGAGACCTATATCCATTGACAACGAAAGATCAACCTTTTGCAATAGTGTTGATTTAAATTATGCAGTTAGGCGCTTCTGGGAGATAGAAGAGATTCCGCACATTCCGATATCGAACCCTGATGACGTGAAGTGCGAAGAAATTTATAAAAATACATGTAGTAGAGATCATAATGGAAGGTATATCGTCGCACTTCCATTTAAAACTCATTCACAGAATAATATAAGGTTGGGTGATTCATTTCATACGGCATTGAAACGGTTTCATAACTTAGAAAAACGTCTTTCACACGACGCTCAATTATCCCAACATTACAATCGATATATGAAAGAATTTCTAGAATCAGGATTTATGCGTCGGACTACAATAGACACTTCGTCACAAATAACAAATTCTTACTTTATACCTCACCATGCAGTGGTACAAAACATCGCAAATAAAATTAAAATACGTGTTGTTTTCGACGCCTCTTGCAAAACTAGTACAAATGTTTCATTAAACGATTTATTACTTTCGGGGCCCAAATTACAGCGGGAAATTTCACAAATTTTACTTAATTTTCGTTTATATCCAATTGTTTTTACTACTGACATTCAAAAAATGTTCTTGCAAGTTCTTGTTAGAGAGGAAGACCTTGACTTCCAAAGAATATTGTGGCGTTTCTCGTCTTCGGAGCCTGTAGAACAATACAATTTGACGACAATCACTTTCGGAATATGTTCATCACCATTTTTAGCAATCCGTACCATACATCAACTGGTGAAAGACGAAGGTTCACAATTTCCCATTGCTTCACGAGTACTTTTGTCCGACACATATGTAGATGATATTGCCACTGGAGAGTGGGATATAATTAACGCGTTGGAACTTCAGTCTCAATTGATTCAACTTTTGGGAAAGGGAGGCTTTCAACTCAGAAAATGGATGAGCAATTCATCCAAACTACTGGAAAATATTCCCCCTGACCATAGAGTCAGTTCTAATTCAAAGGTTTCGTTCCAAGATGAAACACCGGGTACCCTTAAAATTTTAGGTTTGACGTGGGATCCACATATGGATACCTTTTCTTACTCAGTCGAGCCCAACATAAATGTATATACAAAACGAGCAATTTTAAGCTGTGTTGCTCGCATTTTTGATCCAATAGGTTTGATCACACCAGTGGTTTTTAAAATCAAATGTTTACTACAAGAAATATGGAAACGTAAAATAGATTGGGACCAAAATTTACCTCCGCAAATAATAGAAATATGGCGACGTTTCTTAGAAGAGCTTCCATACCTATCACGCCTACAATTGCCTAGGCATTGCCATACTTATAAAAATTCTCAATGCGTTTTAGTAGGGTTTTCTGATGCAAGTGAATTAGGTTATGGGGCATCCATTTATCTGGTTTCAAACTTAGAAAATCCGAAGATAACATTGGTTATTGGTAAATCAAAGGTAGCCCCGCTGAAAACATTATCTGTCCCTAGGCTAGAACTAATGGCCGCGTATCTCCTTTCAAATTTAATGAAAAATGTTGTTTCAGCAATTAATACGCAAATACCTATTACAAAAATATATTTGTTCTCAGATTCAAAAATTGTTTTATCGTGGCTTTTGATGCCACCACACACATTAAAAACTTTCGTTGCGAACCGCGTTATTAAAATTTTGGATAATTCAGACGGCCTAGACTGGTACCATGTGAGTTCGAAAGAAAACCCAGCAGATATTGCTTCTCGTGGTTTATACCCAGCTGATATAATGGATAACAAACTATGGTTCGAGGGCCCTCCTTGGTTGAGCAGGCCATTATCTGAATGGCCATTAACCTTACCTTAGACACCCCTGAAGATACTTTCAATGTATTTCGATTCTCTTCTTGGACTCGTTTTCAACGTGTAGTTGCTTGGTGTATTAGATTTATTAAAAATTGTCGCAAAAAGAAACAATCTGTTCATTCCAATTTTTTGACGTTTTCAGAAATCGATCATGCTAACATTGTCATTTTTAAATGTACTCAGGATCACTTCTTTTCATCTGAAATTCATTCTCTAGAAGGTGGTTTAATCAAAACTACGCGTTTTCAAAAACTTAATGTTTTTCACGATGACGATAAATTATTGCGTGTTGGCGGGCGGTTGAAGTACTCTAACCTCAATTACAATCAAAAATTCCCTATTATTCTTCCAAAAAACAGCAAGGTGACGGAATTAATTATAGAATATTTTCATAAAGTTTATTTACACGCCGGCTCACGTTCTTTGCAATTTTTAATTCAACAAAATTACTGGATAATGTCGGCGCGAAATAAAATAAGGAAAATTGTCTCAAAATGCGTCAGATGCGCTAGGCTGAAAGCTTCCGTTTCACCGCCTATCATGAGTAACTTGCCACAATCTCGAGTCACACCCAATAGAGTTTTCAGTAACACGGGCGTTGATTTAGCGGGACCATACGTCTTAAAGGAAAGCAAACGTAGAGGTTCCAAAACATATAAGGGTTACTTCGCAATATTTATTTGCATGTCAACAAAGGCGATTCACTTGGAAGTCCTTACTGACTTATCTACCGAAACATTCATTGCAACATTAGATAGATTTGCTTCAAGACGAGGTATACCTAATACCTTATATTCAGATGGTGGGACAAATTTTGTAGGATCTAAACGGTATTTAATTGGCGTTCAAAATTTTCTAAACAGTTGCAAGGAAAGTGAAATTCTAGCTCATTATTGTTCAGAAAAAGGGATTGAATGGAGATTCAACCCCCCTTCTAGCCCTCACTTCGGAGGCATTTGGGAAGGGAACATTCGAGTAATAAAAATTCATTTAAAACGAGTAATAGGTGAAAATATCCTAACATATGAAGAATTTTCCACAATTTTGATTAAGATAGAAGCCCTATTAAACTCTCGTCCGTTATGTCCTTTGACGTCAGATCCTGAAGATATTCAGGCCTTAACTCCCGGCCATTTTCTTGTAGGTGTTCCACTGATTTCGTTGCCAGAAAAGGATTTAACAGAAACTCCACAAAACCGATTAAGTCGGTGGGAACTAGTGCAAAAAATGACACAACATTTGTGGCAGCGTTGGAGTTCAGAATACTTGCAATCGTTGCAAAACCGTGTCAAATGGTATAAAGAGAATAGAAATTTTCAAGAGGGTGATCTGGTTGTCATTAAGGATTCACGAATACCACCCTTAAAGTGGCCACTCGCTCGTATAAGGGAAGTGAAACCAGGTTCTGACGGAGTCGTTCGAGTAGTATCCGTCCAAACAAAGGACGGTATTTACTTGCGCCCTGCCGCAAAACTTTGTCTATTACCCATAAATTAATAAGAAACATTTTATATGTTATAATTTCGTTAACTTAGGTATAGTTCCTTTCATGACAAACAGTCTATTACTTTCTTATAGATAATTTTCATTACTTTTCGTTTTATTTCATGTCAATTTATTTGAGTCTTTTATTATGATTGACCTCGTAAATCATAGTTATTTACACGTTTATTTCTTTACTTGTAAATATTCTTTGTTTCATTACTTTTATTCCTTTAAAGGTAGGCTTATTTAGATTCGTTACAATAGGTGTCTTATCCTATGTATATGTTATTTAGTTTCATAGCTTAAGGGCGATTATCTTCATATTCTTAAGTTACATTTTCGTTATTTTTTTCTTTTCTTCTTCTTTTTCGCCTATTTTAAAATTGGTAATTTTGGCGGGCGGTATATGTTCGGGCGTTTAGGTTCCTACCTACCCATATCCTATCCTTTTTAAGGTATTGTCACCACGCTGAGACGACCGCTAGTAGTCGGCTCGCCGCGCCGCCCGGAGAAGCCATTATTCAGTTACATACGACATATCGCGCGGTACAGAAACCTTCTACAGAAAACTTCAATAACGCGCGGTATCATTCAGCTTCCTTCATCTTATACCTATATCTATTTGTGCTGTGTTTTGTGTATGTACATTTTCTCTAGTGCTCTGGTCAGTGCAAATCTGAGGGCGGAAGGCAACCACCAGTGAATCGCCGGAACGGGGTAAGTCGCTCTCAGTTCTGGTGATAATATTCCCTTGTCTTCTCCTTTCCCGACCAAGTTCATCCCCAAATTACAGTCCACTCAAACGGTTCGGGCATCGTGCCGGCCAGAGCCAGAATTACCAATTCACTGAACCAGCGCCGAAACAGATTCATATATATAAGAATACAAATAAAATATTAAAATATATTAACACCGTGTCACTGCACCGTGTGCTGGGAGAGATGAAAATATGCACGCACAAAACACTAAAAACGCTCTCCTGAACAATTTGTATTTTGCAGATACCACTGTTAGTCAGGAGAGGGACGATATGAGCAGGCAAGCAGGGCAGTCTCGCGGGTGGCCTGTGGTCGCATTCACACCATATTGAAATTGACGTAAAAATACGTTTAATTGTGAAATTACAACATTCTACTAACAGTGGAGAGTAAAATGAGTAGGTTTTTGCACTCAATCTAAGTGGATTTTTATTTTTTCATTAAAGTTGTGATAGGTACTTTTGTTTTTGGCAGATATCCAGATATTTAGAAACCTCGCGAATATTTCTAAAAACAAAGCGAAAGTAGAATTGATGTCACGGAAATGAGGTTGCTTAGAAGGGTATGAAAAATACATATGACAGAATAAGGAACAAAGATTATGAAGGCTGAGTGTAACTTATAGTTGAGTGAGATATTGAAATCGCACTGTGATCGTTTGACTACATCCAATAAATTCAATTAAAATTATAAACCTATTTTACCACTTGCAACACTATCTTTAATTATCATTTATTAACCCATCAGAATTACTAGTTTAAGAATTGAGGTCTATGATATTAGACAACTTTACGTAAAAAGTATTACCCAATTTTATACAAAAATTAGTGAGGAGTAAAAACAGAGTCACATTCACTTAAGCCAAAATCTTGAAGTAACACAAGACAAAATCTTGAAATAGTAGGTACCTAGAATGAAAACTACACAAGGGCAAAAAACTATAAATACCTAGCACCTAAACAACATAACAAGTTAAAACAAGACATAGCAGAAATTTTGACTCTTTCATTAAATAAAGCAAAAAAATTTCAATTTAACTATTTAACAAAGGCAGAGAAGAGAGTGAAAATTATTACTTGTAATGAACTGAACAAATACATTTTACTAATAAATACTATCTTCTAGCAGGAATAGATTAAAAACACTGTTCAAACTGACAGGAATTAAACACTAAACAACTAGAAGTATAATGGCATTGGCCTCGAGGGAGATCGCGATCCACTTCCACGCCGGCGACGCTACAGAGCCCATTGGCCCTGTTTACCACCGGACGCGGCCGCAACATCGGACAAACACAAAATATCCACCATCCATCGGGTTCAACCACTGCCCCCGAGAATCCAACCTCACACGTCAGGGCCTCCGATTGGTCTCAAAATCGGCCGCTATGTACACTCCGTTTCAAGTCGGAGGGGCTTGTACCCCGACCCCTCGGTCCTCGTGTTGGCGTCCGAAGGTTCCGCGGGCTAACACCGGGGGCATCCGACGCAATCATCACCTGTCAGATTTGACGTCTAGTTGTCAACACAGGATGTCTGACCCGACGTCTGCGCCGGCGGTGTGCCCGAACCACACAACATCATTCGCCACAGTTTGACGAGTCACTGCCGAGCGAGACTGAAGACGTTCGTCCTGCTCTTCTCTAAGTACAGAATTGACGAGGGCACAACAGCGTCGGCCGCCCACCCCCGCCTTTACTGCCTAGGCCCTTAGAGCCTCAACCTAGGCCCAAATTTGGCCTAGTGGAGTTTCGTATCCAGATATCACAGCAAAACCAATAAAAATAAAGTATAATAAAAATATTACATGTCATGTGTCACCTTTGAGCCAAGTTTTATAAAACTGTCACCCGCATATTATTACATGAGCTCTAAATTGTTCATTCTCATACATTAACAAACATATTGTTATATCCTGTCTTTTGAGATTGCGAATCTAACATTATCAACTATTTACAACGTGCCATCTTACCTCGTTTCTTTGCTAGCTACCCCATCAACGATATCACAGTTCTGTCTTATCGGAAATCTTTCGTCACAATACTTTTCCATCAACGATTTCCTTTGAACACACTAACACACATTTTTCCTCGCCTTTCTGATATCGTATATTATGATTACTTATTGTTGAGAGACGCATTTTTTTTTCTCGCAACGTCACAAACAGAATACGAACGTTCGAGAAAATTATATTAGCTCAATGTAATATTTTGAAAGTGTCATTGAAAATAATTTGACGAGGGATATAACATCTGAAGAGAGAGGCACACAGCCTCATCGTGTTTTTATTAAATGTATTTATATTATTATTTTTTGCGCTATTCACGTCTATATTATTATTTTTATTATTTTGAGACGGGAACTGTCGGAATGATAGATTGGAGCAATCAATCATTCAATCTAACTGCGATGCAACACCTGAAAGCATTTTGATTGATATTGTGTGATATTATATTAAAATGAAAACATTGCCAATACCTACACTTACCTACAATATCTACCAACTCGAAATATGTTTTTGGGGTATATATTTATTTATTTTATTGATATTTGGATGCTAATGAAGTGCATCTCAATAAACTTGATCGTCTTCAGAATATATGTATCAGATTCATCATTGGGTTGAAAAAATTTGATCGCATAGTATCATCTTACCGCAATCTTCTTTGTTGGCCCAGGATACGCCAGCGGCGCAATATACACATTTTGTCACTATTGTACAATATTCTCTCGAATCCAAACCTGCCACAGTACCTCAAAAACAAATTCACTTATTTATCCAACCATGGACTTCCACTCCGATCTGCTGAACGTACAACACTATCCATCCCTATCCATAATACAGAATTTCTCAGCTCTTCGTTCGAAGTACAATCAGAAAGATTATGGAATAGCCTTAGTCCGGATATTGCGTCGTCTAACTCACTTAGTATTTTCAAGAAAAAACTAAAGAAGGAATATTTATCCTTGAACACCTGATCCCGATATCCTCTCCTGTCCTTACCATATCATTTTTTCTTGCTATGAATTATTATTTTTTTTTGTTTAAATAGTATTTAAGTGCTATAAGTATTTTCATTGATTTATTTTACACTTATTTATTTGCTGTTGTACATACACAATGTTGTAATACTTTATAATCTGGTTGGTTGGAAGAAATTGCCTAATGGCAATAAGCCCGCCAGTGTACAATTATATTTGTTTATATTATGTACAAGAAGATGTTTAAATAAATAAATAAATAAATATATATATCAGAAGGGTTTATATGACATATTTGTGTGTTCTAATGGATTATATTTAATTTAAAACATATACCTCCAAGTGTGATATTGCTTTTGTCTGTTCATTAAATAATTGATAATACATAATTTATAGTGATGAAGGGTTTCAATCAAAGAACTACTTACATGATCAACACTGGTTTATTCGAATAAAATAGATATCTATATATATAAAAATGGATGTAGGGGAACATGGGTCACAGTGGATCAATTGAATTTGCATTGGTCAGATACTATTAAGGACTGTTGCTTTCATTGTTTTCAAATCAACGAATCTCTGAATAGATGGCGTTGCAAAAAAGGATTTCTTCAATACTTCATAGATGTCAATAGTAATGTCTTATTTTCAGGTGATTAATTGCTCATTAGACAAATAAATAGAACTTTCAAAATTTGGATTAATAAGGGAACTCAATATGAAGAAATTATTGGTGAACGTTGCGCAAGCACATAAAGTGATCACGTAAACCATTAAAAAAAACATCATTTGATTCCCGATAGTGAAAAAAATCCAATGTTTGTGCATATGCAATTAAAAATATTCATTTTAGGTAATATAAACAAGGAAACTAATAACCGGTTAACGCTTAAGAAGTAATTTAAAGGAGCATATAAAGCTAAATACCCCAATTTCAAATCAAATTTCTCAAATATGTTAAACAGAATGTTTCTAGAAAAAATAGCATAAGTGTATTCAACATTTCTCTAGTGAATGTTCGTCACACAATTTGAAAATTCAGCCTAAATTCCCCTAAAAGAAATATTATAAAATATCTTTTTTTACAGCATTTTTTTTAAATTACTCCAAAACTATGTGTCGTACAGAAATAAATCTTGTACATGCTAAAAGAATGCGTAAAATCAAAGTGAATGACCGATAAAGTTTTTTCATTTCAACTAAGGATTGTTTGTAAAATGCAAAAAATCTACAAATTTTGGGTTTCCGATAATTTAAATCACGTATAAACCTTTTTTAACGCACGCGATAGTTACCCTTACTAACGCGTAACTTCATAGTGCATTAGGCGGTTTTAATATATTATCATGTTTTCAGTCACTAGATTAAGCGTTATATGTCCTCTTAAAAAAAGTTATTTAAAAAAAGGGTAGAGAAAAGATGGTGGGAATGGATGAAGTGTGGAGATGGTTTATTTGACATAAACCATCAAAACTAAAGAAGGAATATTTATCCTTGAACACCTGATCCCGATTTCCTCTCCTGTCCTTACCATATCCTTTTTTCTTGCTATGAATTATTTTTTTTTGTTTTAATAGTATTTAAGTGTTATAAGTATTTTCATTGATTTATTTTACTCCTATTTATTTGGTGTTGTACATACACAATGTTGTAATACTTTATAATCTGGTTGGTTGGAAGAAATTGCCTAATGGCAATAAGCCCGCCAGTGTACAATTATATTTGTTTATATTATGTACAAGAAGATGTATAAATAAATAAAAAATGCTCACATGATAAAAAAATATTCTTACTTTTATGATAGAAAAAATCAAATTTTTAATAAAACATATCTACATGTAAGGAAAGTATCATAGTTTGAGCAAATTCTTCGAATCTATTCGTTCTTACCAATATTGGTTCGAAAAGGTGTAATTTAAAATGTATTAACCGTCTCACATTGACCTGATAGACTACTCACGACAGTTTCTTAAGGGGCAGGGGGTAAGGCAATGTAGACGGGTCAAAAGCAAACTTTGAAACTATTGTATGAGAATGAACGTCCTTAAAGATTACAATCGTGTGCGCCCAAGTAAGTGTATTTGAATCGAGCGTTACATAAAATACTATGGTTTATTTGATTTAACAAAAAAGTGAGAACATTGTGTGAAAACGTATCGAGCCAATGTTTAGATTTATAAAATACCTATCATTTAAAAAAACATTCATGTTTCTAAGACTGATAAGTTTTGAGTTATGGATAAAAAATCTGAGAAAACAGGCATTATTAAAAAGAATATGAAAAAAGTAAACAAAATGAAAAAAAAGTTTATGGGGGCTAATGTTTAGCAAATAATGAGAGAATATGTAATATATATTTTTGTTGAATACGTAACTTTTAAAAGTAAGGCGTAATGAGCATCCAAAAAGTACCTTGGGAGCCTATCCCGTCACCGTAATATGTTCTTATCTTGCCTTAATCTTAAAAAATATACAAATCAGTACTCGATCATAATCTAATCTTAATTTTTCTGTACATTTAATCATAAAAAAAAATGTTACGATCAATGTTTAGCATAAAATTGTTATTAATTGTTGTATAAATTAATATTATTATCCAATTAATTGAACCTCAAAGATTGCTTAGGTCTGAAGCTGATCTTAATCTTGAGTCTGGTTGACGCGGACACTTTATGCGCTTTCGCAACGTTCACTCTTTATGCCGTTTATTGAGTTCTATATCAATCCAATTTCAGAAAGTTCTATATAATGTTATTGATGTTACGCCTTACAACAGTCAATAAGCATAGCTTATAGGTATTATACGAGTATGCACGAATCAGAAGTTCGGCATTCTTCGTGAGTTGGGAGATCCATATAAACGAGTGTCAGGCCGCGGCTGGAATCATCACACCTGAATCTCAATAAAAAAATATCTTCATTAAAAAAAATAACTTGTGAATAGCTAAAAAACCCCTTTTTTCAACGCCATCTATTGAGAAATTGGTTTTCTAAACAATTAAAGAAACAGTCGTCGTACATGAGGTGACAATGTTTTCCCATAGATGTCACCCCTGAACCGTGTCAGAATATAAGTTCATTTTTGGCTTGTTTACTTGGTTGTACTAATGTGTATGTAAAAGGAATATTTTTATAGTTGCATATACTCAATCATTGGATTTTTTCAGGAGTCAATCATTGACTCCCGATTGGGTAAAAATCTAACTATATAAATATTCGAAATACTCTATTTCCAATGTTCACAACAGATTGTTTGTTTCCTCTACTATAGTAATATTAATAGGTACATATATACCTTCGTACTTTTCCCATAAAACAACTCTATAGTAGAAATCCTATAAAACATTGTCATCAATCAGGCCCGGAACAAGACATTTTGAGCCTCAGAAAAAAAATGTTGAAAACGATGCGGCAAAAATATTATTATTATTAGAAATTAGTTACCTACTTTGTTTGGCCACATAATACCCCCTATTCAGTAACTATTGCAACTAAAATAGAAACGTTCTAAAATTGTAGATTTTAGATTTACGGTCTTATTTCAGCGTAATAAAATATCAATTTGGACTAAATGGAATAGGAACGTACCTACCTATATTGGCCGGAACGTTTTTAAAAAGTTACTGAATCAGACGTTTTATGAATAATTATGAAAATAATGAAATTTTCATAATTATTCAAAATACGTCTAATTCAGTGACTTTTTAAGAACGTTCCGGCCAATATAGGTACGTTCCAAGTCCAAGTTGATATTTTATAACGCAATTGGTTTTTTTGTAAATAATGAAAGCTACAAATTATTTATAGCTTTATACTATTCTCTCAATAGATGGCTTTACAACAAAATAAATAAAAAATAATAAGATTGTTGTTCATAATTTCACCCATAGATGGCTATAGTAAAAATTCCTTATTTTCAAGCGAAAAGAATTTCAGTATTACAATATATAGAACTTCCAAAATTGAATTGATAGGGATCTCATTAAAAAGGCATAATTGGTGAACGTTGCGCAAGCGCATAAAGTGATCACGTAAACCAGCCGATGACAGGTCGTAATCCCTGTAGGTGCCTTGATTTCCCGGTTCTCCTACAATAAATATTCCAACTTCGTCTCTATTGAGATAATTAAAAAATCTGTTAAAAAATATCTTTGACTCCCGACAGGGAAAAAAAATCCAATGTTTGCGCATATGCAATAATAAAAATATTTGATTTATTTTCACTGTTTATTTTACCAAATGCGCTAGTCTTTCGAGGATCATCATCAATTATTTTTATGAATACATATTATTTTACATTATTCAATGTTTTTTAATATGATTCCGCAGTTGTGCGGTTGGAGCACAAACATCTCAGTCGCCGTACGCCAGACCCGGTCCTGACATCCACCTCCTGTTTCGAAATAACTAATCCGATTTGAGTTTTACACTCCAGAGACGGTACATACATTTAGACGACATAGAGCATGTGAATAAACTGACATAGTATTTTGAGAGTGCACGGGTTTATATACCCTGGGGTATTTGAAAGAACAATTCCATCACAGACGTGTACGATAGTTATTCAGGGTGACAGCAGCTTGTTGAATTTTTTTTGGGACACAGTTTATTTTTTCAATTATTTTAACATTCATAGCACATTTTAATGATAATTTAAAGTCGATGATTACATATAACATTATTATTCAAGTAATTTACAACTTTCTTGATGTCATCAGACCACCATGCCTGGGGTCTGCCGACACCTCTTCGGCTTGTTCTCGGTCGCCATACTACGATCTTTTTGGTCCATCGTGAATCCTGGCATCTGGCAATATGCCCAGCCCAGCTCCACTTAAGACCAGCGACCCTTTCCGCTACATCGGCTACTTTGGTTCTTTCTCTTATCATGACATTCTGAATTCTGTCCTTTATTGAAATACCCAGCAACTTTCTCTCCATGGCTCTCTGTGTCACCAACAGCTTGTGAATTATCAAGAAATGTACCGGAGGGAGATGGATGCAGTGTGCCCAAGACAGGGAGTTGTGGAGAAACAAGAGGGAGGCCTATATCCAAGAATGGAAAAAAAACAAGCTGAAGAAGAAAAAGAAGAATTTACAACTCTTGGATGATACTCTTTGTGCATCATTCAATTTCTTCATTGTTGTGATATTTTTTTACATACTGAGGTTGTGCGATATCGGCAGAAGAAATATATTGGAAAAGATGGAAAAGTTTGAAGGGAGTGGACTTTCTGTGCCAAGCATCTTCTTATTTCTTGCTTTCGAGCACACAAATTTAAAATCAGAAAGTTAAAATAGATTGCGAAATTCCAGTTCAGACAGACCGACAGTCAAACGAAGTTAAGAAAAAGGGTTAACTGTTACCAATTACCTATTTAAACATTTCCGAGAAATGTAGATTTTATTTCAAATTTGATATTTTTAAATTAAACCTCCCAAAAGCCTCTCAACCAAAGTGGCCTTAATAAATTTATTAGGATATTTTTTATTATTTTTTCAAATTTATTACTACAACCAATTAATTTAACGTAGGGACCCATAATGTACCAAAAAAAAAACTCTTGAAAAATAAACTTCATCGTCTCGAAATGTTATTTTTTTACATAACAAAATAATATTTGAAAGCACTTGAATTTCGTGAAATTGTGTTTTCTGAAAGAAATTCCTTTCAAATAATATTTTGATAACCCGCTATTCGAAGAGTCGTTAGTGATTTGATTAAAATCTTTGGTTTCTTTTGCTATCTTTTGAAATCACAAAGTCATAGCCCCAAGTGGATATGACGTTAAAACGGAGAACTTGGAATAATATTTCTAAATAAAAATCTTGAATTTTGTTTGACAAATAATAGCAACCTAATAATATTTTTAAAAAATACATTATAATAATGTAGAATCTAAAGAACCAGTCTAATAATATTCGAAAAACTACATTATAATAATGTAGAATGTAAAGAACCAAAAAGGAAATGTAGGTTGTGGGAAAAAGAAACTGCTTTGTAATATAATGGAACAAAATGGCTGCTCGAAATAAGTAGAATTCAAAATTAAATTAATGTTTAAACGAAAATAACTTGATTCATATGAATTTTCTTCTGCATATTATATTTTTATTAATATTTTTTAAGATTGACTCATTGACCGATTTAGATGATTCTTTTTTTATTAGAAAGGGAGCATCTTCTGATTGGTCCACACACACACACACGCACATTTTATGTGTGCGTGTGTGTGATTGTGTGTGTGTGTGTGTGTGTGTGTGAGGGTGTGTGTGTGTGTGTATGTGTGTGTGTGTGTGTGTGTTGTCCCCCCCTTATAACTTTTGATCCGCTCAATTTACAGAGCCCAAATTTTCATAATATATAAACAGTTATAGGCCTACAAAACTTTTATACTCAGAATTGTGAATTTTTGTTTCAGTCAAGGGTTATCAACTTTTGAAATTTTGGTTTATTTTTCCATATATCTCAGAAACCATAAAAGCTAGAACGCTGAAAATTGGTATAAACATACACAAATACAAAATCTCAAACTGGTATTTTTTTAAATTCCAGGGTTTCTCAAACATTCTTTATTATGAAAAATATTTTTTTTTATGATAAATTTATGAGTTTAACTGCCTATATTTCCAATTTTTTTGAAAATATCGAAAAAAGCCGAAACACATTTGGTATAAAAATAATTGAAAATTTCTTGTCAGTTCATTGAGAAGGTAAAGGAGGAGAGACAATATTAAACTCAGAATTACAAAATCTGAACACCACATTAATTGTACAGATTTAAAATACCGTAGATCACCAAATAGGTATCAAGTTATATTAATTTATAAAAAAAAAATCCAGTTATATTAGGAATCTTTACAATTATTTCTTTTTTAAGTATTTAATGAATTCATCACCGATAAAGTGTAACAAAAAAAAACAATACAGAAAGAGACTATGATTATTTCAAATTTGGCCAAATTTACATTAAACCATTATTATTAATTTAAACAATCAAAATCGAAGAGCAAAAGTGTGTCTTTTAAGTTGCATGAAAACTTTCAAATTACAAAAATATAATTTCAAACTATTAATAAAAATAGCAATCGATCGATGATTCACTAGAGGTGTTCATTAGAAGTTGTCTGTTTCAATTTTATATGTTCCATATGGTAATGAATATTACGGCGTCACCACGCCATTTTGTTCTAATTGAAAATCAAATTAAAAATCACTTTTTTATAATTCTATTATTGTCTTCATATTGGAGAAGTATATTAGATGAACTGGTTTATTAGGGGTCTAGTGAAAAATGAGATTTACTCTGTAATCAAACATTTACACAGGAGTTATTGTTATGAACATCATCATCATCATCATCATCATCAGCCATTATTCGTCCAGTGCTGGACATAGGCCTCCCCTTTCAACCTCCATGCTTCCCTATCCCTCGCCACCCTGTGCCATTGACCTCCTGCCACTCGTTTGATGTCGTCAGACCATCTCGTTTGCGGTCTGCCCGGGTTTCTGCGTCCAGTTCTCGGTCGCCACTCCAGGGTGCGTTTGGTCCATCGATCATCTGCTGTCCTTACTACATGGCCAGCCCAATTCCATTTTAAGGAAGCTACCTTGTATGCAACATCGGTAACTTTTGTCCTTTCTCTGATCCATTCGTTGCGTTTTCGATCACGAAGACTAATGTTTAGCATCCTCCTCTCCATTGCTCTTTGCGTTACTCGGAGTTTCTGTACTGTACGTTTTGTAAAAATAACAGTTTCAAAACCATATGTCAGTACTGGGAGGATGCACATATCAAATACTTTTTTCTTCAAGTGGTTTGCAAATCGTTTGGATCTGAGAATGTATATTCTCAGACAGTTTACCGAATGCAGCCCATGCAAGGCCCCGCCTGAACATGCTATAGAACAATTATCTCGACAAAAAAATGGAGACTCACCCTTTCTGCTAGCCCTATTAGAACGCTCACATATTGACATAAAAATATAGGCGCCATAGCGCCTTTTCTCCTTATTCTACCTAATGTCGGCAGCCATTTTTTTGATCCTCACACGATCATTTTTGTAAGGGAAAAGCGAGCTGTCTCCACGAGTTGACCAGCATAATAAATTTGCTATCATGGGAATAAATCCTAAACGAAAGGGATTGTTCACTCTCATTTCGTCCGGTTATTTCTTATAAATAACATGACAATACGTATAGGCTTTTGATGGTCAGTTAGTTAGCAATGAGATATATTCTTACCAATGAGCCAAAACGTAAGATATCAGTTTTATAACAAAGATTTTTATATGGATTTGAACATCTTCAAATGAGTCCATAGTAACAAAAGCTTCTGTAAAGCTGGGTACTGCAAAATTATCCCAAAATTGTCGCAAAGTACCGACCCATTTGAATATTGTTAAACCGCAAAGTGACACAATGTCTATAAACCCTCTGACCCAACACATATATAAACAATTCAAATGCCAATTTATCAATGGTCGAATTATAATTATTGCGTTTCACGACATGTCTAATTCTCATATTATTCGATATTTCTTAATTGCGATATCGCGTTTAATCGTTACACAGTTAATGCGATTCTTTACGGAAGAACTCACGCCATGATACATTAATTTATTTATAGATATTATTATCATTTTTGCGTATAATAGGAAATTGAAATTCGATATGAGACAGGAGAATTTCACCGAATCCAGTCGTAGGGTTTGTTACAAATCGATTCTACATATATGTTTGCTTACTGTACGAATGTATATTTACATGCTTTTATATAATGATTAAATCGATTATACTGAAAATGTAACAGCGAATTGACTACAAGAGAGTACCTGTCCGAATCTGGAAAAAAATGCAATATCTTAGATACGAGCGTTACCTTTTACATAGTTGATTACGAAACATTACTTTTTGCGGAATGGAATTTATGGGAATTTTTCGAATTAGAAATTTGTCTATAAGTCTAGGTAGAAAATGATAATTCATTTTAATCGAAAATTTTGAAATTCGGTGTGACACAGGGATCAGTTCTGAGGCCCTTTTATTTTCAATTTTATAGTAAAAATTGACGATATAATTGACATTTTACGATTCAATTCTTATGAATATACTGACGATCACCTTAAAACAAGGAAAATAGTACAATATATACCGAGGGTTGCATTGGAAAAAATGCAGCAGACGAAAACATACTGTATCGATAACTTGATCACGGTGACAAAATCCTATTGAAAATGCTCCAATTAAAGTGAAAGGAGAAGCACTTGCAACATGAAATAACTTTAAAAAGTCTTTGGATCTTAATTGGACTGATTTAAATACTGCTGAACTTTCAAATTTCATAAACTATTAGCTCTCGTTTCTATCATCTGAGACAGTTTAAATTTATGTATGCGTCGAAATCAGTCGAGGGAGGATCCGGATCCTAATCGCTCGGTCACCAACCTATCGTTTGTAGATAAATATTTTTATCTATCTTATTAGTTTAAATATAAGTTTACATATAATTTTCAACGTTCGAACATTTGAGGTTCACAAATTAAAATTATCCACAATAACGTCACTAAAGTATGATATTATGTATATACAGTAAATCAGTGGCGTAACCGCAAATTTTGTACCAACAAAGTAATTATAAAGTTCCAACGAAAACACGTAAATCAATATCCAACGTGCTTGTGTAAATAACAAACAAACGATTTTCTGGGTAGGTATGACGTACACTTTTAAATGTGACAATAATTCCATTCCATTATTAAAATTCAAAAACGGAAAGAAGAGTGGATTGTAGCCAACACAAAATATTTCACTACTTTTTTTCTCCTGGTGGAATTGACAATCTTCGAAATCATTTTTGTGATGTAGGTAGATACATTTTATTAGTTTGTTTTACAAAAAATAATCATCGTGCTGGAAGACAAAACAATACAAAGACCTAATATACAGTAAAAATGTTTTAATTGTACGAAAATTTCTAATTGATGACAGAAAGAGAATTTAATCACACATACATACAATTATTTAAAATATATCTTCTTCATGCGACATGACCTTGAATCGTTGAAATTTTACATATGTTATAAAACAATAAAATAAAAAAGACAACTATACAGAACGTGAGATCATTTCAAAAGTTTGAGAGATAAAATCATAGAGAAGAAATGGACGGATGTCTATGGAAAACATATCAGCTGAATGTAAATGAACTTTTGACATATGATATTTATTTTTCACACCTTTATCACAAAGACTATTATGAATATTACTGCTGCCCAACTAGGTAACCCTGTTCTAGGGCTAGCAGTTTACAATTTTACCAAGCCAAATATTTGACATTTTGGTTATACATAGTTACATAGAGCGGACACCAGACATCACAACACAGTAAATTACAATATTACATAGTTACCAATATCTTAAACACAAAAGTATAAACTGATACAGTAAATTTTGACATGTTATTATTCTAATATTATTTCTACCATAATATGCACACCCGTTGTTGTCATTTATGTTATGTAGCAGTTTGACATTAAAATTTGCTCTGTGGTCTTCCCAATGTATATACTCAGTAACAATATTGTTTGACTTGAGTAACAATTCAAATAAAATACAAGATCAAGTTTTCTTCTATCAATATGAAGTTGACCGAACTTATAGTTTGAGCTGTACAGACAACACAACTTCATGACGAAACTCACAGTGTACACTTTCTACATGATACCTGTTGAGATATTGATGTAAAAATACGATTTAGGGCCGGTCTTATAAACGAAAGACCAAATATTCGTAAGTATGTTAACGATTTACTAACGGATGGATGTTCCTAAGTAGATATTACTATCGGCGGTATTATAAAACTATTTTAACTGTCCGTTTATTTGACAGTTACAGTCTAATTAGACTACAATGGATTTTCAATAGATTTGTATTGGACTATAATGGATTGTAATGGATAAAGCGGTGCTGTCATTGCAATATATAAACAGAGTGTTTAATTTTTTTGCTTACTTCAAACAATATCAAAAATTACAAAAATGATGATAATCCTTTATTATTTAGCTAGCGCGCTGGATCTCGTCTCAAGTGATTTTGTTCACTTATATCACAAGCATTTATGCCTAATTTATGGCATTAAAATGAAATTTAAAAAACTTAATGCATATGTAGGTACTAGTTACAATTAATTATTCATTCATTTTTTATAATTTTTTTTTTATTTTATGTTTTTTTTATTTAAAGTTTAAAAAAATAATTAAAATAAAATAAAACGAAATTCAGTGTCATCAATGTCATGTTGAAATAATAAAATATTTGGTCAAACACAATCTTGTAATCAAATTCGTTTTGGTTATTCAAAATCACTGTCGGCCGACATTTTTTATCGAAAAAAAGCAATTCAATATAAAAATCCAAAAAAATATAAAACAGTATTTTTCAAAATATTCGTAATATTAAAAATGTACCGCAACATAAAAAAAACAAGTGTGGTAAAATTCAATCCTTCTATAACTTATCGTTAACGAATGCTTAATCGGTGGTCCGACCGTCGGTAAAGGCTATCGGTAAACTTTTACTAAAATTTAACTAACGGATTGTTATAAGATGAAATATAGAGCATTTGTATCAAATTTCGGTTTATTTGGTCTGAAATCTAACTAACGGACGTTTATAAGACCGGCCCTTAATCTTGTACAAGCATAACATTGCGCCGTTCCATAGTGGCGTACAGTAAAAATGGCGCCGATTTAAATAGTCGTACTGGAAGTTTGTCTTTTGATAAACTTTACATAATTATGTATTCATGGCGTACCGAAAATATTTATTTGCGCAGAAATAAAAAGCATTTCAACAGTCGTGCCGCATAGTAAATGAAGACTATTTAATGTCAAACTTACAAAAAGAAAAATACGAGATCCACTTTCGATAAAAACACGTCTCTCAAGTGAACACCATATCAATTTTAGTTATTAATGCTAATATTTCTCCGCTATCTTATGGTTTTCTCTTTGATGCAATTTAAACTCGTTTATTAACAAGAACTACAAATAATCTATAATATAATTACTGAACGCCATCTTTTTTCGTCCTTCAACGGATCGCCAGTGAAAAAATTTCCTTAAACAATTTTCGCGTTCGAAATTTTTATTTCAAAAAAAAAATGATGCGAAAAAGTACAAATTAATCGTTTAATATGTATTTTCTGCATACATTGACAAGGAATTTTAAACATTCACAATAAATTTTAATCGTAATAATCTGCGGAATATCTATTTTGAATACTGACAACATTGCTTTCAATATGTCATAATAATACGCAAAAAGATGACATGTAATGTTTCCGTTTAATCGCATTATTTAATTGTATATATATATATATGTATAATTTATCATTATTATTGTATTATTATAAAAAATATTCAGTCTTAACTGTTGTGTAGGGTAGCCTGGGGACGTTTGAAACATGTCATGGTTGAAACACCTCAAATATTTCGAAAACCACGGTTCCTACACATGTGACGCGGCACTTGTAGCTTTGTCTAGTACGTTTGAATCTGCCATCAATTGCCCTTGAACAGCATATCAACACAGACGTGACTAGGACGACTTATCGAAATTCGCGCCCAAAAGTGAGAATTATTTAGATTTTAATTTCCTTTTTAGCCTTGTTTACTATTGTGTCTTGACCAAAAGTTTTATTCTATTGTTTAATATAGTTATTTGAGAGTATTTTTATTACATTTCTTCATCGTAATTATTGATTTAAAACACATATTTTTGACTTTGAAGTAGGTAACGTGACATGGGTACGTTTGAAACAACTTGCTTGGGGACGATTGAACCGTTTCAATCGTCCCTGTGTTTCAACCGTCCACCAATGTTTTTTGTAGTATAATTTGTGAGAAAAGTATATGCTCGCAAATTAAGTGATGTACATTTGAGTAAAAGAATATTAGACTAAAATTACCAACATTTTTTTATTGTAATTCTTTTTTTCCCCCTTTTTGGATTTTTATTTTCTGAACTCCTCCTCGAAGCACAATGTATCCTTATATTCGGGGAGAATTTCAAATATATTTTTGTATTTTTATTGTCGTGATATTTTGTTTCCTGTATTTTTTCTTTTCTATATATAATGAATGATTATTATTAATATTTATTATACCTACCTATGTGCGAACTCAATTACCACTAATGAGCAGCACTTACTAGCCATCACTCTCGCAAAACGTGAAAAGCATGTTTTTCTGATAAAAATATTTGTGATTCGTTTACTTTTTTTATAGTTTGTAGTAGGTAGGATAAAAAATAATTACGAAAAAAATTTTTTAGGCTTACCGTTTGTTTAGTTTAATTTGATATGGCATTTAGGTACAAAATTTTAGACTTTAAAGAATTGTTTTCTATGTTCGAAGTTCATTTTTGTAAGTACTGGTAAGTACATACATATGTAGGCAGATTAGATATTATTAAGGTATTTTTTTATAGATTTCATGTGGTTTTACCCAGTGGTTTTAAGTTTTTGCACCCATGCAATATTATGACATTTATGACGTGCAGGTATGTCGATAACAACCCATGTATCTACTTATTTTACTAGTTATT
Source organism: Molanna angustata (assembly GCA_963576475.1). NCBI lineage: Eukaryota > Metazoa > Arthropoda > Insecta > Trichoptera > Molannidae > Molanna > Molanna angustata. Next base: position 19,839,547 of record OY754984.1, on the reverse strand, counting down.
TTAGTAATATTTCCTTTTACTTATGCATATTTTTCACTATTGAATTGTATAAATAGAAAAATGCTCACAGTGCGAGTAAATTTAACGTTGTTACGATTGAAACATTGTTATGGTTGAAACATTGTTATGGTTGAAACAAGCACTTTTGTATGTAACTGAATATTACTTTTTTCTTACATTATTTTCAATTTCCAGCTTAATATCACACTTGAACAGTGTTGACTTTGTCAAATGTTATAGATTTATATAAGTTATGTACAGGAATTAGTTACATAGTACACAAATATTTTAAGTTATATAGGTCAAAGATATTTTTGTTCATTAATATCGATTTTTTTATGTTACGAGTACCGATTATTTATGATTTCATTAAAAACTGTTATAGTAACGAAAATAATTAAGACTGAATAAAGAAACTCGATCGCTTCAAATAAATACTTGAGTGTTTCAATCAACCCCTCTTACTGTTTCAATTGACCCCATACTGGGGTCAATTGAAACATATTTCCCTATGTTTTTAATGTGGTTATTGTAGCTTAACTGATCGAGATATAGTCACCGAATCAATTTTATTTAGGAACTAGATACATATTCCTTCAAACACTATAAAAATATTTTCTTTAAATACTGAAGATAATCCACTACATGCGGTTAAAGTTAAATTGTTTCAATCGTCCCCAGTCTACCCTACTGTTCTAAATGATATTTCAAATTATCAATGTTTGTAATTTCAAACGTACGCATTTCATATAACGCATTTCTTACAAAACATTTTCGAATTTTTTTTTATAATTTCTGCATTTTTACTATAAAAATACTGTTTTATTACTTGATTTTAACGTTTTCACATTAAGATATTTAGTTTTTAAATGTTGTGTAATGTCCTAAATGGTATATTTGACGATATTTAGTTTTATGAGGTTATTTCGCAACAGACGCGTAGCGGTAAACAAATAAGCCGCGCAGCGGGTTGTTGGGGACGGGCCGCGATAGCGGCCAGGGGCAGAGCCCCTTGTTTTAATTATTTCTCTAGCATTTTCTGATTTCGCTGTTCCTATTATCATTGTTGCAATTAAAACAAAAAATTTAAACATTTTAAAAAAAATTCAGACTGGATCTGTGGACAATTAATATAGTGTGGCAGACCACTTCTAGAAATTTCTTTCAAGCGCGCGCCTAGCGACGGCAAGTATATTTGCTTGTCGCTAGGCCGAGTTCATCGCCCGCGATGTCAAACGAGTAACAATAATCTTCAACTGGATATGATAGTTCAATGAAATGGTCTAGAAAGTTCGAGGACATTGAACTTGCTACCCTTCGGCGCAGAACTATTTAAGGAAGTGTACACCTGTACACGTCGTCACTTCACGCCGTTACGACCACGCCATCACTTCTTCATTCGACCACCGATCTCTACACTGCGCGACCACGCCGACACTTCGTCACTCGACCACCGGTCATCTCTCGACCCCGCGAGCACGATGGTACTTCACCATGCGAATACTCAGTCACTTCGACACACTCGCTAACTCGCTCGTTATACCTACTCATTGTGAGAAAGTTCCTTTGTAAGTTATTTTATCAATTGTAAATTTATCTTTAATATAAGAAAACTGTTAATTGTGATTAATATACTCATTGTAAGTTTGAACCTATTCTTTCTTCTTCTCTCTAAACCACTGTCCTTGTGTTATTATTTCAAATCATATCAAATCACTTTGATTTGATATTAAACTGTTAACCACTTGGTTAACCAACCCACTTAATTGGGATATAGCAAACACTCTTTATTAGTAACCCCTCTGGTTACTAAACATGCTTGATTGGTAACCCCTCTGGTTACCAAAAAAAATCGCTAAAATCGTAAGTCTCCAGAATGTGGCAACTTGTGCGTAACACGTATTGGGTGCGTGTTAAATTAATATTGACATAGTACATATATGTTAGTTGCCCGACAGCTAATATTTTTATTTTTTTATTATTTAATTAAATTTAAAATACATATATAAAAAAATATATAAAGAAAAAGATGCACAGTAAGAAAAAACATAATTTCCCATTACCAGAGTGCAAGAACTCGTGTTTACTGTAATGTTTAATAAAATATTAAATAAACATTACAGTTATTGTGTCAAATATTCTCTTCCATTTTCGGAGATCTATACTTGGCAGTTGTATAAAATGCAGCACTCATGGACCTATTATGACCTGGATTTTGAGACAGACTCATGACACATATCCAAGAATAGTACATCCAAATAGAACCTCACAAATAAGATTTCGCTTCGTCCGATTTTTCAGACCGTGATTAACTTGACTCCGGGCTGCCATGAAAATGTAACAAAGGAACCTTTTTATTCAAATTTCACTTTGTAATAAAAGCTTGCGCAGGCCGATATTTTTTTTTATCTACAAAATCTTTTGAAAGACAGAATTTTCGCAAACCGAATTCTTTTCGAGGGAAATATGCTTAGTTTAACTTTGAAACTGGGGACTAGTTAAACCTCTTTGCTACCGTGTTGTAACGGAAAGTTACGCTTTCGTATTTTTAAGGCTTTATTCGTTTTATTGAGTCCTATTATAAGCCTGTATCTAAATCAAGATAATAAACCAAGTGTTCAAACAAATACCACTTGCTTCAATTAATACTGAAGGGCAAGATAGAAGATGCTGAAGGACTGAAAGGAGACAGATGTCCTAGCTGCGTAATATTACGGAATGGACGGGTTTCAGGACTGTGGAGCAGACATTCCGGGCAGCAGAGGATAGAGAAAGATTCCACAGAGTGATCACAAACGACGGGGTTTCATGACAGGGCACGAGAAGAAGAAAAAGAAACAATGAAAATGAGAAATATAAACATATATAATTCGACAATAGATTTATTTCACTCCCGACGAACGTTTCGGCTTAGAAGGCCATAATCAACTGGTGTTGAGTACACAGTTCACATTTATTTTATACAAAGTTAAACAAAGTAACGGGTAAATAGATAAATGTATGTATATAATGTTATTAATGATGGTAAAAATCCGGACACATAATGAGGTACTGGAAAAAAGGGACGGACAACGGGTTATTTGTGTGAAAGAGAGAGAGAGAGAAGGATAACACACAAATTTCTAAAATGAATAAATAATTCAAAACTTCTTTCAAATCCATTAATCGTTAATCAATGTTTTACAGCAAAGTTAAGAATTAGTAGACGTTCACATCACAATGAGATAAAACTCTCAAGTTTATTGAGAGAGTGTGTTGTCTGTAAAACAGGATTTTTTCTGACATGAAATCTGCTCGTACCGCGAATCTATCCACCAAACGGGATAACCAAGATTTTCCAACAAAAAAAAACGGGAACGTTTTTACATGTATCCACACTGAATTTTTTTTATATCTTTCAACCACGTCGCTTTTATATTGCGCAAGATTTGACTCGGAGCCTGCACGCTAGCTAGCTTTGCCTTATTTTTAAGAAGAAAAAAAAGGCCTTTCGTTTATCTGATAAATTCTTGTCTATCCCATCTCTAACCTATTCATAGTCCCAGGGGCTGGGACTATGAATGGGCCGTTTAAAATAGCCGAACCTCTTTTCAACCATAGAAAAAATACCAAATTCAAATTGAACCGGGCCTGATTGAAATCATCCATGGCGTGTTTTGATTACAACACAAAAAACCCACGAAATAGGGTAAAAGTAAAGGAAAACTTTTTACCCCGACTGGTGACAATAAACTTATTGGTTTTTGTTGTGTTGGGAGATGAAAATCCATTAAAGGATGTAGGTTATTTACGGTTATTGTCCTTTTTAATTTCAATCATATTAAAGGAATATGTAAAGCTTTTTGTAAATGGTAATAGTTGGAATAAAAAAACATTACAATTCACTCGATAAATGTTAAATTTATTCGGATTTATTTATCATAAATTAAATATTTTTTTTAGAAATTCAAACCAACCATTTAATTTGGACTTGTTTCCTGAAAATCATCGGCTCGAAATCGAACCCAGAACAACGACATAGAATTCAATTGATATATCTAGCCGACAACATAAATTATTGGAAATTACAGCACAGTTTCGGGAAAAAAACGAATTGCAGTACCGGGATATTGATGATCTACAAAAGTAAAAAATACTAAAAATACTTTTATAATTGCATAAATATAATGCGTCACAACAAAAACGTATGAGAATCGTAGCTCATATTTCAATGCATCGTAATAAGAAATACTGTAGAATTACACAAATATAATGCGTCACGAGAAAAACGTATGAGAATCGTAGCTCATATTTCAATGCATCGTAATAAGAAATACTGTAGAATTACACAAATATAATGCGTCACGAGAAAAACGTATGAGAATCGTAGCTCATATTTCAATGCATCGTAATAAGAAATACTGTAGAATTACACAAATATAATGCGTCACGAGAAAAACGTATGAGAATCGTAGCTCATATTTCAATGCATCGTAATAAGAAATACTGTAGAATTACACAAATATAATGCGTCACGAGAAAAACGTATGAGAATCGTAGCTCATATTTCAATGCATCGTAATAAGAAATACTGTAGAATTACACAAATATAATGCGTCACGAGAAAAACGTATGAGAATCGTAGCTCATATTTCAATGCATCGTAATAAGAAATACTGTAGAATTACACAAATATAATGCGTCACGAGAAAAAAACATGAGAATCGTGGCACATAATTCAATGCATCGTACTGTAAAATTGCACAAATATAATACTTCACAAAATAAATACCTGATTATTATTATTATTATTATTGCCACAAGGCAATTGCTTCCGACCAACCAAAGCAAGGTGAGGTCATAAATAGTAAATTGGTATGTACATTAAATTTATAACAAATGAAAAGAATATTAAGAGTAAATTGACAGCAACAAAGGAAGGAAGGAAATAGATGTTGAGAGAGGGGAGAGAGGATGGATATGGGGTGTCAGTTAAGAATTATTAGACAGGTAAAACAGCTTTAGTTTCTTTTTAAAAAGTTGAATCGATTGAGATGTCGTAGTATCATTACTTAAGGTATTCCATAGTCTTGCTGATTGTACTTCAAAAGAGGAACTGAGAAATTCAGTAGAATTAATGGGAATAGCTAGTGTGGTACGTTCAGCAGATCGAAGAGGTTGACCGTGATTTTACAAGAAAATAACCTTATTCTTGAGATATTGTGGTGAATTTGTGTTGTTAATTAAATTATACAGTAGAGAAAGTAAATGAATATTACGACGTTGACGTATCTTAGGCCAGCGAAGAAGATTTCGGTAAGTGGAAACATGATCAAATTTTCTAAGATTGTAAATAAAGCGTATACAAACATTTTGCAATCGTCCAAGTTTATTAAGGAGTTCTTCGTTAGCATCCAGATAACAGACGTTAGCATAGTCAAGAAATTAATGCGTAATAACAAAAATAATTGAGTATCGTAGCTCAAATTAAATGCGGCATAACAAAAATATGTTTGAGTGAAATAATAATTAACCCATGTAAAGTTTGTAATTGAATACATCCGCATGAAGATCAATCAATATTGGTACCTTTACCCCAGAGTATTTTTAAAATGAAAAACCTTTACATTTCCACCACAGCTCAAATATATAATAGCACTCAAGTAATTGAATTAGCAATCTAGAATTATTATTATGTGGGTAGAAAATATCTGAACAACAACAGCAAAGTTATCGATATTCAGTGAACAATTAAAACAATTACCCATAAAACCTACTGAAGAATAAAATAAAACAGAATATATATTAAAGAAAGAAATTTTATAATATTATTCAATGGCTGGTGGCAAAGCGGTTAACGCACTGGGTTAGTAATCCAGCTGTCGCGAGTTCGAATCGTTCAAAACGATTGATTTTGTTCACATATAGCACAAGCATTAATGTTTATTTTAGGAAATGTTTGAGGAAAGGACATATTCATTCTATAAATATTAATCCTAAAATTAAATGGTGTAACCAAATCATATTTGGCAACATTAAACTCTGTAGTACCAGGGGCGTGCCTAGAACCTTCGGACTATGCAAACCCTGAAAGAAAATTGGGAAATGTCGAAAATTTAATGTTTTTTAATCGTTGTTCATTTGAGTGACCATGAAAATATTTTAAAATCATAAGCCAATATAATATTTACATTTGTGGCCCTGTCAAGCATCATATCTACATACGGTTTAATTTTTATTGTTGTATTATCTTAAATTTCTCAACATAATATTCATAGGCAAGCCAAGACTTTCGACTTCTATAAGCAATTCCGCTACTGTCTAGTACAAATATTATCTCTTTCTATTTTTATATATTCTTTTCTTTTCTTTAATTTATGTATAATTTGTTGTACATTTTTTTTCTTTATTTTTTCTTTTACATGATTTGTTTTTTTTTCTAAATATTATACTTTACATATATTAAAATTCATGGAGTCAACATAGTGGCTTCTCTATAATGCCCTTACTTTGTAAATGTATATTTTTACTCCTCACTACCCCAAGGGGATAGGTATAGTGGGGAGTTATGAATTCGCCATAATTAAGGTTTTTTTTCAATGGTAGGTCATCAACTAGTATCATGCTGAGATTGTATTCTGAAAGTATCATCGCAATGTACAATTTGTGTGTATGTGCTGTGTGCTATGTACGGCGTGTTTATTCTACTTTATCGATTATAGGCTATAGTATTCATTCGATTCTTTTCAAATTTTGCAAATTTGTATATCTAATACTCGCTTAGACCCCATTAGATTTTGATGGATATCTGGTCAGTGCTTCTCATTTTTTTTAAATGTCAAATGTTTCAAAGTCACGCAAAGATCAGGAAAATTTAATTAATATATTTTAATTTCGAATTGCTATAAAGGCACATCACTTTCATAAAATGAAGAATTATCGAGTTTTTATTATAAGACATTTAAATAAAAAACAATATAATAAAAACATTTCATGAAAATGCTGAAAATTTTCGATACAAAATTTAATACAACAGGCAACAATAACATCTCACATAGAAAGGCACTACATTCAGAATGGGTGGTGAACCTCATTGCTGAACTATGTGAGATGTCATTGTTGCCTGTTGTATTTTCTATTACCCGGCTCTTACGGGACACCCGAAACACTACATTCAGAATGTGTGATGGTGAACCTCATTGCTGAACTATGTGAGATGTTATTGTTGCCTGTTGTATTTTCTATTACCTGGCACTTACATTCAGAATGGGTGGTGAACCTCATTGCTGAACTATGTGAGATGTTATTGTTGCCTGTTGTATTTTCTATTACCCGGCACTTACGGGACACCCGAAACACTACATTCAGAATGTGTGATGGTGAACCTCATTGCTGAACTATGTGAGATGTTATTGTTGCCTGTTGTATTTTCTATTACCCGGCTCTTACGAGACACCCGAAACACTACATTCAGAATGTGTGATGGTGAACCTCATTGCTGAACTATGTGAGATGTTATTGTTGCCTGTTGTATTTTCTATTACCCGGCTCTTACGAGACACCCGAAACACTACATTCAGAATGTGTGATGGTGAACCTCATTGCTGAACTATGTGAGATGTTATTGTTGCCTGTTGTATTTTCTATTACCCGGCTCTTACGAGACACCCGAAACACTACATTCAGAATGTGTGATGGTGAACCTCATTGCTGAACTATGTGAGATGTTATTGTTGCCTGTTGTATTTTCTATTACCCGGCTCTTACGAGACACCCGAAACACTACATTCAGAATGTGTGATGGTGAACCTCATTGCTGAACTATGTGAGATGTTATTTTGCCTCTTGTATTTTCGATTACATGGCTCATAAATGGGACACCCAAAAAGATAATAATAGATATTTACAAAAAATTGAATACTTCTTCTTCATGTACCCATTCTAGAAGTTATATTATATTTACTTTAATTATTGCTTGATAGAGAGTTATACAAACTACACAATTTATAAGTTAGACAATGTACATTGCTTTATTAGTGGACCAGTGAAAACTCCATGCATTATTCTATAGGATAATGCATGGAGTTAATATCGTGTGTTTCTATTGTTTATATATTATGTTCTAAGATTCTATAATATCTGTTATGCTTGTTTTGATACTACATTATTATATTATTGTTTTTTTTTTCATGTTGTTTGATGTCTTCTGGTGTGGTAGTGTGTTTTCCTTTTGTTTTTATTTTGTGTTTTATTGTTATTGATAGGTACGTGTCTTTTTGGGTGTTCATATAGTCATCCGATGTTGATTTCTTGTTTTTTTTATTTTAGTTTATACTAGACGTAAGAAATTGTATTTTTTTTACATCTAAATAAAATATATACAACAACAATTAATCTTCTTCTTCTTTGTTTCCTCAATGCTGAGGGTCGTGATCTATGGGGCCGCTAATGGACAGAACTAGTCGCCTCCAGTCCTCTCTGCCTTCCGCAGCTAGCAGTTGATTACAAAAATTTACAAATATTTCATAATTAATTTATTAGAACGTAATAAAAATAAACACTGAAATAAGACAGCGGATTAAATATAAGTACTAGAAAAGATAGAAGGAGGCAGCTGTCCTGAACGCACTGAGAGATCTCGTAGAGATGTCAAGTGTATTAAAGAAAGCATTGTACACCGTGCAAGCACGGTACACAAAACCATTCTGAGCAGTGGCGGCTCCTCCGAAGGGGCTCCCGGGCTCAGCCCTCCCAAAAATTTTGTTCGAAATATTCCACAAATATATGCTATTAAATCCTGTAAATTCATTATTTTTTTTCAAATAAATATGTTTCCACCTTACGGTTGTAATACAATATCTGCGATAGTATGTTTCATACAGCGAGATTATATGAAAAATTTCGTTCCGCGGGCACAATGTACTTGTGCCCGAAGAACTGTATAGAAAGTCATAGAATTGATGTACATGCCACACTACAATTTAATACCAAATGTATGGAGCTCTCGGGCACGTTCCTAGGTGTGTTCATTATTTACCAGCAGACGAATTCTAGACGAAAGGGTAAAATTATATTATGCTATCCGTAGGCACTAGCAGTTATAGGACGCTGTATAAATATCTAATTTATTAAATATTTAAAAAATGACGACTAGGAAAAAGGATAAGAAATTCAAAAATACATAAGTCTACGTAAAAATTATCATAAAAGTATCTGTATAGTGAATATTAGGTATTTGATACCTGAAAATGTTTTTTTTAAACTGTACAGAATATCGATTGAGAAATTACCATTGATAATTCAATGCCAAATAAGGATATTTAATATGAATAATTCTTATAAGTTTTTATTTCTTCTTCAGTAATTTCATAACACATAAAAATATATAGTAAAAAACATAAATAAATACGTGTTTAAGTAAGGGATTGGTTATTATTTAGAAAAAAATATTAAGAATAATATAATATTTCTTAGGTAAGTTTAGGACATAAGAATATAAAATGTAGATAACAAAAGAAGATAACAAAAATTATATGAAGAAAAAAATTATCTAGATAAGTTTAGTGAAATTAACATAAATATTCAAATAAGTAACAAACCCAAAATTATAAAGGAGAGCAAAGAAATATTGAACAGTAACATTATAAATTACACATTACCCATTTGAACTGTTTACTATAGTTTTTGTAGAGTTTAATGTTAAAGGCAAACATAAACAAAAAAATAAAAATATCTCTAATAAGTGAATAAAACTGAAGTACCAACAACTATACTACATACTCCTGTTTGGTGGAAACGATTAATTTGTATGGGTGCATTTATGAACATGACATTAAAAACTTCAGCGTTTTGACGCTAGATGTCGTTGTTCAAGAGTGACGAGTTACATATTTTTGAATGATACATTTTTGACTTTTGACAATAGTTCACAATGAATAGTATCCGTAAGGTATTATATACTCTTTGGAATAGTGTACAAAATTTACTTTCGCGTTCTCTTAATTACGACGATCGTGTGATATAAAAAACTTAGGGCCTCCACGGCCAATCATCTCATTATCTCAAATAAATACTAGAAGTGACAAAATATTACTTTCATACATATGCATGGTCAGTGTTTATCATCATTCTGTCAATATTTCGTTCACAAGTGTTTTCTGACACCTTATAAATGCGAATTTCCTTTCAAGAAAAAAATGAGCCCCTCTAACATTTTTGGTCTTCGGCCGCCACTGATTCTGAGTGTAGTTGTTCTTACACTTAAAAAATAAACACAATTATATTTCAAAAACATATATCCTTTACATCTTTCAATTCATTTGATTTTTTTCTGTAAAATTTCCATTAATTTCATATTAATGATGCCGGTCTCACATGTGCAGATATTTTCTCGGCCATTGAAGCTTTTGTATTTTAGTATATTAAATGGCATTCAACATGTGAGTTAAAATTAATATGCAAATTGTCAAGTGTTGTTTTATTCAGGGCAGCCATTAAAAGCAGTGTATAGAAACAACATAAGTATGTAATTATAGTGTTGTTGTTGTTACATAAAATGTTATAACCTCCCTACCATACTCTAACTGTATTACCTATAAATATATTTCTAACACTAGTGCAAGTATTTTCTGTCGTTTACGATCGTTCTTCTTCTTCAGCCTATTTTTTCCCATTTTTGTACATAGGCCTCCCCCTTGATCCTCCACAACTCCCTGTCTTGGGCACACTGCATCCATCTCCCTCCGGCACATTTCTCGATGTCATCAGACCACCTTGCTTAGTCTTTACGATCGTTATGATTTCACAATTTTTAAGGGATCATGTAGCGAGTGCTTATTATGAGTTTCATCATGACGATTTGTGTGCATGGCATGGCGTATTTAAATTTATCAAATAAATTTTTCACTTTAAAATTGCTTCTCTGAGCTGAAAACACTGGTAAGTTGTAAGAAATTGCCATATGGCAATAAACTCGCCACTTGCGCAGGGTGCAAGAAAGTATTTGTTATTATAATGTAAGCCATACTATGAATGTTTGAGTCCTCCGTACAGCTAAGTTCGAGTTCCTATTGATATTATTTGTGACTATTACTTATATAGGGTGAGTTTTTGTTATACTTAAAATACTATGATTTCATAAAATAGTGCAATATTTTTGGTTGTGTCACAAGTTCGCTCTTGGTATTTTTAAATTAAACAAAATCGACTATGGTTCTACATATATATTTTCCTTTTATCAGGTAGACCGTTTCGGTTGACAAGGCCCTTATCAACTGGTATTAGTTGATCAGGGCCTAGTAAGACGAAATGGTCGTTCTGATATAAGGAAAATATATACATACATACATACCATCACGGCATATCCCACAATGTGTGGTAACCAGCGAAAGGTGTGCGGGTGTGCATTGCCTTATAAAAGGGAGCACAACACATATGTGTATACCCACACACCAGTCTCGTCTCACCTAAAAAGGCACTACATTCAGAATGGGTGGTGAACCTCATTGCTGAACTATGTGAGATGTTATTGTTGCCTGTTGTATTTTTGATTACCCGGCTCTTACGGGACACTCGAAAACAGTAATAGAAAAGAGTAAAATGTATATGTAATGAAATGATTTATTTTTCATTATTTTACACGTGAGAATAACAAAAAGTAAATATATTAAACGAGTGGGTTGTGGCCAACGCTAAACTCCACACTAACAAGCCATTCTCTAAAGTATTAATTTTTTTATGAATAATATTTTTATAATTTTTTTTTTTAATAATTTATTATAATAACTTAATAATTCTTCAATGCCATTTTATGAATGTGATGTGCCTTTTTACCAAGTCGTGGGTATTGACATTTTAAAAACACAAGTTCTCTCTATCACATTTTACACAAGATGCATATCTCATATGAGAAGATGTCAATATAGATTTATTATTAGTCGGATTAAATTGGCGGCTAGAGATTAATTTCCCACTTTATTTCCCTTAGGTGTGGTACCTATCAACAATTTTATTTATTGCCAAAAAATATATTTATTGATTAAATCTTATTTTATTTCATCTTATTTTAAATTACTTCTCAGCTGAAAGCGTGGAAGACTTGGAATGTTTGGTTAAAATAGTATTCGATGGATGCATGCAAAATGGATTGAGAATGAATGCAACTAAATCTAAAGTGATGGTATTTGAGAAGAGCGAAAGACGAACAAAATGCGAGATACGAGTGGAGAATGTACAATTAGAACAAGTGGATGAATATTTATACTTAGGAAGCATGTTTCAGCGTGATGGAATATTGGAAAAAGATATTGAAAGGAGAGTAACGGCTGGTAATAGAGTGAATGGTGTATTAAGACCGGTAATGGCTGACCCAATTATTTGGAGGCAAGCAAAGCTCGCGGTACACAATGGTATCGTCGCACCGACTCTAATGTGTGCTAGTGAGACATGGACATGGCAGAAGACGCATGAAAGTAGAATTAACGCGGTTGAAATGAGGTCACTAAGACGAATGTGTGGTAAAACGATGTATGATAGAATAAGAAATGAGGATATTAGACGAGAATGTATGATTGAAAGAAATATCGTAAGTAAGATGAAAATAAAAGCCCTAAGGTGGTTCGGCCACATAGAAAGAATAAGTGATGAACGTCTGACAAAAAAAGTATACAAGGCTGATAAAAGAGGAACGAAAAGTAGAGGTCGGCCAAGAAAAAGTTGGCACGATCACATAAATGGGATTTTGAAAGATGGTGATGTTAGAAGTAAGAATAATAGAAGAGCGTGCATGAGACGATGTATGGACGTGAATGAAGCGAGGAATGTATATCAAGAGAGAGGAGTCTGGCGTTCGGTTCTCTCTGCCTACCTCAAATAGGGAAATAGCGTGATGGTATGTATGTATGTTATTTTAAATTACTTCTCGGACAATTATCAGGTACTATGTCAAATATTAATTTAACACGCACCCAATAACAAATTGTCACATTCTGGAGACTTGCGATATTAATCGTCTCACAGATCCAGACTGAAAACACGATAAAAAAAACTGTGTCTCCACCGGGAATCGAACCCGGGACCTTTGGATCAGCAGTCAGATACATACCTAACCAACTGTAATATTTTAACAATATGGGAACTATTTTGGCACATTACTGATATTTACTATTGTTTTTATTTATGAACACAAACCATATAATACATATATACATCATTTAAAAATAAGGTATACCTAAATTAAAATAAAAAGAATAACAGAAAGAAAAGTAAGCATAAAGAACAAACAAAAAGTTTAAAAAAAAATAAAATAAAATAAAGAAAATATTATTATTTTTAAGATGTCAATATATTATTTTTCTATATGTTGTATTTTATGTTTTATTTTCTTGTCAAACTATATTTTAAATACTCTGATTTTTCATGTTATTTATATGGAAGTGTATTATTATATTTTTTCTCATACTGTTATTATTGTTATTTTTTGTTTATTGTTGATCATGTGGTTGATATTAATGGTGTTATTGTTTTGATGTGTGCGTATGTATGTGCATATATGTATGTGTATATATATATATATATATATATATATGCATATGTGCATGTATATAATTGTATTGTCTGAATAGCCTCACCTTAAGACAGGCGTAGCCATTTAGGTGAGGTTATGAGGAATAAAAAAATAGAGGAGGAAGTTACTATATATTATGTTTTGTTGACTTTTTAGTTTCTTTTCTTTCTTTTTTTTACTTGCATTTTTACTGTTTTAATAAATAAATAAAAAAAAATAATTTGCAAAGAAAAAAGTGGTAAATGAATAAATATAAACATATGTATAAATATAAACATGATATGTAAAATATTTGAGAATACTATAATTGGTAATACAACAATTATCATTGTATATTTGTATATTTTTTTCTCGTTTCCTGTTGTATTCTATAAAATAAATAAAATTAAAATAAAATAATAGCGTCTTAAGGATAGAAATTGTGATATCGCAATTTTCCACAAATTTAGAAAACATTAATCAATTGTCCATAGTAAGTTAATGACGTTAGTGTACCTTATACCTACTCTGTACAAAATGACACCAGAGGTTGTAACCCGCATTATCGTAAAGCCGGTGAGATGTCGTAAATCACACCAATTTTATATAACTAAAATAAATCTCGTGTCTAGTTTGAGTGCTTTTATACAAAATATGGGGACATAAAGAATTTACGAATATAATGGTGTATAGAATATTATGCGAGTATTAAAATGTAATGATAATTACAGGTGATCGATTGCATTACTTACTTATTTTAGTAAAAGGTAATGGTAATGAGTATTACAGGTAATCGATTGTGTTATCTACTTATTTTAGTAAAAGGTAATGAGTATTAGCAGTAGTAGATTGTGTTACCTTCTTAGTTTAGTAAAAAGTAATGAGTATTTACAGGTAATCGATTTTGATACCTACTTAGTTTATGTAAAGGTAATGAGTATTACAGATAATCGACTGTAATGCCTACAATGTAAAGTAAAAGGTAGTAAGAATTACAGGTAAATAATTGATTGTCTTACTCACAAAGTAAAAGGTAATGAGTATTACTGGTAATCGATTGTGCTACCTACAAAGTAAAGAAAAAGGTAATGAGTATTACAGATAATCGATTGTAATGCCTACAAAGTAAAGTAAAAGGTAATAAGAATTACAGGTAATTAATTGGTTGTCTTACCTACAAAGTAAAAGATAATGAGTATTACTGGTAATCGATTGTGTAACCTACAAAGTTAAGTAAAAAGTAATGAGTATTATAGGTAATCGATTGTGTTACCTACTTGTTAACTTTGGATTCTATTTAACTCTAAGTGGGTGTTGACAACTGATTTTTTTACCATAACTTAAAATGAACCCTGTTTAATTGTAGTTTCGTTAACAGACCTCACTCAAAGAGGAAAATTAAGTTAAAATTATCTATGGAAATATAACGGGCTCCCAGATGGAGAGCGGTTAATGATTTAATAATCTTATCTGATCAAATGTCACCGGACATATATTCATTAAGTCTGATATGACCCCTTTGATGTCGTACTTACATCATGAATCAACATTAAAATATTAGCCCTTCAACTTGATGTAAACAAGACCTCAAATTTAATAGGGACTAAACACGATTATTAAAACGATATTGCAGTAGCCTTAAATTTAACGTGGAAATTAAAAACTAATGTATAGCGCCGTTTTTGTGAATCCGCCTCAAAGGTATAACATAAAGAGGCAAGACTACCTACTAAATTTACTTTTTCAGCATTATTTTTAAAATAATTTAAGACATCCAATTTAAGACAAATTTAGTTGCAAAAGATATAAAGAACATACATTTAATAGAAAATACAAGGCTTAAACATACATACAATACAAACATGGTTATATAACAAAGGGATCTACTATTGTCAGCAAATTCTCAATTCATAACAACATACATACAATACAAACATGGTTATATAACAAAGGGATCAACTATTGTCAGCAAATTCTCAATTCATAACAACATACATACAATACAAACATGGTTATATAACAAAGGGATCAACTATTGTCAGCAAATTCTCAATTCATAACAACATACATACAATACAAACATGGTTATATAACAAAGGGATCAACTATTGTCAGCAAATTCTCAATTCATAACAACATACATACAATACAAACATGGTTATATAACAAAGGGATCAACTATTGTCAGCAAATTCTCAATTCATAACAACATACATACAATACAAACATGGTTATATAACAAAGGGATCAACTATTGTCAGCAAATTCTCAATTCATAACAACATACATACAATACAAACATGGTTATATAACAAAGGGATCAACTATTGTCAGCAAATTCTCAATACATAACAACATACATACAATACAAACATGGTTATATAACAAAGGGATCAACTATTGTCAGCAAATTATCAATTCATAACAACATACATACAATACAAACATGGTTATATAACAAAGGGATCAACTATTGTCAGCAAATTCTCAATTCATAACAACATACATACAATACAAACATGGTTATATAACAAAGGGATCAACTATTGTCAGCAAATTATCAATTCATAACAACATACATACAATACAAACATGGTTATATAACAAAGGGATCAACTATTGTCAGCAAATTCTCAATTCATAACAACATACATACAATACAAACATGGTTATATAACAAAGGGATCAACTATTGTCAGCAAATTCTCAATTCATAACAACATACATACAATACAAACACGGTTATATAACAAAGGGATCAACTATTGTCAGCAAATTCTCAATTCATAACAACATACATACAATACAAACATGGTTATATAACAAAGGGATCAACTATTGTCAGCAAATTATCAATTCATAACAACATACATACAATACAAACATGGTTATATAACAAAGGGATCAACTATTGTCAGCAAATTATCAATTCATAACAACATACATACAATACAAACATGGTTATATAACAAAGGGATCAACTATTGTCAGCAAATTCTCAATTCATAACAACATACATACAATACAAACATGGTTATATAACAAAGGGATCAACTATTGTCAGCAAATTATCAATTCATAACAACATACATACAATACAAACATGGTTATATAACAAAGGGATCAACTATTGTCAGCAAATTCTCAATTCATTACAACATACATACAATACAAACATGGTTATATAACAAAGGGATCAACTATTGTCAGCAAATTCTCAATTCATAACAACATACATACAATACAAACACGGTTATATAACAAAGGGATCAACTATTGTCAGCAAATTCTCAATTCATAACAACATACATACAATACAAACATGGTTATATAACAAAGGGATCAACTATTGTCAGCAAATTATCAATTCATAACAACATACATACAATACAAACATGGTTATATAACAAAGGGATCAACTATTGTCAGCAAATTCTCAATTCATAACAACATACATACAATACAAACATGGTTATATAACAAAGGGATCAACTATTGTCAGCAAATTATCAATTCATAACAACATACATACAATACAAACATGGTTATATAACAAAGGGATCAACTATTGTCAGCAAATTCTCAATTCATAACAACATACATACAATACAAACATGGTTATATAACAAAGGGATCAACTATTGTCAGCAAATTCTCAATTCATAACAACATACATACAATACAAACACGGTTATATAACAAAGGGATCAACTATTGTCAGCAAATTCTCAATTCATAACAACATACATACAATACAAACATGGTTATATAACAAAGGGATCAACTATTGTCAGCAAATTATCAATTCATAACAACATACATACAATACAAACATGGTTATATAACAAAGGGATCAACTATTGTCAGCAAATTCTCAATTCATAACAACATACATACAATACAAACATGGTTATATAACAAAGGGATCAACTATTGTCAGCAAATTCTCAATTCATAACAACATACATACAATACAAACATGGTTATATAACAAAGGGATCAACTATTGTCAGCAAATTCTCAATTCATAACAACATACATACAATACAAACATGGTTATATAACAAAGGGATCAACTATTGTCAGCAAATTCTCAATTCATAACAACATACATACAATACAAACATGGTTATATAACAAAGGGATCAACTATTGTCAGCAAATTATCAATTCATAACAACATACATACAATACAAACATGGTTATATAACAAAGGGATCAACTATTGTCAGCAAATTCTCAATTCATAACAACATACATACAATACAAACATGGTTATATAACAAAGGGATCAACTATTGTCAGCAAATTATCAATTCATAACAACATACACGACAAAACTACTAACATAGGACTCAATAAGTGGACCATGGGATACACAATCATTCTATATAACAGCTTACAATGACTTAGTAAATTTTATGAAACTAGTCTACCACCTCGGAACAGGCCTGGCCTAGTGAGGTCGTCCCAAAGACCTTAGTATATAAGGTCTTTGAGTGGTCCAAATCAACCCAATTTATTTGTTATGTTACTTATATAAAATAATGTAATTTTTTGTATATGTAATAAAAAAAACATCTCCGTAATTGGCTCTGATATGTATACCTAATGTTTTTAAGCAATTTATGAAATAGATGTTGAGATGTGAGGCACCGGCTTAGAATAGTGCTTCCATTCTTTTCTATTATTGTTTTCGAGTGTCCCGTAAGAGCCGGGTAATCGAAAATACAACAGGCAACAATAAACATCTTACATAGTTCAGCAATGAGGTTCACCACCCATTCTGAATCTAGTGCCTTTTTAGGTGAGACGAGACTGGTGTGTGGGTATACACAGATATGTTGTGCTCCCTTTTATTAGGCAATGTACACCCGCACACCTTTCGCTGGTTACCCACATTGTGGGATATGCCGTGATGGTATGAATGAATGAATGTGGTGTTGCGGGGATTTGCTGGTTCATTGTAAAATTGACAAATTTGGTATTGGTATATTGATTTTATGAGCGATTTTTATGCACTGCAGTTCGATTAATATGACACCTCGTATAAAAGCCAAAAGGAAACAATGCACTTACCTTGAATTAGCTGGCAGATCCTTGGGCAGAGGGGACTCTTCTCCTGCAGTGATAGCGGGCGTTGAAGATTGATAAAGCGGTTAAAAACTGTCAAAATGTTTATGAACTGCGATGTTATTGTAGACGATAGCGGTGAAGATGACGAAGAATTTGAAGTAAAAGTAGCGGTTGAAAAGTAAGCGGTTTATTAATTTAGTGGCGAAAAGCGGCGGTCACACAGACACGAACAAAATATAGATATGCGTACTTTGCGAATGACAGGCGGGAAGTCAAAGTTTTTAGTGTTGCCAACACACAGGCGTGAATATTTGCAATATGTTGTAAGTAGGCGGATATTTTTTAAAGCGGTAGTTGAAGCGGTGATGAGTGCGGAAGATGACGATGAATCCCAGAAGAAGCCAGTAGCGTCTAGTCCCAGCTCTTCTTTTCTGCATTCTTAGGTTAGGTTTAAGTTTGATTATAATAATAATAACGAGTTGCTTTATAAATTGAATTATAAATTATTGTAAATTAAATTTACATTTTTTATATAATTTAGCTCATTTGACTCCATACTACGAGATCTCAACCAATCAGAGAGCCAACAGGAAACAAAATGCGGAGTGGTAAATGCGGATTGTAGACGCTAGTGAAGAAGCCTCTTGATTGCCAATGGCCACTGGCTTGTGCATTACTTCTTCCGGCGATACACAAAGGCATCACAATTCATCGAAAGCAGTGCATTTTATTTTATTTTATTTTTATAGCAATTAAAGTAAATAAATGGCGCGAACAGAATGAATGAATGTTGAGATGAAATTAAATTTAAAAATAAAATACAACACTAAATCTAGTAACCGAAAACATGATAATATATTAAACCGCCAAATACACACACACTATGAAGTCGGCGTTAGTAAGGGTAGCTATTGTGTGCGTTAAAAGGGGTTCATATCTGATAAAAAATAATCTGAAACCCATATTGTTGTTATTTTTGGAGTTTATGAACAAACCTGACAAGAAATGAAAAAATATCGGGCATTCACTGTCATTTTATGCACTCTTTGATGGAGAAACACAATTGAGTCATTTTAAAACATGCTGTGAAAAGGATATCATTTTTTAATAATATGTAAGAAACGATATTGTTATTTTTTATAAATAAATAAATAAATTAATTAATGCTGAATTTCGAAATAGTGTAACGCTTATTCACTAGAGAAATATTTTTAGAAACTCACTCTAACATATTTGAAAATAATAATTTCAAAATCCGATGTTTATGTTTATATAAAAATTAAATTTACAATATATTACAATATTTTTTCCAAATGCGTGGAAAAATAATATTGTAAAATTGTAATTAGGTATCTATAAATTAAATTGTATTGTGTTCCTTTGTTTTATTTATACTGTTGAAAATATTTAATTCATTCATTCATATGCCCTCTTAATTACGATATATTTTCTTAAATAATATATGTGAGTTATCAAAACTTTTTTAATTTTTGACAAATTTAAATATGTGAGTTTTCAAAACTATTATAATTTAAACAAATTTAAATATGTGAGTTTTCAAAACTATTTTAATTTTTGACAAATTTAAATATGTGAGTTTTCAAAACTATTTTAATTTTTACAAATTTAAATATGTGAATTTTCAATACTATTTTAATTTATACAAATTTAAATATGTTAGTTTTCAAAACTATTTTAATTTTTACAAATTTATATATGTGAATTTTCAAAACTATTTATATTTTTGACAAATTTAATATGTGAGTTTTCAAAACTATTTTAATTTTTGACAAATTTAAATATGTGAGTTTTCAAAACTATTTTAATTTTTACAAATTTAAATATGTGAGTTTTCAAAACTATTTAAATTTTTGACAAATTTAAATATGTGAGTTTTCAAAACTATTTTAATTTTTGACAAATTTAAATATGTGAGTTTTCAAAACTATTTTAATTTTTACAAATTTAAATATGTTAGTTTTCAAAACTATTTTAATTTTTACAAATTTAAATATGTGAGTTTTCAAAACTATTTATATTTTTGACAAATTTAAATATGTGAGTTTTCAAAACTATTTTATTTTTGACAAATTTAAATATGTAAGTTTTCAAAACTATTTTAATTTTTAAAAATTTAAATATGTGAGTTACAAAACTGTTTTTATTTTTATGTGACGAAGTTGGAATATTATACGAGAACCGGGAAATCAAGGCACCTACAAGGCTTTCGACCTTTCATCGGCTGGTTTACGTGATCACTTTATGCGCTTGCGCAACGTTCACCAATTATGCCTTCTTATTGAGTTCCTTTTTATTCCAATTTTTGAAAGTTCTATATGTTTGAATCATTGATATTACTATTGTTACATCCTTATCGGGTGAAAAGCTTAAAGAGATATTATTGTTCTTGATTTACGTGATAACTCAATGCGCTTGCGCAACGTTCACCAATTATGCCTCTTTATGTATTGAGTTCACTATCAATCCAATTTTTGAAAGTTCTATATACATATTATGTAATCGATCAATCTTTTCACATGAGAAAAAGCGCTATCGACATCTATGAAGTGACGAAGAAACTTTTTGTAACGACATTTATTGAGAAACTGCATGGTTTGTAAACAATGAATGCAACAGTCCTTATACATGAAGTGACAATGAATTCGCACAGATGTCACCCTCTGAACCGCGTCAGAATTTTTAGTCCATTTTTTAATGTATATGCAATGTGTATTGCGTATATGCAACTACAAAATTATTCTATTTACTAATTTTAATATTCACCCCTCTGATTAGTTGGAGATTGCTCTTACAGCAAAAGTCATGGTAAATAGAAAGCTCTAGAATCTGCCGTTAGTTTGAGAATATGCATTGAATTATTAATATTATTTACTTTTTTTTGATAACCACATTTATTATAACATTCGCAATCGTTTTCAGAAATGACCATGCCCTTCTCAGGCTAATCCACGACCGCGAATTAATTAGCCTAAGAACGATATATATAGAGGTAACAGTCAGATTAGAAATCGTTGGGTAGTAAATGTAATGAAATATGATGGATTAAAAAAATACGAAAATTCTTTCATAATTGCGGAAGAAAATCCAGAAAACTAGATACAGCGGATCCGGAATTATTATGTGTTTAACCGGCAAACCGGTGTGTAATCCGGCATCATTATCGGAACGTCTTCTGGATTTGGCGATTCGGTGGATCCAGCATTATTATACGTCTTCCAGATCCGGCACCGACTGGCCGGATCCGATTACCGGATCGGGTAAATTAAAACAGGCTTTTGCGGCCGTTAGTTATATTTGTAGCTCTGCAAGAAATCGATTGGCAGAATACACAATTTATACCATTTGTTTCATAGAATCCCTTTTATAAAACCCAAAATTATTTATAATGATTTTTTGAATTGAAATAATAATTATAAGTACTTGTGTTTATGTTTATTAAAAAATAAGAAGTTTTTTGAAATAAGGAGACGAGATCATCCGCTGGGGTAGAGGACGAAGGTGTCAATGGAGAGACCATGTAGAGAGAATGGGAGACAATCGACTACCCAAAATCTCCGACTCAAAAAACAGGCCTTCGGCCTTAAACCAGAGGAAGAAGAAAGAGAAGTAGTTTTTAACTTTTAATAATTGTGCTATTAATAAAAAAGATATATAATCGTTTTGCATGTGAATTTTGCCCTAAACCACTACATTTTGAGTCACTATGCGACATGTTTCGGCAGTGCTGTCCTGCCATAGACCGGCTAGTTGAGACTACTGCCAAAACATGTCGCATGGTGACTCAAGATATAGTGATTTAGGGCAAAATTCACATACCAAAACGGTTAATATGAACAACCCGCCGAGTATTTAAACTATATTAAAGATTTATAATGACTGTTATGATTATAAAAATGAAACTCTTTGGCGTTTTTAAATTACTTATTTATTATGATCTAAGTTGATAATCTTGATTTAGTTTGATTTAATTAAGTACAATCCAACTAAAAAGTTCGACTAGATATTAAAAATATCGTTGTTATAACAGTGTAAAAAAGTTTGTTTCGTACAAAACAAACATTTTCAGAACCTTTGTTATACACTCACTATCATCTTATATATATATATATATATATATATATATATATATATATATATATATATATATATATATATATATATATATATATATATATATATATATATATATATATATATATATATATATATATATATATATATATATATATATATATATATATATATATATATATATATATATATATATATATATATATATATATATATATATATATATATATATATATATATATATATATATATATATATATATATATATATATATATATATATATATATATATATATATATATATATATATATATATATATATATATATATATATATATATATATATATGTTATTATTAAGTATTTTGGGGATAACCCGCGTCAAATTATGATTCCCGAGAGAATCAGTCGTCTGCCGACGTTTCGTCTGAATCTCATCAGACATTTTCTAAAGGCGCCTTGTTAATAAATTTTCGTCTCGAGGGATAGTGCACGCACGTCCGTTCGAGTCGAAAGCTTACTACCAAGTGAAAGTTTGAAAGGAAGCCGCGTCAAGTGTTAGTGGAGGGGTGGGTTTCCCCAATGACGTCATTATTGCGTTTTGTTTGGCTTCTAGTGACTCTAGTACTTAACGGTATATTGTTTACAGGTGGATTATCAGTTTTCGGCTTACTAAGAATTTTACTAATGTTTTTAATGTGACTATTGTTTGAAATATCGGTAGTTTGATTACTATGGTTTTTAAAAATGTTGTTTTCAAGTACACTTGTCCATGCGGTCGGGATTCGAATGCTATCGTCCCTGTTATTCATTATACTGTTGCTTCTTTTATATATTTCGATTGCTTCCCTGTAAATTCTAAATGTTTCATTATTAATATTCGCGACTACTTTTGAATTTTCAAAGTCTATGGAGTGATTTTCGGTCAATGAGTGATTTACAAGAGATGAAGTTAGTTTCCGGTTTTTAACATCTACGCGATGTTCAGAGACGCGCGCCGAGATTCTGCGATTTGTCCTGCCTATGTAAGTTTTTGAGCAATCACCGCATGGGATTTCGTAAATACCGTGTGACTCTAATGGTATTTTATCTTTCGGACTTTTTAAAAAGGATGAAATTTTGTTGTCTGTTCTAAAAATGGTGCGAATATTATGTTTATAAAGTAGGTGACTGATTTTGTCTGTAGTGCCTTTTATGTAAGGCAAAAACGCAATGGAGAGTGGCTTTACTTTAGTTGACGTATCTTTTTTATTATAATTTTTATTAGTTTGATTTTTTTTTACTGCATTATTTATCGTAAAATTAGAAAAACCGTTATTTCGTAGCGCGTTTTTAAGATACTCTAATTCGTTTTGAATGTTTTCGGAGTCGGCTATCCTTAATGATCGTGTTACCAAGGTGTTTGCTACAGAGGCGATTTGTGCTGGATGATGGTTCGACGATGCGTGGAGATATCTGTTGGTATGTGTTGATTTTCTGTACACAGTGTGGCCGAGAGTGCCATCGTCTTTTTTGATTACGAGAACATCAAGAAAAGGTATTTCACCGTTGTTTTCTATCTCCATTGTGAATTTGATGTTATTGTGGAGATCGTTCAGAAAATCAAGAAATTTGTTAAGTTCCTCCAAACCGTGAGGCCATATAACGAAGGTATCGTCCACGTATCTAATCCATAGCTTTGGTTTTAAGCGCGCTCTGTCTATAGCTTCCTTTTCTAACTTGGTCATGAATATGTTAGCGACTGGCGGTGAAAGAGATAGACCCATTGGTGCTCCTTTTACTTGTTTGTACATGTCGTTATTATAAGTGAAAAATGTGTTATTGAGGCAATGTTCTATTAAAGTTATTATGTCATTCGGTGGGTCACTCATTTCTTTTATTGCTTGAAGAGCTTCGTCTGTGGGTATATTGGTAAACAAGGATACGACGTCAAAACTGACAAGGATGTCGCCCTTGTTTAATTTTTGATTTTTAATGATTTGTATAAAATGTTCCGAATTTTTGACAAAAGATTCCGCTGATTCTACATCTGGTTGTAAGTAGTTGGCAAGATACTTTGATAACATTTGAAGTGGAGAACCGACAGAACTGACTATGGGTCTAAGAGGAACATCCGTCTTATGAATTTTTGGCAAACCGTATAATTTCGGAAAACGTGACGATTTTTCTCTAGGTATTAACGACTTTTTTAATTCGGGACTTAATTTGGATGACATAATTTTAGTTTTAGTCGTTTTTTCTAAGTATGTTATAGGATTATTAGGATGCAGTTTATAAGCCGGATCGTTAAGCAAATTAGTAATTTTAATGTGATAATCTTCGCTTTTCATGATTACTGTTGCGTTTCCCTTATCTGCCGGAAGAATAATTATATCTTTATTTGCGCGTAATTCTTTAAGAGCTCGTATTTCATCGAGAGATATATTTCTTTTCGGCGGAAGCGATTTTCTAAGTATATGGCAAGTTTCTTGTCGTATAGTTTCGGCTATATTATTTGGTAGTTTACATACGGCTGATTCGATTCCCGTAACAATGTCTTCTTTTGGAATTTTCGGAGGAACAACACCAAAATTAAAACCTTTACTTAGAACCGATATTGTATCGTTATTTAATTTAAGATCGGTGAGATTGTGAATGATTTTATCGGTATTTAAAGACTGTTGGTATTCTACTTTTTTGATATTATTTTCGATACGCGTGAATTTACTTATTTGGCGGTCGGAGTTTATTTTATTATTCGTTTCAATTCTATTATGAATGAGATTATCTAATTCGGACCATATTAATGGGTGTAATATATTAGAAAGTTTTAAATGAAGATTTTTAATATCAGTACCAAGTGTATGTAATTGTAAATGAATGTAACCGATTTCGTCGCGTATGAGGGAAAAACTAGTATTATAAAGAATTTTTCTCACCGATTTTCTGCTACCGCGTTGTCTCAGTTGAAAACACTTTGGCACTACTTTTTTATCACGACATCGACACAAAAAGGTTAGGTCACATAGAAGCTTCGCGTGTTTTGACTTTAATTTTTCAAACTTTTTCGTTTCACTGTATATTTCCTCCCCGTAGAGGTTATTTATGTTAAATCTAAGGTTTTCGCGAGTACAAAATATGTTATTATTAAGTATTTTGGGGATAACCCGCGTCAAATTATGATTCCCGAGAGAATCAGTCGTCTGCCGACGTTTCGTCTGAATCTCATCAGACATTTTCTAAAGGCGCCTTGTTAATAAATTTTCGTCTCGAGGGATAGTGCACGCACGTCCGTTCGAGTCGAAAGCTTACTACCAAGTGAAAGTTTGAAAGGAAGCCGCGTCAAGTGTTAGTGGAGGGGTGGGTTTCCCCAATGACGTCATTATTGCGTTTTGTTTGGCTTCTAGTGACTCTAGTACTTAACGGTATATTGTTTACAGGTGGATTATCAGTTTTCGGCTTACTAAGAATTTTACTAATGTTTTTAATGTGACTATTGTTTGAAATATCGGTAGTTTGATTACTATGGTTTTTAAAAATGTTGTTTTCAAGTACACTTGTCCATGCGGTCGGGATTCGAATGCTATCGTCCCTGTTATTCATTATACTGTTGCTTCTTTTATATATTTCGATTGCTTCCCTGTAAATTCTAAATGTTTCATTATTAATATTCGCGACTACTTTTGAATTTTCAAAGTCTATGGAGTGATTTTCGGTCAATGAGTGATTTACAAGAGATGAAGTTAGTTTCCGGTTTTTAACATCTACGCGATGTTCAGAGACGCGCGCCGAGATTCTGCGATTTGTCCTGCCTATGTAAGTTTTTGAGCAATCACCGCATGGGATTTCGTAAATACCGTGTGACTCTAATGGTATTTTATCTTTCGGACTTTTTAAAAAGGATGAAATTTTGTTGTCTGTTCTAAAAATGGTGCGAATATTATGTTTATAAAGTAGGTGACTGATTTTGTCTGTAGTGCCTTTTATGTAAGGCAAAAACGCAATGGAGAGTGGCTTTACTTTAGTTGACGTATCTTTTTTATTATAATTTTTATTAGTTTGATTTTTTTTTACTGCATTATTTATCGTAAAATTAGAAAAACCGTTATTTCGTAGCGCGTTTTTAAGATACTCTAATTCGTTTTGAATGTTTTCGGAGTCGGCTATCCTTAATGATCGTGTTACCAAGGTGTTTGCTACAGAGGCGATTTGTGCTGGATGATGGTTCGACGATGCGTGGAGATATCTGTTGGTATGTGTTGATTTTCTGTACACAGTGTGGCCGAGAGTGCCATCGTCTTTTTTGATTACGAGAACATCAAGAAAAGGTATTTCACCGTTGTTTTCTATCTCCATTGTGAATTTGATGTTATTGTGGAGATCGTTCAGAAAATCAAGAAATTTGTTAAGTTCCTCCAAACCGTGAGGCCATATAACGAAGGTATCGTCCACGTATCTAATCCATAGCTTTGGTTTTAAGCGCGCTCTGTCTATAGCTTCCTTTTCTAACTTGGTCATGAATATGTTAGCGACTGGCGGTGAAAGAGATAGACCCATTGGTGCTCCTTTTACTTGTTTGTACATGTCGTTATTATAAGTGAAAAATGTGTTATTGAGGCAATGTTCTATTAAAGTTATTATGTCATTCGGTGGGTCACTCATTTCTTTTATTGCTTGAAGAGCTTCGTCTGTGGGTATATTGGTAAACAAGGATACGACGTCAAAACTGACA
The DNA here is from genome assembly GCA_963576475.1 of Molanna angustata. Lineage (NCBI taxonomy): Eukaryota > Metazoa > Arthropoda > Insecta > Trichoptera > Molannidae > Molanna > Molanna angustata. Next base: position 19,812,147 of record OY754984.1, on the reverse strand, counting down.
AGGATGTCGCCCTTGTTTAATTTTTGATTTTTAATGATTTGTATAAAATGTTCCGAATTTTTGACAAAAGATTCCGCTGATTCTACATCTGGTTGTAAGTAGTTGGCAAGATACTTTGATAACATTTGAAGTGGAGAACCGACAGAACTGACTATGGGTCTAAGAGGAACATCCGTCTTATGAATTTTTGGCAAACCGTATAATTTCGGAAAACGTGACGATTTTTCTCTAGGTATTAACGACTTTTTTAATTCGGGACTTAATTTGGATGACATAATTTTAGTTTTAGTCGTTTTTTCTAAGTATGTTATAGGATTATTAGGATGCAGTTTATAAGCCGGATCGTTAAGCAAATTAGTAATTTTAATGTGATAATCTTCGCTTTTCATGATTACTGTTGCGTTTCCCTTATCTGCCGGAAGAATAATTATATCTTTATTTGCGCGTAATTCTTTAAGAGCTCGTATTTCATCGAGAGATATATTTCTTTTCGGCGGAAGCGATTTTCTAAGTATATGGCAAGTTTCTTGTCGTATAGTTTCGGCTATATTATTTGGTAGTTTACATACGGCTGATTCGATTCCCGTAACAATGTCTTCTTTTGGAATTTTCGGAGGAACAACACCAAAATTAAAACCTTTACTTAGAACCGATATTGTATCGTTATTTAATTTAAGATCGGTGAGATTGTGAATGATTTTATCGGTATTTAAAGACTGTTGGTATTCTACTTTTTTGATATTATTTTCGATACGCGTGAATTTACTTATTTGGCGGTCGGAGTTTATTTTATTATTCGTTTCAATTCTATTATGAATGAGATTATCTAATTCGGACCATATTAATGGGTGTAATATATTAGAAAGTTTTAAATGAAGATTTTTAATATCAGTACCAAGTGTATGTAATTGTAAATGAATGTAACCGATTTCGTCGCGTATGAGGGAAAAACTAGTATTATAAAGAATTTTTCTCACCGATTTTCTGCTACCGCGTTGTCTCAGTTGAAAACACTTTGGCACTACTTTTTTATCACGACATCGACACAAAAAGGTTAGGTCACATAGAAGCTTCGCGTGTTTTGACTTTAATTTTTCAAACTTTTTCGTTTCACTGTATATTTCCTCCCCGTAGAGGTTATTTATGTTAAATCTAAGGTTTTCGCGAGTACAAAATATGTTATTATTAAGTATTTTGGGGATAACCCGCGTCAAATTATGATTCCCGAGAGAATCAGTCGTCTGCCGACGTTTCTGCCGACCTCTGTAGCAAACACCTTGGTAACACGATCATTAAGGATAGCCGACTCCGAAAACATTCAAAACGAATTAGAGTATCTTAAAAACGCGCTACGAAATAACGGTTTTTCTAATTTTACGATAAATAATGCAGTAAAAAAAAAAAAATCAAACTAATAAAAATTATAATAAAAAAGATACGTCAACTAAAGTAAAGCCACTCTCCATTGCGTTTTTGCCTTACATAAAAGGCACTACAGACAAAATCAGTCACCTACTTTATAAACATAATATTCGCACCATTTTTAGAACAGACAACAAAATTTCATCCTTTTTAAAAAGTCCGAAAGATAAAATACCATTAGAGTCACACGGTATTTACGAAATCCCATGCGGTGATTGCTCAAAAACTTACATAGGCAGGACAAATCGCAGAATCTCGGCGCGCGTCTCTGAACATCGCGTAGATGTTAAAAACCGGAAACTAACTTCATCTCTTGTAAATCACTCATTGACCGAAAATCACTCCATAGACTTTGAAAATTCAAAAGTAGTCGCGAATATTAATAATGAAACATTTAGAATTTACAGGGAAGCAATCGAAATATATAAAAGAAGCAACAGTATAATGAATAACAGGGACGATAGCATTCGAATCCCGACCGCATGGACAAGTGTACTTGAAAACAACATTTTTAAAAACCATAGTAATCAAACTACCGATATTTCAAACAATAGTCACATTAAAAACATTAGTAAAATTCTTAGTAAGCCGAAAACTGATAATCCACCTGTAAACAATATACCGTTAAGTACTAGAGTCACTAGAAGCCAAACAAAACGCAATAATGACGTCATTGGGGAAACCCACCCCTCCACTAACACTTGACGCGGCTTCCTTTCAAACTTTCACTTGGTAGTAAGCTTTCGACTCGAACGGACGTGCGTGCACTATCCCTCGAGACGAAAATTTATTAACAAGGCGCCTTTAGAAAATGTCTGATGAGATTCAGACGAAACGTCGGCAGACGACTGATTCTCTCGGGAATCATAATTTGACGCGGGTTATCCCCAAAATACTTAATAATAACATATTTTGTACTCGCGAAAACCTTAGATTTAACATATATATATATATATATATATATATATATATATATATATATATATATATATATATATATATATATATATATATATATATATATATATATATATATATATATATATATATATATATATATATATATATATATATATATATATATATATATATATATATATATATATATATATATATATATATATATATATATATATTGTTGATTTTGGTATAAAAAGAAAAACAGTTATGATGTGTTGGATCCGGCCGGATACGACCGGAACGAATGAAATTGATGCCGGATTGCAATCCCTATTCTAAAAGTGCTACAAAATGAACGCATTTTTTAAATATGTAATAGTTATTTTAACCATTACATAATAAAGTTTAATCGTTTGAATTTTATAGCTACGAACGGTCCGATTTTCAAAAATAAACCAGCTTTTGTGTGCTGTATGGAAATTTGATAAATAATTAAGTTATTTCACAATTTTGCATTTTGTCTGGGCTGAAAACACAAGTTAGTTGGAAGCAATTGCCATTTGAAAACAGACTCGCCACTTTTACGGATTTTTTTTCCATTATCTAAGTTATGATAAAGGTGTATTAGCTGTGAGGCATCGGCTTAGAATAGTGCTTGCACTCTTTTCTATTATTGTTTTCGAGTGTCCCGTAAGAGCCGGGTAATCGAAAATACAACAGGCAACAATAACATCTCACATAGTTCAGCAATGAGGTTCACCACCCATTCTGAATATAATGCCTTTTGAGGTGAGACGAGACTGGTGTGTGGGTATACACAGATATGTTGTGCTCCATTTTAAAGTCAATGCACACCCGCACACCTTTGCTGGTAACCCACAATGTGGTATATGCCGTGATGGTATGAATGAATGTATTATAGGTACTTAGGTACATAATATAAATGTATAGGTAAATATTTTTTACTCCTGCATTTATGCAAACTGTATTACATCAAGATAAGGTTTATTTGTTTGTCATAATATTCCATGTTCATAGTAGGTATAGGCATTTTAACTTAGTTAACCATATCGTATCATCGATTAAATTACTAATTGTATGTACTGGAAGATTGCAGACGAACTATAATGTGTAGTTAGGTATATAGGCGTTGCTTACATATTCTGTGTAACAAAGAAAATACGAGAATGGTCAGAGAAAAACGACAAAAAATTAAAAATGAACAAAGATAAACTTTGAAAAGTCTACATTCATAATATTTAATCGTATAAATATATTATATAAAGACAAACAATAGAAAGGCGTAGTTTTCAAAATATATATTGAAATAAAACACAAGAACAAAGAACAAAAATGTTTTTAAAAAAAGAATATAAAAAAACGTTCCGTCGATAAAAGTTTCGCGTCACGTGCACTTTAGTGCATCGCAATTAAACAAAATGCCTGACTTTTTGCATCCCAACAGATAAAAAAACTCTAAATACGCCTCGAATATTCAAAATATATGCATATTACCGTGTAAAAAAACACAGTTTAACAAATTCGTCGATATGTTTTACAGTAACGGTTACATTACATAATATTATACAATATTATTTAACTGAAATAAAGAAAAAGTTAGACGAGCGTGAAAAATCCTACCTTTTTGTTTCGTTGATAACGGCTGTCTGTGGAACTGCAACTTTATTTGATTTTTTCGGGTCGTTTTGTGGAACGGACCTTTTAAATGTTCTGTTTTCAAAAATCGTACGACGTTTGTTTTAAATAATTATCACTTCGATATAATACGCGCCGGTTGCTGTCTCCTACTAACGTCAGCCGGCAAGCACTACTGGCGAACTGAAGAGGGATGGGAAATATTAAAATTCTACACGTAAACACAATCAAGACATTCGATGCGAATATTATAATCAAGAGGTACAACCTATAACCACTGTAATATTTCGTACAGCAATGATAAATTGTTCCTTTTTGTGTCGTGTCCGTGGTCTGGAATATAATCAATTTATTTAATCGTATGAAATGTCTCGGAATGTTGCGCGCGCAGCCTCGTCCAGAGGCGGGAGAGAAAAACGAAAAGCCGCCACGCAAAGCAATAAGATAAAATTGTTGGCTTTGTCTGTGAAATAAAACAAGTCAGTAAGTGTAACTTTTTGATACTTGCTATTTATTTGATATGATTTAATAGTCGCATATGAAAAGTTAGGGGTGTCATAATGTAGAAATTTAATACTGCCATTTAAGTTTTAATTAGCTATGCACTGTATAGATATAAAACAGATTAAAGTACTAAAACTTTCATTTAATGTGTTTACAGTGGTTATAAGCACCCATTAAATAATTTTAATTATAATTTAAAATCATTATCACCATTATAATCCATATAACATTTCATTGTATACTATCTCAAATATTATAGGCATTTAAATATACGAATAATTTAGGTGTGTGATTAAAAGAATTTTTGTCTTGAAATTATTTAATAGTAAAATTATTCATATTTAAACATGTTGGAAAAAATTGTAAATCTTAACTTATATTCTTATAAGATTTTTGATATTTTGTGAATTGTCTTAATTCGACTTAATATTAGTAAAAATAGATAATTTAACTTAAATTTAATTTAAATTTTTAAAATTTAATAGATCATTATAACATTTTATAAAAAATGATTTTTTAAAAACGTTGATATTTTTGAATATATGTAATAAAATCTATATTATAAATTTCAATGTATGTATGTATCTATGTACCTACATAGGTATGAATGTATGCTATGCGCTCTTAAACCATTCACCCGATTGCAATGAAACTTTGGTGAATTGTCGAGCGTATGCCCGGTATGGTCTCTGGATTAAAATATTTTTCTTCTTCATCGAGTATTAGGTCATTTTACCAATGAAGGTGGACTACCCTGGGAGATGAAGGACCAATTTTTTTTTTCCATCTCTTCGCAGGTTTCTGGATTTAAACTTTTTTCTTCTTCTTCGTGTGTTTGGCCATTTTATCTATGAAGGTGGAGTATCCTGGGAAAAGAAGGGCCAACTGTCCTTTCATCTCTTCGCAGGTCTTCCAGGATGGTTTCTGGTTTTAAACTTTTCTTAACCGACTGAAGGGCAGGAAGTACTGAAGTTCCTGAAGGTCGGGAGGTACTAAAGGGCCTTAAGGTACGGGAGGTACTGAAGGGCCTGAAGGAAAAGGACGTACTGAGGGCCTGAAGGGACTGAAGGGACGGGAGGTGCTGAAGGGTCTGAAGGGATGGTAGGTAATGAAAGGTCTGAAGCGACGGGTGGTAATTTTTTTTAACAAAAAAATGAATATGTCTTGTTAAACAAGTACATATACATCTTCCTACGTTCCCTAAAATAAGTAAATAAATGCTTGTGCTGTAGGTGAACGAAATCGGTCGAGGCAGGATTCGAACTCGCGACCACTGGATTACTAAACCAGCGCGCTAACCGCTCTGCCATCGACCCATCTAAATATAATGAAGAACCATTTTCAATTATGCAGGCAATACGAAGTTTGCCGGGGGCTCGCTAGTAAAATATAAAAATGCCATTTCAGAGAACTTTAGAGATTCCTGCTTTGTTTAGTTTGACTACGAATGCCACAACCTTTCTTTCTCTCTTTTTGTCCTTTTTCTTCTCCTGAATTTTGAGTACCTACTAAATTTTTAAAGTAATTGTTTATACTGTAACTAACATCTTAAAAAATAGTGTAATATCCGCAAACAATATTGGTCCATGATATATTGTTTACATTGAATTTGAAAACGATATATCATGGACCAATATTGAATTTTAAAACAATATACAGTCATACAAATATATTATATATATTGGTATGACTGTATGTATGTTTGTTAGATTTAAATAAAAAAAGGTACCTAAGTGTTCACATTTCCGCTTCATACAGATCGGACGCATTGTATCAAACAGATTTGAGCATTACATCTAAAATATCTTTTTTTCCTCTAAAAACCTGAATATTATTTTATCTAATGCCAAAAATAAATGACTTATACTTAAATTTGTTGTGGATATAATATGATAGGTTGCCAATTGCCCATATACAAGACGTTTCATTTAAAGCTGGTCTGGATCATACACTGGACAAACAGACCATGCAATTAAAATTTAATTCAAAGAATGATTTTATCAAATGCGAAATTATTCTTTTGTGGCTCCATCGTTAATTAATTACAATAAAATAACTTTGTACTAACCACTTTTTATTAGAACCAAGTCTACATGTTTCAAGAACAATGTTCTCTTCCTCAGGACACTTAGTGAACTAGTTAACAAATCTTAAAAATAATAAGTATATGTAAAAGCAGTGAGAGGGGAGGAAAGGAGAAGTAGAGGGGTAAAGAAGGTTAGGGTGACCATATGTAAGCTAACATGAAACATGTAGACTTGGTTCTAATAAAAGTGGTTAATACAAAGTTATTTTATTGTTGAATATTTTTTTATTATTGCATATGCGCAAACATTGGATTTTTTTTTCCCTGTCGGTAGTCAAAGATATTTTTTAACAGATTTTTAATTATCTCAATAGAGACGAAGTTGGAATATTTACTGTAGGAGAACCGGGAAATCAAGGCACCTACAGGGCTTACGACCTGTCATCGGCTGGTTTACGTGATCACTTTATGCGCTTGCGCAACGTTCACCAATTATGCCTTTTTATCTCATTAAAAAGGCATAATTGGTAAACGTTGCGCAAGCGCATAAAGTGATCACGTAAACCAGCCGATGACAGGTCGTAAGCCCTGTAGGTGCCTTGATTTCCCGGTTCTCCTGCAGTAAATATTACAACTTCGTCTCTATTGAGATAATTAAAAATCTTTTAAAAAATATATTTTATTGTTATTAATCAAAGAATGATATTTAAAACATCTATGATTTATCAAACTTTCTAAATATGCGAACACACTGGCAACCCGAAGATCCGAATAAATATTTTCTTTAGCAGATTGCAAACCCTCCCCAACACTACGTAGTGCGCTTCTCCGGAAGAGTATAATGGACCAAATTCTTAAAGCTGGTACCTCCTACGTAAACGTATTAAAAAAATGTCATAAAGAGTTAGTTTTTAGTTTTTACATAGACTGTATTGTACAACGTGGAAAATTTTAGGGATTTCCATTTGTAATTTACATCAAAACATCAAGCAATGTTAAATCAACTCATGATACTCGCCTAGAATTTGAAGTAAACAAATAAGCCTTGTAAAAGCGAAGTATTTTATAGTTGCCAAGGGAAAAATACTTAAAATATCCCCTAACAGAAAATAAAAATTCTCTTCACCCCTACATTCACTCATTCAATACAATTCTACTCGCGTTCTATGCTAGGTGAAAGAAATAACTTTTGTATAAAAACACGCTGTTGTTATCTTAGCATTTCTATAACCCATTCATAAAAAGGTCATCTGATTCTATATCTATAATAATTAGTTAAAAAGTAGTTCACATTAATTACGTAATATTATATTTAATTGTTTAAAAATAGTTTTTTAATAATGTATTATAGAACGTAAAGAGTTTTTTGCAAAACACAGCGAGTGAGAAATTTTCCATGTTTTACTCGCACACCTTCCATTTAGTCCGGCGCGACAGAGACCGCCTTCGTGTGGGACGAAGTCATTCTAAAATCGTTTAGCTCCGACTAACTCCGGACTTTGCCGAGACAATCTAGATCGCCCTTCGTATCGGCAGGTCTTCAGGCGCACTCACTCAAACCTCTATATCCGACATAAGTGAAATGATAAGTGCGTTTTCAAAGCTCTAGTCTGACTACTGTAGGTTGCAATTATTTTGAGAGGAAAGGGTTGGAAGTTTTGCCACATTTACCGAACAATACGTATATTTCCGACCACCATAACATAGTCTGTAAATAGTTTAAAATTTGTGCTGGCATTCTAAGTTTGAATCAAAGGAGGGGAGAAATTATTTTAAAATTATTTCTCATGCAATTATAATTACTCCTTTTTCGACATCGTGCCTTCGTGGTGAGTCAATGAGTCGATAGTTGGTTAAAGACTTGAAGAAAATTTTGGAAAGTTGAGGGCAGTTTTTATCTTTTCTTAACGATATTTTTATACTTCTTGGCGGATATTATTATTTGGTTGACTCAGTCTGTCATCAATATAAACTGAACTTCTTATAATTTTACTTCGTACTCCGGGAAAAAATTATGACGTCATAATTTACTTGTGTTGGACGCAAAAAGTCATACCACGTCTGTAAAAAAAATTGTGTAAGTATTCTTTGTATAAAGAAACAAAGTTTATTCATACTATATCTAAAGGCAATTTGTTTCACATTCTTCCAGTGTTTTCATATGTAAAAAATATATGTATAATTCGTTTATTTGTGGAGACCAAGTTGTTTGAATAATTTACACTCAAAAATGAATGAAAATATATTTTTTACTCCTCACAAAGTGGATATAGCGGGGAGTTATGATTTCGCAATTTTGAAGGTTATTTTTTATTGCAGATTATCAACTAGTATCATGCTGAGATTGTATTCTGAAAGTTTCATCACAATGTATCTGTGTGTGTGCTATGTGCTGTGTGCTGCGTACTGTGTGCTATGTACGGCTTGTTTTTTTTTTTCATTTTACTTTATACATACATACATACATACCATCACGCCATGTCCCTTGCGGGGTAGGCAGAGAGAACCGAACGCCACATTTTTCTATCCTGGCACGCATCCCTCGCCTCGTCCACATTCATGCATCGTCTCATACATGTTCGTCTATTGCTCACACTTCTAACGTTTCCGTCTTTCAAAATTTCGTTCACATGGTCGTGCCATCCCTTTCTTGGGCGTCCCCGACCTCTCATTCCATTCCTTTCCGCTCTGTATATTTTCTTCGTCAGGCGCTCCTCATTCATTCTCCCCATGTGACCAAACCATCTCAATGTGTTCACTTTCATTCTAGTAATGACATCTTTCTTAATCCTACATTCTTTCCTTATATCCTCGTTTCTTACCCGGTCATACATCGTTCTATTACAAATCCTTCTTAACGATCTCATTTCAACTGCATTTATTCTACTTTCATGCGTCTTCTGCCATGTCCAGGTTTCACTTGCATACGTCAGGGTTGGCACTACGATGGCGTTATGAATGGCAATTTTACTTTATCGATTAAATAATAATAGTAACTTTTATTTAGACGTAAAAATACAAATTTAATACATCTAGTGTAAACAAAAAATATATTTTTTTTTATATAATAATAAATTATGACACAGAGTATGACACTAAATTATTAAAACATGTAAAAGTATGGAGACCATTAATATTTTTTAACTATGTGTATAGACTAAAGTACTCATTCGATTTCTTTCAAATTTTACAAATATGTATAGGTATCTGATACTCACTTAGACACCATTAGATTTTGAAGGATATCTGAACAAAGCTTCTCATTTTTTATCAAATTACTATAAAATTAATATTTCAAAGTGACCCCGCGCTCAGGAAATTTAATATTAGAAATTTTATTTTCAAATTGGTAAAAAGACACATCACATTCATAAAATGACATTGAAGAATTATCAAGTTTTCGTAATGAAATATTTAAATAAAAAAATAAATATGTGTGTGTATGTGCGTGCGTGCGTGCGTGCTTGTGTGTGCGTGCGTGCGTGCTTGTGTGTGTGTGCGTGAGTGCTTGTGTGTGTGCGTGCGTGCGTGTGTGTGTAATATTAAAAATAAAATACTGTTTTTAGTTATTACAATTAACTCCCCCAATGCCGGTCCCAAGCCCGGATGAAAAAGGAGGAGGGTTGTATGCAAGGTTAGCCACCTACATGCTATAAAAAATGCACCTGGCTCACAGAAAAGAGAACAAAGCCTCGGACGCAAGACTTCTCTCGGATTTGACCCAAGCGCGAAAAAGGAAAAATCGACTATGGAAAAAAGCTATAACAAGAATAGCCTGCTGGAACATCATGTCCTGGCACAAAAGAGATCATGAAATCATACTGGAACCCAACAGACATAAAATAGACATATGCGGTGTTGCTGAGACAAAAAAGAAGGGAAAAGGTATGTCTAGATACTCTGATTACATTCTGATATACAGCGGAAAAGATAAGAGCGAGAGGGCGCACTCTGGAGTGGGATTGGTTTTAAACAATAAATACGAACAAAACATAGAAGACATTTCCTACGTAAATGACAGACTTCTCAAGGTTACATTAAAATTCCAAAAAAGCACCCTTAACATCATTTCGACATATGCACCTGATATAACAAAACCAAAGGAACAGACAGAAGACTTCTACTATAAACTACAGCAGATCATGGATGAAATACCAAATGGAGAACAAACGATCATACTTGGAGATTTGAATGCAAGAATTGGCAGTCAGCCATTAAACGGTGTCAAACAGAAATATAATGAAGATACAATTAATGAAAATGGACAAGAGTTGACTGCTTTTTGCGCTCAAAATGAACTTCGAATTAACAACACGTTTTTCCCACACAAAATATGTACAACATACATATACATTCAATAACACAAGAGGAGATAAATCTGTGATCGATTATATCATTACAAATAGAAAAATCCTACCAACATAAATATTTGATGTTCGAGTACTCAACTCAGCTAATATCGGGTCGGACCATAACCTTGTACTGTGCAAAATGAATATTGAAAGACCCTGTCAAAAAAACATTAAACCTAAGATAGTCAAGAAAACAAATATAGAATCACTGCAAAATGAAAGTACTAAAATACTATACAAAAACTGAATATCAGAACAAACAGTTAACAATCCAATCGAAGAAAATGACGAAGTGGATGAAATGTGGCTAAAGATTAAACAACAAATTGGAAATGCAGCGACAGAGGCACTAGGAAACAGAAGCGTAAACTTAAACAAGACAACTAATACAAAACCATAGTTTACAAATGACATTAAAATACTGGCTGATACAAAGCGGAAAATTTACCTACAATATAAAAGTAATCCAACCAATGAAGAACGAACTAAATATTTGGAAACTAGAAACAGGGTTAACAGTGAAATCAGAAAAATAAAAAGAGATTATTGGACAAAGTTTACGAAGGATATGGAGTTTGATCTTTATGGATTACAGAAGAAGGTCTGGAAAATGCTGAGGAAAGAAAGAAAGCCAATTGATGAATTCATACAAACAAAAAAGATACCAACGGAGCAATGGCAAAAGTATTTTGAACAATTATATAAAGATGATAAACAAGAAACTGTCCCATATGTTGAAGGTCCGTATCAAAATGAAATCAGTATACATGAAATACGTATTGCGATTGACAAATTAAAAAATAGGAAAACGCCGGGTATAGACGACATAACGAACTAATTAAATATGCTGGTGACAGCCTAACACAACAACTGCATCAATTATTTAATAGAATCATACACTTGACAAAAATCCCAGAGGAGTGGAGGACTAGCATTACAGTACCAATATTTAAAAAAGGCCAAAAGACAAAACCAGAGAACTATAGGGGTATATCCCTATTGTGCTCAACACTAAAACTGTTCACACAAATCATTAAGACAAGATTTGAAACACATATTACCCTAAGAGAAGAACAACAAGGTTTTAGAAGAAACCGATATTTATCGTAAGACAGATAAAAGAGAAGGCAATTGAATACCAAACTCCTGCCTTTGTATGCTTTGTGGATTTAATGAAGGCCTTCGATAGAGTACAACTCAAGGATATTATTAATATGTTGATGGCTAAGGATGTACCTCCAGAATTAATAAACATCATAAGAGATATAAATTTGGGAAGCAGTACAAGGATAAGAAACGACAACGAATTAAGCAATTCAATCCCTATAATGACAGGTGTCCGACAAGGAGATAGTCTAAGCCCATTCCTGTTTAATCTAATAATGTATGAACTAATCAAGGAAATTAAATCGCCCCAGCTTGGGTACAGAATGGGGAAGGAAATTGTTAATGTAATTTGCTATGCCGACGACGCTATTATAGTAGCCGAAACTAACAATGACCTACAGACAATGCTGAACAGGTTACATAGCGCCTGCAAACAATACAACATGGCAATTTCAATTGATAAGACTAAATGTATGACATTCTCAAAAACACACATAGCATGCAATCTGACTATAGACAACAACCCAATTGAACAGGTTAATACCTTTAGATACCTAGGAATTGACATAACAGAAGATGCTGACCTCTGCGAAGAAATTCAGAGCCAAGTCAATAAGGCAGCTGCAGTCTCGGGCGCCCTAAAATCCATTATTTGGAAAAATGAGGATATGGCCATTAAAAGTAAAGTGGGAATCTACAAAGCATGCGTAAGACCAGTGATGACATATGGTATAGAGGCACGAGCAGACACAGTCAGAAGCAAACAAATGTTGAGGACTTCAGAAATGAGGACATTGAGAACTATTGCAGGCAAAACCCTGAGAGACCGAGTGAGGAACTCCAGAATAAGGGAACTATGTGAGGTTGAAGATATCATCAGATGGAGCAGGCAGCGGAGGAGGGACTGGTATGGTCATTTCCAAAGGATGGACAGCACCAGACTTCCTCATATCGTGCTTCACAATCAGCCTCACGGAACCCGCCCTCGCGGTAGACCGCCAAAAAGATGGAGGGATAGCTGGGGGTCAACTTCGCAGGAAGAGCAGGCCTCTTAAAAAACAGACCTGAAGGTCTATTCAAAAGAAGAAGAAGAAGAAGAAGTTATTACACTATTTCATGAACATTTATCTCAGTATTCTCAATGTTATTGTTAACGCCTATGACCATGGGCATATCATCATGCCGTTTTCATATTCTGGGTAAGAAAAAAGGACTCACCTCCATAATATCCTATCCTGACATACATACCTTCATGACTTATATAGAAAACAATATATATTAAATATTGTGTTTTTGGTTTGGTAAGCACGTATTCTCATGTGTTTCATGCAACTAGTTATAATTTGAATTCGTCTTCGGAATAGTAGTCATCGACTCGTTAAATATTCTTATTGAAAAGTCCGGTCAAAAACTAAAATATTCATACAATGTATGTAATATTCCAAGATGGTTGAAAAGCTGGATTTAATACTTCGTAATATGAGATAGGCAATGTAGGTTTGTTGTTGTTACAGTGGATAAGAGAGAGAATGTTTCTAGATGAGTAGGTACCTACTTCCGTCCTGTTTGTTTAGGGCCGCTGCTACTGTGAAGTGAGAAAATGGCTGTAGCTAAAAACGGAAGGGGAGGAGGGGGAGGGTCTTGTTACGTAATGATAATATTATTTATGGACTCGAACGAAACATGTGTAACTTGAAAATAACGGTTTGAGAAACACTGGACTTTGTGCTAGAATAACCCATAGATTTTTATTATAATATACTAAATGTAGTACTCCGTGAGTCGGCAAAAAGTGAGTCGTGGAATATCGCGCGATTGACGTTTTGGTTGGCAACATATTTCAATTTTCCTTACATTTCAACACATCCTAGATAACTGTTCTCTAAACCTTAATAAAGAAAATGTTTTTTTCGACTAATAAATCTGAAAAAAAATCACGTTAGTCGTTATTATCTATAGAAAAACGATGTGGTCTGCCAAACAAAACGTCAAAAATCCCCCGGAAATATGACTCACTTTGATTCATACAAAATTTGCTAACTACATATAGTATATTATAATAAAAATCTATGGAAAAACCTCACTTCAAGGGGATATAAAACACTGGTCCATAATTTGCAAATTAAAGTGTTTGATGTATTTCTCGTGAATTCCATCATCAGCGGCTGCATTCATCAATGAACATCAAATGGATCATCAACTAACTACCTGTTCGGAGCTCGAATCCTTGAGTGCATCACTCAATGAATTTGCATTTCCTCAAATAAAAGCAAACATTCTTAAAAGAGGGTGACTGCTGCCAACGTACCTATTTTTTCAATTTGATATACCATCATTATTACTAAACGAATCATATTGAAAAAAATAACCTAGTTAGTTTGGATATTAATAAAGAGAAATATACCTTAACTTTTTGATTATGTTCTGTATATATTCTTGTAGGAAAATAATAAGCATACCCCGATTTTAGACATTTATCTAAAATTTTTAAAAAAATATAAGGTATAGAACAATATTTTTTTTTATAAATTAAAGAAGAACAAAATACCTGGTAAAATATGATATGACGTTGCATTAACGCATCAGGTTAAGTAAATAAACCAAAAAAACTTTTATTACGCAATGGCGCTGAATGGAAAATAAATGTTTTTTAGGTTTATTTACTAAACCTGAAGCATTAATGCAACGTCACATCATATTTTTCTAGATATTTTTGCCTTCTTTAATTTAAAAAAATATATATTACTCTACGCCTTATAGTTTATTAAAAATATATGATAAACGTTGAAAATCGGGGTATGCCATTATTTTTCTACAAGAATTTATACAAAACATTATCAAAAAAATAAGGTATATTTATGTTTATTAATATCCAAACTATCTAAATTATTTTTTTCAAAACGATTTGATAAGAAATAATGATGGTATATCAAATTGAAAAATAGTTACGTTGGCAGCAGTCCCCCCCCCAATTTCTTTGCGTTTCCGGAATATTGGAATACGAACTAAAGTATATAAAAATATAAAAAAAATAAAGATATATAGTGGTGGCAGAAAGGTTAGCGTACTGTGTTTGAATACCAGTGGTCGCTAGTTCGAATCCTTTTAATTCGAGTTTTATGTTAAAATAAAAACTGTTGGGTTTCTTATGAATAAATTAAATAAAAAAAAAATATATTATGTACTTGTCACAAGGACATTTTTAATTTATTTTTTACTAAACACTTTTAATACTATATAGCGCTTCATTCTTTAATCTGACGTGATAAAATAGCAATTTTCAACAGTTTTAAGGCTGTTTTCTCCAAAAGCCACTAGTACTTAGAGTTCATATTTTTACTATCTGCTGTGGTATCCTTTTACAGAAAATTCAGTCTATATACTATGACGTAATTATGGCAGTCACCAGGTCTTGGTCTGTAAAGAATAAACGTTGAACATAAGATTTATAAGTCATCATGTCGAACCCTCCTTTTTTAAAAAAATATTATAATTATAAAAAGTATTTCTCAAAATACTCGATGTATAATGACCGGACTTCGTTATAAAGAGTTTTTTTTTTACCTTGATAATGCCGAGGAGTCTCGGGTAAAACGTTCTGTCGTTATAATATACGTGGAAAAGTACCTACATACTGATATCTTAGTTTCACTGTTTATTACAATGGAATATGTTTTCGCAATTTTTAATCTTGGACTCTTGGTCGAAGGTTCCTCGATCTCCTTCCAGCCTCCAGTAAGGTAATATAAAATAAAAGAATAAATGTATTTTATGTATTTTAAATAATTTTATTAAAATGTTTAAATAAAATAAATATTTATATTCATATTAAAATATATTTTATTTATAATCGTAACATCAATTATAGGGTTACTTTATACATTTTGCTAATCGCGTGAGCGAGTTGCATAAGAAATCGTGTTACGGATTCGGGTTCAGGGAAGGTGAGTCAAAATCAGAAGGTGTTTCGGTCAAATGGTGTAATGTGACCGAAAAATTGTCTCATTGTCTGGATTTAAAAAAACAGTGCCCCTATAATTAACAATTCCATATCGTTTATTTTTGCTTATACATACTAGGCGTGCCTTTTAAGTCGTTTACATATTTACTGGCAGCTTTGAATTTGGAACTGTTTGATATTCAAATTTGTTCAAATATGGAATCTCAAAACAATTGAAAGTATTAGGATTAATGCTATTGTTTAGTCATTGCGTCGTTTTGAATCTGTCAGGTCAGCCCCCCTAGACAACGTGTCATTTAGCTCAAGAAAAGAAACGAGAAAAGATAACTCAATGTATGGAAGACAGTTGTCACGTGACTGGCAACTTTCACTTCCATAATTTGAGTTACCTTTTTTTGTTTCGTTTCCTGAGCTAAATGACACGTTGTCTAGGGGGGCACGTACGAAAATGAATCTTACTAAGGAAAATGTCCGTGCAATAATTTTCTACAACTTTAAAAGATGACTAACACGGCTTCAGTGTTTTGAAGAGCTAACATCTGTGTTCCATGATGAAGTCCCATCTCTGCGGACTGTCGAACACTGGTACTTAGAATTCCAGTGTGGACATACCAGTCTTAATGACAAATCTCGTGAAGGACGTCCAAAATCCGCCTTCAATGAAAAAAAAAAATCATTGCTGTGAGACAACTAATTCTCGAAGATCGCCAGGAACAACCATTTAGATGATCTTGCATCTTGGTGTGAGAAAGCTAGTTTGCCGTTGGATCCCGCATTTGCTTTCCGACGATAATAAGGTGGCCCGCGCCGGATGGTGTAAGAAAAGTCTTCAAAGGTTCAACCGAGGAGAGTCAAATCACGTCTATGACATCATCAGTGGTGACGAATCTTGGATCTATGCCTACAATCCTGATTCCAAACAACAATCTACAGTCTGGTTTCTTCCAAGACGAGCCAATGCCGATTAAAGTTGTTCGCTCTCAAAGCACATCAAAGAAAATGGCGGCCACGTTCGTTGCGAAAACCGGTCATGTTGCGACGATTGCACTTGAAGATCGTAGAACGGTTAATGCAGAGTGGTATACGACCATTTTTTTTGCCACAAGTCATCGTCGAACTTCGGAAATATAACTAAAAGCGACGCATCATCCTACACCATGATAACGCAAGCTCACACAGCGCTCGTCAAACTATTCGGTATTTGAAGCAGGAAAACGTAGAAATTCTTGACCATCCTCCATACAGCCCTGACCCAAGCCCTAACGATTTCTTTACATTTCCTAAAATTAAAATCTTCGTAGTCAAAGGTTCCATTCCAGTGTAGATTAATAACTGGTTCGAACGAATGGAAAAGTGTAATAAACTACGTGGTGAGTTCTTTAAAAAACAATAAAAGATACTGTCGGCCTTCGTGGCTCAGTTGGTTGGTTATCTGACTGCTGATCCAAAGGTCCCGGGTTCGATCTCCAGAATGTGGCAACTTGTTATTGGGTGCGTGTTAAATTAATATTTGACATATTAGGTACCTGTTAGTTACCCGAGAAGCAATATTAAATAAATATATATTATACTATAAGATTCTAGTATTGCTATTTTTTTCAAAAGACAAAACTTATAAGGCATGCCTCGTATATACTCATTTATATATATAAATATTGGTAAATAATATAAAAAATATTTTTCTATAATATGTTTTGTATTTAATATACTTATATTATGAAGTAATAATAACAAATCTAGCCTTAAATAACTATGAGAATATATAGAAAACTCATTCCCATACAATACCTCGCTGAAAAATCGAAGCCGTTTTATTGGCCGCCTCGTGTCAATATATTTATTTATTTTTTATTTATTTATTTATTATAATTTACAAAATCTTTTTTACATATTATATATATATATATATATATATATATATATATATATATATATATATATATATATATATATATATATATATATATATATATATATATATATATATATATATATATATATATATATATATATATATATATATATATATATATATATATATATATATATATATATATATATATATATATATATATATATATATATATATATATATATATATATATATATATATATAAATGACTCTGCTGGTAGACATTGTTCGTATAGTACTACTCGTTATGACTGCGTAAATAATTTTGCAAGCAATCAAAAAATTACCTATTTGGAGAACGTATCACGCAGACGGCCAAATGATTACTGAATGCTCGTAGCTCGTAGTAAATGTTGACCAAATTAGTCATCATAAAGCAGTCGCGTTTACTGCAGGCTAAAGAGTATTCTATACTATTATTATTCTATGGAGAATATTTAAACTACCATTTATGAGTCAGCCACAGTGGCTCACTTTGTTAAATATCTGACTCATGAGTCAAATTTACCGTGATCGATTCCCGGTGGTGACTCAGTTTTTTTTACCGTGTTTTAATTTTAAATTTGTGAAATGATTCATATCGTTAGTCTCCAAAAGATGGCATCTTGGCAACTTGTTATTAGGTGCATGTTGAAGAAATATTTGAGAAAGTAGATTACAAATTCGTTGCCAAATAAAATAAATAAATACGAAATATTAGGTTGTAGTATGAAGAAACTCCATTTATATATTTTTTTCATTTTGAATTAATTATACAGTTCATATTGAATGAATCACACATTTCATTTTAAATTAATCATACATTTAATTTTGAATCATTTATACAGTTGATTTTGAATGAATTGTACGATTCGTTTTGAATAAATCATACAGTTCGTTTTGAATTATTTATTTATTTAAAACATTTTGTACACATGTGTACAATGGCGGAATTATTGCCAAATGGCAATATTTTCCAACCAACCATATTCATTTGGTGACGACAATTATACAGTTTCTTTTGAATACATTATACAGTTCATTTTGAATGAATTATACACTTCATTTTGAATCAATTATAGAGTTCATTTTTAATCAATTATACAGTTCATATTGAATGAATTATAGATTTCATTTTGAATTAATTATACAGTTTATTTTGAATGAATTATACGACTCGTTTTGAATAAATCATACAGTTCATTTTGAATTATTTATTTATTAAAAACATTTTGTACACATGTGCCCAATAGCGGACTTATTGCCAAATGGCAATATTCATTTGGTGACGAAAATTATACAGTTTATTTTGAATGCATTATACAGTTAATTTTGAATGAATTTATTTTAAATCAATTATACAGTTAATGTTGAATTTCATTTTGAATTAATTTAATTAATTGAATTTTTTGAATTTCATTTTGAATTTGAATAATACATTTCATTTTGAATTAATTATACATTTCATTTTGAATTAATTATACATTTCATTTTGAATAATTTAACGTTTCATTTAAAATTAATAACTATAGTTAAATACAATATCTTGAAATCATATAAAAAAAAACTTTAGGTAACTAAATCACTATGCTCATACAAAACAAAAAATATTAAAAATTACATTTCATACATTTTGTTTTTTTTTATATCTGGATGTAATAATATGTACATTTCTTTAAATTCAAGTCAAGTTTGGAAAAGTCGCCTCATGTTTCAGACAAAAAAAGTACAATATAAAAATCGGACACTAGGAAAGCCCAAACAAAAAAGTGCTCTACGAACAAAGCCTTCTGTATAAACCCAAAAGTTATTTCTTACAAAACAAGTAATTTTGTAAGGGTCTTTTGTGCGGGGTGGGGGTAAGGGTTGAAGTTAGTTTTCAAAGTCGCCAAACACTCGTAACCCCTTTGTTGCGCTACTTAATTTCTTACTGTTTCTTTACCTTTTATCCTTCACTTTTTAGTATGGTTGTGTGTTACTTGAAGTATTTCATATTGTAGATTTTATTTGTTTAAATGTCAGCCTGCTCGTGAAACTGGATTAAAATAACTAGGTATGTAGTAACGGCTGCAGAAATCTGAAACAATGAGAAATAGATGAAAAAATTACTACTACTTTTTAAATAGTTAACATGACATGTGACAGATGACTGACTAAATGACATACATATACACAACTACACAATCTTAAAATGTGTGTGTCTTTCCAATTTCAATTCGAAATCGGAAAGACACACTCTAGGACAACAGGTACACCAAACTAGAACCAACATTAGTAAACTAATGCAGGTACATAGAACCAATACAATCTATGGACATATAGGTCCGAATGCAGAGTCCTATCTAAATACTAAATTCTAAATACTAACCATGTTTTCATTGCACAGTCGCTCACTTAAGTTAGAAGATCACGTGGCTTCCTAACTGGAGGATGCTACGACGTTTTTCTATGAGAATTGCATTGCAGAGACAATCTAAATACTCGGCGTAAACTAACATTTGCGAATTGTCAAAAAGTAAGGTTGATAGCGAGGAACCTTACGAGTGGTTTAATACTGAAATACGAGATTTTTACGGTGGATGATGATTTTATCGGCTTCGTTGAATATGTATTTGGTATTTTTTTCAAATCAAATAACAAACAAAGTATTCAGCGATCCATAAGAGATGCCGAGAATTCAGTGGAATTTCAAAAAAATCGAGCTGTCAGTGTGAAGTGTGAAGTTGGTGACATACGTCAGAAAAGAGATAGATAGCTTTCCAAGCCCATAGAAAGCTATCTATCTCTTTTCTTCGTACACAATAATGTAAAATTCTACGCCATCAACCTTAAGTTTGGCTTAGTATTTAGTTAGGGATGTCTCTGCAACGCAATTGCTTATTTAAGAATACTAAATATTCCATTGAGGTTAGGAGTTAGTATTTAGGTACCTAGGACTCTGCATTCGGGTCATAGACATTATACTTTCTTGGCACCTAAAATATATAACATCTTTATCAAGGAAACCCATAATTCCTAAATAAACTTCTGCAGCTAAACTCAAAAATACAGTGATTTCACACTGGCTTCTTACTAAAAAACGCAGACTTCGAAAATTATGTGTCCGTCGTACTACAATAGTTAAGTAATTAAATACATTAATTAAATATAAAACAATCTTTATACTAAACTAAAAAAAATAGTCAAA
This sequence comes from Molanna angustata, assembly GCA_963576475.1. Taxonomy (NCBI): domain Eukaryota; kingdom Metazoa; phylum Arthropoda; class Insecta; order Trichoptera; family Molannidae; genus Molanna; species Molanna angustata. The sequence goes on along the minus strand of OY754984.1, from coordinate 19,791,141 downwards.
ATCTATTTATAATTACATAATAATGTACACTCTAGCACGTGCCCATGGGCTAGTAGAGTGGACAACATCCATGTGACTCTTATTAGCATTTTATTAGCATTGTTACTCGTAACCAATGTTATTGTAATTGAATGGATTATAAAAATAAATATAAAAAATAAAAAAATGTATATCGGTACCTATACCATTTCCTTTCCATTTTCAACATTTCTTTAACTTCACCTGTCTGTCTGTGCTGAAATAATGCAACCGATTTTTAACTAAATTCCCGACCAGTTAAAGCTGTTCATGTCACAATTGTTTTCAGATTGATTCATTTGATGGGATTGAATTGTGACTGCTATACTATTTATTTATTTATTTATTTATTATATTTTACCTTTTATCACACAATATTTATAATGACAAAAATAAGTAGATTATTGCTGCCCAACTAGGAAATCCTGTTCTAGCAGTTTACAATTTTTATTGACAATTATATGCAATTATGAATCAGGTGATTTTTCCCGTTCCACACTAAATATGTACACAATCTCAACTTTCTGCACTCACAATCATTACGCTAACAAACATATAGGCTCACACAACTCAGATCAACCAGATCTTAAAGTCTAATATTTTTATCTGTTTTAGATTATTGTCACACGCGACAGGGCGGTTCATATCGTCCCTCCTATGGCAAACTAGCGAATCTGCAAAAAAGAAATTTTACAGGAGAGCAAAAACAAACTTTGACACTCTATATAAAATCCATTTTATAATGCAGTTAACTTTTTTTCTAAGCTTAATGGAAGATATTACAGATTCAATACTTTGCCAGAGTGTATAGCTATTATGAAAACGATTAAAATGACACCAAAAACGCATTTTCGTCAAAAATGTTAGTTTCGCGAGTTTGCCATAAGAGGGACGATATATTCTTATGTGTTTTGGGTTATTGTCGCATGTGACAGTACGATTTATATATTTTTATCTGATTTGGGTTATTGTCACATGCAACAGAGCGATTTGTATGTTTTTATCTGTTTTGGGTTATTGTCACACGCGACAGGGCGGTTTATATATTCTCATGTGTTTTGGGTTATTGTCGCATGTGACAATACGATTTATATATTTTTATCTGATTTGGGTTATTGTCACATGCAACAGAGCGATTTATATGTTTTTATCTGTTTTGGGTTATTGTCACACCGTGACAGGGCGTTTTATATATTCTTATGTGTATTGTCGCATGTAAAAATACGATTTATATATTTTTATCTGGTTTATTGCCGCATGCGACACTTTGAGTAATATATTTTTATCTGATTTAGGTTATTTTCGCATGCAACAGAGCGATGTATATGCTTTTTTTATCCGGATTGGGTTATTGTCGCATGCGACAGAATGAGTCATATATTATGTTTTTATGATGATGGTCATATCAATTAAATTAATTTATAAAAAAAAATTCTTGTGATTAAAAATTCCAATTACATAGAGTTTTTTTCGGCTAACATTCGTACCGTTTACAGTTATCGTCATAATTTCGTAAAATATGGTTATGTCTGTTTAACTTGAATTCATTTTGATCTATGCACGTATCTTTTGTTTTTGTCGTGTTTGTTGATCATTCTTGCGACAGTTTTATCGCACCAATTATGACGATGCTTTATATTGAGAATTACGCTCGTTTGCAAATAGACTTATTCGAATTGTCACGAAATATAACCGGTAGGTATATGTTAAAAAAGATTATTTAATAGATAGGCCAACACTAGAATTGTAAACAAACACATTACTCAAAAGTTGTTTGTAACATAATTTGATCACAATATAGAAAAAAGAGTGCGATGTGTCCAACACTAAACTCTACGAATATTTTTATGGTTGCATAATATAGAGAGAGTTACTTCTTTTCTTTTTTCTTTTTTAAAAAAAAAAATGGATATGTCCTTGTTGAACAAGTACATATACATCTTCCTACGTTCCCTAAAATAAGCAAATAAATGCTTGTGCTATAGAACGAAATCGGTCGAGGCAGGATTCGAACTCGCGACCACAGGATTACTAGCCCAGCGCGCTAACCGCTCTGCCATCGACCCATCTAACTTACTTAAAAATATTATACTCGAAATTTTGTTTGTTTATATATTTTTTTGTGTACTAAGATAAAAATATATTTGGAATTTGTTTATTGTTAATTATACAGGGTGTCCCGTAAGTCAACGTATTCCTTTTAAGGGCTGTTATACCAACTCATGACTCGCCAGAATATGCAAATATGACCTTGGTAAAAGTGCCTTAGTTTTCGAGATATTGCCACTTTTACATAGTGCCCGAAAATCTCCGCCTTAGATTGGTTTTTCGAGTGCCATATTTACAAATTTCAATATTTTGGAATTATTATTTATGTTTTACAATCTTGAATAACTCAGCTGTTGATCACAACACAAAATTATAATTTTTTTTTTGGCGGAAAAAAAATAATTAGTTATGACCCGGGTTATGAATTAAAAAAAAATATTACCCAAATTTGATTGTTCACACTGAAAAAAAAATGTATGACGCCAACCTGGCAAATTGTTGCAAAAGTTGGCAAAATTATTGTTATTTCCAAAATAGTATAACAATTACTATGTTTCACAGTAAGAAAAATAGATATTGCTATTTTACTGCAAAATGAGCTGATTGTGAAATTATTTCATTTATTAGGAATTCCGGCGTAAACACTTGCTTTTATTTATTAAAGTGACAAGGATTTATTTTAACCGAATAAAACATTTAAATAATCTAAAGGCAAGTGTTCACAGTGAAATTTTGCTTCATCTTTAGTAAATAAGTTAACTCTTTTTTATTATTTTATAATTAAAAAAATTAATACCACTACTACAAATTGATAAAACTAACAAGTAAAACAACATTAAAAATTACAAAATCAAGACAATAAGTAATGAAACAAATAGAACACAGCTAAAATTAAGAACTAGAATTAAAAATCTACATTAAAAACTATAGTTAAAAATCAAACAAATCTATAGAATTACAAATCTTAAAAATAAAATAATTAGAGTCAGAAACAATGCCAAAAGATTGGAATACAGGAGTCATATGTCCTTTGCATAAGAAAGGAGATGCTATGGATTGCACCAACTACAGAGGCATAACATTACTCGACACTGCATATAAGGTTTTTGCGAATGTTCTCTTTATGATACTGCTTCCATTTGTTGAGGACATGGTGGGACAGTATCAGTTCGGATTTAGGCCTGGCAGATCAACAGTTGATCAAATTTAAACCTTAAGAATGGTCCTGGAGAAAACGTTGGAATTTAGTATAGAAACTCACCATATGTTTGTAGACTTCAAATCTGCTTACGATAGTATCTCCAGACACAAATTATATGAGGCCATGAGGGAACTAAATATTCCACAAAAACTAATCCGGCTCACAGTGATAACCATGTCTAATACACAATGTCGGGTAAAAATTATATGAGGCCATGAGGGAACTAAATATTCCACAAAAACTAATCCGGCTCACAGTGATAACCATGTCTAATACACAATGTCGGGTAAAAATTATATGAGGCCATGAGGGAACTAAATATTCCACAAAAACTAATCCGGCTCACAGTGATAACCATGTCTAATACACAATGTCGGGTAAAAATTCAGAACAGCATATCAGATCCCTTCAAGACTTACAATGGACTAAGACAAGGTGATGCTCTGGCTTGTCTCTTATTTAATATTGCCCTGGAAAAGTTATTAGAGAGGCGGATATAGAGACATCTGGGACTATATTCAGAAAGTATAGTTAAATATTGGGATATGCAGACGATTTAGACCTAAAATCAAGAACTCTTCCGAGGATGAAGGATGACTTCCGCAGGCTTGAAAACTCCGCGAATAATATGGGCCTTAAAATTAACACAGTAAAAACCAAATATATGATAGCAAAAAAAACATCACATAATGAAAACCTGCGTCCTATTGATGTGGAAACACATACAGTGGAATCGGTTGACTCTTTTTGCTATCTAGGCGTTATCGTGACTCATGAAAATAACTGCAGCACCGAAATAAAGACACGACTGGCCGCTGGCAATAGGTGCTATTATGGTCTAATAAAGCATTTTAGGTCCAAAATACTAACAAGGAAAACAAAAATCCTAATTTATAAAACTCTTCTCAGACCTGTCGTAGTGTATGGAGCTGAATGCTGGGTCTTAACAAAAAGAGACGAAAACAGCCTCTTGATATTTGAAAGGAAAATCCTGAGAAAGATTTTTGGCCCAGTAAATGATAATGGACTTTGGAGGATGCGATATAATCACGAACTACAGGCATTATATGACGAACCCAACATTGTACAAGTTATAAAAGTACGTAGACTACAGTGGTTGGGACATTTCAGCCGGATGAATGATGATCGTGTACCCAAAAAGGTTCTTAATATCAATCCAGAGGGCAGAAGAAGTAGAGGCAGGCCCAAGTTAAGATGGCTGGACGATACAGAAGACGACATGAGAGCGATTGGAATGACAAACTGGAGGAGAGCGGTGGAGGACAGGGACGGCTGGAGAAGGATTCTGGAGGAGGCCAGGGCCCACACAGGGCTGTAGCGCCAATGATGATGAGATGATTTAGTTAAAATGAATCCTTGTCACTTTAATAAATTAAAGCAAGTGTTTTCGTCGGAAATCCTAATAAATGAAATAATTTCACAATCAGCTCATTTTGCAGTAAAATAGCAATATCTATTTTTTTATTGTAAAACATAATAATTTTATACCATTTTGGAAATAACAATAATTTAACTTTAAAAGCTATCTCCATCGCTTCAAAATTGCTCCCTCTTCCTCATGTCAGTTTTGTCAATGTCCGGACGAAAGTTCGGATCACATCCTTTGGGAGTATTCCCACCCGATTGTGTCCTATTACAGATCGGAGCTCCTCGTTGCTGTCCGTGGGCCTCTTCAAGGTCCCATTGGACATGCGGACTTAGTGATCTCAAAGAACAATTATAAAGCCTTCAAACGATTTTGCCATAGGTACGGTGCCTTATTATCCGAAGATTCTCACTGACTTGTCTGTTTCCAGAGATCTTGGTCACTTCTCTGATGCCCTATATATAATATATATATATGGATCTGAAGTCGCCGACAGTCCGCAGGTGTGAATCTCAATTCGCACTTGCTGATTGTTCTTTTTGCACCATGGTGCCGAGATTGCTAATCTAGAGTGCACCATGAGCTACTCTTCGTGCTATGCATTGGTTTTTTTGTTGTTGTTCATTTAGCGTTCTGCGAAGGGGCCGTTGACAGTCCCCATATGCGGAGCGGGTGGCGGTGGAAGTATCGAATTTCATCAGAAAATGAACCTAAAATCTGTGACTCGTGAGTCTGATATTCAACTCACTGAACCACGGAGGTGTTTTACACTTGTGAAATGAGCGCTTATCACAAATCTCTCTGAAAATGACATGTTAAGAGTATCGATCAAGTGCAATTTGAATTTTCTGTGCAGGTACATGTCTGTTGATTGCATGTTTCATACACACATACACACACACACACATACACGCAAAAAACATCAAACGATATCCGTGTTAGTAAATACTGAGTTCAATATATTATTTGACAAACTGATATTCAATATAGAAAATCGGTCAGTTTTAAATTGGTAGTGTAGCTTTTAACATACCTCACCATAATGCACGGTACAAATGTGGGGTAACCAGCGACAGGTGTGCATTACCATATAAAAGAAAGCACGATACACAAGTCTCGTCTCAGCTAAGGGGATCTTATTTCAGAACTGATGGTGAACCTCATTGCTGAACTACGTGAGATGTTATTGTTGCCTATTGTATTTTCTATTACCCGGCTCTTACGAGACCTCCAAAACGATAGTACGATATGTGAGATGACGATAGAAAAGAGTGGAAGCACTATTCTAATTCGGTGCCTTACAGCTACATGAAAGGTACAATGTCAGTAATTATTTTATATTTATTTGTGTAATCTAAAGTAATAAAGCAATCAAAATGTTAGTGTCTGTGTGTGTGTGTGTGTGTGTGTATGTGTGTGTGTGTGTGTGTGTGTGTGTGTGTGTGTGTGTGTGTTTGTCTCACGCCTTCTGAAAAACCAAGAGCATCTAAAAATCTAATTTATGTGCGAACGTGTACCTGTATACCTGATGCAGTGCCACGCTAAAAATAATGCGATAAAAATGCTGAATTTTAAAAATATTTCAATAATTATTTTTTTCATAGAAAATTTTCCAAGTCGTATCTGTCAAAAAAGTGTACATTTTGCACGCAAATATCTGTTAGTTTAAAAGTTAGAAGTACGTATTTACACGAAAAAAATTTACTTTCAAGTATAACTTAGCGTTTAAGTGAAAAACATGGTGAATATTTTGTATAATTAAAATGTTTAACTTATTTTTAAAGTAAGCGTTTTGTACATAAATGCTGCCATTTTAATATCTTTTCATACAATATTTCATTTTCCTACCGAATGAATATGTTCTTGAAAATAATAAACCTTTGAAATAAATATAATTATGAAATAATAAAATGAAACACAAGACATTACAGCAAGTTTTAAGACGTATATTGTAAAAGTCTGTTAATTATTAGTAAAGATATAGGCATAATAAAATTGCATAATTTGTAAATAATATTTGATATTTCGGACAATTTTCATTTTTATGGCATTGAACAAACCAATGTAGGTACCTACATATTATTCAAAAAATGTCTACAAACCATTTGATATTTTTTACATGTTCTATGGTTACTATGGTAACGGACACATTCTGATATTCAAATAAAATTTGTTATAAATCGAATTCGAATTAATTTAGAACATCATTGTAGGTAGGTACCTACATACCTAATACTACTAAAAAACCAACAATATACTAATTTCGTATAGGAAAATTATCAAACTATCTTAGGTTAACTACAATACACATGTCATTCAATCTACAAACTATTTCCTATAGTGAAATTCTTCTTTTATTTAAGTAGACCTTTGGGTGATTTTTTATACAAACTATTTCTTGGAGTTTAATTCTTCTTCCTCTTCTTCTGTGAAGTCATTTGGGACAGTTCATAAATAAACTATTTCCTATAGTCTAATTTTTCTTTTTCTTAATTTATGTAGACCTTGGGTGAGTTTTTATACAAACTATTTCCTATAGTCTAATTCATCTTCTTCCTCTTCTTTTATGTAGCTCTTTGGGTGAGTTTTTATACAAACTTATTCCTATAATCTAATTCTTCTTATTTTATGTAGACCTCTGGGCCAGTTTTGATACCAACTATTTCTTTTAACGTATTTCTTCTTTTTCTAATTTTATGTAGACCTTTGTTGAATTTTGTATAAACTAACTTCCTATAGTCTAATTTTTCCTCTTTTGTGTAGACCAAGGGAGAGTTTTCATGCAAACTTTTCCTTTAGTCTAATTCTTCTTCGTCTTCTTTTATGTTGACCTTTGCGTTAGTTTTTATACAATCTATTTCCTGACGATTAATTATTCTTCTAATATGTAGACCTTTGGGTCAGTTTTTATATTAACTACTTTCTATAGTCTAATTCTTCTTTTTCTTATTTTTTGTAGATCTTTTGGTTAGTTTTTATACAAACTATTTCCTTTAGTCTAATTCTTCGTTTTCTTATTTAATGTAGACGTTGGGTGAATTTTATATAAAATATTTCCTATATTTCAATTCATCTTCTTCTTCTTTTATGAAGACCATTTGGTCAGTTTTTTATATAATACATTTACTATTGTGTAATTCTTCTATTGCATCTTTTATGTAGACCATTGGGTCAGTTTTTATTACAAACTATTTGTTATAGTCTTATACTTATTCTTTTTTTTTCATTTAGTCTTTTGGGTTAGTTTTAAGTCTTATAGTCTATTGTATAGAAATATTATAAACAACATGCACACTTGACGAAAATACATAAAACGAATGGGATGTGACCATCACTAGAATCTTCTCAATACTTTTTTTCAATCGAAATTTACACCATTTATTATATCTTCATATATGGCTTAATTTTCAATAACTACATATTTGATTTTGATGACAATATAATAAAAAATCGGGGTTGTGGCCATTACTGGACTCTTCACAACGTTTATATTCAAATTGAAAACTATTTAAGTCTTCTTCTGTAATGTAGATCAGTTTTATTGTGCAAAAATATAATAATCTATAGGTATGCACACTTGACGAAAAATATAAAAACGAATGGGATGTGACCAACACTAGAATCTTTTCAGTACTTTTGTTTATTCAATTTTTAAGCCATTTTCCATCATCCAAAATTACTAAATATTTAAAACACATTTGTGTTCGATGACAATATATAAAAATAGGGGTTGTGGCCAAATCCAAACTCTTTACAACGTTGTCTCTTTATAATCAGTCATATTTAAAACCATTTACCATAGTCCATGCGTGCAGAAATTGTATGTACCTACTTATATATAAAAACAAATGGGTTGTGACCATCACTTGAAAATTTTACATCGCTTAAACTCAATTAAATTTCAAACTTCTTTTCGACAATATTATATAAACGATTGCTTATTCCTTCACTAATTTACATTCTTGGCCAACGGCGGGACATAAAAGCTAGTACACCAATATAACATTGGCATATATTATGTATGTACACACACAGCACACACATGATACAAACACATAAGGCTACCTCCAATGACTTGTGTATTATTATATATCTTGTATATTTATATATAATGACATGTGTATTATTATATATTTTCGATGGGTCGATGGCAGAGCGGTTAGCGCATTGGGTTAGTAATCCAGTGGTCGCGAGTTCGAATCCTGCCTCGACCGATTTCGTTCACCTATAGCACAAGCTTATTTTAGGGAAAATAGGAAGATATACTTAACAAGGACAATAAAAATAATGTGTACTTGTTTAACAAGGACATATTATTATTATTTTTTTTTAATTATCTCAAAAGATTGAGATATACATTAAAATGCCAAACAGGCGTTTCATTAATATCTTTATTTTATAATTCTTCTGTACGTGTGTATGTCACTGAACTCCTAAACTGCTGTACTCATTTTGATGATATTTTTTCCATTATCAATTTCAGGTGTCCTGTTAGAATCGGAAATCGAAAATGAACAGCCAATTTAACATATTTCATAGTTTACCACCCATTCTTAATTCTTGAGCGAGCCTGATGTGTGGGTATACGCGCATGTGACGTGCTTCCTTTTATAAGGAAATGCACACCCCACACACCAGTCTCTGGTACCCCACATTGTGGGATATGCCGTGACGGTGTGTGCTTATTTATATGTTTGCTGAACCAGCAAATGCAAGCCAAAGTTCGGGCAGGACTACGTCGGTCGGGTTCGCTAGTTTAACTATATACATAATAATATGTACATAACTGCATGTTTTTGTTTATAATTCTAAATATGACTAATAACATTAATTTGTTGACTGTTGTAACACACTGTAAACTGTTACGTGTATTTTATTTTTTTTGCAGGTCAGAAGTGATTGCCATCCGACAATAAGTCCACTTTTTATGAAGGATATAGACTGAACACTCATTTTAAAATTCGCGCTTAAACGTTGTTAAATTTATATTTTGGAAAAAAATAAGTTGAGTATACTATATTTGATGGAAACGTAGCGATGTGTATCGTATGAAATTCTGGCAATCCTACAGGATATTAGAGCTGTCGTTGAATGGTTTACGTAATCACATTATGTGATTGCGCAACTTTCACAAGTTAGCGATAAGTTTATGTATGGCGCGGGCGTTTTTTGGAGTAATTAAAAAAATGGTTTTAAATAGTGTTTTTTTTTTAACTGTTTACATAAATTTAGGCTAAAATTAAAAATTGTGTGCCGACCATTCAATTAAAAAATGGTCAAAATTATATTTTTCGAAACACCCTATTTATAATATCTATGAATTAATTTATTTCTCACGCAAATATTGCTACTCTGGGCTGGAAACACTGGTCAGTTGGAAGAAATTGCCATATGGCAATAAACTTGCCACTTGAGCAGGTTGCAACGTGTCGACACACCATTGCTGAACTTTGTGACATGTTATTTTGTTTCTTGTATTAACTATTACCCTAGCATTAGTGCGGGACACTCGAAAAAGGTGATTGAAAAGAGTGGAACCACTATTCTATGCCGGTGCCTAGCAGCTCATATTAAATCAGTATCTTTAATACGTTTTTCATAATGAATTTGGGTTACCAATCGCATATGCTCGTATTATATTATGCAAAATTACTATTATAATATTAATTTGTTGCTTTTTACTCGCCACTGAATAATCATGATAATTGGCGCTATGAAAAATTGTAATTTTTATACTATTTTTAAATAAAACTTAAAGCTGTAATGTTCATTCAAATAATAAAATAAATAAATGATTTCATGCGTCCTAAAGAAGATGCAGTTGTTTCTTAACCAGTCGATTGAATCAGCTCATTCATGATTCAAACCAAAAATAAACATATCTCATTCGTGGTTAAGACAAACGATTAAAACGTCTCATTCGTGGTTTGAGCCCAGGATCAAAACATCTCATTTGTGGTTTGAACCAAGGATCAAAATATGTCATTGGCGGTTTGAACCCAGAATCAAAATATCTCATTTGTGGGTTGAACACATGATCAAAATATCTCATTCGTGGTTTGAACACAGGGTCAAAATGTCTCATTCGTGATTTGAACCCAGGATCAATATATCTCATTCGTGGTTTGAATCCACGATCAAAATATCTCATTCGCGATTTAAGCCAAGGAACAAAGGTGTGTATAGTTTCCGAAGCCGAGGTAATTTCTAATTCGTGGTTTATATAAAGTAGGTAATAATTAATAATATAGTTTATAAAAAAATGATTCATCCGTCCTACAGAAGAAGCATTTGTATTGATACCTGTCCTATAAAATAGTTCATTCGTGGTTTGAACCCAGGGTCAAAATATCTCATTCGTGGTTTGAAGCCAGAATCAAAATATCACATTCGTGGTTTGAACCCACGATCAAAATATCTCATTCGTGATTTAAGCTAAGGAACAAAGGTATGCATAGTTTCCTAAGCCGATTTAATTTCTAATAATTCGTGGTTTATATAAAGTTGGTAATAAAATATAGTTTGCAAAAAAAATATTTAATCCGTCCTACAGAAGAAGCAGTTGTTTTGATACCTGTCTTATAAAATAGTTCATTCATGGTTTGAATCCAGGATCAAAATATCTCATTCGTGGTTTGAACACAGTATCAAAATATCTCATTCGTGGTTTGAACCCAGGATCAAAATATATCATTCGTGGTTTAATCCAAGGAACAAAGGTATGTATAGTTAACGGAACCGGTGTATTTTCTATTTAGTGGTTTATCTTCTTCTTCTTCTTCTTTTGAATAGACCTTCAGGTCTGTTTTTTAAGAGGCCTGCTCTTCCTGCGAGCTGGACCCCCAGCTATCCCTCCATCTTTTTGGCGGTCTTCTGCGAGGGCGGGTTCCGTGAGGCTGATTGTGAAGCACGATATGAGGACGTCTGGTATGGCAATCTCAATTGATAAGACTGTATGACATTCTTTAAAAACACACATAGCATGCAATCTGACTATAGACAACAACCCAATTGAACAGGTTAATACCTTTAGATACCTAGGAATTGACATAACAGAAGATGCTGACCTCTGCGAAGAAATTCAGAGCCAAGTCAATAACTCAGCTGCAGTCTCGGGCGCCCTAAAATCCATTATTTGGAAAAATGAGGATATGGCCATTAAAAGTAAAGCGAGAATCTACAAAGCATGCGTAAGACCAGTGATGACATATGGTATAGAGGCACGAGCAGACACAGTCAGAAGCAAACAAATATTGAGGACTTCAGAAATGAGGACATTGAGAGCTATTGCAGGCAAAACCCTGAGAGACCGAGTGAGGAACTCCAGAATAAGGGAACTATGTGAGGTTGACGATAGTGGTTTATGTAAATTAATAAATATAAATTAGTAGAACTGAAAACTTTGGTTTTATTTTACCATACCAAATTTATTTATAATTTCAAATGGAGTTCTACCAAGAATTGTCCGTAGAAAAGGCCATTATTCATAAATGGTACAATGAACTGGATACAAATATAAAATTGAATAATACTGACAACTCGTTAACTTTAAAAAAAAAGGTTAAAATAATTTCCTCCTCATTGTACCATATGAATGTATGTATTGTGTGTGTGAGGTCCTGTGTATATTTATATTAATTTTTAGCTTTTTTTTTATTAATTTTTCCACTTTTTGTAAATTAAAATATTTTTTTTATGAACTCTGATGTTTTCTGTACCTTACTGTAGACTCCTTGTATTTTATGTATCTAGTTAAATTTAAGTTTTGTGAACTCCTCCCCGAAGCACAAGGTTTCCTTCTTGTCGGGGAGAATTTCAAATTTATTTGTGATGTATATTTTTTTATAATATGTCATAATGTATCCTTTGTATACTTTCTTATTAATAAAATTTACTTCACTTTACTTTACTTTAAAAGTTAAAAAAGTAATAAATATAGTTTAAAAATAATTTTATCCGTCTTACAGAAAAACCAGTTCTTTTGATACCTGTCTTATAAAATAGCTCATTCGTGGTTTAAATCAAGGATCATAATTATAAGTCAAGTTAAATAAATCATTTTTACATTATATTTTAGATTTTTTTTAAATAGAGACGAATCTTAAAACATCCTAAAATGGGGTTAACCGCTTAGCAAAATCAATTTTGACGACTGTATCAACAGTGGCGTTACTATGGTATAATAATCTTTTGAAAGGACCCTAGAAAAAACAACATTGATGAAATCTATTTTTATTAATTTATTTGAATCTACAGTTGATACGAAACATGACTGATAATGATAACGTCGATGGCGTAGTGGTAAGTTGATCGTTTTGTAGTGGAAAGTTGATGGCGTAGTGGTAAGTGGTAAGTTGATCGTTTGTGTTGGCGTCCTGGGTTCGACTTCCATCATGTCCATAGGTCAAAGATTTCTCTTTTTTTATATAGAATAACTAAAAAAAGGATTTTAAAGAGAATGATTGTAATGATTTCAAAAAGTTCAAGCGTATTTTTGATTAATGTTATTTTTCAAAGCTCAGCAATGGGGTTCTCTACCCATTCTGAATGTTCCCTTTTTGGGTGAGACGATACTAGTGTGTGACATACACGCATGTGTCGTGTTTCCCTTCATATGTGATATACACCAGCATACCTTACGCTGTTTCCCCCTCATTGTGATATATGCCGTGATGGTATATATATTTTACTAAATCAAATATTATTCTAACACACACCCAAAAACAAGTTGCCACATTCTGGAGACTTGCGATATTAATTGTCTCACAGATCCAGACTGAAAACACAATTAAATACGGTGTCTCCACCGGGACCTTTGGATCAGCAGTCAGATACCTAACCAACTGAGCCACGAAATCCGAAATGAAGATATTGAAGAAAAAAAAATATAATAACTAGTTTCTTATTGAAAAAAAATATTAAAATGCGTGATTTCTCAGAATATAAAAATAAAAAAAATACTATGAAAATTTTTAAAAATAATTTATTAAAAATATCTGTTTCTTGCATATTATTATTTTTTTATTTATTTACATATTTCAGTACAGTACATTTCATAATGGTATACATAATCCAACTGTCGATTCGTTCATGAGAATTCAATTCTCTGAATGAATCGACATTATTAAGCCAAGATGCGTGTACGAAGGAACATTTTGTATGGCGTAGTGGACTTTTTGCATGCTAATAACACCAACTAGAGGCCTCGCAGCATATATGTTCCCATACATGGATTTACTCAGAATTTGGAGTAGAACATTTAATGTGAGTTTTGTGTGTGTGTGTGTGTGTGTGTGTGTGTGTGTGTGTGAGGGTGTGTGTGTGTGTGTGTGTGTGTGTGTCTGTCTGTCCCCCCCTTATAATACTTTTGATCCGCTCAATTTACAGAGCCCAAATTTTCAGAATATATAAACAGTTATAGGCCTACAAAACTTTTTTACTCAGAATTGTGAATTTTTGTTTCAGTCAGGGGTTATCAATTTTTGAAATTTTGGTTTATTTTTCCATATATCTCAGAAACCATAAAAGCTAGAACGCTGAAAATTGGTTTAAACATAGACAAATACAAAATCTCAAATTGGTTTTTTCAAAAAAGTTCCAGGGTTTCTCAAACATTTTTTATTAAGAAAAATATTTTTTTATGATAAATTTATGAGTTTAACTGTCTATATTTCAAATTTTTTTAAAAATATCAAAAAAACCCGAAACACCCCAACGAGATAAATTAATATTTTCTATAAAAATATTAGCATTGTATTATCACATCTCTATTTTTTTTAAGAATTTTTATAAAAATTGAATTTAGTGACGACATTGCTTCATACAATTTGTATGGCAGTCGCCTATACACAATATGTAAGAAGACTTAATAGTTTGATACATACAGAACCATCATGCTGTTTTCATATACCGTGTAGGAAAAGAGGACTGACCTCCATACTGTCCTATCTTGACATACATACCAACATGTGTTAAAATAATTTGGATTTATGGGTTTATAGTCTGATTTTTATTCTTCAACTATACATACTATCGTTATCGACAGTTGGATCTCATGTGTTACATGCAACTAGTAAAAATATTGAAATTTTACTATCTCACTAGGCTGAACGCCTGTTCAGAGGTAGTACCTACTCTCAAGCATTAAGACAAAGGTTAAATATTGAGGGTATATTATTAAGATTACATAATTAAGAAAATGTATTTTTACTGGATTTGTAAGAGAATTTAGATGTTCAATATATATATGTGTGCAAATTTAACTCAAAATGTGTGTAAGTGTTGTTTCCAATCCCTGTCTGCCCTTATTCATAAGTCAAAGTGTTGACCAAACCTACAATTACAATAATAAATCATTTGAAAGAAAATATAACATGCCTATTATTAATACATGTAATTTCAATTCAAATCTTCTGTGAATCAAAAAATTATATTACTAGTTGCATGTAACACATGAGATCCAACTGTCGATAGCGATAGTATGTATAATTGATGAATACGTACCAAACTATGAACACTTAAACACAAATTAATAAATATTTTATGAAATTTTGTTTTCTATATAAAACATGTAGGCATATATGTCAGGATAGGATAGTGTGGAGGTCAGACTGTTTTTCCTACCCAGAATATGAAAACAGCATTATGTATGTTTGTAGATTAAGTAGGTATCAAAATATTGAGTGAGATATTGTGTAGTGTAATTACTGCCTTACAAATTGTATGAAACGATGTCGTAACTAATTTCAATTTCTATAAAAAATGTTAAAAAAAAATTGAGATGTACTACTACAATGTTCAATTTTTTTATAGAAAATTAAATTATCTAGTTGTGGTTTTTCGATATTTTTAAACACTTATCGGCAGAAAAACGAAATATAGGCAGTTCAACGCATAAATTTATCATAAAAATGTTTTTCTTAATAAAAAATAATTGAAAAACTCTAAAACTTAAACAAAATTGAGATTTTGTATTATTTGTCTATATTAATATTAAAAAAAAAAAATTTACACTTAATTTTAGCGTTCTATCTTTTGTGGTTTTTGGGATATGAGAGAAAAATTAAGTAAAAATTCAAAGGTGGCAGAGCGGTTAGCGCGCTGGGCTAGTAATCCAGTGGTCGTGAGTTCGAATCCTGCCTCGACCGATTTCGTTCACCTACAGCACAAGCATTTATATGCTTATTTTAGGGAACGTAGGAAGATGTATATGCACTTGTTTAACAATGACATATTCATTTTTTATTTAAAAAAAAAAAAAAAAGTTGATAACCCCTGACTGAAATAAAAATTTTAAATTCTGAGCATAGAATAATAATAGTATAGAATACTCTTCAGCCTGCAGAAAACACAACTGCTTTATGTTGACTAATTTGGTCAACATTTTGCTACGAGCATTCAGTAATCATTTGGCCGTCTGCGTGATACGTTCTCCAAATAGGTAATTTTTTAACTGCTTGCAAAATTATTTACGCAGTCATAACGAGTAGTACTATACGAACAATGTCTACCAGCAGAGTCATACATATATTGACACGAGGCGGCCAATAAAACGGCTTCGATTTTTCAGCGAGGTATTGTATGGGAATGAGTATTCTGTAGTTTTATTATAATTCTATGATTCTGAGTATAAAAATTTTGTAGGCCTATAACTATCTATATATTCTGAAATTTTAGGCTCTGTGCATTGAGCGGATAAAAAGTTATTAGGGACAAACACACAGACACACTAAATGTCCTACTCCGAATTCTGAGTAAATTCATATATAGGTATGTAAGATGGTGTTTTTTGACTTAGACAAAGTTGGAAAAGCATACATACATACATACCATCACGCCATGTCCCTCACGGGGTAGGCAGAGAGAACCGAACACCACATTTTTCTATCTTGACACGCATTCATCGCCTCCTCAACATTCATACATCGTCTTATACATGTTCGTCTGTTGTTCACGCTTCTTACATTTCCATCTTTCAAAATATCGTTTACATGGTCGTGCCATCCTTTTCTTGGGCGCCCGCGACCTCTTATTCCATTCCTGTCAGATTTGTATATTTTCTTCGTCAGGCGTTCTTCGTTCATTCTCCCCAAGTGGCCAAACCATCTCAATGTGTTAACTTTCATTCTGTTAATTACATCTTTCTTTATCTTACATTCTTTCCGTTGGAAAAGCCGTGAAAAATATAGACCCTTCATACAAATCTCGCGTATCTTGGCTTGATACTTTGTCGATATGTTAAGAGAAATAAATTTTGTTGAACAAATTGACAGTTGGAATACTTCAAAAGTTTTGTGTTGACAAAGTGGAACTCTATTTTAAAATTAACAAACAAAATTAACACGGTATTTTTACAAAGATTAGATTCAATGTTCGATCTTGGCGAAAATGTTCGATCGTTATAAAAAGAATGTATAGAAAAACACTGTGTTATTGTTTATTCTTTGTTAATTGTGATATAATTTGTGGGGGGCCTTTGTGGTGTTGAAACACGTGTCGATACGCCATTGTAAAAAATAGCATACAACGACTTTGTACTAAATCCTTTGACAATAGGAAAGATATTTTTGCAATACTTTTTTTATACGTAAATGCCATGTCCTTAACATGGTAGGCAGGGAGAACCGAGCGCCATACGCTTGTATCCTTACTACGTTTAGAAAAAGGAATGAGGATTCATGTGAACTCGTTTCAAGGATATATTCATTCAAAAAAAAAAATTGGATTCCTAAAGTCTGAATCAAATCTTAATCTAATCATAATCCACCTCATGTTTCACTGGCACACTTCAGAGAAGAAACTACAATATTGTATTGTGAACGGCAATTTATTCTATAAATTCAATGCATTTTTTTTTTAATTTGGTAATTATGGAGTTGCGGGTGTTGCAGCGTGCGGTGAAGACTGGCTAGAGTCCATGTCGTCTTGCTTCTGAAACTGTATCAATATAACTAAGTATGTCGTCACGGCACCGCTTATCTGGAAAATTAGCATAAATAATTATATTCATTTTTTTTATTTTTATTATATCTCAACAGAGACGAAGCTAAAAAATATGATATCGTGGTTGATTGTGTTGTACATTTACAAAAAATTTTATTTGATAGAATATATTTTTCTTTTCTATATAAAATCGAAAATACAACTGGCAGAATAATATTTCACATACTATGTAGTTCAGCAATGAGAAACGGGACTGGTGTGTGGGTTTACACACACGTGTAGTGCTTTTTTATTTGGTTGCAAGTTCATCTTGTAGTCGAGCAATTTGCACTAGAATGAGGTCTGTAACCTATCAGAATATAGACAACAATACAATTCCAAGAGATACTTTTCTAGGGAGGAACATTTGAGAACCACTATGGACATTGACCCGGTACGTACTCATTCAACTACCTCCCTGAGTGTATAAATGGCCCGGTGGCGCTCGACATTTCATCGTAGTTACCTACTAACATCTGCCGTGAATGCTTACATTTTGAAGTTGCTCAAATTTTAATCATATTTATTTGTTTTTTTTATTAGTGTGAAAGTTTACACTGTTGGGTATGGCATGATGGTACGTATGTTTTAATTCACTATGTGCGTAAAATCACG
The DNA here is from genome assembly GCA_963576475.1 of Molanna angustata. Lineage (NCBI taxonomy): Eukaryota > Metazoa > Arthropoda > Insecta > Trichoptera > Molannidae > Molanna > Molanna angustata. The sequence goes on along the minus strand of OY754984.1, from coordinate 19,772,890 downwards.
AGTGAATTTAATATGAACGGTTTCGATGCGACCGTTTCTTTTTCAGGATGTATCGTCGATACTTCTTAAGGGGGGGGACTGCTGCCAACGTACCTATTTTTCAATTTGATATACCATCATTATTTCGTATCAAATCGTTTTGAAAAAAATAATTAAGATAGTTTGGGTATTAAAAAAGAAAAATTTATCTTTACTTTTTGATAATGTTCTGTATAAATTCTTGTAGAAAAATAATGGCATACCCCGATTTTCAACGTTTATCTTATATTTTTAATAAAATATAAGGCGTAGTTCAACATATTTTTTTTTAAAGAAGTAAAAATATCTAGAAAAATATGATGTGACGTTGCATTAATGCTTCAGGTTTAGTAAATAAACCTAAAAAATATTTATTTTCCATTCAGCGCCATAGCGATATAAAAGTTTTTATGGTTTATTTACTTAACCTGATGCATTAATGCAACGTTACATCGTATTTTTCCAGATATTTTGATCTTCTTAAATTTATAAAAAAACATAATGCTCTATACCTTATAGTTTTTTTAGAAATTCAAGAAAAATGTCAAAAATCGGGGTATGCTTATTATTTTCCTACAAGAATATATACAGAACATAATTAAAAAGTTAAGGTATATTTTTCTTTATTAATATCCAAACTAACTAGGTTATTTTTATCAAAATGATTCGTTTTGTAGTAATGATGCAAATTCAGATTGAAAAAATAGGTACGTTGGCAGCAGTCACCCTCTTAATCAATCTTTTATGAATAGTAACTAAAGTTTGGCAATTATAACTATATGGTCCTATAGTACATGGTTGCTCCCAAAAAGATGACTTGTTCAGCTTCCGATATTTTAACCAATCTTTTGTGAAAAGTAACTCAATTTTGGCTCCTATAACTGTATGATTTGGTTGTGTGCACAAATTAGTAGTAGTCACTATAGTTTGGTTACTATTAACACGAAATTTTATTTATTCATCTATACTTTCAACAACAACAAAAAATCAGTGTGGTCGCAGTGTAAAGACGCAACTGGCCTCACTCCCAAATTAATAATGATAGTGCTGGTCTTACGCTGGCAATGAGCGGTCTGTCCAGACTGCAGACTCCGAGCGCCGTAAAGTTGGGCGAGCGGTGCAACAGCTGCCTGGAGAACAGCTCCAGTCTTTTTAGGACGTCGCTACCGGCAGCTCCGTGCCCCAACATCTCGCCGACAATGTCGCCAGTCTTTGCGGCCTGAGCATACCAAAGATGTTTTTAATTACTTATTTTCAAAATATTTTTTATATTGTAAAGTAGTAAGAAGTACAATATAAGTTGATGCAGTTAAGAAATACAATGTATACATAACACATGTACAATTAATTTGAACTATTAAAAGTTTGTTTGGATTTGTTTATATCCAAACTCATAACTATACTTAATTGTACTAGTATACCTACAGCGGCATTTTATGTAACAGAGTTGTCACTATTTATTCTGAACAAAGTCTTCAGTGGGAATATAATATGTCTGCTTTGACTTTCGTGATAAAAAAAATAAGACATTATTTTTATAATATTGTAAGCTGTATGATAATAATTTGTGCGGACGACCTTAAAAATCCCAAAATTAAACATTAATCCTTATTGTTTTACTTTAAACATGACAATACCCCCTATTCAGTAACTATTGTAACTAAAATAGGAACGTACTAAAATTGTATATTTTAGATTTACGGTCTTATTTCAGCTTTATAAAATATCAACTTTGACTAAATGGAATAGGAACGTACCCATTTTGGCCGGAACGTTCTTAAAAAGTTACTGAATTAGACGTATTTTGATTTTGAATAATTCAGATAATTATGAAATTTTCATCATTTCATAATACGTCTAATTCAGTAAATTTTTAAGAACGTTCCGACCAAAATAGGTACGTTCCTATTCCATTTAGTCCAAGTTGATATTTTATAACGCTGAAATATGACCGTTAATCTAAAATCTACAATTTTAGAACGTTCCTATTTAAGTTACAATATCGAATATTTTTATTATTGCATATGCGCAAACATTGGATTTTTTTCCCTGTCGGGAGTCAAAGATATTTTTTAACAGATTTTTAATTATCTCAATAGAGACGAAGTTGGAATATTTATTGTAGGAGAACCGGGAAATCAAGGCACCTACAGGGCTTACGGTTATAAGTCTGGCGCAATTCAGGGGTGACTTCTATGCGAAAAATGCATTGTCACCTCAGATATAAGAATTGTAGCTTTCATTATTTACAAAAAAAAAACAATTCTCTCAATAGATGGCGTTCCAACAAAATAAATAAAAAATAATAAGATTGTTGGTCATAATTTCACCCATAGATGGCTGTAGTAAAAATTCCTTATTTTCAAGCGAAAAGAATTTCAGTATTACAATATATAGAACTTTCAAAAATTGAATTGATAGGGATCTCATTAAAAGGCATAATTGGTGAACGTTGCGCAAGCGCATAAAGTGATCACGTAAACCAGCCGATGACAGGTCGTAAGCCCTGTAGGTGCCTTGATTTCCCGGTTCTCCTACAATAAATATTCCAACTTCGTCTCTATTGAGATAATTAAAAATCTGTTAAAAAATAAGTTACAATAGTTACTGAATAGGGGGTATTATCAATTTCATTCAAATCACCACATTTATAGGAATGAAAATTTACTTCGAATTTAATAGTGACAATTTACTAATAATATTCTTTGAATCGAGTAGTGACAATTTACACTAATCATCCAAACACATCCCCAAATGAGTATATGCAGTTACTTTCAAACAAGTAGGTAGTAACGATTTACCCAAATCACCAGATTATGAACCAATTTAGACGTGACAATTTACCCAAACCTCCACACTTTGAATCCTATAGTGGCAAAGTACCTAAATCGTCATGCTTTGAACCTATTATTGACAATTTACCAAAATCGCCATGTTTTGAACCTATAAGTGACAATTTTCCCAAATCACCATACATTGAACCCATTAGTGACATTCATTCATTCATTCATTTATACCATCACGGCATATCCCACAATGTGGGGTAACCAGCGAAAGGTGTGCGGGTGTGCATTGCCTTATAAAAGGGAGCACAACATATCTATGTATACCCACACACCAGTCTCGTCTCACCTAAAAAGGCACTATATTCATTCCATTATCCATTCCCATTAGTGACAATTTACCCAAATCACCATACTTTGAACTCATTAGTGACAATTTACCCAAACCACCATTCTTTGAATCCTATAGTGACAAATTACCTGTTGACGCGGATATGAAATTTAAGATAAAGTGGACTGTATTTTTTGTGGTGCGGGTGATTAGTTGTGACTACAGCAAGGCAAAGGAAGGATATATGGAACACTCACTTGATATTTGGTCTGGTGATCACACTTTATTCACACGCGCGCGGTGAGAGCAATTTTATGGCGAGTTTAGAGGAACGGTAAAAAAAGGTGGAAGAGATGCGGGATAGTCTTGGTCTAACGCGGTCTGAAAGGATACTGGTTTTTGGATGTAGGACGGGCAATGATTTCAACAATTTTATATGTCAATTCATATAACAGAAAAAAAATTAACAATTATCCCAATGACATATTGGCGCCAACATTTCCTAAATCGCCATGCTTTAAAACTATTAGTGACAATTTACCCAAATCGCCACACTTTGAATATGACAGTCGTTTGAAAAACCATTCTTTAAATTTTTTTGTTTCCAACAACGCGTATAACTGGAAAATGACGATTTTGTTCTCATTATAATAACTTTTTATTAGTGAACTTCTTGATTACTTACTTCTTTTTTTGTTCTATGGCATGGTTCCACAAGCAGAAGGAGTCTGAAGGCATGTGCGAAGCACCACAGAAACTGAAGTACTAAATAATGAGGCCGATGAGAGGAACCTGTAAGGTATAAATATAATATTTTTACTGACAAACTTTTTAACATCTCAATAGAGACGAAATTATAGAACCAGGAACTCAAGGCACCTACTGGCTTACGTGATCACTTTATGCGCTTGCGCAACGTTCACCAATTATGCCTTCTTATTGAGTTCCCTTATCAATGCAATTTTGAAAAAAATATTCAGTATTTCCTTGTTACCGAATATGTGTCTCAACTTTCCAAAAGCAGCCCAACTCAGCTCGATACGTCTTGGAAGTTCGGCGGTATGTCCAAGGTATATGTATTCATCGACAGCACCAATAGTCTTATTTCCAATGCAAATACTATGTGAAGTATGTTATGTTGTCTTCTATTAAAAGATTGCAATTAAATTATGTAAGATTTTATACAGAAATAAAATTCCACTGAGAATTCTACGATCACTTATAGAACCAATTTATATACCGTGCTTGCCAATACTACAATAATCACCTCAGCGACGTGGACATATTGTCTGTCACTACACAATATTCCTACAGACGGGCAATTAAATTCAAAATTTTTGCCTATTTTCGTGTTTACCAATTTCACGCATCAACATACATATCAACACATAATTATTTTTAGTTTATATTATATACTTAGGTACTTCTTTCTTCCAGCTTGAGTATTTTTATATTTATTTTCTTATTTAATAAATAATAATAATAAATAATAATAAACACTTCCTTGCACCCTGCGCAAGTGGCGAGTTTATTGCCGTATGGCAATTTCTTCCAACTAACCAGTGTTTCCAGCCCAGAGAAGCAATGTTTGCGTGAGAAATGAATTTAAATAAATTTCTCCTCTGCTGGGAATCGAACCCAGGACGCCCGCACAGAAACCGAACGGCTTACCAACTGTGCCACGGCGGTCGGCATTTCTACTTTTTGCCTATATAACTCTACTACTCTTTCAATGAATAATTTGATGTTGAATTTATCTCTTAAATATTCAATTTTTACATTAATTTGTGCATTTTAATATTAACCAGAATAATTTAAAAATATGTTTTTTTACTGCTTGCTTGTTCCATTTACTTACTTTTTTTTTTTTTGAAAAAAATGAATATGTTCTTGTTAAACAAGTACATATACATCTTCCTACGTTCCCTAAACTAAGCATAAATGCTTGTCCTATAGGTGAACGAGATCGGTCGAGGCAGGATTCGAACTCGCGACCACTGGATTACTAACCCAGCGCGCTAACCGCTCTGCCATCCACCCATCTGTGAAAATTGCTATGAAAATTCAAATTTTTTGCCGGGGTAATATTTGATGTTCCTTTTCTCATCGTGTTTCGAATGTACCCGCCCTATAATGATGATAGAAAAAGAAATAATTAATAAAACATATAAATAAATAATATGTTTAGGTATTACTTTTTTGGTAATTATTTACAAGTGGTATAAGTCTTCAATTTTGTTGAATTTTTTTCTATAGATAGATAAAAATATACAGATTACGGGAAAAATAGTAATTTTCCCGGGAAACGCCTAGAAAAATTAAAAAAAAATAAAATTACATTACGAAAAATATATGAAGTTTCCCAAGCAAATAGTTGCTTTTCTGACATCTATGGGCGAATATTCAAACTAATTGTTAGTATAGAAACACGCCGCGAAAATCTGAACTAAATGAAAATTCTATGAAATATCGAAAATTAATAAAGTTTACAAAAAAACAAGGTTATAAAATATATAAATGTAACTTACATTTCAGGTCTTGAATTTTTTTAACACTGAACCTAACCTAACCAATTTTTACCAAAAGTTTGCTTAGAATAGGTTGGTTAGGTTTGTATTTAGTTTTTATTGCGACTCGCGTGAGCGAGTTGCATTATGCATTGAGTGACAGTATGTAATGCAACTCGCTCACGCGAGTCGCAATAAAAACTAAATACAAACCTAACCTAACCAATTTTTACCAAAAGTTTGCTTAAAATAGGTTGGTTAGGTTTGTATTAACCAACCTATTATTATAATTTTGATGATGTATTCGCATTTGTTTATAATTTACAAATAAATTATATTTAATAACAAATTTAGGTAGTTGTATGGTACCTACCAGTTTTAATATTTTTTATGTGATATTTTTTCGCAAATATTATCTGTCATATATTTTGTAGTATGCATTTATCTGTGGTTTAGTTTTCAGTTTTATGTCGCAGTTGTCGTATTAGCTCGCGTATTTAATCGTATTTAATAAACGTTAAAAATAAGAAATTAGTAATGATTTTTCTGGTTTTTTATCGTGAAAATCGAATGTTTATAGATAATTTGCGTGTTAATAATGTGTACATTGTGATGTAATAAAAGTATTGTTGGTTATTTGACTTCAAATGAGAAAATAGTCACGTGCAATCTCGGCGATAGGTGTCGTTAAATCGTACAAGGTTTCATACATTGCAATTTTATTTTTTTTAATTTTTCTAGGCGTTTCCCGGGAAAATTACTATTTTTCCCATAATCTGTATATTTTTATCTATCTATAGAAAAAAATTCAGCAAAATTGAAGACTTATACCACTTGTAAATAATTACCGCTGTCAGTTTTCTGAATAAAATAAAATAAAAATAAAATAATACATAGCGGCGATATTATAATTATTAGGTCGATAATTTAAGAATTTTAAATTCGAAGAACATGAACATTATAAGATTTTTTAAGTTTTAAAGGTTTTAAGACACTTTGAACCCTGTTCATTCTTTACAAGTCTTCTTCTTCAGATTCAGTCAGTAATTAAACGCAACAATCAACAAAAATGTAAAAATAATGTTTTCTTTAAAAATGACCATCAATTTAATCGTAAATTGGATTTTTTTAACAAATATACAGAGGAACATATTAAATTTTAAAAACAATGGTCTTACCCATTTCCAAAATGAGAAAGTAAGGTGTGACAATGAGATGTAGCAAAGTGCTGATGAGGATGATGAGGACCGGCAGACCGAAGCTGGTGTCCACTTCTCTGGCGGCAGCACACAGAGTACCGTGCAGTTCAGACAGCTGGCGGATGCTCTCGGCAGAGTCTGGACCTGTCCCACCTTGCTTGCTCTCCATCATTGGAAGAAGAGAAGACGGCGATGTTGGCTCTGAAAATCATCACTGAATTTGTTACACTATTTCTGAACAATAATGGATAGCAAATAGTCTATTTAGGTTTACCTGGAATGTTGCTGGTTTTCAGCAATGCCTTGTGACATCACAAAATATTGAAACAACAGACTACATAACATACAAAAAATTAAATGGAATAAAAAAATTAATTGAATCAAACAAGAATAGGTACTTTGTTTATTTCTAATTTTTTGACTGCTAATTCTTGATAGAATTCCATTATCAATTAGGCTACGACTATTTACACGACTCAACCATAGACGAAAACCAAAAATAACCACAGAAAACGCAGATAAATCAAGTTATAAAAATATTTACCTTTATACGCACTTTTCAATCTTTCGATTGTGACGGCTTCTAATTTGTAGAATTCCATTATGACAATGATTAATATGAACACATATATAATTCCACAATTTATTTTATTTTTCTCCCGACGACCGTTTCGGCTTATAAGGCCATAATCAACCAGTTGATTATGGCCTTATAAGCCGAAACGGTCGTCGGGAGAAAAATAAAATAAATTGTGGAATTATATATGTGTTCATATTAATCATTGTCATATTTACCTTTGTTTATACTTTGTTATAATTGTAGATCTCGATGAAAAAATGATTTATAAAATTAAGTAAATGAAATAAGATGATATTATTAGTCACTTTTTCTTCAAGTTGGTTTCCATGATGCATTTATGACCATTGAAAAAATGACAAAGGTAAATATTTTTTTATTTTGATTCATCTGCGCTTTCTATGGTTATAAATGACCTAAAAACATAGACGACGTCAGAAAATTTGTCGTGTAAATAGACACTTTTTGGCGGGAAAACACTTTTCCCGCCAATTCCGGTCGTAAAAATAGTGGCACCGTATCAATGATATAAAATTACTTAAAAATAAGTAAAAATAGAAATTTTTAACTTTTCTCCATTAATTTAAAAATATTGACCACTGACGCATTTCACTCAAAGGGCATTCTTTACAAGACCATTCAGTAGATGCTCTTTGAGATAAACGCGTCAGTGGTCAATTTTATTAAATTAGTGGAATAAAGTTAAAAAATTGTGTTTTTACTTATTTTTAAGTAATTTTTAAAATTAAAAATACTTTGTTTTAATTTGTAATTAAAATAAATAACAATTAAAATAATTATCTCAAAAATAAGGTATGAAAGAAGTGAAGTGGATGCAAAAGGAATATTAATCGGGATTGCTAATTAATTATTCGTTTCATTAATTATACCTTTAACAAGTCCCAAAGCGTCCACCAACGCCCCGAATTTTCCTGGATCAGAGGGTCTAACTTTAATTCTAAAGACAGGAGATGATTTCTGAACCAAAACAGACTTTTCTGAAAATAAAAACGAAATTTCATTCATCAGTTTCTTTTAATCAACAATACATACCATCACGGCATATAACACAATGTGGGGTAACCAGCCAGAGGTGTGCGAGTGTAAATTACCTACCTAATAAAATGGCACCACTAGTCTCGTCTCACTTTAAAAGGCAAAATTCAGAATAGTTCAAAATAAGTTTATTTTACAAACAAACTTTAAAAACAAAACTTTCAATACATTCTAACATATATTACCCCCTATTCAGTAACTATTGTAACTAAAATAGGAACGTTATTAAATTGTAGATTTTAGATTTACGGTCTTATTTCAGCGTTATAAAATATCAACTTGGACTAAATGGAATAGGAACGTACCTATTTTGGTCGGAACGTTCTTAAAAAATTACGGAAACAGACGTATTATGAATAATTATGAAAATTGTGAAATTTTAATAATTTTCATAATTATTCAAAATACATCTAATTCAGGAACTTTTTGAGAACATACCAGCCAATATAGGTACGTTCCTATTCCATTTCGTCCAAGTTAATATTTTATAACGCTGAAATAAGACCGTATATCTAAAATCTACAATTTTAGAACGTTCCTATTTTAGTTACAATAGTTACTGAATAGGGGGTTTTATCTTTATAATTCTTCTGTACCTACTTATTTATTTTATTTTATTTTTTATTATTTCCAAATAAAAAAGAATTAGGTACATAAAGCCATAATTACATAACAATATTCATACAAAATACTATAAGAAATAAAATATGTATCAATATTAGGTACTTGGATATATTGCCTATATATACCTAAGGATGCTATAGTTGCCATTCACAATGCTATCTTAGGGCAAACCTTGACGTATGCAAGTGAAACCTGGACATGGCAGAAGTCGCACGAAAGTAGAATAAATGCAGTTGAAATGAGATCGCTAAGAAGAATCTGTAATAGAACGATGTATGACAGGGTCAGAAATGAGGACATAAGGAAAGAATGTAGGATAAAGAAAGATGTTATAAATAGAATGAAAGTGAACACATTGAGATGGTTTGGCCACATGGGGAGAATGAATGAGGAACGCCTGACGAAGAAAATATACATTGCGGACAGGAATGGAATGAGAGGTCGGGGCCGCCCAAGGAAGGGATGGCACGTCCATGTGAACGGTATTTTGAAAGACGGAAATGTTAGAAGCGTGAAAAACAGACGAACATGTATAAGACGATGTATGAATGTTGTCGAGGTGATGAATGTATGTCAAGATAGAAGTAAGTGGCGTTCGGTTCTCTCTAAGGGACCCGTAAGGGACATGGCGTGATGGTATGTATGTATGTATATGGATATATTGCCTCACCAGGCAAAAGCCTGTTCCGAGGCAATACCTGCTTCTTGTGTTTAACGTCAGTGTGTATTGTGGTAAGTATTTTGATGTTTATGTGTGTATGTCACTGAACTTCTAAACGGCTGGACCGATTTTGATGAACCTTTTTGTGTGCTTGAGTGAGTCACTGGATGGTTCAAATTCAAAATTCGAATCGAGAATATAAGAAAGATATCAAAAAGTACGCCTGGTATAATGCTAACAGTATTACTTTTGAGATAGGTACACACTAAAATACGAAAAAGGGTTTCATTAATATCTTTCAATACATTTCTTCTGTATGTGTGTATGTCACTGAACTCTTAAACAGCCGGACCGATTTTAAGAGGCGGGTAATTGAAAATACAACAGGCAAAATAGATTCATACACAGTTCACCACCCATTTTGAATGACGCCTTTAAGATCAGGCGAGACTAATTTGTGTGGGTATACACGCATGTGTCGTGTTTTCTTTTATAAGGTAATGCATACCCGCGCACCTGTCGGTAGTAATCACATATTGTGGGATATGCCGTGATGGTGCGTGGTTGTTTTTTTATGACTAACCAATAGCGAACGAGACAACGTGCTGGCAATAAAAAATGTAATAAAAAATGATTCCATCTTTTTCTATTATCATAGTTTTCGTGTGTCCCGTAACATTTGACTAGCGCGAAACAGGAACGACGCAAGCGACAATATGAATTATACCTTTTTTTGAAAAAACGAGACACAAATTTAAAAATGTGAATCAGTCAAAGTGTTGAAATCATATTGAGCTATATTTTATCTAAAATATAATTTTACATCTAACCAATTAAGGAAATAATGAGGGATTCCCGCGAAATTCATGGGTACTTTTTAAATTATTTTTTATCAAGCGGATTTTAAATTATTGTGATTCTGGAACTGTCAAGCTTTAGATAATACTATAATTTATCACTGTTTTAAGTATCAAGACGATAATATTAGTATTGGCCTAGTAAACGCAAATACACCGATCACATTTTAGTGCCAGTCCTGCCTTAAAGACTAATGGAGAGAAAAAGTACAAAAATATTGAACAAAATCCTTTTATTACATTTCATTTTGCCAATATTAAAGAAACGAAGTAATAAACAACTTGTAACAAAAATAATAATCATTAATCATTCGATATTAAACAGAAGGTAGGTAGATAGTTATAAGAAGTCAGAATGTAATAATAGCGAGAAAGTAGGTAATATTTTACCTTCAATAAGTGATAGATTCCTTCCTGTGGCCGCCAATACGCTGTTTAGTTTCTTTAATCTGAGAAAAATTGCGTGGGCCGTGTAGGCGAATTGAACCTCCAACATTACTATTACGTAATATAAAAGGTAAAATCCAAGGTAGTTTCTGAGTAGCTTCACTGAAATCAGAAAGAAAATTATATAAGTATTTTTCTACCTACATATAACTTTTATAGCTTCTCAGTTGATAAATATTTTCCCTAAAGAATTTGGAAGAATCCGAAAATATATTATATATTATTTTTATACATATAATTATAGCTCGGTTTAGGAGAGACATCTATTGGACAGATTTATCACCTCATGTATATGGATCGTGGTTTTAATAGTTGACGAATCAATCAATCAATAGATAGCGTTAAAAAAAAGTTTCGCCGTAATTCCACAGATGGCGATAGTGTTCACAGTTTATTTATACAAGTTTGAATTTTGATGGAAATCAATAAAAAGACGATCACCAACCGATGACAGGTCGTAAGCCCTGTAGATGTCTGCTTTCCCAATCCTCTCATAAATATTATATAGGTATTCCAACTTCATCTCTATTAATTTTTTTATAATAAGATATTTATTGCATATGCGCAAACATTGGATTTTTTTCCCTGTCGGGAGTCAAAGATATTTTTTAACAGATTTATAATTATCTCAATAGAGACGAAGTTGGAATATTTATTGTAGGAGAACCGGGAAATCAAGGCACCTACAGGGCTTACGACCTGTCATCGGCTGGTTTACGTGATCACTTTATGCGCTTGCGCAACGTTCACCAATTATGCCTTTTAATGAGATCCCTATCAATTCAATTTTGAAAGTTCTATATATTGTAATACTGAAATTCTTTTCGCTTGAAAATAAGGAATTTTTACTACAGCCATCTATGGGTGAAATTATGAACAACAATCTTATTATTTTTATTTATTTTATTGGAACGCCATCTATTGATAGAATTGGTTTTTTTGTAAATAATGAAAGCTACAATTCTTATATCTGAGGTGACAATGCATTTTTTTTTTTCAGTATTACAATATATTTATTAATTTCAAATATATTAATAAATATATTAATTCCCGACTCCCGACAGGGAAAAAAATCCAATGTTTGCGCATATGCAATAATAAAAATATTCGATTACTTACACATTGGTACAAGTAGGTAAATAAGACAAAAATGACCTTATAAGTCTGGCGCAATTCAGGGGTGACTTCTATGCGAAAAATGCATTGTCACCTCAGATATAAGAATTGTAGCTTTCATTATTTACAAAAAAACCAATTCTCTCAATAGATGGCGTTCCAATAAAATAAATAAAAATAATAAGATTGTTGTTCATAATTTCACCCATAGATGGCTGTAGTAAAAATTCCTTATTTTCAAGCGAAAAGAATTTCAGTATTACAATATATAGAACTTTCAAAATTGAATTGATAGGGATCTCATTAAAAGGCATAATTGGTGAACTTTGCGCAAGCGCATAAAGTGATCACGTAAACCAGCCGATGACAGGTCGTAAGCCCTGTAGGTGCCTTGATTTCCCGGTTCTCCTACAATAAATATTCCAACTTCGTCTCTATTGAGATAATTATAAATCTGTTAAAAAATAAGATATTTTTTTAACACACTTAATATCTCGTTAGAGGCGAAATATCAGACAATTATAGGACTTACGCTTACGCAACGTTCACCAATTACTATTTTTTATTGAAATTGCTTGTTGATCCGAATTTGAAACTTGTATATTATCATGTTGTGCGGTATTTACACATCGCTTAAAAATAAGATAAAATTATTATCGCCATCTATGAGAATGCCTACGAAGCATTTTCTTTCTAAATCGTTACGTCTCTATTGAGATATTAAATTCATTAATATTTGTTTTAATCATCTTCAACTCATACTTACCTATAACTTGAAATAAGTACCTACTTAGTGGAAATTAAAAAAATATTAGAACTTACGATGCGTGTCGATGATTTTGGCTTGATATGCGTATAAAGCAAAGTCGTCAATGAGAAGGCAGGTCCATAGAATGAGAATTGTTATGACCAGAAAACACGAGTTTCTTTCTTGTGTGTAAGTCATCTCCATTCCAAGTGTGTTGTCCACCTTGAAAAAGTTATTTAGTTTCAATTTATTTGAATATTTGTCAAAGTACCTATGTACTTAGAATATGAAAAATAAATGTATATAGCTGAAACGTATCGTTTGGACAAAGAAAATAAACGATGAACGCCTAACAAATCTTCCTCACATACAGTGGCACAGAGATCAATCTGATGAGGCGATTGTAATACCACGCGGCAACGAAAATTAGATCGAAATACTTAATATATTATGTCTGTCTTTATATATTATGTTTGTTGACTGTCTATAAAAATAAAAAACAAAAATGTTCAATGACATTGATTTGATTCATAAAACCTTTTCAAAATTTAGGACTTCAATTACAAATTTTTTACTTCGAGCGTCATCGTAGTGCGTGCGCTTCCCCCCCCCCCTTCCCCTTACTGTCTCACTTTACCTTTTCTCATTAATCAAGCATAACTCATTTAGTATTTTTTTTTGAGTTTCAGTTTTTATAATTTGCCTTTTTTACATTTTGAGTTTCAGTTTTTATGATGTACATGAGCTAAGTGATATTATGCAAACTTTGTTGGCTAATTTTTTGGTTATGTGTGTATAAAATTATTGTTCTATATAGCTGTATGTTTAATGAAATAAATAAAATAAAATAAAAACATACTCATTTCATGAAAATGCTAATAATTTTCTAAACAAAATTGTAATACTTAAGGGAGTGACTAGGTGGTATAGAGTATAGCGTTGGCCACAACTCACTTATTTTTTATATGTTTTTTATTCTGATTTTTGACGCATATTGCTCGCGAGCCGTATTGAAACATGCGATGGGTCGCAGTTTGCCTAGGGCTGGTCTAGCTGATTGTACTTGATAATAAGCATGATAATAAGGTGAATCGATGAAAGTAAATATTACTAGTTGCATGTAACACATGAGATCCAACTGTCGATAGCGATAGTATGTATAGTTGAAGAATATGTACCAAACTATAAACCCATAGATACAAATTATTGAATATTTTCAGATATTTTGTTTTCTATACAACATATGTAGGTATGTATGTCAAGATAGGATAGTATGGAGGAAGATCCTTTTTCCTACCCAGAATATGCAAATAGCATGATGGTATGTATGTATGTTTGGAGATGAAGTATCAAACTATTAAGTCTTCTTACATATTGTGTATAGGCGACTGCCATACAAAATGTATGAAGCGATGTCGTCACTAAATTCAATTTTTAAAAAAATTGTTAAAAAAAATTGAGATCTTCTACTACAATGTTAATATTTTTTATAGAAAATTAAATTATCTAGTTGGGGTGTTTCGGCTTTTTTCGATAATTGTAAAAGTTTTGGAAATATAGGCAGTTAAACTCATAAATTTATCATAAAAAAAATATTTTTCTTAATAAAAAATGTTTGAGAAACCCTGGAATTTTTTTGAAAAAATCAATTTGAGATTTTGTATTTGTCTATGTTTGTACTAATTTTCAGCGTTCTAGCGTTTATGGTTTCTGAGATATATGGAAAAATAAAATAAAAATTCAAAAGTTGATAACCCCTGACTGAAACAAAAATTCAAAATTCCGAGTATAAAAGTTTTGTAGGCCTGTAACTGTTTATATATTCTGAAATTTTAGGCTCTGTAAATTGAGCGGATCAAAAGTTATAAGGGGGGGACGGACACACACACACACACAGACACACACACACACACACACAGACACACGAAATGTTCTACTCCGAATTCTGAGTAAATCCGTGTATGGAACATATATGCTGCGAAGCCTCTAAGTTGGTGTTTTTTGACTTCAAAGTTGGAAAAGCCGTGAAAAAAGTAGACCTCTCCATACAATTCTCGCGTATTCTGGCTTGATACATTGTCGATATGTTAAGAGAACAAAGTTCTCCTGAACAAATCGACAGTTGGAATACGTTTATACGTATGGCATGATTACTATTACACTAGTTGCATGTAACACATGAGATCCAACTGTCGATAGCGATAGTATGTATAGTTGAAGAATATGTACCAAACTATAAACCCATAGATACAAATTATTGAATATTTTCAGATATTTTGTTTTCTATACAACATATGTAGGTATGTATGTCAAGATAGGATAGTATGGAGGAAGATCCTTTTTCCTACCCAGAATATGCAAATAGCATGATGGTATGTATGTATGTTTGGAGATGAAGTATCAAACTATTAAGTCTTCTTACATATTGTGTATAGGCGACTGCCATACAAAATGTATGAAACGATGTCGTCACTAAATTCAATTTTTAAAAAAATTGTTAAAAAAAAATTGAGATCTTCTACTACAATGTTAATATTTTTTATAGAAAATTAAATTATCTAGTTGGGGTGTTTCGGCTTTTTTCGATAATTGTAAAAGTTTTGGAAATATAGGCAGTTAAACTCATAAATTTATCATAAAAAAAATATTTTTCTTAATAAAAAATGTTTGAGAAACCCTGGAATTTTTTTGAAAAAACGAATTTGAGATTTTGTATTTGTCTATGTTTGTACCAATTTTCAGCGTTCTAGCGTTTATGGTTTCTGAGATATATGGAAAAATAAAATAAAAATTCAAAAGTTGATAACCCCTGACTGAAACAAAAATTCAAAATTCCGAGTATAAAAGTTTTGTAGGCCTGTAACTGTTTATATATTCTGAAATTTTAGGCTCTGTAAATTGAGCGGATCAAAAGTTATAAGGGGGGGACGGACACACACACACACACACACACACACACAGACACACACACACACACACACACACAGACACACGAAATGTTCTACTCCGAATTCTGAGTAAATCCGTGTATGGAACATATATGCTGCGAAGCCTCTAAGTTGGTGTTTTTTGACTTCAAAGTTGGAAAAGCCGTGAAAAAAGTAGACCTCTCCATACAATTCTCGCGTATTCTGGCTTGATACATTGTCGATATGTTAAGAGAACAAAGTTCTCCTGAACAAATCGACAGTTGGATGAATGGTAATAAATGGCCAATCAAATTAAAGATAATAAGTCCTTACAGATGTAAGTAATCTGAGAACGTGGAGTGTCCTTCTGGCTCTCTTCGGCGCTCCATAGACTCCTGTCGCTGAAGTGGCTACCACGGCGAGAATGTCGCAGGATCCCACAACGCGAGAGGTCATACTGCGCATCCTCACCGACATCATGGGCTCAGTGCGCAGCTCACTCGCGAGACCAAACAGACTAAAACTTACTGAAAACAAAACTAGTTGCATGTAACACATGAGATCCAACTGTCGATAGCGATAGTATGTATAGTTGAAGAATATGTACCAAACTATAAACCCATAGATACAAATTATTGAATATTTTCAGATATTTTGTTTTCTATACAACATATGTAGGTATGTATGTCAAGATAGGATAGTATGGAGGAAGATCCTTTTTCCTACCCAGAATATGCAAATTGCATGATGGTATGTATGTATGTTTGGAGATGAAGTAACAAACTATTAAGTCTTCTTACATATTGTGTATAGGCGACTGCCATACAAAATGTATGAAGCGATGTCGTCACTAAATTCAATTTTTAAAAAAATTGTTAAAAAAAAATTGAGATCTTCTACTACAATGTTAATATTTTTTATAGAAAATTAAATTATCTAGTTGGGGTGTTTCGGCTTTTTTCGATAATTGTAAAAGTTTTGGAAATATAGGCAGTTAAACTCATAAATTTATCATAAAAAAAATATTTTTCTTAATAAAAAATGTTTGAGAAACCCTGGAATTTTTTTGAAAAAACTAATTTGAGATTTTGTATTTGTCTATGTTTGTACCAATTTTCAGCGTTCTAGCGTTTATGGTTTCTGAGATATATGGAAAAATAAAATAAAAATTCAAAAGTTGATAACCCCTGACTGAAACAAAAATTCAAAATTCCGAGTATAAAAGTTTTGTAGGCCTGTAACTGTTTATATATTCTGAAATTTTAGGCTCTGTAAATTGAGCGGATCAAAAGTTATAAGGGGGGGACGGACACACAGACACACACACACACACAGACACACACACACACACACACACACACAGACACACGAAATGTTCTACTCCGAATTCTGAGTAAATCCGTGTATGGAACATATATGCTGCGAAGCCTCTAAGTTGGTGTTTTTTGACTTCAAAGTTGGAAAAGCCATGAAAAAAGTAGACCTCTCCATACAATTCTCGCGTATTCTGGCTTGATACATTGTCGATATGTTAAGAGAACAAAGTTCTCCTGAACAAATCGACAGTTGGATAATCAATATTGTTTTAAAAAAAAAAACACAGCATTTTATTGCTACTGACAACACAATCCTAGCTGGAAAGCTTCTGTGACACTATTGTTGTCGTTGTCTACCATTGTTCGAAATATCCTATCAATAGAAAGCGTGTTTTGGAATTTCGAGTTTGGAATTATCTATGTATTTATATATTTGGATCAGTATATGTACAGTCAAATTAAAAATTATAGCAAAATAAGTTGCAAAAAAAAAAATTAATAAAAACAAAAAAAATGTTAAGTAATAAAGTACTAAAAAATTACCAACTTACTAAAGTAGATACCTAACTATTTTTTACAAGATAATATAATGTTACTTAAGAATATATAAAAAACAATACAAAAAAAATTACCAAAAACAAGTAACTAAAAGAGTTTTAAAAAATAATGAAATGTGGGAAGGATGTGAATGACAAGGATGGGTGAGGACGAATGAGATAATCTATTAAAATGCCGAAGATAATCAGTCTACTGGTTTGAGAAGTATTTCAACGCAGTAATAAAAACATACAAAAAATGATCGAAAAATATATACATTCAGACTACAAAATCATATTCTGGAGTCAAAGACACGTGTTACCATATAAATAAATAACATTTTTTTTTAATTCTTATATTGGTAAATCGGGTGCTAGAAATTATATACAGGGTATTTATGGAAGCAACATATAAATATTACGACTAAAAGAATTCGCAAACTAATTTACATTTTTCTAAAATTAAGGAATTTTCATTGAATTTTCTAAAAACTTTGTATTATGCATTTACCCAGTCAATAATAGAATATGGAATTTTAGCATGGGGTGCAGCATTTAAAACCAACATTAAACCTGTTAAAACTGCTCAAAATTATAAAAGTTATTAAAAAAAAAAACCAAGAGACTACCCAACACAGCAACTATATAAAGAATTTGGAGTTTTAAAACTGGATAGCATATTTAAAAGAAGTGCAGTATTTCAAACTTACAAAAATATTATTGATAACAACGATAATATAGATATAATAAGCTCCCGTCCTCGCTCAGAGTGACAAATTAAGGTTCCAAAATATAATACATCAACCATGCAGCATCACTATTCTTACTTAGGAATAAACTGTTATAATCAACTTTCTTTAGATATAAAAAAAACTAACCTTTTGTAAAATTTAGAAAAGTATACAATAATTTTATATTCTCAAATCAATGTTAAACAATTATGTATCTACCTAATGTAATATCTTTTATGTATCTATTATGGACTTGAAATAATTGCTACGCTCTTCCTCCGCTGAACACGAGATTTACTCTTTCAGTGGAGTAATACGTATCTATAATATAAATGTATTAATTATAAGAAATATTATATAGGTACCTTTGTACCAACATATTATTTTGCAATTAAAAAAAATTGTTATATATTATGTATGAAAAATCCTCACCGACAACACTGACAATGAGACAGCTGACGACACATATCGTAGGGGACAGTGCCAGCATCCATCTCGCAGGCTGTCCGCCGCGCATTTTCTGGAAGGTGAGAGGCGTCAGCCCGAGGCACCTACCGATGAACAACACGAAGGCGTGCGCTCCACCCACCATGGGACGAGCACGCGCGCTCTCCGTGCACTCATCTCTGTTTGCGTGCTGGTTCGACTTAATCCCGACTTGATCACCGTTCTTCACAAAATTCTTTAACTGAAATAATATAAATGACCAATATGTAGTGATTAGTGATGAGGGAAATCTTTTAGGTTAAATTAATTGATTGATTATCCAACCGTCGATTCGTTTAAGAGAATTTAATTCTCTTAATGAATCGTCATTTTTAAGCCAAGACGTGTGTATGAATGAATGAATGAATCGTATATTTCCAACAGTATAAATATTACAAAGGAACAATTACAATTTAACAATTATTATTTTTTTTTCCACACATTTGGAAATTTTACTGCCTCGCTAGACATAGTCTGTTCTGAGGCAGTACTAGTTTAGAATTGCTATGGCTACTCTGCGATCATATGATTTGTTTTCTTTTATTTTTCTTCACATATTCCTTTCGAACATCGACAACCAGAATGAAAAACTCTAAAACCTCTATCTCAAAAAAATCTAAGAGTACCTACCGAGGCAGAGCCTTCTCTTCCAATCTGCTTCAGCCAACGAAAAACGAGGTCTTTGAAATTTTTCCCATCATGCGATATGTTTTGTTCAATATCCATCATTATTTTATTATAAAGCCTTGGTGCCAAAAAACTATATTGACGCTGCGCATGTGTCGTTCTTGGTTGTGGCGGTCTTAGCTGATGTCTGTTTCTAGTGCCATGTATCAATGTATAGTCCGGTTGGAACTTGAAACATGTCACTTGGAAATAACACTTCTATGTGGTTGCCATCTATTGAGGAATATTCAAACTAATATGTGTTATCACTTATAGTAGAAACCTAGCGAACTGTCATTACCAGGCTTCGTTCAGAAGTCTGGTTATTTGGACCACAGATGTCACTGTGGATCTAACAAATTAGACATGTACGTTTTTATTGAAAAATCGTCAAGATATATTATATCTTTTTTCGACTTGTTCAATACATTTATTTGTTTTGTGGGGTATCTTTTAGGTCTTCTGTGCATTGCCTTTATTATTGATTTTTGTGTTGTAGTGCAGCTTTTCCTAAAATGTGCTCCGCAGAACCCTGGGGTTCCGTGGAAGGGTCACAGGGGTTTCGCAGTCTGCCCGAGAGTTAAATAAAACGTTCGTAGAAAAGACTCATAACAGTAGTTATAACCGCGCCGCGCCTACCCAGTCAAAAGCTTACGCATACACCATAAACTAGTACAGAAACAGACTAGATGCAGCTCCAGATCTTCACGTTCAGTTGTCAGACATAAAGCCTAATTTTAGTGCTATTATAAGAAAATATGTGAATAAATACATTCTTCACATTGCATAGTTATATTGTATTTATTTGTTACAGAAAATGTTTTGTTAAACTTATAATAATTTTTTTTCATTTATAATATGTTTTTTATTTTCGAACATGAAAATATTCAAACTACAAGGTAAACACTTTAGTTATCAAAATAGCCAGTTAGGGTTCCGCCAAAAAGCATGATCAATTAGGGGTCCATGGCCAAATAAAATTGGGAACGGCTGGTGTAGTGGACTTTTTGCATGCCAAAAACACCAACTTAGAGGCTTTGTAGCATATATGTTCTATATGTATATATGGAAGAATTCAGAATTTCAAGTAGAACATTTTGTGTGTTTTTGTGTCTGTGTGTGTCCCCCCCCCTTATAACTTTTGATCCGCTCAGAGCCCTTTGAATTTTCCATAAAAAATTCGAATACTTTATGGACTGACTTCTTAGTGAGGAGTTTAGCGTTGGCCACAACCCACTCGTTTTGTTTTGATTTGATTTCTTATGTTTCGATGAACTATAATAATTAAACGAGCAAATCAAAAATAAATTGATGAAATCAATATTACAGTTTTCTTCACTTAAAAAGAAATTCATAAAAATACTCCTGGTTTAATGCAATTAATACAACATTATTGTTTACTTTGAATGAAATGTATTTTTTTTCGATGGCGCTACAGCCCAAATCGAGCCTTGGCCTCCGTCCTTTGCTGCCACATGAAATATAAAATAGTTAAGTTTTATTAGAATATCAAATAAATCGAATACACCAATTCTGAAAGTTTTAGAACTCTAGCTGGTCGAGATATTAGTTAAAAAACCAATGCGAAATTCCAGTACGGACAGACCATAGATTTTTATTATAATATAATATGTAGGTACTAGATGTAGTACTCCATGCAAAAAGTGAGTCATGGAATATCGCGCGTTTGACATTTTGGTTTGCAACATATTGCAGTTTTCCTTACATTTCAACACATTCTAGATAACTGTTCTCTAAACCTTAATAATTAAAATGTTTTTTAGACAAATAAATCGGAAAACAATTCACATTAGTCGTTATTTTCTATAGAAAAACGATGTGGTCTGGAACCAAAACGTCAAAATTTCCCCCGGAAAAATGACTCACTTCGATTCATGGAAAAAATTTGCTATCTACGACATCTAGTATATTATAATAATAGAATCTGTCCAAAGAAGACTAACACGAATTTTGGTTTTTAGAGAGGGGATAAGCCGTCAATTTGAATGTTATAATGACAGGCTGGTTTATCTTCAACTTATATCATTTAACAATAGACGTAAAATCGCAGATATGATGATACTATATAAAATATTAAATTATCAGTTAGATGTACCAAATATCCTTCAACAAATTCAAATAATAGTACCAATTAGAAATACTACAATTAGAAATATTTTTAACTTAAAATTCTTTAACACAAATATCGGTTATTTCTGTCCAGTTCCTCGCCTAATCAGAATGTACAACTCATTTCATCAAATTAATAATATTGATATATTCTCAAACTACAAATTAACCTTCAAAAAACACATAATATCCCAGTTCGTAACATCTTAATTCTCTTGTATAAATTTATGTATACCTTCTCTGTTTATTTTTTCATATTCAATTATTGTTTAATTCTCATATTTCATTTGTTTAATTTTTGTGTTCATATTTCATTTGTTTAATTTGTGTATTCATATTTCATTTGATTAATTGTAGTGGACTCAAAGATAAAAATCTTTGGGTCTACAACTGTGAACTTGCTATGTAACTTCCACCCGCAACATAATAATATTATATGTGTAGGTATATAAAATAGACACTACACCTTCCGTACACTGCATAGTGTAGTGTAGGTAGGAAGCAGTATACCTACATACAATACTAACAATGTACTTCCTATGTATAACTATTATACGAAGAAAATTTTGGGCATTCATGCCTGTGTCTGTGCTCAATTAAATAAAATAAAATAAATAAATAAAATATAATACATAAAAACCTATTGGACAGACGTGCGAAGTTAATTAAATTGATGTAATAATTTCAACTAACCAGTGTTTGCAGCCCAAAAAAATATTTATTTTATTTCAACGACGCTAACTTGGGAGTCAAACGACTTACCACTGTGTCACAAGATTCGAAAAAGTATTGATTTGCTAATTTAATAAATAAATAAATGTGCAAAATATCATTCAGTTTGGTTGAAAACAATGTAGGTGTCGTGATTTGATTGTTGTTACAACAATGCACTAGTTTCGTGAGATAAGTATCTGTTTTTTTCTACGATAACAATCGTAATTGTATTCAAAATATCGTTATTTTGAACGAGTGGTTGTAGGAAAAAATAAACTCAACAACAATCAAAATTTACACTCCCTTTCCTTATATTTATTTAGTTTTATTTTTTTAATGTTCTTCTTCATCTTCCCGTATCCGGAACACCATCAAATTAGAAAACTCCAGTGCTCGGCTACCCGGATGCCGCTTTCCTTCGTTGTCACGGTGTCTTCATGTGTACATGTAACTCCAATCAAGGGGCATGAGAGAAGGTGCGAGTTGTCCTGCACAGTGCCACACTCACAAGTATCTTCCTCTCTCTAGCCCCATTTTTTGAGGTTACTGTAGCAGCGGGTGACGTCTGTTCTTAGTCTGTTGAGTGCCCATGTTGCATATAGTAAGATGTGTCTCACTGACATCTCCTCGGCTGAAGGTAAGTGTGTGGGACTGGAACTCTCTGCACGCCACAATGACAGCCGACGGGCCCCGGGTGGTTCGACCACAGGAGAAGTCGACTCCAGGAAACTCTTCCTTGACTTAAGTCTACACTGACGCGTCTGAGATCCATGCATGGGGTCAGTATTAAGTTTCCTCCGTTCGGTTTCCGCTGCAACACGCCATCTGATTTCCGGGGGGGGGCAATACCTACAATTGGGTATATTTCTTTAATTGCGGTTGGTTTTAAGCAGCCAGATGTTATTCTGGCTGTCTCATTTTTTGCCACATCAACTTTCTTTGCGTGCGCTGAATTGTACCAAACTGGTGCAGCATATTCAGCGGCAGAGAAACATAGTGCTAAGGCCGAGGTTCGGAGGACATGAGGTTGTGCTCCCCATTTAGTGCTTGTAAGTTTCCTGATAATGTTGTTTCGGGAGCATACCTTGGCCTCGAACTCTACACAATGTCCTCTGTCAGTGAGCGGTCAAGGCGAACGCCTAAATACTTAGGTTCATCGCTGTGCTCTAATTCATGTCCTTGCCACCGAACTCTCAGTTTCCTTCCTGCTTCTCTATTGCGTAAGTGAAAAGCGCAGACTTGAGTATTGGATGGATTTGGTTAAAGGTGGTTTTCTTTGTAGTACTTTGCCAGTTCCTGGAGTGAGGTTGGAAATCTTCCTTGCACTTCTTTTTTAATGTCTATATACACTTATTTACATACACAACAACTATAAAACAACGTAACAAAACAACTATGTTCATACTCTCTCGATAGAGTTAACAAAGCGTACATTTAAAGTTGCATTTACGAAAACATTGGAATTTTCCCTGTGGGGAGTCAATGATATTTTTTGACAAATTGTTAACATCTCAATAAAGACGAAGACAGGGAAAAAATCCAATGCAACTTCAAATATTCGTTTTCTGCTCTAATTGAATGAAATTCATCGTTTATTGTATGAACCACCTCCATGAAAATATGTTACGGGTAGAACGTAGAGCACAAGTCACTGCAGGCCATAATGCAGACTTAAAATATGTTACGGGTAGAACGTAGAGCACAAGTCACTGCAGGCCATAATGCAGACTTAAAATATGTTACGGGTAGAACGTAGAGCACAAGTCACTGCAGGCCATAATGCAGACTTAAAATATGTTACGGGTAGAACGTAGAGCACAAGTCACTGCAGGCCATAATGCAGACTTAAAATATGTTACGGGTAGAACGTAGAGCACAAGTCACTGCAGGCCATAATGCAGACTTAAAATATGTTACGGGTAGAACGTAGAGCACAAGTCACTGCAGGCCATAATGCAGACTTAAAATATGTTACGGGTAGAACGTAGAGCACAAGTCACTGCAGGCCATAATGCAGACTTAAAAGAGATCACTCAATCCACATTGTTAAATAGTATTTATTTATTATATATGTATGCCCTTAATAGGGCATTTACAAGGTAAATAATAACAAGATAAATAATAACAATGTAAATAACAACAAGAAAATATTTTTTTTTAAATAATAAAATTTTATAGGTATATAGATATATTTTCTTTCATTTTAGATAAATTTTATTTAATGCTCTATATCACAAACAATAAAAAAAGAAATTAATCATATGTAGTACCTAGCTGTTAGTTAAATTTAATTTACAATTTATTAAGTAATTCACGGTATTTACGTATAAGTGTAAGTAAAATGTATGTAAAAAAATGTAATTTACTCCTGTCCCAAACACAAGTTTTTAAACTTTGTTGGGACAGTACTTATTTGAAAAATACTGTAATTATTTAGATTTTTGTATTATTAATCTATGTTTATATTATGTAAAATAAATAAAAAAAATGTAGGCACAATAAAACAACAATAAGTAAAATACATCAATAACGCAAATAATAAAAAAGTAGTTAAAGAAAGGACAGTAATATAAGACAACATAATACAATATTATAAAAGAAAAAAGAAAAAAAAACAGTGTTACATATTCTATTTAAACAAGAAAAATAAACAAAACAAAAATCAAAAAAATATAATTTGCCCCTAGCATCCTTTTGATACCATCTATAGTGTGTACATTAAATATATCAACTGCACTTAATTGGTTTCCAAGGCGGTGCAATGGTGAGTTAATAATGAAATTACTTTGAAGATTCTCTATAATATGAAAAGGTGCATTTTGACTTGAAGCAAACCTTGTCGGTACTCTGAATTTTATCATTTCAATTACGTCAGGGGTGTCCAATATACCTTGGATTATTTTAAATATTCAAAACCAATTTTTTTTTATCTGTGTGGAAAATTATTTAAAAATATTTCGTATAACTTACATTATTTGTGAGATACATGTATGCGTATCACACAAAATGTCCTTGGGTATTTCGAGAGAAGTTTTTTATTATCCACGTACGACGCATTACTTCCATTAGACTGGGTAGTGGAAAAATTAACATATAATATCAATATGTAACTTCTGCACCAGTTGGTATATACTGGCAGGCCCTAGACCACTTTACTCCATCATTCTCCCCTACACACTGTGGCAACATCTCGAATATGTATGACGCAAGTGTAAACTTAAACAGTAAACAAGTATCTATACAGTAAATGAGGATTACTTTGGTCGATACATATTTTAAAATATTTTTCTCTCTCGTTTCAATCTTAAGGATTTCATTTTTATTTTTACTAATCACCAACACAAGGGGATATAGTGCGAGTCGTGATTTCGCATTTTTCATGCCATTTTTTGCAGATTATCAACGCACAGTATCACGCTGAGATTGTATTCTGAAATCACAATGCATCTGTATGTGTGCTGTTTACTATGTGCTATAGACGGCGTGTTTATCGATTATA
Organism: Molanna angustata; assembly: GCA_963576475.1. Lineage (NCBI taxonomy): Eukaryota > Metazoa > Arthropoda > Insecta > Trichoptera > Molannidae > Molanna > Molanna angustata. The sequence continues at coordinate 19,746,979 of OY754984.1, read as the reverse complement.
GACTAAAAGTATCCATTTGATTATTTTCAAATTTTGCAAATTTGTATATCTAATACTCACTTAGGTTGTGTTTCTCGAACTATAGATTAAAGTAAAAGTATTGTTAAAATACTTCGATTTCGTAAAATTGTTCAATACTTTTGGTTATTTCGTTGATATCTAATGCCGTCAACCGACGAAATTTTTTACCAATTTTATGAAATCAAAGTATTTTAACTATACTATTACCGATACTTTTGTTGAAACAACCCATCCCTAGGTTGGGTTGTTTCAACAAAAGTATCAGTAAAAGTATAGTTAAAATACTTTGATTTCATCAAATTGTGGCGTTTGGCAAATATTTCATAGTAACCTCAAGCTCAAGAAACTTTTTTGAAATGGTTTTGATTTCGACGGTTGACCAGACTTTTTTTTTAATAAAAAAATGAATATGTCCTTGTTAAATAAGCACATATACATCTTCCTACGTTCCCTAAAATAAGCAAATAAATGCTTGTGCTATAGGTGAACGAAATCGGCAGGATTCGAACTAGCGATCACTGGATTACTAGCCCAGCGCGCTAACCGCTCTGCCATCGACCCATCTGCCCCCCTGGTCTCCCCTGTCGAAAAGAAAATAGAAAACAAAATGATAAATAACACAAAATTTAAAAAAAATAAAAGACCAAAGTTAACCTTATTGACTGAACTTAATGCAGTGTAAATAAAAAAGAAAGCTTATGAAGTGTGATCAACGCTTTACCAACATAAATTTAATATATGCAAATAAATTGGAAGACCATCCAAGCGATGGGGGGACATTTGGTAGTCCACCTCACAAGAGCAGACTCCGAGAATAACAGGACACAGTCCTAACTAAAGCGGAAGAAGAAATTAATTCATATTTAATTTTTTATCTTATTAAATATGAGTGTAGTTACAAGTTGATTATTTTATATTTGTATTTTTATGGTTAAGGATTGTAGAAAACTAATTCAAAATCATTGTATTATGCGACCAACCCCCCTAGACAACGTGTCATTGAGCTCAAGAAAAGAAACAAGAAAATATAACTCATTGTATGGAAGTGACAGTTGCCAGTCACGTGACAACTGTCACTTCCATACATTGATTTATCTTTCCTTGTTTCTTTTCTTGGGCTAAATGACACGTTAAAAAGGGGGGCTGTAACGTTAGCCTTACCTAACCGAATAAAAGGATAACAAAATGCAAAAGGTATAATTAATCTTGATATAATGCCTATATGTAACCATTTTCATTGTTCCAATTAAAATTTAATTACCTACCTAATACCCAGTCACAGCCAACCATATGATATTGATCGGAAAACTGAAAAATATTTGTTTTTATTAGTAACAATATTTCCTGTTAAAATTAACCGAACTATAGTGACTACAAAATATTTGGTTTTGTGCACACACCCAAACAGTACAGTCATAAAAAGATAAACCATTATTACTAAGGTTTGGCTGAAACGCAGGTAGCCAGTTCGGTTGTCAGTAGCGGAATTGGTTATAGAAGCCGAAAATCTTGGCTTGCCTATGAATATTATGTTAAGAAGTTCAAAAACTAATATTTATTTCTTTGTTCTATTGCAACCATAATACGAAAATTCAACCGTTTGTAGATACGATGCTTTACGGGGCCACAATTGTAAATATTATTTTGGAATGTGATACTAAAAATATTTTTCATGGACACTGACATGAACAGCGATGCTAAAAAACATAAAATTTTCGACATTTCCCAATTTTCTTCCAGGGTTTGCCTAGTCCGAAGGTTCTAGTCACGTCCCTGTCGGTTTTCATAATATTTTTTTTAGTATAAATAACAAATTTCACAGAGTTCCATTATTTAATAAAATCAGTGAGTGACGTGCGTGATTATGCGAGTGAGACGAGAATGTTAAATTGGTTCATTTCCTGGATCTGATGGAAACGTCGCATTTTTTCTAATTTAATTTACGTCAATCATTTAGGTACGAAATTATTTGAACGTAAAAAAATCGAAAAAACGTTTATGCCGGTGGTGGTACATAATTTTTCTCAGATATATAATTTTACTCCTAAGTACATATACATCTTCCTACGTTCCCTAAAATAAGCAAATAAATGCTTGTGCTTAGGTGAACGAAATCGGTCGAGGCAGGATTCGAACTCGCGACCACTGGATTACTAGCCCAGCGCGCTAACCGCTCTGCCACCGACCCATCTTAAAACCCATCCCATCCATCTTATACCCATCTAATACAATGTGTATAACACGAAAATTGGTTGCACTAAAGCTAGATATATATAAAACATTCTCAGAACATAACCCAACTGTCGATTCGTTCATGAGAATTCAATTCTCTGAATGAATCGACATTATTAAGCCAAGATGCGTGTACGAAGGAAAATTTTGTATGGCGTAGTGGACTTTTTGCATGCTAATAACACCGACTATAGGCCTCGCAGCATATTCACAATTCTGAGTATAAAAGTTTTGTAGGCCTATAACTGTTTATATATTCTGAAAATTTTAGCTCTGTAAATTGAGCCGATCAAAAGCTATAAGGGGGGGATGGACCCACACACAGACACACACACACACACACACACACACACACACACACACACACACACACACACACACAAAACTCACATAAAATGTTCTACTCCGAATTCTGAGTAAATCCATGTATAGGAACATATATATGCTGCGAGGCCTCTAGTTGGTGTTATTAGCATGCAAAAAGTCCACTACACCATACAAAATGTTCCTTCGTACACGCATCTTGGCTTAATAATGTCGATTCATTAAGAAAATTGAATTCTCATGAACGAATCGACAGTTGGATTATTTTACGAGAATGCCAAGGTATTTTAATCTCGTTACCTAAAGCGGTGTATTTTCTATTTTTTTCATTAAAAGATTTTATAATATTACTAGAATTTGGAATAAATAATTTACTATTTATTTACTAATTATTAATTATGAAATTATTATTATTTTTTGTATATGTATGTATATATTTATTTGTTTATTTATTTACGTGTATCTTTTTGTCCATGGTATAAACAAAAATAAAAATACCTGTTTTTGGTCCATTGCTATTTTTGTTTATTTAGAATTAAAAACACATATTATATTATTAAGAATTAAAACCACAAATAATATTATTTAGAATTAAAACATCAAATTATAAACCACATATTACATAATATTTGCTAATATATAATATTCTCAACATGATGTTAGTTTATGACATGATTTCGCATGAATGTTTTCGCTATATTATGAACATATATTATTGTGACAAGTATGTATATACTTAATATTCCACACGTGTACCGTCTATACATTTTGACCTGGATCACATCGTTGGATTTTTGGATACCTCAGAGCCTGTAGGCCCATGAAGCCAGAAAATATAATACTCTTAATATAAACTATATACTGAAACCTAGATTTTTTTTATTACATTATTTTACTGGTGAAACTCCAGAGAGGAAATTGGTAAAAAAGTTTTGTTAAAATGATAAAAAGAAAAATTTATTGAAACAACTATGTACAATAGTATCGGTCATCCAGTGACCATCTCCTGAAAACAAATATTTTTTTATTCACAGCGCTGGCCGATTTATAAATGATAATAATAACAACTAGTTGCATGTAACACATGAGATCCAACTGTCGATAGCGATAGTATGTATAGTTGAAGAATAAGAATCAAACTATAAACCCATAAATCCAAATTATTGAAAATTTTAACACATGTTGGTATGTATGTCAAGATAGGACAGTATGGAGGTCAGTCCTCTTTTCCTACCCGGAATATGAAAACAGCATGATGGTAATGTATGTATGTTTGGATATTAAGTACCTATCAAACTATTAAGTCTTCTTACATATTGTGTATAAGCGACTGCCATACAAATTGTATGAAGCAATGTCGTCACTAAATTAAATTTTTATAAAAACTGTTAAAAGTAATTGGGATGTGCTAATACAATGTTGATGTTTTTTATAGAAAATTAAATTATCTAGTTGGGGTGTTTCGGCTTTTTTCGATATTTTAAAAAGTTAAAAAATTTTGAAATATAGGCAGTTAAACTCATTAATTTGAGATTTTGTATTTGTCTATGTTTATACCAATTTTCAGCGTTCTAGCTTTTATGGTTTCTGAGATATATGGAAAAATAAACCAAAATTTCAAAAGTTGATAACCCCTGACTGAAACAAAAATTCAAAATTCTGAGTATAAAAGTTTTGTAGGCCTATAACTGTCTATATATTCTGAAATTTTGGGCTCTGATAATTCAGCGGATCAAAAGTTATAAGGGACACACACACACACACACACACACACACACACACACACACACACACAGACACACGAAATGTTCTACTCCGAATTCTGAGTAAATCCGTGTATGGAACATATATGCTGCGAAGCCTCTTAGTGTTTTTTGACTTCAAAGTTGGAAAAACCGTGAAAAGAGTAGACCTCTGCATACAATTCTCGCGTATCCTGGCTTGAAACATTGTCGATATGTTAAGAGAACAAAGTTCTCCTGAACAAATCGACAGTTGGATTAAGGGGGAATATAAACGTAAACACACCAATTTTAAATCACATTTCTCAAATATGTGTAACAGTACCTACGCAGTAACTATTGGAACTAAATTAGGAACGTTCTAAAATTGTAGATTTTAGATTTACGGTCTTATTTCAGCGTTATAAAATATCAACTTGGACTAAAAGGAAAAGGAACGTACCTATTTTGGCCGGAACGTTCTTAAAAAGTTACCGAATCAGATGTATTATGAATAATTATAATAATTAAGATATTTTCATCATTTTTATAATTATTCAAAATACGTCTAATTCAGTAACTTTTTAAGAATGTTCCGGCCAATATAGGTACGTTCCTATTCCATTTAGTCCAAGTTGATATTTTATAACGCTAAAATAAGACCGTAAATCCACAATTTTAGTATGTTTCTATTTTAATTACAATAGTTACTGAATATGGGGTAATGTGTTTCTAAAAAAAATACACTAGTATTTTCAACATTTTTCTAGTGAATTTTTGTCACACAATATTAAAATTCAGCATAAATTATTTAAAATATCCTTTATTACGTCTTTTTTTAAATTACTCCATAACTATGTCGTAGAAAAATAAATCTTTTTTGTGCTTAAAGAGTGCATAAAATCTAAATTAATGACCGACAATATTATTCATTTCAAGTCAGGTTTTTTTTTTAAATGCAAAAAAAAGAGCCCTTAAGTATGAAAGCAAGGGTATGCAATTGAGTACTGTAATGGTGCGAGATTTGATGTATGCAGACGATAAAGTTCTATTAGCAGAAAGTATGGAAGAGTTACAGTATCTTGTAAGTATGGTATATGAAGGATGCATAGAGAACGGACTTAGGGTGAATGCTAGCAAATCAAAGACAATGGTCTTTGAAAAGAGTGAAAGCAGAACAGCGTGTAAAATAAGGGTAGAGAATGAATGGCTCGAGCAAGTCGACGAATATGTATACTTAGGAAGCATATTTCGACGGAATGGACGGCTTGATAAAGAGATCGAAAGAAGAGTTATGGCAGGAAACAGAGTGAATGGAGCACTTAGACCAATTATGAATGACCGCAACATATCAAAGGATGCCAAAGTTGCCATTCATAACGCCATCGTAGTGCCAACCTTGACGTATGCAAGTGAAACCTGGACATGGCAGAAGACGCATGAAAGCAGAATAAATGCAGTTGAAATGAATGAAAAGAAGAATTTGTAATAGAACGATGTATGACAGGGTAAGAAATGAGGACATAAGGAAAGAATGTAAGTTGAAGAAAGATGTCATTACTAGAATGAAGGTGAACACATTGAGATGGTTTGGTCACATGGGGAGAATGAATGAGGAGCGCCTGACGAAGAAAATATACAGAGCGGAAAGGAATGAAATGAGAGGTCGGGGACGCCCAAGAAAGGGATGGAACGACCATGTGAACGATATTCTGAAAGACGGAAATGTTAGAAGTGTGAGCAACAGACGAACATGTATGAGACGATGCATGAATGTGGACGAGGCGAGAAATGCGTGCCAGGATAGAAAAATGTGGTGTTCGGTTCTCTTTGCCTACCCCGCAAGGGACATGGCGTGATGGTATGTATGTAATATAAACCATTTTAACGCACGCGACAGTTACCCTTACTAAAGCGTATCTTTATAATGCATTAGGCGGTTTTAATATATCATATTTTCAGTCACTAGGTTTAGCGTGATATGTCCTCTTAATTACTACAAATATTAACACTCAATTATCATTACCTACTACCATTATGTTCTTCCTCAAAAGAATTAGCAGAACAATGCGTAAGTTGTAAATGATTTAAAAGATCAAAATAAAATGATATATAAGATAGGTACTTAAGATATCAAAGGATTTGGATACTTATAATTTGTGTATTCCCAATGACAATGATATAGCGATCGTGGCACATGCAAAAACCTTTGATGAATTGGAACCCGTTCTAAATACTGACCTACAGATTATGCAAAAATACTTCGAGAAATGGCACCTGAAGCCGAACCCTAGAAAGACAGTTGCGACAACTCTGCACCTTAACAACCAACAAGCAGACAGGGAACTAAATATCTTCATGTGTGATGAAATTGTCCCAAACGACCGCAATCCTAGGTATCTCGGAGTAAAACTTGATAGGTCACTAACTTACGGTCCACACTTGCAAGCGTTAAAAAACAAAGTGAAAGCTAGGAACAACATAATTATGAAGCTCACCGGAACAACTTGGGGCAGCACTGCTAAAGTGCTGCGTACATCAGCGGTTGCTCTCGTTTATAGTGCGGCGGAGTACTGCGCACCAGTGTGGGAGAGAAGCGTCCATTGCAAAACCCTTGATGCCGAATTAAATAAAACAATGAGGACAATCACCGGATGCGTAAGGCCAACTGCACTCCCGTGGCTCCCTGTGCTTTCGAACATTGCTCCTCCTGATTTGCGCAGGAGCCAGGCTACATCTAGAGAACTTGCCAAGATTGAAAAGAATCCCGCAATTCCCGCATTTCAAGATATATTCCGTCCACCAAGACAACGACTGAAGTCCAGAAAGCCTGTTTGGTCGAAGCTACTCGGCGAATTCAACTTGCCTAGAGCATGGAAAGAGAGGTGGAATGATTCAGACCTGGTATTAAACAAACATATTATTCTAGACCCTAACGAAAGGGTCCCAGGTTATAACCTTCCCCGAAAAGTTTGGATTCAGCAAAACAGAATTCGTACAGGTCAAGGACGATGTAACTACCAAATGTGGAAATGGGGAAAAAGGGATTCTCCAGAATGTGACTGTGGAGCAAGAAGCCAAACTATCCAGCATCTAGTAGAGGAGTGCCCGATACGGAGGTATGAAGGAGACTGGATGGACATCCATAGGGCGACTCCAGAAGCTGTGAAGTGGCTGGCCGAACGGGAGCCAAGAGTGTAGAAGGGAACTACTCAATGACGCAGCCAAAGGCGCAGGAAAAGCCGTAGCCATACAAAAAGTAAAGTAAAGTAAGTACAATGTATGCTAAAACTATATACCTATCAATTCGATTCGTTTGATATTTTGATAAAACTGATCAATTTCATGAAGGTATGATCAATTTAGTATTTTATATAAAGTTAAAAAGTAATGCTGTCAGTCCTACTATACTTTATGAATTTCTTTTTACGTGAAGAAAACTTTTAAAAAGATATCATCATTTTTTATTTACTTGTTATCAATTAAATTAAATTTCACTGTCATGAATTTCCACCATTTGAAAAATACTTTGAAATTATTAAAAATTTTACTTCATTCAGCCACATAACATATTATTTTGCGTTGGTACACAGTGTTCAACATCGAATTATTAAATCTTTCTTCCCACGTTTAATTCTATATAATAATTGGGGAAAGGAGAGAAAAATATGATATAAAGGGTTCCACTTAATGTGGGTGGCTGATAGATTGGCCATACCAAAATATGAACCCTTCATAACTAAATAATATTATTTGAAATGTTGATATACTCCGTTTTGTACGAAACAGGACGAAACGTAAATAAAATCAATGATTTTTTTCATGGGGCCACCCTTAGTTATACAAAATATTGTTTATTGTTATTTAGACCTTAGCCTGGGTACTTGGACTGTCACCATTACAGAATTTTACATGTCCTTATTAAACAAGTAAATATACATCTTCCTACGTTCCCTAAAATAAGCATAAATGCTTGTGCTACAGGTGAACGAAATCGGTCGAGGCAGGATTCGAACTTGCAACTACTGGATTACTAGCCCAGCGCGCTAACCGCTCTGCCATGGGCCCATCTATATCCTGAAAGTTTTCTCGCCCCCGGTCTAGTCCGTCAAGTCGCTACATACGTTAAATAGCTTACTGAAGTCCATATTGTTGTTAAAAATCATAAAAAAACATTAAATCAGTTTTTACGCTATGTACTAAGTTGTTTTAGTGTTGTATCATCTACATTTTAAAATTCAATAACCCTACCTGCTACCCTTTACGAACTATTCAAAACTTTTATATAGTATAATAATAATAATAAGCTATTCAGGACAAAATAATAAAAACGAAAAGCTACACGAAACATATTATAAAAGACAATACAATAATAAACGACACATGCAGAAAGTGCAAATTACAAAAAGAAACAATAGAACACATAACAGGTGGCAGCTCAACTCTTGCACCGACGGAATATACAATAAGACACGATAACATCTGCAAACACATATATTTGGAACTAGCCCACAAACATAAACTTATCGAAACACACCCCAAGTGGTATCAATACACACCCCCAACTGTAACAGAAAATGATAACTATACTGGAATAGAGACATAACAAACCTACATAACCGACCAGACATTACATTAATCGACAAAATACATAAACACACATATCTAATAGAAATATCGATACCAAATACAGCAAATCTACAAAAGAAACATTTAGAAAAAATAGATAAATACATACCTTTAGCAGAACAGATAAAATCACAGTGGAAACAAGAAAAAGTAACAATAGTCCCAATAATATTATCGTCTACAGGCATCATACCAAAAACTCTCCAAAAAAATATAGACATACTAAAGTTACCCCCATACGTAATCACCAACATACAAAAAACTACAATAATTATCAACACATGCACAATACTCAGAAAATTTCTACAGGTACCACTTTAAACAACTACACACAACCACACAGACACACAAACATATAGCCTCACAACTTGAGTACGCTCCGTTGTGAAGGAAACTACCGAACCATAACCGAGATCAATCTCCCATAATAATAATAATCAGGACAATTTATAAAGGTCACCTCAAGGGCGCTTTCAGTTTGCGAAAAAATAAATTAAAATGAGTCCTATAGCTAACACATTGGAAATAGTGAAACATAAAACTTAAAAAAATTAATTATACATATTACATAATCCAGATGAAAGCATAATAAAAAATAGTCGATTCAAAGTAAACAGGCATAATATTAAGTAAGGGAATAATGAACGGATGAAGGACAGTCTGGATACGATTTGCGGAAAAGATAAGTTTTTAATTTCTTTTTGAATTCATTGATATTTTCGGCACATCTTATATCCATTGGAAGATTCTTCCATAACTTTGGTCCAGAAACGCCAAAAGATCGATTTAGGTATTTTGGTTTATTTGTGAGATTGGTTTCTACTAGTTTTTTAATTGGATGGGGTCATTGATCTTAGTGTACTTTGTTTATTATTAGGTGAAAATGAAACACAAAGTTCCGATATATATTCCGGGGCCATGCTATTGAGTGCTTTAAAGGCAAGGAAACATGTTTTGAATGTTACATTAATTTAGTCTTTTTACTCTTTGTTAGTCATTTTAAGACATGACATGTTACAACATGTTAATGTACAGTTCAGATTCTAGTCAAATGAAGTATAAATGTTATATTTTGATTGGCGGTTTAATTAAGAGCTTTTGAGTGAAGTTGATGATTTTTTGGTAAAAACATTACGCAAAACAACAGCTTCGTTGATGAAAAACATGTTTTTTTTTCGATTATTATTCATCCGATGAGAAGATAAATTATAATTTTACAGTCAGTTAACCTAGAAATGAAATGAGATCGTTAAGAAGAATTTGTAATAGAACGATGTATGATAGAGTTAGAAATGAGGTAACTAGGAAAGAATGTAAGATGAAGAAAGATGTAGTAACTAGAATGAAAGTTAACACACTTAGATGGTTTGGTCACGTGGAAAGAATGAATGAAGAACGCTTGACGAAAAAAATATATAAGGCTGACAGGAATGGAAAAAGAGGTCGGGGGCGCCCAAGAAAAGGATGGCACGACCATGTGAACGATATTCTGAAAGAAGGAAATGTTAGAAGTCTGAACAATAGAAGAACATGCATGAGACGTAGCATGAATGTTGACGAGGCGGTGAATGTATGTCAAGATAGAATAGTGTGGCGTTCTGTTCTCTCTGCCTACCCCGCGAGGGACATGGCGTGATGGTTTGTATGTATGTAGTTAACCTAAAAATTAAAAATAAAAAACATTTCCGGGAAAATTAACGAATACTTGAGAATATTACATGTTACTATATTATAAAATACGCATTTTCATGGAAACTGTACGGAATACGATGAAAATATTGTATATAGATATATTTGTGTGATTGTGAAATATTCCACCTCGGTACAGGCTAAGCCTGATATTGTTAATTTTTATTAATAAATAGGTAAATACAAAATACAAATATAATGAACGGATCAGCGTTTAGTAATCTTGGATCCTGGTATGAATACTTTATACACCTATTATTATTTCAGAGATTGTTTGACACACACTCACACTTTTTCTAGATATACTAGTTGCATGTAACACATGAGATCCAACTGTCGATGGCGATAGTATGCATAATCAAAGAATACGTACCAAACTATAAACAACACGAATTAATAAATATTTGAAGATATTTTATTTTCTATATAAAACATGTACCAAATTTTGTTTAGGTAGTTTGGTACTGATCGTATAAGGTTGCATAGGATAGGTTACCTATATTCTTTGGCATATTCCATCAGGGCAAGTGTGATATTGCTTCTTGCTGTGCGTTTGCTGGTTGAACTGACTTTTGCATAACCTTTATCTGTATCTGTTTCTGTAATTCCTATCTTCTTTCAGTTGCTGAAACAATTTTTTTTTTAATTTTATTTTTAATTTTATTTTTATATAATATTTTATTCTTATTTCTTTTATTGACTTTGCATAACATCTGTCTGTACCTAACAGTAATTTTGTCTCGTATTTCAATTCAGTTTCTGAAGAAAATAATATATAAGTACCTATGTTTATTTTATTTTATTTATATTAAATTTTTATCTTCTTTTTTTTCGTATATTTAAACCATTTGTTGTTTTTTCTTTTCTGTTCAAGACTCAACGGTTGTTGGCATACACACATTTTTTTTTTCCATCTGATATTACTTTAATTTTACTCTTGTACAATCTTAATTTTTAATACGATTTTCTTTAACGTTCTGGTTCAGTGCCACGTTTCTCTTTATTATTTATTTATTTTTATATTTTTGACTAGACATTTTAACTGTATTCTAACAAATTAACATGGTAAAAACTAAACGGACCAGGAAGAGAATTCAGAAGACGTTGGAGTCCCTTACTCCCGCTACCCCGTCACCGCCTATCTCAAGAACAAGATTCTCTAGCCATGGAACATCGTCTGTCTCCGCTGAGAACCACATCGCGGCGACTCGCGTTGAGACGGATCATTGTAGTCCGCCAACACAGACCGCGCCCGTATCAAATCTCTCGTCACCATCATCTCGCGATGATAACGTTGAGAGCAAAGAAGATGACTGTGGCATACCTATTTTTTCGCCAATGATTGACAGCGCATTTGAAGCTGTCTCTGTACTTCAAGATAGTTTGGCCGGTAGTGAAGTCACTCAAGAGATACAATTGATTGTCGGCCGACAAGTTCAGGTTCTCCTTGCGATAATTGGACGCCATGACAGCCGTATGGCTGAATCTCTTGGACGGGAAGCTGTGCTTAATGAGCGAATTCGTGCTTTGAACCAGGAAAAACATGGTCTACAATGCCAAATAGATATGCTTGAACTGGAGATGTGACCCGTTATGCATAAAATCGCAGACAATATTGCTCCAAAAGCAACTGACACTTTTGCTTCACGTTCCGCTGGCCATAACGGCCCTCCACCAATAACAAGAATTGGTTTTCCCGCTCTACCAGCCAAGCCTGCAGTATGTATCTTCCCGACTGGAGAAGATATATCATCTTCCATCGAAACAAAAAGAGTTTTAAAAACCACGATTAAGCCCAGCGAGATTGGCGCACAGATCACCAGTGTGCGTAGTATTAGAGGCAATGGAATCGTAGTCAACACGGCCTCTGCTTTTGACTCCATTAAGCTCCTAAACGCGCCGGCCCTAAAAATGGCCAAGAATCTGAGTGCTCGGTTAGCTCCAAAACGGAACCCTAGAGTACGTTTCAGTTTTGTTCCGCGGGATATGTCTCACGAACAATTCTTGGCTCTGGCGTTTTCGTCAGTCCCAGATATGGGAGTAAGCCAGGAAGATTGTGTAAAGAATACACATTTCAGCCACTTCATGGGACCTCGCACTGGACCTACGTGTGACAGGGTTTTTGAAGTAACGCCAGCGATCAGACACAAACTCATTGAGCTCGGAAGAGTCTATGTAGAATGGAGCGTGTGTAAGGTCCGAGACTTCATACCTATAAATGTGTGCTCAAGATGCCGGATGTATGGGCATACAAGTAAGTATTGCAAAGATCCCCCGCGTTGCGGCCACTGTGCTTCTGGTGAGCATGACTTCTCAGCATGTCCCGTAAAAGACAGTCCACCTACTTGTGCAGTCTGTACTTCTTTCAAAAAACCAGCATCACACAAATCCGGTTCTGATCAATGTCCAGCTTTTCAGGCTTCTCTGAGCCGTGCCCTATTAACTGTTGATTATGGCCTGTAGTATATCCCTATCAGCCGTTCTTAAAATCGGACAGCTTAATCTAGGCCGACGTCGTGCTGCCTCCTTGGAGCTTATGCAACTTGCCCATCAACTGAATCTTGATATCTGTCTGGTTCAGGAACCTTACATTGGCGACGGCTCTATGTATGGGACGGATTCAGACTTCCGTGTAATTTCTGCCACTTGCTGTTCCATTGATTTGCCCCCTCTAGCATCAATAATTATTTTTAATTCTGCAATATCCTATATCTTACTAGATCATCTTTCCTCGAGCACTACAGTCGTGCTTGAAGTTTCTCTTTTTGGTGAATCCATGTATTTGGTATCAACCTACTTCAAATTTAGTGACCCGATCGAACCACATGTGTGCTTGTTGGACAGTATAATGAATCATCTAGGTGGAGCTTCCATTCTGATTGGCGGTGACTTAAATGCTGAATCCCCTTTATTTTTTTATTTTTTTTTTTTTTTCGTTATCACACGACAGCTGCTGCCAATTATGGTGTGATGTGCGGTTCGATGACGGCTACCTCTGTTAAAGGTACGATTTAAAGCGCCTTATATTCCAATGGAAAATATCTACCTCGTCCGAGAGTGAGTTTATTTTTTCCATAATGCGCACCAGAGTGCTGCGGGCCACTACATCCGTTCTGGAATGGGGGACGTTCAGAAGATTATGACCTCTACCCCTTATGTAGTTGGGTGGCACAAAAAGCCCTAGCCTTTCTAGCAGTTCTGGACAATCAATAAGATTGTTGAAAATCTTGAAGCCGGTCAAAAGTAGTGCGTTATCACGCCTACTTTCAAGACTCATATAAGAACAGGACGTCAGAAGTTCAGGGTGGTGCATGTATGTCGGATATACTCCGTGCATTCGCATATACAGGTACCTCATGAACTTCTTCTGAATTTGCTCCAACATATCGGAATATTTTCTTTGGTAGGGCGCCCAAACTGCGCTTCCGTACTCCAATTTGGTACGCACCATACAGTTGAAAATATTTTTCAATGTTTCATGGTTAGAAAAGTATCTTCCAAGGCGCATTGTAAAGCCCAGAAGTTGACCGCATTTGGTAGTTACTGATGTTATATGTTGAGCAAAAGTTAATTTCGCATCAAATATAACTCCAAGGTCTTTTAGTTCACATATCCGGGCTAGCATTGACCCATTCATATTGTAATTATACATAATTGGAATTCTGGAACGTGCATAACTCATAACAGAACACTTTTTAATGTTAAAGTGAAGGTTATTTTCAATAGACCATTTCCAAAGGTTTTCAATGTCTGATTGCAACAGAAGACAGTCTGCTATACTTTTGATACTAATATAAAGCTTCAAGTCATCGGCATACAACAGACACAGACAATACTTGATAACATCCTGTGCACTTCATTATCTCTGGGCTCCAGAAAAGCTAAACGCGGTGAATTGTGCGAGGATTTCATAGCAGCGCATGCTCTTTCAGTCATTAACGATCCCACTAGCCCACCTACTTTTTCTAGTACCGTCGGTTCTGGTCACATCGATGTTACTATTGCCTCTTCCCGAATTGCAGACAAAATCAGCCAATGGTGTGTCCATGTGGACGCTTCTTGCAGCGACCATGAACTCATCACATTTTCTGTACGTTCATCCTTAGTTGAACAGCACATCCCTTCTCTAATTCCTGGACGTTTTCGCACCAAGTCTAATCGTTTGATTGATTTTGACTTTGAGTTTTCTCGCTTCCTTGATCACTTCAATCACACTCTAATGACAACACATGAAATGGCATCCGCCCTTACTGATAGCATTGTCACATGTGCTGAAAAAACTATTGGCAGATCAATACCTCGAAAGCTAATGCCAAATACGTGGTGGCATTTCGGTCTTGACGCTCTAAAGCAATGTGCATCACGCTCTCGTCGAGCCCTACGAACAGGTCGTAGTCGAAACTACACAGGTTCTACTATTTCAAGCCTTTACTGTAGTTACAGACAGGCCCACAATCGTTACAAAAATGAGATAATTCGCGCTGAAACTGCAAGCTGGCATAAAATGGTCTCTGAGGTATCTGTTTCGGATCCTTGGGGTGCTGTGTTTAAATGTGTTTCATCAAAACGAGATAACAATGGAGCTCTTTCATGTTTAATCCGTATAAATAATGGCAATATGACTTCATCCATTGATGATACTGCCTCTGCTTTCCTGGATGCATTGGTCTCAAAAGACAATCCTCTGACTGATAACGATTTTCACAAACAGGTTCGTACTCTTCAAAAAACTATTCCTCTAACATCCCCTTCGCCACCAACTTCTGCTGAGGAACTTGATTTAATTATCAAGAACCTTAAGCAAAATAAATCCCCAGGCTTAGATCGCATTGATTCTTCTCTAACACAGAGATGCTGGCGTCTAGCTCGTTCTGAAATGACTGTCCTCTTCAACCGATGTCTAAATGAAGGCTGTTTTCCAGATTGCTGGAAAACAGGTCTCATGACGATAATATCCAAACGTTGCGATCGCTCTAGTACGGATCCTAAATCATACAGACCCATTACTCTTCTCCCTATTCTAGGTAAAGTTCTCGAGCAATTGTTTTGCCGTAGAATTGAGTCACATCTCTCTAATTCTCTTCCGCTATCCCGACGCCAATTTGGTTTTCGTCTCGGCATCTCCACCGTTGACGCTGTTAACGAGATGATAGATTTTGTAGAGTGCTCCAATGAGAAATATGTTGTAGCCATCTCGCTTGATATAAGTGGTGCGTTTGACAATGCTTGGTGGCCGCTCATTCTGCACAAACTTAAGGCTAGAAATATTCCTCGTAACTTATACCTTATTGTTAAGAGCTACTTCGAAAATCGCCACATAGTCCTTCCTGGGGGTCAATTTATTCATAAGCGACAAGTAAGCATTGGATGTCCTCAAGGTTCTGTTCTCGGTCCACTTCTTTGGAACATTCTTTTCGATGATCTATTGGATCTTCCTCTTCCAAGCAACTGTATAATTCAAGCATATGCCGATGATGCTTACATTATGATTCGTGCTGATTCTCGCAGATCAATCGAGAACTCAGCCACCCAAGCGCTGAGCTTTGTTTCTGACTGGGGTATAAAAAACAAGCTATGCTTCGCTCCGAACAAGACTTATGGCCTGGTATTTAAGGGCATACTTCGCAGACGGCCGTCCATTCAGTTTCTAGGAACTAATATTGTCTTTCGAGACCAAGTCACCTGTCTCGGAGTTATTCTAGAAAGGGGACCGAGTTTCAAAAATCATGCCAAATCATGTGTAGATAAGGCTAAGTTTGCTTTCATTAAAATAGGACACCTCGCCAAAGCAAGCTGGGGTCTGCAATTTCCTATCGCCCGCCTTTTCTACAAAGCCGTTTATCTTGGCATCGCTTGCTATGCGGCAGGCTGTTGGTCTAACGCCTGCGAGTTTCAGCATATTCGAAGAACCTTGCTTTCAGGCCAAAGATTCGCTCTCATTGGACTATCCAAAGCTTACAGAACAAGCCCCACCGAAGCCCTGCCAATTTTGACAGGCTTAACCCTCCTTGATCTTGAAATTCAACGTAGAGGTGCTATTTTCAATTTATTGCGAGGCCGTCCTTCTGTCGTCGGTGACACTTCTTTTCACCCTCCTGTAAGTCGAATGTCTCGAAGCTCAATTAAGAGAAACGTGAGCGACACTCTACTAAACATTAGGCAAAACCGCTGGACGACCTGTCTAGTTGGTAGAGTTACCTTTTTATTTTTTCCTGACGTGAGGTCGCGACTGAAATCTCCTTGGGTTGTTCCAGACTTTTGGACTTCTCAATTTCTCACAGGACACGGTAACTTTAAAAGCTATCTACATCGCTTCAACATTGCTCCCTCTTCCTCATGTCAGTTTTGTCAATGTCCGGACCAAACTTCGGATTACAAAGAACAATTACAAAGCCTTCAAACGATTTTGCCATAGATACGGTGCCTTATTATCCGAAGATTCTCACTGACTTTTCTGTTTCCAGAGATCTTTGTCTCTTCTCTGATGCCCTATATATATGGATCTGAAGTCGCCGACAGTCCGCAAGTGTGAATCTCAATTCGCACTTGTTGATTGTTCTTTTTGCACCATGGTGCCGAGATTGCTAATCTAGAGGGCTCCATGAGCTACTCTTCGTGCCATGCATTGTTTTTTTTGTCATTCATTCTAGCGTTCTGCGAAGGGGCCGTTGACAGTCCCCATATGCGGAGCGGGTGGTGGTGGGATTAGCAAAAAAAAAAAACATGTAGGTATGTTTGTCAGGATAGGATAGTATGGAGGTCAGTCTGTTTTTCCTACACAGAATATGAAAACAGTATGATGATATGTATGTATGTTTGGAGATTTAAGTATCAAACTTAGTCTTCTTACATAAGATTGTGTATAGGCGACTACCATACAAATTGTATGAAGTGATGTCGTCACTAAATTCAATTTTTTATAAAAATTGTTAAAAAAAGTTTGAGATGTGCTAATACAATGTTCATATTTTTTATATAAAATTAAATTATCTAGTTGGGGTGTTTCAGCTTTTTTCGATATTTAAAAAAAATGGAAATATAGGCCGTTATACTCATAAATTTATCATAAAAAATTATTTTTCTTAAAAAAAATGTTTGAGAAACCCTGGAATTTAAAAAAAAACTGATTTGAGATTTTGTATTTGTCTATGTTTATACCAATTTTCAGTGTTCTAGCTTTTACGGTTTCTGAGATATATGGAAAAATAAATCAAAATTTCAAAAGTTGATAACCCCTGATTGAAACAAAAATTCACAATTCTGAGTATAAAAGTTTTGTAGGCCTATAACTGTCTATATATTCTGAAATTTTGGGCTCTGATAATTCAGCGGATCAAAAGTTATAAGGGACACACACACACACACACACACACACACACACACACACACACACACACACACACACACACACACACACACACACACACACACACACACACACACACACACACACACACACACACACACACACACACACACACACACACACACACACACACACACACACACACACACACACACACACACACACACACACACACACACACACACACACACACACACACACACACACACACACACACACACACACACACACACACACACACACACACACACACACACACACACACACACACACACACACACACACACACACACACACACACACACACACACACACACACACACACACACACACACACACACACACACACACACACACACACACACACACACACACACACACACACACACACACACACACACACACACACACACACACACACACACACACACACACACACACACACACACACACACACACACACACACACACACACACACACACACACACACACACACACACACACACACACACACACACACACACACACACACACACACACACACACACACACACACACACACACACACACACACACACACACACACACACACACACACACACACACACACACACACACACACACACACACACACACACACACACACACACACACACACACACACACACACACACACACACACACACACACACACACACACACACACACACACACACACACACACACACACACACACACACACACACACACACACACACACACACACACACACACACACACACACACACACACACACACACACACACACACACACACACACACACACACACACACACACACACACACACACACACACACACACACACACACACACACACACACACACACACACACACACACACACACACACACACACACACACACACACACACACACACACACACACACACACACACACACACACACACACACACACACACACACACACACACACACACACACACACACACACACACACACACACACACACACACACACACACACACACACACACACACACACACACACACACACACACACACACACACACACACACACACACACACACACACACACACACACACACACACACACACACACACACACACACACACACACACACACACACACACACACACACACACACACACACACACACACACACACACACACACACACACACACACACACACACACACACACACACACACACACACACACACACACACACACACACACACACACACACACACACACACACACACACACACACACACACACACACACACACACACACACACACACACACACACACACACACACACACACACACACACACACACACACACACACACACACACACACACACACACACACACACACACACACACACACACACACACACACACACACACACACACACACACACACACACACACACACACACACACACACACACACACACACACACACACACACACACACACACACACACACACACACACACACACACACACACACACACACACACACACACACACACACACACACACACACACACACACACACACACACACACACACACACACACACACACACACATAAAATATTCTACTCCGAATTCTGAGTAAATCCATGTAAGGGAACATGGGAACCAAAGTCCACTACGCCATACAAAATTTTTCTTCGTACACGCATCTTGGCTTAATAATGTTGATTCATTCAGAGAATTGAATTCTCATGAACGAATTGACAGTTGGATCAATCACACACATATGTACATATTGTTACTCTCTATATCTCAATCATAACGAACACTTCCTTGGACCTTGCGCAAGTAGCCAGTTTATTGCCGTATGGCAATTTCTTTCAACCAACCAGTGTTTCCAATTCAGAGAAGCAATATTTGCGCGAGAAATAAATTAAAATAAATTTCTCTCCTGCTGGGGAACGAACCCAGGACACCCTCACAGAAACCAAACGTCTTACCAACTGTGCCACGGCTGTCGGCAACGATAATGATTTATCTATTTATTTTATTAATCCACGTGTTGTCGAATGAGGCCACGAGAATAGACAGCCAGTATTACATTACATCCAACAAATTGTTATTGTTAGTCTTGGCCTATATAACACAACCATACAGGTGCTAATTGCATGCAACAATATTATTAATACGACATGTCGGTAATATAATTATTTAATGTCTAGTAAGTGTTGTGTTGGGTTAAGATGCTCTCATCCATCATTCATACAGCCCGCCTTGACATTAAACAAACATTTCTTGTACAAGTTGTATTAATATGTAATAATTAATCTTATTCATATCAAAAGCATTCTTGTCTTGTGAGGTTTAGGTACATCAAATGATATTGTCGGCGAACGTGGCTGAGTTACATATATGGACACCTGACTTTTTGTGTCTTCAATTCGACTTCGAGTGAGGATCATTATTTAAATGGTAATTTTCAATTGACACGAATTTTTGTTTTGGGTCAATGATTTTTAGACTAGGTACCTAATATAATTTGAGTACAAGAGCACTCCTTTATTACAGACTTTTTAATCGGCCGATTGTTTGATCGGGTTGGACTGCTTGTTTTTTTTTAATTTCAGATCGGCCGACCCCTAATCTTTTTATTAATTGAATTAGAATAATATGCCTGTTTTAATTTGAATTAGTTTAATTTGTCTGTATTTTGCGAGTGTCCTGAGAATAATTTTCGCGATAGCCACATCCCGCTGTTATTAAAATTGATTTAAGACTGACATTTTTATTTCTTCCTGATGTGAAGAATCTTCGAATTTTTTCTTTGCGTTTTTTTTTAAGAACGAATATGTCCCTGTATCTCAGGATTTCTTTTGAAAAAACGAATTTGAGATTTTATATTTTCCTATACTTATATCAATTTTCAGGGTTCTAGCTTATATGGAAAAATAAAGTAAAAATTCAAAAGTTGATTACCTCTGACTGAAACACAAATTCGAAATTCTGAGTATAAAAAAATTGTAGGCCTATAACTATCTATATATTATGAAATTTTGGGCTCTGTAAATTGAGCGGATCAAAAGTTATAAGGGGGGGAGGGTTCTACTCCGAATTCTGAGTACTTCCTTTGATATGTTGTGATCATTCATAACTGGTCTAAGTGCTTCATTCACTCTGTTTCCTGCCATAACTCTTCTTTCGATATCCACATCAGACCGTACCTACATTCCGTTGTAAAAGCAACCACATTTTTTACATGTGCCCGATTTTTCGGTTCTCCCATAAATTTTTATTCCAATGTATCAGTTCTGCTCAGTATGAAATCAGTATGAATGAGAGTGAGCCGTTCTCACTTTGCTAATAAAACAGAATAAAACTTGTAGATAAGGGGAAAATATAGATTGGTGTATAGTGAGCCAAAGACAATTTTGCACAGAAGAAAATATACAATATATGACGAAGAAAAAGGATGGCTATACCATGTGAAAGACGTAGAAGACTCACGATGAAAGCAGAATAGATTCTGTTGAAATTAAATTACTGAGAAGCAAGGCCGTAGCCGAAATGAAAAAAAGAAGATATTTCTTTAGTAAGTAACAATGAGACTGCAGTTACATACGGTGTACCCATTTCACTCTGTTGTTACGGTGCACCCATTTCAAATTTTTGTATGAAAAAAAATTTTTTTTTTTCAATCAAATAATAATTTTATTTTATTTCGTTTTACAGAGTACCTACAAACAGTCAAATTCATATAATATATACACAAAATGAGCAGCATATAGGCCAGTGAAGACTACAGACATTACCAAATATTAATCATTTTTATAACTAGGTAAGAATTAATTAATCAATTATTGAAATATATTTGATAATTCAGCATTTTTATCACATTTTTAGGTCAGGTACATGCTCGCACATACATTCGATTTTTAGATGTTCTTATTTTTCCAGGACGCGTGAGACAAACAAACATACTAACACTATCATTGCTTTATTCCTTAAGATGACTGTGCTTTTATGCTCGCTTGGTACTCGCACGGGGATACGCTCGCGGGGCGACTTGTTTCTACTGTTCCACTAAGCTAAACCCCCCCCCCCCCCCCGAAATTATTTTCTGGATACGGCCTTGCTGAGAAGAATATGTAACAGAATAGGGTAAGAAATGAGGAAATTAAGAAAGAGAACAATATCACACGAAACACATAAAAACATCATGATGGATTCATAAAACGAACTCTCCGCATGGTACTTTCTTCCTTCAGCCATCTCTCAACTGCTGGATGTAGGCCTCTTCTAAATACTTCCATTCGTATTTTTTTAGGGCTTTTTGGACCCATCTCTTCCCAGCGACGGGGACAATATCATCGGCCCACCTTTTCTGAGGCCGGCTTATTCCCCTTTTCATATCCCATGATTTCCATTTCAGGAGACTGGGTGTCCATCTGTCCAACATGACCCGTCCATTGCCATTTAAGTTTTGCAAACTCGATCCCTGATATCTATAAATTTTGTATGGCGTCTGATTTCCTCATTTATAATTCTGTGTCTCAGATTTACTCCTAGCGTTTGCCTTTCCATGGATCTTTGAGTGCATTTTGCTTATGTGTGGTCCGCGCAGTTAGCGTGATAGTTTCCATACCATACGTTAGCACAGACAGGATACATGATAATAAGAAAAATGAAGATGTTGAGGAATACATATAACTGAGACATGAGATAATATTAGTAACGGATAACCAGACAGCAGAAATATCCAGAAGTATCGGATTACATAGGTTGGGCAGCCTTTGGAAAACTTGAGCATGTTTTTTTTTTATAAAAAATGAATACCTATGTCCTTGTTAAACAAGTACATATACATCTTCCTACGTTCCCTAAAATAAGCAAATAAATTCTTGTGCTTAGGTGAACGAAATCGGTCGAGGCAGGATTCGAACTCGCGACCACTGGATTACTAGCCCAGCGCGCTAACCGCTCTGCCACCGACCCATCTAAAAACAAAGATATTCCCATAAGTCTAAAGAAAAAAATGTTTGAATCTTGTGTCCTACATGAAAAATACTTGTTAACAAATAAAATATTATATTTTCAAATGTTTGAATGTTAACTTTGTGGTTCATATTTAACAAATTAAATTTAAAGATATAACTTTGTATTAACCACGTTTTTTGGTTGAAACGATGCGACCGGTTTCGGAACTAACCGTTCCCTCATCAGGCCAATTGATATCTAGAGACGGCGGAGAAAAATACTCGTCCCACGTTGGGACTCGAAATTGATATTAGGAGAAGAGGGTGGAGAAGAGTACTCGTCCCACGTTGGGACGCGAAAGTGATATCTAGGGAAGGCGGAGAAAAATACTCGTCCCACGTTGGGACGCGAGATTGATATAAGGAGGCTGGGAAGAAATATATTGGTCCCATGTTGGGACGCGAAATTGATAACTAAAGAGGCTGAAAAACATAATAAAAATAAACATTAAACTCTGCCCCTGAAAATATAAATCTAAATCTAATAAAACATAATCGGCTGCGATGTGCCTGAAAAGACAAATACATACAAATACAGGCATGGTAAAATAATATATACATAACTGGAAAGATCTTACCAAACTGCTGCTCTCGTAACGGGACTGTAGAGGAAACACTTACACTACATATCACTTTTTAGTAATTAAAAATAACTTAAAACTAGCTTAAATTCACCCCTCGTTGGTTATATGGACTCAGTTGAAAGTTAGCCTGATGAGGGAACGGTTAGTTCCGAAACCGGTCGCATCGTTTCAACCAAAAAACGTGGTTAATACAAAGTTATATCTTTAAATTTAATTTAATAAAATATTATCTAAGTAGGTACATGTATTAAATATTGATAGCAATATTCATTTGATTCACAACCCGCATCCCACATCCAGCACTGCGGATCGGCAATTATTTAATTTTCCAAATGGTGGCGTAAAAGTCTAGGTTCTAGGTTGTTTTAATAAAACATTGAGATTCCAAGTAAAATTACAACTCTTACATAGAATCTTCAGTTTTTTTTTGTAATAAAAGTTGTAATACGAATATCCAAGTAAAGCGTTTGGAGATACATATACCAATATTTAAAACAAAAAGTCATTGCCATGGAGAAACGTTTTGCTTTGTACTAATATTAATAAATATTATTGTACTAAGTGTCCAAGTTTTCCTAGAAATATATAAAACTTATGCGAGGCCGATCCTTGAGTATGGGTTAAATAAATAAATAAATACTTATAAATACAAATAAGTTATTTTATATGTATTTATGAGAATATTTGTCTTTATCAAAAATACTAAAATCGTTCGGATACAAATGCCTTAGTTACAGAACTTGTTATTTTTTTTTGCTTTTTTTTTCTTTGTAACAATTTTTTCTTCCTCCAGCAATTGCTTAATATTTTAATTGATTAATTGTACCTACCTACTAAAAAGCCTTAAAAAGGTTTAGGTAAAACATAATTTGTAATTCAATACTCAATTAATACTAATAAAATAGAATAAAAAAAATGCTGGAACCAGCAACTTTTAAGAAAATCGGAAAAAGTCCTGCTAAATTGAAATCGCTGCTGGATTACAATCCCTAATCGGTATCGATCTTCAACAAGCATCATCAAAAAAAAAATGTGCAAATATTTTTGTTCTATTAGGTATATACAATTATTGTTAAGTGTTTTTCTAGTAACACTACTGTAGGTATGTGTTTTGACTATACTAATATTACACTATTGTGTATCAACCATGTACTTAAATGTTTTTTTTAATTATAAGTAGGTACAATACATATAGGCACTGTAAAATTAATATCCTTTGTGATATAAGGCAGCGTATTCATTTGCGCTTTGCGGCTATTTCATTGATACGATCAAGTCCGAGCCAGTCCGAGCTCACCACCACAGGATCAAGTGGGGCAGTTGTGCCAAGTGCAAAAAAAGCCGGGACGCCATTATGTAAGTAGGTAAAAAAATCCGGCCCTGGACACTATTTAAATCAAAATAATCAAAACTAAATCAATTTAAGTGTTCAGCAGAGACACACATCGACTAACAATAAAATTTGAATTGCAAAGCATTATTTTATATTAAGACACGCATAATGCATTAGTATAATATTTATTCATTTACGATGGGTTTTTCAAATTGTAAATACCAATTTCAATAAAACTGAAGAAACGTAACAATCATGAATTAATAAAAATATATACACATAAAATAATATTTATATTGTCAGAATTATAACTTTATGACACATTTAAACAATTTTATTTATTATAGATAATTCACATTGATTCATTGTTTAAATGACATAAACACATCATTAAGGTAAACCTAAATGCACTTTATATTGCAACCCCTAAGTAGACTAACTTCAATATTGCATTATCTTTGTTATTTAAACAATAATACAAAACAATATGCTATCACAAAAATAACCTCACCTTTCGTAGTTCAACGAAGAATCCAAAACACATTTTTTAAATATGCACACAACACTTTCACAAATGTAAATATGTAAATGATTTGTTGATTTTATGAAAATGCAGTGTTTCACTTTTTAGACATAGTTAGGTACGTGAAAAAACACTTCTATTTTATGTTATTCATCAAGTCAATAGTGTCGAAAAAAATCAAAATGATGGATATAAAAATATCTAAGTAAAAAATCATCGATTTTATGGTACAAATGAGTATTCAAAAGAAACTTTCAGTACTAATTCATAATTTTGTTTCAAACTTCAATTTTCCAAAAAACTATTGATTTAAATTGAAATCAAATTATCCTTTTTTCTATGGTTCAAAAATGGAGGGAAAATAATTCAACTAATTATGTTATTATACACTGTTGCAATTTATACATAGTTCACACGTTCCAAGTAGAGCACTGTACGAAGTACTTAGTGCAAGTGATAATTATTATGATGGCCTGCCTTGATGTTGTATATTGTAGCGATGTGTACCCACACCTACATAAACGTATTATCGGAATTCGAGATGGATGGTAAACAATAAAGAATTTCTCTATGCACGCCATAGTCTCATCACTTTACAAACAACTGACAGGATCGTCATAAAATTGTTTTTCTTTTCAAACAGAAAAAATGAAATGTTTATGATTAATTAGATTAATCTAGAAAAGAGATAAAATTCTGATGTAGGTATATGAATAACATAAAGAAACATTCATTTGGTTGGAATCTATGTTTATCTGGATTGATATATACATAGGTATTATGATCAAAATATTACCATGGGTTATGGTAGCATAGAAGCCAAACATCTATTATTTTGTTTCAACAAAATACCTTGATTCTTGGAAAACTTTCTCTTATACTGGTTTTATCATATTAACGGGTCTTTGGGTCCTTAATGTGGTTAAACAATGCTTATATTTTGTAAATATGTGATTTCTAATAATTTTATATTCAATGCATATTCCTGGAACTTTATACTTTCTAACTTGGTAGGTGAAATGGAGGCTTCCTATTGGTAGATGGTAGAACGCGCCCCGCCGCGCGGTGGGGTAGCTCCTCCCCCCCCCTGTCTCCAGCGGTGGACGCGATAGCTGGTTTGAATCAGTTTTTGAGTGGACGCTTGGTCGGGATAGACGAATTTTAACTCACGCGTACGAAAGATAACTTATATATATTTTTTAAAACAAACGTAGACCGCGAACGTTGAAAGAGAAAATCTTATCTCTGCGAGGCGTCTGCTTGATACTCAGCATTAAATTTCATATTTGCATGGTAGTGCATAAGTGTGTTTCAGGTCCATATAACCAACGAGGGGTGAATTTAAGATAGTTTAAGTTACTATTAAAAATAACTTTTAAGAATAAACATAACTTAAATAATCGTATAATAGTGAATAAGTGTGTTTCAGGTCCATATAACCAACGAGGGGTGAATTTAAGATAGTTTTAAGTTATTTTCAATTAATAAAAAGTGATATTATGTAGTGTAAGTGTTTCATCTATAGACCCGGAACGAGAGCAGCGGTTGGTAAGATCTTTAATAATAATAATAATAATAATAATAATTGTTTATTTACTTTTTAAAACAAATTACATTGGAACAATATTGAATGTATACAAAGAAAAAATAATAATATATACAATATATATATATGAATAAGTATATAATACATGAATTAAACCATTTTTGTGGTAGGTATATAGGGTGTGTTCCACTTTTTACCTTTGTCTGCCTAACTAGGAATAATTCCCGTTTTAAGGCAGCCAATTTATTTTTTGTTTATTTTATAGTTTTCTTCCGAAACAAATATATGTTCTGAATGATGAAAACATTATTAAACAATATATCTAAATGCTGCACCCTTTAATAAAAAACAAAAAAATATTTTACTTAAGAAACAGATTGACCATAAGTATCTAGTAGATTAAGTCAGATAGTATAGATTTGAAACATAATAATAGTAATAATAGTAAAAATAAAAAAAAAAATATTAAATGATTCTTTTTTTTTTTTTTTTTTTTTTTTTTTCATGGAACAAACTACAAATCACATCAACTGGAAAAGCACTTATTTACACAAAAAAAAATATATCAAGATATACAAAGTAAAGTGTATGAAACATTTAAACATATATATACGTTAAGTTTAGTTCTGATTGTTTTCTTCCAATGTTTATAAGCCAGTTTTTTATATATTTTTTTAGGAGAGGTATACTCATACTTTTACAATCACTAGGTAGGGAGTTATATATTCTTGGACCCAGGAAAGTATAATGGTTTTGTCCAAAAGTCTTGTAGGTTTTTTTTATATATAGTAGACCTCTGTTACTAGACCTTGTTTCGTATACATTATTTTGTGTTGTAAACATAGTATTATAATAGATATGCACATAAAGAATTATTTTTTGAATGTATACTTGTCTCACATCTAAAACACCAAATTCCTTAAATAGGTCATCACTTGGATATCTGTAAGGTTTATTTAAAATGACTCTCAAAATTGATTTTTGTGCTTTTTCTAAGGGATCCAGAATAGATTTGTAAGTTCCTCCCCACCCAATTATACCATATCCTAAGACTGAATTGCAAAGTGCATAATATAATTGTTTAACCTGAGTGACGTTAAGAATGGATCGAACCGATAAAAATATAAATATTAATTTCCTGATTCTATTTGATAAGCATTCTATATGTGAATCCCATTTCAAAAAGTTATCAACAATTATTCCAAGATATTTAATTTTTTCAACTGGTTCTAGGTTAACTGTACTTACAGTGGTATCTGAATTTATTGTTTTGATTTTTATATTCATATTTATCTTAGGTTGTCCTGCATTCGTTGCACTAAATCTTAAGTATTTCGTTTTTTCAGCGTTGAGAGTTAAAAGATTATTGTCTAACCAACTTTTTACCAGATTAATTCCACTTTCCGCCTCTTTGTGAACTTCAATCCAACTATTTCCACTGAAAATTAAAACAGTATCATCGGCGAATGTTATGATATTCCCATTTATTTTTTTAGCACATAGTTCGTTAATGTAAATTATAAATAGCAAAGGACCTAGGGTGCTACCTTGTGGTACTCCATACTTGATATCATAACATTCGCTAATTTCGTTTCCTATCTTGACTTGCTGTTTACGATCTTTTAGGAAATTTTCTAGCCACACAAGAAGATTTCCTTCAATACCTTTATTTTTTAATCTTTTAACAAGAATCTTATGGGAGATGGTGTCGAAGGCCTTTGCTAAGTCTAAAAATACTCCTATGCATTTTTTTCCACTATCTACGTAAGAAGTTATCAGTTGGGTGAGTTTAGAAATAGCGCATTCAGTTCCGAATCCTTTTCGAAAACCATATTGATTATTTGATAACAGGTTATTTGATTCTAAATATTTACTTATGCGGTTCTTTGCTACTTTTTCGATAATTTTAGATATTGTATTGAGGAGTGATATAGGTCTGTAGTTTTTAATGTGGTCTTTATTGCCTCCTTTGAAAATAGGGATTACAATAGCTGTTTTCAGATGTGCGGGGAAAATTCCAGTTTGAAAGCTCAAATTAAATATATAGGTGAGTGGCAGAGCAATAAATTCTTTTATTCTTTTTAGAAGTATTGTTCCAATCTTGTCAGTACCTACGGAGTAAGATAGCTTTAAATTTTTAATTTCGTTTATTACCTCTTCTGTGGTGGTTGATATATATTTTAATTTTGTTGTTATTTTTGTGGTTTCTATATTATTTGATAAAATAGTTTCTGTTGTTTTTAATCCATTTAATATATCCGTTGCTAAATTTGATCCAGTGGACACAAAACATTCGTTTGCATAGTTCGCCATTTGTTTTTCGTTCATGAAGTCTTGTCCTTCCGTATTTTTTAAATTATCTACATAAGAAATATTCTTTTTTTGAATATTCGACATTTTTCTTATTGTCTGGTACAATTTTTTTGCAGTACAAGAAGGATCATTAATTATATTTTTATAATAATTTTGTTTACACATTTTAATTATATTTTTGCAGATATTTCTATAAAATTTATATCTGTTTTGTAAACAAATATTATTTTTATCTTGAGTACTTTTTTTATGTAATTGATTACGTTTGTGGATGCAATTTATAACTCCTTGAGTTATCCATGGTGTTAATTTAATTGTTTTGTTGGTTATCTTTTTATTGATACTGCATTTATCTATATACAAATTTAACTTTGTAATAAATACTTCCATAGCTGAGTCAGTATTTTTTTCTCTGAGAACGTCTAGCCATGTTTCTTTCTGATTTATTATTATTTGTTTTCCTTGCTCTGAATGTTTCGTTTCGTAATTTATTTTAGCAAGATTGTCATCAATATTACACGTGCATTTCATGTATTTGATTATTCTTTTCAGCACTATTATTCTCTGTTCCACGTGTATTTCCTGTATGTAATAATTCTTTTCAGCGGCCGTCATCACTGGTTTTCTAATTAATTTCCTTTTTAATTTTACAGCAATTTTTATTAACCGATAATTACTATTACGCGTGTATTTCTGTCAATTAAAGCATTGTTTTATTTTATACGCTCAACACGTTCTTTCGTCTCCACCATATTTAATTATTGTATTGACTAGCCGGCATTTAAACACTTTTATCAACGCTCTTCTTTGTTATATGCGATAACAATTTCGCGCTATCCAACGTGCAGCCATTTTTAAAAACAGTAGTTTTTATCGAACCACCCTGAGGTTTTGAGCGTTTTATTTTCGTTTGAAGTTTTTTTCTCGTATTAACTAAAAAAATGTTATTTCAACTTGTTTTTCGTTTATTTAAATATATTATTTTCGGAGTAGTAGAGCGCGAAAACGATGGCGGCGGAGGAGATAGTAGACGGGTTACTAGGGCTAGAATAAATGATAATGCAAGCCGCGATATTCCAGAACCCCCAAGAAACGATAGCCCGGGAATTGAACATTTATTCCCATATTTACAACGTCGCGAACTGGAAGATACGTTCAGCGGTCTTCCAGAAGAAGACCCTGTTTTATTTATCACGGCATGCGAAGCGTTTTTCGACCACATATTTTGTTCTCCTGCGTCAATGGTCGGCCGTGCGTCTCAGAGGTTGCGAGGAGAAGCCAAGCGTTGGTGGTCTCCTCATGCGCAGGGTAAATGGACATGGGATGAATTCAAAGGTTTTTTAATTGGTAGATACGGAATAGACGTTGCCCGGTCTTCGCTTATGGCTAATTATTATGGTGACCGTCAGCGTGCGGATGAGGGTGGAATCGCATTCCTTAAGCGGAAGGAAGCGGTTCATATGCGGCTCTTTGGAACGGCTCCGTCGGATGCTTCATGCTCCGACTTAATATACCTGATGAGAGACACGTATCGCAACATTTTAGATGTCGGAGTGATTTTCGGAAATTTTACGTTCACGTCGCTTAAAGAAAAAGTAATGATGATTGATTTCCCTCGACAAACGTTGTTTCAGCCAGTTGC
Organism: Molanna angustata; assembly: GCA_963576475.1. Taxonomy (NCBI): domain Eukaryota; kingdom Metazoa; phylum Arthropoda; class Insecta; order Trichoptera; family Molannidae; genus Molanna; species Molanna angustata. The sequence goes on along the minus strand of OY754984.1, from coordinate 19,715,994 downwards.
CGAACGTAATCATGAAAATAGGAATACCCAACGTGACAATTCGTGCGAAAGCGGTAATAACTATAATACCTCAACGTACCGGCAGGATAATTTCAATATACGTCCAAACAACCGTAATGCGAATTCGCGCCCTAATAATAATAACCCAGTAAATAACAGAAAACAGTTACCAAAATGTCAATTTTGCCCTGCAGGCTAAGTCTGTAAGTAGATCTCGACCGATAAATGTCGAGATTAACTGTCAAAATATCGACTAATCGATATTTTGACAGTTTTGGTAGTCACTAAGCAGATAATGCGTGGAATCGTTCTCGCCCACTTATTTGACGGCGAGATTGGGTCGACATCGAGTCGAGAGACAAGATCTAACGCCGCCATGTTGAATTAAATGTCATTTTTTACGCGAACAATGCCGAATTTCATATTTATTTTGAGAATAATAATAAACGAGCTAAACGACGCCGTTTAAGAGATTCTTCAAACCCTTTAAATATTCCGCGTAATTCCATTATTGCTAATTACCGCATAACAAAAGTTTTATATGGTTATATATTTAATGGAAATATGCGTCCGTACTTAGATTATAACATTATACTTCTATGATGATTCTATGCGTCCGTAAATGTTTTCCGTAGGTATAGATTTGAAATAATTTTTGATTTTGAGAAAGTATTCTTGTAAGCTATTTTATCACATATGTATTTTAACACTTAACAAAAGAAAATTCGGCGTAGTTTTTAGTAAAAAAATAACACGCTGCTGTCATAGACTTGATAAATTGATCGAAATATAATTAAAAATAATTTTTAAAATTACACTCAAAACATTCAATAAACACAAAAGAAGTTAATTTAATCGTATTATAACTTGCTTTCGTGCTTAAAAATATGACCATATTATATTTATTTAACAAATTTATGTAAACAAATTTGACATTTATTCAAATCATGGGGAAAATATTGTGTATTGCCATAAATGATAATTCAAAAATGTACCGCAAGCCAGCCTAACGGCGACAAATACTCATAAGTGCATTTACGAACTCGACAGCGCTTAGTGACTACGAATTGTCGTCACGGGCGTAAACATGACGAGAAGAGCGGCGATACGTTGTCGGATCTCGACTTTTTTACTGACTTAGCCTGCATTTTAATAAAGATTGCGTGGAAAGAAACGAGTTTATCGCATCGGCATCGGGAAACGCTCACCGCCCCGACAGGAACACAAATTACGGACCTCGACCTGTCGCGGGCTCCCGAAGAAATTAAACCTGCGTTCCGCCAGGTTAACAAACGTGGAACTGGCGCCCTGTACTGATAATGAGAATGCTATTAATATGATTGAGTCTGTTGATGAAGTAATTGTAGAAAGAGACGATCAAAAATCTGTAGGTTTTGCTGTGATGGTGGTAGAAGCTGATGTGCATAGAGAGGATGATAGCATTGAGACCGTGGAGGCTAATAATGAAAAGATTGAATATGTTGATGAAGTAATGGTAGAAATAGGCGATCAAAACTCTGTAGGTTTTACTGAGATTGTGGTAGAGGCTGATGTGCATAGAGAAGATGATGAGGATAGCATTGAAACCGCGGAGACTAATAATGAGAAGGCAGGTTACATACGAGATAGTTCGAAATTCGCGTCGGAGGTAGAGTTGGTAGATATGTTGAACGATAGGGAGTTGATAGTTGCGTCAGGTACGTCGGATGATGAGAAGCTGGTAGTTGCGTCAGAGGAGTTCGAAGAAAGGAAACCGGTTGTCGCGCCGGATCACAAGTTAGGTACTGCAGTAGTTGCGCTGGGTAGTAATGAGATGGCGAAAGTGATGAGTAGGTACGAAGAGGAGTACAGTGACGGAATTTGCGAACTAGAACATAAAGTAGACGGTGTATGTGCGATTGGTAAAGTTAGCCTCCCACGGATAAGCGTGACGATCGATGATCGTCTCTATGTAGCGTTAGTAGACTCTGCCGCCTCTCACAGTTTAATTCGTGCAGATTTAGTACACAAGTATAGAAGAAAATTTTGTGATGTAAAGAGTTTAAATCTTGCACCTGCTTCGGCCAAAATGACGGTAGTAGCGAAAGCTGAAATAGACTGCTCGATAGCAGACGTTAAGATAAAAAACGAATTTTTAGTAGTCGACGGTCTCCGAGATGACGTAATATTAGGTATAGATTGGTTAATAGCGGAACACGGCGTGATTGATTTTATTCGTGGAGCGTTGTATTTCGGCAAGAAGGAAAGAATTACGGCATATTTTCATTCAACGAAGCGTCAACCAAATTTAACTAACGTACAGTTACCAAATATTACGAACGACTTATCTAATGCGGAAAAAAATGAATTACATAAAATATTGCGAGAATTTAATGCTTTATTTACCCCATATGCAGGCCCTGCTCGCTTGCAGCCGCACGTTATCCGGCTGAAAGATGAGACACCCATTCGTATCCCACCGTACCGTTTATCAGACGCTAAGAAACGTAATTTACATAAACAAATCGAAGAAATGTTAACTGATGACGTAATCGAAGCGAGTAGATCTCCGTATTGTTTTCCTATCGTGATGGCTCCGAAAAAGGGAGATAATGACTATCGTATCTGTGTAGACTTCCGTCGGTTAAATGACGTCACTGAGGGCGAGGTCTCCACTTTACCGGTCATCCACGAAACATTAAAGGATCTCGGAAACGCAAGGATATTTTCCACGTTAGATTTAACAAAGGGGTATTGGCAAGTGCCTCTCGATCCTGCTTCTAAACCATATACGGCATTTTCTACTCCTGACGGTGCGTTATATCAATTTAAGGTTATGCCCTTCGGACTTAAGGGAGCCCCGAGCTGCTTTCAGAAAGCGATGTGTCAGCAGGTTCTTGCCGGTTATCTAAGAGAATTTTGCATTGTATATATAGACGATATTGTAATCTATTCTTCTGACTGGGAGAGTCATCTTCATCACTTAAGACTGGTTTTTGAAAGGTTAGATCAGTTCGGGTTGAGATGCTCGCCTGATAAATGTAAATTAGCCACGTCAGAAATAGAGTATTTGGGACATGTTGTTACTGCGGAAGGAAATTATCCTCAAATGTCTCATTGCAAGGAGATTTTCTCTGCACCAGCTCCGCGAACTCGTAAAGAACTACGTGGCTTCTTAGGACTGTGTAATTGGTTACGAGAGTATGTACCGCGATTCTCTGAGATTGCTGCTCCGTTAACCGATTTATTAAAAGTTAATCGGCCGTATCGGTGGAATAGCCAAGCCGATACCGCTATGCGTAATATTAAGTTGGCTATGTCACAACCGTTAAAATTGTCACGACCCGATTTTAATCGCGAATTCATTTTACAAACAGACGCGAGTAAGTTAGGTATTGCGGCCGTATTATATCATCCACGCTCTGACGGAGAACGGGATGTTATATCATATGCGAGTATGCGTTTTTCACCGGCCGAACAAAAATGGCATTCGAATGAGCAGGAAGCGTTTGCGGCCGTATGGGCCATTAAAAGATATCGTCCGTATTTAGAAGGACGATCGTTTAAGCTACGCACGGATAATAAAGCATTAACATGGTTGAATACGGCGAAAAATGATAGGGCAAAGCTCATCAGATGGGCACTCCTCTTACAGGAATTTGATTTTACAGTTGAACATTGTCCCGGTCGTAAAAATGAACTCCCTGATGCGTTATCCCGAAATCCCGAATCGTCCCCAATAGTAACGGAGGCAGACACAAAAGATTTAAGTCGCATGATGTACCCATCAACGGAAACGAATGAGATAACGGCACAAGTACATCAAACGGAAGATGAAACGGAGGTGACGGAGGACCAGCCGGACGCGGTTGAGTCATCCGACGATGTTGAGGTAGTAGATGTAAGTCTTGCGGAAGAAATACGGTTACGACAGAAAAGAGATACCGACGTACAACGACGTATAAATAGGTTGCGTATATTATTATCTCGACCAAATACATCGACGGCACGTCACGAACAACAATATTTACGTGATTATGCGTTATTAGGTGATTATCTTTGGAGAAAATTTGCGGATGATGATATGCGTTTATTTGTACCCCGATCGATGGTTTTGAAGGTTATATCTACGTATCATGATAATCGTGTGGCAGGTCATCCCGGAGCTAAAGAAACGACTCGTGCTGCGGCACGCCATTTCTTTTGGCCGAACATGCGTACTGACGTTGAGCAATATGTGAGAGCATGTATGACGTGTGCTCTATCGAGAGCCGTACCGACTCGTCCTGCGGCCCCATTAGGTAATACTCACGTACATAAACCATTTGACGTATGCGCAATCGATTTGATGGGACCATATTAGAGATTCAAAAAAACTCTGGAAATCGCTAGAAAATACCTTACAACACAAAGTAAAAACACATGAAATACCTTTAGAGTTAAATAACCCTGAGATAATCAATAAACACTTTTTAAACTTGGATCATAATCATTCACATAGTACGGACCTTCTTAATTATAATAAGACAAACAAATTTTCCACCTCACTCTCGTTTAAGTTTCATATTGTGGATGAAAACACCATAGCAAAACATATAAGTAGTATCAAAACAAATGCAACCGGTTGCGACAATATAAACGTTAATATGATAAAACTCATTTTACCTCATGCTCTAGGTACTATTACAAACATAGTAAATAAGTCACTTATATCTGGCACTGTACCTGAGGTGTGGAAAAATGCTATAGTCAAACCACTTCCCAAAAAGAATCCTATTGTGGGATTAAACGATCTTAGACCTATTAGCATACTTCCTACACTTTCGAAGGTACTTGAAAAGGTCGTTTATGATCAAGTAGTGAAATACACCGAAAGATGTGAAATAGTGCCTCCTCATCAGTCCGGGTTTCGTAAGGGCCATAGCACCACATCTGCGTTGCAATGTATTACAGACGACTTGCATGCATCTGGTGATGATGGAAAAACCTCAATAATAGTACTCTTGGATTACTCTAAAGCATTCGACATGTTAAGTATTCCACTTCTAATTGAAAAGTTGCGATACTTTGGTTTCGCATATGACACTGTCGAATGGTTTCAAAGCTATTTTCGGTACAGAACGCAGCGCACAGCATGCGGCGAAATTTTGTCATCTGCTGTTGAACTGACTCGTGGAGTTCCTCAGGGTTCTATACTTGGGCCATTGCTGTTTGCCATATACACATCGGACATGATGCATGCTCTCAGATTCTGCAAATCACATATGTACGCAGATGATACACAATTGTATTTATCTTTTGAGGAGCGCAATGCGGGGTCTGCTGTGGGTATGTTGAACAGTGATCTGGAAAGAATTCTGACATGGGCACAAGACCATGCACTAGCTCTTAACCCCAAAAAAACTATTGCAATAATAATCGGCTCACAGCATAAAATCAATGCTGTAAAAAACAGCACCAACAAAGTTCAGCTAAATGGTAACATCATCCCTTTTGTAAAATCGGCGCGGAATCTTGGCATCATAATGGATGAAAGATTAAGATATGAGGAGCACATTAATAAAAAAACGCAATGGTGTTTTTCGAGGTTGCGTCTTTTGTATGAGATCCGTCCATACATTGCAACGGGTGTTCGCAGGTTGCTTACTGATAGTTTGGTTCTCTCAATATTGGACTACGGGGATTCGATATATGGTACGTCTCTGTTAAAAAAAAACACAAAAACAAGTGCAACGCGTACAGAATGCATGTGCCCGATTTTGCTTCAATATACCTAGACGAGCACACATATCACCTTATCTTAATCGGCACGGGATTCTGAACATGTCTAACAGAAGGAAGCTGCACTTTCTTTGTCAACTACATAGTGTGATAAAGAAACGTTCTCCTTCCTATCTGTTTGATAGACTACAGTGGTCACGTGATTTGCACGTCCACTCAACGCGACAGAGAGGCCATTTACTCGTTCTCCCCAGACATCGAACCTCCGCATTCGAGGGTAGTTTTAGGTATGCTTCCTCAAAGTACTGGAATGAGTTGCCGCAGAACATACGTGCGATGAACTCTTTGCAGAGTTTTAAGAAACACTGCAAGATATGGTTATTGAACCAACAAGGGTTCCAGCAGTGAAAAAAGAGAAGGAAGAAATACATTTTATTTTTATTTTATTTTTAATTACTATTAAATCTTTATAGGTCATGACATGTGGTCTGTCCTCAATGTTTTGTGTTGTCCCAAGGCTTTGCTGAAAACCAGCAGCACTCCAGGGATACCTGGTAGTGCGCAGCTGAGCAATAGCCTTTTTGTTGTCAATTTTAGTTCAAAATTTTGTATATATATTTTTTTTTTGTTTGATGTAACAATAATGACAACAAATAAACGGTTTATTATTATTATTATTATTATATCCCATATCCACACACGGCAAGCGTTTTATTGTAGTAGTTACGAATTTATATACACGATGGGTGGAAGCGTTTGCGGTACGATCGAGTAGAGCTCCGATTATAATTAAAATATTAGAAGATGACGTATTCTCTCGTTACGGATATCCAAAAGCGATCTTGTCGGATAATGCCACTAATTTTAAGAATCGTTTGTGGACCAGCGCACTAGATAGATGGCAATGTTTGCACTGGACAACGGCAGTGTACCATCCACGAGCGAATATTACGGAACGTAGAAACCAAGAAATTAAGAAAGCGTTGCGTATTTATTTACAAGGTCAACCTCATAATCGTTGGGATGAACATTTACCGACTATTTTATATGCGTTACGTGGTCGTCGTAATGAGTCAACAGGCGTATCTCCTAGCACGGCATTATTAGGTTACGACATTCCCCGTCCAGGTGAATGGATGATTCATTCTCCCGATGGAGATATCTTCCCAACAGCGGGAGCACGTGAGCGTACCCAGTTAGATAACGAAATACGAGCGTCTCAGGAGGAATATCGACAACGTTACGCACCTGATAATGATACGGTTTCGAAATACGATATAGGGCAGGCTGTATTAATTAGAGAACACCCTCAGTCTGATATGAATACCGGTTTTCACGCTGGATTTGCTCCTAAATGGAGTGGTCCGCATCGGATCTTATTGCCCATCGGAAGAGGACACGTTTACTGGGTAGAACGTCGCGGGAAGCCTGTTAAAGTTCATGCCGATGAGATTCGTTCAGCTCCGGCATAATAGTTTTGTCTACTTACATGATGTTTGGTTTCTTTGGTCTTCACATGGTATATCTTGATCAAAAAAAGAGGGCCGATTGATATATACATAGGTATTATGATCAAAATATTACCATGGGTTATGGTAGCATAGAAGCCAAACATATATTATTTTGTTTCAACAAAATACCTTGATTCTTGGAAAACTTTCTCTTATACTGGTTTTATCATATTAACGGGTCTTTGGGTCCTTAATGTGGTTAAACAATGCTTATATTTTGTAAATATGTGATTTCTAATAATTATATATTCAATGCATATTCCTGGAACTTTATACTTTCTAACTTGGTAGGTGAAATGGAGGCTTCCTATTGGTAGATGGTAGAACGCGCCCCGCCGCGCGGTGGGGTAGCTCCTCCCCCCCCTGTCTCCAGCGGTGGACGCGATAGCTGGTTTGAATCAGTTTTTGAGTGGACGCTTGGTCGGGATAGACGAATTTTAACTCACGCGTACGAAAGATAACTTATATATATTTTTTAAAACAAACGTAGACCGCGAACGTTGAAAGAGAAAATCTTATCTCTGCGAGGCGTCTGCTTGATACTCAGCATTAAATTTCATATTTGCATGGTAGTGCATAAGTGTGTTTCAGGTCCATATAACCAACGAGGGGTGAATTTAAGATAGTTTAAGTTACTATTAAAAATAACTTTTAAGAATAAACATAACTTAAATAATCGTATAATAGTGAATAAGTGTGTTTTAGGTCCATATAACCAACGAGGGGTGAATTTAAGATAGTTTTAAGTTATTTTCAATTAATAAAAAGTGATATTATGTAGTGTAAGTGTTTCATCTATAGACCCGGAACGAGAGCAGCGGTTAGTAAGATCTTTCTGATTTATTATTATTTGTTTTCCTTGCTCTGAATGTTTCGTTTCGTAATTTATTTTAGCAAGATTGTCATCAATATTACACGTGCATTTCATGTATTTGATTATTCTTTTCAGCACTATTATTCTCTGTTCCACGTGTATTTCCTGTATGTAATAATTCTTTTCAGCGGCCGTCATCACTGGTTTTCTAATTAATTTCCTTTTTAATTTTACAGCAATTTTTATTAACCGATAATTACTATTACGCGTGTATTTCTGTCAATTAAAGCATTGTTTTATTTATACGCTCAACACGTTCTTTCGTCTCCACCATATTTAATTATTGTATTGACTAGCCGGCATTTAAACACTTTTATCAACGCTCTTCTTTGTTATATGCGATAACAGGATTATATAAAATGTATAACTAGATTGATTTGTGATTTTTACGTATTTTTAAGTTTTGTGTTACACTATTTCCAATGTGTTAGCTATAGGTCTAATTTTAATTTATTTTTTCGCAAACTGAAAGCGCCCTTGAGGTGACCATGGTTGTCACTAAACGGCGCTTTATAAATTGTCCTGATTATTATTATAATATAACATTATGATGAACTTTATTTATTTAATAAAAACTAGTTGGTACCATACGAAAAATAAGTAAGTAGTTGCTACTTTTTGTCCATCATATTGATATCCTTTATTCGTAGATGGATGGTTGTGTCAACTTTATCGTAGGAGTTAATAAACCTTTTTAATGAAAAAATAATAACAATGTATAGTTAGCGGCAAACCTCTTAAGTGCATTGTGTGGGGTGCGCAGAGCACAAATTTGTGTATTTTGACTTGGTATGCGCAAACCACTCCACTCCACGACAAAAAAAAATCAAGTTTCTTTTTCCAGAACTATACTTCGCATATGAAATCATAGCGCAATGCTAATAAGATTTTTTATTTATTTTGGATTTAATTATTCGTTTCCACAAAGGCCTAAATTTGTTACATTCATTATATTTTATATGGTAACAATTGCATATTTTTTTGGTGCTGCCACACTGCGAGTCACAACTGTCGTCCACATTTGAAAAACTTCAAAAGCGTAGAAAACGTTGGGATATTGTGTACTTTGTTTTTCATTTCGTTGTATAAATATTGTTTATATATTGCCGTGAGTTTATTTGTTTTTATTTTTGTTGTGCATATTTCAAATTTAATTATCAATTTGATTGGTTTTTATATTATTTATGAAATCAGGAAGAATTTTTGTTGGTTACATTGCTATCGTTTGACATTTACTAATACACTTTTGTTTTACATGATTTTAAATGGTTTTTACAGTATTGCATTGAAATTTGTAATCTAAAACATTGCATTTACTTGTACTTTTACATATTTTACAGTGCGCTAATATTAAAAATGGAAGACTTTTTGAAGATTGAAAAAATAGGCGAGGGTACGTATGGTGTGGTCTACAAAGGAAGAAACAAGATTACTGGTCAGTTGGTGGCAATGAAAAAGATAAGATTGGAATCAGAAGACGAAGGTGTACCTTCCACAGCTATCAGGTAAGATATAGGTTATGTATTGTTCAAAATTTCAGTCAGTAATTGATACATGTTTGTCCTTGATTACTATCAATTCGCAGCACTCTAAAATAATATTTTTTGATAAAATTTTACGAATGTATTAAGCGAGTTTTCAAATCTTCATATTGATTGTGATTTTTTTTGTAAATGTATGGATATAATTGGCAAAATGTAACCAATTTTACTGTTTCACCACAAAAAATCATATACCTATTTTTTAACAGATTTTTAATTAATTATTTTGACTCCCGACAGGAAAAAAATCCAATGTTTGCGCATATGCAATAATAAAAAAATATTCATAAACCTATTTCTTGTACTTATAAATAGATCCAGTCTTTTTATTTTACAAATATATGATACACAAATCAAAGTACAAAACACGTAGAAAATATAATGTACATACTTACACACAGATTTTATTCAATGGCATGCGCATGAGTATACCTTTTTGTATGAAAGTCAGTTAACAAATTTGCTTCCAATATATTGTAGTTTAAAGCAGAAATTTGGACATTGCTGTTTTATATTAAGAACAAAGTAATGATTAAAAATCAAACAAAACATTTTATTAACTTTATTAAAACTCCCCTTATTACATATTGGAGCTTGTTTTTGTCATGAACTTTTATAACTAATAGCATTGCACTTATTGACGATGAGCGCAAGCTCAAAACGTTTTAACCAAGCTTTGATCACGTCAATTAAATGTTGAAGTATTGCAAAGTTTTTTGTTTAATCAGTTTTTAAAAATGAGATTTTCTAAAACGTTTCCCATGAGACTTATCAAAAATTAATGAATTTTTATCGGTCTTTGTGATTCAATCGGTTTACTATCTGACTACTGAAACCGATGGAGACACAGATTTTAAGTCTGTATTATAAATATCACAAGAACCCAGAATGTGTTAACTTTATTGGGTGAGTATCAAATCAATATTTGACATATCATAGTTTCTGGAAAATTAATTTAGAATTTTCATCGTGGGGGAGTGCAGTTTGCAAATCAATAGTGTCTTTAAAAGTGATTTTTTTACCAAAGTTTTCCATCAACCATTAAAGTCATTGTTTTATTACATCACTAATTCGTATCATCACAGCATATCCCACTGTTGTGTAATCAATGTCAGGTGTTCCGGTGTGCATTTAATTATAAAAGGAAGCACAACACATGCGTGCATACCCACATACCACTCTACTTTCATTGTTGAATTATGCCTTTTACGGGATACCCGGAAACCCCCTTCGCACAGTTGTAAGCTGTTTGGCTTCTGTACAGGCGTCCTAGGTTCGATTCCCAGCAGAGGAGAAATTTATTAAAATTCATTTCATGCAAATATTGCTTCTCTGGGCTGGAAACACTGGTTAGTTGGTAGAAATTGTCACATGGCAATAAACTCGCCACTTGCACAGGGTACAAGGAAGTGTTTATTATTATTGTAATATTGTGAAAACACTATTCTAAACCTGTGCCTCAGCAAATTTGTTAAGTATTATAATTCTTCTATTTCATTTAAATTAAAAACGAATTATTTTACTTTACACAGCTTGCATAATATTTTTATGAGTAGGTATTATTATAAAATTTATTAGAAAAGTCAAACCACGGCTACGGCCGAAGGTTACGGCTAGAGCCAAAAATTCAACTTCAGCTTCGGCCAAAATCTGATCTTCGGTCAGACACTACTAATTAAGCAAAGCCAAATTTGAGCTCTGCGCAGCCCACATAATTTCTCAAGTTATTTGCCAATTACTATGCCTGTTAGTTTCCTGAGAAGAAATACAGTAAACAATTAACTATATTAACTTTCGCAGAGAGATATCTCTTCTGAAGGAGCTCCAGCATCCAAACATAGTAAAGTTAGAAGACGTGCTAATGGAAGAGTCCCGATTATATTTGATCTTTGAGTTCCTGTCAATGGACCTGAAGAAGCACATGGACAGCCTAGGGCCAAACAAATTCTTGGAACCGGCCACCGTGAAGAGCTACCTCTATCAGATCAACAGCGCCATACTATTTTGTCACAAGAGAAGGATACTGCACAGAGATCTCAAACCACAGAATCTTCTCATTGATCAAAATGGAGTTATTAAGGTAATAGGTTAAAGTAACATTTTTTTTTTTAATTAATATGTCCTTGTTAAACAATACATCTTGTTAAAGTACATATACATCTTCCTACATTCCCTAAATTAACCATAATTGCTTGTGCTGTAGGTGAACGAAATCGGTCGAGACAAGATTCGAACTCGCGATTATTGGATTACTAAACCAGTGTGCTAACCGCTCTGCCATCGACCCATCTAAATATATTGTGACTTGTACTGACACTTCGTTGGTATCATCTTCTTATTGTGTCATCACTTGGTCAGCTATCACTTGGACGTAGGCCTCTTTGTTTTACTCCAATTTAAAGAGCTGTTGGACAATTTATCTAAGGGAAGGTAACCCTGACAGAAAATCCTCAGAAGGCAAAACAGCAAACCACTGTAGTATTTTTCTAGGTTAATCACTATACGCAAATAAAATAAATGGCTGCCCCAAGTCCCTGGTATTTATTTATGAAGACACCAACAGAACATTGGCATATACGCATACAAATCATAAACATAATATAAACACATAGGTACTCCAATGACAGGTCTGTAACCTAGTCAAAACTAGATAATAATAAAATGTAAACAATCATCTACTGAAATCTTCAATAAAAACATAGTAAACTACTCTACAATAAATAAAAATAAAACATTCAGTTTCAAGATACCCGACCGTCAATCGAACGAAGACAATATTTTATTTATTTATTTAATCTTTTTGTACATATAATTAGTACACTGGCGGGCTTATTGCATAGTGGCAATTTCTTCCAACCAACCAGAGTAAATGTGTAATATACAAAACAATATGTACTATTTCAATAAGTTAATCACATTAAAAAATAAATAAAGATAGCAGAAGAAAAGTAATGAAAAAAAGAACACAAAAACAAAGAAGATAGCATATAAGAACAAATCATAGCAATGACAGGAAGACTGAGGGATAAGGAAATGAAGAGGAGAGGAAGATGTAATCAGGTGTTGTCAGATAAATATTTTTGCTTTAGCCTTTTCTTAAAGATGTTTAGTGAGATAGACGACGCAATATCAGGACTTAGGCTATTCCATAGTCTAGCTGAATGTACTTCAAATGAAGAGCTAAAAAATTCAGAACTATAAATAGGGATAGATAGTAAAGCACGTTCAGCAGATCGAAGTGGACGCCCATGGCTTGAAAGATAAGTGAATTTATCTTTGAGATACTGAGGTAAATTTGGATTAAAAAGGACATTGTATAGTAATGACAAGATATGTATATTACGTCGTTGTCGTATCTTGGGCCAATGAAGAAGATTACGGTAATGAGAAACGGTAGGAGAAGTGATTGAGCTAAGGTAATTTTACAGTGAAGTGGAAGGAAATTCTTGAGTTTATTAAGTGAGTGTATGGCAAAGTAAGTGGATTTGCTGACATGTGAGATCTATTCATGCCAAGATAAGTTATTATCAATGTAGACCCCAAGGTCTTTCACGACCTTGGTATAAGGAATACATTGATTATTGATATACAGGGATGGGAGTTGCAAATTGTTAAGGGAGGACAGCAGACGAGGACTACCAATAAAAATCGCTTGAGATTTTGAAGGGTTAATTAGGAGACCATGCTCTGATGACCAGGAAGAGATAAAATTAAGATCTTCATTCATAGAAAGGGTAGCATTGGCAATATCAAAGGGACTGAAATGAATATATAACTGAAGGTCATCAGCAAAAAGATGATACTGACATTTAAGGTATTTAGTATAATAAAACAATATAAAAAATAAAACGAAATGTCACGATCATAGCACAGAGCGAATGCCAAAAATGTCACATTTAATGAAGGTGCATGGCAGTATAATGTTCCCAATTCTGGGTAGCGTTCGTAAAGACGCTCGGCGATGTTGGAGCGTCATCCTAAGCGTTCGGAATTCATCGAGCGATTCGCGCGGCGATTCACTCTGCCCGTTCAGAATCACGGTTGACTCGCACCAATGTCACCCAAGTCGCTCGATGAAATAGTAGGGTGAATGTCGCTCCTGTCAAATTTTCAAATTTTTTGGCGGGATTTATGAATTTTCGCATAGTCAATGTGACATTTTATTTGGCGGCAATTTATAATTTTTCACATAGTCGTCAACACTTTGTTATAGCCGAAAAACAGTGTTGTCGAAAAACAATAATTTTTAATTTTTTCCGCGGCAACATTTTGACGGAAGACTACTAGCGCCCCTGACGGCGTGAGAGAACGACAAGGAAGCTTATAGCCAACGCGTCAGTGACGCGCTCTCTTGGCATTCAACTCTGGTGGAAGACGGACGGCTTGTTGTGACGCCGTCATCGGTCGACACGCGCGTCCCGATGGCATGCGTGTGACAGGACCCGTCACACGCATGGACGCTGATGGTGCCCCAGAACCAAGATGAGGGCATCAACAGGACAGGAGGTTGGAGGCAGAGCGCAGTGTGAGGCCACCGCGTAGGGAACGCGGCGGCTCGCAGATTGGACCACGAAGGGCAATCCGTGTCGTCTGGAGCGTCGGTTCGCCTCCGGTGCGGCCCCAACTGGTATGCCACCTCTGTCGAGATGCGCCGTCATAGCGTGCCGTGGGGCACAGAGCCAGCCATGGGTGACGGTCTGGAGGAGATCAGGAGGAGAAGAAGAAACCACGCCGGACACGAGGAAGACCTGCTAGCCTGATGCAGAGGCTGGGCCCCACCGATCTACCGTCACCACGTGGAAGACAGTGACATGCCTGGAGTAAGGATGTCGCTGTACCCTGGGGCGGTATATTCTGGTCGGCGTCTTTTCGTGTGTTCGCGTGTGTTTGACAGTTCGTTTCGGTAGATGCCACGTGTTTATGTTGTGTTATTTGTTTTTTTTTATTATTTTTTTATTGCCATGGACCAACTATAATGATTTTTTGAATAAATGCGCCGTACTACTACAATTTCATAGTGTCACCATCATTTGTCTCCTTTTCTTCCCCACACCTTGGCTTGATGTTTCCTCGTGGTAGACGAGAGGTCTCATCAACTTTTAGTTTGGTATGGTTTTAGTTGGTTTTATTTGTATTTATAATTTAATTTCTTGAATTATTTATTATAATTTACAAAAAGATATTCAATGGATAAATTCATACAAATTTATCATGGATGATAATGGTTAACCACAAAGAAATGTGGAAGGTTATTATTTAATACATCAACAGTAAGTGTATTTTGTTTTATGATAATAATGCATTTTTAAATAAGTGGTGATCATTTTAAGGGAAATAAACAATTTTTGAATGCCCAAAACACGAAAAGCTCGTGAAAACTATGCACGCACAAGAAAAAATCGTAAATACTTACGAATAATACGAATCACTTGTCACAACACGTTTAATACTTTTAAAATTAATAGTTAATAAATTGTTCTCTCGTAATTATAATGAAAACATCCGATAAACACCAAAACAAATTATACAACCACTATTTTATTATAATTTTCGACCAAAATGACACAACTAAAGTAACACCAACCTTGTAATTTTAAATTTCCCGCGCCCGCGTAATTTTAAGTCACCCCAACATCGCTCAGTACCGTTTGGATTACACATCGCCCAAATGTCGCTCTGTTTGCAACTTCAGGTCGCACCGGTAGAGCGATTCACTCGGCGATTCACTCTGATTTAGAACGCGGCCCTGGTATCTCTTAAATTTGTCAATAGTGCAAATCTCCATCAACATAGTGAAAGCTAAATCAACATAGTGAAAGCTAAGATCAGAACATTTGAATCTTTATATTAAACATTCTTCAATAGTTTACATTAAATCACATTATTTTATTTTTACTTTTCTAATTATAATCATTTCCAATTCAACGAATTCCTATTTAAATTGTATATTTTTTATGATTGCATATTTTAGTAAACCTTCAACATACACGTACCAGTCGCTTCCCAAATTTTTCACTTTCTTGAGTCAATTAGAGAGAAAAAATCCAACCGTTGGCCTCTCATGGACTCCCACTTGAGTCTAGATAAGAGAGAATCCTTGCCATCCCACCTCATGTTACTAAATATTATACATCTTCCTTTACCATTCACGCTGCACGGTTATGGAACAATTCACATTGGACATTAGAACTGCCCCATCACTTTTGACCTTCAAATCTCACCTTAAATCTTATATGTTTGTACAATATATATATAAGAATATTAAATTTATCATAAAATATAATTCCTATTTGTTGAAGAAATCAGTTGGTTTCCTTTCGATGTTTATTTAATTTTGCCTATTTGTCTTCCAGGTGGCTGATTTTGGTCTAGGTCGAGCTTACGGTGTTCCTGTGCGAGTGTACACACACGAAGTTGTGACGCTCTGGTACAGAGCTCCAGAAGTACTTTTAGGAAGTACTAGGTTCGTTGAAATCTCTTTTTACGCATTACATTATTAAGTTATGAGAAATTTTCCAAATTACATTTAAATTGTATCGATTTTGTGAATTGTATTATTTTTGTCTACCGTGCCATAAGTGGTAAGCCATGTGGCTTCTGTGCCAGAGACCTGAGTTGGATACCCAGCAGAGGAGATATCTATTAAAAAATTTACGCAGATCTTATCTCTCTGGACCGGAAACGCTGATAAGTTGTATGAAATTAGCATATGGCAATAAACTCGCCACTCGCGCAGAGTACAAGGAAGTATTTATAATATTATTAGGTATATTGAGAACAATCCATTGTTTATAAGTTAGTGTTAACCTTTTTAAGACAAGCGTCATGTATAGATGCCCTCATGGCTATACACAATTGTGAACCTTCATATCTCAGAAAATTCCTAGAGACCTCCGGCAATGAACTCCAAAGTAGGATTAATTCAAAAAAGCTTTATTATCTGTGAAACCAACTTCCACAGAGAGTGAAAGAGTTTTCTCAGTGGTAGGCAATTTTGCTACTTACTACTTACTTTCCGTGTCCAAGATCATCAACCTATATTGTGTCCCTCCAGTAATTTGCAGCCATAATAGCATTTTACTACTAAAATTAGATGTTTGCTTTCTGATAAGTCATTAAATGCATGTTTAAAGGCCTAGTTTGCTTAATAATAAGCAAATAATTTTCTGCATATTTTTCGTATAGTTTTTGTATAAGTGATTAAAAAAATATATGTTTATGAAAACATTTGTTTTTATTTTGTCCTTGCATATGACCTTTCGTCGTCCACGGTGCCTCTTTTAAGGGTCATAATGCATTGTTTTGTAGATTCCCAATGGTAAAAATTATACCCGGGTATTTTTAATCCTGGGTCCCGGTATCATAAAAAAACCAAGAACTGAGAAATCCTAGTATACTCATTCATTTTTAAAACAGAGTTTTTTTTCACAGTTCATACTTTAATAGTAAATTTGTTTTTCTACACAATACACCAATTCATTTTTAAATCAGTTTATTTTTTCACAGGATGCCCACTTTGAAATTTTCTTTCAATCAACTCTGCTTGGTTGAAAGAAAATTTAAATTAGAAATAAACCCAGTAACATTCAATATATTTGTATAATTTAATAAATATTCATTTTGTAACCGATTGCATTTTCCAACAGATATTCCTGTCCAATCGATATGTGGTCCATTGGGTGCATATTCTCCGAGATGGCTTCCAGAAAACCTTTATTCCAAGGCGACTCTGAGATTGACCAACTCTTCAGGATTTTCAGGTTGGTTATTGATCCATTGTATAGTTTTATACATTTTTTACTCTCTACTACTAAGGAAAGGTGGAAAATTTATGATTTAACAGTTTTTAAATATATTTTTTTTCGGTAAATATCATGTAGGAGAGAGCATACTATGGGTTTCGTAATATTTTTATATGTATGATATATCCCCATTTTGTGGTATCACAAGGAACTGCCAACCGCAAAAAAAAATGACTGAAAATCTGTCTTCTATATAGCTCAATTATCAACGTTTTCAGTATCCCATAAGAGCTAGGTAATAGTAAATACATCAGGTAAAAATTATATCTCACAAAGTTCAGCAATGAGGTTCACCGCACATTCTGAATGTAGTGATTTTTTAGGTGAGACGTGGATATTATGTTGTGCTTCGTTTTACTAGGTAGGTTCACACCCACACACCTGTCACGAGTTACGCTACATTATGGGATACTCCATGATGGTATACCCAAACTATGAGTCAGGTCCGTCCTCTTAAAAAAATTGTCTCATCAATTTCTTCTTCCACTTTAGGAATGTGTCCTGTTATTCTCGGAAGCTGAAATATTTATATTTTATTCATTAAATTTCCTATTAATATTTTATTATCTAATTTAATATTACGATTAAACATAGTTTAACTATCTAAATGCTAAAATATAAGTGTAAAGATCAACAAAGTCTTGACACCACAGATCAAGAATCTATTATAGACATGACATAAGGAAAAGTTCTTGTTACATACCGTGCCGTCAAATATTTGAATATATATTGGAGTGGTTTGGAATGAAAATTGAACATACATACATACATACATACCATCACGGCATATCCCACAATGTGGGGTAACCAGCGAAAGGTGTGTGGGTGTGCATTGCCTTATAAAAGGGAGCACAACACATATGTGTATACCCACACACCAGTCTCGTCTCACCTAAAAAGGCACTACATTCAGAATGGGTGGTGAACCTCATTGCTGAACTATGTCAGATGTTATTGTTGCCTGTTGTATTTTCGATTACCCAGCTCTTACGGGACACTTGAAAACAGTAATAGAAAAGATTGGAAACACTATTCTAAGCCGGTGCCTCACAGCTACGTTGAAGCAGTACTAATATCTAAAAGTACATGTTGTTATAAAGGGATTAAAACTTCAAAAACCAAGTAAAGTTGTCGCCAAATAACTTGAACTCTTAGCCGAGAAGGGGGCGATTTGCACGTAAAATAACGAAGCAAAAAGATACAAATTTGCGCTCTGCGCAACCCGAAGCTTGTTCAAGATGTTTGGCGAATATTATACTTTTACTGTTAAAAAAATATTCTTTACTTTGTGCTTGACACCAATAAAAAACTTCTTGTTATGCTGTTTTTTAGAGCTAGCAATTAAGTAAGAGCGCCCTCTGAATGATATAGTGTCATAAAATGTCTCCATTATTTAAGTTCCTTTACAAATGTTTATTTCCAGGGTTTTGAAAACACCGACAGAGGAGATATGGCCGGGAGTGACGTCTCTACCAGACTACAAAGCCAATTTCCCGTGCTGGACAGTCAACAATCTGGAGAACAATGTAAGACTCACAATTAAATGCAATGATCTAGCTTCAACTGGGTATTATTTACTCACCAAAATTTTTATTTTTTATTTAAAAAATTATAATTATTCCACTATAAATTTTGACTATGACCGGTTTCTTGCAACGTACATTAACAGTTGTAGTAAAGGATTAGGCTTTGAAGGGATCTTTATGCTCATAGGGCCGGTATTACAGTCTCAGTTTAAGAGCTAAACTCAAGTTTTACAAAAATATAGCGTATTACAGTGTCCGTTTAGGCCTAATCTTCCCTCAAATACGTCACTAAAACGACAAATATTTAAATCAACGTTTCTGGCGGATTAAGTACTTAACGGTGAGTCAACTGTCATTTCTCGACTCATTGCTAGGTAACGCGTGTAGTTTCAGTGTCACTAGAGGCGTTAGTTGTATCGACAGTGGCGCCACACAACAAAACAAACTGACAGCCATATTGAAACGAACATGGGCATAAGCATTATTTTGGTGAAAAAAATTAAATTTACCATGTTGAATAATAAAACAATAGTATTTCAAGTCGTAGCGTCCCGTTTTGTAGTTCGTATTATTTGAGATTATTTCAAATTTGACAGATAATAACCACAGAAAAAGTAAAATATGTCTATAATTGAAGATTTAATAGCTGACATGTCATATTGCGCTGTAATACAGAAATGGATTCAATCTCCCCTTAACATTAATCTTGAGTTTAACAAATTTAATGAGTTGAGGGCCGACTGTAATACCGGCCCATAGTCTACATAGGCGCAGCATACAGATCTACTTTTTGTATATTAGCAACGATGTCCGTATTGCCAATGATCTAATACACACGTCTGAATTCATATCCCTCATAGGTAAGTTGGTTAGGAATCTGACTGCTGATCCAAAGATGCAGTTTTTAATTGTGCTTTCAGACTGGACCTGTACTGTCCAGTCTGAACCTGTATGATTAATATTGTATTCTCCAGCATGTGGCAACTTGTTATTGGGTGTGTGTTAAATTAATATTTGACATAGTACAGCTGCTAGTTGCCCGAGAAATAATAAATAAATATTAATACAAAGAAAACTAAAATCAGTCTGATGCGCTGCGCTTATGTGGATGCTAACCCTTATTCTACTTATAAACCCTATTGTTTCTTGAATATTAATGTTTATAAATCTTTCATTATTCTGCAAGTATTTATAACTATTAAAAACAATGTATTCTTTTCATAATAGTAAATAATTTTTGCAGGTGCGTAACATGGACAGTGTAGGCATGGATCTCCTCCAGAAGATGCTCACGTACGACCCAGTCAGCCGTATCTCGGCCCTTGAAGCTCAGAGACATTCCTTCTTCAATGTAGTCAAACTCCCCCCCTCCATTATGAACGGCAAATAGCTCATTGACTAATCGTTGTTCGTAGTTAAGGTTACGTTTAATTTGCATGGGACGGAGTCCTGGAAAAAAATGTATAATACTTATTATCGTCTGTGCCAATTACAGAACATTTTTTAATATCATGTGTATGGTGCTTGTTATGTGATACAGGTGTATTTTTAAATTTTTATCTGTAATTCTTTAACTGGTAACACCAATGCTATATTTCAATTTGATATTCTATCATTATTACTAATCAAATCATTATGAAAAAAACTTAGATAGTTTGGGTATTAGTAAAGAAAAATATTCCTTGACTTTTTGATAATGTCCTGAATAATTTCTTGTAGAAAAAAAATGGCATACCCCAATTTTCAATGTTTATCTTATATTTTTAATAAAGTATAAGGCGTAGAGCTTTATATTTTTTTTTAAATTAAAGAACACTAAAATATCTGGAAAAATATGTCGTGACATTTGCATCAATGCCGACCGCCGTGGCACAGTTGGTAAACCGTTTGGTTTCTGTGCGGGCGTCCTGGGTTCGATTCCCAGCAGAGGAGAAATTTATTTAAATTTATTTCTCACGCAAATATTGCTTCTCTGGGCTGGAAACACTGGTTAGTTGGAAGAAATTGCCATACGGCAACATTATTTAAAACATTATTTTCCGTTCAGCGCCTTCGCGAAATATAAGTTTTTTAGGTTTCTTTATTAAATCTGAAGCATTGATGCAAATGTCGCGACATATTTTTCCAGATATTTTTGTCTTCTTTTTTTTAAAAAAATATATATTGCTCGACGCCTTATAGTTTTTTAGAAATATAAGATAAATGTCAAAAATCGGGGTATAGGTACTTATTATTTTTCTAAAAAAGTTAGGGTATATTTTTCTTTATAAATATGCTAACCATCTAAGTTATTTTTTTCAAAATGATTCGTTTTGTAGTTATGATGCAATACTATTACAGTAACTATTGGAACTAAAATAGAAACGTTCTAAAATTGCAGATTTTAGATTTACGGTCTTATTTCAGCGTTATAAAATATCAACTTGGACTAAATGGAATAGGAACGTACCTATTTTGGTCGGAACGTTCTTAAAAAGTTACTGAATCAGACATATTATGAATAATTATGAAATTTTCATCATTGATGTGAATATATCAAAGGAAACCAAACTAGCCATAGGTGTTGATTTCTGAATTTTTGTACTACGCAGTCCCCCAGAAATCATATTTTTACGGAACTTTTTTTTATGAGTTTTACTCCACTTTTCACTAGCGTTAGCGGTGTAGTGAAGCTTATTTTTTAGGTTTTAATTCATCGTCCACCTTTCGGGGTTTCAAATTGCATTAAAAAAATTGTATGACTTCAAACTAATAGAAAAACTGGAATGTAATTATATTTATTAATGATCTCACGTATGATGTATGAACCTTTTGACAGCCCATGACACACTAACAACCCCATTTGACAATACTCAACACCGGAAGGTACTCATGTAATTCAATACAGAACAGTAATGTTTACTATTCAAATGCAACATAAAAAATAAAACATGTTAGTCTTTTTCGTTGGGTTATTTGCATAATATCTTAGCAGGACAATTTGTTGTGTCAAAAATATAGTGCACATGTCTTTTAATGTACTTGTATTTAACTTTTGAAACCTATTGGCCAATTTACCAACTAAATGAAGTATAATAAGTTCATCGGAATTGGTGGCATACCAGTTTTTGCGTTTACTATTTTTATGAAAAGCGCTGGACGCACATTTATTTATACATTGTGCCAACTTATATCTCTTATTATGTCATGTTTGGTTTATTTGATTTATTACTGTCTTTTTTTTTAAACGGAGCGTTTTCATTTTGCCATTTGACCGGACTTGCCTCCCTGGACGAATTTCAATTTAATAATCTAACTGCCTCCCTAACCAGCCAGGATATCCTAGGACAGTCTTTCTCAAAGTGGGCGATAACGCCCCCTTGTGGGCGTTGGAGACCTAGAGGGGGGCGTTAAGGGGCCCAGAAAAAAATGGGGGGCGTTGGCGTGGTGTAGGGGGGCGATAGTTGATTTGTAATTTCACTTACTTTATTTTTTAAATTTCACGAAAATTAAAACCTACCTACTACTCAAAATCGAATAGCTAGTTTATATTTGTATCCTGTATGATACCTACTGATGTTTTTGAGTAAAATCGAACCTGATATCAATAAACTTGTTAAAAATCATCAAATTCATCCATCTGATTAGATTAGTTTTTAAACTAAAATTGATTACCAATCTATATTGTTTCTTTTAATTTGATTAAAATATTATATTCTTAATATTATAAAGTAGCGTTTTAATTGCTCTCACTCGTAAAAAATTCTAGTTTAGAATGTAAGTTTAAACACCAGAACCGACTGACTTAGCACACTATAACTAAATTAATTAAAGTAATGAAATGTGGTTTTTAAATTTTAAGAGTGTATAACACCCATTCTGAATATAGTGCCTTTTTAGGTGAGACGAGACTGGTGTGTGGGTATACACAGATATGTTGTGCTCCCTTTTATAAGGCAATGCACACCCGCACACCTTTCGCTGGTTACCCCACATTGTGGGATATGCCGTTATGGTATGAATGAAGGAGTGTATAAAAAATTGGGGGCGCTGAAAAATAATTAATTTTCAAAGGGGGCGGTAAAAGGAATAAGTATGATAATCTCTGTCCTAGGATGTACATCGATTTTTTAAACCTAACCTACAAAAGTTTGGTAAAAATAGGTTGGTTAGGTTTTTTTGTAGTTACAATTGCGACTGGCGTGAGCTAGTTGCATTATATATTAAAAAAGTAACTAAAATATTAAAATAAAATAACTAAATTGGTGTGAATACTAAATAAACTGTCTGTCCTGGCTGGTCAGGGAGGCAGCACCTTTAATAATAGACAGCGGTTTGTTGCCGTATATTCATTACTTTGTGGTGTCCACTGAGATTGAAATAAACTGTTTTCAAAAAAAACAATAAATGCTCCTAAACAATTTGTACAATATACAATCTCTTGAAATGCAAACATGTAGACGTTTATATATTCCTGGCTGTCCGTGAGATTCGGAATACACGTTCCGGAGACTTTTTACTAATTTACATGTTTCTGCTCCATACAAAGCTGCTGGGTTTTTCTATATTTCATTAACATTTGTAGATTGTTTCATTTTATCAATAGTTAACTGTATACGAAACCATTGGCTTTCGGTGTGGTATTGCGTATGCTACACTAAGATTTAGTTGGTATTCAATGTACAATGAAGAAGTATTTGAAATAACGCAGATATTAACTGTGTTCAATATGGTCACTCACCAATTGAGTGGAGAATGCAATCGGTGTGTGAACAGAAGAAAAATATGTGCTTGTACTTGGTTCAAAGTTTTTATACTTGTTGTAAGAATGCGTGATGAACAACTGATGGAAAAAACAATGTCGTGTGTATGATATTCTAAAATAATATTGTAATTTTATCAATTGATGAATGTTTTGTCTACTTTTTAGCAATTTCAAAAGCACATACATACATATTTATATATATGAAAAAAATACAAGGTACGCTAGGATTGATGGTAAGTATATGATAAAACATTTAGGTTAAGTTTAGTTCCATAATAAATTAAACAATATTTTTGTATCTATTTAAACTGCTGTGAATAGCAATATCCTGATTTATTTTACATTTCACGGTATTATTTTTATTATAGGAATATCTTAAAATACATTTATTTTTAGTAAAAATCTTTTTTTTTCTTTCTCTCTTTTGCATCACTATTACGCGACGTCCTACGTAGGCGATTCAAAGCGAATGCGAAGCGGCGCGGCGCTGCGCGAAAATAACAAACAGTCGGTAACTATGGAAGTGTCCTACGTTATCGACCGCGAGTAAGTTTCGATGCGGCGCGATGCGAAGCGAACGCGATCAGTTGGTTTGATATTTTTGCGCGAATTGAAAGCGGTGCCATTGTTTTTGACATGTCAGAAACAGAAATTACTTCTGTCCATGAACATCCCATATTATGGGACAAAAGAAATAAAAATTATCATAACCGTTTATGATAATTTTTAACCGCAAACGGGAAAATTTGGCAAAAATAAATGGGAATTCAAGTAAACACATTTATTTATTATTGCTATTTTACAATAGGATGTTGTTCAAAACACACTTTGAAGTTTTCTCTCCCTTGCACAAATGTCAAATTTTGATATGTTTCCCGGAAAGATGTAAATTCAGTCTCATTTATTAATTCAAGATCACGTAATTCTTCATACAAATTGTGATATTCCCCATAAATATGCCTCTCTAAGTACACAATATTAGTTTCACTTCTCCCGTACATACTTCTTGAGTATTTTATATACGTACATCCATGACAGTAGCTGGTGGCAGAGGGAACGATTCGCGCACACGTAAGACAGAGCCGCCGCGTCGCACCGCATCGCATTGAATTCGCTTGTATCCGCATCGCTTCGCAATCGCGTTCGCTTTGAATCGCCTACGTGGACGTCGCGTTAGGCTATATATTATATTTTGAAAATAATTTCCCTAATACCCCCAAAAGATATGTCTTTAAAATAAGGAACAGTTTGTATGTTCATCTTTATTCTACGAGTTTTTATGGTTTTGTTTAATACTTTTCTTGTAAATTTAGCTTTAGTAAAACCCTTTTTTATTTTTTTATTGTAAGTAACTAAAAAACTACATGACCTATTAAGTAGATTTTTACATCAATCAATAGAGAATATGAAAATGTACCGGCTGAGTTTCTTATTATTATAATATTTTAATAACTATTCTTGCTATTTAAAAAAAACCTCTAAATTTTACCATTTTTGTATATCACATATCAGGTGATATACAATATTTTTTCATGTTTCATACATTAGAAGGTAATTTAGTGTTCATTTTTGCGTACATCCGTATACCCAGGGTATACAAGGGCCTTAAAGCAAAAGACCGTCCGCCTAATCTCTGCATTACCATTATTGAAATAGAGAGTCAAAAGTGGTTTTCTTTACAAACCAAAACAAAGAAGTATGGTGTTGCCACCTTTAAATAATCATACATATAAATTTCATTTATAGCTAAGTGGATGTTCTGGAGTGCGTTCAGAATGATCGCCGAGTGCACTTAGTGACGCTCTAAGCCGTTCAGAATGACCGGAAATAGACACTCTGTCGCGTTTAGATTAAACGTCAAGTATACGCTCCAAATGCTCTGTAAAATTGTCGGGTAAAAATGGCTCTGATAGTTTAAGTATCTGTTTCTTAAATCACTCGCATATCGGGTGCAGGACCAATTAATAAAGAAAAAGCATCTTGACTTCTATTTTATCTGTGATAAGATTACTTCTATTTTTTTTGTGGTGACTGTTATGTCAGTTGATGTATATGGTGACAATATGCATTCAAAAATAGGTTCCAATAAAAGGTCAGAGAGCATTATTTACTGCACTGTCCAATATAACCTAACTTTTTTTGTATTACTTCTCTGGGCAACTAACAAGTTCATTCATTCATACCATCACGGCATATTCCACTATGTGGGGTAACCAGCGATAGGTGTGCATAACCTTGTCTTCTTCTATCGTGTCAGCAACGCATTTATACAATCTTCTGCCAGTGCCTAGCAATGTCGATAGCACAATCATTGCCCACCATAAGATTGTGCATGGTGCAGTTGACTGGACTTGAGGGGCAGCTGCACAGATGTGCAATGGTCTGCTGCAATGTTATATACCGGACTTCCATCTCGCCCTGAGCAGGAAAGGCTCCGTCTATGGCAGCAAGAAGCCCCCGACAACTTCGTCCGCCCTAAGGAAAGTCTTCCCCCGGGTCACAACGTTGAGTGGCGTACGTGGAAGTCACTAAATAGACCGAGGACGGGCGTTGGAAGAACGCTGGATAACTTGTCCACATGGGGCTTCCTGCAACAGGGAATACCAACGACATGTGACTGTGGCATAACTTCATAACTTTATAAAAGTAAGACATACGTGTGTATGCCCACACACTAGTCTCGTCTCACCTAAACAGGCAACATTCAGAATGGGTGGCGAACCTCATTACTGAACTTTGTGACATGTTATTTTGCCTATTTATTTTCGACTACCCGTCTTTTACATGGCACCCAAAAACGATGTTAATAGAAAAGTGTAGAAGCTCAATTCTAAGCCCGTATAATTTTCGCCTAACATCTTGAATGAGCTTCCGGTTGCGCAGAGCGCAAATTTGTGTCTTTTTGCATCGTTGGTTTACGTGTAAATCGCCCCCCCTTCTCGGCTAAAAGTTCAAATTATTTGACGACAACTATACCTCACAGCTATATTCGAAACATTACTCATTTATTTCTGAATCCTTCATTTTGAGCTCAACTGAACACTCGGTTCTTTCTTTAAATCTCAGAAAATTAGTGAAAACTCAATTAAGTTTTTCAGTGATTTAATTAATATTTCGTATAAAAGTAAAAAAAGATACAAACAAATCAATTGAAAATAACGTTTTCAAGTTAATTACAACTATAATATTCTTGCATCTTCGTCTTCTGACAAAACGGTCGCCAATTTGGATATGGCTCGACGAGCTTTTGTTGATACAAACTGATCAACTTGGTCTACAATCTTTATGAACTCCAACAAACTCTTGATGCCCTGTTCGGCCATCTTGGCTCTTTCCACTTCGTTCAGTTCCAAATCCATGCCCTCGGGCGGCAACGCGATCGAGGGTTTGACTTCATCGGCCATTACCGATAGGTCTTCGTCTCCCTTTCCAAACTGACGGGACTTTTTTAAAAATGGGGACTTGAGCAGGTTTCTGTCCAGTTTTGAAAACGGTTTCTTGAGCAACTTCTTGAAATTCTTTTTCTGGTCGTTCATCACAAAATGACCCCTTTCAAATTTTTCCGGAAAAGCCGTCTTGATGCAGTTGCAAATATCCGCCGTTTTGGGGTTGTCTGGTGTTAAATTAACGACATTTTCCTCAGCTGCTTGTACCATTTCATCCATATTTGACTCGACCATGTGTTGTTCATCCTCTGGTATTTTCCTCATTGTCATTTCTGCATCATCTGTGTTTGCAACAATGTCTGATGGACTCCCGTCAGAGTCTGGTGTTTCTGCATTATTTGTCATGGATCGAAATCTGTTCAGGAGAGGTTCGTCTGAATCGGTTTCTTTGAACGCATCCCTCACTTTTTTTGCGAGCGATTTTATTTTTGCTGTCAGTGCATCTGGAACTATTTTAGAAGGTTCCTTTTGAGATACAATATCAGAACCTGGATTGTCATTTTGATTCGTTGGAGTCTTCAAGAGTCCTTTGAGTCCATTATTTGAAGCAGCATGTAACAAATCAGTCTGTTTTTCAGTTAACATTTTTATTTTATCTAGTAATGGGTTAGAAATTGCTGGTTTTGTGTTCTCTGGAAGTGATTGAGCGACCAATTCTGTGTTTGCAGCACTGTTTTCTTCGTCAGCTTGTGGATTTAACGAGGGTATTTTCTTCCTAAGTTTTTCATTAATCGCTGATAATTCAAGTGATTTTTTGAAACTGTCTTTCAAAGATTGTAGTTTCTCGTTTAAAGATGCTGAAATGTCTTTTGGTTCTGTGTCCTGAATTTCCTCAACGTTTCTTTCAATAGTATTAGCTGATTCTATTTTTTCTGGAGATGAAATAGATTTTTTAATTTTTTCTAAGAACGATAAAGGACCTTCCGGCATATTGAGTTTATTGGTCTCGTCCTCAGGTAGACTATTTGTCTTAGCGACAATGTCTGAATTCGATGCAGATGTGTCGGAAATAGGGTTATTTTTCTTAAGCTTTTCACTGAGTGAGGTCATTGATTTTCTAAGCTTATCTGTAAAAGATTTCAATTTTTCAGATATTTTTGGTTCTGATGGATCAATCGAAGGTTGAGATTGAGATCTAGAAACCAGATCTGAGTTTGATAGTAAAGCATCGGCATTTCCTGGAGATAGCTGTGGAATTGAGAATGACTGTGCTATTTTGCCAAATCTTCCGCTGTTTCCAGATTGGTCTAATAGCTTTACTGCATTGTCTATAAAAATTTGCCCAAATTCAGATGCTACACCAGGATCAGTTTCTACAATGTCTTGTAATGTGTTTTGTAGGTTTACTGCGTTTAAAGTAGACCCAGGGTTTAATCTGTTGAATCCTACCGGTTTCAAATTGCCCTTGACTAAGTTTGAATTTATTCTAAGTTTCTCTATAGCCTCCTTCAGAGGATTCATTTTGAAATCCAGAGATTTCTTCAATGGCAATGATTCGTCATGTCCTAATTTTGCTAATTTAAATTTTCCTGATTGTGCTGGCTTTTCAACAACTGGTTCTGAATTTGAAGGTTGTGATACCATTCCTTCATCGTTTGCTTTCGGGCACTCAATGAAAAACTTTACAGTGTCAGCATTGCCTGGATCAGATCTTGTAACTCTATGCAATTCACATTCTCCAAAAACCTGAAATTAGATATAATTTTAGTAAAAACCATTATGTTAAATAATCAATGATGTCCGAGATTAAATTATTGTTAAGCAAAGCTAATATGTAATAGGTTGGGGAAAAAGTTTCTTCGCATTTTATATGAATACTCAAGACATTTTTTTTTTCAAAGTTTATTTACATTTAACTAAAATATATATGTGACATTTTGTTCAATGACTTTCTGCCATCTTGTAGATAGTGACATGATCAAAAATCGCGACAAGTAATTTTGGCAGTCCTCTCTTGATGTTAACCTAACACTGCCTAAAGAATTCAAACAGACATTGCCTAAAGAATGCAAGGTCAGGGCTATATGGCGGATGTACTAAAACCTCCCAGCCAAACTCTGTTAATTTTTGCTGTGTGGCTAAAGCTGTGTATGATCTAGCGTTATCGCGATGAAAGACCACACCCTTTCTATTGATCAATTCTGGCCGCATTCTCTCAACTTCTTGCTTTAATCTAATCATTTGTTGGCAGTAGAGATCCGAATCAATGGTTCTGCCCGGCGATAAAAGCTCATAATGAACAATGTCCTTCTAATCCCACCATACACACAGCATCATGTTTTTGCGAGTAAACCCGGGTTTAGCCGCAGTCTGTGAAGACCTTTTTCACACATTCTTTTCGTACATAATCTACTTTTCATCACCAGTTATCAATCTCTTCAAAAACGGTTCGGTTTCATTACGTCTCAATAAAGAATCCTAAATGGTTCATTAGGTTTCTTTCAGTGAGCTCATTTGGCACCCAAATATCGAGCTTTTTTTTGTACCCAGCTTTTATCAAATTGGTCAAAACTGTTTTGTGGACTATTCCCAGTTCTTCAGCTATGTTGGAACTACTAATATGCCGATCTTGTTTCACTTTTTCAAAAATGGCGACCATTTTATCCGTAACAGGGTGACCAGAGCGAGGTGCATCTTTGACATCAAAATTCCCGGATTGAAAATGCTTAAACGAACTTTGTGATACTCTTAATGACACTGCATTAGGTCCATAAACGTCACAATTTTTTTCCGCGGCTTGCGTTGCATTTTTTCCTTTTTTATAATAGAATTTATATTGTTTCGAATTTGTTCATTAGAATGTAACCTTTTTAATGTCATCAAAACCTGCCAGATACAAATGGTACAACCAAAGATATTTCATTACAAGTTTATACATACTATAAGCGAAAAGACTTTCTATCTGACATATTATTCTATTTTTTATTGGCAGCCCGTACACAGTGAATTATTGAACACAATTTTTTTATTAAAAATAGTGCACTGATTGGAAAGTCTATTATGCATAGATAAAATTCACCAGAACAAATGCTCGGTTTTTTATCATTCTTCTCAAAATCAATGTTTGATCGTATATTATACCTTCATGGTTTGATCTATTTTTCGAATCATATTGTCTATTTTATTCGCATCCTCTTGTTAAGGGGAGATTGAAAATCACTCATTTATTTATTAATGTGTTATCTATCAAAAAATAAACTAGTCTTAGGTCCGAATGCAGAGTCCGACCTAAATACTAAATTCTAAATACTAAGCATGTTTTTATTGCACAGTCACTCACATAAGTTAGGAGATCACATGGCTTTCTAACTGGAGGATGCTACGACGTTTTTGTATGAGAATTGTATTGCAGAGACATATATAAATACTTAGCGCATGCGCGTCTGCATAAACTACCATTTCCGAATTGTCAAAAGTAAGGTTGATCGCTAGGAACCTTACGAGGGATTTAATACTAAAATACAAGATGATTTCGATGAATGATGAGTTTAGTGACTTCGTCAAATATCTATTTGGTAATTTTGTCAAATCAAATACCAAATAGAGTATTCAGCGATCTATACGAGATGCGATTTATGTGAGCTTGGTTACATGTGTGAAAAAAAACTCATAGAAAAAAAACTCATAGAAAACTTCTTCGTACACAATAATGTGAAATTCTATGCCATCGACCTTTTTTGGCGTAGTATTTAGTACTTAGTTAGTGATGTCTCTGCAACGCAATTGCTAACTTAAGAATACTAAATACTCCAGTGAGGTTAGGAGTTAGTATTTAGTTACCTAGTACTATGAATTCGGGTCTTAGTCATATTAAATTAAATGGAAGAGTTAGTCATATTAAAAAATGTTTTGTTAGAACATATATTTTTCACAAAAATTTAAATACTTTCAGTCGAAAAATTAATATGAACCTGGAATCATTAAAATTAGTCAAAAATTTCTTTCTTAGTTACTGATATTTGAGATTTATTGTTATGGGTCATTCGGTGTTTTGAACACTAAGTTTTGATTTTATAAAAGATGTTCCAGAAGTTTGAAATAATTGTACTCAGTTATATTCCAATTGTTATCTTTGATTTTCGTTTAGTCAACACTTTCATTATCAATTTTTAAATGATACTTACATGTAAAAACTGCAGAAGTACAACCAAAAAAGCTTTACGATAACCCATTATTATCTATTCCAGATTATCACAACATGCAAATGGTACACGTTTATTTAGAAACTGATAAAAATAATAATGTTATTGTTGTATTAAATAGTACTAGAAAGGCCTTGATGATTTTTTGCTGAGAATCTCAATATTTACAACAGTAGTTAATTGTACAAATATGATAACCATAATTGCTGATTTTTACGGAACATGCATATTATTTATTATTTCTAGTGTCTGATTAAAGATAAGATTTTGGCCTCCAACAGGTGTGCCATCGTCGGCTATGCGCCGCAGAAACAATGTCCATCTTGGTTATTCTCCGACATTCCCCATCTCGCCAAATTGGCCTCACTCTTTCCACACCCCATTCTCGGTCTGTTCAAAATTTTCCAAAGACACCATGGAAGGTTCTTCCCTGGGGACAGAGACTCGGATGGTTCTTGGGGAGTATGGTTGCCTAGCCTTTTCTTGCAAAGCTTGTTGTGCAAGGGGACTTGTGGGAAGAGCCAACTTGGGGGATCATCTCAACCCTGACTTATTGGTCTGGGAAGGGAGTTTAGGGCGCTACCGGCATGATAGAAGAACAAGACTGGCCGAAGCTGAAGGTTTGACTGCTAAGAAGTTTTATAATAATATTGTTTGTATACCATGAAAATATCAGTATTATTTATACAATTTTGCGCATTTTCGTACAAGCTATTCTGTTTTTAGAAGTTGATAGATACTTTGGCTTACTTTTTGCCGAAGCCGGTGGTTCTTTTTTTGGCCGAAGCCGAATGTTCGGCCCTAGTTGCACATAGTTGACTTCTCCAAAGTTTTATAATAACACCATCTATAAACCTTGAAAATATCAATATAAATTGTGAAGTTATTGTTATGCTTAACACTAAGACCAAATTTAAATGTTTAAACAATTACATTTAGACAAATTTCTGTGTTTTCGTACAAGCTATGTTTCACCTGGTAAAATACCTCCTTTTATACTGAAGAAATATATAACAGCAAGAATATAAACATATTTTGAAAAATACTATTTACAATAGTATTTTTACTGCCAGTTTACTGCCACCACACATAGCATTGATAATATTAAACTGCTTTGTTGACTCTGACTACCTTCTTTAGGGATTTCATACCATGTGACAAGAAAGTGAAATGCTATTCATGAGTTATTTTCTTTGAAACGGCTCTTCAATATATTGTACCTACTAGGTTTTTCAAAGTATTGAGTACCATCAGACAAATCTTGCAATCAATGATCTCTTCTTCTTCCTGGGATGACTCGTCAACTGTGGCGAATGTTGTTTGGTCCGGGCACACCGCCGGCGCAGACGTCGGGTCAGACATCCTGGTGTTGACATCTGTGACGTCAAATCTGACAGGTGATGATTGCGTCGGATGCCCCCGGTGTTAGCCCGCCAAGCTTTCGGACGCCAACACGAGGACCGAGGGGTGCGGGGGCAAGCCCTTCCGTACGATCGGTTGTGCTAGGGGCTTGCCCCGGCTGCTGATCTTGAGCGGTTGCCCCGCCGTTTGAGGTTGGATTCTCGGGGGCAGTGGTTGAACCCAATGGATGGTGGATATTTTGTGTTTGTCCGATGTTGCGGCTGCGTCCGGTGGTGAACAGGGCCAATGGGCTCTATAGCGTCGCCGGCGTGGAAGTGGATCACGATCTCCCTCGATGGTCTCTTCCCAACTTATCGTCGATGAAGACTGTTGGGGTCAGCTCTCCTCGTCCTCAGGCTGTACACTCTTCGGTTCTGGGCCGCCTCCGATGTCAATTCTTGTTTCATCAATTGTGAACTCCTTTGCGCCATTCATGTATTTTTTGGTCTTCCCCTATTTTCTTGCAATGAATGATAACTTCTTGCAAGGGAAAAAATTCAACTCCAATGGGGCAGTCCAAACCGCTTTCAAAGATTTTATTGATTCCCGTCCGAATGTTTAAATCTCTTCAACTATAATAATGCGCACTTTCTAATACCTCATGCAAGAACCAAGTTGACATAACATAATTCTTAATGAGTGGGTTGTGGCCAACGCTACACTCCTCACTAACAAGTAATTCTATAAAGTATTCAAATTTTATATGGAAAACATTCAGCATTTTCATGAAATGTGTTTGTTAAATTATTTTTAATTTAAATATTTAATTACGAAAACTTGATAACTCTACAATGCCATTTTATGAAAGTGGTGTGCCTTTTTACCAATATGAAAATAAAAATTTCAAATTTTTAGTTTCCTGAGCTTGGGGTCACTTTGAAATATTTGACAGTTAAAAAAATTGAGAAGCACTATTCAGATATCCTTCTAAACGAGTATTAAATATGCATATTTGCAAAATTTGAAAAGAATCGAATGAGTACTTTAGTCTATAATCGATAAAGTAAGATAAACACACCATACATAGCACATAGCACACACACACAGATACATTGTGATGAAACTTTCAGAATACAATCCCAGCATGATACTAATTGATAATCTGCAATAAAAATAATAGCCTTAAAAATTGTGAAATCATAACTCCCCACTATATCCCCTTGGGTTAGTGAGGAGTCATTTTGACCATATTTTTCATAACGTTTGGTCACAATAATATCGAACTCAAATTTACGTCAACATAAAAACGCAAGCACATCATTTTTATAAGCTAAAATTAAATGCTTGTCATGCATTAATTTTACTACACTACAGCCCACGTTGAAAAATGTTGCTTATTTCAGCAAAATTTGACACAATTCCTTTTTCAAGAACCCTCCGTGTTTAATCTATGAATTTCCAAAATGAAGAGAGATAATTTTTTTTATCTGTTTTCATTAATATTATATATTCTAAGGATTATCGAAAATCTCAACTAATATCATTTAAAGACCTATATCTTACATATTGGTACTCTTTTGCCAACCAATATTATAATGGATTCAAAAAATATATTGATTTTAATTGTTATTATCATGGCAACAATCCAAATTATCGAGGTGAGTAAAATTTTTTTGTGATATTTCAAAGACAAAGCTGTGAATTTAGATTTGGCAACGTAGCAAAATGGTTATAAACATAGCTATTTTTCTTATATAACGCAGTGATACGGTGTTCCGGTGCCATTTTAAAGGGAGTTTTTAATGTCTTGAAAGCAATATGATAAATCATTCATACATACTTTCAATCTAAAAGCAAGGGTATTAAGTATTCTACTCCTTACTTAATTGATTTGTTTTAAAATTGCATAGTTGATATAATTACTATCAAGGAAGTAAAAATGATCTGTAATGAGGAAAGATCATTTTGCAAATAATGACAGTTTAATACAGTTTAGTAAGTATATATTTTGCTACATAGTCATTTTATTTGTACGTTCGTTTCTTTGATTTCCTGCATATTCGGGTTCTATTTTGAAAAAGTATTAGAATTTTGTCAAATTAATTCATTTTATTTTTAACATCTCAATAGAGACAATGTTGGAATATTATAGGAGAACCAGGAACTCAAGCCACCTACAGGGCCTACAACCTGTCATCTGCTGGCTTACGTGATCACTTTATGCGCTTGCGCAACGTTCACCAATTATGCCTTCTTGTTGAGTTCCCTTATCAATGCAATTTATGAAAGTTCTCTATATTTTAATAACGAGAGACTGATCGTTTAGAAACTAAGCTGAAATAATACCATAGCCATCTATGAAATATCGAAGAAACCTTTTTATAATGTCATCTACTGAGAAATTGGTTTTTGTAAACAATAGATGGGTCGGTGGCAAAGCGGTTAGCGCGCTGGGCTAGTAATCCAGTGGTCGCGAGTTCGAATCCTGCCTCGACCGATTTCGTTCACCTAAGCACAAGCATTTATTTGCTTATTTTAGGGAACTTAGGAAGATGTATTCATTTTTATTTAAAAAAAAAAATTACAGTCCTTATACATGAGGTGAAAATGCTCTTGCACAGATGTCACCCCTGAACTGCGCCGAATCGTATATTTTTACGTTGCATATACAATTTGTATGGCAGTCGCCTATACACAATATCTAAGAAGACTTAATAGTTTGATACTTAAATCTCCAAACATACATATATACCATCATGCTGTTTTCATATTCTGGGTAGGAAAAAAGACTGACCTCCATACTATCCTATCTTGACATACATACCAACATGTGTTAAAATTTTCAATAATTTGGATTTATGGGTTTATATTTTGGTACATATTCTTCAACTATACATACTATCGCTATCGACAGTTGGATCTCATGTGTTACATGAACTAGTTCATTTTGTGTATTTTTTGCTATTCTGAAGATTGAAAAAAAGGATATTAAAATGACAAAAGAACATCACTAGTGTATTATAAAATGCATATATTTTAATGTGACAGTTCTGGTGAACATATTTTTGTTTTTAATGACTAGTGTTTATTCAAATTTAAATTCGTCTTCGGAATTGAACCTATTATCTATATAAAATATCCATACAATACGTAAAATAAATAAATATTTAAACATTTGTTGAGACCACAGCTGTTCACGTACAACACACAAAACAAATGAGTTTGAAAGAACTCTGAACAGCTAAGCCATTTTGCAGGGATGTCCAGCCCCCACAGCAGGTGATTATTAGCACGATCCTATAATGATACATGTATGTATTTATAAATACTGTTTTATTTTTAGGGAAGTATTCATTTTGGTAATCGCTTCGATAGAGGCTTGTATCAACACCGATACAATGATTTAATGGAAAGTCCTCGTGATCAACAATCCATCAATATTATTCCAATATTGAGAAAGTTTGGCATCCTAAGTCGCAAGATACTGAGGATTCTAACCAGCATCATCGGCAGAGGATCGGGAAACATGAATAACAGACGTGGTAATGGATTGTTATAAAATGGATATTGCATATGTACATATCATCACAGCAGGATATCCCACAATGTGAAATAACCAGCGATAGGTGTACGTGTCTCCATCCCCACGTATATTTTAAGACAAATAACTTGAAAATTTTCATCGTGGAGGGGTGCGATTTGCACATATACCTTCTTCTTCGATGGCCCTACAGCCCCTATTGAGCCTTGGCTTCCGTCAGCCATCGCCTCCCAACTCCTCCAGTCCTCCGCTGAGGTCCTCCAATTCTTCGTAGCAGTTATTTTGCATCCATCCTAACTTTATGCTCCCATCATAGTCTTGGCCAGACCTCCTTCCTTCTTTCTCCCGGATGTCCTTCCAGAAACCTTTTGCACATAAATAAATAAATCATCAACACTTCCTTGCACCCTGTGCAAGTGGCGAGTTTATTGCTGTGTGTCAATTTCTTCCAACTAACCAGTGCTTCCAGCCCAGAGAAGCAATATTTACGTGACATGAGAACTGAATTTAAATAAATTTCTACTCTGCTGGGAATCGAACCCAGGATGCCCGCACAGAATTTGAGCAGCTTGCCAACTGTGCCACAGCAAAACAAAACACATACCAACAAAGCAAAAAAAACACATTATCGCTGTGCACAAGTCACGTGATTTATCAAGCTATTGTAGCATCTTCACATCTATAAAGTCAACATTCAGATGCCAAGTATTAACTTCTGCTGGCTCTTCCATCATGCTGACTTATTACATTTTCTTCAATCAGTATTTTTATGTAGATGATCGTGCCATTTTTTTTTATAGCTAATGTCTTCCAATCAATTCAATTTTTTCTTAGCCCTATACCTGCATCAGTATCAGACGTTCATCACTCACAACTTCCTTGAAGTATTCAATTTCACTCAGTTATGCCTTTTTTATCTTGCATTATTGTTTTATTTCGTCATTCTTATTCTTAATTCTTACTATACGTTAAAGCTTTTATTGACAAAGATTAAATAAAAAGTGTAATTTTAAGTTACTGTGAAAAAGATTGGTTAAAAAACTTGAGTATAATGTTTAAAAAATGATACAAAACTTTGATGTTTATCTGTAATATGAAGAAACATAATTGTGAAAAAACTTTAGTTTACATAATTTTCTAAAGATGTCAGTAGTCAATCCAATACAAAACGTTTATATCTATAATTAAAAGTAAACCACTTTTTTATTCTACATGAATTTTATTATGTGCAATAGGCCTATTTCGCCTTGTTAGGGCATTTACTAGCTTAGTAAATGCCCTAACAAGGCGAAAAAGGCCTATCGCACATAATAAAATTCATGTAGAATCAAAAAGTGGTTTACTTTTAATTATAGATATAACTTATAATGGAATTCTACAACATAAAAACTTTGTCGATCATTACAAAACGTTTATTTCTTATGAAGGTTTTAAAACGAAACAAATATTATGAAACCGAGTCTAAGGAATGAAGTTGTTAAAATTTTAGCTTATATTTGTCCTTGGTTTATTCGTCTAGACATGTTTTTTATTTACAGTTTTATTTTTTTTTAATATCATTGTGTTTTTAAATAATTGAATCATCTCTAAATAATACCTTCCTCTGAGTTATCAAAGCATTGAAATGTATATTCGTTTTGTCATATGTGTATTTATTGCGCCTTTATTAATTTATTCAAATAAACCCAGTGTATTTAAAAAACATTTCTTTTAATTCTTTTCCATTCTCTGTTTTCCTTGTTCGTTGTCATTTGTTGATTTTTTGACCTGTTAAACCCTCATATAGGAAACTACCCCGTATTCAGTAACTATTGGAACTAAATTAGGACATAACAGCATGGATATACAACACCGTTTCAGGACAAAATCAATAACATGATTACACCCAATCAAATACAATTAAACTTCACATATTTTTCTTAATAATTATTTAATGTATAATTTAATTCAAGAACTCTATACATAATGTACTATCTATGTCACACAACTGTTCAAATGAACACCTCGGTACAGGACTTCCTAGTGAGGTGTTCATCGAATCCTATCAATTACAATACTTATCAATAAATAATACACACACACATATGTACACACGCATTTAACTTTTATCTCTAGTATGTAATTGTATTTGTAACTTACTCATTGTATTTTTTAATAATAAATAAATAAAAAAAAACATTCTAAAATTGTAGATTTTAGATTTACGGTCTTATTTCAGAGTTATAAAATATCAACTTGGACTAAATGGAATAGGAACGTACCTATTTTGGCCGGAACGTTCTTAAAAAGTTACTGAATCAGACGTATTATGAATAATTATGAAATTTTCATCATTTTCGTAATTATTCATAATACGTCTAATTCAGTATCTTTTTAAGATCGTTCCGGCCAACATAGGTACGTTCCTATTCCATTTAGTCCAAGTTGATATTTTATAACGCTGAAATAAGACCTAAAATCTACAATTTTAGTATGTTCCAATTTTAGTTACAATAGTTACTGAATAAGGGGTACTCATCTGGACATTAATAAATAAATAAATAAATATCTCCTCTGCTGGGAATCGAACCCAGGACGCCCGCACAGAAACCAAACGGCTTACCAACTGTGCCACGGCGGACATTGGTTGAACATGGGAAATAAAAGCACCGATTATTTGGTATATTTCAAACAAATAAAAAAATCACTCCATAAAAATGAATTAATAATATTTTAAAAAATTGTAAAGTGACAAGTACCTAATATGTTTTATATTTTTTTACCATTGTGTTTTATTTTATGACAAATTTTTAACATCTCAATAGAGACGAAGTTGGAATATTATAGTAGAACCAGAAATTCGAGGCTTACGAGGAGTTCTTGGTTCTTCCATAATATTCCAACTACTTCTCTATTGAGATGTTATTTGTCATAAAATTGACACCTAACAGGGAAAAATTCCAATGTTTGTGTATATGCATCTATAAATATATTTGATTTACATACACATTGGTACAAACAAGTAAACAAGCCAATAATGAACCCTTAATTCTGGCACGATTCAGAGGTGACATCTGTGTGAAAGCATTGTCACCTCATGTATAAAGCCTGTTGCTTTCATTGTTAAGAAACCAATTTCTCAATAGATGGCATTACAAATAAAAATTTTGTCATTTCATAGATGACGATGATATTTTCAAACAATCAGATTTTCATGGTTAAAATATTTAAAACTTGGATTGATAGGAAGAGGGCATAATTTGTGAAAACTGTGCAAGCGTATAAAGTGATCACGTAAATCTGCCGATGACAGATCATACATAAGTCCCGTAGGTGCTTTGAGTTCCTGGTTCTCCTATTTTTTTTTTTTTTTTTATAAAAATGAATATGTCCTTGTTAAACAAGTACATATACATCTTCCTACGTTCCCTAAAATAAGCAAATAAATGCTTGTGCTATAGGTGAACGAAATCGGTCGAGGCAGGATTCGAACTCGCGACCACTGGATTACTAGCCCAGCGCGCTAACCGCTCTGCCACCGACCCATCTGAATAATAATATTCCAACATCGTCTCTATTGAGATGTTAAAATTTTGTCATAAAATATCATTGACTCCCGATAGGGAAAACAATTTTTGCTTATAATATGCAACTATATAAATATTCAATTATGTAATATATTTTGAGTTATGATCACAATCCAAACTTTTTTATTGCATAATTGATGCTCTGATAATTACAAAAGATTAATGAGTGTACTTTGACATAACGATTAACTACTTTGTTTTTTTTTAGAGATTATTATGTATTTAATAATTATTATGCATAAGTCTGTATGTGAGAGTTCACAATTTTAGTATAATACTGTATATCTGAGTTGACTTTCAAAGGTTATCACTTTTTTGATAGTTTCTTCTTCCAAGTAAAATTATATCTGACATTTGGTAAATAAGTGATTACTTAATACAAGGGACACTGCACGAATGTCGATTTTTATAAAATTTATCTGTTTTTTTAATATAATTAAACTTTTATCTCATGTTCGAAGCAATTTTATTGTTATTTATATAAAGTAGATTATTTTATCCACTCTTGAGTTTGATGAATATAAAATCAACTTTTTACTCTCCACACTATGGAATAGTGGAGAGTCATGATTTCACAATTTTTAAGCATATTTTTTACATCAATTTCTCAATGGGTATCATGTAGAGAGTGCACACTGTGAGTTTTGTCGTGATGTATTTGTATGTATGGCGTACGGATTAGGTATTCTTTTTGTGTCCTCTCGTCCTCTCTACAGCCCAAACTAAAAGTCCGATCGACTTCATATTAGTTTTCCATAGACATCCGTCAATTTCTTCTCTATGATTTAATCTGTCCAAATTTTCAAAATGCTCTCACGGTCTGGAAAATCGAGGTATTTTTATACTGTTTTAAATTTTGATACAACAAAAATACATTCAAGGATTGTCAAAATTTAAAGAAAAAAATCTATGGTCTACCATATCAATGTGAAATAAATTTTATATTTGTATGAAAAATGTATATAACATAAGTAAAATAGCTTCTGTATGGGAAAATTGAGTGATCAACTTCATATTGATATTGTATGTGTCTCTATAGACAAGTGTATTTTTTTACTTTCCACTTCTATCTTCCTCAAGGGGTAGGCAGTGAGAACCAAACACCACATTCTTCTATCTTGACACATAAATCGCCTCATCAACATTGAAACACTGTCTCATACATGCTCATCTTGCTAGTAATGCAATTTTACTTAAAATATCTCAACAGGTATCATGTAGAAAATGCATAGGTACTATGAGTTTAATGATAATGTTTTAGTGTGTATGGTGTATTGTGAAAACTTTTGTCCTCTGGGAATCTTATATTTGTTTAAGAATCTAATAGAAATGTAGTTCATAAAAATGCATTTCGAGATTGTCAACCTTTCAAGAAGAAAAAATTAACGCTTTCTATGGGGTGGAGAGTTTAGTGTTGGCTACAACCCACTCGTTTTTACATAATTGTATCTCAGTCCAAAAAGACAGCATATAAATAAAATAAACATATTTATAAAAAAACCTTTTCGCTTCTTCTTTTATATATCTCTATGTTTATGTAGGCAACTCGCCTTTTAATTAGTGTGATTTGTGCCAGTGTTTTATACTGACTCAAATTTTAATTGTCTTGGTTGGTTTGTTCTATGAGTAGCAAAAATGACAAAAATACTGTTGTTTTATAAATATTCAGAAATCAGTATGCTTTGATTGGTAGTATAAGGACCCTTACTGAGACAATTACTTAGATAGTTTGCTATGAGTAATGAATTATAATAAATACTTTTAGGCTGTGTTTCTCGAACAAAGATTAAAGTAAAAGTATAGTTAAAATACTTTGATTTCATAAAATTGTTCAAAACTTTTGGTTGTTTCATAGAAATCTAATGCCCTTCTACCACGCAATTTTGAACAATTTTAAAAGTATTTTTACTATACTAGTTGCATGTAACACATGATATCCAACTGTCGATAGCGATAGTATGTATAGTTGAAGAATAAGTACCAAACTATAATCCCATAAATACAAATTATTTAATATTTTAAGATATTTGATTTTCTATACAACACATGTACCTATGTATGTATGTCAAGACAGGATAGTATGGAGGTCAGTCCTTTGATCCTACCCAGAATATGAAAACAGCATGATGGTATGTATGTATGTTTGGAGATTAGTATCAAACAATTAAGTCTTCTTAGATATTGTTTGTAGGCGATTGCCATACAAATTGTATGAAGCAATGTCGTCACTAAATTCAGTTTTTATAAAAATTATTGAAAAAAAATTGAGATGTGCTAATACAATGTTAATATTTTTTATAGGAAATTAAATAATCTAGTTGGGGTGTTTTGGCTTTATTTGATATTTTTAAAAAAATTGGAAATATAGGCAGTTAAACTCATAAATTTATCATTAAAACAATATTTTTCTTAAGGCCCTACTATACCCTGGATATACGGATATACGCAAAAATGCACACTAAATTAGCTTCTAATGTATGAAACAAGAGAAAATATTGTATATCACCTGATATGTGATATACAACATTTTATCGTGCGAAAATGGTAAAATTTAGAGGTTTTTTTTAAATAGCAAGAAGAGTCATTGAAATTTTATAATAATAAAAAATTCAGCCGGTAGATTTTCATATTCTCTATCGAATAAAGTAAAAATATACTTCATAGGCCTTGTAGTTTTTTAGTTACTTACAGTAAAAAAATAAAAAAGGGTTTTACTAAAACTTATTTTACAAGAAAAGTATTAAACAAATTCAAAATTCAAAAAAATCATGCAATAGATTAAAGATGTACATACAAACTGTTCCTTATTTCAAAGACGTATCTTTTGAGGGTATTAGGGAAATTATTTTCAAAATATAATGTATAGCCTACTATAGCCTCTTAATAAAAAATGTTTGAGAAACCCTGGAATTTAAAAAAAATATAATTAGAGATTTTGTATTTGTCTATGTTTATACCAAATTTCAGCATTCTAGCTTTTATGGTTTCTGAGATACATGGAAAAATAAACCAAAATTTCAAAAGTTGATAACCCCTGACTGAAACAAAAATTCACAATTCTAAGTATAAGAGTTTTGTTGGCCTATAACTTTTTATATATTCTGAAAATTTGGGCTCTGTAAATTTAGCGGATCAAAAGTTATAGGGGACACACACACACAGACACACACAAAACACACATAAAATGTTCTCTGAATTCTGAGTAAATCCATGTATCATGTATGGGAACATATATGCTGCGAGGCCTCTAGTTGGTGTTATTAGCGTGCAAAAAGTCCACTACGCCATACAAAATGTTCCTTCGTACACGCATCTTGGCTTAATAATGTCGATTCATTCAGAAAATTGAATTTTCATGAACGAATCGACAGTTGGACTATTACTGATACTTATGTTGAAACAACCT
Organism: Molanna angustata; assembly: GCA_963576475.1. Classification (NCBI taxonomy): domain Eukaryota; kingdom Metazoa; phylum Arthropoda; class Insecta; order Trichoptera; family Molannidae; genus Molanna; species Molanna angustata. The sequence goes on along the minus strand of OY754984.1, from coordinate 19,672,854 downwards.
CAGAAACTCATTTTTTTAAAGAATGAATATGTCCCTGTAACAATTACATCCTCATACATTCCCTAAATTAACCATTAAAGCTTGTGCTATAGATGAATAAAATTGGTTGTGGCAGGATTCAAACTCGCAGCCACAGGATTATTATATCTTGATACTTTGCAGCTATTACTTTGTGGTTCATTTTAACTAATAAATTAAAATAATATTTTTTTTTTTTTTTTGTTTACACCACTTTTGAGTATTTAACCACTTTTGTTTACACCACTTTTGAGTATATTTTTGTTTAAACCACTTTTAAGTATGTTCGGACGAGGGAGCGGGTCAGCTCTGAAACCGGTTAACATTAAATACTCAAAAGTGGTGTAAACAAAAAAAAATATTATTTTAATTTACAGGATTATTAACCCAACCACTCTGCGCCCACCCATCTGTTTGTTGATTAAAACTCATCATTATTTTTATACTATAATAAATATATGGTTTAAAAAGCCTATTTTAGGTATATTTTGAGTTTGTTATCTATCTTCAGTAATATCAAAGATTTCCATATAATAATATACTAGATGGAGTACTCCTTGCAATGAGTGAGTCATGGTATATCACGTCTTGGTTAGCAACATATTTCCATATAATAATATACTAGATGGAGTACTCCTTGCAATGAGTGAGTCATGGTATATCACGTCTTGGTTAGCAACATATTTCCATATAATAATATACTAGATGGAGTACTCCTTGCAATGAGTGAGTCATGGTATATCACGTCTTGGTTAGCAACATATTTCCATATAATAATATACTAGATGGAGTACTCCTTGCAATGAGTGAGTCATGGTATATCACGTCTTGGTTAGCAACATATTTCCATATAATAATATACTAGATGGAGTACTCCTTGCAATGAGTGAGTCATGGTATATCACGTCTTGGTTAGCAACATATTTCCATATAATAATATACTAGATGGAGTACTCCTTGCAATGAGTGAGTCATGGTATATCACGTCTTGGTTAGCAACATATTTCCATATAATAATATACTAGATGGAGTACTCCTTGCAATGAGTGAGTCATGGTATATCACGTCTTGGTTAGCAACATATTTCCATATAATAATATACTAGATGGAGTACTCCTTGCAATGAGTGAGTCATGGTATATCACGTCTTGGTTAGCAACATATTTCCATATAATAATATACTAGATGGAGTACTCCTTGCAATGAGTGAGTCATGGTATATCACGTCTTGGTTAGCAACATATTTCCATATAATAATATACTAGATGGAGTACTCCTTGCAATGAGTGAGTCATGGTATATCACGTCTTGGTTAGCAACATATTTCCATATAATAATATACTAGATGGAGTACTCCTTGCAATGAGTGAGTCATGGTATATCACGTCTTGGTTAGCAACATATTTCCATATAATAATATACTAGATGGAGTACTCCTTGCAATGAGTGAGTCATGGTATATCACGTCTTGGTTAGCAACATATTTCCATATAATAATATACTAGATGGAGTACTCCTTGCAATGAGTGAGTCATGGTATATCACGTCTTGGTTAGCAACATATTTCCATATAATAATATACTAGATGGAGTACTCCTTGCAATGAGTGAGTCATGGTATATCACGTCTTGGTTAGCAACATATTTCCATATAATAATATACTAGATGGAGTACTCCTTGCAATGAGTGAGTCATGGTATATCACGTCTTGGTTAGCAACATATTTCCATATAATAATATACTAGATGGAGTACTCCTTGCAATGAGTGAGTCATGGTATATCACGTCTTGGTTAGCAACATATTTCCATATAATAATATACTAGATGGAGTACTCCTTGCAATGAGTGAGTCATGGTATATCACGTCTTGGTTAGCAACATATTTCCATATAATAATATACTAGATGGAGTACTCCTTGCAATGAGTGAGTCATGGTATATCACGTCTTGGTTAGCAACATATTTCCATATAATAATATACTAGATGGAGTACTCCTTGCAATGAGTGAGTCATGGTATATCACGTCTTGGTTAGCAACATATTTCCATATAATAATATACTAGATGGAGTACTCCTTGCAATGAGTGAGTCATGGTATATCACGTCTTGGTTAGCAACATATTTCCATATAATAATATACTAGATGGAGTACTCCTTGCAATGAGTGAGTCATGGTATATCACGTCTTGGTTAGCAACATATTTCCATATAATAATATACTAGATGGAGTACTCCTTGCAATGAGTGAGTCATGGTATATCACGTCTTGGTTAGCAACATATTTCCATATAATAATATACTAGATGGAGTACTCCTTGCAATGAGTGAGTCATGGTATATCACGTCTTGGTTAGCAACATATTTCCATATAATAATATACTAGATGGAGTACTCCTTGCAATGAGTGAGTCATGGTATATCACGTCTTGGTTAGCAACATATTTCCATATAATAATATACTAGATGGAGTACTCCTTGCAATGAGTGAGTCATGGTATATCACGTCTTGGTTAGCAACATATTTCCATATAATAATATACTAGATGGAGTACTCCTTGCAATGAGTGAGTCATGGTATATCACGTCTTGGTTAGCAACATATTTCCATATAATAATATACTAGATGGAGTACTCCTTGCAATGAGTGAGTCATGGTATATCACGTCTTGGTTAGCAACATATTTCCATATAATAATATACTAGATGGAGTACTCCTTGCAATGAGTGAGTCATGGTATATCACGTCTTGGTTAGCAACATATTTCCATATAATAATATACTAGATGGAGTACTCCTTGCAATGAGTGAGTCATGGTATATCACGTCTTGGTTAGCAACATATTTCCATATAATAATATACTAGATGGAGTACTCCTTGCAATGAGTGAGTCATGGTATATCACGTCTTGGTTAGCAACATATTTCCATATAATAATATACTAGATAGAGTACTCCTTGCAATGAGTGAGTCATGGTATATCACGTCTTGGTTAGCAACATATTTCCATATAATAATATACTAGATGGAGTACTCCTTGCAATGAGTGAGTCATGGTATATCACGTCTTGGTTAGCAACATATTTCCATATAATAATATACTAGATGGAGTACTCCTTGCAATGAGTGAGTCATGGTATATCACGTCTTGGTTAGCAACATATTTCCATATAATAATATACTAGATGGAGTACTCCTTGCAATGAGTGAGTCATGGTATATCACGTCTTGGTTAGCAACATATTTCCATATAATAATATACTAGATGGAGTACTCCTTGCAATGAGTGAGTCATGGTATATCACGTCTTGGTTAGCAACATATTTCCATATAATAATATACTAGATGGAGTACTCCTTGCAATGAGTGAGTCATGGTATATCACGTCTTGGTTAGCAACATATTTCCATATAATAATATACTAGATGGAGTACTCCTTGCAATGAGTGAGTCATGGTATATCACGTCTTGGTTAGCAACATATTTCCATATAATAATATACTAGATGGAGTACTCCTTGCAATGAGTGAGTCATGGTATATCACGTCTTGGTTAGCAACATATTTCCATATAATAATATACTAGATGGAGTACTCCTTGCAATGAGTGAGTCATGGTATATCACGTCTTGGTTAGCAACATATTTCCATATAATAATATACTAGATGGAGTACTCCTTGCAATGAGTGAGTCATGGTATATCACGTCTTGGTTAGCAACATATTTCCATATAATAATATACTAGATGGAGTACTCCTTGCAATGAGTGAGTCATGGTATATCACGTCTTGGTTAGCAACATATTTCCATATAATAATATACTAGATGGAGTACTCCTTGCAATGAGTGAGTCATGGTATATCACGTCTTGGTTAGCAACATATTTCCATATAATAATATACTAGATGGAGTACTCCTTGCAATGAGTGAGTCATGGTATATCACGTCT